>BSBN01000237.1:16250000-17500000 GCA_027924645.1 Cunninghamia lanceolata | reverse complement strand
TAATCAGTCGTGTTATGTTATATGAGGGTATTAGTGATTGAGTTGAGGTTCAGGAGGGCAGTCCAGATATTGAAGAGCACTATTGTTTGACAGTATTGTAGAAACAGGACATTTGTGTTTCATCTAAATAAGATCTCATCAATTGCATTTATCTGGGTTACAAGCTATTTATGTTTTGATTTCTGTTCTGATTACAAGTTAATGGATTCTTTCAACCCTTCCACCGGTTGATTCTCTGAATCGGTGGAATGGTCATGCATGTTAGTTTAGGTTGTATTTTAGTTTTTTGTTTATGCATTTCATTGTTCGGGAGATCGGTTGATAGCATGCTATGAATCAGCCTAGCATCCTCATGTGCTAGGGTTTAGAAGGATAAGTTTTTTTTCAAGTTTTGTTCAAAAGATGATCCGGCCCAATCATCATGTTTTCTTTGTGAAGTTGTGCAGTTCTGCGAGTTTGCATGCAGCTGACGGATATACAGGAATCTGCATGTGCTTTCCAGATGAAGTGAATCGCATCATCATCCGCGAGTGTATCGCTATCAAGATCGGGTGCTGAAGTTGGCAAAAATTGCATGTTTCGAGTGCATCAGGATGATATAGGTTGGATATATACTTAGTGTGTATATCGTCGTCAGGATCATCTTTCGTGTGTATCGATCATCCGCATATCGCTATCGTATGCAGAAGTGAAAGTTCACTTTTTGGCTAAGGACCGGGAAGGTCATCATCAGGATATTTGAAATATCACCAGATATTCATTATCATGCTGCGGAGGATATAAGTGTCTTTTATCCGGATGACATCATCATCAGGTGCATTGACATCATCATCGGGTGCCAGTGACGTCATCATCATCAGGATATTGAGAATATCACCCTATGCAAGTTTATCCGGTTGTCGCTAAGTGTTTTGACACCGGGGAAAGTCATCAGGAAGTTAAGCAGCTCGCAAAAGGAATCTTCTGCAGGATATTTGCCGTTTGCATAAAGTTTGGTTATCCTCATCAGGATGTTTCAATATGACCTGATAAGTCATATCCTGATGTTGTTTGTTTAAAGAAGGTCGATATCAGGGTGACATAAGCATTGAAGAAAGGTGCATAAGGAATATCGTCATCAGGATATATGAGAGGAACTGGATATTTCATATCTTGCTGACGAAGGGTGAAGATGATGCTAAACATCATGATGCTGCCGATAGAGTTTGGCGCTAAGTGAATAGTGATCATCAGGATGATAATTGTGTTCGTCGAGTATCATGATGCTGCTGACTAGTGAAAGACCAGAGATTTGTCTGCAGGAGTAACAGCGTCAGAATAGAGTGTTGGAGTCCAGCCGATAAGCCAAGTCTGGTCGATCGGTATAGGACTGATATATTCATCGGGGTGACATTAGTCATCGGGAGTAAGTCATTTTCCCTTGGCCGATGAACCAGCTCTCGCCGATAGGCGATAAGGAAGTGAACAGTAGTCAGCATGAGGATATTTCATGCCTCTCTGAAATATGATGATGCTGTCTGTGTTAGCAAGAAATATGATGATGATGATAAGCCGATAGGTATTACATACTGTATGCTCAGAATTTAACATGATATTTGTGTTAATGACTCCTCCTTCCCATGTGTAAGCTCCCGTTTCGTTTTACCTCTGCATCACCTCCAATTCCTCATCATTTAACTCTCCTCCCAATTTTAATATCTTTGGTTTCTTAGGAGCTCCTACATTGATATCAATGGTATCTCCAGTTAGTTATGGATGTCCCTCTTCAAATTTCTAAGGGGCAAATGGTAAATTTAAATTTCCTTCAATCTGTAGGGTTTCTTTTTCACTTCCAAAATAGTCTTCCAAATGAGGAAGGAGCACGTATCCTTTCTTGTGATATACTCTTGAGAGGTCATCATAAGCATTCAAATACCCTAAGATGGCTTCATCATTCTCAGCACAGTCTTGAGTTGGTTTCTCTATTTGATTTGCAGCATAGTTTAAAATTCTTGGTAACTCTTCACTTTCTAATAATGTCTCTCTATGAACCAACATAATGAATTTTGAATTCTAGCATTGAGCATGTGGAAAAAATAGGGCAGCTGATGTGGCCATCGAATCCACTACTTGGTTCTCTTCTCTAGGTATGGCTCTTATGGAAAAGAAGTCAAAGAATTGAACCAGTTTTCTAATAGTTTCTTTGTATGGTCATAATCATTCTGATTTTGTTTCATAATTCTCAGTGACCTAGTTGGTCACTAGCTGGGAGTCTCCAAAAGCAGAGATCCTCTTGATTCCCATTCTCATGGCTAACATGACTCCTAGGGATAAGGCTTCATACTCGGTGATATTCGTACAAAAGAAATCCAACCTAAATGTGAAAGAGAGGACTTTTGCTTCTAGGGAGGTAAGGATTATTCCCATTCTTTCCCCTATTTTACAGCTAGCTCCATCAAAATGTTTCAATTGAGAGATTTCTATTGTTCCATTTGAGAGATTCTTCGATGATTTCTATTGTTCCAATTGAGAGATTCTTGATGTCACATTCGTCCAAAAAAGGGATGGTTGCTAAGCCAAATGGGGCATGAGACTTGGTGGTGTGGGGATCAAAGGGGAACTCTCTGAGGTTGTCTATGCATTGATATGATATGTTGTGAGTACTTGTGTTTGGCTAAAGATCCTGACTTTCTTCATTCATTTTCTCCTGAATTTTTAACATCTTATCCTTTTCTTCTTTTTTCTTCCTGTAAACACTGAATGGATCAGGATCTATTTTGACAACATGGATTTTTATCAACTGATGGAAATGAATTTCTTAAAATAATGTAGATACTACAGCCTTCATAGTATGAATCCAAGGTCTTCAAAGGATCATGTTGTAATTGGTTTCCTTGTTGATGACATAGAAGTCCATAGGAATGGTTTTAGTCATTAGAGTGAGTGGTAAGTTGATCCTCCAAATTGTTTGAAAGTCATGATTGTCATATATTCTTAGAGTGGTAGCTTGTTATTTTATGCCTATTTTGTTCTATCCAATCCTTCGCAGAAAGGAAATGGGTAAGAGGTTAACTGTTGATCCTTCATCTACTACCACCCTTTTTATGATGACCTCTTCAACTTGTATGTATAATGGTGAATCCATTTTCTTATTTCTGTGAGGCCTACCTTTTCACTCCCTTACTTTGATCATTTTATATTACTGTTGGAGACACATTTTAGACTTTTGGGGACTGTTGATCTCGATATGTAGGACAATTAGACTATATGCTATTACCTTTGATTTATTATGTTAGCATGATTGTGATGAGACTAGATCTTGATTTGATTCACTGACGATGATTTGACATATGATTTGCATTATGATGTATTGAGATACTAGTTATGTGATTATGTGATGGACTTATTATGCGATGTTATCTTGAGATGGATTATTGAAATGCAAATTATGGAACTATTATGATGTGATTTTATGATTGTTTTATATGATTATGTGATGGTGAGTATATGTTTACTTTTCTTCGGCTATGATATACATGTTCAATTAATCTTTTGTTTAAGTGTGCAGGTGTTCAAACCAAGCCACAGATAATCGAAGATCATCCCACACACTTTTGTGAATTCTTGTGTTAAACCGATGTAGTTCCAAGTGGAACCAAGATCAACTATGTTATGCATGATGAAAATTCATAATGTTATTTTGTGGTGTTGTTTGGGATAGGTCTACCCCTTTTATATTTGTTTGTAATTGGTGTTGTAAAGGTGTAATGTTCATTTGATTTTATTTTTGAGTTTTTATTTTTGTGACCTTTTTTTTATGTGATTTTACTCACCCTATGGTGCTCAAATAGGTTAAAAGTAACCTTGGCTTGTACCCCTAGGGTCTAGGGACCTTTTGAGCTTATTCAACCTTGGGTAAACTCTCATTTGGTCACTTAAACTTCACGCTGAAGTAAAGTGACGAAAATAAAAGTTTGGGAAGGAGTGGAAGGTTGGGGCAAACACTCAACCTCATCCACTCCTCTTTCCAAGGTTTGGGGGAGTCTTCAAGACCCCTAAATTGTGGAGGACTCAACTCCAAGGCTCTCCTACAATTGGTGAGGGTGGGGTTTTGTGGGCTTTAATAGGAGGATATGATTGGGGCACTTGTAGTACCCACTCCTTCTTTCGCTCCACTTTTCTGTCCCATATGTGTCAGAGAGCACAAGTGGAGGGGGGAAGACTTGGTGGAATTGGTGGGTGACATGTGTCACCACCACATTCCATGAAGCTTGCAAGTGGTTGTGTGGGGTAGAAAGGAGGTGAGATGTGTCACCTCACCATTCCTTAAGGCTCATGAGGAGAGCTTATTTTAATCCCTCTTGAAGAGAGGGAGAGGGTTATTGATTCGTTTTCAATTTTTAAATTTTAATTGATTTTGGGCAGAGAGTTAAAGGATTTTTGGAGGCTCATTTGGACAAGGACTTGGAGGTGGAGTTGGAAGGGCTCTTCTTCAACTATCTTCCTTGTGGGCTATTAAAGGTAGGATTCAAGGCTATTGCCTTTCCTTATGTAATTTACATTTTCTTGTGTGATGGTTTGTGTGTGTGTGTTTTTTATATTTTGATGTTGTGGGGATTTATATGCATGTTGTAAGAGCCTCTCCATTTGGAGAAAATTCTCAACATGTTTGGGGTGGTAAGGAGTGAACCTCCTCGAGGTCACAACCCTTTTCTTGTGGTATTTTGGCCTTGAGGGCAAGTAGTGAAAATGAGTATTTTTGAATGGCTTGAGAGCCATGGGAAAATTATGTGAAAGATGGTATTTATGTGATGGCTTGAGGCCTTGTGAAAACTAGTTTTTTTAGGAGATTTTTGGAGTGGCACTATTGAGTTGAGTGATGTCCACTCCCCTACCCCCTTAAACTCATTTTTATGAGTTTTCTTTTGTGCAAACCATGGGTGTTCTTCTTGGTTTTATGTTTGGGTGTTTTGTTGTGAAGTGGAGTGAGTGTTCCTTATGTGAGGATGACTTCTAACCTCGGGGTGACTCATGAGTGAGTCTATGGTAGGGAGGAGAGCGGTTTTAGTGGCTTTTTCCCCCTTCCCATATTTGTTATTTGTAGGTTTATTGAAGCTATGGAGCTGGGAAGAAAAGGACTAGTTATCTTGGAGTTTTGCCATTTTGACTCCTCGTGAGCTAAGGCCAAGTTTGGCCTTGTGTAAATGTGTTTTCATGTAAAGAGAGAAGGTTGTCTTCTCTTGTTTTGTAAAACTAAAGTTTATATTTTAGGTTGAATGGATCTTATTTTTGAAGTTGCAAATATATTTGTTAGTGGTTGTTTTGTTATGAAAATTTCTTTGAAAAGTTACAAAAAAAAAAGAAAGGAAATATATTGTGTGCAATGGTTATTTTAAATGGTTGTTAAATTGTGCCTACAATTGGTTTTCATTATATCTGTTTTCAAAAAAAAAAGAATTCATTAGCTTGCTGATTTTTGTGTTCCATAAAAGAAAATATGAAACTTAGTGTTGTTATTCTTAAGTTAAAATTGTATGCAAAAAAAAAAAGGAAAGTTGATGTTTTTTATTTTTTTTTTTAAAGATATATATAATGTGTTTGTAGTATTTTCAAAAAAGGTGCATTTAACTTATCTTACCTTTAAAATAGAAAATAGATGATTTGTCATTATGATAATTTCTTTGGAGTATATATATAGATATATTTATATCCATTTATATTATTTAGCTTGCTGGAAAAAAAAATGGTAAAATAAAGAAAAATTGGGTATATATATATATATATATATATATATATATATATATATATATTCATTTTAATAGTTATTACATTTTAAATAAACCAAAAAAAAGGGGATATTGTGATATATTCATTTTAATAGTTATTACATTTTAAATAAACTAAAAAAAAGGGGATATTGTGAAACCTATGTATATCTCTTTATATATATATATATATATATATAGAACTGTATTGAAAACTAAAAATAAAGTTTACGCATGTAATAAAGATTAAATAGAAAATATTATACAGGGTTATGTTTTTGTTACTGTTTTTTTTTTGTTTGGAGGTTGCAGGGTTCGAACCCCCAACCAAATGTTTAGATCACCGCAGCCCCTTTCGTGGGCTTTGTTGTGGGTAGTTTGGAGTGTGGGGAGGGGGTTGAACCCCCACCCACACTCCACCATAGTGGGGTGTGGGTGGGGGTTTGGCAAGTGGGGTGTGGGTGGGGGTTTGGCACCCTCCCCACAGTCCCTTTTCTCCTAAAAATATAACAAACGAAACTCAGTTTTAAGATCCGCATGGTGATGCCCAAAAATTACAGTTTGCCGCCCCTTTTGTCGTTGGCCATTCGGCCCCTATGTAGCCTGAAATATAATATTTAATATTTGTTATTATATATATAACCGTTCATTTTGCCTCAACCATATAAAAAAAAAATCAAATCTAGTTTTTTTAAAACCCATGTATATATATATACACACACACCACACACAATAAGGGTTTTATAACAAGAAAAAAAAAATGTGTATACTTAATGATTATACATCTTAGAGTGACGGCCATGGATGCCCTCCTCCAAAACCTGCAACACAAAAATAATATAGAAGAAGAATGAGAAAATGGAGAAAAGAGAGAATGAGAGAAAATGAGAAAAGAATAGAGTGAGAGCAAAATAGGGTTAGGACTACCTTCACTCATAAGGAAATTATATTTTATTTGGGAGACCTTTTAGGGCTTGAGGAATTTTAAAATTAGATTTTATTATTTTTCCTCTCCATATGACTTAGACTCTTTGTTATTTTTACTTAAATTGGGGATTTAGGGGAAATTTGATAATGGGCGTGTTATTAAATTAGTAAAGTTAATTTTGCTAGTTGTTATTTCTATGGTGAGAGGTTATGAATTAAATTCTTCTATTGAATTTTATGAGGTCATTTAAAGTTTAGCTTGTTAAGCTAGAGGATTTTATTAATTGTTTTAATTATTTTAATGTGGGGATTATTTAATACTAGAGGTTACCCTTTAAATATTTTAAATAATGTAGTTTTCTCTTTTTAATCAATTCGAATTAAATTAATCGTAGAGGTTAATGTTAATTCTTTTATTCAATTTAGTTACGTTAATTTAGTTATTATAGTGTGAAATAAATAATTAATTAGTAAGTTGTTTAATCCTATTAGTGTGTTAGGGAACCTTTGATTTAAATTTTGTTATTAGAATAATCCCTATTCACGCCCATGAGGCGTTATGCTACCGGATTTTTCTAGGATTTAGGGTTAGTTTAATTTAGCAATTTTAAACCATGTGTAGAGTAATGCTTGACATTCCCACAAACTTGATGATCATAATTAAGTTATTATTTAATTCATTTATGCTTTTGATTTAGCCTTTAGATTTTGACTCATGTTGGAATCCTTCCACCCACTTAGGTAAACTTAGGGTTTTGATCTTTCGATCCTAACCCTAATAGAGACACTACTTGCATCGCATTGACCCTCTTAGTTAGCTTTCATCGCATAGGTAAATGTGCATGTGATCACATTACCTCAAAATTGATTGACATATTTACGCCTTATGCATATTGCCACCGAGCACGCTAACATGTGTGAGGGGGTTTCTAGGGATGCATGAAAAATTTTTGACCTTTCATGTCATGACCACATGACACATGTGTTGCATGTCATAACCACTTGGAAAATGTGGGCATGACATTTGGTATTAGAGCCCATGTTTAAACACTAGGCTTGTTTGGGCACGTTACTTATTCCACAATTTCATTTAATTTGTGACTACCTTGTTCTTGTAGGATGCCACCCCGAACTAGGTGAGCCCGCTCACGTGCCACATCATCCATAGAGATACGTAGCAAGTCTTCAGCAAAGGGTCGGGGATGAGTAGCTTCACTAGACCAATAGGCACCACCAGTACTTGATATAGGACCACAGATCTTGCAAACATTACAGGCTATGTTAGAGTTTACCACCAGTTGTAGTAGTGTCACGTGTAGAGCCCCATGTCGAGCCGCAAGAGGTGCCACGTGTAGAGCCTTTTGTAGAGATACCTGACACCATAGTAGAGGAGGTTGGTTCAGCTTACAGAGCACGTAGTAGGAGCCCTCCGCATCATGCGAGACGAGAGGAGGCTATGAGGATAGAGCAGGTGTATCACGGACCTTATGACTATGGTGTGGACGAGCCTATAAGAGGACACAGAGACCAAGGAGACCCCATCAAAGACTTACTTAGGCTAAATCCACCTACCTTCACAGGAACCAGAGAGGGAGCTGAGGCTGAGGCTTGGCTTATCAGTTTAGACAGGTGCTTCGCGTTGCATCCTTATGGGAGCAACACGAAGGCACATGTGGCAATACACCTAAGAGACACAGTAGCGACATGGTAGCGCACTGAGGACTGCAAGCGCCGCTTATCTTTGGACACTCTTACATGGGACATGTTCATTGAGCGCTTCAATGCACGTTATTTGTCAGACCACTATAGGTAGCATCAGATTGATGAGTTCCATGACTTACAACAAAGAGGTTCTACGGTTGCACAGTATGAGAGCAGGTTCATAGAGTTGTCATGATATGCAGAGTATCTCCATGGTTTCTGGTGAACAAATTTATTAGAGGTTTGAATCAGGGGATAGTAGGACCAGTGCATATGGCAGACCCCCAGATCATGAGTGAGGGTGCCGAGAAGGCATATATCGTAGAGGAGATTCAGGGACAAGGTCAGAGTTCACGACCCCAATTTCAGGATCGTAATCAATAGCAGTAGAATTTCTATAGACCACCACCACCACAGAGAGGAGGATTTAGTTCTCCATCTTTACCTCCTAGGCCTCCACAGCGGCAGCAGTAGTAGTATCAGCAAAGGTCTAGGCCCTTACAAAGGGCACAAGGAGGATAGAATCGAGGTTGGTAGTAGTAGGGCCCATGTAGGGATCAGAGACAATAGGGACCACCTGCAAGACCTACTAGATCACATCAGTCTTATAGGGGTTCTTAGTGGTCCACATGATGGATTGGATAGCAGTAGAGTAGTAGGACACAGACTGGACAGATATAGGCTAGGGGCCTATGCTATGTATGTGGTGGGGCAGGACATTTATCCAGAGAGTGCCCACATGATTTTACGGCAGGGGGACAGCCTCATCCAAGAGGATTAGAGCAGACTGTAGGAGATGTGGGTAAGTCCCACTATATGTTTGCAGCGGTTGACAACCACCAGGCTGACTACCAAGCCTCAGTGATCGAGACAGCGGGTATGATTAGGGATGTCCCCATTGCTATTTTATTTGACTCTAACTCTACTGATTCATTATATCTCCATCGTTAGTGGAGCGTTGTAGGCTGGTGGCCTCTAGGCAGGGCATTAGGTGGGAGGTTGAGTTGGATACTGGGGTGAAGATGTCAGTAGATGCTTTGGTTCAAGATTGTGAGATCTCTTTGAGGGCCTTCACTACATTATGCGACCTTAGGGTTATGCCTCTAGGATCCTATGGTGTAGTTTCAGGCATGGACTAGCTTGCAGCTCATAAAGCCAAGCTAGATTTTTGTTGAAAGGTGATTAGTTGTTTAGATGATCATGGCAAGTTAATTGAGGTAGTGGGCATTTAGAAGGCCACAACAGTTCATATGATATCCACTCAGTAGCTTAAGCGGTGCATGCAGAAGGGATGTCAATTGTTTGCAATCACGGTTAGTGATAGATTAGAGGGTAAGCCAGAAGCATCATTAGATGACCATCCTATCTTGAGGGAGTTCGTCAATGTCTTTCCACCAGTGTTACCAGGTATGTAGCCACGTAGAGAGGTAGACTTCCACATTGATCTAATGTCAGGTGCTGAGCCAATGTCTCATGCACCCTATAGAATGACCACACGTGAGCTCATGAAAATCAAGTTGTAGTTAGAGGAGTTTCTAGAGAAGGGGCACATCCAACCTAGTGTTTCACCATGGGGTGCACTGGTTATCTTTGTGAAGAAGAAGGATGGGTCACTTTGTCTATGCATGGACTATAGGCAGCTTAATAAGGTGATGGTGAAGAATCGTTATCCTCTACCTAGGATTGATGACCTTTTTTATTAGATGCAGGGAGCCAGAGTGTTCTCTAAGATAGACCTGAAGTCTGGTTAACACTAGTTGCGTATCATAGAGGTGGATATCTATAAAACTATTTTTCAAACTCGATATGGCCACTATGAGTTCACTGTGGTACCCTTGGCTTGACGAACACCCCTACAATGTTCATGAGTCTCACGAAAGGGGTGTTCCGCACTTACTTAGATTGGTTCATGATCATTTTTTTTGATGATATTTTGATCTACTTGCAGACCGAAGAGGAGCATGAGGATCACTTGCATCAGGTTTTGCAATGCTTGAGAGAGCAGCAGCTTTATGGCAACTTGGTGAAGTGTGCCTTTTTCAGGACCGAGGTGCGTTATTTAGGACACATCCTATCTGGCGATGGTATCTCCATAGATCCATTGAAGATCAGGGCTATTAGGGATTGGCTAGCACCCACTAGTGTGACAAAGCTCAGGAGTTTTATGGGGTTAGCCGGTTACTACTGCAGGTTCATAGAGGGCTTTTCAGGATAGCACACCTCATCAATTCCCTTAAGCGAAAAGGGAAGAGTTTCACTTGGACTGAGCAGTACAAGAGGGCCTTTGGGGTCCTCAAGGAGTGTCTTATCAACGCTCCCATCTTAGTTGTTCATGATCTTATAGAGGATTTTATGGTTTGTACAGATGCATCACTTGAGGGTTTGGGAGTCATGCTTATGCAGAGTAGTAGGGCGATCACGTATGAGTCGTGAAAGCTCAAGACCCATGAGTTGAACTACCCCACTCATGATTTAGAGCTCTATTGGTAAACAGATTTGTCACCACGAAATAACCTTTGAAATTGACCCGTTGCCCTTAGAGTGGTGACTAAATTATCCCAACAATTGGAGAGATCGTGATAGAACAACGATCTTCCTCTACGTTTGAGAGGGGCAACTCCCTCGTATGATGGGGGTATTTATAGTTTTTATGTACTTTTAACTTGAAAGTACAGAAAGGAAGAAAAATAAAATAATGGGAGAATTAGGCATGTAGAAACCCTCGTGGTTGACGTATGAAAACCAACAGGAGTTTCACAATCTTATCGAAAAGTATGAGGGGGTTTCACCACAAAGCTAGAAACCACTTTCCTAAACTCCATGATGAATTTCATCACATATGTGCAACAATGATGAAGAAAGATAACAAATCTCAACATATGAAGAGATAATTTATCTTGACACTTTCAAATTAGGATACCGAGACATGACTGTGCTTCATCACCCCAATTGCATGCTTCAATGGATAACTTTGATTTATACAAATACATAGAAAGATCACGAATTTGACATATGAGAAACTAGTAATCATAACTCAGAAATACATCAGGAACATACAAACTGAAATGCAATTCTTTATTATCTTTTCAAAATTATACAATTTCAAAGGTAAACTATACAATGTGTAAGACCAAAAATGTTCCAAGAAGTTTCATAAGTTCCCCCTACAAAAGTTCTCTCTAAAGGGTCCTCCCCTTTTACATATGAAATAGACTTGTATTATAGGCTTTTTCCCATAATCACCTAGTAACCAACTTGTAACTAACTTGTAACTACTTCAAGTAACTACCTTTTTCGAAAGAAAACCTAATTTTGAACTTTTAATTACAATAAGTGAAACAAGTCACTTTTCCAAAATGGTAGTTTTAAAAAATACAGCTTCCGAGTTGTGAATTTGACTAAGTCACTTTCTATCTCTGTTCTGCTCCATTTCGGTGGTTAAAGCTTGTTGAAAGTTGACAACTCCTCTGTATACCTGAATCTTAGACTCCTGTGTTTGCATGTACAAAATATGAACTGTGAAAATAGCATGTCTTCGATTGACAACATCAATGTGATAGATGTAGACTAAATCATCTTACATATATTCGTGCTTCAATATAATTAAAAAATGTCATTGCCATCTACTACTCATCTCAACATCATAACATTCTGTATAGAGGGCTAGTTGAAGAAAACACTACACATTTTCCACTCTGATACAATCATAAAGTGCCATTATCCACCAAGGTATGTAGATAAATGATATGAATAATCTATCTCAATAGAGGAGAAAATGCCTTCCTCATCAGCCTTTCATTTGAACATGTAACTATTTGTCTCTGTAACCACCTCACCATTGAACCAGTTAACAACACAAAGCTTATATTTTTCTGTTTGAAATGAATAAATAATCCCAAGCTTCTTAATGAGAATGAAAAAGCTCAAGTGTTACAATGTGCCCGTACACTCGTAAGATTGCAGTAGTCAAGAAAACCTTTGTGATCTTGCATTATTGTGAGACAACATTTCTTGAGGCATGTAGTCAAACAACTCACGTACTGCATCTATGCTTCCAACTTTTACATGCAACACAACCCACACAATTGCAACTGTATATCTGATAAAACTTCTGATTTAATTATGCTTTGCTGGAGGTCCATACCCTTTTCGAAAGCTCTCATATGCGTAGGCTGAGAGGATGCTCCAGTATAGGTTATGGAATAATGGCTTGCATCAACCACTTGCATTTTCTTCAAAGTTTGGAAAGTATTTTCAACAAATACATTTTGTATGTAGGCTTTAGTTATTCGAATAGTTAGAATAACTACTTTTTTAGTTATCCTCTTATTAAACTACCATCATTCACATTTTAAGGTGATTTCAACACTTTTATAAAGAGCGATGAAAGTTATGTCGCACCATTATTATGATGACATGCTATTTTCATTATGGCATTTTTAAGGTTTAGAGGTGCTCATAGCCACGCCTTTGGAGAGAGCTAAGAGTGATTCTTTTATTTGTTGTGTTGAACTTATAGTCTTGAATTATCTTGTGATAATGGTGTGTTGAAACTCTATACTACTATGTACTTTTTCCTTCGATCTGCCATTTCTTATCTCCTCTACACCTAACTCTGGTAAACTCACTCATAAAAATTGCATTGAAGTCTCTTGTTCGGAACATTTCCAAGTATAATATTTGACAAAAATCGCTTGTAAAAATGGTTGTCCATATCTTGCTCCAAATTACCCATTTAGGCATGGACCTTCAGTTGCATTTGGTAGAAAGTTTTGAAGACTTTTCAACAAATCCATTATGTCAAACAATTCAAGCATGCATTTTGTACGCCTCTAAAGGTGAGGGTTTGCTTGAAGGGTTTATAAATCTTTCTCAATAATCAGATTTTGTACATATAATACCAGGGTGGCTGAAGCTAGCATGGCTACGTTTCTTTGAAGCTTATTGTCAAACAGTCCATTCACCTTGTATAAGTTTCTATATTTTGCATACATGTATATAATAGTGCTTGCACCCATAATAGGTTTCAAGGAATCCGCTGCTAGGAACAACTGATGGTGTGAGATAATTTTCTGAATATTATAATGCTTCGTCAACCAAATCTTTGAGGTATTCTGTCAAACAATTCATATGGCTTGTCTATGCTTCCTGTACATATCCCATAATGTTTTCATTCCAAGAGACCACATTTATTTAAAGCATTCTGTCAGACAATTCACATGCCTTGCCAATGCTTTGGCATTATACATACATGTCAAATGGCACATTTCTAGCCATAATATCTGATCACTATCCATTGTGATGAGGGTACTAGCGTTTGGGAAGTTTGGATCTGCACCAGCAAGTTGCATTCATTTTGAAAGTTTTTAAATCCTTTTCAATGAATCCATTTTGTGAGTATATTGCAATTCCTGCATTCCATGAGACGACATTAGCAGCTGTCAAATAGTTCATATTCATTGTCTAATCTTTTACACTCTATATTTGGGCATTGCATTATTGTTTGCCAAGTGTGAAACTAAATTCCAAAACCTTTTCTAGTATCCTCCACATTCATGCTTTGATGGAAGCCCACGCTCCATTTCAAATCTTTTGCTTCGAGAGGATAGTGGGAAACGTTGGTGGAATTCTCTTTTCAATAGCTAATCATATTTCGCTGAGATCTTCCCTGGATACATCTGTAGCAATGAGGTTGATGTCTTTGTGTAGTATGGAATGTTTCATGGTAAAAACTTTTTGTGTTCTTATAGATACAAATGATTTCAATCTCTCAGGAGAATGATGCTCCAAGACAAGGACCTCGCACATGAATTTCCAGTATGGGCCGTATGGCGAGGTTTGAAACTTTCAAGCAGCTCAACAGATGTTCGTAGCTATGTGAAGTGAATTTTCTTTAAATCTCTCTAAAACCTTTTCAATAAATCTATTATGTGTAGAGATGAAAGATCTCTTTACCGGTAGTTATAATAACTACTTTCTCATTAATTCTTTATCGGGAATTTGAAAGATTTTTGAATCCTTATCAGTGGTCGAAGATACTTTTAAAACTACTCAGATAATAAAAACCAATCTTCTTTATCGGTGGTGAAGATGAGTTTTCAAAACTTATTATATTGGTCGATATGTGTTTTTTTATATCTCCAACCTATCGGGAGTTAGAGGTGTAGTTCGCAAGGAATAACTAACTTTTGAGTTGTGAATTTTCCTTTTCATAACTTCAACTCATAACTTCCAAGTTATAAGTTATAATTTTTCACAACTTCAACCTTTTAACTAACTTTTCACAACTTATAAATTTGCACAAGTATTTAATGAAAATTACAACTTGTACTTTCCATTGTGTTAGTCAAAACTAAAATTGACTTGCCTTCTTTACTTTTTTTTTTTGAAAGTTGCCGAGAAGTTAGCAAAAATTGAAAGTAGATGTTCACTTCGCCGAAAGTGCAAGTGGACGTCAACTTAGCCAAAAGTCAAAATTGATGCAGACTTAGGCAAAAGTAAAAGTCAACGCATACTTAGCCAAATTCACAAGTGATACCTTTTTGACTTAGGTGAATTTGCAACTTGCGAACTGTGCAGGCGCAAGAAATGGAGAAAAGTACATAACCTTCAACTGGAAAGTCAAATTATTATGAAATCTTGCCACATTGTCCATAATAACACCATAAATCTCCCTGCCAGATGATTCTACTCCAACCTTTATAGAAACCACAATTTAATTGTTTCTGCCAACCGCCTGTCGAAAATTGAAAATTTTAAAATCTCTCAAACCATGAGGCATCTTCATCTAGAAACTGGCCATATTAGGTGAAATGATGTTGCAAACACTGCCATAAAAACACTTTTGCACCAACTATCATAGATTTTAAGATTTAATTGTTTTCGTAAATTAGTTGTCCTATGCAACTGCTTCCAAGGTTTCAATTGCAAAGATAGAGATTATTTTTCAAACTGGAAAACAACTTAACACTTTAGGAGAATTTGTGAATAGAGGTGAGTCATCATAATAACTTTGATGCAAAAGTTTAAAATTTGGCAGGTTGAGAACGAGGCCAACAAGCTTGCAGCAGTGGTTCATGCTCTTGTTCATTGGAGAGACTTTCTTTTGGGTCATCGCTTTGAGCTTCATTCGGATCCCCATAGTTTGTAGTACATATTCACTCAGCCGAATTTGAACATCTGTCAGCAACGTTGGATGGAGTTTCTTTGTGAGTATGACTTTGATGTCCACTACATCAAAGGGAAGGAGAATGTGATTACTAACGCATTGAGTCAGAGGCGCCATGAGATCCTAACCTTGACCTTGAGTGTGGACTTGAGAGAGTGAAACATTCAGCATCTGCCTAAGGATGAGTGGTTTCTTGAAGTGCAGCAGGAGATCCAGTCATAGAGGGCCCTTGTGGGAAAATTTATAGGATATTCTCTTGAGGCAGATGGGCTTCTTAGACATCGATAGCGCATCTATGTACCTCATGCGGGTGACCTACGTACAGTAGTTCTTTCAGAGGCTCACAGAGCACCTTATGCAGCACACCCAGGGGTGAAGAAGATGCACGTTGACTTGCGATAGTTATACCATTGGGCAGGTATGAAACGAGATATTGCAAAGTATGTGGCTCGTTGCCTTGAGTGCAAGAGGGTCAAGGCTGAGCATCAACATCCAATAGGTCTTTTATACCCTCACAAGATACCTAAGTAGAAATGGGACACCATTTCCATGGATTTTATTGTTGGTCTTCCTATGTCATCTCTCCGCCATGATGCCATCATGGTGACAGTTGACAAGTTGACCAAGGTGGCGCATTTCTCACCTGTACACATGACGTATAATGCACCATCAGTGGCAAGAGTATTCTTGGATGAGATTGTTATATTACATAGGGTACCTCATCGTATCATTTCTAACAGGGACTCAGTGTTCACATCAACCTTTTGGAGGGCATTACAGCAAGCGTTGGGCACATAGCTCAACTCCAGTTTCGCTTACCACCCCGAGACAGATAGTTAGACAGAGAGGGTGAATCAGGTTCTTGAGGATATGCTCCATATGTACGTCATGGATCACTAGACTAGATGGGAAGAGTAACTGTATCTAGTTGAGTTTGCCTACAATAATGGGCATCACAGCTTGTTGGGTATACCTCCTTTTCAGGCCTTGTATATCAGACCTTATAGGACACCTTTGAGTTAGGACCATATTGAAGATAAGGTTGCGATAGGGCTAGAGTTGGTGTAGGACATGGAGCAGCAGGTCACCTTGATTAGAAAGAGACTTTAGGAGGCACAGGATCGACATAAGAAGTATGTCGATGCTAAGAGAGTAGATCGGAGCTTCTCGGTTGGGGACAAAGTATTTTTAAGAGTAAGACCACATAAGAGTCCAATCTGTTATGGAAAGGGCTCTAAGCTCACACCACATTTTGTTGGACCTTTTGAGATCTTGAAGTAGATAGGACCCATAGCCTACCATCTAGCCTTGATACCTAGCTTGTTGTGCATCCATGATGTTTTTCATGTATCTGTTTTGCGAAGTTACATATCTGATTTGTCTCATGTATTGGATTGGAGTGCTCTACAGGTAGAGGCAAATGGGTAGTTGGCTTTGGATCCAACTTGCATATTGTCTTGTCAGATTTTGGGCCTTCGAAGTCAAGAGCTGGACTAGCTTAGGGTCTAGTGGGACATGTATGATGAGGTCACAGTGACATGGGAGGATGCAGCTAGTTTGAGGGCACTTTATCCTCACCTCTTTGATGACTTCCAGGAGGAAGTTTAGTCTTAGGGGGGAGGATGTGAGGCCTACCTTTTCACTCCCTTACTTTGATCATTTTATATTACTTTTGGAGACACATTTTAGACTTTTGGGGACTATTGATCCCGATATGTAGGACTATTAGACTATATGCTTTTACCTTTGATTTATTATGTTAGCATGATTGTGATGAGACTAGATCTTGATTTGATTCACTAACGATGATTTGACATATGATTTGAATTATGATGTATTGAGATACTAGTTATGTGATTATGTGATGGACTTATTATGCAATGTTATCTTTAGATGGATTATTGAAATGCAAATTATGGATCTATTGTGATGTGATTTTATGATTGTTTTATATGATTATGTGATGGTGAGTCTATGTTTACTTTGCTTCAGCTATGATATACATGTTGGATTAATCTTTTGTTTAAGTGTGTTAAGCTGATCTAGTTCCAAGAGGAACCAAGATCAACTATGTTATGCATGATGAAATTTCGTAATGTTATTGTGTGGTGTTGTTTGGGATAGGTCTACCCCTTTTTATATTTGTTTGTAATTGGTGTTGTAAAGGTGTAATGTTCATTTGATTTTATTTTTGAGTTTTTATTTTTGTGATCTTTTTTTATGTGATTTTACTCACCCCATGGTGCTCAAATGGGTTAAAAGTGACCCTGGGTTGTACCCCTAGGATCTAGGGACCTTGGGTAAATTCACATTTGGTCACTTAAACTTCACCTTGAAGTAAAGTGACGAAAATGGAAGTTTGGGAAGGAGTGGAAGGTTGGGTCAAACACTCAACCTCATCCACTCCTCTTTCCAAGGTTTGGAGGAGTCTTCAAGACCCCTAAATTGTGGAGGACTCAACTCCAAGGCTCTCCCACAATTGGTAAGGGTGCCTTGGGGTTTTGTGGGCTTTCATAGGAGGATATGATTGGGGCACTTGTAGTACCCACTCCTTCTTTGGCTCCACTTTTACCTCCCACATGTGTGAGAGAGCACAAATGGAGGGGGCAAGACTTGGTGGAATGGGTGGGTGACATGTGTCACCACCACATTCCATGAAGCATGCAAGTGGTTGTATAGAGGAGTGAGAAGGTGACATGTGTCACCTCCCCATTTTTCAAGGCTCATGAGGAGAACCTATTTTAATCCCTCTTGAAGAGAGGGAGAGGGTTGTTGATTTGTTTTCAATTTTTAAATTTTAATTATTTTGGGGAGAGAGTTAGAGGAATTTTGGAGGCTCATTAGGAGAAGGATTTGGAGGTGGAGTTGGAAGGGCTCTTCTTCAACTATCTTCTTTGTGGGCTATTAAAGGTAGGATTCAAGGCTAGTGCCTTTCCTTATGTAATTTACATTTTCTTGTGTGATGGTTTGTGTGTGTATGTTTTTTCATTTTGATGTTGTGGGGATTTATATGGGTCTTGTAAGAGCCTCTCCATTTGGAGAAAATGCTCAACATGTGTGGGGTGGGGGAAGAGTGAACCTCCTCGAAGTCACAACCTTTTTCTTGTGGTATTTTGGTTGTGATGGCATGTAGTGAAAATGAGTATTTTTTAATGGCTTGAGAACCATGGGAAAATTATGTGAAAGATGATATTTATGTGATGGCTTGAGGCCTTGTGAAAATTAGTTTTTTGGGGAGATTTTTGGAGTGGAACTCTTGAGTTGAGTGATATCCACTCCCCTACCTACTTAAACTCATTTTTATGAGTTTTGTTTTGTGCAAGCCATGGGTGTTCTTCTTGCTTTTGTGTTTGAGTGTTTTGTTGTGAAGTGGAGTGAGCATTCCTTGTGTGAGGATGACCTCCAAGCTCGGGGGTGACTCATGAGTGAGTCTATGGTAGGGAGGAGAGCAGTTTTTAGTAGCTTTTTCCTCCTTCCCATATTTGTTATTTGCAAGTTTATTGAAGCTATGGAGCTAGGAAGAAAAGGACTAGTTATCTTGGAGTTTTGTCATTTTGACTCCTTGTGAGCTAAGGCCAAGTTTGGCCTTGTGTAAATGTGTTTTCATGTAAAGAGAGAAGATTGTCCTCTCTTGTTTTGTAAAACTAAAAGTTTATATTTTGGGTTGAATGGATCTTATTTTTGAAGTTTCAAATATATTTGTTAGTGGTTGTTTTGTTATGGAAATTTCTTTGAAAAGTTACCAAAAAAAAAAAGGAAATATATTGTGTGCAATGGTTATTTTTAAATGGTAGTTAAATTGTGCCTACAATTGGTTTTCATTGTATCTGTTTTCAAAAAAAAAAAAGAATTCATTAGCTTGCTGATTTTTGTGTTCCATAAAAGAAAATATGAAACTTAGTGTTGCTACTCTTAAGTTAAAATTGTATGCAAAAAAAAAGAGAAAGTTGATGTTTTTATTTTACAAAAAAAAAGATATATATAATGTGTTTGTAGTCTTTTCAAAAAAAAGTGCATTTAACTTATCTTACCTTTAAAATAGAAAATAGATGATTTGTCATTATGAGAATTTCTTTGGAGTATTTGTTTATAAAAATATTCATATTTTACAAAAAATAAAGTTTATGCAGGCAATAAAGATTAAACAAAAAATATTATACGGCGTTATGTTTTTGTTACTGTTATTTTTTTGTTGGGGGGTGGGGGGGTTTCGAACCCCCCACCAAATGTTTAGATCACCGTATCCCCTTTCATGGGCTTTGTTGTGGGTAGTTTGGAGTGTGGGGAGGGGGTTCGCACTCCACCATAGTGGGGTGTGGGTGGGGGTTCGGCCCCCTCCCCACAGTCCCTTTTCTCCTAAAAATACAACAAACGAAACTCAGTTTTAAGATCCACGCGGTGACGCCCAAAAATTACAGTCTGCCGCCCCTTTTACCGTTGGTCATTCGGCCCCTGTGTAGCCTAAAATATAATATTTAATATTTGTTATTATATATATATAACCGTTCATCTTGCCTCAACCATATTAAAAATAATTCAAATTTGGTTTCTTTTAAATCAGTATATATATACACACCACACACAATAAGGGTTTTATAACAAGAAAAAAAATGTGTATACTTAATGAGTATACCTCTTGGAGTGACGGCCATGGATGCCCTCCTCCAAAACCTGCAACACAAAAACAATATAAAAGAAGAATGAGAAAATGGAGAAAAGATAGAATGAGAGAAAATGAGAAAAGAATAGAGTGAGCAAAATGGGGTTAGGGCTACCTTCACTCATAAAGAAATTATATTTTATTTAGGAGACCTTTTAGGGCTTGAGGAATTTTAAAATTAGATTTTATTATTTTTCCTCTCCATATGACTTAGACTCTGTTATTTTTATTTAAATTGGGGATTTAGGGGAAATTTCATAATGGGTGTGTTATTAAATTAGTAAAGTTAATTTTGCTAGTTGTTATTTCTATGGTGAGAGGTTATGAATTAAATTCTTCTATTTAATTTTATGAGGTCATTTAAAGTTTAGCTTATTAAGCTAGAGGATTTTATTAATTGTTTTAATTATTTTAATGTGGGGATTATTTAATCCTATAGGTTACCCTTCGAATATTTTAAATACTGTAGTTTTCTCTTTTTAATCAATTCGAATTAAATTAATCGTAGAGGTTAATGTTAATTCTTTTATTCAATTTAGTTACCTTAAATTAGTTATTATAATGTGAAATAAATAATTAATTAATAAGTCATTTAATCCTATTAGTGTGTTAGAGAACCTTTGATTTAAATTTTTTTATTAGAATAATCCCTATTCACGCCCGTGAGACGTTATGCTATCAGATTTTTCTGGGATCTAGGGTTAGTTTAATTTAGAAATTTTAAACCATGTGTAGAGTAATGTTTGACATTCCTACAAACTTGATGATCATAATTAAGTTATTATTTAAGTCATTTATGCTTTTGATTAAGTCTTTTGATTTCGACTCGTGTCAGAATCCTTCCACCCACTTAGGTAAACATAGGGTTTTGATCTTTTGATTCTAACCCTAACAGCAATGCTACTCGTGTCACATTGACCCCCTTAGTCATCTTTCATCATGTAGGGGAATGCGATGATCGCATTACCCAAAAATTGATTGACATGTTTACACCTTATGTGTATTGGCACCAGGCACGCAGATGCATGCGAGGGGGTTTCTAGGGATATGTGGAATTTTTTTTGATATTTCATGTTATGTCTACGTGACAAATATTGACATGACATGTGTGTTGCATGTCGTGACCGCATGAGAAATGTGGGCATGACAATTTCCTTCATCCTCAGGGAGCTTTGAAATATAAAACATGAGATGATATGATTCCTCTTATGTTGAGCATCCCACCTCTAATACTTCCAAAATTGTTTTTCGGTGTGAAGGGGAGGCTCTTAATAAATGTATCACTTGTGAGAAGACATTTTCCATTTGGTGTGTTTGTTCTTTCTCTTGGATCATAAATACTTCTTGGTTTAGTTCCACATGATTGGAGTTTCTTTGATCAAAATTTCCTTTCCTATCCTGAGGTTCTTTCTCCTTTCTTTCAGATTGTAGGAGAGGGAATTTTTTTTATTGTTTTGAGGTAAGTTTTGAGATAGCTTTATTGTACCCATAGCAGGTTTTCATTTCATGACCTTTTGTTCTATGGAACCAACAATATGTATTACGATTGTAGGAGTAATGACTTGGTCCTTGGTTTCCTTTTTTCCGCCACTTATCATTATTGAGAATATTTTTCACAACATTGATCTCTTGGTCCTGGGAGACACTTGAGGTGCCCTTTTTAGCCTCTTTTGATACTTTAAGTCTTCCATAAATGTCACAGATTCTTTAGCCACTGTCAATGGCCGCTTGATTGATCCTTAAAGCACTTTCCAAGGCCTCTTCATAGGATTTGTAGGGTAAGTTCTGAACGTCTTCTCTCATATCCTCATTTAAGGCATGAAAGAAAAGGTGACATAACTCACAATGGTCCATGTTCAGAGCACTAGTTGAAGAATAGATCACTTGTCTCCATCAGGTTTCAAAATGGCCTATTGATTTGTTCAATTCTTGTTTCATGGCTAAGAACTCCTTGATTCATGTTTCCACAAGTTTGTTCATGTCAAAAGCCATGACAAACTCCCTGATTGACTGTCAAAATGAGTGTATTGAAGCTTCTAGTAGATGATGTACCAATCTAGAGTTATTCCTTCTAGGGTCTTTGGGAAGATCTTAGTGACAACTCCATCCCAAGGGAGGAGTTCTCTTATCGTAGTGGTATAAGCTTTCATATGCGAATTTGGATCACCCTTTCCTTTGAACTTTGGGAGATCAGGCAATGGTTGAGGTAACTAAATATTTCTTATGTTTAAGTCAAGCGGTTCTTTCAAGTACTCCAGGTATGTCCCCAGAAAGGTGTATTACGATTGAGGAGTTGATAACATCAATTGTATAGGGGGTTTTGGTAACCCATTGTCTAATTTGCTTCATTTCCTAGAATTTCTTGATTATTCTTAACAAGAGGGTTCTCGTTAAGATGCATATCGTTACTTGCATTTCTTGAATAATAGTTGAGATAGGGGGGATTTTGAGAAGCCCCCTGGTCTTGTTCAATTCTAATATTGTCATAGGACTTTTGTCTTCTTTCTAGAGTAGGTTGCTCTACTTCCAAGGTTTTAATTCTTTACACCAGAGTTGCAATTAGGTCTGTGATGAAGGGGGTAAATCATAAAACACACAACAACAGAAATAGGATATAGAAAATAGAATATTTCTTTATTGATCTAAGAAACTCATTACATTACAGAAGCTCAATTACATTCAGAGGATGAATCCCCTACTACCTGCAACACATTATAGCTTTCCCCCAACCTCTAGACTCTAGTACCTTCAGCCTTCTGTAACCCTAAATCAGCTAGGGTTTCTATTTTCCCACCTATTCTTGACTCTACACTTGCCCCCCTTAACTCTACTAGTGCCTAGGGTTCCCAAAATAGTCATAAATAGCACTTTTTGGTGGCCTCCAGCTAAATTTCAAATTTTGCAACTCCCTCCAAAAGTAGGTCAACTTCTAGGAAGCATAACTTTTGATCCGGGTGTGTGATTAACGAACCGTTTTAAAAGTCGGAAAGCTCGCAAGGTGAACTATCACGCTAGAAATCCATAAACAGATTTATTTCAACTTTTTGGGACATTATGGGAAGTTTTAGTGCCTCATATCTCATTCTAAAAAATTTCAAGAGCTTTTCAAAAAATAAAAACTTTAATATCTTTCAGCTCACAAATGATCTCTACTTGATTCCTTCGTCAAAGGTCTTATATTTCCGTTATGTAACTTTCTGGAAGTTTTTGCTTCATTACGTTCCCAAATGCAAACTTTCCTAAAATAGTAGGTACACTTTCCAAAATAGGCAGGTTGCTATTTTTAGCAGTTTTAGAAAAACTGAAAGTCCTACATCATTATTCTAGATATTATGGAACCAAAAACACTAATTATGAAAAGAAATGAAAACAACTACAATGATTTTGAATTATCTTCTTTTTGGGTGATGCAAGATTGCCCTTACACCACGGGATGCTCCTGCATCAATCTGTAGGAGTGGGACCTCTAGGCACTTCTTCATTTCTAGGGTTTTCCCTTCGAGTGTTGTCATGGTTCTATGCTTCTCGCGCAATGTTTTCTCTTTGTTCTTCTCACAAGGAAAATTTTAATGCTTCTTGAGCATCTCTTGCCTCTTGCAGATGTATTTCTAACCTTTTTACTTCCTCATCAAGATGAGTACTCAAGGTACTTGTGGATTGTTGATCCAGTCGATGGATTTCAAATCTTAATTGAATTATCCTAATTTGTGAGGCACATTTGGAATGGCAGGGTTATGTTTTGAAGTAGGATTGTTAATAGACAAAGAGCACCTAGGTTCTCTTTGGTCTTGTTTGTAATTAATATCTTCATAATCATAGTGATTTATGATTGGTGCATCTAGGTAAGGTGGCACATACCTATCGAAAGGAGTTTCCAGTTCTCTAAAGGGAACATTCCCTAAGTTTAAATCTAGTTTCGTCATATTTAGGGGTGCCATAGACACTGCAAAATAGATGGAACAGATGATGGTGAAAGCGACAAAAGTAGAAGTAGTAGAAGCAACTATGAAGACTAAAGTAAAAATGTTTGAAGGTTTTTATTTTAAGTATCAAATGTTTAAGTTTTTGATGGGATATGCACTTTTGGGATGCAAAAAGCACAAACAATTTTTTTTTCTTTTCACATCGAGCTCACCAAAATATGAATGCTCAAAATCATGATGCCAGTAGCATGGAGCTGTTGAGTCAGTTTTGGCGTGCACACGGACCCTTCCCTCCTTGCCATGGGGCAAACTACCACATCACTCTCAATCTCTTGGAAGTAGCCAGTCGAGAAGAGGTGAGACACAAGGGTGGTTTGGCTCATTGAAGAATTGGACTTTGTGGAGAGGGGTTAGTATGTCCTGGGGCCTATGTTGTTGTGTTCTTGTGTGGATATGGTGTTATGTGACCATTGTTGTAAAGATAACCATACGACCTAAAGGGTCACTAGTCATTGTTCTCCTATTAGGGTTTTTGATATTCCACTGTTGTGTGGGTAGGTTGTTCTCATTGATGCTTTGTTCAAGTTGGTGTTGTCTTTCAAACTATTGTATGACTACTTGTACTAAGAGTTATCTAAATGCTTCTTGTTGTTGAATGAATAGTGGGTCTTGTTGCAGTCTTGAGTGGATCTCCTCTATCTCATCGAGGATTTCCCTCACCCACTCACCCCTCAATCTAGGACACATTTGTGAGCATAGACAAGAGATAGGTGGTTTGAGTTAACCTTGACTTGACCTAGGGAGTTGAATTAGGGTTTGTGTGACCTAAGGTTTGACTTTTTGTTGACTTTGTATGACCTTGTGATGAAATCAAGGGTTTTGACCAATGTTTTACTGTGGTTGACCTTATGTTGAGACCAAGGCTTTGCAAAATCTCTATGTTGCTAATGTTTTTATTCTTTTTTGGATTATATGAATGCAAGTCTAAATGAATGCAAAACTTCTTTTTGTGCTTTTTTATGTTTTTGGAAATCAAAAGTGCTTTCTCTTAATCTATGAATTAGAAAATGTATGCAAGCTATGATGAAGTTATCTAATGCAATGTAACCTATGTTTTTGTTTGTTTTCTGAATAGATGGATCAATTAATCTAAGAAAATGAAATTGCTTTTACTCTATGAACTTTGGAAAGGGAAACTAATTTAACAATGCATTTAATCTACTTAGCCTATCAAGGAAAAAGCAAACATGTATTTTACTACTTCAAGAGCAAAGTTTCGATTATCTAATTACTATGAAATGAAAAGAAAGCATAAAGGAACCTAGAGATGTGTGAGCCTCCACTACCCTCAGAAATCCTTATAATGGCAACCTTGAATCTTCTTGTAGCAGCGGGGTGGTCCTCTTGGTGAAAAGACAAAAATGGAAGCAAAAGAAGATTTGAAGCTTTACAAAGAGAGCTCAATGAGAGCTTTGATGAGCACCGTGGCTTGATATGAGCAATGTATGGATGTGAATGAGCTTTTAGAAAAGCTAAGCGAGATAATAAATGAAAGCAAAAGGCTCCTATGTCCTGTATGAGAATGAGAATGCTTGATTTGGAGAGCAATAACCTACAAGAGTTGTGTTAACAAATGAAATTGCCTCTCTGTGTGCTTGAGGGAGGAGGTATTTATAGGTTGGAAGAAGGGATGAGAGATGATGAAGAAGAAGAGTTAACTCAATTTGATTGGAGAGTTAACTTTGAAGACACAAGAGTGATATGGGCTAAAATTAGAATGATCTACCCAGTAAAAGCTTATCAATCAAGAAGTGAAGAAGAAGTGCGTGGGAATGCATGAGAAAGCATGAGTTATTAATTAAAGATGAAGTAGAGCTAATTATGCATGTGTAGGTGCATGAAATAGTTAACTCTATATTTGGCATGAAAATCCATGCAAACAGGAAGAAAAATAGGCGAAAATAGAGCTTTTTTGAGTTAGAAACTCAAGTTTTTCTACAACTAAAAACATGAAAGGATCATTCCTTTCACCAGTTAGGGTCACCTGGGGGTGACCCATGGGAGACCCTCAGAGGAGGACACCTAGGTTGAAGTGCATGATGGGAGATGGAAGAGGAGGTGAAAAGGAGGGGATTTGCCTTTGGAAATAGGTTAGTCATGTGTGAAAATCCAAATCTCCACTTTCAAAAGTAGGATCTCTCAGGGGAGATCTAGAAATAATAGGGGAGATTTGGATTGGTTTAGTGAAACTAAAAACCAAAAGTGGAAGATGGCTAGGGAGGACCTATAGAATGCCTCTAGGGAGTGGAATGGATGAAAAACACTAGGGAAAGGTGAAAACTTACCTACAAGATGCATACAAGGCTTAGGAACAGGGTCGCAAGCACATGAAATGTAAACTGACAAGACACATCACCAAGATAATTGTTGCTTAGAGGATGTTATTTCATGCTTATATGTACATGACAAGGATTATGACTCATCATAGGGGTCCTCATGGAGTCTGTACATGATTTTGGTGCTTACAGGAACAAGAAAGTATCAGAAATATCAAAGGAAGACATAAAAGAATCATTCATCAACTCTTATGCCAGACACATTTTTGCTAAAAATGATAAAATGGTCATAAGCAAATTTGAACTATGCATTGATGACTCAAATCATGGATAATTAGCCACAAACCTTTGAACAAGCTTAGTATAAAGAAGAGTGGGTTGAAGCAATGTATAGTGAGATAGAAACTATTGACAAGAATGCAACATGGGTTTTTGTTTAGTTACCTCATGGTAAGGAATTTGTTGGTACAAGGTGGGTATACAAACAAAGTACAAATTTGATGGAAGAATTAAAAACATAAGGCTAGATTGGTAGAAAATAGTACACTCAATAGGAAGTTATTGATTACATTGAAACATTTGCATCTATAGCATGGATGGATACTAGCATACTAGTTTTGGCTTTGGTAGCTTAGTAGAGTTGGACAATTTATCAAATGGATGTAAAGGGTTCTTTTTTCTATGGATGTATTGATGAGGAGTTATATGTGTCACAACCTAGAGGTTTTGAAATACCTTCTAAAGAACACTATGCAAATGAGTAAGTGCACAAAGATGGGGAACCAAAAGGGGTTCTTAAGATGCCACTTTTTTTTTCTAAAATCAAGAAAAACTGATGTTGGATGAGAAATTGAAGATAGTTACACTCAAAATTTGAAGATACAACAAAAACAAGAGTCGTAGTGCTCTGAATCTAGTTTCTAAACTTTTTTTTTTCAAAAATGGTTGACATTAAGGTGTTCAAAAAGGGGGAGCACACAAATTGGTCATTTTTTCCTAAAAAAACATAACATAGCATCTAGTAGGTTCCCCTTAAAATATTAACTTTTTTTAGTCTTTCAAAAATCGCTTTGGTGAGAAATTAGCTAACACCATGTAATTTATCCCTAATTTTTTTGATAAATTTTTAATGAATAATTGATTTTTTACTAATTTTCAAAGTGGAAACATCCTGAAAAACACAAAATTGAGTGTGCTCCCAAATAAAAATTTTAAAAACTAATCGAAAAGCTAATTTTTTTAATACGTGTAGAATGGAGTCTATTTTCTTAAAAAGTAATTTATTTGAGATTTTGATGAACAGATTAAAAAATCAAAAATATCACACACTAATTTTTCACAAAAAATGGATACACTAACAAATTAAATTAAAGATGAAATCCTTAACATACTCAAAACATGAAAAAAAAATTATATGGTTAGAAAGCTAAGAGAGAGATTAAGATTATGGTGGTATTTTTTTGACTTGTCAATGAAACATGTGTAAACCTGATGGGGAGCACACACCAGTTTATGTAATTTTTGTTTCAATCTAGAAAAATAGGTCTTTGGATGTCCAAAACATAGTCCAATGATGCAGAGCATCAAGGACAGCAGGATGACAATTCAAAAAAACTACAACTAGAACTACTCTCAAGGTTCATTTGTTTCACAACTTCTCATGATGCAGGGCTTTCACAACACTTTGCATGTTCATGACATAATAGAGAGGGACTTCAGGGCACACCTTCTAGGATGCCTAACTCCATCTAACAATCCTTCAACTCCTCTACATAGACCTCCAGGACAGCAACATCCTACCACACGTTCTAAAGACAGTCACAACCTCACTACTGCATGAGGAGGACAGTCACCACATCCTCTTTGTGATGATCTCTATTGAGACATACTCAATCTCATACCACAAGCCAATCTATAACATGCATACATACCTAATGCATTTATTGACAAAACAAAAACTAAACCAAACAAGTCTATTACCTTCTTTGCAGTGACTGTCTCCAAGTGGACTGGCAAAGTCAACATAAGGTAAAAATGGACTATTGTCTTAGTTAAACCTCTTACTACTTCATGTCACAGGACCATGATCTAATCTAGGGCATCATGCATCATTGTTACAGATTGGTATTCCACAAGGAGTCCACTCCCACAGTCACCGATCACCAAACTTATGCTGCTATCCTTCTCTAACTCCAAACACAAGGGTCTGCAGAGTCCTTAACATGCTTAACTCACACTAAACCATTTTCCTGCCTTCCCAATCCTCACAAGACTCTGAAACAATTAAAATACAATCCATTCCATTGAGCAAAGATAGAAAATGGTCAATGGAATGGGCAAAAATCCATCGATTTGCTTAGAAATACCCTAAGTCAGGGTTCTAACCCACTTCCAAACAAAATAGAAATGCAGAGATAAAAATGGATGTCAAGAGCCCAAACTAGTTTCAAAACAAAGTCAACTGAACACCCTCACTATCCATCAAAAACTAGGGCTTTGACTGTTCCGTATAGGTACGGATTTCTTAGAAAAATAATGAATTTCTTGACTGTGACAGCAGGTTTTGAATAGTCTGCAGAAGAACAACAATTTCTCTCACCAAGATTAATGTCAAGACTTCAAATGAGACTTAAAGAAGAGCTACTTCCATCCCCTTTCCATCCATTACAAACTTGGGCAATAATACATCCGTACAGTCGCAGGTACGGTAGGAAAACAATAACAAAAACACAGAAAATCAGGAAAAAGTAGAAAATTGTTATCTTTTTTGTTCTTTCTTTCTATTCCTTCAAATCTTCTTTACATTGGAAACCTTCCTTGGCTTAAAACAAGCCTTCACAATGCATGAAAATGTTGGGATTGATCAAAAACTTGCTAACCATCGGGCTGCCTTCTTGAATTGTAACTGCTGTCTTTTCACTGTTTTTAGAAACTGTCCAATCTTGGACTGCAATTACTGTTTTATGCTTTCCTAATGCTTTTTAATATGTGGTTTAACCTTGGACAAGGCTATAACAAACTTCCAAACCCATGACATGCCTTTTAAAGGCTTACAAACATGAAGATTAACATGACTTTCCTATATGCCTCATAAAGGCTTTACATAAAAACTAATTTAAACTACCTATTATAACATGACTGTTCTAACTAGGACTTGCAACACAACAAAAGATTCTTTTCAACATTTGGACATAGTCCAACTACAACATGGCTTTCAAGCCTTAGACAACACTGAAGATGGTCTTATAGACCTTATTTAACCAAACAAACTTCTTGCAAATCTAACCAAAACCCTGATGTCTTGGTGCTCCTACACCATCTAAGCCTTTGGGCTAGAAGCCCAAGGAAAATCCAAGTCAAAGTCTCATAAATTACCAAATGCAAAGAATAACATAAGTGTGTTATAATGTGCTTGCATTATGGTGAAATAAAATCATCTCACTCCCTCCCTCCTTACCCCTCTCTCTATTATTCTCTCT
Source organism: Cunninghamia lanceolata (assembly GCA_027924645.1). Taxonomy (NCBI): domain Eukaryota; kingdom Viridiplantae; phylum Streptophyta; class Pinopsida; order Cupressales; family Cupressaceae; genus Cunninghamia; species Cunninghamia lanceolata. Next base: position 17,470,062 of record BSBN01000237.1, on the reverse strand, counting down.
CCCCCTCCCCTCTAGGTCTCTCCCTCCCCTCCTCTCTCTCACCTCTCTACCTCCTACCCTCTCTCTCAATCTCTACTTCCCTCCCATCTCTCCCCTCTTTACCTGCTACCCTCTCTCTCTCTCTCTCACCTATCTACCTCCTAGTTTTCCTATTCCTATATATCCTAGTTTTCCTTTTCCTTTCCAATTTCCCTTTAGATCCCACCTATTTTCCCCTATTTTACTATTTTCCACCTCTCCTCTCATCATTCTTCCCATCCAATGAACTTTCATTATATCTTGTTTCCATTTCATCCTCCCAATTTATATCCGCATCCCTCTTTGCATGTCCTAGTTTTCTTGTTTCCATTTGCTTTGTTGATAAGGGAGATGGAGAGAGAGGATGAGGGAGAGAGGGTGGAGATGGAGGGGAGAGATAGGGAGAGAGAGAGTCATAGTTTTCTTGTTTCCTTTTCCTTCATTGATAATAGAGATGGAGAGATAGAGGGGAGATATAGGGAGATAGAGAAATGATAGGGGAGAGAAAGGCAATAGGTAGGGAGATAGGGAGAGATAGATAGGTAGAGAGAGAGGAGACAGATAGGGAGAAATAGAGGAGATAGAGGGGAGAGATAGGGAGATAGAGAGTGAGTGAGATGTCTAGAGAGATAGGGAGAGAGATTGAGAGGTAGAGGGATGATAGAGATAGGGAGATAAGGGAGAGTAGGAAGATAGAGGTTTAGTGTTTCTTGGGTTTAGGGTTTAGGGGTTAGGGGTTAGGGGCATTATTTAGGGTTTAGGGGTTTGGAGAGAGAGAGAGAGAGGGTTTAGGGGTATTATTTAGGGTTGATGAGTTTAGGGTTTTTCAATTTTAGGGTTTAGGGTTGCTCGGGTTTAGGGTTTAGGGTTTAGGGGTTTAGGGTTTAGGGTTTAGAGAGATAGAGAGGGGACTAATAGATATTGGGAGAGATAGAGGAGATAGAGCAGAGAGATAGGGAGATAGAGAGTGAGGGACATGTCTAGAGACATAGGGAGAAATATTGAGAGCTAGAGGGATGATAGTGTTGGCAAGAGACACTGCTTTGAAGAATGTTAATGTTGTCATTGATGGCAACAAGGCAAAGAGACTCCACCAACAAGGCAAACATAATTTACTCTGATAGTTAAAGGGGAATTGAATTGTTAACTTGTTAGGGCCTGGGTAGGAGTAGGATGGGAGGATGAAGCTGCCTTCCACTGCACTTCGTGCCCAGTGCTACCATCTCGTACCGCTTCACCATTTCCATTTGTCAAATGTAGCCCCACCCCACAAGCATTATTGGTATGGCGGGATCATAGGCCTAATCGTATAATATCAAAATATGCACAAGATGTTGCTTTGAAGCCCCTTCACCAAGAATTCAAACTATGGACCTTCTAAATCATGAGAACTACTTTCCTAAGGATCTATTACATCAATATATCATCTCTGGTACAAAAGATTCCTCTGTGTTGGCCAAGAAGGTTACAAACTCCAAGAAGGAGGTGTTGTTAGATTCAGGGCAGACAACTGAAAGGGGGGTGAATCAGTTGTCTAAAACTTTCTTCTAATTTAAATACTTAAATCCACTTTGTAGATCATCAGCATAATAATAATTCAATCATGGAAACACAAAGCATTAAACCAAGAGCAAAAACACATTAACACATAGACACCAATATTTTGATGTGGAAAACCCAGTTAAGGGAAAAACCATAAGGTGATTAACCCAAGATTGTATTCTCTATTAGAAGAATAGAAGGAATAAAATGGCACGTGCCAATTAGGGCTCACTACCCGAGCACACTGCTCACAAGAGGCTCACTGCCTACAAGAGACACACTGTCTACAAATTAATAAGTATCACATACATGAACTAGAGAATAGCATCTTCACCATGCTTGAATCAGTTCCATTTAAGCCCAATATTTCTTCTCTGCCTTTCGCTCTCCTCCTTACTACCACCCACTCATCTCTATCTTACACACTTTGAAATGATTTCACAATTCCTTATTTATACAAGACATCGACTTAGGAAGAATCATCTAAGTCAAAAAACATCTACAAGTACATCCGCAGGATGAGTAACTCATCCGGTTGGCTAGTCTAAGGAAGGACACCTTCATCTGGAAGTAATTGTTCAAAAGAGATCTTAAACTCCAATGCGGACCACCAACACGAACTAGACACGATCCAAAGACCTCCACAAGCTTGCCTGAATCACCAAGAACATCCATACTTCATCTGTTTACTGAAATCCTTTTCTCCCTCATTCAGAACCTCAAAAACATAGTCTATCATCACTGTCACAAAGGAATAGATGCTTGCAGACCTCCAAACCATGAACCAATCAACTTGACACTTCACAAGGACTTCCTAAACACTCCATCAAATCTGCAGGATAGGATATTTCATTTCCAGATCTCACCGGACCTATTTGTATCACTCTATCACTCCTGAACACTTGCCGGAACTAGTTTTACTTGAGTGACCACAAATTCTTCAGATCTTCATGCGAACCTCTAAAATATTTACCGGATCATCTTAAGACACATATCTACAAACCCTTTAAACTGCATCCTTTGATCCTCATCTTAACTTGGACTTTTACCTTATTGTCTTCACTGTTCTTCATTGTTCCTAATATGACCAATTTTCTCAATATCCTCAGCAAACAAATAATCCAATCCTTATCATTAATGCAACAGAAGTATGTTGACATCAATGACAACATCAATTAGGCCCATACTTGCAACAATCTCCCCCTTTATCATTGATGGCAACATATGATGTGAAAAACTATTTTGACCATCAAGACAAGAACTTCTCCTTACTGTCACAACTCTCCCTATCATCAATGACCATTCACATGTCTTCTGCTCCCCCTTTGATCACTTGTTTTTCACATGTCTTCTCTCCCCCTTTGACATCAATGGCAAAGGGTACATACTTGCAACTCTAACACTTCAGAATCATACCAGCTGCTCCCCATCATCAATCCCGATCATAGGATATGACTATGAGATCCACCGGACTGATGCACATCAGTGCACCTTAGTTTATCACTGGAGGGGTAATAACCCCTAACTTCTCCCTAAGATACTCAAAAGAATCCTTAGGAAGAGGTTTTGTAAAGATATCTGCAATCTAATCCTTGGAAGGCACAAACTCCAATCTGACTTCATTCTTGTTCACTTGCTCTCTCAAAAAGTGAAACTTGATTGATATGTGTTTAATCTTTGAATGCAACACTGGATTCTTTGAGATGTTAATTGCACTTGAGTTATCACAGAAGATTGTGATGGGTTCCTCATACTCCACTCTAATGTCTCTTAGCATCTGCTTCATCCACAAAACTTGAGGGCAACTTCCTACTACTGCAATATTTTCTGCTTCAGCTGTGGACAAAGATATTGCCTCTTGTTTCTTTCTTATCCAAGAAACCAATCTCTTCCCCAAAAAGAATGCTCCACCACTGTTACTCTTCTGGTCATCTACATCTCCTGCCCAATCAGCATATGTACAAGTATGAAGAGAGAAATCATGATATCTAGGATACCATAGACCATACTCAACTGTCCCTTTTAGATATCTAAAAATCTTCTTGACTACCCTAACATGAGATTCTCTAGGATCAGCTTGGAATCTAGCAAAAAAACCAACAGCATTCATAATGTCAGGTCTAGTTTGAGTGAGATACATCAGTCCTTCAATCATTGACCTATACTTTTTCTGATTAGACTTGGGAGAGTCATCATCTTTGCTCAACTTACATCTGGTTGTCATGGGAGTATTCATTGGCTTTGAGTCTTCCATCCCAAATTTCTTCAACAATTCTTTCACATATTTGGTTTGAGAAATGAAGATTCCTTTTTTTGTTTGAGTGATTTGTAGACCCAAGCAGAAATTCATTTCCCCAAGCATGGACATCTCAAATTCACTTTTCATTTGATTTGGAAAGATTTTACACATACTATCTCTTCCTCCAAAAATGATATCATCAAATAACACTTCAACAATTAAGATATTTTCATGATCAATTTTGAAATACAAATTACTGTCAGCAGTACCTTTGTTGAAACCAATCTTCAAAAGATGCTTATACAATCTTTCACACCAGGCTCTTGGGGCTTGCTTCAGTCCATACAATGCTTTCTTCAATTTGCAGAACATAACACCATGATCAGATAGTTGAAATCCATCCGGGTGCTCAATGTATACTTCTTCTTCGAAGTCACCATTCAAATCGGTAGACTTGACATCCATCTGATATATTTTGAAATTCTTGCAGGCAGGAAAAGAAAGAAATAGTCTAACTACTTCAATTCTTGCCACTGGAGCAAAATTTTCTTCGAAGTCAACTCCTTCTATTTGAGAATAACCCTTGCAGACCAATCTAGCTTTATTTCTGATTACTTCACCAACTTCATTCAGCTTGTTACGGAAGACCCATTTGGTTCCAATCACATTCTTGTTTCTAGGTCTGGGAACAAGATGATGGTGTCAGGTTGTCATTGATGTCAAAAAGGTGTCCTCAGTTTGTTTGATGTCATCAGGACTTGGTTGATCAGGTTTGGTCTTCAATGTGTCTTCTTATGTTCTTTGTGCATATTACTTTGATCTACAGAGTTCATGTTACTTGGTGTTGAGTTACTCAGGAGTTGAGTTGTTACTTCATGGTGTTGAGTTACTCAGTTAAGAGGTTACTTCATGTCATGACAATGTTCACATTTAGTGATAGTGTCTTGAAGATGTTGGGTTGTTGGTATGATATTATGGTCTTCATGGTCTGCATTCTTCATCATGGTTCAAGCGTAATGAGTTATAAAGTTATGGTATCTTCACAGTTGTTGTTCAACGTTGCATGGTTTACAAGGCTTGCATGTAAATTCATTTTATAAAGTGATGCTGCCAAAAACATGTGAAGGTTTTTTGGACACTTTAATGAGAGCATAAAGCATTAAATATGCTTTAGTGAAGAAAGCACAAATATATGTAATTTAGAGTGCTTGGCATAACAATGTGTTATTTAACATATTGATTATTAAGTCCTCTTAATTATTAATGACTTAAATCCTATTTTGCCCGGCAATAACAGTTGCACTTTATGTTTTAATCATTTGGTGACTTGGGGTAGCGGGTTTACAACTTAAACTTCACCGCTTGAAGGGTCTTCAAACCATGGTGATAACCGGCCCCATCCTTCTTTTCACCAAATGCGTTGGTTATGGTCTTTGGGCGGGCTTTCAATATCTTTTAAATTTAAAACTTTCACCGCCAAAAGAGGAGCCCGATACATTAAGGAGTTTAAGTGGATATTTTGAATGCATATTTTATGAATAGCCTTTTTGCCATATATAAAGGAGTTTGAATTTATAAAGTTTTTTTAAAGACCATTGAATGAGTATGTAGAGCACGTGGAGGATATGCTTTAAGCATAGAAAATTCAAAAGTCACAATGGGAGCGCGGTTTATGAAGTTGTATTTGAAGTTTTTTCTAAAAAAAGGGAAACTAGTATGAGATAAGTATGGTTTATTTAGAAAAGGAAGAAAGCCCCATTTTTAAGCTTTTTATGGCTTTAAGTGTTTTTAGAAACTTTGTTTAATTTCTAAAGTGGTCGGCCATACCATGTTTGGACTTTAAAAAATGGAGATTTTTTTAGTTTTAAAAGAAAGCTATCAATTTTTTTTAAGGTGATAAGTCTTTTTTCAAAATTAGAAATTATTTTTTAAGAGAAGATTTTTTAAGGAGTTTTCTATTTGCATAGAAGAAGTTGAAAAGATATTATTATTGATTTTTTTTTATTTGTGCTTTTCACAAATTGAAAGTGAATGATTTTTTTAAGAGGATGAAGATTTTGAAGAGTAATTTTTGAGGAGATTTTTTGTATGAAGATTGGAGATTGTTTTTGAAAGATTGTTTTGAGAGAATATGAAAAAATATAATGCAGAATGATTATATTTTTATGAGATCTTGAAAAAATATCAGATGATTTTATTGGAATTTAGTGAAGATGTTTGCAGATTGAAGAGTCTTGTGAAGGAGAAGATAATCAAATTGAAGGGTTTTGTGTTCTGGAGAATATGAAACATCATGCAGAGATTGTAGATATGAGCAGAGAATATGAAGAGTTTTCAATAGGGTTTGATAATATATGATTCTTTTTTAGATGGTTTTATGCAGGTGACAATAGAAGATGCATTGTTTTTTGAAGACATTAAAAAGAGAAGATGAAAGGATAAAATGATCTTCAGTGAGAGCAAATGACTGTGCAAAATGTGAAAGGTGAAAAGACATCCAATTTACATATAAATAGTTTTTCAGGTGCATTGATTAAATGACTTGAAAGACAGAGATGAAACAGATAGAGATATGCAGTGTTGTTGAATGGAGGATTAGAATACAGGATTGATATGCAGTGTTGTTGAATAGAATACAGGATTGATATGCAGTGTTGTTGAATAGAATACAGGATTAATTTGTAGAGAAAATTGTTTATAGAGATTTGTATATGGAGCTTGTTTGCAGAAGTAAGTAAAAGAAAATGGTCTTGATTTGAAAATCAAATAGAAGGTATAAGGTTGTATACAATGGTGCAAATCTGATTGAACGGCAATCATGTCTTGCACACAAAGTTTGATGTTTTGTTTATAGTGATTGTGTTTCCAGTGAGGCACAGTATGCCTATGAGGCTTGTGGTCAGTGAGACCTTGGTCAGTGAGACCTTTGTATATGTCAGTGAGACATTTGTAAGAAGATTTTTCATTTAAGCCAGTGAGGCAGTTCTGGAGTGGTTTTTCTACCCCTGGAGGGTTTTCCACTTGTGCATATCTTGTGTCATGATTCATATTGATCATCTTTGTATGTGTTTGATTTACTTATGAAGTTTTGTTCTTTTTCCTGTATTCACAGTCATGTGCATTGTACAAATCAATGGTATCTTTCTTTTGAGCTCTGAAAGTTGAAGTTTAAACAAAGTTTTTGAAAATTCACACAACACTGATTCACCCCCCCTCTCAGTGTTGCCCTTGATTCCTACACAAGATCCCAAGTGTGATTTTTCTCAATTTGCATCAGTTCTTCCTCCATTGCTTTAGTCCAGTTTTCATCATTGCAAGCTTCATTCACTGTCTTAGGTTCAATCTTTGAAATCAGGCAATACTCTTCTAAATGTTGAGCAATCCTTCTTGTTTGTACACCTTTGCTTTTATCACCTATGATCTGATCTTCAGAGTGGTTCAGTCTTACATACCTGGGCACTTTGGGAGTTTCTTGCACATCTAATTCTTGATCAGGCTGATTAAAACTCATCTGTTCTTCCTGAATTACCGAATCAGTTTGAATCTAAATTTTAGAAGGGGCTTGGGCTCCTTGAATCATAACACCATTCTGATCATCTTCATCATATTCATAAAACCTTGAGGGTTTTTCAATTCCTTCATCAACCTTCACATTTGTACTTTCTACAATCTTTATCAGTCTCTTGTTATAACACCGGTATGCTTTGCTTTGAGTAGAGTAACCCAAGAATATTCCTTCATCACTTCTAGCATCAAACTTGCCTAGATCTTCATCTCTTTTAATGTAACACTTGCTACCAAAGTCTCTAAAATACCTTACAGTAGGAGTGATGCCAAACCAAAGTTCATAAGGAGTCTTACCAGTATTGCTTCTAATTTGTACTCGATTGAGAGTATAGACTGCAGTGCTGACAGCTTCTCTCCAATAGATCTAAGGAATATTTTATTCCAACATCATGGTTCTAGATGCTTCTTGGATGGTCTGGTTCTTTCTTTCCACTACTATTCTGCTGTGGAGTCCTAGGAGCAGACAACTATCTCTTTATTCCATGTTTTTCACAGAATTCTATGAACTCACCGAATGTGAATTCTCCACCTCTATCAGACCTCAAACATTTCAATTTTAATCCGGTTTCATTCTCTACCATAACCTTGAATATTTTAAATTTCTCAAGAGCTTCTAATTTCACTTTTAGAAAAGTTACCCACATCATCCTGGAATAGTCATCAATTAGTAACATGAAGTATCTATCACCTTGCGCACTCCTGATTCTTGCTGGACCACATAAATTAGTATGAACTAAGTCTAATAATCCGGTAGAAGATTGTTCATTACTTTTGAATGAGACTCTACTTTGTTTACCCAACTGACATTCCTTGCACAAACTATTTGTAGGTTTCACTAATTTTGGAAGATCTCTTACAGCCTGAGTATTGCTTATCTTGATGATATTATCAAAATTCATATGACACATCCTCCTATGCCATAACCAACTTTGATCAATTTGCACAAATAGACAACTTTTACCAGTACCAACTAAATGGAAGATATTACCTTTTGTTTGGGTACTAGATGCAATCTTTGTTCTGGAACTTCCAAAGATCTTGCATTTTCCATTCTTGAATCAAAGATCATAGCCTTTGTCCACCAACTGTCCAACACTAAGAAGATTGTGCTTCAATCCTTCAACATTCAGTACATTACTAGTTTTGTTCTTTCCATCAAAAGAAATAGTTCTTCTTCCTCTGATTCTACCAGCAGAATTATCACCAAACTTTACCAATCCACCTTCATACCTTTCCAAATCTATGAACTTATTTTTGTCACCAGTCATATGGTGAGAGCAACCACTGTCAATGACCCAATCATCCTTTTCTTCAACTTGGACAAAGAGAGCTCTTTCTACATCTTTATGGTTGACAGATTCAGAGGGCATTGGTTCTTCTTCCTTGATGGTAATAAACACCCATTCGCTTCTGGATTTGTTTCCTGTCTCTGATTCATCATCTCTTACTCCTTCATTATCATCATCTTTATGAACATAGTAAAAATTCTTTTGGAACCTTGATTTTTTAGGATTTGGCCTTAAAAATCTTTCTGGACACCTTGAGGAAAAATGACCAATCTTATTGCAGTTAAAACACTTAAAAGGCAATTTCCCTTCATACTTACCGAATTCTCTTAGTAGTCTTTTTGCAATAAGGGCTTCAAGTTGAGCAATTTCTGCTTCTTCTTCTAGGTCTTTTCTTGCTTTTTCCTACTGTGATAGTTTCCTTGAAGAGTTCTTTCCTGGATCAAACCTTTGTTTACCTTTTATAGAGGAACTGGCTTTGAATGTAGATTCAGTCTTTGGGGGGTCATCTCCAAACTCGGTCATTTCAAATGCAGCCAATTTACCAACCAATTGATCTCTTGTGACAGTTGTATGGGCTCTGAATTCTTCAATGGCAGCAACCTTGATTTTATAAGAAGCAGAAAGGGATCTGAGAACTTTACCAACAATCTCATCTTCATCCAAGACTCCATCAACACACCTAATGCCACAAACAAGCTCATTTACTCTTGGCATAAAAGTAGAGATATTTTCATCTTCTCTCATCCTCAGATTCTCAAATTTTCCTTTCAAACTCTGTAGCCTTGCACATTTAACATATTTGTCTCCTTCATGCAAAATTTCAAGTTTTTCCCAAATCTCAAAAGCAGTTGGTAGGTCAACAACATTTGAAAGCTCTGAATCAGATAATGTGCTTAAAAGAGCTTCTATAGTCCACAGATTGTTTTCAACATCTGTGATTTCATTTGGGAATTTCGGGCCACCCTGTGGAGGAGTATAATTCGTTGAAGCCATGTTCCAGTACTGCATTCCCATACATTGCAAGTGACATTTCATGCGACTTTTCCAAATATTAAAATTGATTCCATCAAACTTCAGACTATCCTTCTTGTAGGACAACATCTTGGATCTCCTCAAGTGGTTAAGCTCTTTTTAGAGGAACCTAGCTTTGATACCAATTGTTAGATTCAGGGCAGACAACTAAGAGGGGGGTGAATCAGTTATCTGAAACTTTCTTCTAATTTAAATACTTAAATCCACTTTGTAATTCAGCAGCATAATAATAATTCAATCATGGAAACACAATGCATTAAACCAAGAGCAAAAACACATTAACACATAGACACCAAGATTTTGATGTGGAAAACCTAGTTAAGGGAAAAACCATGGGGTGATTAACCCAAGATTGTATTCTCTTTTAGAAGAATAGAAAGAACAAAATGGCACATGCCAATTAGGGCTCACTGCCCGAGCACACTGCTCACAAGAGGCTCACTGCCTACAAGAGACACATTGTCTACAAATTAATAAGTATCGCATATATGAACTAGAGAATAGCATCTTCACTATGCTTGAATCAATTCCATTTAAGCCCAATATTTCTTCTCTGCCTTTCTCTCTCCTCCTCACTAACACCCACTCATCTCTATCTTTCAAACTTTGAAATGACTTCACAATTCCTTATTTATACAAGACATTGACTTAGGAAGAAACATCTAAGTCGGCAAACATCTACAAGAACATCCACAGGATGAGTAACTCATCCAGTCGACCAGTCTAAGAAAGGACACCTTCATCCAGAAACAATGCTTCAAAATCGAGCTTAAACTCTAATGCGGACCACCAACACGAACTGGACACGATCCAAAGACCTCCACAAGCTTGCCTGAATCACCAAGAACATCCATACTTCATCTGCTTACTAAAATCCTTCTCTCCCTCATCTGAAACCTCAAGAACATATTCTGTCATCACTGTCACAAAGGAATAGATGCTTGCGGACCTCCAAACCATGAACCAATCGAGTTGACACTTCACAAGGACTTCTTGAACACTCCATCAAATCCGTAGAATAGGATATTTCATTTCCAAATCTCATCGGACCTATCTGTATCACTCTGTCACTCCTAAACACCTACTAGAACCAGTTTTACTTGAGCAACCACAAATTCTTTAGATCTTCATGCGGACCTCTAAAATATTTACTGGATCATCTTAGGCCACATATCTACAAACCCTTTAAACCGCATCCTTTGATCCTCATCTTAACTTGGACTTTTACCTTACTGTCTTCACTATTCCTGATATGACCAATTTTCTCAATATCCTCAGCAAAACAGATCATCCAATCCTTATAATTAATGCAACAGGAGTATGTTGACATCAATGACAACACTGGTTAGGCCCATACTTGCAACAGGTATAACATGTGTACACAGATAGGTCAGACCTAATCATGAATAACTCCTCCGCAAACAATTGGAATGACATGCGGATCTCAGGGAAGGTCGGCCATGAACCATAAAAAATTGAAAGATGTGTCATTTATCTCCGCAAGTCTTCTCCATTAGTTGATTTGTCTAAGACTGTTAGGATGCTCTAATTTGAGAAGACAGACGATCTTCTGATGGCGATATCTTACCGGTACTTGATCCAAATGATCTAAATTTTGGATATGATGTAGATGAATGAATCTAGATGTTAAGTCCAGTTCTGCAAGGTCTGAAATGCAACTGTAGCAGAATGCAGACCAAAATATAGAAATTGCTTCTGACTGAACTGAACTGGAAACTGAAAAGAAACAAACTAAAATACAAATATTTTTTTTGGTTAATGCAAGATTGCTCTTGAATTAGGGATGCTCTTGCATCGCATCTTCTACTTTAGCATACCCCCTCTTGATCATTGTCCTTATGTCTATCCATCATAGCACAAGTAATCATTGCATACATAATCATTGTTAGACCTAGAGTTACCTTGATCTATTTTAGAGTTGCCATCAACCCACTTGAATTTTAGTCACATTGTGTACTCATTTAGGTTGTCTTCATGTCCTAAAGTTTTCATTACATTACAACCTTGCATTCTTCTATCTTATTATATCACTAGTCCTAGGTGAAAGATCATAATTATCACACATGCCCCCTAAGACAAGATCACAAACAATAAGAGAAATAAAACAAGGAGATCAAAACAATGCAAGTGATGATGAAGAAATATCCCAAGAACATATAAAGCAAGTACTCAATAATAAAAAGTTTCTCAAACTCTTCAAAGAAGTGGTCAAACTAAATACAAAACATTATTTTGAAGCCATTGCTGATGAAGGGATAAAAATACCTGATGATTTTGATGCATATTTACTCATAGCAAATGATAAAGCAGGATCTAGTGGATCTAAAAATACCATGACACACAATGATGACAAACTAAAGGATCATAGACCTTTTTATTTGCAACCAAGCTATAAGAGTTCTACAAAGGTATCAAAGCCAACACCTACAAATGATCCCATCTTGTATGAATGAATTGGAAACTCTCAAGAATGCTAAGACATAATCCCACAAGTTTTCTATTGAAGATATATGTCCTTACCCTTTTGATCCAAGCATATCAATGCCACCATTTCCTAGTAATTGGGAGGTACCAAAACTTGACAAATATAAAGGAAAGGGAGATCCTAAAGATCTTTTGAGAGAGTTTTGCACTGCTACCTTGGAATTTTCTATGGAGGAAACACACCTTATGAGATTATTTCTTCATAGTCTTGGAGGAAGTGCCATGGAATGGTTTTCCCGATTACCACCAACTATCAAAACATTTCAAGAATTGGCTAACAAATTTATTGCACATTATGCTTATAACTATGAACATGAAGTGCCTATGATAGGTCTCTTTAACACCAAAAAAAAACAAGGGGAATCCTTTGTCTCATTTCTACAAAGATGGAGGCACTTGACTAAAAGAGCACCTTACAACATTCCTGACAAGCAACTAGTTGAACTTTTTTGTCATAATTTGAACAAAGAAATTGGAAAGTAACTTCATCTTAAATGCCTAGATTCTTTTGAAGAAGTAATAGAAATGGGATTTTGAATCAAACAAACTCTTATTGATGATGGAACTATTAAGATACATCATGACAAAGACCATAAAGGAAATTCTAGTTCAAATAACAACAAGACACCCTTTTGGGCTGAAAACAAGAATGTGGTAAATGATGGAGTTGTTGATGTGAAAATGGTTAAAACCACATAACCTATTTACAATCTCAAAGGTTCATCTTTAGATAAAGGAAAAGAGAAATAAAAGAGCTTTCCTAAACAAAATTTTACACCATTAGGATAGTCACTTGAATTAGCATTGAAAGAACTTCTTGAAAATGATCTTATAACATTACTAGAAATAAGGGAATATAATCCACAAGTCAAACCCCCATGGTGGAATGACAATCATTTTTGTGATTATCATTGACACAAAGGACATAGGACTATCATTTGTAATCAGCTCTAAAATTTGATACAAGAACCTATTGATGATAGTAAGATTAGATTTGATGGACGTACACCTTTTGGTAATTTTAACTGTGAGGTTTTTAAGAATCCCCTCCCTAGGCATGAAAATGATAAAGGGAAGGCCACTAAATCTATTGATGGTGTAAACTATACCAATGCTCAATATGACTATTACATAAGTCACATTAGTGAAGTAGATAACCACATAAATACCTTCATCATAAAAGGTAAGGAACTTGAGTACAATGTCACCACACGTAGAGGTATGGTTACTCTTCAAGGTCCTAATTCTACAACCGCTACTTCAGCCACACAATATAACCTTATAGAGAATTTAGGAAAGATACCTACACAACATAAAGCTATCCTTGACAAAGTGCTTGCCAATGCCACTGTACCATCTGACTTGCATGTAGATCAATTTCAAGCTATGGTGGGACATATTTCTTCTTCTCACACCATCACTTTCATAGAAAATGATGATTTATCCATGCAACAACCACACAATATATCCTTATACATTGAAGCTTTCATCCATAAATTTAAGATCAAGCGAGTTTTGATAGATGGAGGAGTAGGTCTAAATATTTGTGCTTTGAAAGTAATCAAAGAATTAGGATTTTCCAAGAATGCAGTGGATCTAAAAAAGAAAATAACCATTAAAGCCTATGATGAAGAGGAGTGCTCATCTAAAGGGTTAGTTACATTGCCAATCAAGGTTGGACCTATGGTGAAAGATGTGGTTTGCCAGGTTCTTGATCTCCCTTTGACTTACAATATTCTCCTTGGACAACCATGGATCCATGCAATGCAAGTCCTACCTTCTACATATCATCAATGTATAAATTTTTTTTATAATGGTGTTGAAATCACTATACCAGGAGAACCAAACCCCTTTATGTATTGCAATAACGTAAATCCTAAAATTGAATCCACAATCCTAAGCAACTGTGAAGAACCTTCATCTGAAAAATATGTTGATTCTGAATCCTTAAGAGCATCCACTTCTAAGTCCAATGAGACTGAGGTCAAAATACAAGTAAAAGAAGAGTAGGAGAATATACTATGAGCCGTTCACTTTGCATTGGAAAGCTACCTTTGTCTCCCCGAACCTATGGAAAACCACAAATGACTAAAACCACATCGGATACCACTACTATTTCTTGCAAATCAACTACTTTTACAAAATGGAGAGCCTTATATGATGAACTGGAAGAAGAAGATCTCTTGGGTTGTATAAGGATAAAGATATAGAAAAATAACAAAATGAGAAACCAGAGGTTAAGCTACCTGTTGAATGGTATAGCAAAGGACTTGAGCTTATGAAACAAATGGGATAATATGGTAAAAGTCCTCTTGGTTTACACAAAGAAGGTATCCTACAACCAATACAACCTACTAGTGCATGAAAAGTCCTTGTCTTAGGTCATGATACATAGAAGGATAAGACCTTGAGTACTAAGTGTCATTCAAGTAAGGTAATAGAGTCCTCTAGTGTGAAATAAGTTGATAAGAAAGGTACCATCGATGACTTTATTGACATATATGATTATGATAACATGTGTACCGTTGAATCAATCCATAATCTTGAGCCTAATCATGATCCTTTACCCCTTGCCCATCCTCGGCTTATTTATTGGGATCAACAAGGACCACCACAGTTAGACACATTTTGAAATGATGAAGCAATAATAAAATTTCTCGGAGCACAAAGTGACATACCCCTTGGGGACCATAGAGTTGGTTTCACTATAGAACTTAACAAGGCATCTTACTTTAGAGAGGGTGTGAAGCCTTTCAATTGCAAAATTATAGAAAATATAAATAGGTCTTCTAGTGAAAATCATTCTACAGCATTATTAGACTCAAAAAAAGTAAAAATAAAGGACATATCTGAAGGTGAAAACCTCTCTGATGTGCCCAAGGATGGAAGGCTTGACACACTTCCTCAAGCATCATCTCATGAAAAATCATCCATTTTAGTTGAGAAAACATTGGCAGCAAATCTGGGAACAGAAGAAAAACTGAAAATCATACATCTAGTAGAATCATTAACACCTAATAAAACAACATTTATATAGTTTTACAAGGAAAGATAGGTTAACTTTGCTTGGTCCTACACCAATATACTAGGACTCGATCCTAATCTAGTCATGCATCACTTGTCTTTGCCACCAGGGGTAAAACCTATCAAACAGAAATTGAGAAAATTGCACTCACAAGTTGCACTATTGGTAAAAGTTGAGCTACAAAAATTATTGGATGTTGGATTCATAAGGCATGTTGATTATGTAGACTAGATTTCAAATCTAGTACTAGTTTCAAAACCTAATGGGAACATATGTGTTTGTACAGACATCAGAGATTTAAAAAAAGCTTGTCCTAAAGATGATTTTCCACTTCCGAATATTGGCATGATAGTAGATCTAGAAACAGGACACGAGATTTTATAAATCATGGATAGCTTCTCGAGTTATAACCAGATTAAAATTACTCTTGAGGATCAAATCAAGACAAAATTCACTTTCCCTTAGGGAACATTTTGTTAGAATGCCATGCCCTTTGGATTGAAGAATGTTGGAGCCACGTATCAATGTGCAATGACCACTATATTTCATGATATGATGTATACATATTTGGAAGATTATGTGGACAATTTATTGGGAAAATCTTTCACCAAAGAGGGATATTTAGAAATCATGGATAAAAACTTCACACGGTTAGAAAAATACAAAGTGTGATTGAATCCAAAAACTATGTCTTTAAGGTGACCTATGGGAAACTCCTAGGATACATTATCTCTGCTAAAGGAATTAGAGCCAATCCTACCAAAGTAAAAGCCATACTAGAGATGTCTCCACCAAAGAACATTAGCCAGTTGAGATCATTACAAGGGAAGTTACATTCTATACGTCATTTTATCGCACAACTTGCATATAAGTGTCAACCATTTCAGCACCTGTTCCATTCAAATGGGATGACAAACTGTGAGAGCAAGTTTTTCAAAAGATTAAGGAATATTTGATGTCACCACCAGTGTTAGTACCTCCTACAAATGATAAGCCCTTACTCCTTTACATATCAACAACTACCATAGCATTGGGAGCACTTTTGGCACATCATGATTCAAATGGAAAAGAATGTGCTATATACTATATCAGTCAAACTCTACTAGGATATGATTTGAATTACACTCCTATTGAAAAAGCTTGCCTTTCCATAGTTTTTGCTTCGCAAAAGCTGCGACAATACATGCTTATGCATCAGATAAAACTCATTACCAAGATTGATCCTCTTAGGTACCTTTTGAATAAAGTAGTCCTTATATGATATCTAGCTAAATGGGTCATGATTCTTAGTGAATTTGACATTGAGTATGAAGAAAAAAAGCAATAAAAGGACAAGCTATAGCAGACACTAGTAGAATTTGGCAAATAAATGACTACATGACTAAAACATTTAGTTAAACAACTAAAAATGACTAAATTCTACTAATTTTTTGCAACACATCTATAAATGACTAAATAAATGACTCATTTGATCATCAGGTAAAACTAAATAATTAGTCACACAAATAAAAATGACTAAATATTTTTTTTTGGAAATATGAATGAAAATAGGTTTTTTGATTTAAAGCGTGGTTTTTTGCTTTTTTTCTTTTGATTTAAAGCGTGGTTCTTTTCAATTACAAACTTCACCAAGCCCTTTGTGTCCATCTTCTTGCACAGGGTTTTGAACTTGGAACGTAGCTTCACATCCTTTTCCGTGGCCTTCTTTGTGGTCTTTTGTGCACCTTTTTGAGACTCAATTAGACTTGAACCCTAGGCTACTGCTTGGGATTTTCCAATTTTCATTTTGTTTCTGGTTGTAAAGGGCATTTGCAGGCCATTGATTAAAATGGGTGATATATTTGATGACAAAAATGATCCAACATTGACCATAGAAGAATACATCGAAGGCGTGGAAGCTCAAGAACTGGTATGCTTGTTATTTTCCTTTTCTTAAAACCTAGTTGTGTTAGATTTTGTGTTTTTTAACATTGAAAGTCATTTTTTTGTTGCAGGACACTGATTTGGTATTAGGAGGGGATGAAGGGAAGGAATGCATATGCTTGAAGGGTTACATGAAAAGGATTTTGGTTTATTCTAATTTCATCATTTACCAAGTGGTGCATCAGTCAATAAGTATCTTTAACCGGTTTGATGATCCCTTTTGTGATTATTTTGTCTCATTCTAGTCCTTGAGAATATATTTCATGCAAGGACTTTTGTGTGTCTGGTTTGATTTTGCACATCATTAAGTAGATATTTTGAATCTTGAAAATAATTTACTTGGCTAGAGAAAAAAATCATAAGGTTTGCATGTTGAAAGGTTACCTTTATTTCATTCACTCCTTGCATTATAGAGGATGATCTTTTTGTTTGTAATGGTTCAGGCGTCTTATCTTTATTGAAAAATTTTGCATGCATGCATTCAAAAACTATTAGTCATAATAATGGAAAGTTTAGTCTATAATATTGCATCGAATGTTTCCTCTGAAAAGAGGTTTGAACATCAAGTCCTCCATGTGAAACATTGAGCATCATTGCATCCTTCCTTTACAGGGATTCATAGATAAAACTTATGTTGAGATCCATGAATATGTAGTCGATGTTGGGTTAGATTCAAATGTCTTTGTGGTGAGTTCCCTTGTTGATACATATGATAAATGTAGTTTTTTTAAGAATGCATGGGATGTGTTTGATGGAATGCCATGACCCTATGTTGCCGCATGGAATGCTATAATCACAAGGTATTCTTAGAGTGGATATGGAGAAGAGGCTTTGAGTCTCCTCAGGGAAATGCAAATGGTGCTGGAGAAACCCAACTTAGATGCTCTAATCAGTGCTCTCTTGGCATGTGCTACTTTGCAACAAGAAAAAAAATACTCCAATCTGGATTTAAGTTTCACCTACCAATATCTTAAGTCTTAGGGTTTTATTTATTCCAATACTTGTTAGATTTTGTATATGACCATGCTTAAGATTCCTCTTAGCCAAATTGGTTATTTTCCCTATTTTAAAGTGATAGCTCCATGGCTATTTTTGTATCTTTGTTGCGCTCGTCCTATGCTCGCCTTTGCAAAACTATCTTCAACATGTGCACACAAAAGCCTCTGCTCAACTACTCGCAGTAGTTGTATAACATATATAGAGTCTTCAGATGAATTTATTAATTCAATGGTGTGACCCACTTAAATGGAATAAAACATGATGAGTATATGTTGAGAGAAAGCTTGTGAGGTGATGATTCAACAACAAATATGGGATCGATGGTAATTTTTGCTCCTTTACCTTTCTGGATCATTATTTATTTTATTTGATGGATGTGCCTTCTTAATGACATGGAAGAGGAGGAAAAATATGCCACTATAGTGAAAACTTTGCAATAGCATTTGGTTTGTTAAACATGCAATAGATCAACCATTAGAATAAACCATGCACATTCTTCAGAAAACATGCACATTAACATTTAGAAACATGGATTCTTTGTGATGTGGGGAAACTAGAATATATTTACCACACTCTATCCTTGAATTTGGATGAACCAATGATAGTATCCCTAGGCACTTTATCTCAATATTGGCCATGTTGGGTAAGGGTTTTAGAAGGCCCTTGACTATATCTCCCTTATTTTGTGTCATACTATGCATTCAATACAAATTTCTATACTTCCACTTCTATTCCTTTCAAAAGAAAATCCTGCCTAAACTGACACTAAGTATTGATTAATGTCAAGTGTACTATTAGTGAATACCGCATTTATATTAGAATATGATTCTACAAATGCAAAGACTTGCATATTGATACCATGTCCTTTTACTACAAGTAATTGCCACTTGAAGTAAACATATTTAAGGCATTTCAGATCATAAATTTATTGGTGTAGTTTTACATTGGATATCATAAATTAAATTTCAACTAGTTCTTACTCTAAAAAATATCCTTCTTCATAGGGTTTCTAGGTTAGTATTTGATTAAGGTAAAGATGAGTTCCAAAGGTCTTGACAACCAAGAAATTGTTGCAAATATGTGCCTAATCGGTGGTCATTGATGTCAACATATCCTTGTTACCATTAGTGTCAACTGTATCCTATTTTGTTGCCTGATTAGAAGACTAGAATGTTGAGGATATTGGGAAAATTAATGAAGATCAATGTATGCGGACCATATGGCTATGTAGACGATTGTCTAAAGTAGCTCCAATTAAGTTTTGAGAGGTTCACATGAAGATTTGAAGAAGCTATGGTCATCTGAGTAGAACCAGGTTTTGTTGTGTTCAAAAGAGACAGAGTGACAGTTCATTGGTCCGGATTGCTCCGCATTGAAATATTATGATCTCTAGTTCTAGAGGTATGTTTGGGAAGTCAATGTGTATCATCAACTCAATTGGTTTGTGGTTTAGAGGTCTGCAAGCAATCTTTCTAGTGTGACAATCATGACAGACAGTGTTCTTGAGGTTTCAGAGGAAGAAGCAAGTGATTCTGATGATTTGGAGGAGTGTAGATGTCATTGTTAAATTCAATGTGCTTGTGGAGGTCTCTAGATTGTGTGCCTATTGTGTTGGAGGTCCGCATTGAAGATCGAGCTCGTAGTTGAAGATTTTCTTCTTGGTGTTGCTATTTTTTCCAGTCTTGGCCGACTGGATGATTCTAGCATGTTGCAGATGATCTAAGAGCAATTCTATGGAGTGAGGTGTATTGATCAAGGAAAATTTGAGTCCCAGTTATGTTTGGCCAATAGCTTAGTGATTCGCATTAAGTTAGATGTTTGGAGTGTCGACCTTGATGTTTATTCCAAGGTTGATGAAGCATATAGAAGGCGTGCAGTTGAGTTGTGGAAAATCATCCTTGTGCGAAATAATCAAATTTGAAGAAAGGATTAGAGGCAGAGTAATGAAGAAGAGGAGCAGAGGAATAAGAACAATAAAGGATGAAGTGATAGTGAAGAAGTATTTGGGAGAAGAGCAGAAGTTTTAGGAGCATTCAATGAGATTGAACTAGGCATGAAGAAGATGCTATTTCTCAGTTAATTCTTTTTGTATTAAACATAAATTCTATAGGTAGTGAGCCTCTTTTGAGCAGTGAGCTCTGGGCACTGCACCCGAAGGCAAGTGCCTTACCATTTTCAAGTACTTTTAATAGGGTACGAATCTTGTGGGTTAACCCCCACCATAGTTTTCCCTTAGCCGGGTTTCCACATTAAAAATCTTGGTGTCAAGTGTGCTAATTATGTTTTTGCTCATGTGTTATTGTTTCATGCTTTAATGTTCACATCATTAATCTATTTATAAGTTGTGAAAGAAGATTAAAAAGAGAAAGGTTAATTTTGTGGGACAATTGATTCACCCCCCTCTCAGTTATCTAGCCTAATTCCACCAATTAGTATAAGAGCTAATTTCCTCTAAAAGAAGCTTGACCACTTGAGGAGATCCAGAATGTTGACTTACAAGAAAGACAATCTGAGATTTGATGGAACAAATTACACTCTATGGAAGATGCACATACAGTGTCATTTGCAATGTATGGGAGATGCCTACTGGTTGATAACTAAGAATGAATATAAGATTCCAAAAAAAGGTTCTACAACTCGAGATGAAATCAAAGATGCTGAGAACAACACTCGAGCTATAGAAGCCTTGTTAAGTGCCCTATCTAATACAGAAATGACAAATGTACTGGAATTGAAAACCGTGCATGAAATCTGGGAGAAGTTGGAAACACTGCATGAAGGTGATGAACATGTCAAATTTGCCAAGCTACAAAGCCTGAAGAGTAGATATGAAAGCTTAAGGATGAGTGAAGATGAAAATATTACCTCCTACATGCTAAAAGTGAATGAACTTGTGAGCAGTATAAGGTGTGCTAGTGGAAAATTGGAAGAATCAAAAATTGTTGCCAAAGTGCTCAGATCCTTACCTCTGGCCTACAAGCATAAAGTTATTGCCATTGAAGAAATCAGGACTGTGACAACTATTACAAGGGATCATTTGGTTGGTAAACTTTCAGCATTTGAAATGAGTGAGTTTGGTGATTCTCTTCCTAAGTCTGAATCTGCATTTAAAGCCAGTATTCATGGAAAACAAAAATATGATCCGGGTGAAAGCTCTTCAAGAAGATCTAATAGTTTCAACAAGACAAGGTAAGATCTTGAAGGTGATGAAACTGAGTTCGATGAACTTGAAGCCCTTTTTACCAAAAGATTGCCAAGAGGATTCAGTAAGTATGCAGGAAAGTTGCCATTTAAATGTTTTGCTTGTAATAAGATTGGTCATTTTGCCTCAAGGTGTCCGGAGAGGGGTTCAAGGCCAAACCCTAATAGACCTAGAGTTCAAAAGAAATGCTACTATGTCCAAGAAGCTGGTGAAGAAGGAGTCACAAATGATGAATCTAATCATGGAGGTTCTACTGAAAATGATTGGGTATTCATTGCTATCAAAAAAGAAGATTCAGTGCCTACTGAATCTGCTAGCTGTGCAAATGTGGAAAGTGCCTTGGCTACTCAGGTTGTGGAAAAAGATGAATGGGTAATTGACAGTGGATGTTCTCATCATATGACTAGTGATAAAAGTACATTTGCAAGCTTTGAAAAATATGAAGGTGGAATTATGAAATTTGGAGACAACACAGCTGGTCGAATCCATGGTAGAGGAGCCAATGATGGCATGGTACGGTAGTTAAGTCGCTCAGTTGTAGTGGCGGCCACCAGAGTTCAAACCCTCCTTGGGCCAACGAGCTCGTGGATTTGAAGTGTTCCTTCTTGGGAATGAGGTCCCCTGTGTTGTGGCCTCACTAGTTCATCGTTCCAGGCAAAAGCATTAGTGTGGAGCCAGAGGGCGTGTCGTGCTAGTGTCACTGGACATGTTAAAATGTTTACCAGGCGCATTATCTTTAAAAAAAAGAATCCATCGTAGAGGATCCATCTCTTTTGGTGGTAAGAATAACACTAATGATGTTCTATATGTGGAAGGATTAAAGCATAATCTTCTTAGTGTTGGAAAGTTTGTTGACAAGGGTTATGATCTCCGATTCAAGGATGGAAAATGCAGAATCTTGGAAAGCTCTATAACTAAAATTGCATCTGGTACTCAGACTAGAGGTAACATCTTTCATTTAAGTAGTTCTGGCAAAAAAAAAATTATTTCTCAGATTGATCAGAGTTGGTTATGGCAGAGGAGAATGTGTCGTGAATTTTGATAACATTGTCAAGATAAGTTCTACTCAGGCTGTGAGAGATCTTCCAAAACTTGTGAAACCTAATGATAGCATGTGTAGAGAATGTCAATTAGGTAAATAGAATAAAATTTCATTCAAGAGTAAAGAACAATTTTCAAGTCGACGGCTAGAACTTGTGCATATTGATCCATGTAGCCCTACTAGAATTAGGAGTGTGCAAGGAGACAGATATTTTATGTTGTTGATTGATTATTACTCCTAGATAATGTGGGTAACCTTTTTGAAAGAAAAATTAGAAGCTCTTGACAAGTTTAATGTGTTCAAGGTTATGGTGATTGGTGAAAAAATAAAGTGTCTGAGATCCGACAGAGGTGGAGAGTTTACCTCCAGTGAGTTTGATACATTCTGTGAAAAGCATGGAATAAAAAGATAGTTATCTGCTCCTAGGAATCCTCAACAAAATGGAGTCATGGAATGAAAGAACCAGACCATTCAAGAAGCTACCAGGACCATGATGATGGAAGCAAATGTTCCTCACATCTATTGGAGAGAAGTTGTGAGTACTGTTGTCTACACTCTCAACCGGGTGCAGATCAAAGGCAATTCTAGTAAGACCCCTTATGAACTATGGTTTGGTCATCCTCCTACTATGAGATACTTTAGAGTTTTTGGTAGTAAGTTCTATATCAAAAGAGATGAGTATCTAGGCAAGTTTGAAGCAAGAAGTGATGAAGGGATATTTCTGGGTTACTCTACTCAAAGCAAGGCATACCGGTACTTTAACAAAAGATTGAAAAAGATTGTAAAAAGTATAAATGTTAGAGTTGATGAGAGAAAAGAAGGACATTTTAGGTCTTACGGATATGAATCAGATGATCAAGATGAAAGTCAAAGTCAAGGAAGACAAGTTCAAACCCAGACTCAGATTCAAATTGATCCAGAAAATCTAGTGACTCCAGAGGTTAGTGCAGATGTTGAAGAACAAGCTCAAGAAACAGAGATTCAAATAAATCCCAAAACTCCTAGGTATGTAAGACAGAATCATCCTGAAGATCAGATCATAGGAGATAGATATAAAGGTGTTCAAACTAGGAAAAGAATTGATGAAGATCAAGAGAAAATTTGTTTGATTTCAAATATTGAACCAAATTTAGTAAGTGAAGCTTGCAATGATGAAAATTGGGTAAAAGCCATGGAAGAAGAATTAATGCAAATTGAAAAGAATCACACTTGGGATCTTGTTCCTAGACCTGAAGACAAAAATGTGATTGGAACTAAATGGGTCTTTCAGAATAAACTAAATGAAGATGGTGAAGTTGTAAGAAACAAAGCAAGGTTGGTCTACAAACGATATTCTCAAGTGGAAGGAATTGATTTTGAAGAAACTTTTGCTCCGGTGGCAAGAATAGAGGCAATCAGATTATTTCTTGCATTTGTTGCTTATAAATATTTCAAGGTCTATCATATGGATGTCAAGTCAGCATTCCTAAATTGAGAATTAGAAGAAGAAGTCTACATTGAGCAACCAGGAGGATTTCAATTGTCTGATCAGAGAGATATGGTTTACAGGTTGAGGAAAGCATTGTATGGACTCAAACAAGCCCCAAGAGCCTGGTATGCAAGATTAGATAAGTATCTGCTAAAGCTAGGATATAGCAAAGGCACTGCTAACAATAATCTTTACTTCAAGATTGATCATGAGCACATTCTGATTGTTGAAGTATTTGTTGATGATATCATTTTTGGTGGAAATAAGAGTATGTGAAAAACATTTGCTGATCAGATGCAAAGTGAATTTGAGATGTCCATGTTTGGTGAAATGAATTTCTTCTTAGGTCTGCAAATCATCAGTCAGATAAAGGTATCTTCATATCTCAATCTAAGTATGTGAGAGAATTGTTGAAAAATTTTGGAATGGAAGATTCAAAGCCAGTGGGTACACCCATGGTAACTAGATGTAAGTTGAGTAAGGATGATGACTCCCCTAAGGCAAATCAAAAAAGGTATAGATCAATGATTAGAGGACTACTCTATCTGACTCAGACCAGACCTGATATCATGAATACAGCTGGACCTGTTGCTAGATTTCAATCTAATTCTAGAGAATCCCATGTTGTAGCAGTCAAGAGAATTTTTAGATATCTCAAAGGGACACTTGATTATGGCTTATGGTATCCAAAGGATAATGAGTTCACTCTTCATGCATATACAGATGCTAATTGGGCAGGAGATGTGGATGATAGAAAAAGTACTGGTGGCGGTGCATTCTTCTTGGTAAGTAAATTGGTTTCTTGGTTGAGAAAAAAGTAGGAGGCAATATCCCTATTTATAGCAGAGGCAGAGTATATAGCAGCAACAAACAATTGTACTCAAGTTCTATGGATGAAGCAAATGTTGAAGGACATTAGAATTGTGTTTGAGGAGCCTGTTGTAAGCTTTTGTGATAATTCAAGTATAATAAGCATCTCACATAATCTGGTGTTGCATTCAAAGACAAAGTACATATCAATTAAGTTTCACTTTTTGAGAGAGAAGGTTAATAAGAATGAAGTCATATTGGAGTTTGTTTCTTCAAAGGATCAGATTGTAGATATTTTCACCAAGCCTCTACCCAAGAATACTTTTGAATATCTTTGAGAGAAGTTAGGGGTTATTACCCCTCCTGATCAGAACTAAGATGCACTAGGATGCATCAGTCTGGTGGAATTCACAGTCGTATCTTGTGATTCAGATTGATGTTAAAGACATACTACTCAGGGGGAGTAGTCAGTATGCAAATTTTGAGATCAGTCTAAAACAAAAGGGGAAGAAAAGATTGCAAATATGTGTCTTTTCCATTGATGTCAAAGGGGGAGAGACATCATGTGAAAAACTAGTTGCCCATGAAAGGGGGAGCAGTGAAGAAAGTAGTTGTTGAAGTGATAAGAGAAATGGGGAGAAGTTCTTGTCTTGATAGTTGAATCAATTTTTCACATCATATGTTGCCATCAATGACAAAGGCAGAGATTATTGCAAATATGTGCCTAATCGGTGTTTTCATTGATGTCAACATATCCTTGTTGCCATTCTAGTGTCAACTGTATCCTATTTTGTTGCCTGATTAGAAGACTGGAATGTTGAGGATATTGAGAAAATTAATGAAGATCAATGTATGCAGACCATATGGATGTGTAGAGGATTGTCTAAAGTAGCTCCAGTTAAGTTTTGAGAGGTTCACATGAATATTTGAAGAAGCTATGGCCATCTGACTAGAACCAGGTTTTACTATGTTCAGAAGAGGCAGAGTGACAGTTAATTGGTCCGGATTGCTCTGCATTGAAATATTATGATCTGTGGTTCTAGAGGTATGTTTGGGAAGTTAGTGTGTATCATCAACTCAAGTGGTTCATGGTTTAGAGGTCTGCAAGAAATCTTTCTAGTGTGACAGTCATGACAGATAGTGTTCTTGAGGTTTCAGGAGAAGATGCAAGTGATTCTGATGATTTGGAAGAGTGCGGATGTCTTTGTTAAATTCAATGTGCTTGTGGAAGTCTCTAGATCATGTGCCTACTGTGTTGGAGGTCCGCATTGAAGACCGAGCTCATAGTCGAAGATTATCTTCTTGGTGTTGTTTTTCCCAGTCTTGGATGATTCTAGCATGTTACAGATGATCTAAGAGCAATTCTATGGAGCGAGGCATATTGATCAAGGAAGCTTTGAGTCCCAGTTATGTTTGGCCAACAGCTTAGTGATTTGCATTAAGTCAGATGTTTGGAGTGCCGACCTTGATGTTTATTCCAAGGTTGATGAAGCATATAAAGGCGTGCAGTTGAGTTGTGGAAACTCATCCTTTTGTGAAATAATCAAATTCGAAGAAAGGATCAAAGGTAGAGTAGAGAAGAAGAGGAGTAGAGGAACAAGAAAAGTAAAGGATGAAGTGATAGTGATGAAGTATTTGGGAGAAGATGCTATTTCTCAGTTAATTCTTTCTATATTAAACATAAATTATGTAGGCAGTGAGCCTCTTTTGAGCAGTGATCTCTAGGTAGTCGCCTGAAGGCAAGTACCTTCCCATTTTCAAGTACTTTTAACAGGGTACAAATCTTGTGGCTTAACCCCCACCGTGGTTTTCCCTTAACTGGGTTTCCACGTTAAAAATCTTGGTGTCAAGTGTGTTAATTATGTTTCTGCTCATGTGTTATTGTTTCATGCTTTAATGTTCACATCGTTAATCTATTTATAAGTTGTGAAAGAAGATTAAAAAGGGAAAAGGTTAATTTTGTGGGACAACTGATTCACCCCCCTCTCAGTTGTCTGGCCTAATACCAACAGAAATAGTGTAACCCTGGTAAGATGTATGTTGGTCATATTTCCTTCCATCAATTCAAAGGGGATTCTAGATCAAATTATTTTATATACTGGAATATATTTCTTATTGGATCAATGATTCCTTGTTTTAATTTCTACTTGATTTCATTTGTGAAATTGATCAATAAATAATTAATGATTTGGTGTTTATTAATGTGATTGAGGCAAGTCACTCCAATAATATTAGATTGTAATTTGGTTGTTGTCATATCTTAGATTGAATGTTGTTCTAGATAAAGGTTTAGTTATTCTAAGATGGTAAATGCATAAGTATTGATATTCATGTAAATGTAAGTTGGGTATTTTAAATGTTAATGTAAGTGTCTTTGAGCCTTTCATAATAAGTTTGTATATGCATGTTTCATTCCTTGTAAACCACATTGTTGAATGTGATATGTGAAGTTTGTGTTTGGACTTCTTATGATAAAGTGAGCACATTGTAAGGAACTTTTGTTGATCTCATAATCATTTGAGAAGCAAACCTTAGAAACACTTACTAGGATTTGTTTGATGAGTATGCCATTTGGTTGAATATTCTAGATATGTAGGGTTATTGTGTATTTGGGCATTGATTGGTTGTTTGTGTGTATTTGAAGTCTAAACTTAAGGAAAAGCTAGGAAACCTTTATGAAGTTAGAGATCCCCAAACTATTTGTGTTTTTGGGTTTAGAACTCAATTTGGAGGGGGAAAATCTACCGGATTTGGCTTGATTTATGACATCTTGGAGAGCGCAAAAAAGTATGAGCCAAAGTACAGGCTTATTAGAGTAAGTACACTTTTTATAAGAAAATGGAACCTTCTTAAAATAGTATAGATATAATACATCTTAGACTGAAAGCATAGCATGTTCTACAAGTCTTAAAAATTGTGCAAGAAAAATATAGGTCATTAAAACTCTTTTATTTTTTTCTTCAACCATTTTGAGGTCAATCTTTTGAATACTTGAAATCATATAGTCATCCTTTGAAAGGCAATGATTGTTGAACTAACCAATTGATTTTCCTTTATATTGCGACCGATGGTAGGGGAAGTTTTATCTAGTATTTTTCTTATTACAACATTTTTTGAGCATTAGACTTGCAAATTTAATATTAATTTATTTGCTTCTTGTCTGTTGTATTTTTGTGCAATTTAGGAATTTTGTTGATTGATTCAACATAATATAATTGGAATTTATTCTATCATTTTATCCATCTTTTCTGGTTCTTGCTAATTCGTGGTAGGGGTGAATATTCAACTTCAAACTATCCCTTGGTCACTTGACACTGACTATCTGCGCTTATGAAATTCATGGGTCACTGTCCCTAAGCACTCAAGACTATTTTTCATAGCTAGGTTTAGGTCTGTGATGAATTCTCAATGTGAAACATGGACTAGATCAGAATTCTTTAATGATAACTAGTTGTACTCTTCTGTATTTTACTATCATCAGCATGTTGGTAATATATTCTTCCTTGTGACTATCTCTATGTCAATCATTGCAAGGTAGGTCAGCATTTGATAACCTTAACCTTGTTGTCTTTATATTTTGCTACTTCACAGTAACTGTGACTTAAATTGAAATGTCATGGAACTCTATCTTGTGAACCTTCAAAGCATTGAGGTCTTAAACAAGCATACTATCTTCTTAACACATATTATGAAGGAAAAATGACTACATTTTGATCTGCATAGTCATCCTTTCATTTACAACTGTCCCTCACAAACTTCTCATTTGATGCTCCCTTTCTTTATGGTCATTGCTCTCAAGTCTCTGCCCTTGAAAGACTCTTATGACTATCCCACTCTTGAAATCTGTCTGCTTTTACTTGACTATGACTAAGTCATGCAAAACCACTGCCTTGCTCACTGTTATTGATGCCATGACTACTCTCCACCTTGAATCTCATCATGCCATCTTGAAAGAACAAAGATAAACATAAGATATAAAAGAGATGAACAAAAGTGTAGGACCTGTGGAAACATTTTGAGGGCCTTCAAGGTACAAAACATGACTGTACTGTGACCCCACACACTGCCCTCCATCATTATTCTATTGTGAAATTCTAATATATTTGTGAAGGCTACCACATATAGATATTGTCTCCTTACAACTTCAATGCAATCATTTACAACACCAAATCACAACACCTTGGGATTGCCACTTTGTAGAATATGTTATCACATTCATAAGATAAAGGCTAAGTAGCAAATGTAGCACAGTTGTGAATCAATAGTAACAATGTCTTTGTCTAATATTTTCCAGTTCTCTTGTCTAGTTTGTGGCAAGACTTTCAATAGATACAATAACATGCAAGTATATCCAACCTACTAGCTATATTATTATTACCATGTCTCCTTAACATTCTACTTTCATGGTCCATGTATACAGTCAGGATAAATGTCAAGGTCTCTTTATCTAGAATCACTATGTAGGAATGTTTGAACAACTTAGATAGTTTGCTGAGTGTTAAGAAAAGTGTCTCAACCTTGCAACTTTGAAAGATTACTATTTTTCCTAGTTTTGGCCTTTTTGAATACCCTTTATCTTGGATAATGGTCTGGAACTTTCAAAGTTTCCAAACAAGCTAAAAATAGAGACTGACTATTTTTAGTAAGTCCTTCAATTGAGCTCGGATTGACCTAAAATCTTTTCCGGAAGGTGTCGAATAGCTAAGTGGACATCTCGGGTGAGTTTCATCTCAAGATCATATCTAGATCGTGAAATATTAAAGTTTCTATTTTTTGAAACTTTCAGAAAAAGTTTTGAACTCAATTACCAGAATTGAAACTTCCCTAAACATCCCAAAAATTGTCATAATTGGTGTAGCAGGTTATAGCGTGATAGATCTTTTCATGAGCTTTTTGACACATTAAACGGTTCATCAATCGAACACCCAGATCAAAAGTTATGGCCTCCGGGAGTTGGACCTTCTATTTTTTGGGAAAAGTAAAAACATGTTGAACACATTAAAGAGCTATAAAGGGGAGAGTTACACGTGTTGGTGTGTGGTTTGGCACATCACAAGGCATCTTTTATTGGAGATAATTTGGGCGCCCCTTTTGGGTGGTTTTAGCTCATGGTTTTGTAATTACCATTGGCAGTGTATTGTATTGTGTCTCCTATATATTAGGAACTTGAGATGGAGATTGTATGTAAGAATCTTATAAGTGTTGAATTACCTCCAGGATCTCTGGTTGGATATACTCCTGTAAAATCTTGCTCTACAAGTATATTGTAATCTTCGTGATTCCCAAATAATAATTAGGTGGCTTTGGAGTGTGGGGTTTTTTACCTGAAAGGGTTTTCCCCACGTATATCTTGTGTTGTGAGTTTTGTGTTTGCATCTAGAAGTTGTTATTATCTTTCTGTCAATGTGCATCTTAATCTGTAACTGTATTTAAGTTAAAATTTGCATAAACCTTTCCTCAGTAGATCAATGTAAGAAGTGTTTTCCGTGTACCTTGTTTCCTTTCACTGATCTTGCAAAACAAATAGGCAGCCATATTAGGTCTATAATACAATATGGGAAAATGATCCCAACAGCATAGCTGACATTAGCAGTCTATTTCTTTTACATATTTTTGTGCCTTTTTCTTAGTTTCTATTACTTAGTGTCTGAGAGAGGAAGCAAATTTGTTGATTAGGGTTGAGTTGTCCTAGAATTTATTGAACATAAGATTTATATTTGCAACAATTTTTGTATGGTCTCGTAGATCCCTTAGGGAGAAAATTCATTTGATCCTGATGTCTTTCTTCAATGTGTTATAAATGGTGTAGGAAAAATCAAGATCTATGCTGGGCCTGGTTGAGGCCATAGCTACTGTTCCTTTCTTGCTCATAGATCTCATAACTGTAATCACTAATAATTGAGATCATTATTAAATCATGATACTAAAATATTAAGTAAAATTTGAAAAACATACCAAGCCTACTGAGCTTACCTTACATAGGTAGGTACATTATGTAAATGTAAAGTGTTTGAAGATTTTAGAATATCCTAAACTGATGGTAGATCTTAGCTACTTGTTTCTTAAATTGCATTATCTACAATCTGAGTATGGTGGAAGCAATTTCTACCAAGTTTGCTCTTTTTGATGTACAGATGTTTTGTCATCCATATCAAAATATAAAAAAGCAAAAGAGATCATGTAAGAGCCAAGGATAGCTACTCCAAATCAGAAAATCAAAGTCTCTATCATACCTTCCTATAGTGTCTTCATCCTCCTCGAGCATCTCCATCATTGTTGCTGCATATGTTCCACTCCAAGATGATCCAATACAATACCCTCCATGGATAGCATAAGCCTCAAGGTTGATCCTTATGGATGATATGAAATGATGAAGTGAATTTTTATTGTAGCTCAAAACATCAGACCTGTCCATGTGCCTTTCAAAGATGTCTTCGCATATCCATACCTCCTCTTCCTCTTGATTAGGTGATCATCAACTAGGGTAGGATCAAAGCATGTCTCCAATGAAGAATCATGTGTGCTATGTGTCACCAACTCAGTCCCATGGCTACAAACTATGTTTCTATGTTTACCATTCATTCCATCAAGTTGTCCCATGCATGTGGTTGCTATAGAAGATCAAATTTATGATGTGTATGTGAGTGCATTCATCATGTCTTCCTCCCTTCTCAAAGTACAAGCATATACCTTGCACAATTTGAATAGATGATCCTGATCCATACGGGGCTACAAGTAGTCATCCTCCATCATAGCCACAGTCCTTTGAAACCTTTTACACTATAGGAGGTAGAGGTCTTCTTCCAAGTGGTCATCCTTTCCTTCAATCTTCAACTTCTCCTCTAATGGATGTGGCCCACATCTAGCTCTTTCATGCCTCCATGAATCAACTTCTTCATTTTGCCCATGTGTGAAATCTCCATGATGCTCTATCAAAGGATCTCCATCAAAATAGTAGGTAGAGTCTTCAATCTCATGATCCTCCTCAATGGTTGATGAAGATGTGTGCACATCTATGACCTCCTTATCTTGCAAATTAAGCTTATCCAATCCATTTGGCTCACTATCCACTGAAATTTCTGAATTGTCCTTATGAACCATACTCATCTCAAGGATTTCCATATCATCATTTGATTCTATGCCACTATGATATAGAGGTGATGAAGTAATGCTAGGAACATCCAAAGAGATATCAATTAAACCCACACCTTCTTGTGACTGATCCAACTTGGCACCCTTCATGGTAGCATGTCCTTCTTTCATGTGATCATCATGAAGCCTAAGGTGATCCTCCTTTGCAACATGTGAAACTTCTTCACTCAAACTCTCATCTTTCATGGTTGCATCCTCCATTTATTCTTCATGGGGCTGATGTGTATCTAGGGCTTTGACCTCTTGATGCATAGGCAGATTCATATCTTCACATGTCGGCTCTCTTAGATCCTTGGGTTTGTCCAACTTAGGTGTTGCTTCTCCAAACATGGTGGCTGATTGGAATTCATCTATTTCCATGTGTTGGGATAGGAACAATCTTAAAATTTGTTAGCATGCCTTGAATATGTCAAACATAGAATCAAATCAGTAGGCCTTGAACATCTCAATGGCTCAAGACTTTTCAGAGGAGATTAAAACGTATGTTGTTTCAATTTCTTTCATCTTAATACGCTGGTTTAGTTTGGTTGATTTCTTGATTCTTGATTTTTTCGCATATACTACTTTAGGTCATTTATATCTTTGTTGTTGACAGGTTGCACATGTACCCTATTCTTAAATTGTGTTCCTCTACTTTCATTTTTATATATTTTGATTTCTATATGATGCTTCAGGCTTGAAGAAAAGGTGGCAAATTTAGAATTTGAGAATCAAGCTCTTCGTCAGAGGTAGACTGTAGTTTTGACAATGCCTGAAGGTCTTCCAGGATAGACAAAAGCATCAGTCATAGAGGTAATTCTTTCCCTCTTGAAGAAACTTACAAATGATAATAATTAAAAACGTAGATATTCATATACTTTCTTTGTTATACTTAACTAATTTTCATTGAAATTTTTTTCTTGTAGAAGATTCTAGAGAATGGCACCCTCATAAATGGGGAACCTATAGTTGTAGAAGTAAGTTGTTGGAACTACTTGTAATCTTGTAAAATCTTAGATTTTCTTCATCAGATTTATGTATGCTTTTCTTAATCTTCAAAATGTAGTTGTTCCCAGATGGAGGTTACCGTCTTGTGACCCATGAAGTGATATATTTATAAGTGCTATGTGCTAAATATGCCATGTGTTGCTTCTACCATGAAGAGACTAGTGGAAAGTGAGTTGGCATGACAGAGATCTATTAATGACAAACAACAAGTATGTGTTATTCAACTCCCACAGATGTCTAATCAGCATTGATAGCACATTCTAGAGAGCATATCCATCAAACGTAATGTTATGTAGGATTTTTACAAATATTTCTAACACTTTGTATGCTTCTATTGTTTTGACTTAGGAAAATCATGATGCACTTATCAAGTCTATCTCCCAAGATGTTGGCTTTAGCCAGGGCAGACCTGTTGCAACATGTATTATCTACAAATCTCTTCTTCAATGGAGATCCTTTGAAGCTAACAAAACCAGTGTGTTTGACCGTATTATCCAAATGATTGGTTCCATAATTGAGGCGATACGAAACTTATTTTTCAAACATAAAATTGTTACAATTCATTTGTTTGAATCTGTGAAATGAGACAGGTGCTCAACTCTTAAGAGTTCTACATTTACTTAATACTCAATTGTATAGCATATCATCTAATGATAGTACTCAAATTTTATTGAAGCTTTAACTAGAAAGATGATAAAGATATCCTCTTGTGATTGAAATTTTTTTTGCATTGTAGAAGCATTACAGAAGCAGGATAGTAAGGATGTATTGGCTTATTGGTTGCCAAATACATCCACTTTACTATTCCTCTTATAGAGCACACTGAAAGCAAATGTTGCATCTGGCATAACTTCTCACCGTGGTAGAGTATCATCTATTTCATTATTTGGGAGGATGGCTCAAGTAAGTTACAAGTATTTCCATACAGACTTTTTTGCTAGTCTCCTGCACCTGATATAGCTTTTTAAGCATTAAATGTTTAATATCTAATAAATTGTACCTAGGGATTCTGATCATCCCAATTTGGCATGTGTATTTCCAGTGGAAATGGTGGGATAATAAATAGGCTAGATGTTTTACGTCAAGTGGAATCCAAGTACGTAGCATTGCTTTTCAAGTAAAAGCTTATAGCTTATGTAGAAAAGATTTATGGCATGATTCATGATAATCTAAAGAAGGAAATATCTCCTGTACTTAGCTCATGCATACAGTTACACTATTTGGCACACTAGTTTCTCATATTACCATTTCAATCAAAAATGTGATTTATATCCCACCATAATCACATCAACATCATTTTATTTACTAGGCACCAAGAATAGCTAGAGCATGTCTGATTAGAGAGTCTTCTCGTTCTCTACAAGCAAATGCAACAGTAAAACAAGCACTAAGCAGTCACTAGCAAAGCATTTTCAAAACCCTAAGAAGTGTCCTCCAAACTTTGTGATCCAATAATGTGAGTGTAACTTTAATTTAAAATTTTCAACTAAAAATCAAGATAGGGAATTGAAGCCCAATTTGGGATTTTAAGAAAGTGATAATTCTTTAAGCTGGCCCTTTAACTTTTCTCTTTGCTATTTGTTAGCGGCATAGTGCTTTATTTTGTCTTATGTACTTTTATTTTTTTGGATTCTAGGGTTCTCTCTTCCTAGAACTTTCTTTTGTTAACTCTTGTAACCTATAGTCCCATTGACCTACTTTTGGTCATTTGTGGACATTAATACATTTTTTTCTTTCATTCTTCTGTTGCAGGTACCTCTTGTTCTGGTTCATAGCATCTTTACACAAATATACGCTTTCATAAATGTGCAGTTTTTCAATAGGTAGAACATTGATTGCCTTATTTTCAGTGGAGTAATTGGTATCTCAATGCAGTGTTTATGGCACATAGTTTTGGAGTGTTAATTTACTACTCTGGATCGGTCCATGCAGTTGTTAGAGATTGTCACTGTCAATTAGTTCTCATAAATTGAATTTTCTTTACACAAAAAAGAGAACAAGAAGTTTAGAAGTCTTATTGCCTTTGGGAGCTTA
This sequence comes from Cunninghamia lanceolata, assembly GCA_027924645.1. Lineage (NCBI taxonomy): Eukaryota > Viridiplantae > Streptophyta > Pinopsida > Cupressales > Cupressaceae > Cunninghamia > Cunninghamia lanceolata. Next base: position 17,435,228 of record BSBN01000237.1, on the reverse strand, counting down.
ATCTAATACTATTTTCCTTTTGAAAATTTAAAAGTATGAACTGCAGTAAATGATGTGTTGTTTTTTGGTAGCCTTATGTTACGTTATGAGTGCTGCTCTTTCAGCAATGGTGAGTATGTTAAGGCAAGGTTGGAAGAACTAGAGCACTGGTGTTGTGAAGCAACAAAAGAGGTTGGCTTATATATCTTCATTTATGTAATGTTGTATTTATAGTGGCCCTTTGGCACTTTTGACAGCTAATTTTGATTATTTCTCTAACTCTCATAAATACTGCTAATTGCAGTATGCTGGGTCATCTTGGAATGAGCTCAGACATATCAGGCAGGCTGTGGGATTTCTTGTAAGTATACTATTATGAGTAATGCAAAACTATTTTTCATTGCTCTTTCAACTTTTAAAACTTAGATTACTCACTTTATGTTTCATAAATGTAAGTAATGTCAAATATTCTCTTAAATCTTCCAATTGATATTTGAAGGTTATACAAAAGAAGACACAAAATTCCTTGGAAGAAATTACCAATGATATTTGTCCGGTGAGAGAATTTTCATGTTTGACAATGATTGTTAGTTCAGAGTCTGGATTACTTGCATCACATATCTGAAATATTTTTGAGTGTAAATTATCTGAGTGGCTTTCAGGTTTTAAGATTACAACAAATTTCTCATATCAGTACCATGTTCTAGGATGATAAATATGGCACACACAGTGTGTCTCCAGATATAAGTTTCAAGTTTAATTCTTATCTCTAAGTATAGATTTGAGATATGTTGGCCACAGGGATATTGGTTTTCAAATTGCTTTTGCAACATTAACAAGAGAAAACTCATTTTCCTAGATTCTTGCCAAGTTGAAGGTTTTGATGACAGAAGATCCTAACAATATGCCGAGCAATTCTTTCTTGTTGGATGATGATTCTAGGTAAACTTTCTTGTCTAACTCAAAGTGTGAGATGATGATTTTGTTCACAATATATTCAATTTTAGGTGAATGACAATTAGAATGTTGGTGTATTTGATAACAAGTTGCATGTAGATGGAGACATAATTCATTAACAATCAGTAATAACAATAACTAAATTTGTCATTTTGGTTGCAGTATTCCCTTTCAGTGGATGATATATAAAAATCTGTACAAGATATTACTCTCTAAGATGTTGAGCCACCTCCTCTACTCTGTCATAATTCAGCATTTCACTTCTTATTACCACGTCCAGAGTAATATGTTTATGTGTTTTGTCAAGATGAGGATGAGCTACAATGGATGCCAAGTTTTGCGAAAGGGCTATAGTAATTTATGTATACTTAGGCCATGCCTAGAATGGATATGAAGTGCAGAGGCTCAAGCAAATGCAACAATTTTCCTAGCCAAGTTTTATGAATGTTCTAGCCTTATGAAGCTTTTAAACTTTGGTCCAAACCATTTGAGGCTTGGTATGTATATTATGTATCTTATTTATTAGTTTTGTGAATGGATAAGGTGTAAAATTGTTATTGAACATAACCCCTTTGTTATAAACAATCTCTCTTATTAAGATCGCTTAAATATAAAAACGTCATGTCAACATAGTTAATGTTAGCGGTTGATAGGTAGAGTCAGATAGTTAGTGGTTGTGAGATTAGGCAACTAGATAGGAAAATAAATTAGAGTAGTTGTAAGCAGTGTATTTTGAAATTCTATAAATATGTATCACTTTATGAATGAAATTAATTTAGTGTTTTTCCAAGTAAACTATTCATCTTCATAATAGACAAGCTAGACAAGTTCTTGTAAAACTAAATAAAGTTTTGGGGTGAGAAGGTTGGGAAGAATTGTCGGTAAACTTGCTCCATAGGCTAAACTTATCGACTACTCTGAAAGTGCCTCTAAAGCTTCCACTCAAGGGGATGATCAGTTGAATTCCACAGGCATTGCTATTCAAGAGATCTCTGAAGATGTTGGGGAGGAAGAAGGGAAATAGGCTAATGACTTGGGGGTGATGCTGGTGATCCTGTAGACAATACTGGTGAAGGGGAGAGGATGTTTGTGGAAGAAGTTGGAGAGAAGACCAAGGAGGGGGGGAGGACCAAAGGTATGATTTAGCTGTCCTCAGGGGTCGTGTGAATGATCTGGAGAAGAATGTTACTTCTATGGGTGAGCTCATTAACAGCATGCTTTGTCGCACGGTAATTCTCAACCTGTCTCTGCTGCAAGAGCATGGGACTCGCACTAGTGGCGAGGAGGAGGAGAAATTCAAAAAGCTTGATGAAATTGTTGAATTTCTGGCTAAAGGATGGGAGAATGTTTCTCCTTAGTCTTGTTTATTTCTCCTTAGTCTTGTTTCTAGTTATAGTTTATATTGTCTTATTACTGCTATTTACTATATGTTGCTTATCGATTGTTTTTGCTGTTAATGTTGTAGTTGGTTGGGTGGCTCTTTTGTCCTTGAGCCTCTATTGTCTCTTTTTGTCTTGATGTAAGGGTTCAACCCCTGGTTTCTGCTGACTTATATAATCAAAAACATAATACCACAATCACTCCACTTAAATTTTATCCATTTCAATATTTAAACAGTCATTCCACCTTATTCACAACAAAAAGTGGTAAATATTTATTCTATTTTTATTCACCAAAATTGACCTTTGACTGTTGAAGTGAATGATATTTAAGAATAGCCTTGTTTCAGTTATCTAATTTCCTTTTCTCTTTTATTTGTTTCAGTTATCAGGTCCCTTCTTTATGAAGCTTGTGGAAGAGTTATTAATCCCATATATAGATTTGTGGGGTTGTAGTGGACTAACAATTGGCATAGATGTCAAGCTGTAGTGGAAAGTGTTCTCAAGGGCCATCCCTTACAAATGGAGGGACCTCTTGATCCTCTACTTTCAGAGTGCTCAGATATAAAACCATCTCCATCAAGATTAACCAATTCAATGTCAACAGACAAATCTCTCAAACTCAAGAATCAAAGTCAATTCAAGCATTCTTTGCACAAAAATCAAAGACCCATTTAAGCTCAATGTCACCACTAATTCTCAAGTATGCAACATAAAATGGCACAACTATTGTCCAGAAGAATTTGAATCAATGTAAGTATGAAGCATTCTCAATTCTCTTGTTGAAAAAAAATTCAATAAGCTCTTGTGCCTTGTAAACTCTTCTTTACTCTTTGACCACCTACATTAGTGGTTGATTAATACTATCTTGAATGCAGGTTTCAGGTAGCCCAAGAGGAGAATGAAATGAAAGCCTGCAATAACAATGAGACTAGAACTTATTCAGTCCAGGATACAGTGAAGGCAGAGGGCAATGTTGAACCTGCACAAGTTCAAGGAGAAGTGGCTAAAGAAGAAGCAGTTAAAGAAATGTTTCTCAATAATGAGATGGAGAATTTGAGTGATGATAGCCATAGTAAAGAGATTGATGAGAATGATGTGGAATTAGAACTTAGACTTCAATCTCCAACGTCCCATGAAGTAGTGTAGTAGCCCCTCCATGATTTCAAACAATTTCACAGGCATTGGAGTAGTAAAATTGGATACAAAGATCCTCCTGTTAGTTTTAGGATACACAACTGAGGGGGGGTGAATCAGTTGTGTCAAAAACTTTTCTTTTATTAACCACTCAAATCCCTTTTGTAATTCAACAACATAATAATAAATCAACCATGAAAACACAATGCAATAATTCAAGAGCAGAAACACATTAACACATAAGACATCAAGATTTTAATGTGGAAAACCCGGTTAAGGGAAAAACCATAGGGTGACTAACCCAAGATTGTATTCTCTATTAAAAATACAAAAGGAACAAAATGGCACATGCCAATTAAGGCTCACTGCCTGAGCACACTGCTCACAAGAGGCCCACTGCCTACAGGAGACACATTGTCTACAAAATAATAAATCTTACATACTTCAACTGAAGAATAGCATCTTCACCATGCTTGAGTCAGTTCCATTAAGCCCAATACTTCTGCTCTTCCTTTTGCACTTCTCCTCTTTACCACTCTCTCATCTCCACCAAGATACTTTTGAAGTGACTTTACAACTCTTATTTATACAAGACATCGACTTTGGGATAATCATCAAAGTCAGCAACCTTTATAGAGAAAATACACAAATACAACTTGATTTGTTACAAAAGACTTCATGTGAATCACCACATTGTCGGCCACATATATCTGGGACAAGAATCTCCTTTGAGGAACATGCCATCCTTCTCATAACATCTTTAACATCATCCGCAAGATGTGTAAATCATCTGGTTGGCCAAACTCAGAAAGAACATCATCATCCAGAAGTAAATCTTCAATTACGAGTTCAATCTTCAATGTGGACCGCCAACATAAATTGGACACAATCCAGAGACCCCCACAAGCTTACCTGAATCACCAAGAACATCCACACTACTTCTACTTACTAAAATCATTCTCTTCTTCATCTGGAACCTCAAGAACATAGTTTGCTACCACTGTCATATTAAAATAGATGCTTGCAGACCTCCAAACCACGAACTAATTGAGTTGTCAATTCTCATTGACTTCCTAAACACTCCACCAAATCCACAGAACAAGTTATTGCATTTCCAAATCTTACCGGACCTATTTGTGTCGTTCTATCACTTCTGAACATTTGCCAGAACCAGTTTTACTAATATGGTCATAACTTCTTCAAATCTTCATGCGAACCTCTCAAATCTTTACTAAATCACCTTTAGATACATATCTACAAACCCTTTAATTCGCATCCTCTGATCTTCATCTTAGCTAGGATCTTCACTTCATAGACCTTCACTGTCTTGACTGTTCTTTTTTGTTTCTGATAGGACTAATTTTCTAAATATCCTCAGCACACAACTCATCCAATCATTGACATCAATGCAACAGGAGTATGTTAACATCAATGACAACACCGGTTAGGCCCATACTTGCAACAACTCCTAACATTACATTCGTTAGCCTTGCTTTAAGCTAAGCATAACATTGTATAAATCATCTGCCTAAGAGTGAACAGTTTTCTAGTTTTGTGCCATTCATTAATAGGCCGTAGGTTGCATTTTTTATGGTGCAATTTTAGCTTTTATGTAACATGTAACAGAGTGATAGTTCAGACTGGTCATGAATGGTTTTCTTAATAATCCTTTATGTCCCACCTTGAGCCAGTATTTATTTATTTATTTTTATTTTTTTAATTTATGTATACAATCAATCAAAGTTGATGAGAGAGAGCTTAAACAGTCGGTACTGCCTCCCTCCTCCATGATTCAGACTTGTGCAAGTTGTAAGAACACCTTTCTTTTAATAAAGTGCAACTATTTTGCTTTCTTAATGGTTGTCTTCTTGTGTGCAATTGATGATTGATGTGTATTTCTATGTTTTATGTTTAAATCCTCAAGTATCAAACTAAATATACTACCAATTGATAGAAATCAGTGAATAAATATGAATAAACATATGACTAAATATACTACCAATTGACAGAAATCAGTGTATAAATATACTACCAATTGACACAAATTTGGTCATGTGACAAAATAAATGACCAACAATAAAATACTAATGGTCATGTGACCAAGCTCAGTGAATAAATATGACCAAATATATTACTAAATTAATGATTAAATATACTACCAAATCAGTCAATCAAAACAACCAATAAATGACTAAAAAAGGTTTAGTCATCAATTTGATCGTATTATAAATGACTGGCAATAAACTACGAATGGTCATATGACCATGTTTAGTTATTTATATGCAATTTTTAGTAGTTTTTTAATCATATATTACTATTTTTGTACTAGTGAGATCAACCTGTAGATGCATCTATGATAGATAATCATCTACTTATTGCCAAATTACCTAATGACTCAATATTACTATGGAATCTACACACCTTTGGAGTTTATATTTTGATGGTTCCTACACATAGGGTGGCTCTGGCATTGGCATTCTCTTTGTCACACCGCAAGGGGATTATATACCTAAACCTTACAAGATACATATTCAGTGTACCAATAATGTCATAGAATATGAAGCATTGATTTATGGACTTCATATGGTTGTACAATGGAAGATTCTTGAGTTACGTGTTTTTGGTGACTCTCAATTGGTGATCAGATAGGTTAATGATGATTACAAAACAAAGGATGAAAAGTTGATGCCTTATAAGAGAATGGTGGATGATTTTAAAGCTTATTTCACATTAATTACTTTTGAATAAATTCCCAGAGATAATAACAGAGCCATTGATGCAATGGCCACAATAGGGTCCCTTGTAGAAATGCCAAGAAATGCTGCATACTGTGAGTTTTTGGTGGAACCTCTCTTGGAACCTGCCTATAATGTACCACAATATGAGATGATATGTCTTATTGTTGGTCCTGATTCCCAATGGTATGGAGACATTTATACCTATTTACATGACAATACTTTTCCATCTAACTTTTCAAATAAATCCCGTAAGACATTCATCCTTCAAATCTCCCGCTATGTCATTTTAGCCGACACCCTTTACCGAAGAGGTCTCGATGGTACCTTAGATGTCTTGAGCATGACAAGGTCAACACTACCTTACGAGAAGTACACGAAGGTATATGTGGAGCACATTCTAGCAGTCTTACCCTAGCTAAGAAACTCTTGCATATTGGTTACTATTGGCCTACTATGGAAAAATATGCCTGTCAGTTTGTCAAGAAATGCAAGCAATGCCAGATACATGTAGACTTGATACATGCGCCTACGTAAGAATTACAACCAATTGTTACACCTTGGCCCTTTTCTCAATGGGGACTCAACTTTGTGGGCAAAAACCATACACCTTCCTCCAATGGCCATAAATTCATTATTACTGCCACAGAATATTTCATGAAATGGATTCAAGCTATTCCCTTAACACATGTCACCGGTAAACAAATTGCTACATTCATCCTTAACTACATATGCCGGTATGGTGTTCCCCTTTCTATTATCACAGATAATGGTCATCCTTTCAAGAATTAGGATGTCCATGAGCTTTGTGAGAAGTTTCATATTCAAAACCATTTCTCTACGACTTATTACCATCAAGGTAATGGTCAGGCTGAGGCCTCTAATAAAACTATTCTCAAAATAATCAAAAATATGGTCAATGAAATTGGTCATGATTGACATATTCATCTCAATCCAACCTTGTGGGCTTATCAGACGAGTCTTCACACTCCCATAGGCACCACTCCATATGCCCTTATCTATGGCTCTGAAGCTATCCTACCCATTGAGGTTGAGTAACCTTCCTTATGAATCTCTTTGCATAATTTGATTAGTGATGAAGATTAAAGAGTCTCCTTCTTGCAAGAGTTAGAACTGTTGGATGAAAGATGACAGACTGCCTTTATTCACCTCATAGCATATCAGCAGCATATGTGTAGAAGTTATAACCATCGAGTGAGATCATGCACATTTGAAATTGGTGATCTTGTCCTTAGAGAAAATCCCATAAATCAGCAAAATAGAGAGAAAAAGGGCAAGTTTGAACCTAACTAGCTTGGTCCATACATTATCACTGTTGTGTATAGATCATGGGCATAACAAATAGCTACTCTAGATGGTGAACCATTAACTAATCCAATCAATAGCATGCACCTTCATAGGTTGTATACCTGAGCATTTCAGAGAACATGTCTAAAAACAAAATTGTTCAAAAAAGTAAAGAGAAATAAATTCGTTCAATGGTGAAAACCACTTCGGTGGCACCTTGGGCAAGTACCATGGTGAGAAATGGGCAACCGGCACCATGTGTAGGGACTTTGCTTCTCCCTCTTTCAAAATTCTACTTCATCCTTCCATCTCACACCCATTTGCCCAACACTTCATAATAACTTTTTCCCGCTCACCATGGTTTGTGAATTGTTTTGTATTTCCCACGCTTGCACATTTTTCCATGCATAATAAGTTAGTCCTATCCCTCACTAGGGCATTTCTTTGACCTTAGCTATGGGTTGGGATACTTAACATCTCACAATTAGAGGATCCATCATCTTTTGTCTGTCTTCTCGCTCACAATCCATAATAAATTTTTAACTACACCATTAATCCACATTGTTTCATTCTTGCTCTGCAATAAAAACATCCAATTCGTAGATTGAAGTACATTTTGCAGATAGACATACATCTTTGAACTCAAACAAAATCATGACACAACAAGGTTGACAATCAAGCAGGCATTATAACATTTCGATCAATCTATACAAACCAAACACATAAACTATTACAAGAATCATTTCAGCATGAAGCATGATGACTGTTTATTTATAGGGCTTTGATTATTTTCTATTTTTTTGATTATTTTCTAATTTTTATCTTTGGTGATATGTCTTTTAGCTTCTCTAGGATGTCTTTGACTAGAGGGGCGAGGATGTGGCATGTTCACTTATTTGATGTTTGTGGATTATTCCTTATTAACATGGTGACTCATCTTAAGACATGATTGTCTACGATCATCGAGGACATATGGGTCTCATGTCGAATGGTGCATCCTGTAACTGTTTGATGTGTCTTTCTATTTGCAATTGGTATGATCATTCATTTAGATCTAACACATATCCAGATGGGTTCATTCTTTTTTCCATAACAAGCTCAGTGATGATATAGCACTTAAAAGAAGAAAAGCACAAGAATTTCCATCACCTTCTTTAGCCCTTGCACTGAGTGATTGAGTACTATGAAACACCAAAAACATAGAATTATCCTTACATTAGTTGCATACTCTGCAAAACCACATGTTAGTTATGCATATCACATCCCATCCTCTATCCATTACATGTTAGAATCCATCCATAAGCATACTCATACATATTGCAACATAAGAAATAGAATGCATGTCATATAGAAGCATCTAGTGATCAAGTAACATAATCATGTAGTGGATCTCATATGCAAACATCATTCCACATTATAGACATAATAATGTTGCATCATAAGAAATAGAAATCATAGCATCATGGCATAAAATCATGGGTATAAAGTACTTAGCTAAGTTCCATCCATAGCATCGTATAGAACCATAACAACATCATAAGGCCATCATATATAATTCATCATCCTAGAATCATAAGCATAATAGAGTTTTGCATATATATCAATCACAAAATCATGTAAGTGTTAGAGTACAATGATGTCTATTGGTTAACAGATTTGTCCTTATCTAAAAATGTTTTATTCTGACTCTAAACCCTTCTTCTTTCAAGGACAAATGAATTAAACAACAAATGGGTGAACTATCAAGAATAGTTCCCCTCTGAATTAAGGTGCAGCTCCCTTTAAGATCTTCAATGAATTCAATCTATTTTAATTATTCAAATACACTTTTAACCAGAAAGTGCCTAAAGGCAAACTAACATCCATACATCATCATGCTATGAATGTGATATCCCTTTTATAACATCATTTGGTGATAGAATACACAGATTCTATTTTCAAATAACAATCAGATACATACACATAGATATATTGTTGAACCAATAAATGATAGAACACAGACAATGAGTTGTCCAAAAAGAGCAATTACCATATGAAAGAAGATTTCGCACAGAAAACCCAATTTCAAATACTCAAACACACAAATCTAAGTATGTAGTAATTGTTTCTCCTTTTCATTCACAGATGAAAAATGTTTCAGACAAACATCGTATATACTGTAAAACAACAGAAGTTCGGCTCCAAAAAAATTTCCTATTTTCTTTTATTTTTTTATCTTCTATGTCAGTTTTTAGCAACCAAAAACATATATATAGTTGCCCTAATTATCTGATCATGTAAACCAAACCTAGAGTTAAAGTAACTCTAACCCATACGGGATTTAGTTTTTACAAACTGATTTAAAGATCATGTTCTTGAAATTAATTTTAACTGAAAAAAATTGAATATAAGAAACTGAGTAAGTAAGATCATGGCTGGGGTAATGGGTTTGAATCTCCAGATTTGTTGTGGGCGGTTGGGGAGGCACGTTGAGCTTTCCACTCCTGAAACGCTACAACAAACTCTTCAATTTTCAAAAAATTGGGGATGCCGATGTGTTTTACCCTTGTCTTCCAGACTTCTTTCTCGCTCTAAATTTTCCCCACCTTCTCCTTATGTTCCGGCAGTGCGTCGATGCAAAGATAAAGAAGTGACTCCACCTTCAAAATCTGAGAGAAATCCTTGGTTAATATGTTGTCACTTTCTTTAACGAAACTGATTTTCTCCTTAAAAGATTGAATCACTATATCAATGTCTTTCTCTGGTTCTCCATCATCTTTTATATATTTTACATCAATACACTGTAGATCATGCTGTAGTGATTGGGTAAATTCGGTTATTTCTTTGATCATTTTTGTGAGCTCAATCCGCCCTTGCCGGGATACTGAATTCCTCCATTCAATGTTTTTCTTACTCATACTGTACATCCTCATCCAGACCTGTTAAATTCTTTTTTGACAGAAATTTTGCTATCCCATATTTTTGTACTTCATCAATTCGATTCATCACGTTCACCCACTTGCCTTCATCTTTTATCCAGGAAGCATTCTGTGCCTTAAGGTCATCAATGGTGGCTGTAGTTTGATCATATATATTCTTCAGTTCATGAATATATTCGATACCTTTTTGCATAATACAGTCCAACCAATCGTCAAATACCTTAGTTACCATTTTGTTCCTGTTAACCTGGTCCAACATTTTTTGGTTAGCTGGAGATTTAGGATCAAAAGTCAGAGAAAGTTGTGAAACTGGCTGTGGATTGGGGTTATGAATGGCATCAATGTATTCTGCCATCGAGCACAGGGTCTGCTTCAATTCTCATTTATCTTTCTCATCTTTACAGGTTTGACTAACTATCTTTTTGGTGGATACCTCTATATGATGCACATCTGCAACTCTTGAAGCAGCCCCAAGATCTACTTTTTCAAACGTGAAATCTTGCACTGTAGGATCTTGAACCTCTTCATCAATTGCGGCCTAGCTATTTCTGCACTCTAGTTCCTAGTACTTGGGTCAATACCCACCCTGGATGTTGTTTTTAGTTTATTAGATTTAGTAGTTTTCCTTAAACACTTACTCACCATGTCTTCCTACAGTAAAGAAAATGGAACTATCTTTCTTTTGTCGCTGATTGAGTTCTCTAGCCATTTGGGTGTAGGGGCCGAGACTTCTTTTCCAGGGTTCAATTGATCATAGGACACATCTGAAATCATCATTAGTTCGGGGGTCTCTAAAGCAACCTCTGCCTGTTGTTTTGTACTAACCTCCTCTACTCTCGGTGAACCAGATTCTTTATCACCCATTGCTTCCCCTAAATCCTCAGAATTCAAATCCACAATTATCCTCTCAGAAACCTGCTTTCTCTTTCTGCTTTTAGTTCTCAATTTGGTGGCACGAGGGGGTAGAATAGTTGTGAGGGCTTTCTTGGATTCTTTGATGACAGGCCTCCTTCTAGTTATTGACTTGGAAGTACCTACACCACAGATAGCAATAGGCTGGTTAGAGGAGCTTATCAGAAATGGTGATTCAACTATTGATGTGCATTGTTGGGAATCTTTGTTTTGAAATCCTTTCTATTTTTGTTCCCTCAACCATTTCTAAGTTCTTATCACTGGGAGGGTCTTGACCTAATTCCTATCTTCTTCCTCTTTACTCCAGTCAATTTCTGGAATAGGTGATTGTTTAATCTATTCAAATTGCGGATCAATCACCTGTTCTTCATTATCAAAAACTTCGAAAATGTCCATATTTAGATTAAGGGTAATTATTTGTCCTAGGGAGAACCTGCACCATAATCTCCTTTTGACATTGAATTCGTCTGAACAGTCCTCCCAATAATCCTCCAATTTAGGAATATGTGAAAACCCTGTTCCAAAATCCAAGTTATCCCTGGCAAAGCCTTTGCTGTCAAATTAGGATCTGGCAGTGAAGAACTGAAAATTGAATTTCTTAAGGTTCACGTCTAAATTCAAAGCATCAGATTTTGATTGGCATGAATAATGTCCAAGTTCAATGGGAAAAGAGATACCAGATCCCTTCTTTGTTGAGAACTTCTTATCTACATGTGCTAACTGTCTGCAGACCTCTATCAACACAAAACGGTCAAACACATACCTGGGTAACTTCACAGGTTCACCGTCAAATCCCCCAACTCTGATATAAGTGAACTTGGAAAACTGAATAAAGAAACTACCATATATGCTGACCAGCTGCATTGCTTCATTAGTCATTCTTTTATTCAAATTGCCTTCCAGTTCATAAGTCATTCTCCTAGTAAAAACATCATTAACCCTCTTGTAATTCTCATAACAATTGTGCATCTGTAATTGTGAATAATATTCATAAATTTTACTATCCTCAGCCAAGGGTGCATGAGGTAGACCCACCCATTGTCTTGTAGACGCCAGGCAATAGAAGAGGTACGAAGACATAAAAATCTTTATTACCCAAACAATTATTTAGACCCAGATGCAAACATTCAGCTACAATTTCCGCACAGTCCAAATATTGCTCTCCTTGGAGGATAACCTGTACAAAAAAGTACATCCAGTCTTCCCAATAATATGCCTGTGCGCTGCCCTTCAGCCTGTGTAGTAATACCACAATATCCTTTACTTCCTGAATCATGTGATCTCTTCTAAGTGGTCTAAGCAGCCTTGAACCCCCTTTCTGGTATTTCAATAACCAGTTTCTTGCTATCACACTTCTGTAATTTGTTTTCTTAAGTGAGAAATGCCCATAAGAAGAAGTAATATTGAGGTTAGAATATGCTTCCTTGGGCGGTATTCTCATCACAGACATTAGGGTTTGTCTATTGACATGAAACAACACGCTACCATCTGCACTTCTGATGCACCTATTTTGGGGTTCATACCTATTCATGTACTCCAGAACTAATTCGGGGCACTGTACGGCCATGGGAAAGGCCGCAGCTTCAACCAAACCACTTTCTACTATCTTCTTCATCATAGGAGTTGGTACAGGATTTTTAGACCTTTCCCTAAATTTTTCTAAATCATATTGAACCAGTGAGGTATCCCCGAATTCAGGATGAGAACAGGTGAGACCAAGACCATACTCATAACCAAGACAAGCAGATTTCATAGCTATAAATTGGAGGATGTAACGAAAAATGCTTTAAGCTTTGAAAATAATGTCAGAAACTCAAAAAGATTCTTCTTTCCAGCTAAGAAATGGAAACGGCATATAGGAAGAGTAGAACTCACCTTCAATATGTCTGAAATTATTACGAAATTTGGGCAACAAGAACCTTACACCTCCTACACTATTCTCCTTTGCATCATACAGTATATTAATTTGCTAAATTTGGCTTGTTCTCTCTTAATAATGGCATTAACCAAATCGAATAATTATTACTCAAAAAAATACGTGCCGAAAATGTTTGAAAAGACATGAATTCTGACGCCTTCATTAATGGCAAGCATTATTCACGCGCGACCATGATGTATAATAATTATCCACAACCTTTCAAAAATTAGAACTTTCTATTTCATAATGAGTTTCGGACATATTTTCCTCCAACTTTCCCGCTAAATTTTGACTTCGAGAGCCTCGGGGAGAAATGAGATTATAATCACCGAACCCCTGAACCATTGAACTATTGAACTTTTGGAGTGTGGTTAAATGCGGAGGTTCAATTATACAAATTGGATCATACAAAGGGGCAAACAGTTCACTTAGAGAAACATTGAACTTAGACTCTTGAACCATCGAACTGTTAGGATGTGGTTCAATGTGAAGGTTCAAAGACGCAAGAACTACACAGACCGACCGACAGTCACGTGGCTTTGTAGAAAACTTTTAACTATGAAACAGTGAACCGTTGAACCTTGAATCATTGAACCGTTGAACCCCGCTATGAAATTCAAGCGAAAAGTTCAATGATACATTAAATTACACAAGAGAGTTGAGTGACGTGACTCATTACAAAGCATCAAGTATTGAACTTTTGAACCGTGGAACTTTTGAACTATGAAAAAGAGTTCAAGTTCAACCGGAAGGTTCAAAGACATTTAAATTACACAAAGGGACAAAACAGCTTGCTTTGAGAATCATTGAACCCTTCGAACCATTGAACTTTTGAACTATGAAAATGGTTCAAGTTCAAAGGTTCAAATCTTTGGTAATTTCACACACAAAGACAATAGGCAGATGAACTTTGAAGAATAAAGAGTCGATTTAAGAAACAAAGGTATGACCAATAAGGGAAAACAGTAAATCGACTCTTGCTTAGGGAATTTCCACGAATAAATAAATAAGGGCAACTCAAAAGGTAACAATGTTAATATACAAAATGGCTACTATTAAGCCCTAAAATACATCATCTCTCAAGCATCACTATATCTAGCTGATACATAGGGCACTAATAGGGCTATGATGAACTGCCCCTATCTCGATCTGCAAATCCTAGTCTTAACTGAGCTCTCGATGGTCATGTTCCTAGCCTTGCTACAAATCTCAATCATCTTAATCCCATCTATCAATCCTCATCATCATCAAGATATATCATTCCCAATCCTCATGTTGTTCTCGGTATATATCCCATATCAACAACACAATCCTTACGTTGTTCTTGCGATAAATCATTCTAGCATCAACAATGCTATCAATCATCATCATCATCAATGAGATATATCATTCCCATATCTTTGTGTTGCTCAAGGGATATAGTGTTCCCCATAATGATAACACTATCCAACCCAATCAATCAATCTAATTGATCATCAGTTTTTGGCTTGACTAGGGGCAATATAGTGTTTATCTGTGTATCTTGTATGCATGTTTTGTTTGTTTTACTTGTGAGTATTTTATCATTGTTATCTTACATCTATATTAGTTCTTGCAACATACCTACCACTTTGTCATCATGGTCTTTCATATCATGGTGGCTTAGGCATATACTTTCTAGTGACTTCCAGTCCTTTTCGCATTTGACACATTGTCATCCTAGTCTTTATACCTTGGTGCATAATGTCCAATGCTATATCAAACATCAGGTTGCTCAAACTAAATCAACATAGCTCTATCTTCTCCCCTTCATTTCCTTTTTCAAGAGTATATCCATCTCCTTCGTCCCTGCATATCCTCTTGATAGGGCATCATCTACCAATCCTTCATTTTTATGAGCCCCATTATCCTTAATTATTAAGAGCCCCATCGAATCCAATCCAACCCATTCTACCCAAAATTTGCATCCAAAACCTATGTTTTAATCTTCTTTGAAATGACATTGCCTCGCAACATCATCTCAAAGAGGGGCAAAATGTAAACATCCAAAATTGACCAAATCCTTGATTATCCCTAAATTCTTGATTATCCCTAATTATTCCCCAATTTATCCCTTAATCCTAATTATTACCCCTCACATAAGATTTAATTAATTTTAATTAATTAAATCCTCCCCTTTTACACCATCTCTTGTAAATAATAAATTAAATTTAACAAAATTAATTTATTATTTACCTAAAAACGTAAAACCAAAACATATTCGTAAAAATTAAAAATAATTAAAAACCCGTGCAACTACCTTACCATTCACCTAAATATTGATCGTTCAACTACTCCCGTTATTGAAACCATGCCACAAAAAATTTATAAAAACCCTACCTTTATCCCCGATTATATTACACACACACATATGAGCTTGGAGTTATTGGTGGATAAATTGAGCAACCACATTTCAAAATTTGGTAACATTTATTTGGTTTCGATAGTTATATCTTTAATCTTTCTGTTGCATTTGATATAGATTTTAAGGTTTTGTAATAATTTCAAAATCTATTTCAATAAAATTTATATCTCATGCAAACAGTGCACTTAGTTAACAAGATTATACAATTGATATGGAATTACCTAACTATAAAATGTCAAACTGATGTCCTCACAAATTGTAAAATGTCAAACCATAAAAAATAAACATACAACATAGAAAATCATAAGAACCAAACTGTAAAATCAAACATACAACATAGAATAGTTCTCTATCAAACTATAAAATTGATGCAGAAGCATCCCTAGTTCAAGAGCAATCTTGCATCAACCAAAAACATTTACATTTCAGTTTGTTTCCTTTCATTTTCTAGTTTAGTTTAGCCAGTTCAATGAAAAGCAATTTCAGTATTTTGGTCTACATTCTGCCATAGTTACATTTTAGATCTTGCAGAGCTGGACATAGCATCTAGATTTATTCATCTACATCATATCTAGAATTTAGAGCATATGGATCAAGTATTGAAAAGTTATCACTCTCAGAAGATCGATTATTTTCTCAATACAAAGCATCCTGACAGTCTCTAATAATCAGTGAAAGGAGAAGACTTGCAGAGCATTCCTCGACTTATAGAGCTTAATGACACATCATTCGATGATCTTAGGTTTTTGGCTGACCTTCCCCGAGATCCACACATCAGTCCATACATTTGCGGATGAATTCAACATGATTAGGTCTGACCTATCCGTATACACACGTTATAGCTCTTCATTGGAGTTTGTGGCCGATCCAGAGGAATCTTTTTTAACAGAGATGATATATAAGGATGTAATAGATCCCTAGGAAAGCAGATAGCAATTGATTCATAATCCTTAGTTTGGCATTTGCGCGAAGGAGCTTCAAAGCTATATCTTGTGTTTTTTCTGATATTTTGTAATCAGGTCAGTGAGCTGAATTGTAAGCCCGCATGTTGCTAGCCCCATTTGTATTTGAATCCTTTGATATGCTGAATGACTGAATCTGCATTTGTTTCATTTCTTTGAGTTGTTTCCATTGTGTTTACTCTTGCTGTATGGACTAGATAGTTCACTCTGTGAACCCTCCTACTATGATTGCACCAAGTGGTATCAGAGCAAAAGTTTCAAATCTTTGGGAGTGAATTGAGCAAAGTTGGCGAGGTAATTTCGTAAGATCTTGTTGTGGACAAATCACCGAATTGAGGTAGGTTACTTGTGTCATAACTGATCGCTGATTGTAAAATAGTTGTCACCTTGTAGCCCGATCACCAAACTTAAGACAGTTTGCACTTCATCTGAGGAAGAATGCCACCGAGGAGAGTTGTAGATGTTGGAACAATGGCTTGTAGAATGGATGAAATGATAGAAATGATGAAAATAATAACAATTTGATTGGATGTTGTTGAGGAAGATAGGATTGACACCAAGACCTAATGTTGAAAGTATGATGAAGAATTTCAATCTGTTGAACAAATTGGTGAACCCTAGGAGCTGATGAAGAAGAAGAATCAAATCAAGTAAAGATGTTGTGAGCTATTTCAAATATTGGAAAAAGACCTAGAGTTGATGTACCTAATTACACTGGTAATTTGAATTTGGAGGAGTTGATTGACTGGATAAATCACATGGAAGAATACTTTGAGTATGAAGAAGGTGAAATTTACAAAGACAAAGTTGAAAGGCCATATTGCTATATGGTAGAAAGAAATTCAGTTGGATAGGAACTGGAGAGGAAAAGAAAAGATTACAAAATGGGATAGGATGGTGAAAAAATTGAAGAATCAATTTATATCTGCTGACTATGAGTTGGAGTTGTTGAAAAGATTGCAAAACCTAAGACAAAAGGAGAAATCTCTAGAGTATACTGAAGAATTTCATAAGATGATCATAAGAATAGGACATAGTGAAGAAAGAAAGGAGAAAGTGGCTAGATACATCGGTGGATTGAGATTGAACATTCAAGAAGAACTAAGCTTGGTAAGGATGACATCTTTGGAGGAAGCATACCAGTTTGCCCTAAAAGTTGAAGAGAATGTGAATAAAAGGCATGATCAAAAATGGAGAGGAAGAGGAGATAAATTTCAAAGAGGTAGAAATTTTTTGGAGGAGACAGATCACTTCCGGAGCAAAAAAACCTTGATAGCACATTCAAGAAGGTGGACAGAGATAGGAATACCTACCGGAGCAATGACAGAAATTTTCATCACAGAGGTAATCATAATTCATACCAAAATGAAGGACACAAAAGAGAAGGAAGAGGCTTTGATAAGAGGACATTCAAAGGCACTTGTTTCAAGTGTGAAGGTGAAGGACATTGAGCATTTGAATGCAATCAGGGTAGTACAAGCAAGAAGACAAAGAAAAGTGGAAGAGCAACCTATGTGGAAGAACCTGTTGGATCACCTAGTTCAGTTGGCAAACCTGAGAAAGGAGAATCATTGGTGATGAGGAGAGCACTATTTCAAGCAGAGACAACTGAAGAACCACTGCAGAGGAAAAGTTTGTTTAAGACAAGATGCAAATTAGGAGGTAACTATTCCAAAGTTGTAATTGATAGTGGTAGTTCAAATAACCTAGTTTCAAAGGAGATGGTGACTAAGTTGAAGTTGGAAAGATTGAAACACCCTAAGCCATATTAGATAGCATGGATTCAAGATGACCATAAGGTATTGGTGAGTGAACAATGTTTGGTGAAATTTCATATTTGATCATATCATGATGAAGTATTGTGTGATCTTATGCCTATGGATGTTTGTCATAACTTGTTGGGTAGACCTTGGTAGTATGATAGAAAAGCTATAAATGATGGGAGAAAGAATGCATACACTATAACATCAAATGGAAAGAGAATTACCTTGATTCCTTTGGAAGATGATCCTAAGAGTGAAGTATGTGGGAATGGTAGAATCAGTTTGGTAGATGTAAGAAAATTTCTGGATGGTTTGAGACATAAGAATATGTATTATGCCTTGATTCCTAAGAAGCCTAAAACATTGAAGAAGGAGATAGAAGAATCATAACCAGGGGAGATAAAAGAGTTCCTAATAGAGTATGAAGACATCATATCAAATAATGTGTAGCACCCCGCCAAGAAACCCAGAGGATAACACAACTAAGCTTACAAAAAGGTCAAATATTTTTTTTTAAACAAAATAAATAACAACAATCATATATTTATTCATAACATTTAAATTAATCTTTATCCTTTAAGTTCCTTAGCGAGGCATTACATTTGGTATCAGAGTAAGGTTACGATCCTGGGACCTATGGGTTATGGGCCCACCACACTTCCGCTGTGCCACTCTGATTTTATTTATTTTAGAATTTGTCATTTATTTCATTTACAACCAAACAAAAATAGTTTCTTTCTACTTTTCTAAAATTAGTCTCTTACACAAAAGAAATAATTATTTCTAAGATTCCCTCTTGAGGTGCGTAACTGCCACTTCTTCCAAGTGGCCAAAATGAAAAATAATTACTCAAGGCAATAATAATAAAAAAAGAGAATCATTTTCAGACATAATAATAAATATTTCCCCACAACTATAATTTACATAAAAGCATCTATATTTATTTGTCAAAGTGCCCTCTTGACTTAATAATTTTATTGTAATGAAGCAATTAACCAAAACATTAATCAAATAATTCCAAACAAAATAACTCAAATACCAAACAATACCTGACACAAGGCATGATCGAAAGCATGACCACAATAACAATGACTAACCATTACGCCCATACAGACAACACTGACTAGGTGCAAAACTAGATACTCATCCTTTCCAAAGATGATGGCTAACTAGAGAACCACATGTTATCTCCGTTCAACAGTTTCCATTGGGTTTAAGGCACGCTCAGACCTGTCAATTTAGTTGGAGTCGATGCCTGGTAACTGTATCTTGCAGCAACCAAACAGTCGAACAAAGACATATATATATATAATCATATAGTCAAATACACCGTGAAAGGGAATTGCAGTGTAGCAAGGTACTCACGCATAAGTAATGTGACACTATCCCTTTCACCGTCACATCAAACACGTAATCACAACACACATAGCAATCAGTTATTGAACAACTAAATAAGAACCATCATTAGATAATCGCATTATACACATAATAAGATTCATCCACACAAAACATCACAACATAACATCCTATGATATAGAATCAGTCGCATAAAAATCAATTCTAACATCATAATCACCTGAATGTAAAACAATGTCAGAGCATATAAATTATCAGTGTCGCAACAAAGATTATCGATAAAACATACTGTCATATGAAACCACACATGAGCATAATCAAAAATATCATCAACATGAATGTAGCATATACCAACATCATATAATATACAACATCAACTGTCTAACATATCTTAAATATTCCTATTATTTTAGCTTCATCTTCATGCTCCTTATCTAGACCATTTGCACATCCAAGATGAGAATAGAGGGGCATTACATCCACAAAAGAAACAATTATTTATAAGATTCCCTCTTGAGGTGCGTAACTGCCACTTCTTCCAAGTGGTCAAAATAGAAAATAATTACTCAAAGCAATAATAATAAAGAAAATAAATATTTTTCAAACATAATAATACATATTTCCCCACAACTATAATTTACATAAAAACATCTATATTTATTTATCAAAGTGCCCTCTTGACTTAATAATTTTACTGTAATGAAGCAATTAACCAAAACATTAATCATACAATTCCAAACAAAATAACCTAACTATCAAACAATACCTAACACAATGCACGATTGAAAGCATGACCACAATGACAATGTCTGACCATTACGCCCATACAGACAACACTGACTGGGTGCAAAACTGGATACTTATCCTTTTCAAGGATGATGGATAACTAGGGTACCACATGTTATCTCTATTCAACAATTTCTATTGGGTTTAACACACGCTCAGCCTGTCAATTCAAGTGGAGTCGATGCTTGGTACCTGCATCCTACAGCAACCAAACAGTCAAACAAATAGACATATATATAATCATATAGTCAAATACACTATGAAAATGAATCGTAGCGTAGTAGGGTACTCACGCATGAGTAATGCAACATTGTCCCTTTCACCATCACATCAAACACGTAATCACAACACACATAGCAATCAGTTACTGAACGACTAAATAAGAACCATCATCAAATAATCGCAAGATACACATAATAAGATTAATCTACACAAAACATCACAACATAACATCCTATGATACAGAATGAGTCGCATAAAAATCAATTCTAACATATGACAATCATAGTAACATCAACATCATAATTACCTGAATGTAAAACAATGTCAAAGCATATAAATTGTCAATATCGCAACAAAGATTATCAATAAAATATACTATCATATGAAACCACACATGAGCATAATCAAGAATGTCATCAACATGAATGTAGCATCTACCAACATCATATAATGTACAACATCAACTGTCGAACATACGCTAAATATTCCTATTATTTTACTTTCATCTTCATGCTCCTTAGCCACACCATCTGCACATTCAAGATGATAATGGAGAGGCATTACATCCTCCCCCCTAAGACTTGACTTACTCCTGGAAGTCATAGACTAGGGTGGAAACATAACATATTAGTATTGTAATTTTTTATTGCCAACATAAACATCCATTTTAAGCAATTATTCATAAGACAGGCACAATCGTTCAATAAAGACCTATTTCAATAATTACATATAATGCAATTAACATAGGTACTCTGTGATTTATCATTTCAATAAAGACCTATTTCAATAAAGACCTCATTTCTTTGTCCATGACTTTTCCGCCTTGAAACCTTGAAAATAGGTACTCCATGATTTATCATTTTACATCCCTCTGCAAGAGCATTTTCTGTAATTCATTCATTTACTGTCGCATTTACAAAATTAGGGTTTTGATGGTTAATTGAGCATAAGAGAAGGAAAATTGGCAATTAAACACCCTAATCCAAGCTTTCCTACATCTCACAATGACCTAGGTTATGATAGTATATTGCCACTCAACCCTAAGGTTCTTGAATGTAAAGGGTGAAAGGAAGATTCACACACTAAACTAAACAATCCAAAATTTACCCTAAACATTTTGGTGAACCCGTGTTTTTGGACTTGATTGCAACTTAATGAGTGTTTGTCTTCAGATTTGGATTGATTTCATTCATTCATATAGTATTTCATCTTATTGCATTGAGAAAAATTACAAAAAATTAAAAATTTTGAAAATTTTAAAAAATTTGATAAAAAATTACATTGTTAGGGTTACTAATTTGCATCAATTCATTCTAATTTTCCCTAATTTATGATTTTTACATCAGATCTGATATAAACTACAAAAAATTACAAAAATACAATAATTTGTATTTCATTTTCATCATATAATTGCTAGGGTTTTGTAGAAATTTTGACAATTTTCATATAACCTAGTAATTCCAAAATCTAGGGTTAGTAGGCAAAATCTTCTTTCAAATTTTTCTACTAATTTTAGAGACTCATTCAAATTTTCATTTGGCTGTAGTCTTTCATTTTAGTGTAAATTTGCATTTAGATTTCAAATATTTGTATTTTTACATAGAAAATTTCAACAAAAAACTAGCAATTTTCATGCATCTTCATTAAAGTTGTATTTGCATTTTGCATGTTAAAGCTTGGAAATTATTTTCAGATTTGAGATTATTTAATTTTCATCATAAAATAGACTTCAAAACATTCATATAGCATTTTGTGTCAACATCTCAAACATAGGGCTTGAAAAACAACGATTTTCACTAGATTTGGCCTTATCGACTCTCTCAATTTCGACCAGTCATGTTGTAAAGGGTATTTTTGCATTAATTGGTTGTTATTAGGGTAATTATTTTTTGTCCCTCCTAAAAAGATTCACAACACCTTTTTATTGGCCTCTTGTATTGAAAATTTGGTGAAACACATTTTTGTTATTTTTGCCCTAGGGTTTGACCTAGTTTGCACTCCAAGCGTGTTGTGACAAATTTTATGGATTGTGGTGACTGATATCATTTATTTTATTTTCTGCACCTCTTAAAATTTATTACAACACCCCTTTTGCTAAGTCTTGGAGTTGAAAAATCGTGAAAAATGGTCTATTTTTGCTATATTTTCACTAGGGTTTGACCTTAAGTGGCACTAAAAGCATGTTGTGATGGATTTTTTACATTAAACAGTTGTTATTACGGATATAATTTTTTGTCCATTTTCCTCACAACACCCTTTGTCATGCTCTTTTGCATCGAGATTTGGTGAAAAAATTGCATATTTTGACACATTTTCACTATATTTTGACTTATTATCTTAGATTTGCATCGAGTGTTGTGAATGATTCTATTGTTCTTTGGGACTAATATCAAACATATAATTTGTTTCCCCTAATCAAAATCCTTACAACACTCTTTCTTTCATTCATTTGCATTGAAAAAGTACAAAATTTCAAACATTTTTGGCTTTCAAACATATCTTCTTAGGGTTTGTTCTCTTAGTTTGTGCATTGTGTGTTGTATGTTTTTGTATAAGTTTTATGACCCACTATCCTAAAAATAATATCCCTTTGAGAAGTAAAAGGCTAATGGGATCTAGTGCTCTTGACGAAAAATGACACTCCTACCTCTAACAATCCTTTGAACACCTTCTTTACAAAGGGAAAAACTCAAATTGTGACAAATATTATGCATCCTCCAACCATGGAAGATCAAATATTTCATGATGTTGAGGATGCTATTGAGGTAGTAGGACACGTACCTTCGAAACAAGTCAATAAGCTTGATAAAGACCTTGTTGACTTTCAAGAATATGTGCAAACTGAGAGGATAGCTGAAGAGGCCTTACCTATAATTCACCATGTAAGAGAATTGATAAAAGAAGGACAAGATGGAATCAATGTTGTAGACACCCTAAAATGACCATTTCATCACGTCACTTGCATTTCTGTCTAAACACCTGCATTTCAAACGTTAATTAAATAATCGAATTATTTAATTAATTTCATAAAAAAATTTCCAAAACTCCTAAATTCGACATTAATTGAATAAATCTTATTTATTTAATTAATTTCAGCAAAATCAACTTTATTATTCCAAAATTAAATAATTTTAATTATTTAATTTAAATCATTACCCTCTTTCAAAATTTCAAGTCCACATTTTTTTTTTTTTTTTTTTTTTAAAATGCGCCTGGTAAACTTTTTAACGTGACCGGCGACGCTGGTGCGACACGCCCTCCGGCTCCACGCGAATGCTTTTGCCCGGAGCAATGAACCGGTGAGGCCACAACTGGGGGACCTCATCCCCTAGGAAGAACACTTCAAACCCACGAGCTCATTGGCCCAGCGAAGGCGTAAAGCCTTGCGAGCTCGTTGGCCCAGCGGGGGTTTGAACTCTGGTGGCCGCCACTACATCCTGAGCGACTTAACCACCGAACCATGCCATCATCGGCAAATTTCAAGTCCACATTAATTAAATAAATCCAATTATTTAATTAATTCATCACAAATTTCCTCTTATCTACAATTAAATAATTCCATATTATTTAAGACAATTATTCTTCTAAATTTGAATAAATCATCCAAATTTATTTAAATTGTTTCAATCCCCTAAAAATAAATAAAATCAAGTATTTTATTTATAATATTTATATTCCTCTATCATGCACAATCAATTAAATAAATTTATTTATTTAATTTCAATTATCTTCCAATTCTTCTAAAAATATCATGTTAACTCATGTGCACAATCAACCTTATTTTTAGAACTCTAAAAAAGGCAAAATTAAAAGTTGAGTTATGTATTCAATCAATCTTGTTTCCATCATATCTTAATAAAATTATCCTTTTAGAGTGGCACATGTCGTGTGCACATTCAGCATAAGTTATTTGATTTATCTCCTCCGTTGATTCTTTTAAATTATTTAGACCGTTGATCGATCCTCCTTGAAACCTATATAAACCCCCCTCATCTCCATTACAAATCATCTTCGATCACTTATTCTCAAACATCATTTACAGCGCTTTGAGCATCTATCACATTGTTCAGCACCTTATGATCTTTTGAAATTGATGTTTTGAGCACTTTAAACACTTACATCCGCTTGTTGCAAACATGGTTTCGCAACATTATTGAGTGATCTACATATCTACAAAGAGAATAATACAATATAGGTGAAGTCTTTCTTGTTTTATTTGATTTATTTCTTAATATTCGACTTTTACTTAGATTGATCTCTTTATGATATGGGTTATTGATTTGTTATTATCATTGCTTTGATTTTATCATTTGACATCTCAATTTTCCTCATACACATTCTGGCACGCCCTGTGGGACACACTAATCCCTCTTTTTTTTTAGAAATTGATTTTTTTATGAAATACAGTACGGAACAGCACAAATCAACACAGAAAAACGCATTTGGTAGAGCAGTACAACACTTTTGGGCGATCCTGCAGTGCCTTTGGTAGCACAGAACCGCACTTTTGGTATTACAGTAAAGCGCACTTGGTAAAATAGTAAAGCGCTTTTGGTATAACAGTAAAACACACTTGGTATAACAGTAAAGCGCACTTAGCATAACAGTAAAGCACTTTTGGCTGGGATAACAAGCTTGCAAACTTCAAAACCCCATAACTTTCTCAAAACTTAACGAAATTTGATGTTTTTTTTTTACAATTGCATAGAAAATTATAAGGAATCCATTGGTGATATTTAATCTTTTGTATCTCATCATAATTATCACCAATTTTCTGGATTTCACTTTGCTTTTCTAGGGTTTCTAACTTATTGTTAGGGTTTTGACTTGATTTCTGACATCTTGTTGTTTTCTTTGGAACTAATATCACTTATTGCAGCATCTTATCACTTATCAACATCCTGAATCATCACTCAATCATTCAATCATCATTCGATCTAGATTTCTTTGACAAAAAAAAATTTCTTGCAGGCCTATTATTACACCGCACGTGTGGTAGTATAGTACCGCACGTTTGGTAGTACAGTAGCTCACGTTTGGTAGCATAGTAGCTCGCTTTTGGAGCATAGTACAGTGCTTCTGGTAGCACAGTAAGATGCTTTTGGTCCTACAACAACTCGCCTCCGATAACACAGTGCAGCGCTCTCGGCAATACAGTAAGTCGCCTTTGGTAATACAGTGGAACGCTTTTGGTTAATTTGCTTTATTTTTGCTAACTTTTGAGTTTGTGTGGAACTAATCAACTTATTGCAACTTCTTATCAATCAAACAGAGCAAAGTGGTTTTCTCTAACATGTTCATACAAAACAAGCTTTGAAGAATTGTCGAAATCTTTGCAAACTAAGTCTTAGGAACATATTATTTTCTTAAACGACAAAACAATTTTTTTTGCAATCTAAGTCTTAGGAACATATTACTTTCTTAAGGAACAATGGACATGAATGCAAAAATACTTCAATTTTCTAAGGGACAATGGACATGAATGCCAAACACTTCAATTTCATAAGGGACAACTGACAACTACAATCGTGTGTGTGCCTAATCTAGTTGCACCTTATATTTTCTTATAACGGAACAATTGAACCTTTGTTTGGCATGCTTGCTCTTACATTTCAGTTATTCCTTTAGATGGGCCTGCTTTTGGATTGTGCTTCATCCAAAAGGGACGACCTTAAGCAGAGTTTTCCTTTGAACCGCTATATAAGAGGGATAAGGTGAAAGCCAAGTCCTAACTGACGTCAACCTTACCTTGTGGTGCCAAAGTGAAAAGATGTGTACTAGCTCTTTGTGAAAACGATTTTCACATTGAGCGAAGTGTTTGATACTCTTAGTAGGATTGTTAAAACTTTTAATAGCTTGTCACATTGCTCATAAGGCATTGGTCCCTCAAAGTTACTAAAAACCAGTCTAGATAGTAACTACCCAATCCACCTCCTAACGTTGCAATAATCATCAATGCAAGGGGAATCGATTTAAGCACTCAAGATACTCACCATTGGCTCCCTTGAGAAGAGATAATATTCCCTCGACCATAAAGCTCTTGTGAACTACTTGAGCTTTCCGAGGGGAGGGTGAGATATCCCTACCTATTGTCTCTCGCAAAGATACAAATGTTCGACACCCTTATGGAATGACATTTGGTCAACAGAGTATTAAGTTGTGAGCTGATCTACTGCAATGAAACCTTGTCTCTAGGGATAAAAAGTGCTTGATATTGTTTGCAATTGTCTTATACCCGTGGAAACATTGGGCATTTTGTGATCCTCGAACATACACTATTTGTTGTGTCAGTCCTTTTTGTAACTTTGTTTGATGTGTTTTCTTTTGCCAAAGAAAATCTAATTAGAATCAACACTAAATCTATCAAAATTTGCCTTATAAAACATCGCAGACACTACTTTAGCGCCTTTCATATAACAGCAACTCGCCTTTGGTATTACAGTACCTAGCCTCTAGCAAACGTACTTCAACGCCCTTGGTATAGCAGTAG
The DNA here is from genome assembly GCA_027924645.1 of Cunninghamia lanceolata. NCBI lineage: Eukaryota > Viridiplantae > Streptophyta > Pinopsida > Cupressales > Cupressaceae > Cunninghamia > Cunninghamia lanceolata. The sequence goes on along the minus strand of BSBN01000237.1, from coordinate 17,408,023 downwards.
CTCGTTTTTGGTCTAATAGTAGCTCGCCTTTAGTATAGCAGTACCTCGCCTTTAGCAGCTTAGTCCAACACCTTTGGTATTGCAGTAGCTAGCTTTTGGTTGAAGTCCTGTGCCTTTGGTCCAATAAACTGTTCATCAAAATTGTCTTTTCCAAAACGAAGCATATTGTCCTAGTGTATCCCATGGTAACCACTAGACTCCAAAAAACTATGAAGACCAAGCAAGTTGCCCCGAGGAAGTGCAAATCACCTCCTCACACGCCTCAACCAGGCCAATCCAACATGACTCCCAAGGTTATTCCCAAGACACCAGTGGAAAGATCAACCAACTTTGAAAACATGCCAAATGACCAAATAAACAATCATCAAGAAGGTAGTGTTCCTTTGGTAAATACACCTCAATATATAACCGGCATGCCTCCAAATTTTGTTCCACAAGGTTATACCATAGGTCAAGTCCCATCTCAAGAAGAGCGACACTTTGAAATAGGTCAATCCTCTCAAGAAGATAGACAAGACCTTGATGAAATTATACAAGATCCTAGAGCCATGGCCGCCTTTGACAAAATCCTTAGCGAGAAACAAAATCATTTCTTCTGCTTGCTAGCCAAACAAGGAGCAAAATTACCTCAAGATTTTGATTTATCCAATCTCAAGGACACAAACAAAACCTATGACGCCATATCTAGAATCCAAACCATGTCAACTGTGACCACGCCCTTACACGAACAAAGCTCACTAGGGGGAACGATTGCACAATATGAGAATCCCCTTTGTAGACACCCAAATTTGTCCCAAAATTGTTCATGTCCTGCAACACCTAGTTAAAAACATTATCCTAGACATCTTGTAGCATTTTGTCCTAATTTCCCTAATCCATTAAGCTAATTAATTAAATAAATTTTATTTAATTAATTAATTTCCACATCATATCTTATCCCATCCTATTCATTTATCCAATTAATTAAATAAATTTTATTTATTTAATTAATATCCAACTCATATCCCAACTAATTCAAATATTTTATTTGAATTAAGCCCTCACCTTTTACCACATTCCAACACTTGTCCATTCAATCATGTGTTGTAATACAACTTTTATCTTTCACATACACAACTATTGGGACCTAATTTTAATATTTATCTACACAAACACACCTAAGCCTTATCCTCCTGTGCCACATGTCAATTGACTACAATTTCTTAATGTGCAAGGAAACCTAACTTAATCATATCCATCTATTTCATCTAAAGCCCTAATTGATCCTAGCCATCCATTGGAACCAAGCCTTTCCTATAAAACAAGCCTCTCTTGAGCTATTAGAGGGGATTCAGGATTCTTCTTCATGCAACCTCACTCGGCTGAATTTTCATCTCAAGCCATTATCTATCCTCTTTCATCTACTTAGCTTGCATCTATCAACCACCAATCATCCATCATTTATCTTCTTATCAATGTTATGCTGCAGAATTGAGCAATCAACACAACAAAGTGATCAATCAATCAAGCATCTCATCTTGCATCTTTGAGGTATTGAATTATTTGGGTTTAGGTTATGCATTTCAATTGTTTGATCATTTCTATTTATAAATCTAAATTTTTCGATATACATTCTGGCACGCCCGGTGGGATTCACTTCACTTGATCTTTTTTGCAGGGTTTTGTAGTAAAAATTTGCATTCATATAACCCCCATTGTTGAGTTTTGCAAGTTTAATTAACTTTTTGTTGCAGATCTACTATTTTTTGGACAAAACCCTAGGTTTTAAAGATTTCATCATATCTTCCAAACGGCTATGAATTTTTCTACAAGATTTTAACAGAAGTTTTTCCATGATATAAGGAAGCTACAACAGAAAAATTTTGGGTTTATCACGATTTTAGTGGGATTTATTACATTTTTTATGTTTTTTCATAAAATCACAATTTTGGACGCAAATCAGCGAATTTTTCAAAAAAATTTATATTTTTGGAAAGCTCTCGAAATTCTAATGGGGGTCTATGTTTTACAGATTTAATTTGGAGCTCATTTACAGTATGAAAAAATTAGATCTTTGCCGACTATACTGTTTTCATAAATCCACATTTCTGGGCGCAAATCAGGGAATTTCTCTTATTTCTTTACATTTTCAGAAAGCTCTCTAAAAATTAATAGGGGTCTTTTCTTTATTTTTTAATTTTTGAACCAAAAATGTATCAAAATAATCAAATCTAATTCGGCTATGTATCTAAAATTACAATTTTCCTTGCCTGCTGAGCTTTTTTTTTTTATGTTGTAGGTGATCATAAGGAGCTTTAGCAGCAACAATATCAATCATCTACAACAACTTGGAAAGCGAAAATAATCAGGTGCACTCATCTTAATCATTGTTTGAATCACACATTTCGATTTGGGCATAAAATGAACAGCTGTTTGCAAATTCACATCAAAAAATTGGGCTAAAACAAATGATTGTCTTTCATCACATTTAGATTTAGACTTTAAAACAAACAAGTGCTTGCATTGACTTCCACACATTGAATTTCTAAGGTTAATGAACCCCATGCGAGTGTGACCAAGTAAATGTGTATGCTCTCTCCTCACGTCCCAACACGAACTTGGAGATCAAAAACATTTACTTGTGTTGCTTTTGTTTAGCCTTAGAAAGGCCTGCCTTGGTATCCACCCCAAGGAAATGACCTCAAGCGGTACTTTCATCTGTTCCCTATAAAAATCAGAGGATAAGGCGAAAGTCAAGTCTAACCGATATTAGCGCTCACCATACAATGCTAACTCGAAAGGAGGTGTACCTTTGTGTATATTAAAACTCTCAGTAGGGTTAGTTAAAGTCTTAAGTGGCTTGCTGGATGCTCGTGGGGTGCCAGGTCCCCTGGATTTTCACTAGAACCTCCTTGTGATAGTGACCTTGCCTTGACTAGGACTTGTTGAAATGTCTTCACGTGCTTGCTTATCCATCATCACATTCTTCCAAACTAAAACTTGCTTATGTGTCTTGTGTGAGTGATTCATGTGTGTATATGCATAATCATTTGTTTGAATATTACCACATCAAACTCTAAACACTCAAACACATAAAGACAAGTCATCCTACACATTCTTCCAATAACATTCAAACCCAATCACTTTCATCCCAAACATAGCCTAGTTATCATCCAACCCTTCATAGCCAAGTCATCCAAACAAGCCACATCATCATCCAAATCCCTAAACAAGCACTTGCTAAAAGGACTTAAGACAAACACTTGGGTGACAACATGTTTACACCAGAGGACCCAAAAATTAAATTCCAAAGATTCCTCCAAAATCTTTATCAAGGATCACAACCCCTAAACCAAGATGCCATTGAAACATTACAATTCTTCATCCAAAGAGTTCAACCCCACACAAGCCAATCACCTCAACTACAACACTTTGTAGCCCAAGTCCAACACCTTTTAGCCACTAGTCAAGCCCAACAAGCACAAAAATCCTTAACCATTCACTCCCAACCTAATCCTTATAGCCACATGCCATATCCATCCACTTCCTATCAACCTAATCCACCTATCCACCAAATCAATGCCACATCAACCTATGAATATCCACCTCAAGCTTATCCAATCCCTCATGCCACCATTCCAATGCACTACCAAGCCCATCCACAAAGCAATCAAGTGATATCACAAGAACAACATCCAAGTCCCAATGGTCTTTTGTATATAAATCAAGTGAGCACAAATCAACCTTTCCAACAAGATCAAATGCCCACATCTTTGAGTCCACCTCAAGATATTTTGTCTACATATCCTACCATTACATCTAGCTGCCAAGACTATCAATGGCCTCCACAAAAAGCACAAATGAGCCTAAGTCCACCTTTGCAACAAGAAGCACATGCAGCTCCAAGTGGTCCCTTGTACATAAATCAAACAGGCCCAAGTTATCCTATGCAAGATCTAATATCCTTTGACAAGGGAGATACCAATCTAGAGTGGCCTCCACCATCCAATCTAATGCCAACACATGAGCCAAGAAGTCCTATCCCAACACCACCATGTGATCCCATTCCTAGTCCATTAATCCCTCTGCCTTCCAAACCACCAAGCCCTTCATCACCTTCATCACCATGTCATTCTAATCCTTCACCAAAGGATGCGGCTGAGATAGTTTTACAAAGGATGCTTAAAGAAAAACTCATTGAACTTCCTGAAGTCAAACCATGTGAAGAAAGTCCATATGATGAACATGATTATTGTGCATACCATAGGACCAAAGGCCATAATACAAATAAATGCCCAATATTTGTCTCAATTGTTTACAAGGTGTACCCACCTATAATGGGAAATCATGCCACATCATTCAAATCCCATGTGTCACCCCCATCTAATCCAAATCCTAATCCACCCAATCCAATGAGCCGTCAACCTAATCATAATCATAAGCCTACAACACCATCTACTATTATCATCCATCCATTATATTGCTATTCCACTCATACACTTGCAAAGGATGTGATCCATTGGCTACTAGATAGGAATAAACTACCTCCATGTCAAACACCTATTCATGAGCCTACCAAAGAACTTCCAAAGGTCGTGCCCAATCCTACACCTCCTTCACATAGTCCACATATCCTTGAGCCTCTTCAAGAGCCTTCCATTAACATACCTAGCCCTTTGAGCCCATCATGTGACCTACAAACCAACAAGTCTATTCAAGAGTCTCCTATTATGAATCCAAGTCAAGAGTCATAATGCCTTCATGTTGTTGACCAAGAGCCTATCCAAGAGTCATCTACTTCCATTCAAGAAACCCAAGAGGTATGTCAAAGGTTTAATCCTAAGCATGTGGAAACATTAAGCGCTAGTCCAACTCAAGATCAAATCACTTTTATGCAACCCATCCGTAACATGTATCTTTTTCATGATCAAGATGATAGCCATAATGAAGAAGCTATCCATGAGCCACTTGATCCTATCCATCTCCCAACAACCATTCATGAGAAAGCTATCCAAATTCAACCCATCCATAACATATATCTTTTCCACGATCAAGACGATATCCATAATGAAGAAGCTATCCATGAGCACCTTGATCCTATCCATAATCCTCTATCTATCCATGAGCAAGATATCCACATTGCTCCTAGTCATCCACCATCTAGCCCTATCCATAATGAGCAAACATCCACTTGTCATGATGAGACACTTGTCCCCCAAGTAAGCATAGAAGATCAAACAAATAACTTGGATCTTAGTGAACACAATGCTAATCAAGATCCTAATGATCCTCCTTCCACATCCACCATCGATTCCACTTCAAATCCACTATCATGTCCTAGTGGTCTTACCACCCTTATACATGTGTGTTCTTCTTTAGGACAACAACCACCTTTGTCCTCCACTTCACCTTCTCCATGCAATAACATGTCCAAAACACACCTAGTCCCATTGTCCATCACATACTCCAAAACATGAACTACAAAGGTAAAGGCCTAGGTCTTTATGAACAAGGCAGTTTGGAGCCAAACCATGTCAAGGTCCCTCCAAGCTCATATGGCCTTGGATACACACCCCAAGGTAAACAAGGCCAAGATGTTGGTAATCCCTTCATGCATCCTAAATCTACCACTTTCCATCGCAAACCTTATCATATACCCAAAATATATGTTTCCATTCCACCTCCATCATCCTATAAATGTCAAAAGCATGTGACCATACACCTTCTGCCATCCACTTTGCCTCCACTTTTACCAACTCCAAATATCCCTCCATCCACCTTGCCACCATTGCTTCCAACACCTAACATACCTATCATTCATAAGTATCCTTACATCCCTAATCATGGCCAACAAAAGCACACATCGTCTAAGCATAAAGCTTCCAATCATTCCATCCACTCCACCCACCCCATGGGATTCGAAAGAAAAAATTTTGATGCCTCTACCTATAAAGCTAAAAATCCTAAAGGTCTTCATACCTTAGGACATAAAGAATCAAAATCAAAGCAGAGTTCATCTAAACAGCTATCCAAGCCCATACCTCCAAAAGCAAAGCCTAAAAGAAAAATGGTTTGGGTTCCTAAGCAAATAGCTCGCAAGTCAAATGAGGTATCTTCATCCACATCTCAAAAATCCCAATCACCTATATCCATCCAAGAGCCTACTTCCATCCAAAACTTCCATTCTCTTCAACAATCCCACAAGCAAAGAAAAAGCAAAAGCAATAAAAATACTAAATCTATGTGGGTTCCTAAATCACTTCATCAACCATCTCCTAAGCAAACATCTCAATTGCTTCCTACACCACCATCCAATCAAAAGCTTCAATGTTTATCACGGTGTCTGCAACCGTTGGTCATAATTCCCTTCCACTCCACAGCACCTCCACATAACTACATCTCCCCATCTTCCATCCATTATCCTACATATCTCCCCCATGCTATCCCTATGGTCCATGCTTTGGCATAAACTTTTCATCCATCTTCATTCTATAAGCCTATATAAATCCACACCATAAGCCACTAGCCTACCCTACCATAATTCCACATTATAATCCATTGTCTACCTAATCCATCTCCCATCCACGAATCCCTTATCAACATCGATGAGCATAATGACATGGTCCATGCGAAGACAGCATCCATCTCTAACGGGACAATATCACCTCTCATAGCACTAGCCACTTGAGTCCCTCCTATCCATTACCATGGTGAAAACCTGGCAAACAGGGGCCATGTGTAATTGTCAACTCAAAAAAAAAAGTTTAAAAAAAAAATTTAAAAAGTAAAGAGAAATCCCTTCGTCCAACGGTGAAAACCTGGTAAACAGGCGCCTTGGATAAGTACCATGATGAAAACTTGGAAAACAGGGGTCATGTGTAGGTTGATCTTCTATGTCACTTACACTTGGGGGCACATTGTCTCATCCAACCTATCCATTTCCAAACTACCTATCCCATTATATCATTTTTCATCCTATCTTATCTTATCATGCTACATCCTACCATCCTTATCCATTACATAAACATGCCTATCCTATTGAACCCATTAATCCATCCTTCCACCTTTTGATTTTGATAAAGACGTGGGGGCAAAATGTTGAAACATGTTTGGATATTTCTTGACATACCTTCTTTCCAAACCAAGTCCTATCCATTGACCATTTATCCATCCCATTTAAACCAATCCATCATGTCATCCTATCATCATAAGTGCCATGTAAAATCCAATCATGTAAAAATACTAAGCATTACCACCTAGAATGGGGCAAGTTCTTCCTATGCGACATAGCCTTTGGAGATCACATCCTAGCTCCCTTACGATCCATCCACTATGTCATATCCATATCACGAGATTTCCATATTATAGTTTATCCCCATTCGTTTATCATAAGCTTTCCACTATAGCCTACCTATCTGTTTATCATGAGGCATGCATCCATCCCTTATATGGCCTATCATTTTTATCCACGCATTTATCATGAGCCTTCCATCCCATTTATTATCACTCATCCTTTTGTCCATCTATCCTACCTCCATCCTTGCACCTAGACATGGTTTTCCCTTGTCATTGGTATCTAGCACAAAGGCTACTCATATTGTAAATCCATTGACATCCCAAAACATTTCAAAAAACTCCAAAAAAATCAAAATATTCCCCAAAAATCTAAAAAAATCAAAATATTCTCCAAAACAAAACAAAAAAATCAAAAATTCTCAAAAATTTAAAAAATTAAATATCTAACAAAAAATCCAAGCAATAAAACCAATCACATCATCCAAAACAATCCACTCCATCAACGTTCAATCAAAGTCAAATCATCATCATCATCATCAATTCTTCCTATCAATAATATTCATCCATCCATTCCAATCAATCACTTCTTCCAATCATATCAATCAAATCAATCTAAGCAATGATCTTAAGTCCAAGCCACATTAATCCATAGCAAGCAAGCTAATCAATCAAGGAACATTATCCAATCAAATCAACAGGTTTTGATCATAATCTTGTCATGAGCCAAATCAATCATCAATCATCATCAATGGGATATAGCGTTCCCACATCCTTGTGTTGATCTAGGGATATAGCTTTCCCCGCAATGACAACACTATCTATCAAACAAAACAAACAATCAATTATTGGTTTATGACTTGACAAGGGCAATACGTTGTTTGTTTTACATCCTTTGAGGATACTGAGAAGACTTGCTTATGCTTAGATTTGAGTGGACACTCTAATCATCACACCATCACTATCATCATTCAAAACAATCCAATCATCAAAACAATCAACCCAGCAATAGCAAACATCAAAACCAAAGCACATCAAGCTAGCCATCAAAACAAATCCAATCACTTCAGCAAATCAAAAGCAGCTCAATCCACCACAAATCATCCATCCTTCATCAAATCAATCTAACCATCATTTCATCATCTTCAAATAATTTCAAGCAATGATCCAAATGCAAGCACATCCTTAATCCATACCAATTAAGTTAATCAATCAAGCCAAGTTATCCAAATGCGATCAATGGTCTTGATCCTAGCCTTGTTGTAAGCCAAATCAACCAACTAGCCAACCAACTCAGCAAACAACCTTGTGTTGATCTAGGGATATAGCTTTCCCCGCAATGACAACACTCTCAACTATCATCAATCAACAACCAGTCATTGGTTTACAACTTGACAGGGGCAATACCTTGTTTGTTTTTTAATCATTTGTGCCTGCTTGCCTGCTTGCTTGCGTGTGTTATCATTTTTTCTTGCATTTGTATCACATCAGTATCATTCCAGCTAATATTCATATCTTGTGTATGTTGGAATAGCTTTTTGCACTATCCTTTGCATCTAAGGTCATATCATACCTTTTGTGCATTAGGACTTTAATGCTCTAACTTTACTTCTTCATACGTTAGACAAGGTTGTATTATGCTGGGGCATGAGACACAACGTCACCCTGGTCCTTATACCTTGCTGCATAACGTCTAGTGCTATATCAAACATCATGGTTGCTCACATTCATGCAGCATAACGCATCTCTATTTCTTCTATCTATCCCCTTATATTTCTTTTGCAGCGAAGCCATTTCTTTTCGAGAGCATACCCGTGTTTGTCCAACCCACCAATCCTCTCGAGGGGGCATCATCATCCCCATCCTCATCATATCCTTACATCCTCTATCCAAACCTTAACTTCTTTGAAATAATGTTAATCGTCATAAATCTTATGATTTCAAACATCATCTCAAAGAGGGGCAAAATGTAGACACCCAAATTTGTCCCAAAATTGTTCATGTCCTGCAACACCTAGTTAAAAACATTATCCTAGACATCTTGTAGCATTTTGTCCTAATTTCCCTAATCCATTAAGCCAATTAATTAAATAAATTTTATTTATTTATTTAATTTCCACATTATATCTTATCCCATCCTATTCATTTATCCAATTAATTAAATAAATTTTATTTATTTAATTAATATCCAACTCATATCCCAACTAATTCAAATATTTTATTTGAATTAAGCCCTCACCTTTTACCACATTCCAACACTTGTCCATTCAATCATGTGTTGTAATACAACTTTTATCTTTCACATGCACAACTATTGGGACCTAATTTTAGTATTTATCTACACAAACACACCTAAGCCTTATCCTCCTTTGCCACATGTCAATTGACTACAATTTCTTAATGTGCAAGGAAACCTAACTTAATCCTATCTATCCATTTCGTCTAAAGCCCTAATTGATCCTAGCCATCCATTGGAACCAAGCCTTTCCTATAAAACAAGCCTCTCTTGAGCCATTAGAGGGGGATTCAGGATTCTTCTTCATGCAACTTCACTCTGCTAAATTTTCATCTCAAGCCATTATCTATCCTCTTTCATCTACCTAGCTTGCATCTATCAACCACCAATCATCCATCATTTATCTTATTATCAATGTCATGCTGCAGAATTGAGCAATCAACACAACAAAGCGATCAATCAATCAAGGATCTCATCTTGCATATTTGAAGTATTGAATTATTTGGGTTTAGATTATGCATTTCAATTGTTTGATCATTTCCATTTATAAATCCAAATTTTTCGATATACACCCTTTATCAAAATCTAATGGCAAAGAGACCCATATCACCGTTGATAATGCCGATGGAGATCTACAAACACCAACAAGAGATTCTCCAACGTCAATCAGAAATAGCCAAACAAGCCGCTATAGCTCAATCAAGCATACAACAAACTCCTAAAATGTCCACACCAATCCCAAGTGGAATATTGGCTACCCTATCACAAGAAGGTTTCCCACCAAATTACAATCCGGGAAACGCTTATGTAGCCATGCAACAAGGGTCTCAACAAACACCACCCCCATCATCATCAACCCTTCATATCCTTAACCCAAACAATGTCATACAACCCCAACCATCGCAAAACGTCAACACATCTACCTATGTTCCTCCGCCACAATGTTCATTGACACTAACCTTTTTCAACACATCTCTCAATCAACCTCAATTATCACACAACATATCTACCTATGTCCCCCCACCACAACGATCATCAACACTAACCTTTTTCAACACATCTCCTAACCACCCTCAACATTCCCAGAACCAAACTTTCCAAAGCTATGTTCCGCAACCGCAACCAAACCCAACAAACTTTAGCTTTCCTCCACCAAACTCTTAACTTCAACCATCGCAAAGCCTACATTCTTACCTAGCACCGCCCCCACCTCCCCAAAATCAAAACACATACGACCCCAACCAATCATATGACCCTTATAACACCAACGCCCATGGCTTCCACTACAATCTTCCATATGGCCAACGACAAACACCACTAGGACAATAGGAGATTTTTCCAACCCCTCCCATAACTATGGAGCTAAAACTTGCAGAGGTTCAACAACAACTATCCAATCTTACATTTGGCAACACCAAGAAGACCTTCTCTTTGGAAGAAGTTTGTCCGTATCCATTTGATCAGTCATTACACATGGTCCCTTTTTCTCACAATTTCACTATTCCTAAATTTGATAAATACAAAGGAAAAGGAGACCCAAAAGACTATTTCCGGGAATTCTATCTTGCTTTCTTCGAGGTCTCACATAACGACACATATCTTATGTGCCTCTTTCCACAGCCTCGAAGGTCAAGCTATAGAATGGTTCTCGCACCTACACACGGGTATCAAATCTTTTAATGAGCTTGCAGAGAAATTTACCACCCATTTCTCCTACAACACAGAACATGAGATCTCCATGATCGACCTATGCAACAATAAATAGAAGAATGGGGAAACTTTCATTTCCTTCGTACAAACATGGAGACAAATGGCTAGTAAATTCCCATTCAAAATACCTAAAAAAAAGCTTGTTAGCATATTTGTGCAGAACCTCAACCAAGAATTAGGTTTTCACTTGCAAATTCTTAGCGCAACAACCTTCAACGAATATACCTACAAGGGAATCAACATTGAAAAAGCCCTCATTGCTAAGGCCGTGGTCAAAATCTTCAAACAAACTAAAGACAATGCTCCCCAACAACAAACAAATGATAAACCCAAGTTTTGGAACAAAAATAAAAATGTGGTCAATGATGGTGTGGTCGATTCTAAACATGTCCAAACATTGCAAACACCCCTTCAACTTTCCAAACCAAATCAACCTCCGCCTCAACAACAACAACAACAAAGACAACCATACCAAAACCAACAGCAATGACCAGAAGAGCAACCTCAGCAAGATTACCCTCTGTGGCATCAATTCACTCCCTTGGGAGAGCCTATTGAGACTGTTCTGCAAAAACTTTTACACAAGGGACTCATCACCTTACCAGATCCTCCCCCACATGATGAACCTATTTACAAAACCGCACGATAAAGAGACAATGAATATTGTGACTTCCATAGGAGCAAAGGACACAAAACCGCGTCATGCATGAAACTCAAGCACATAATTCAAAATCTTATCGAGGGCAACCTTATCTCTTTTGAGGATGAACCACCAACTCAACACACCAATAAAGACCTCAACATGTACAAGGAACCATTCCTGAACCATGGTCACAATCCTCCTCTAGATAAAGGTAAAGGTGATAATAATGCTTCCACTTCCTATGACTATTGTGGGTCGTTTTGAACAGAGTCGGGTATCTACCCTCACAAAGGCAAATCTACAGATTGCGTTGTTGCAACTTGTCGGGGTCGTGTCACCATTCATGGTCCTACACCAAGTCTCCCAACTCAATCTGATTATAATCTTGTCGAACATCTAGGGAAAACCCCAGCACAGATATCTATCTTGGACCATCTATGGTCATCACCCACACATAAAGTTGTGCTAGAAAAAGCCCTCCAAGAGTCTTTGGTTCCTAAGAACATAGCGGTCACGGATTTCCAATCTATAATAGGTAACATTGTGTCACTCTACAATGTGGTCTTTTCTGAAAAGGACCTCCCATCCCATGATCCATGTCACAACGATGCCCTTCACATTGAGGTTCTCATCCATAAATGCAAGATCAAACACATACTTATAGATGGTGGTGTTCGTCTCAATATCTGTTCTCTAAAGTTACTTAAACAATTGGGATACTTTGAGGGTCATCTCAAGATTGATCAAAGTATTACAATCAAGGGGTATGATGATGTGGAGCACCGTTCAAAAGGTGTTATCCATTTACCTATACAAATCGGCCTTGTCATGCTTGAAACTAGGTGCCAAGTCCTTGACATTGAACTACCCAACAACATTATCCTAGGATGCCCATGGATCCATGCCATGAAAGTTGTTCCCTCAATGTACCATCAGTCTCTCAAGTTCCCATTTAATGGTATGGAGATCACTATCCCAGGTGACCCTAATCCTTTTGAATTATATTGTGTCTTACAAGGCAGTTATAAGAATTGCAACCAAGTGCCTAAAAATGACAAAGCCATTGCATCCCCACTATACGTCAGCCCTGAAAATCTGACAAAAGCCTCTACAGCTGAGCCCAAGCCTCGTCCTATTCCTGAAATCAAGGCTCACATCCATGATATTGGCTTTGGGGAATATGATATCTCAAAATCTTGTTGTGTAGGGTGAATGCCTTTATCCCCTAAATCCTACGGCCAATCGCCCATTGCCAAAGCAACTAAGAAAGCAGCTATTCCTGCCCCAGCATCTCTAACCCAATTTCAAGAGGGAAAATTATTGGCAAAGGGGACAATTGAAGACATTTCTTCTTGTCTCTACAAGGAGAAAGAACTAGTCACAATACCAGTCAAGCAATATGGCAATGGCTTAAGGATAGTCAAAAACATGGGCTATAAAGGCAAAGGTGGCCTCGGAAAATAGAATCAAGGAACAATGGAACCCATTATTGTGACGAAGAAACTACACAAGAAGGCGTTAAGATTTGGTAGGAAGGTACCACGCACCTTGGACATTGAGGGTATCCTTGACAAGGTGGCAGAAACCTCTTGTAGATTCAACGTCTAATGAGGATATCATCGATGACTCTTCCCTCCATATGACTGACCTATTTACAGAATCCTCCATATTAATGCTATCATCTGTATCCTTAACATCCACCACAAAAACCTAGATTGTAACACTTGTCTACCCTGAACTTATTGATTGGGACCAACAAGAGTCCCCCGTTATAGATGTATTTTAAAATGATGAAGCTATAGCAAAGTTCATGGTACTCTGGAATGGTATCCCTCTTGGCGATCACAAAGCTAGTTTTGTAATAGAACTAGAGCCAAAAGCTTATTTTGGTGAGAATGCCAAATCCTCCAGTCACAAAAGTAAAAATAAAGAAAGATCTTTTCACCTGAGGATGGAGGATTTGACCTTCCCTTACCATCTAAGTATCAAAAGAAGTCAGTTCTCCTAATGGAAGATTCTACAGAGATAAACCTTGGCACAGAGCAAAATCCGAAGACCAAATTTCTTGCAGCATCATTATCAGAAACAGACCACAAGAATCTTAACAACTTCTTCTTACAAAGAACCATCAACTTTGCATGGACCTATGCTGATATGCAGAGATTAGACCCCAAGCTAGTGGTTCACTCTCTCACAGTTGATCCAACAGTTAAACCAGTCAAGCAAAAGCTAAGGAAGATGCAACCACAGATAGCTCTCTTGCTAAAAGTTGAAATACAGAAGTTTCTAGATGCAAAGTTCATCAGGCCTATTGATTATTCAAAATGGGTTTCAAACATTGTACATGTGTCTAAACAGAATGGGGGCATCCGCATGTGTAATGATTTTAGAGATCTTAACAAAGCATGTCCCAAATATGACTTCCCATTACCGAACATTGATCTCATAGTAGACTTGACCATTGGTCATGAAATGCTTTCTCTCATGGATGGATTCTCCGGCTACAATCAGATAAAGATAGCAAAAGAAGATCAACATAAAATAGCTTTTACTTGTCCTTGCAATAACTATTATTGGTGCGTCATGCCATTTGGTCTTTAAAATGCAGGGGCAACCTATCAAAGAACAATGACAATGATATTCCACGATCTCTTTAATCACATCATGGAGGACGATGTGGATGACATACTAGAAAAATCTTCTAGGGCAGATCACATACAAGTTCTAGGACAGATCTTTGACAAGCTCGAGAAATACCAAGTGCACCTCAATCCAAAGAAGTGTCTTTGGGGTAATATCAGGCAAACTGTTGGGATACATTGTATCTCATAGAGGCATCGAAGTAGATCCAGCAAAAGTCAAGGCTATAGTGGAGATGCCTCCACCAAAGAACCTGAAAGCACTCATGAGCCCTCAAGGAAGGTTACAGTCTATTAAGCGTTTCATCTCACAGCTAGCAGATAAATGTCAACCATTTCAACACTTGCTCCGAAAGGATGTCTCATTTCGATGGGACAATAAGTGTCAAGTATTTGATAAGCTCAAAGAATATCTAGCTACACCCCCTGTCTTGGTACCACCAGTTGCCAATAGGCCTTTAATCTTGTACATCTCAACTACAACTGCAGCCCTAGGGACTCTTCTAGCACAACATGATGAGTCAAGAAAAGAGCATGCAATCTATTATATCAGTCGAACCTTGGTGGGTTATGAACTCAATTATTCACCTATGGAAAGACCTTGTTTAGCCGTAGTGTTTGCTTCCCAAAAGTTGCGGCATTACATGCTAAACCAATACACAAATCTAATAGCCAAAATTGATCGATTGAAGTATCTACTAACAAAAGCAGCTCTTACAAGCAAACTGGCTAAATGGGTCATGATCCTTAGTGGGTTTGACATTGAGTATGTGGATCGTAAAGCAATCAAGGGACAAGCCCTACCAGATCAACTAGCAAAAGTACCCATGACAGATATACATCCTATGGTATCTGAATTTTCGGATGAGAATCTCTTCACTCTTTCAACCTCAATAATGTGGAAATTGTACTTTGATGGTTCCTACACACAGGATGGATCAGGGGCCGCCATCTTATTCATCACACCTCAAAATGACTATATTCCTAAGTCATATCGACTTGCATTCCCTTGCACCAACAACATAGCCGAGTATGAAGCACTCCTCATAGGTCTCAATACAACAGTTCAATGGGACATCACAGAACTATATGTATATGGAGACTCACAACTAGTCATTCACCAAGTCACAGATGAGTACCAAACAAAAGATGAAAAGTTGGTCCCCTACAAGCAATTAGTGGATGCCTACAAACCACATTTTTCTAGCATCACATTTGAGCAAATTCCAAGAGAGCATAACAAGGCTGTAGACTCTATGGCCTTTGTGGGGTCACTTATAAACATGCCTGCAAACACACAGAAATGTGAATTCTTGATCGAGTAATTGTTGATACCAGTCGTCGATGTTCCAACTACTGAAATCATCTTCGAACTTGTTGGTCCCAATTCCCCATGGTACAAAGATATATATGACTACCTTAAACACGGTACCTTTCCCTTTGAAATATCATCAACCCAACGCAAAACCTTTATCCGTCGATCCTGTTACACCATTCTAGGTGATACACTTTATCGTCGAAATCTTGATGGTATCCTCTTACAATGCTTAACGCGGAAGAAGCCAAAGCTACCTTACAAGACATACACAAAGGTGTCTGTGGCGCACATTCTACCAGTCCTAATCTCGCTAAGAAGATACTCAAAACAGGTTACTACTGGCCTACAATAGAACAAGATGCTTTACAGTTTGCTAAGAAGTGTGTACAATGCCAGCAACATGGAGATTAAATTCACGCACCAGCTCATGAACTACAACCTATGACAACTCTATGGCCTTTTTCTCAATGGGGTCTCGACCTTGTAGGACAAATCCACCCATCCTCATCCAATGGCCATAAATTCATCATTACCGCCACTAAGTATTTCACAAAGAGGGTCGAAGCCATTCCCATGACCTATATCACCGGTAAGCAAATACCCAAGTTTATCCTTAACTACCTCATTTGTTGGTATGGTATCCCCAAGCCATAGTCATTGATAATGGGAGACCATTCAAGAATCAAGATGTTTGTGCCCTATGCACACAATACAATATCCAACATCGCTTTTCCACTCCCTACTATCCGCAGAGTAACAGCCAAGTCGAGGCTTCCAATAAAACCATTCTCAAAATCCTCAAGAAAACAATCAATGAACCTAGTCGACATTGGCACCTGAAACTTAATCCCGCCCTATGGGCATACCACACTAGTATCAAAACACCAACTAGTACTACACCATATGCCTTGGACTATGGTTCGGAAGCCATCCTACCTATAGAGGTCGAGATCCCATCCCTCAGAGTATCCATGCAGAACTTGATTGATGGAGAGAAGTATCGTACTTCTAGATTAGCTGGGCTAGAACTACTAGATGAGAGGCGCCTTGCCGCGCTTAATCATCTCCATGTCTATCAAAACCACCTCCAACATAATTACAACAAAAAAATCAAAGAAAGACGGTTTCAAGTTGGTGATCTTTTCCTAAAAGAAAATCAGAGAAATTAAGAAGATTGAGAAAGAAGAGTAAATTTGAGCCTAACTAGTTAGCCCCTTTATTGTCACAACAACATATAGATCAGCAGCTTATACTTTGGCTACACCTGAAAGCATTCCTCTCGATGAGCCACTTAACAGTGTTCATCTCAAGAAATTCTATCCCTGATCCTCAGAATATCGGAAAAAAAAAACAAATAAAAACAAAAACAAAAATAAATCCGTTCTATGGTTAAAACCTAGTAAATAGGTGCATTGGATAAGTACCATAGTGAAAACCTAGCAAACAGGTGCTATGTGTAGAGTCATCATCTATCAAATCATGTTCATTTCGTGTCCATTTCACAACACACTTCATCCATCCAATCATAAATAAAACCATTGACCTTGTTTGCATTTCCATCTGCTAATCTAGAATACCTTGGAAATTTGTCAATGTCTATCATCGTCATCGCACGTCTTGATCTATGTCAACAGTTATCATTGTCTTGTCCTAGGTCAAACTTTCCATGTCTTCTCCATCAGTCACCCATGCAAATACATCTACCCGAAAGGGGGCAACTCTTTCCTTAACCTAGGTCTCGGAATGGATCCTTGTTCATGGTTCACAGCAAACAAACACTTCAAAGCAAACAAACAACAAAAACATGTCAACCTTCAAAAACAACACAAACACACCAAACACAAGCACTTCAACCGTCTCCCCACAACGTCAACACCTTTCCTACATCATCACACCAGCCAGAACTACATAACATCGCATCTCAATCTTAAAGTACCTTGATCCCATGGATATGGGTATGTAGGCAGTCTAGATTAGGAAGGACGTATCTAGTACTCAGGTACATAGGATCTCATCATTTCACCTACCCAAGCCCAAACATCTTGACCTATCTTATCACTCTACCAAGAACTACATATTATCATTTTCATCTTTCATCGTAATGTGCCTTGGTCCTGTCGATACAGGGTATGTAGGCAGTCTGGAATACGAAGGATGTATCCAGTACTCAGGGACATACGATTCATCATTCTTCACCCACCTCAATCCATTGACATGACATCAGTCTTCCATTTATCACAATCCATTCACCTCTACTTGACTAACTCAAGTAGCAAAACAACAAACAAATGCATCCTTTCAAAGCAAAAATCCTTAACAAACATGAAGCAAAGAAACTTACTTGCAGAACCATATATTGTCCTACATATTGATTGCCAACATCAGCTAAATCAATTTCAAACTACACAACAGATCAACAAACTTGTCTTATACAGAGTGTTCCATGATCGAGACCAACACACGCGTCTTGTACAACATCTAGCATTTCCTAAAACCAGACATTATCTTTTCAACAGATAACACCCTTTAACGGACACATCGCTCCTACGATAAGGCTGTTATCTTTCCTTTCCAATCTATCTTGAGCAACCTCTTTAGCAAGAGAATATGTTGGTTGTATGTTTACTTTGTAAGTCAGTCAATTTGCTTTATGGTTGATCTTTTGTTTCTTTGTCCATTACCAATTCAAAACTACCTTGATTTATCTATATCTTGGTATGTTGTGATGCCGTACAAATTGGGGGCAAAGTCATTTCTTTTGTGTGCCATGTTTGAGGAATCATCTTTAGCATCTTTCTTAGCAGTATATTTATCTTGTGTGTGTTACGACCTAGCATCTTACATATTAATATTCTTCTTGCATTTACATGTATTGAAGTTTATTTTATGATTCAAGACTATAGCTCATTCACATTTTCAACAAGGTTATATTATGTCTAAGGGATCTAAGTTCAAACCACTTGCTTGCAGAGTCAACGTCCACGCACTCGGATATCATAGCACCTTAGTCATTTATACCTTGGTGGCAAACTATCCATGTCCTATACCAAAAATAAGGATTGCTCTTTATAAACATTTGTGAAACCATTGCAACAAGCTCATCCATTTAACCATGTCATTATATAGTTTTCAAGCAAAGATCAATCAATTGTCTTTCTCTAATGTTCTTTTCTATCTCCACTTTCTTCTATTCAACCTCGCCTATCTCCAACACAATCTTCTAGTCGAGCATCAGCCCAGTTCTTATGTCGATTCCTTGTCTTTCCTCTCGAGGGGGCATCCTAGGCCAGCTACACAAAGGCAACTAGCTACACAGAGGCATTAAAATTGTATCACGTCTTCAACAATCGATTTCTTTGAAGCAAAGCTATAAATTGCATCGCATCAAAGAGGGGCAAAATGTAGACACCCTAAAATGACCATTTCATCACATCATTTGCATTTCTGTCTAAACACCTACATTTCAAACGTTAATTAAATAATCTAATTATTTAATTAATTTCATCAAATTCTTCCAAAACTCCTAAATTCGACATTAATTGAATACATCCTATTTATTTAATTAATTTCAGCAAAATCAACTTTATTCTTACAAAATTAAATAATTTTAATTATTTAATTTAAATCATTACCCTCTTTCAAAATTTCAAGTCCACATGAATTAAATAAATCCAATTATTTAATTAATTCATCACAAATTTCCTCTTATCTACAATTAAATAATTCCACATTATTTAATTAAGACAATTATTCTTCTAAACTTGAATAAATCATCCAAATTTATTTAAATTGTCTCAATCCTTTAAACATAAATAAAATCAAGTATTTTATATATAATCTTCATATTCCTCTATCATGCACAATCAAATAAATAAATTTATTTATTTAATTTCGATTATCTTTCAATTCCTCTAAAAATATCATGTTAACTCGTGCACAATCAGTCTTATTTTTTGAACTCTAAAAAAGAAAAAATTACAAGTTAAGTTATCTATTCAATCAATCTTGTTTCCATCATATCTTAATA
The DNA here is from genome assembly GCA_027924645.1 of Cunninghamia lanceolata. Taxonomy (NCBI): domain Eukaryota; kingdom Viridiplantae; phylum Streptophyta; class Pinopsida; order Cupressales; family Cupressaceae; genus Cunninghamia; species Cunninghamia lanceolata. The sequence goes on along the minus strand of BSBN01000237.1, from coordinate 17,388,178 downwards.
AAATTATCCTTTTGGAGTGACACATGTTGTGTGCACATTCAGCATGAGTTATTTATCTCCTCCATTGATTCTTTTGAATTATTTGGACTGTTGATCAATCCTCCTTGAAACCTATATAAACCCCTTCATCTTTTTTACAAATCGTCTTCGATCACTTATTCACAGGCATTCTTTACAGTGCTTTGAGCATCCATCGCATCGTTGAGCACCTTACGATCTTTTGACATTGATCTTTTGAGCACTTTGAGCACTTACATCCGCTTGTTGCAAACATGGTGTCACAACATTATTGAGCGATCTACATATCTACAAAGAGAACAATACAATATACGTGAAGTCTTTCTTATTTTATTTGATTTATTTCTTGATATTGGACTTTTACTTAGATCGATCTCTTTATGTTATGGGTTATTGATTTGTTATTATCATTGCTTTGATTTTATCATTTGACATCTCGATTTTCCTCATACACAAATGTTATTCGTGGTTTAACACATATTGTGCAAACTAATGTAATGTCAGTGAGTGAATGTGCAAAAGTTATTAACAACATGTCATCACCGTCGCATACTCAAGTTTCGGCACCTATAAGAACTACAAGGATATCAACCTTTACATCAACAATCTTAATAACTGATACAAATGCTTATAGTAATGCTACCATTGGTATTGGAGTATCTAATGGAACCAATTACAAAGCTATGGGATTTGATTATCAGAACTTGGTCCATAATGCGACTTCCTATGAATAATTGTTCTCAACCTCCCATCACACATAATTATTCCCAACCATCTTCCACCTTCCAGTATGTCCAACAACCATTGACTTGTTCACAGCCTCTAGTTGTCACATCTCAATTTCAATCACCTCCTCACTTTGGTTCCAATTCCTCGCAACAAACCGCATCTCCAAATGATGCCATCCTAAACCAACTTTTACAGGGCATGAATGCTTCACAACAAAAAGTAACAAATCTTACCAATTCTTCACAGCCTATTCTACCAACATATCATGCCAGTAATCCCCTTTCCTATGCACTCTTGACAACTCCTATCATTGAGAGGTTTGGGACTCCCCTCATTGAAAAATATGGTGGAAAAGGTGATCCTAATATTTATGTGGTAGCATATATAGCTATGTGTAGTGATTTTTACTTTGAAGAGGATTTGTTGGAAAAACTTTTCCCCCGATCTCTCAAAGATACGGATTTAGAATGGTTTTGCCTCCTAATTCAATACACTACACTCGCAGTTGATTGATCAATTTTTACAACATTTCAAGGAAATATCGGACCCCAAGTCACTTTAATTGACTTGGTATAATGCAAACAAGGTCTGAAAGAGAAGTTGACCAAATTCATTAGTCGGTATCAAGGGCTTTATGTACAGATTCAATAGAAAATTAAAGATGATGATGTTCAGAAAATATTTATTACAAATCTACAACCTAATATTCGTGATAAGATCCTCTTGATGAAGTATAATTCCTTTCAACATTTATGCACTGCCCTTCGTGATTATCAACTTTCGTCTAGCCAGTATGAAAACCAAAACTCATCAGCTCAAGTTGTCAATCCACATGTGGATCATCACAAAACAACTTTAAAAGGAACAATAATAACAAGAGCTTCATCAAGGTTAATGGACCGAATACAAACAACTTCTCGAATGTTTCAGCTATCACTAATCAAAAGAAAGCATCATATCAACCAAGAAAGTTTACTCCGATATCTAAATCTTATCATTCCATCATGAACCAAGCTGTGAGTAATAACATTCTGAAGCTTCCCCGATCAAGCCTGTTGATCCTAGTAAACAAGGACCTTACTTCAATGTTAACGCCTTTTGTCATTATCATCAGAACCAAGGACATGACACTAAGCGATGTATGCGTCTTAAACATGAGATACATGACCTTATTGCTTCAAATGTCATCCAGGTATCGGGTGTGAATGACAATGGAAACAAGTCTCTTGCTCCGCTGAATCAAAACTTACAAATCTTCACTAATCCTTTCCCTAAGCATACTAAAAACAATATCGTGGAACAGGGTTTAGTGGAAGTAGATGAGGATGATTATTTGGACTATGATAACATCGTGGGAATGATTGAAGTTGATAAGAAATAAGTGGACAACCCACCTCATCCACGAAGAAATGGAATTTATGCTGAGGTTCCTCCTCCATTATCCTTATATGGATCCGCAGATAATCAAAATACATCAAAAAAGCAAGAACAACAATCGATACAGATGAGTAAGATGGTACAAGATGATTCTCGTTACCATGCTAGAAAGATGCAACAACGAAAACTCGATAAAAATCAAAAAAAAGTTAGACAACTGTCAACAGTTGGAGAAAATAGTGGTTCCCCTCCTCATAAGCAACAAAAAGTTACATTTACATAAGGAGTTGCAAAACAAGTATCACACGATAATCAACAAAACTCTCACAAGAACCACTCAAATTTTGCACTTAACATGATCGAGTACCTCTCCAAGAGGTTTGCAAGTTCCAAAATCTGATACAAAGATCATACAGGTAAGTATCTCTAACTCTTTATCTCTCTCATGATGTGCCTCCCCCGTCATGTGTTACGTGTTGTTTAGGCCTCCTAGGATGACCTCAGATTCTCTCGTAAGGTCTGGGATACTAGGAGACCGCCTCTATTGTGACCTTCTATTTGTATCATCATTCTTCTATATTGCCTCTCTCTCTCATTTCATTGTTGTGTGTTGTGTCTTACAGACATAGCGTTGCAGTTGGTGACTTGGGGGCCCTCCTACGTGACTGTCCCTAAGACACATGTTTCTCCTCTCTGATTTATTGTTTCCCTTCCTCTAGTGTTTCTATGTAACGTGTGGATGACAAAAATTTACATTGATGGAGACCTCGTGTCCCTTTCGAGAGCAATCAAAATGATGGAGAACTCGTGTCCCTTTCGAGAGCAATCAAAAAAAGGACTTAGTTCCTAATATGACGATGGGGTTGTAATAAATTATCTGACTCTTGGCTACTAGAAGCACTCATGCTTTCTGCATAGTGATTTTGATGGTATGCTATCTCATTGTGCAAACCATAACAATATTATTGCTCTATGCACCTTTATTTGTCTTTGAATCTAGCCTTGGCATACTCAATTCGGAGAGCTTTGTGATATAGCCCAATGGTTATCCTTGAACTCTGAATTCGTTGTATAACCTTGGCTCTTTGTGTGGTTAATCATTTGCATTGATGTTGTTGTTTATCATGATTTTATAGACACTAATATGTTTCTTACAGGGATGTGTTTGTGGGAACATTAGGTGATCATTAAGTACATGTCCCTTGGGGGGGCATGGGCTTTGTGAGAGTCTGTGTTCCCTTGTGTGTTTTCTTCCTACCTTAACGTGCTCGATATCGATACCTGATATCAACCACCTTAAGGTGTGGGCATATATAAGGTAAGTTGTCTGTTGTAGATGTTAGCTATGTGTTTGTCCTCATATGCAGTTTAAAGACTAGCTTGATGAGTGCTTCTTGCATCCTAAGTTTGTTTGCAATCAATCAATCAATAATTTAAGTCCTCTACGCAGGCCGAAGATCAAGTATATCCTTTTTATCTTAAGCCCTCTACGGAGGCGGGGATGGTGTATTTCTCGGAGCAGATTGCATCATCCTGTCATTTTCAAAAGTCCTCTGTGGAGGTAGGGAACGATTATGTGACTAACTCAACCCTTAGCGTGTTTTCAGTGATTGTTGTGGCCGAGCCCAATAGCCGGTGTGTGCCTGTAATGTGCCTAAGATGGTGTTGGACCTAGAAATAGGTACACTCCATTGCTTGTCTATCGTGTTTTCTTCGTGTCTTCAAGTGTGTGTTTGGCGTGCTTGATTTGTGTGGCGTCTGTTGTCCCATATGCAGTCTAAACACTAGCTCAATGAGTGCTTCCTACATTTTGGGAGGTTTTGCGTGTCTTGTGTGTGTTGCCCCATATATTCAGTATAAAGACCGGCACAATGAGTGCTTCTAGCGTTATGGGACATCTGCATTTCATATATATGAGAAAAAGAAAAGAAAAGAAATCATGCCTATCTTCCATGCATTAATATGTCTTCTATGCATTTACTGTAATCTTTGTGTTCTGCGTGACTGTAACTGTCTTCTCCGTGTTTTGCATGCCTATTACTGTTTTCTATGTGATTGGCGTGTCTTCTCCGTGCTTGGCGTGTTTGTTGTGTTTGTGACCATACTTTAATGCATATATGGGCCTCGCGTTTATACATACATTAAAGTGGGGGCTAAATGTAATGTCAGAAAATGTCCCCTTGGGGGCTTTTCCCTCATAAACTTTAACTACCGAGTCTTTAGTGTGCATTTAGGACATCTTACGTCATAATTTGACATCCCGATGAAATGAACCTTTGGTTTTATGGCAAATAGGGCCTAGGGGGATCCCTTTAGCTTAACCCCACCCAAAATAGGGGGGGAGGACTTGGGCACACATGCTCTAGTCCTGCCCTATTTTGGGTTAGGCCCAAATTTTAAGTGTCGGTTTATGACCATTATTTGGTCCTTAGGCCGACACAGTAAGTTTGAATTTACGAAATCCTGGTGGGAATGTTTGTAACTACATATAAAAGCATGTTTAAGCATTCATTTAGAAACAAGATTGCAATTAGATGATTACTAGCAAGTTATTGTGTTCTCAAGGTGATTCAAAGTTTTCATTGTGTTGCAAGAATAGATTTGTGTTGTCTATGTGTTTGTGTTTGCAAATTTGAGAATCTATTTCCTCACAGAATGAAGAGCATCTTCCTCCCGTGAGAACTTTATAACAAGGTGACATGATATTGTGTTTTCATTATTATTTCATTTAGATTTTGCCTCTACCTCACAAAGGCATGCACTCTCTATCTGACAACAGTGTTCGGAGATTTAAGTTTCCTCTGGGGCTTGACTGAGGCAAGCCTCTAAACACCACAACCCCCTCCCAAAGTTTTCATGGTTGCAAGTTACAGGTTGAGGAGCTAGACAAAGGAAGTTGCAAGAAGACATCTTGGAGTTTCAGAATTGAAGAACAGAAGGAAAATTTGCCCCTTCGACTTGGGTGCCTGTACCCTACTCCCCAAAGTTCTGCAACAGGAAAATCTCCGGAACAGCAGATACAAGTTACAGACTGAGTTTCTAGATCACGACAAAAAGCAGGGCCTTGGACTTGGGCGCCCGCTCCTGTGTCCCTGACTTTTCCGCCTCGGAACCCCGAAAACAAGTACTCTGTGATTTATCATTTTACATCTCTGCAAGAGCATTTTCCATAATTCATCCATTTACTGTCGCATTTGCAAAATTAGGATTTTGATGGTTATTTGAGCATAAGAGAAAGAAAATTGACAATTAAACACCCTAATCCAAGCTTCCCTACATCTCACAGTGACCTAGGGTATGATAGTGGATTGCCACTCAACCATAAGGTCCTTGAATGTAAAGGGTGAAAGGACGATTCAAATGCTAAACTAAACAATCCAAATTTCACCCTAAACAAGAACCTAAGAAAGATGGAGAATGGTGAACATGTACAGACTCTAGAGAAATCAATAAGATCACAGTTAAGTATAGATTCCCTTTACCTAGGATGGATGATATCATAGATTGTTTGAGTGGAGCAAGATATTTCACAAAGATAGATTTGAAGAGTGGATACCATCATATCAAAATCAGAGAAGGAGATGAATGGAAGACTACTTTTAAGACAAATGAAGGATTGTATGAGTGGTTAGTGATGCCTTTTGGATTGACAAATGCACCGAGTACTTTCATGAGATTGATGAATGAAGTCTTGAAGAAATTCTTGGGTAGGTTTTTTATTGTATATTTGGATGATATTCTGATTTTCAATAAAACAAAAGAACACTTGTGGCATATTAGACAAGTTTTGCAGAGGTTCAGAGAGGAGAAGTTGCTAATAAACATCAAGAAACATAGTTTCATGAAGGAAGAACTAGTGTATTTGGGATTTGTGATTTCTACGGAAGGATGCAAGATGGATCCTGAGAAAGTAAAAGCAATTGTTGAATGGCCTACATCAAAGAGCATTAGATAAGTCAGAACATTTCATGGATTAACTAGTTTCTATCGGAAGTTCATTAGCATTTTCAGTTCAGTTTGTAACCCTATGACAGAGACAATGAGAGGTGACAGAAAAGACTTTAAGTGGACATTAGGAACAGATAAGAGTTTTGAGTTGTTGAAACAGAAAGTAACAGAGCAACCTGTGTTGGCATTACGAGATTTCAATAAGGTATTTCAAGTAGATTGTGATGCAAGTGGAAATGCAATTGGAGCAGTATTAAGTCAAGAAGGTAGACCTGTAGCATATTTAAGTGAGAAGTTGAATGATGCAAGGAGAAAATATTCAGCTTATGATAAAGAGTTCTATGCCATAATTCAAGCCTTAAAGAAGAGGAGACATTACTTGTTGCCTAAGGAGTTTGTGTTGTATACAGACCATCAAGCTTTGTAATATTTTAATAGTCAAGGTAAGTTGAATCAGAGACATATGCGATGGGTATGTTGGCAAGAGACACTACTCCGCATGACAGGTGTTGTCATTGATGGCAACTAAGATTATTCCACACATCCGCATATCATAAGTTGTTCATACCAAAAGGCAAAACCAAAATTTAACTAAGTCCGAATAGCTAGAAATAGAGCATGTGACAGGGTCCAATATCTTGGTCCGGATCTCTCCGGTGGTAAATCAGAGTATGTTGCGGATCTGAACGAGTCATAAGGATAGTCAGGGAAATCTAAATCCAGAATCTTAACCTCTAGTGATTAAGGATTCAAAAGTTATTTGCATATGAGTATAGGGTTACAATTCGTTAGTGCAGGCAGTGGAAGAACAGGCTGACCTTGTGATTGATCGTTGTCCCCGGATAAATGGAAGTTGTCAGTTGAATGATTTGTGATGATCAATGATAGTAGCCGACATGATTAATGATTTGTGAATGCAAGCTTTGGTCTGTGTTGAAAGTTATACATGGATTTGGCCAACAGAGCAGAGTCTTCAACAAAGTTCTAAGTGTTCTTGAAGCCGACTGGAAAATGATTGAATATCATGATGCAGATATATATATATATAGCCGATGGGTTCAAGTGACTGGGGTGGTGTGTGATGCAACTATGGAATAATTGCAAAAAGAGCAGAGATCAAAAGATCAGATGTTAGCAGAATAGTAAAAAGGGCAAAGTAAGGATGAAGTGTGTCAAGTCAATTTCTATGCTTAACCAAAACTAAACACCTGCATTGGTAGATGCTAATTATCAGTTCAAATTCATTGTAATCTTCCTCCTATAAGCAGTGAGCCTTCTATAGGTAGTGAGCCTTCTTTTAAGCAGTGAGCTCTGGGCAGTGAGCCCGAATGCATGTGCATTCCCCATTGTAATACTTTTAATAGAGTATAATATTTGTGGGTTAACCTCCACTGTCGTTTTTCCCTTAACCGGGTTTCCACGTCAAAAATCTTGGTGTCAAGTGTGTTATTTATGCTTCTACTCATGTTATTGATTCATACTTTAATGTTTATTTGATTGTAAGTTGTGATAGAAGGTCAAAGGCAGGAAAATTTAAATTGTGTGACAATTGATTCACCCCCCCTCTTAGTTATCTGAACTAATTCCAACAATTGGTATTAGAGCAAGGTTCCTTTGAAAAGCTTAACAGCTTGAGCAAGATCTAGGAAGGCAGTAAAATGAATGAATACAAGCTTCAAGGACAACTTAATCTCGCTTTAGAAGATCTTGAGCAGTCTAGAGCAGAAGTTGGAGAGCTACAAGAGAACCTCAGAAATGTTGAAGACTTCAATGAGGTTTTAAAAGGAAAATTGAGCAAATCCAATGAAAAGAGAAAGGAGCAACCTCTTCAACTGGGAAATCATTATGAAGATAAGGCCCTAATTGAAATTACTTCTGAGATCCCTCCAAGTCTTGCAAACATTTTGGAGTTGAGGAAAGAAAATGCAAAAAGCAAGGATAGGGAGCTTAGAGAGCATGTATTGATAAAACTATGCCCTCAAATCACTCAAATTCAAATGAATATGATATTCAAAGAAGTGAAGGATGAATTCAAGAGCAAAAAGAGAATGAACAAACTAATGCTTGGGAAATTGGACCAAATACTTAAAGAAACACAAGGAATACTTTTGAGTGCATTGAAGAGACACAATCTTCCATTTGTTGAGGAGGAGACAGATGATGGGATTGACTCATCAATCCCAGATATTGAAAAGCTGAAAACTAATGAGCAGCAAACCAAGGTTGATGACTCTTATGTTCCGGAAGAGGAACAAATAATCAAAGAAGATACAAAGATGATGGACCAAACTGATAATATAGCAGATACTCTAACTTCTCCTGATGAATCCAGCAAAGAAGATAATGTTGTGAATATTGCTACAGATGGCACAAAGAAAGGTAAAGCAGAGGAAGAGAAGGAAGAAGGTAAAGAAGATAAAACAGAAGAAGATGGTTCAAATGTTGATGCATCTAAATAGATTAGTCCTGATACTAACATTGACAAATCTCAAGGAAAGGAAAGTGGTTTAGAAACTGTGGCAAGAGACACTGCAAATGCAGTAAAAAGTCTCCTAAGAAGAAAAATCCTTGATTTTGATGAACCTAAGCTATTACAACGACCGATCAATCTAGATGCTCTCTCTCCGATTCAAGTAATGAAGATCGCATCCTTCACACAAGCCAAGGCTAGAGAAAAGTTGTTGAAATCTCACATTGACGATAGTGAGTTGCTAGGCCTTACATCCGGTATATTGGAGAAGATAATGTCAACTTTCCGAAAGAATCCATCTAATTCTCCCTCCAGTAATTTGAAGAACCTTGTGAATTCTATCAGTACACACTTTGAATCATTTAAAAAATCTGTAGAAATTAAAGTTCAGAATGAATTTAATAACAAAAGATATGATTTACTTAAAGGCATGGTTGGGATAGATAAAATGGTGCTAGATAACAGTATAGAGAGTATTCAAAGTGTTCTTTCAGAAGGGGCAGTATATACAAGTTTTGTTTATCTACTCCAAAAGTCATAGAGGATATAGAAGACAAATTAAAGGACTCCAAATAGAAATTGTCAAGTTTGTCCCAAGCTTTTGATCCGTTAACAATATCAATGGCAAGTAAGGAGTGCCAAGCAATCAGCCTGATAGAAAAAATAAGGAAATTGATAAGAGAAAAGGAGAACATTGAAGAAAAAATGGGTGAACTCCAAAGACTGATTTCCCCTAAAATAGAAGCAATGTTCAATGTTGTGACAGAAGCCCAAACTACTGCACAAACAAGTGATCCCATTGATCTCCAGAAGGCTGAAGCACGAGCATTTTTATTCAATAGCCACATTTCAACCTTGAATAGTATGAAGAAGAGTTTGGACTTAGAGGTAGCCCTGCTGAAGAATATTTTTGGAGATGTACTTAAGTATATGTAAATATAACTTAAGGATTGATTGTACATATGCGGCATTGTATACAGAATTTTTGGGTGAATTTTGGTTTACGGACCCCACCCTTTTCCATTGATGTCAAAGTGGGAGTGAGGAGCAGTGAAAAATGAGGAATCTAGCAAAGGAGGAGCTTTGAAAACAATGGAGAGCACAAGTGTACAGAGTAAGGGGGAGTAAATCTAACACTTAGTCATTTTTCACTAAGTGTTGCCATCAATGCCAAAGGGGGAGATTGTTGGCAAGAGACACTGCTTCGCATGACAGGTGTTGTCATTGATGGAAACTAAGATTATTCCACACATCCGCATAACATAAGTTCTTCATACCGAAAGGCCGAATCAGAATTTATCTAAGTCCGAGTAGTCAGAAACAGAGCATGTGATAGGGTCCGGTATCTTCATCCGAATCTCTCTGGTGGTAAATCAGAGTATGTTGCAGATCTGAACGAGTCATAAGGATAGTCAAGGCAATCTAAATCTAGAATCTTAACCCACAATGATGAAGGATTCAAAAGTTATTTGCATTTGAGTATAGGGTTACAGTTCATTAGTGCAGACAATAGAACAGGTCGACCTTGTGATTGATCGTTGTCCTGGATAAATGGAAGTTGTCAGTTGAACGATTTGTGATGATTATTGATAGTAGCCTACATGATTAATGATTTTTGAATGCAAGATTTGGTTCGCGTTGCAATTTATGCATGGATTTAGCCGACAAAGCAAAGTCTTCAACAAAGTTTTAAGTGTTCCTGAAGCTCACTGGAAAATGATTGAATATCATGATGCAGATATATATATAGCCGATGGATTCAAGTGATTGGGGTGGTGTGTGATGCGACTATGGAGTAATTGCAAAAAAAGTAGAGATCAAAAGATCAAATGTTAGCAGAGCAATAAAAAGGGCAAAGGATGAAGTGTGTCAAGTCAATTTATTGTGCTTAACCGAAACTGAACTCCTGCATTGGTAGATGCTAATTATCAGTTCAAATTCATTGGAATCTTCTTCCTATAGGCAGTGAGCCTTCTTTTGAGCAATGAGCTCTGGGCAGTGAGCCTGAATGCATCTGCATGCCTCATTGTAATACTTTTAACAGAGTATAATCTTTGTGGGTTAACCCCCACCGTGGTTTTTCCCTTAACCGAGTTTCCACATCAAAAATCTTGGTGTCGAGTGTGTTATTTATGCTTCTGCTAATGTGTTATTGAGTCATGATTTAATGTTTATTTGATTGTAAGTTGTGATACAAGGTTAAAGGCAGAAAAATTTAAATTGTGTGACAACTAATTCACCCCCTGCCCTCTCAGTTGTCCTGACTAATTCCAATAGGGTAGAGTTCATGCAGAGTTATACATTTGTGTTAAAGCATAAGAGTGGTAAATCAAACAAAGTTGTTGATGCCTTGAGTAGGAGAAGAAACTTGTTGAGAGAGATGAGAGTTGAAGTGTTGGGTTTTGATGAATTGAAGAACATGTATGAGGGAGATACTGATTTTACAGAACTGTGGAAAGCATGTAATTGTTGGGAATTAAGGTGTCTCGGCCTTTGCAAATTTCTAATGTTGTATTCATTTATCCCATGTTGAGTTGGCATAGTCGGCACCTTGTGTAAATGCAGCAGGATAATTTTTGGTGACTTTGGCAGAAGTGGTTTCCCCCTTGAGTAATTAACGGGGGTTTGGGGACAGCGCCCCCAAGACGGGGTCAAGGGGCTGAGCCCGTTATTGGGTCCCAGGGGCAGTGCAAGTGACAAGTGTCGATGAGTATCTTTGCACGAGAGAGGCATATTTGGGCTGTCAAGGGAGGTTATGACATGTTGTAAGAGGAACATGATATTCTCAGTCAGTGTATGACAAATTCTCTTACAGCTGTAAGTGCTGTCAGTTATGACAGATTCTATGAAAACTGTAAAGTGCGTAAGAGCATCTGTCATAACCTATCTTGGGACTAGGCGCCCACATTGGGATGGGATGTCGAACAACTGTCCTTAGGCGTGGGTTTTGAGGCATGAGTCCAAGATGGATGCCCATCTCTAGAAAGTTCCATAATTGCCTTGTAAACTCTATAAAAACAGGTGCTTGGATGGGAGATAGATAGTTTTTTGGTACAAGTACTGTTATGCTACCGAAATATCTCCAGATTCGACATTCAAAGACTCCTGAAAGAGCATTGGCTCTGAAACTATAATGTAATATGTTATTGTTTACTATAATACATTTGAGCTATATTTTGGAGTGTGGGGTTTTTCACGCATAAGGGTTTTCCCCACGTATATCATCTCTCTTCTGTATACTTTCGGTGTGTATGTGTATTACTACAATATCTCTGTTATTGTGTTAATAATGTTGTAACTTGAAAGGTTAATTTGAATTTGCACTCTACTTCCCTCATTAGATTAGCGTAGGAAGTGTGTTTTGCGTACATTGCCTCCTTTGAGTAAGGAACCTATTGTGATAGATAGGAGTAAGTGGTTGGACTATTTCATTCAAGAAGATATGTTGTTCAAGGGAAATCAGTTATGCATACCTAGAAGTTTAATGAGAGATAATTTGATCAAGGAGAAACATAGTGGAGGATTGGCAGGACATTTTAGCATTGACAAGACAGTGGCTTTGGTGAGTGAAAACTACTTTTGGCCTCAGATAAATAAGGATGTTAGGAAATTTGTGCAAAGTTGTAGAGTTTGTCAAGTTACAAAAGGGAGTAGTCAAAATACTGGATTGTATAAACATTTGACAGTATTAGAGAGACCTTAGGAAGATATAAGCATGGAGTTTGTGATGGGATTGTCGAAGACACAAAGAGGACACGATTCAATATTTGTAGTGGTGGACAAATTTTCAAACATGGCACATTTCATACCTTGTAAGAAGACAAGTGATGCAGTGCATGTAGCAAACCTATTTTTCAAGGAGATTGTGAGATTGCATGGATTACCTAAGAGTATAATTTCAGACAGAGACACCAGATTTCTTGAATACTTTTGGAAGACCCTTTGGAAGAAGATGAAGACAGATTTGAAATTTAGTTCAAAATTTCACCCCCAGACTGACGGATAGACAGAGGTAGTGAATAGGAGTTTGGGAAACTTGTTCAGATGTTTGGTTGGAGAGAAAGCAAGAAATTGGGATTTGATTCTTTCACAAGCAGAGTTTACATACAATAATTCATTGAATAGGAGTATCAGAATAACACCATTTGAGATTGTTACCAGAGTGAATCCTAGAGGAGTTGTAGAACTGAGAGATAACAGTTTGGAAGAAAAGAGAAGTGTAGAAGCAGAAGAATTTGTAAATCATATGAAGGCAGTGCATGATTAGGTTAAAAAGCATTTGGAGGAAATGAACAATAAGTATAAGGAAAAGGCATATGAGAAAATAAGGCATAAGGACTTTGCAGTTGGAGATGAAGTGATGGTATATTTGAGAAAAGAAAGATTTCTAGTTGGAACTTATAACCAGTTGAAGATGAAGAAGTTTGGACCTTGTAAGATACTTAGAAAGTTTGATTCGGGAAATGCATATGAAGTGGAGTTACCGGAGACATTGGTTATATCACCTACTTTCAATATTGCAAACCTATACCAATATCATGAAGCAGAGTTCAGTGACAGCATGAAAGAAGACTTGAAGAAGCAGTTACCACAACAAGAACCAGAGCAGATTGAGGACATTTTGGATAGCAGAGTAGAATGCAGCACCAAAGGAAGACAAAACAAAGAATACCTTGTGAAGTGGAAAGGCAGACCGAAGGAAGATTCATCATGGATTTCTTAGGTTGAGGCAAACCATCTTGATTTTCCCCCAACCCCAGCAAAGTGAGGGACTCACTTTTTCAATAACCCTAGATGTCTGATGTAGGAGCATCCCTGGTTCAAGAGCAATCTTGCATCAACCAAAAACATTTGCATTTCAATTTGTTTGTAGTTCAGTTTGTTTCATTTCATTTACCAGTTCAATTTAGCCACTTCAGTCAAAAGCAATTTATGTATTTTGGTCTGCATTCCGCCGCAGTTCTATATTAGATCTTACGGAGCTAGACTTAGCATCTAGATTCATTCATCTACGTCATATCCAAAATTTAGAGCATTTGGATGAAGTACCGAAAAGTTATCGCTCTCAGAAGATCGACTATTTTCTCAATACAGAGCATCCTGATAGTCTCTGATAATCAGCTCAAGGAGAAAGACTTGTGGAGCATTCCTCGACTTGTGAAGCTTAATGACACGTCATTCAATGATCTTGGCTTTGTGGCTGACCTTCCTCGAGATCTGCACATCATTCCATACATTTGCGGAGTTCTACATGATTAGGTCCGACCTATCTGTATACACACGTTACAGGTCTTCATTGGAGTTTATGATCTTCATTTGCCGACGTGGAGGAATCTTTTGTACCAGAGATGATATATAAGGATGTAATAGATCCCTAGGAAAGCAGTTAGCAATTGATTCATAATCATTAGTTTGGCATTTGCGCGAAGGAGCTTCAAAGCTATATCTTGTGTATTTTTTGATATTTTGTAATCAGGCCAATGAGTCGAATTGTAAGCCCGCATGTTGCCGGCCCCATTTAAATTTGAATCCTTTGATATAATGAATGATTGAATCAACATTTGTTTTATTTTTTTGATTTGTTTCCATTGTGTTTACTCTTGATGCACGACCTAGACAGTTCACTCTATGAACCATCCTACCGTGACTACACCAAAAATCAAACATAGATCATCATAAATCAAAATGTGAAACTATCAAATCAAACATAGGACATCATAAATCAAAATGTGAAACTATCAAATCAAACATAGAACATCACAAATCTTCTATGAAGAGCATCACTATGAACTCTCTAATCGAACTTACAAATTGAAGTTACAAACTGCAATTACAAAGATGAAGAAAATGGAAAGCCAATTGTTGTATTGTTTGTGATTAATATTAGTAAAGTTCATTGTTGGTCTTTGTTGTTATCTTGTTGCAGAGAGTTTACACTATCAACCTCACTACATGCATGCCTGAGTAATTATATTTGTTGTACCTATCACAAACAGGCCCAAATAGATCTTGATAGTTAGGCTGCACCACCTTGCAGGCCTCACTACAAATCAACATAGGTTGGTGGGATGTCTAGTTCAATGCTTTAGGCTCTTTGTTTCGTTAACTTTGTACTGAAAAGATTCAAAAGATTCCAAGTTTCGAAACTGATGTTCAAAGGTGTTTGTTGCGATTTGCAGATAAAGAACAAAGCTCAAATGTGAACCCACCATGGCACCAAGAGACTAAAGACAACCATGCCTCTAGAAAAAAGAGGAGTTCCATTCCCACCAAATGAAGACACTCAAGTTGCTAATGAGAGTAGTTCTCAACTAGCTGAGCCAATTATTCAAGTCAATGTGGCTGCTAGAAGCAAGAAGGTTTCAGTTCAACAAGAGTGGAGAAAAGAGGATATGGATTCAACATTGAAAGATGTGGAGGATAATGTAATGTTGATAAGGAGTGTAGCCGAAAAGTGGGGAATCGTTACGACAACACTCAACAACTGGTTAGGCAATTTAACATCAACATCAAAAAGGTCCTCCCACAGTATTGACAGTAGTTGAAGAGGGTTTGATAGTGGAATGGTGTAAAGAAACGGTAGCAGTGGGCCATGGGTTGGAGATTATTAAACTCAAAGAAGAAGTCGTGCAAATTTTCCAAACACGACCAAACCCTTTTAAGGATAGGTTGTTTGGCAAGTCCTGGTGGACAGGCTTTAAAAGGCATCATCCTGAATTGACATTGAGGATAGTGGAAGGACTTTAGAGACAAATCTCTAAACCTTAGGCCTACTATTGTTGTTGGACCCTATGACATGTTGTCCAAAGCGTATCAAGCCAACCCATATGGACCACATAGAATTTGTAATTGTGACAAAACTAGAATTCACACTGGGAGAAATGGAGCCATGTAAGTTTTGGCCAAAAGACATAGCAAAAGCATTTCATACATAATTCCAAAGAGCAGGGAATGGATAACAATTTTATGTTGTGTTAATGTTGCCAAATAGAGCATATCGGACTTTTATCTTTTCAAAGGTAAAAAGCATCTTAAAAACTACATTGTTGGTTGTGAACCACGTGCTTGCATGGCTGCCCAACCCCATGCCTGGATGACTAAAGAACTATTTATGAACTGGTTGCATCATTTTCCACGATTAGTTCCAAGTGGAGTATTGTCGACAAATAGGCACTTGCTCATATTTGATGGGCATGGCAGCCACGTAGTGACAACCATCCAAGAAGCCAGGTTTTTGGGTATTGATTTGCTGACACTACCAGTGCACACCTCACAAAAATTATAGCCATTGGATGTGAGTGTATTTTCATCATTCAAGTCATACTTCAAATCAAAAAGAGCAATGTGGCTGGCAAGGTTTCCAAACATAGAAATGAAAAGAGCAAAATTGACAAAATTGGGCAACAAGTCATTTCAGAAAGCACTCACAATATCAAACATCACTGCTAGATTTAAAAGAATAGGTATATGGCCCCTCAATCTAGATGCTCTAATGGAAGGCATGCACCCCATCGACATTTTTCAGTTCAACATGCACAATGATAGTTCTACAATACAGAACCTCTTTAGTCTTTCCAGGGTTGATGTGTCACAAGTGAAAGTTGCCAACTCATTGCTATCAGGCCTTACAAATGGTCATTCACATCCTACATAAGTTGACACAGTGGGAGACGAAACAACTTTTCATGATTCACCTAAACCTACAGTGGGGGGTTGACTACTTGATGACATGCCTAAAAGTCAACAAGAACAAAGTCTAGATGGGCTTAGCCTTCTATCTCTACCAAGCTAGCCATCATGGTTGGTGGAGGAAGCCATGAATTTAGGAATTTATTTGCATCCCCAATAAGAAGGTAGCACGTTTTCCTTACCCTCTCCACTACCCACATTGAATGTACTTGAAATGGTACATTACTATGTCGAGTGTGGAGAAGCTGATGGTGGAGATATTGCAGATTTGAACCAGTATACCGAGGTAGTTTGCAATGAGGATGAACATAGCATTCATGGAGATTCCAATCAATCATTGGGTTCCCAAGTAGATTCATGCATCAACAAATTTTTGAAACTACCCATTCATATTGTGAAGGAAAGACCCAGGACTGCAGAGGATAGTGGAATCCAATTAAGCCGACAGTCCCAACTATTAACAACAAACGATTACATGAACCTTTTAATGCAACAAGAGAAAAGGAAGAAATAAATTGAGGAGATAAAACTTCGAAAGAGATAGCAGATTGACGATAGAAAAGCAGCACGTCTTATTGCAAGGGAATTGAAGGATCAAGCCAAACTAGATAGAGATGTTACACAGTAGCACGACAAGAAAGAGAACAACAAAGAGTTTTACAAAGGCAGAAAAGGAGTAGAAAAAGGAGAAAGAGAGGATTCAAAAGGAGCAGGATAAAATGGAAAGAGAGCTTGAAATGGCAAAGAAGAATCTAGAAAGATAAAGGCATTTAAGCAACCCCATAAACTCTTTGCCAGAAAATCTTGCATTATTTAGGGAGATGGTGAACATTCATATCCCTATGTATCCTACAACTACAACCCCATCCCAAGTGACGAGCACTCAATTTCCAACTCTAACCCCATCCCATGTAACCAACACTCAATTTCTCTGACCCCATCCCAAGTGACCAACACTCAATTTCCAACTCTAACCCCATCCCATGTGACCATCACTCCACTTTCAACTATAATCCCAACCCATGTCAGCAGCAGTCCATTTCCAACTCTAACCCCATCCCATGTGAGCAGTACTCAATTTCTAGCCCTAATCCCATCCCATTTGAGCAACATTCTAAGTCCACCAGCAAAGGAGGAGAACATGATTGGGAGTAATTTTTCAAGTAGCCAGGCAACAACAAGCACTGTCACGTCGAGTCCACTAGTTTTTCCAGCATGATTTGAATGAGATTGATAGCAAGCAATCATTGTACACAAACAAGTTTGAAATTGCAGCTTAGGGAGGCATTTTTTTTGTATTTTGTAATACCACGATTTGTGTTTTGAATCAAATTAATGAAAGGGGATTTCAGATATATGTTTGGCATATGTCAATGATTTTTATTTTATAAACATCCAATGGTCAAAATAAAACTTGTTTGAGTACAATGATATGTTGAAGGCATGATAGTGGTGGAACCTAACTTTCAAGGTCGACATGGGCTTCACATTCTTCATTGTTATAGATGGCATGTTTTCATTTGAGTCATACGCATTTATACTCAAACATGCATGCAAACAGGTGGACTCCCTAAATATTTCATTTTGCACTGTGGAATTGCAATTTTCCATGTGGACAACACGTGTCTTTGGTGAGGTCAATTTTTTGGCTATTTTTATCGCTGACCGACCAAACACAACTTACTCTGAAGGTAGGTAGCAACATCGTAGGTTATGCTCAACATGTCATGTGACATGCAAGCAACTCGCCACCTTTTCATTGTACACTCTTGCATTTACACAGTGCCACTCCCGCAATTACTTCCTTGTTGTCGCATTAACTCTACTTCCCTTCGCACTTTGCTAGGTATTGTGCCACCAGATTTTGCAGCTATGGAGCATTCAATGCTCCCATCCTCACTCAACAAATGTCAGCACACCATTGTTGACTCTGCTCTCTATGATTGGTAGTTGCAAATGGCACCAAAACATGGTCACTTAGGCTTTGGAAATGGCTCTACTTTGGTGATAACTCGTATGAAATTGGACATTGTTTGGAAACTTGATAATCGTAAAGCATTTTTAGTGTTAAGCTATGTTGCAGTTATCCACAAATTAGTTCAATATGTAGACAACAACATAGCTTAATCCAAAATGCCTTTGGGTAACAAGTCTCCCTAATTCTACCACCTCATAGTAGCTTAAGTTTATTCATGTTTAACTTTAGGTAGTTGAATGGTTTGTTCATGTAGCCATGTTCTCTACTACAAGGTAGTCCTAGTTGATAGGTTCCTTCATACATTTAGATTTGGTTTTTGAAGCCATCTATTTCACAACTTATTCATCGTAACAAATAGTTTTCTTTGACCCTATATCATAGTTCATATGAGGAATTATCCTCAAATCAATTTGATTTGTAGACTGTAACATAGCTTAACCCAAAATGCCTTGAATAAGGAAGTCTCCCCCATGCAATTCTCTAGTAGAATGGTTTGTTCACGTAGAATAGTTCTCTACTAAAAGGTAGTCCTAGTTGATAGGATTACTAAAATATTTCTGAAAAATAGCACAAATAGGCACCAATCAATGTACACATCATATTTGTTTATTCATTACTATTTTATTATTCATATTAGGTGCCATACACAAATGATTTACAAGGATTTGCAAAACATAAATGCAAATGACATGGTTTATACACATACAAAGTTGAATACATCATGTTTTTGTAGGGCAATTAAGTTTTTAAAACAATTAAGTAGAAAAGTATATGAGATAGGAAATGTATAGCAAAAGGAAATAATGGAGAGGCTAATTGACTTGGTTGAATGCTTGTGTTGAATAAAATGTTAACTTTGTGTCCTCTTTTTTTGAATGCTTGTTAAAAAATTAGAAATTGGCAATAAGTTTGACAATTGTTTCATTTATGTCCTCTTGTTTTGACTGCTTGATTGGAACGCGTTACACCTCCAACTGTGGATGCATATATGTATAAACATGTTCCTACATACATACACACAATCACATATATGTATATATACATACATATGCATATATATATTTATATATATACATTCATAATGTAATATATTTATATATATACATACATATGCATATATATATATATATACATACATATGCATATATATATTTATATATATATATATATATATATATATACATTCATAATGTAATATATACATACATATGCATATGCATATACATATATACACATTCATAATATAATATATACATATATGTGTGTTTAATATGCTTGTAAATGGAAGGTTTTTTTCATTTCCTGTCTTGTTCTAATCATGAGGGTTCAGTATTCAAATGGGGTCATTGTTTATCCATATACATTCATAATGTAATATATACAAACATATGCATATGCATATATACATACTTATGCATATGCATATGCATAATATATATGTATATATCTGTTCATAAAATAATATATGCTCTAGGTATTAAAATGGGGTTATTGTTTATGCATGGTTATTCAATTATTTAATATATTTTTTGTTTGCAATGGGGATTTTCCATCTATTGTTGTTTGTAATCATGAATGGAAGGTTCTTATGGTTTTCTCACTATTTGTAATCACGACGGTTCAGTATTAAAATGAGGTTATTGTTTATCGATAGGTATTAAAATATTTTTATTGTTTGCAATGAGATGTTTTCTATTTTTATTGTTTGTAGTGGGTTTGCTCATTTATCCTTTGACCCTAGTAAGAATATCCTATCCTGCTAAGGCAATGATCTTTCTAGCTTGAAAAAAAAAGAGAGGATTTATTTGGTTTTTTCTATTTTTTTGTTGTACAGTTTATGCATGCAATATCTAGGTTCGGTCATTGATATAGAATATTTACTCTATCTAGAATCTAATCCAACATCTTAATTGAATCAATGACTATAGATTTGTCCTCTAAGTTCAGACTTGACCCTATCCAAGTGTTTTGCTATTGCTTGCTCCTTGAATGCTCTAGGATGGGAATCAATTATTTGATATGTGTGGATGATAAATTAAAGAATATCTTTGACTACGAGGGCATACTACCAATTTTTGTAAAATGTGTAGTTAGTTAGCTCAAAGTAGGAAAATAAAGGGGCAGAATTGGCCAAAATTGGAATTTGATTTTTGAAAAGGTAGGTTCAAGTCTGAAATAATGGGATGGACCCTTCTACTATAGGAAATATCCTAGGCTATAAGTTTTAGTAGAATCAAGTAGACAATATCTTGGTTTCGTTCTTGTTGTTTGCAATGGGATTTTTTCCATCTATTGTTGTTTGTGGTCGTAAATGGAAGGTTCTTTTGATTTTATGTGTACACACACACACACACACACATGTTTGTCTATGTATAGATAAAAGAGATATGACTCATGAAGAACATAATGAAATATTTAGGGTGTCCACATCATCGAATATAAAATTATTGAAAACCAATGGATAAACAATAACCCTAAGAAGCAAATACAAATTTGTTTAATTTTGGATGATGTGGTGCCAGGTGGAGGGGTCAAGTTAGGGTGACCCACTATGAAAAGAGGGCATATTGCAGATTGAATTTTGAAGGAAACGTCCTTTAAAAGGTATTGAATGTGATATTGAATTAAACTAAAAATGCACTTCTAAAAAAAATTGTCAACCATTAAAACATTTGTCATTCCATTTTCTACATTTACAAACTATAAACTAAAATTTGTAACTTAAATTAAAGAGTCACAATGATGCTTAAACATAATTATGTAATTTCCAAAAGCAATAAATTTGTTACAAACATAGAAAATGACCATTAAGCTATGTTGATAAACACTACTCATAAAGTAGCTAAATTCCACATTTTTCACTACTCTTCACTCCCCCTTTGACATCAATGGCAAAGGGTGGAATCCGCACACCAAAATTTGCAAAACTTAACCTATACATAGTCACATAACTATTATATAGAAGTCATACTTACATATACTTAAGTATATACGCAAAAGTTGTTTTCAACTGGACAAATTTTGTTGCCCAACTCTGCTTCATCCTGTCCAAGTTTGAAATGTGACCACTTAGCAAAAATGCAAAAACTTCTGCCCTCTTTAAGTCTACCGGATCACTGGTCCAGGCTGTAGTCTGGGCATCAGTTAGGGCCTCATGCATTGCCTCTAACTTAGGGATAATTATCCCTCTTAGTTCACTTAGCCTGTTTATTCTATTTTTCTTCTCCTTCTCAAGCTTCTTTATTTCATTTATAGTTGCAATAGTCTGGCACTCTTGATTCATTATGGAGGAGGTGAGAGGATCAAAATTTTGAGATAAGCTTGATAGTTTGCTCTCTTGTTCTTCCATCTTCTCGGTAATGTTTGCTGTCACGGTGGACCAAGATAAACAAAATTTGTATAGATCTCCAACATCTTTAAGAGCATTTTTTAGGCTCTTTATTCCAATATTCAAATTTCTCCTATCATTTGTTATGAACCCCTATACTTCAGAGAATCTTTTACCCAAAAACTCTTGCTGAACCTTCTCCTCAGCTGATTTCTCCAAAGAATCAAAATGTGTGATAACAGAATTAACAAGAGATTTCAGATTACCAGATGAAGAGGCCAAAAGATCCTTCTGGAAGGATGGCATGATCTTCTCCAACACACTGGAAGCAATCTCTATCAGCTCACAGTCTTCCATGTGAGACTTCAGAAGCTTTTCTTTTGCTTTGGCTTGAGCAAAAGATGCTACCTTCATTGTCTGCACCGGAGAGAGTCAAAATTAAATGGTCCTTGAAACAGCTCCAATTCATCTAATTCCATCATTTCTTTGGTCAAGAAGTCTTTAACTACTTCTATACTGTCTCTTGCCGGAGACTCCTCTTGCAACCTCAGAGGTATCAACATAGACCTTCTCTGTTTGTTCTTCTTCTCTTCCCTTTTTCTCCTCTTCTTCACTTGCTTTCTCTTCTTTTCTTGCTTCTTCTTCAGTTTCGGAGTCTGCTGGGGGATCTGGATGAGATATTTTTACTTCTTCATGGACTTCCTCTTCCGGAGCAGAGGAATCCAGGTCCTCAGTCTTCTCTTCACCTATCTCCTTTGATTCTTCTGCAATTTTCTTAGTAGGATCTTCCTTTGATACACTTAGTACTTCGACATCCATGGCAAAAGGTTCATCACTTATGTCCTCTACGATAGGAAGATTGAATCTTTTATATGCATTCCGAAGGATGTCTTCAGTCTCTTTTGCCACCTGATCTGTCTCTCCGAGCATATACTTGTTCATTCTAGCTTTGCTCCAGAACTCATCCTTGCAATCCTTGAAGATCATGTTCATTTGTTTTGGAGTGATGGAAGGATAGAGCTGAATGGCAACTTGTTCCCGAATCTCCATATCCTTTTCTTTGGCATTGTCTTTTATGAGTTCAAGTACTTTCTCTAAACTTGGGGATTAGAGAAATGATTTCAATAAATGCTTTAATATATATGTTTAAGTACTTAACTGTAGCTTATTCCAAGATCCTTTTGTCTGCGTCATTATACTCATCATAGAATTCTGTCATTGGTTGCAGATTGCCATCCACAGTAACTGCCTTGACGACATCATCAATGGAGAGTGTAGGCTTTTCAACAAATCCTTTTACTTCTTCTTCTTTGTTATGACCAGTAGAGGGTTCACCGGATGTTTTCTTCTTCTTCATTTTCTTAACCTCCTCATCTGTTTGTCTCTTCATCATCTTTTTGACTTGTATAGGACCATGTAGCCTTGGTTTTTGTTCTCTTTTCTCCCTTGCCGAATGTCTTGGCTTCCGATTTTGAGGCTTTTTCGCTCTTAGAGGTGGCAGTTGCAGACCTTTTGGAGGATCTGGTTCAGGAGGGGGCTTACACCGGATCACTTTCCTTTTCTACTTCTTGTTTCTCTTTCTTTGCTCTTTCTAGTTTCTCTCTATTTGTATCGACTACTTCTTTAGAAATGCCAAATCTTTTGGCAACTTCCTCTACTTCTCTTCTCACTTTTCTTTTCATCTCCAATTGTCTTAGCTCAACAAGAATTTTCACACTCAACTCTTGAAAGGTTCCAAACCTTTCTGCCTCAAGGTCCTTCGGCTGACTCAGCAGGTGTTGGATATGCAGCTCTAGGATTTGCTCATCAACCTCATACCCCATTGGCATAATCCAAACCGTCCTGGGTTCCACTGCATCCATTAGGCATTGATCGATGTCAACAATGAAGCACACTGAATCCTTGTATTTTTCAACCAAAGATTGGGCGATTCTATCTCTGGCCTGCATCATACTTTGAAAGTTCTTTAAGTATCCCTAGAGTGCTATACTTTGAGCCTTGGCATCACCAAGCCCATACATGTAATCTCTGATTTGTATGGCAACCGGTCTATCATTTTGCCATACCGAACCACTGGATCCGGGGAGCTCATTCATGTAGTAAAAAAAGAGGCATAATATAAGACCACCATATTTGAATGAGTTCTTGTCATTCTTGATATTTTGTAACTTTTCCAAAAGTTGGCTCAGAAGAAGCTCGCAAAGATCATAATCTGCATTCTCCCTTAGCATCTGATAGGCAGTATAAATGC
Organism: Cunninghamia lanceolata; assembly: GCA_027924645.1. NCBI lineage: Eukaryota > Viridiplantae > Streptophyta > Pinopsida > Cupressales > Cupressaceae > Cunninghamia > Cunninghamia lanceolata. The sequence continues at coordinate 17,364,390 of BSBN01000237.1, read as the reverse complement.
AATTCCAGATACATAATTCTCCATGCTGGAGTGATATATCTTATAGCCAATTATCATAGAGGCAAACTTGATATCCAAATCAGTGATATCTTCTATAGTCCTTGCTCTCTTGTCAAATTTTGATCCGGTAGCCTCACTTACAGTTTGGTTTTTGACCGATTTGAGAGCAGGCAATCCACCGGATGAGTGCAATCGAGTTACCACCCTAATGGCATCTTTTGTGATCTTAAATGGCCTCATCAACCACATGAAGTTGTCATGCACTCTACTCAGAACATACCGGACCCATTCATCTTCTGCAAAATAGGGGAAATGGATGCAATGTCCAAAATGCTTACCCAGGATGGCCTTGTACTGAGGTTTGAGTTCAAATGATTCATCTATTAACTGTTTGTCATAAATATCCATCAGCTTGGATTCCCCAAATTCCTCAATATTTGCATGAATGTATGCCCTAACATCTTGTACATGTAAAACCCCATGCGGAATGCTAGAGAAGGCACCTAAGGGATCAACTTCTAAGGATTTGTAAGGATGTTTCTTGAACTTAGGGTGCGGCCTATCAATGATTTTGACAACATTAGGAGTAGTCATCTTTCAAAAGATTCAGAGAGATATTTAAGAGCGGAAATACCTTTTTACGCTTGTAGGGTTCACGATATGAGCCGGATAAGATTGCTGGTTGAATTGACTTCTGCGGTTGATCTTCGAGAGGTTTGAGGCAATCTTGTTGCAGAGCTCCTTCTCTCTTTTTCTCGAATGCAAATGTGCAAATGATGAACAAAAGAACCCTTATATTTCTACGCAAACCCTAATTTCATATTGCATTAAATGCACATCTTAAGTTATTTCGGTTTCCTTGTTCCGACCTTGTTCTGAGAGAGATCCTTCCGAATTATTGAGATGCACTTAGAATCATTCTTGGTAATAAGAAACAGTCCATCTCCCTTTCTCCAATCATTCCATTTTATCCGCAGATCAAGATATTCCAATTCTGAATTATACCGGATCAAACTAAAAGAATCCTGCTTTTACCGAATGACTATCAAACCGAAACAATCTTGGATGATTACCCTCTACAAAACTCCTTGCAGATCTTTCATATTTTTACCAAAGGTTATTTAGATATCTCTTTTGAGAACTCTTCAATCCGCAACACTCCATGTGCCAATTTTAGGCACCAATTGGCAAGGGGAAAATATTTTTTTTTGTAACTCCCCCTGAACCAGAGCTCATCCTTTTAGTTTCTGGAAGGAATATCAACACCAGATTCTAGTGCGGATCCATCCCCAACATTTTTTGCACTTCTCTTCACCCAAATCTTGTTCATTTCCTTTTGAACTTCATCTACATTCACTTTTTCTTTCCCTTTGTCTTGATTTTGATGCACCGGACCCTTTTTATCCTAATTCTTACTTTTACAGAATTTGGCAATATGACCAGATCTATTGCAGTTAAAGCAAATAACATTTCTTTGCAAATTTGGTTGAAATTCTCTTGATCTGCATTGGTTAGCCATATGTCCCATTCTATTGCATGCACAGCATCTACCATTGAATGAATTGTTTATTTGCATATTCCTACATTCATGAGATTTGTGACCATACCTTTTGTAATTAAAACATTGTCCGGAGAATGATGAATTAGTCTAATTCATTCTTCTTCTGCACTGATTTGCTTTATGACCAAAGTTATTGCAATTGTAGCAATATCCATTGAAGGATGGATATCTTTGAACATTTAGTTGCCTTACCGGAGATCTTGTACGCCTGTTCCTAGAATTCCTTGATCTAGAGTTCTGACCAGATCCAGAGCTTTCACCTTTTTCATATCCCAAGCCATGCTTGTCATCTACCCTCTTTTGGCTTTCAAGAAGAACTTCAAGTTGAGCAGAGCTTATCTTGAATTTCTCTTTGTTTTCATTTGCTGTTTGAAAATCCCTTTTGAGAGTGTCCATCTGATTCTCAAGTTGTTCTTCATTGTCTCTAGCTTCTTCAAGATCAGATTCCAGATGCCTGATTATTCTATCCATTTTGTGGCAGTCTTCTTACTTCTCCTTGAGAGATTGTTTTAGATTATCTTCAATTTTTTTTTCTCTTCAATTTCTTGCGTGAATTTCATAACCCCTGATTCCATTTCATGTCTTACCATAATAACCTCTTTTGATAGCTTCTCACATAACTTGTTTTTCTCATTCAGATCTTCATTTGTATCATTGGCTTCACTTTGACTTGCTAATTGTTGAAGTAATTTCTTTCTCTTTTTCATAGAAAAACTCAGTTTTTCTTTTACTTCATTTATGAAATCATCAGCTTGTTTGAGTCTTTCCCTCAAATTGTTGACTTCAGAATAAGATTGATCAAGATCATCTAGGGCAGACTGAAGTCGTTCCCTCATACCATATATGTCCATTGAGATTCCCAAATCTTCCTCAAGCTGTTAGGCTCTATTTGGACGAACTTAGCTCTGATACCAATTGTTGGAAACAAGGCAGATAACTGAGAGGGGGGGTGAATCAGTTATCTTAAATATTCAACATTCTTTTCTTCTTTAATAGTTAGTGCAGTATCAAAACATTTAACCAAACATAATCATGAGAGCAGAAAAGAAATCAACACACATAACACAAGGATTTTTACGTGGAAAACTCGGTTAAGGGAAAAACCACGGGATGACGAACCCAAGATTGTATTCTCTGTTAAAAGAATAAGTACAAAATGGCACTTGCCAATTAGGGCTCACTACCCGAGCACACTGCTCACAAGAGGCTCACTGCCTACAATAGTTTATAAAAAGAAACCAGGTATTTGAACTGATGAGAAGCATCCACATATGCTGAAGTTCACTTCCGATTAGGCTCAATATATTGATCTACTGCACTTCATTCTTCCTCTGATTTAGTGCTATTGTTTTGTCACATACCGAACCTGTATTGCTGCTTCCACACTGCTTTTTGCTTTTCTTCGCACTTCACAACACACAACACACCTTCACATCGAAATCCATCTGGTATATATATCCGCACAAAGGATTTCAACATCTTTCTAGTCGGCATCCGGAATACTCAAGATTTTCCCAAACTCTTGTCTATCCGCTGAATCCATGCTTACTAAGTGATGCGTATCAAAAAGATAGTTATAGAAGTCATCAATCAAGTCGGCCAACTATGAATGATCCCTCAAAAAACTCGATCACCATCAATTTCTCATCCGGATTAAGGTCTGATGCTCTGCCAGTTAGTTCTTGCTCAGTTTGCTCTGCCTGTCAGGAACCCAACACTTAGGTGCTCATATCTTTTCACTCTTTCATCACTGGAGACTCAATCTCTAGAATATGGCAGTCATGGTACTCCTCTTGACTTCCCCAAGTCTGCACTTTTCTTAGATACATCCTCTAAGAGATCTAGACCCGATTGTCGGACCTTGTTGCATGCTCTGTTCCTGCTCACCGGACCAAAATACTCTTCAGTCTAACTTCCGGTATAGACATACCATGTCCTGCGGATGTGTGAGATGGACTTTGTTGCCATCAATGACAACATTCATTAAAGCCACACAGTGTCTTGTGCCAACAGTTACAACAAACACCATTGAACCCCAGTTTTGACATTTGGAATCCTTTGAATCTCTACAATACAAAGTTAAAGAAACAAAGAGCCTTAAGCATTGAACTAGACATTCCACCGCAAAGTTAAAGAAATACAAAACCATCATGATTACAATGAGACACAAAACAAAACAACCTTCCATTAACGACCACAAACAACAAAAGATGGAAGAAAACCATTGCAAACCAAGAAAAAACAATCAATAGACATGGATAAAGAATAACCCCATTTGAATACAGAACCCTCATGACCAACCTGATAACCAAAAGAACCTTCCATTTATGACTATAGACAACAATAGATGGAAACAATCCCAATGCAAACAATAGAAAAATAAGTGAATACCCATGGATAAATAATAAGCCCAATTTAATACCAAACATTCATCATTACAAACAATGAAAAAACCATAAGAACCTTCCATTTACAATTAGATGAAAAAATCCCAATGCAAAATAAAATAAAATAAAACAAGTGAATACCCATATATAAACAATAACCCCATTTTAATAGCGAACCCTCATAGTTACAAACAATGAGAAAAACATAAGAAGCTTCTATTTATTATTACAGACAATAGATGGAAAAATCCCATTGCAAACAAAAAAATAAAATATAATCGAATACCCATGAATAAACAATCACCCCATTTTCATATCAAACCCTCATGATTACAAATAGCGAGAAAACCATAAGAACCTTCCATTTATGATTACAGACAACAATAAATGAAAAAAATCCCATTGCAAACAAAAGAAAATATAAAATAATTGAATACCAATGGATAAACAATAACCCCATTTTAATATAGAACCCTCATGATTACAAACAGTGAGAAAACCATAATAAGCTTCCATTTATGATTTTAGATAAAAATAGATGGAAAAAATTCCATTCCAAACAAAAAATAATAGAAAATAATTAAATACCCATGGATAAAAAATAACTTTATTTTAATACCGAACCCTCATGATTACAAACAATGATTACAAAAAGTTAAAAAATCATAAGAACCTTCTGTTCACAGTTACAAACAACAAACATTATAATACCCATAGACAAACAATAACCCCATTTTAACACCAAACCCTCATGATTACAACTAGATATGAAATGAAAAGAACCTTCCATATAACAAAATAAAACTCAATACCCATGCATAAAAAATAAACCCATTTGAATACCGAAACATAATGATTACAAACAGACTGAAAAAAAGAGCCTTCCATTTACGACCATTGACAACAATATATGGAAGAAATCCCATTGCAAATATTGCATGCATAAACCAAGATATTGCATGCATAAACCATACGACAAAAAAATAGAAAAAACCAAATAAATTCTCTTTTTTTCGAACTAGAAAGATCATTACCTTAGCAGGATCAGAGATCCTTACCAAGGTCGAAAGATAAATGAGTGAAGCCATGAGCGGAAAGAGAAACTAGTGGAGTCATCACCAAAGCTGAGCCATTTTGAATCCCTAAATGAAATACCCATTAACAAATAATTACCCCTTTTCAACACCGAACCGTCATGACTACAACCAGATAGAAAACGAAAAGAACCTTACAACCACAGACAACAATCAATGGAAAAAACCAATTTCGAAACACGAAAGAGAAGTTAGTACCCATGCATAAACAATAAACCCATTTGAATACTGAATACTAATGTTTACAACCAGACGGAAAATGAAAAGAACATTCCATTTACGACAACAAAAAGTAAAAAATCGCAATCAAAACAGGAAAAAACCAAATAAATCCTCTTTTTTTCAAGCTAGAAGGATCATTGCCTTAGCAGGATAAGATATCCTTACCAAGATTGAAGGATAAACAAGTGAAGCCACAAGTGGAAGGAGAAACCAATGGCATTGTCGCTAAAGTTGAGTACTGTGGAGTGCGAAGACCAGCTAAAATGTCCCCAAGGTGACCAAGTTTTGATGCCATATGCAACGACCAAACACAGAGAGCAATTTTGATAATGGCATGCCGGTGTTTGTTGAGTAGGAAGGATGGGAGCATTGAATGCTCCAAAGCTGCGAAAATGGAAGGCATGATACCCAACAAAATGCGGAGGGAAGTGGAGTAAATGCATCTGCATGGAAGTAATTGCAAGAGTGGCACTATGTAAATGCGAGTGTGTGATGAAAAGGTGGTGAGTTGCTCGCATGCCACACGGCATGTTGAGCATAACTCACGATTCCACTTCCCAACAGCAGAGTAAGTTGTGTCCGATCGTCGATCGGCAATAAAAAATACCCAGAAAATCGACCGTGTTGTCCACGTGGAAAATCGTAATTCCATGGTGCAAAACAAAATATTTAGGGGGTTCACATCGTTATCTACATGGAAAATGAATTTTTTTTATTTCGGATGATGTGACATTGCAGGTTGAGGGGTGAAGTTAGGGTGGCCCCCTATGGGTCCCTCTCTCCTAGTACAAAATGCCTAAGATTTCATTTCTACAATATTAGATTGCTCTGTTGTGTATTTCTAGACACATATTAAAAGAGTACATTCCCTAAATTTGGATTTTTTATAATTGTATGGCTAGTAAATAAGAGCTAGAAATCCTAATTATGGAATGCCTCAATTTTGTATCTCGTCTCATGTTATCAAAAGTGGTTCTTAAACCTTAGAGTAGAAGCTTTTTTGAGTTTTTTAATGCAAAATTTGACTACCATTCTTTTATTATCTCTAAATTTAGTTGAGATCGTTTAAGACCTAATATAATATTATTCATGGAAAAACATACTAGAATATTTATTCATGTACGGGCCATACTGACTCGAACAACCTAATTTAGGCATGGATTTTTATAGAAAAGTAGATAAAATTTATTTATAGCGAATTTTGATGTTGGAGTAATATAAATAAACGAGTGAATGGAGAAAGTTTTGCAAGAAAAGACAGAGAGATTGAAAGGTATGTGAAGAGAGAAGTTATTCAAGTAAGCCCTCTTTTCATATTCATTACATTGCATAGAATTTAATTTTGTTTGGTCTTTTCACTACAAAGTAAAGTGTAAAACGAACTTGCTGATTTTATTCCTCGGTTTTATAGTATTAAACAGAGAGATTGAAAGGCAAGTGAAGAGAGAAGGAATTTATTCAAGTAAGCCATCTTTTCATATTCATTACATTGCATAGAATTTAATTTAAGTGTAAAACGAAACTATAGAAAGACTAAGTAAAACAGGGTTGAAGTTTCATTTCTTTGTGATGTGGAGCATCCTCATTAAAAACCTCCTTAGTTTAATTTGTTGCAAAGTCCTTTTAGGACTTTTGTTTTACTAATTATAGTATGTTATTGGGCAGTTTTGGTTTCTCACTAGCCTTTAATCAACAGTTGTCAACTTATGTCTTTTTTAGATTGATGAATAAATGTAGAAGTGGTGAAGTCACGGTTAGGAGGGTCCACGAAGTGAATACTCTAGACCATGCAGCAAGAATAAACACAATGGAAGCAACTCAATTATAGAATGTAAATGCAAATTCAGTAATTCAGTATATCATAGATTCAAAGTGCAAACATGCCGGCAACATATGAGCTTACAACTAGGGCTCACAGGCTTGATTACAGAATAGAAGGATATGGCATTGAAGCACCTGATATCAAAAGAATTAAAACTATCTAATTATTCCTAATAATGAATTGCTTTCCTATGCATATATTACATGAATATATATCATCTTCAGATCATAAGAATCCTCTATGTCAACCAAGAGTGGTTACAAACCCTAATGAAAGAGATGTAACATGTGTACACAGATAGGTCGGCCCAAAAAAATATGGAAATCCTTTGCAAGTGAATGAAACAATGTGCAGATCTCAGGGAAGGTCGGCCAAGTTCCAAACTATCTTGAATGATGTGTCATTTAGCTCCACAAGTCATGGAAGTGTTCCACAAGCCTTCTCCTTTAGTTGTCTATCTGAGACTCTCTGAATGCTTTGTTCTGAGAAAACAGTCATTCTTCTAAAAGAGATAACTTTCTGGAAACTGATCCAAATGATCTAAATTTTGGATATGATGTACATGATGATATCTAGATGCTAAGTCTAGCTCTGTTAAGTCTAGCTCTGCCAAGTCTGAAATGATACTACGGCAGAATGTGGACCAAAATACAGAAACTGCTATTGACTGAACTGGGAAAATGAAAGAAAACAAAATGAAATGCAAATATTTTTGGTTGATGCATGATTGCTCTACAACCTGGGATGCTTCTACATCAGACACCTGGGGTTATTGAAAAAGTAAGTCCCTCACTTTACTAGGGCTATAGGAAAACCAAGATGGTCCACCTCAGCCTGAGAAATCCAAAATGAATCTTCTTCTGGTCTGCCTTTCCACTTCACAAGATATTCCTTGTATTGCTTTTCTTTGGTATTGCATCTAATGTTGTTGTCCAAGATATCTTCAATATGCTTCAGTGCTTATTGTGGTAACTGCTTCTTCAAGTCTTCTTCAATGCTATCATTGAAATCTCCTTCATGATACTGATATAAGTCTGCAATGTTGAAAATCACTGGTAGCTCTACTTCATATGCATTTCCTGAATCAAACTCTCTGAGTATCCTACATGGTCCAAACTTCTTCATCTTCAACTTGTTATATGTCCCTACTGGGAATCTTTCTTTTCTCAAATACACCATAACTTCATCTCCAACTGTAAACTCTTTGCGTCTTCTCTTCTCATCTACTTTCTCCTTATACTTACCGTTCATTTCCTCCAAGTGCTTCTTAACTTGATTATGTATTGTCTCCATGTGTCCTGCAAACTCTTCTGTCTTTGCACTCCTCTTGTATTCCATGTTTATATCTCTCAACTCTTCTACTCCTCTAGGGTTGGTTCCTATCACAATCTCAAATGGTGTCTTTCCTGTGCTCCTATTCACTAAATTGTTGTATGCAAACTCTGCTTGTGATAGAATCAAGTCCTAATTTCATGTCTTCTCTCCAACCAAACATCTCAACAAGTTTTCCAAACTCCTATTTACTATTGTTTGTCCATCAGTCTATGAATGAAATGTTGAACTTAACTTCAAATCTATCTTCGTCTTCTTCCATAATGTCCTCCAAAAGTATCCAAGAAATCTTGTATCTGTATCTGAAATTATGCTCTTAGCTAATCCATGCAATCTCACAATCTCCTTGAAAAATAGGCCACCCACATGAATTGCATCATTTATCTTCTTATAAGGTATGAAATATGTAATCTTTGAAAATCTATCCACCACTTCAAATATTGAATCATGTCCTCTCTGTGTCGTTCGCAATCCTCATATGAAATCCATGCTTATGTCTTCCCAAGGTCTCTTTGGTACTATCAAAGATTTTCTACAATCGAGTATTTTGACTACTTCCTTTTGCAACTTGACATACTCTACAACTCTGCACAACCTTCCTAACATCTTTATATATATGAGGCCAAAAATAATTCACTTATCAAAGCCACTATGTTGTCAATTCAAAAATGTCCTACTAATCCACCACTATGCTTCTCTTTCATTAAATTATCTCTCATTGAACTCCTAGGGATACACAACTTGTTTACTTTGAATAACATATCTGTTGGCAAGAGACGCTATATGAATTCATGGTTGTTGTCATTGATGGCAACAAAGGTCATCCCACATATCCGCAAGTCATGGTGTGTCTCTACCGGAAGTCAGAATGAAGATTGTTGTGGTCCGGTGAACAAGAACAGAGCATATGGCAAGGTCCGACAGATTGGTCCGGATCTCTCAGAGGAAGTGTCTTGGTGCAGTGCGGATTTGGGGAAGTCAAGAGGACTACCTTGAGTGGTATATTCCAAGGATTTAGCCTCCGGTGATGGACAAGGAAAAAGATATGAATAGTTGAGTACCCGATTCCTGAGAGACAGTGAGAACAGAGGAAGAACTGACTGACAGAGTATCAGACTATTTTCCGGATGTGTTACTGTTGATGGTAAAGGTTGTGAAGGCATGAATCATGTTTGGCCGACATGATTAATGATATCTACAAGTATATGCTTGATCCGCATTGCTTGGTGAGCAAGGATTCAGCCGACAGAACAGAGTTTGTAAGAAACTAGACTGTTTCGTATGCCGACTAGAAAGGTGATGAAATTACTTGTGCGGATATATATAGAGGATGGATTTAGTTGTGAAGAGATGAATTGTGCGAAGGTATATGCGAATAAGTGCAGAACAGAGCAGAAGTAGTAAGAAAGATCCAGTATGTGAAAGGATAGCAGAATAAAGAACAGAGGAAAGATGAAGTGCAGCAGATCAGTGTACTGAGCCTAACCGGAACTGAACTCCAGCATATGTAGATGCTTCCAATCAGTTCAAGATTGTGATTCTTATCACTTTGTAGACAGTATGTCTCCTTGTAGGCAGTGGGCCTCTTTGTGAGCAGTGTGCTCGGGCAGTGAGCCCTAATTGGCAAGTGCCATTTTGTAATTCCTTATTCTTCTAACAGAGAATAATCTTTGGGTTAATCACCCCGTGGTTTTCTCCCTTAACAGGGTTTCCACGTCAAAATATTGTGTCATGTGTTTTTCATTTCATGGTAATGTTTGTTTGTTTGATTCAATGCTGCATTGATTAATAAGAAAGTTCAAAAGAAGAAATAATTAGGATAACTGATTCACCCCCCCCCCCTCTCAGTTATCAACAATTGGTATCAGAGCAAGGTTCCTCCTAATAGAGCCTAACAGCTTGAGGAAGATCTGGGAGTTCAAATGGATGCATATGGTTTAAGGGAGCAACTCAAGACTGCCCTTGAGGATCTTGAACAGTCAAATTCTGAAGTCAATGAATTAAAGGAAAGACTCAAACAGGCTGATGAATTCATGAGAGAATTAAAGGACAAATTAAGTCTCTCTATGAAAAAGAGAAAGGAGCTGCTCCAACAATTGGCAAGACAAAGTGAAGAAAGCAATACAAATGAAGAATTGACTGAGCAAACCAAGTTATGTGAAAAGTTATCAAAAGAAGTCATTATGTTAAGACATGAAATGGAATCAGGAACTATAAAGTTTACTCAAGAGATTGAAGAAAAAAGAAAAGCTGAAGACAATCTAAGACAATCTCTTAAAGAAAAATCAGAAGAATGCCACCAGATGGACAGGATTATCAGACATCTTGAATCTGATCTTGAAGATGCCAAAGATAATGAAGAAAAACTTGAGGATCAAATTGCCTCTCTCAAAAGAGATCTTCAAACAGCAAATGAATATAAAGAAAAATTCAAGATAAGTTCTGCCCAACTTGAAGTACTTCTTGGAAGTCGAAAGAGGACAGATGACAAGTATGGTTTGGGATATGAGAAAGGAGAAAGCTCCGGATCCGGTCAAAAGAATTTTGGATCAGAAAATCCAAGGAATAGGCCTAGAAGACCTCCGGTAAGACAGCCCAATGCTCAAAGATATCCATCTTTCAATGGATACTGCCACAGCTGCAACCACTTTGGTCACAAAGCTAATCAGTGCAGAAAGAGAATGAATCAGATTAATTCATCCTTCTCCGGACAGTGCTTTAACTGCAAAAGGTATGGACACAAATCCCATGAATGCAGAAATATGCAAGTAAACAAATCATTCAAAGGTAGATGCTTTATATGCAATAGAATAGGTCATATGGCTAATCAATGCAGATCAAGAGGTTATCAGTCAAATATGCAAAGAAATGTTATTTGCCAAATCTGTAATAGGTCCGGTCATAATGCTAAAGTCTGCAGAAGCAAGAATCAGGACAAAAGAGGTCCGGTGTATAATCAGAATCAAGACAAGGGTAAACAAAAGATGAATGCGGATGAAGTTAGGAATCAGATGAGCAAGATTTGGGTGAAGAAACGTTCAGAGAATGTAGAGGTTGGATCTGCACCAGACTCTGGTGCTGATATTTCTTCCGGAAATTAAAAAGTGAGCTCTGGCTCAGGGGGAGACTCAAAGAAAATCCTGTTCCCCCAGCCAATCAAGTGGTGCTGGATGTGGCACAAGATGCGGAGTAAAGGGTTTAAAGATATAAGTCTTGAGATGATCCAGATAAGATTTCAGAGGTCCGCATGGAGATGTGAAGACGCTGTGATCGATCAAGTAAAACTTGTTCCGGGAGATGCTCCAAAATGACAGAGGATTACAAAAAGGTCCGGAGAGATACGGAAGTGCATTGTCTTATTCTGCGGATTGGACAGAGTGTTTGGGATGTCCTTGTGATGTGTTATCTTGATTTATTCATGATTGAAAGATCCGCATGATGTTCATAGATCAGGACTGATTCAGGATACTCCAAGCTATCCGGATAAGGCAAACCGGAATAATGAAGGTGGAGCATTTATTGCAAACAGATATTAGGGTTTGCGAAATGATATAAGGGATTTCTCAACAATCACTTGATCATTCCACATCTAAGAAGAAGCGAAAAGCGGAGCTCTGCAACAAAATTCATCAAGTTTACCGAAGATCTCCTGCCGAAGTCATTACATACAGAAATCAATCCAGCTACTCCGTGCAACCGAAGACGCAAAAGGTATTTTCCACTTTCGATATCTTGCTACAAATCTTTTGAAGAAATGGCTACTCCAAATATAGTAAAAATCTCAGATAGGCCCCGACCTGAATTTAAGAAACATCCATACAAGTCATTGGAGGTAGATCCCTTAGGAGCAATTTCCAATGTTCCTCACGGAGTTTTACACACAGAAGACATTAGGGTTTACATACATGCAAGCATTGAGGAATTTGGGGAATTCAAATTGAGAGATCTCTATCACAAACAACTGATAGACAATGCTTTTGAGCTTAAACCAGAGTATAAGGGTATCCAGAAGAAACAATTTGATCAATTCATTCATTTCCCCTGCTTTGAAGAAGATGAATGGGTCCGGTATGTACTGACCAGGATGCATGACAACTTCCTATGGCTGGATAGACCCTGCAAGATCACAAAAGAGGCAATTAGAGCAGTAACTGGTCTATATTCTTCCGGAGGGATACCTATCCTCAAATCTGTCAAAAATAACATTGTAACTGAGGCCACCGGATCAAAATTTGATAAGAGGGCAATGACCATTGAAGATATTTCTGATCCGGATATCAAGTATGCGTCCATGATAATAGGATACAAGATCTATCACTCCAGCAGGGAGAATTCTGTATCCGGAACTGCAGTGTATACTGCCTATGAAATGCTAAGGAAGAATGCAGAATATGATCTCTGCGAACTGCTCTTAAGCCAATTAATGGAAAATATACAGAAAATCAAGAAGGACAAGAAGAATTCCTTTAAGTATGGTACTCTTATATTATGTCTATTCTTCTACTTCATGAATGAGCTGCCCGGATCAAGTGGATGTGCATGGCAGAATGACAAACATGTTGCAGTCCAGATAAGAGACTATTTACATGGGCTTGGGGATGCCAAAGCAAGAAATACAGCCCTATGGGGATACTTCAAAAACTTCCAAAGCATGATGCAAGCAAGAGAAAGAATTCCCCAGTCTCTTGTTGAAAAATACAAAGACTCAGTGTGCTTTATGGTGGACACTGATCAGTGCCTAATGGAGGCAGTGGAGCCAAGGATTGTCTGGATCATGCCCATGGGGTATGAAGTGGATGAACAGATAGTGGAGCTGCATGTTCAACACATGCTAAGTCAGCCCTAAGATCCAAAGGCAGAAAGGTTTGGAACCTTTGAGGAGCTGAGTGTAAAGATCCATGTAGAACTCAGGGAACCTGAGATAAAGAGAAAGCTGAGAAAAGAAGTAGAGCATATTGCTCAAGGCCTAAGCATCTCAAAAGAGGCACTTGATGCCAGCCGGGAAAAGAGAAGAAAATCTGAGGAAGAAAAGAAAGAGGCAGAAAAGAAAAGCAAGAAAAGTGCTCCGGTGGAATCCTCAACCCGGACCAGATCAACTAAAGGATCCACACCTATCAAAACCAAAAGCTCAAAACCGGAAGTCCAGGGATCCAGTAAGAGATCCAAGTCAAAAGCCTCAAGAGCTTATCAAAGCCAAAAGGATGAAGAAGAAACTGAGTCAGATGAGGGAGTGAAAAAAATAAAGAAACAGAAAAAGAAAGGATCCGGTAAACCCTCTTCTGGTCGAGACAAGGAAGAAATGACAGAAGAATTTTCTGAAAAACCCACCCTGTCTCTAGACAGTGTAGTCAAATCAGTCACTGTGGATGGGAACCTTCTACCGGTGGCTGAATTCTATGATGACTACAATGAGGCAGATCAAAAGATCCTGCAAGAAGCTATAATAAGGTACTTGAACATCTACAATAAAGCTTTTATTGAGATTATCTCTGAAATCCCAAAGAGCCTAGAAATGGAATTAGAGATAAGAAAGAACAATGCCATGGCAAAAGACCTTGAGATCAGGGAACAGATAGCTATTCAGCTATATCCTTCAATTGATCACAAAACAATGAACATGATATTCAAGGACTGCAAGGATGAATTCAGAAGCAAAGCAAGGATGAATCAGCTTATGCTTGGTGAAACCGACAAAGTAGCCAAGGACACTGAAGAGATCCTCCGGAATACATTCAAAAGGTTCAACATTCCTATTACAAAGGACTTAGGTGCAGAAACAGCTGCATCATCTGCTCCGGAAGAAGTGCCACTAGAACAGACTAACATCTCTTCTCCGGCTTCTCCTACAGTCTCCGGATCCCAAGAAGAAGAAAAATTACAAGAGGAAGAAGCAGCAAAAAAAGAAAAAGAGGCTGACAGCACCAAGGATGCAGAAAAAGAGAAAAATCCAACAGAGAAAACCACAACTGTAAGTGGTAAGAATGTGGAAGGAGATAAGACTCCCAAGGACAAAACTGCAGAAGAAAAGAAACATCTGTCTCCGGCAAGAGACACTGCACAAACTGTTCAAAAGTTTCTAAGCCAAGAAACTTTAGAGATTGATGAACCGGAGCTTCTAAAAGGCCCATTCGACTTTGACTCTCTCTCTCCGGTACAAACAATGAAGATAGCTTCATTTGCGAATGCCAAGGCAAATAAAAAACTCCTAAAGTCTCATATGGAAGACTGTGAGTTGATAGAGGCTGCTTCCGGAGTGCTTGTAAAGATTATGCCATCAATCCAGATAGATCCGACAGCCTCCTCTTCCGGTAATCTCAAAACCTTAGTCAGCAGTGTTGATACACATTTTGATTCTCTAGAAAAATCAGCTGAAGAAAAGGTTCGGAAGGAATTTTTGGATAAAAGATTTTCAGAAGTATTAGGATTAATCTCTAACGATAGGAGAAATATGAGTATTGGAATAAAGAGCTTAGAAAATGCTCTTAAGGATGGCGGTGATATTTACAAATTTTGTATCTCCTAGTCAAAGGCAACAGTAGAAATAGATAAGAAAATAAAAGCGGAACAGGACAAACTACAAAGTTTGTCTCAAAGTTTTGATCCTCTCTCTTCCATAGTAAATCAAGAATGTCAAACTATTGCAATCACAAATGCAATAAAGAACCTTGAGAAGGAAAGGAAGAATATCACTAACCGGATGGGAGAACTTAGAAGGATTATAATCCCTAAGTTAGAAACTATGCATGAAGCCATCAGTGATGCTCAGACCACCGCCCAAACAAATGATCCGACAGATCTCAAGAGGGCAGAAGCTTTTGCATTATTGTTGAGTGGTCACATTTCAATTTTGGATAGAATGAAGCAAAGTTGGGCTACAGAACTGATCCAATTGAAGACATCTTTTGCAGACATTCTTCAGTATATGTGAGTATGTAAATATGCGGCTATGTATAGAAAATTTTTGAAAATTTTGGTGTGCGGACCCTACCCTTTGCCATTGATGTCAAAGGGGGAGTGAGGAGCAGTGAAAAATGAGGAATCCAACTAAGGGGGAGTTCCGGAAATTGTATATAAAGATAGAGCATCAGCCAAGGGGGAGCATAGCGTAAACACTTAGTCATTTTTCACTAAGTGTTGCCATCAATGCCAAAGGGGGAGATTGTTGGCAAGAGACACTATATGGATTCATGGTTGTTGTCATTGATGGCAACAAAGGTCATCCCACATATCCGCAAGTCATGGTGTGTCTCTACCGGAAGTCAGAATGAAGATTGTTGTGGTCCGGTGAACAAGAACAGAGCATATGGCAAGGTCCGACAGATTGGTCCGGATCTCTCAGAGGAAGTGTCTTGGTGCAGTGCGGATTTGGGGAAGTCAAGAGGACTACCTTGAGTGGTATATTCCAAGGATTTAGCCTCCGGTGATGGACAAGGAAAAAGATATGAATAGTTGAGTACCGGATTCCTGAGAGACAGTGAGAACAGAGGAAGAACTGACTGACAGAGTATCAGACTATTTTCCGGATGTGTTACTGTTGATGGTAAAGGTTGTGAAGGCATGAATCATGTTTGGCCGACATGATTAATGATATCTACAAGTATATGCTTGATCCGCATTGCTTGGTGAGCAAGGATTCAGCCGACAGAACAGAGTTTGTAAGAAACTAGACTGTTCCGGATGCCGACTAGAAAGGTGATGAAATTACTTGTGCGGATATATATAGAGGATGGATTTAGTTGTGAAGAGATGAATTGTGCGAAGGTATATGCGAATAAGTGCAGAACAGAGCAGAAGTAGTAAGAAAGATCCAGTATGTGAAAGGATAGCAGAATAAAGAACAGAGGAAAGATGAAGTGCAGCAGATCAGTGTACTGAGCCTAACCGGAACTGAACTCCAGCATATGTAGATGCTTCCAATCAGTTCAAGATTGTGATTCTTATCACTTTGTAGACAGTATGTCTCCTTGTAGGCAGTGGGCCTCTTTGTGAGCAGTGTGCTCGGGCAGTGAGCCCTAATTGGCAAGTGCCATTTTGTAATTCCTTATTCTTCTAACAGAGAATAATCTTTGGGTTAATCACCCCGTGGTTTTCTCCCTTAACAGGGTTTCCACGTCAAAATATTGTGTCATGTGTTTTTCATTTCATGGTAATGTTTGTTTGTTTGATTCAATGCTGCATTGATTAATAAGAAAGTTCAAAAGAAGAAATAATTAGGATAACTGATTCACCCCCCCCCCCTCTCAGTTATCAACAATATCTTCCTGAATGAAGTAATCCAACCATTTACTCCTATCTATCACAACAAGTTCCTTACATGCTTTCCAAGGTTCTACAAAATCAAGATCCTCTTCATACATGTTCTTCAACTCTTCAAAACCTAATAGTTCAACACTCATCTCTGTCAGCAAATTCCTTCTTCTACTCAATGCATCTGCAACTTTGTTTGATTTCCCACTCCTATGCTTCAGTACAAAAGTGTAACTCTGCATGAACTCCACCCATCTCATGTGTCTCTGATTCAACTTTTCTTGACTGTTCAAATACTCCAAAGCTTGATGATCTGCATGCAACACAAATTCCTTAGGTAACAAATAATGTCTCCACTTTTTCAAGGCTTGAATTATGGCATAGAATTCCTAATCATAAACTAAATATCTTCTTGTATCATTCAACTTCTCATCGAAATATGCTACAAGTCTACCTTCTTGACTTAACACAGCGCCTATTGCATTTCCACTTGCATCACAAACTACTTGAAATACCTTATTGAAATCTAATAATGCCAATTCTCGTTGCTCTGTAACTTTCTATTTCAATAGTTCAAAACTTTTATCTGCTCTTGATGTCCACTTAAAGTCTTTTTTGTCACCGCTCATTGTCTCTGTCATAGGGTTGCATACTAAACTAAAATTTATGATGAACTTCTGGTAGAAACTAGCTAATCTGTGAAATGATCTGACTTCTCCAACGCTCTTAGGTGTAGGCCACTCAACAATTTCTCTAACTTTCTCAGGGGCCATCTTCAATCCTTCCGCAGAAATCACAAATTCCAAGTATACCAACACTTATTGATATTTATCAACAATTTCTCTTCTCTAAACCTCTGCAATACTTGTCTCAGGTGCCACAAATGTTCTTCTTTTGTCTTACTGAAAATCAAAATATCATCCAAATATACAATAACAAACTTACCCAAGAATTTCTTCAAAACTTCATTCATCAACCTCATGAAA
This sequence comes from Cunninghamia lanceolata, assembly GCA_027924645.1. NCBI lineage: Eukaryota > Viridiplantae > Streptophyta > Pinopsida > Cupressales > Cupressaceae > Cunninghamia > Cunninghamia lanceolata. Next base: position 17,346,739 of record BSBN01000237.1, on the reverse strand, counting down.
GTACTTGGTGCATTTGTTAATCCAAAAGGCATCACTAACCACTCATACAATCCTTCATTTGTCTTAAAAGCAGTCTTCCATTCATCTCCTTATCTGATTCTGATCTGATGGTATCCACTCTTCAAGTCTATCTTTATAAAATATTTTGCTCCACTGAAACCATCCATAATGTCATCCATCCTAAGAAATGGAAATCTATACTTAACTATGATCTTGTTGATTTCTCTAAGTCTGTACACATCCTCCATTCTCCACCCTTCTTCGGTGCTAACACCACAGATACTGCACAAGGGATTAAGCTTTCTCTGATCAAACCTTTCCTCAACAATTCTTATATCTATCTATTCAATTCTTCATTCTCTACTAGTGTCATTATGTGTGTTGCTTTGTTAGGCAAACTAGCTCCAGGTATTAGATCCATGTGATAACCGATACTTCTGATTGGTGGTAATCCTTCAAGTACATTATCTGATATGATGTCTTCATATTCTGTCAGCAACTCAATTATCTCCTTTGGTTGTGATTCTTCAGTCTATCTTTTTGTTTTCAGGCTTCTTAGGAATCAAAGCATAACACATTATCATGTCTCAAACCATCCAGAAATTTCCTTCCATCAACCAAACAGACTCTAGCATTCCCACATACGTCACTCTTAGGATCATCTTCCAAAGGAATCGAAGTAATTCTCTTTCCATTTGATGTTATACTATAGGTGTTCTTTATCCCATCATGTATAACTTTTCTATCAATAGATGTTCTTTATCCCATCATGTATAGCTTTTCTATCATACTTCCATGGTCTACCCAACAATATATGACATACATCTATAGGCATAATATCACACAATAATTCATCATGATAAGATCTAATATGAAATTTCACCAAACATTGTTCACTCACCAATACCTTATGATCATCCTAAATCCATGCTATCTAATATGGCTTAGGGGGTTTTAATCTTTCCAACTTTAGCTTAGTCACCATCTCCTCTGAAACCAAGTTATCAAAACTACCACTATCAATTACAACCTTACAACATTTACCTCCTAATTTACATCTAGTCCAGAACAAACTTTTCCTCTGTGATGGTTCCTCATTTGTCTCTTCTTGAAATAGTGTTCTCCTCATGACTAATTATTCTCCTTTCTTAGGTTTACCAACTGAACTCGATAATCCAACAAGTTCTTCTACATAAGTTGTTCTTGCACTGTTCTCAGTCTTCTTGCTTGTACTACTCTGATGACAATCAAATGCCTTGTCCTTCACTTCCACACTTAAAACAGGTTCCTTTGAATGTTCTCTTATCAAATCCTCTTCCATCTCTTCTATATCCTTCACTCCAGTAAGAATTAGGGTTTCCTCTATGGTAGAAAGTTCTATCATTTCTCCAGCATGAACTACTATCTCTGTTTTCCTTCTTGAATGTGTTATCTTGTCTGCTTTGCTTTGCATATGATCTTTCTCCTCCGGAAAATGTTCTACCTTTCTGAAATTTACCTCCTTTACCTCTCCGTCTCTACTCGTGTTTCTTGTTCAACTTTTCTTCAACTTTCAGGGCAACCTGATATACTTCTTCCAGTGTTGTTATTCTTACCAAACTCAGTTCTTCTTGAATGTTTAATCGTTGTCTATTGATGTATCTTGCCACTTTCTCCTTACTTGCTTCACTATGTCCTGTTCTTATCATCATCTTATGAAATCCTTCAGTGTACTTCATAGATTTCTCCTTTTGTCTCAAGTTTTGCAATCTCTTCAACAGTTCCAACTCATAGTCAGCAGGTATAAACTAATTCTTCAACTTTGTCACCATTTTATCCCATTTTATGATCTTTTCTTTTCCTCTTCTATTTCTATCCAACTGAACTTCAGATCTTCAATTTCTTCATACTCAAAGTATTCTTCTAGGTCATTTATCCAATCAATCAACTCCTTCGAATTCAAATTCCTAGTATAGTTTGGTACCTCCAATCTAGGTCTTTTCCCAATCTTTGAAATAGCTCGCAACATCTTCACTTGATCTGATTCTTTCTCTTCTTCTAGGGTTTCTTCATTTTGATCAACGGATTGAAATTCTTCATCATCACTTTCAACATTAGGTTGAGGTGTAAGTCCTCTTCTTTGATCTTCTTCAATAGCATCCAAGCAAACTCACATTATTTTCATCATTTCCATCATCTCATCCATTCTTCCAGCCATAGTACCAACAACAGGGATTCTCCTCGGTGACATTTCTTCTTAGGATCAAGTGTAACTACCTTAAGTTTGGTGATCACGCTACAAGGTGACACTTGCCTCACAATCAGTGATTGGTTGATAACACAGGTAGTTTGCCTCAGGTTTGGTGATCTATTCATAGCAAGATCTTATGGAATGCCTTCACAAACATCACTCACTTCACTCCCCATAAGATTCAAACTTTGCTCTAATACCACCTGGTGCAATCACAGTTAGGAGGGACCACGAATTGAACAATCCAAACCATGCAGCAAGAGTTAACACAACGGAAGCAACTCAATTATAGAATGTAAATATAGACTCAGTCATTCAATATATCATAGATTTAAAGTGTAGCATGCCGACAACATGCACGCTTACAATTAGGGCTCACAAGTTTGATTACATAATAGAAGGATATGGCATTGAAGCGTCTGATATCAAAAGAATTCAAACTATCTAACTATTCCTAATCATGAACTGCTTTCCTATGAATCTATTACATGAATATATATCATCTCCAGATCACAAGAATCCTCCCCGTCGGCCAAGAGTGGTTATGAACCCCAATGAAAGAGCCATAATGTGTGTACACGGATAGGTCGGCCCAAAACATATGGAAATATTGAAATACACAGGACAACTAAGAGGGGGGTGAATAAGTTGTCACAAAAACTTAACTTCATAAACTATCAACTACTTAATTATTGATAATCAGATTTAACCATGAAAGCATGAAACCAGAGACTTAATCACAATCACACATTCAACACAATAGACACCAGATTTTTTATGTGGAAAACCCTAATAGGGGAAAACCACGGTGGGTGTTAGCCCACAGAAAATATGAGTTATAACAATATCGAAAAATAAAGGCTCACTGCCCAAATTTCTCACTACAAAGAACGGCTCACTTCCAAAGGGTGGCTCACTGCCAAGGGGTGGCTCACTGTCAAAGTGGTGAACTGATTAAGTAGCATCTACTCCATGCCTAGGTTTAGTTCTATTCAAACACAAGATAACATCTCTGCTCTACTCTTTTGCACCTTCACACTTATCTCTTCATCTTTGTACACACATTTTCTTTTTTGCAATTCATTACAAGTTTTTATGCATATCATCAACCATTGCAGCAATCTCCAAGGTCGGCATTACAACAACATACATAGAAATAGGTCTAGACCTATTACAAAATTTAGCAAAGTATGATGAACACGTCACGCCTGAGTTGGGACTCAAACACAATCCTCCATGCCACAACATGCTTCTACAATCTTCAATGCATCTCCGCAAATAGTGAAAACAACCAAGTCGGCCGAGACTGGAGTTAACACTAGGTATTCTAAGAACATTCTTCTTTCACGATCCAAACTTCTCTTTGCAGACCAATACAAAAGTAGGAACATGATCAAGCGACATCTACAAGCACATTGTAATCACCAAGAACAACCGCATGATCTCTAACCACTCTATCAAGAAGATTGTTCAGACCAGAGCACATAACCAACACTGCCAACCATTGTCATAATGAAAAGATTGCTTGTGGACCTTATGGACCACCAAATCACAAACCATGAGAGTTGAAGGCACATATCATCTCAGACTTAACTCTAGAACCGCAAACAAAAATAATTCAATGTGGAGGAATGCGGAGCAAAATACTCTCTCTATCATTACAAAACATACAGAACAAGTCGTTTTCACTCTAGTGAACATAACTCACTCAATATCGGAGGCTCAAACTTGGAACATAGCATCTTCAGATGTGCCTCTAAATAACTTCCAATCTACAAACAAAGATATTCATCTTTCAGGGAATGCGGAGCAATCTACAAGATTGTTCTTCTGTAATACACAAGAAACTATGCAACACATTGTTTCCACCGGAGGAGCAAATTTTGTCAATATCATCAATATCCAAATCTCCAATACTTACATAGGCAAATACAAAGCATCTAACTCATTGCAATCAAGCATCAAAACAAGAGCACAGTTGACACTAATGACAACACTGATATATGTTGACATCAATAACAACACCGGTTAGGCACATACTTGCAACAATCTCCCGCTTTGTCATTGATGGCAACATATGATGTGAAAAACTTAAAAGACCATCAAGACAAGATTCTTCCCCTTTCTCTTTACACATCTGCATTCATTTTCCCCTGAGTTTTTCACATACTTGCATTCTGCTCCTCTGATCCAACTGAACTATTACCAATATGTCTAGCTACTCCCCATGAGAGATAGCTCCTAAAACATCAATCTATATCAATGAGACTTTGAGCACCACTAGATTGATCCATTCTCATGCATCTTAGTTTAGGGCGGGAGAGGTAATGACCCCTAACTTTTCTTTGAGATACTCAAAACTATCCTTAAGCAGATGCTTGGTGAAGATATTTGCAATCTAATCCTTTGTGGACACATTCCAACTTTACTTCATTCTCTGCCACCTTTTCTCTCAAAAAATGATAACTTATAGATATATGCTTTGTTCTTGAGTGCATCACTGGATTCTTCGATATATTTATGGCACTTCTATTGTCACACAAGATTGCAATTGGATCTTCATAAACAACTCTTATATCCTTCAAAGTCTGCTTCATCCATAACACTTGAGTACAATAACATGCTGCTGCAATATACTCTATTTCTACAGTTGACAAAGAGATTGAATCTTGTTTCTTGCTTACCCATGAAACCAATCCATTTCACAAGAAGGCACCTCCACCTGTACTTTTCTTGTCATCAACATCTCCGACCCAATCAGCATTTATATCAGCACTAAGAGTAAAATCATTATCCTTTAGATACCATAAGCCATGATCCAGAGTACCTTTTAAATACCTCGGGGTTCTCTTTACTACAATCACATGTGATTCTCTTGGATCAGCTTGAAATCTTGCAACAAGACAAACTGCATGCATAATATCTGGTCTGGTTTGAGTTAGATAAAGTAATCTCCAATCATGGATCTATACTTTTTCTAATCAGTCTTGGGTGATTCATCAGTTTTGCTCAATTTGTAGCCAGTCACCATGGGAGTAAATCCCTGTTTCGAGTCTTCCAACCCAAACTTTTTTAACAACTCTTTGACATACTTAGACTGAGATATGAATATTCATTTATCTAATTGATTGATTTGCATACCTAAAAAGAAATTCATCTCACCAAACATAGATATCTCAAACTCTTTCTACATTTCACCAGCAAATTTCATACACATACCTTCATTTCCTCCAAAAATGATATCATCAACAAAGAATTCAATAGTCAAAATTTTATCACCATTAATCTTGAAATAAAGATTACTATTAGCAATGCCTTTACTGAATCCTAACTGCAATAAGTACTTATCCAACCTTGCATACCATGCCCTAGGAGCTTGCTTGAGTCCATATAATGTTTTCTTCAACCTGCATACCATATCACCTTGATTTGATGGTTGGAATCCTTTTAGTTGCTCAATTTAGACTTCCTCTTCTAACTCACCATTCAAGAATGCAGACTTCACATCCATCTAATACACTTTAAAATCTTTGTGACCTACAAATGCCAGAAACATTCTGATTGCTTCGATCCGAGCTACTAGAGCAAAAGTCTCGTCAAAATCTATTCCTTCAATTTGAGAATATCCTTTACACATAAGTCTTGCTTTATTCCTTACAATTTCTCCATTTTCATTCAACTTATTCCTGAAGACCCATTTGGTTCCAATAATATTTTTGTCAGTGGGTCTAGAAACTAATTCCCAAGTGCATTCTTCTCTATCTACATTAGTTCTTCTTCCATTGCCTTCACCCAATTTTCATCATTGTAGGCTTCATTCATAGTTTTTGGTTCAACTATATAGAGCAAACAATAATTCACTTGTTCTTCTATAGCTCTTTTCCTTGTTAGTACTCCTTTCTCTTTGAATCCCATAATTTGATCTTCAGAGTCATTAATTCTTACATACCTGGGAGTCCTAGCAATTTCCGAAGCCTTTGCTTCTTCAATTTGATTGTCTTCTTGTTCAACTTTTTCTTCAAATTTATATCAGCAGGTTCATCTAACTCATAGCCACTCTGATCTGATGTTTCTCCTTTGCCTTCATCCACTTTCACATTTGCACTCTCCACAATCTTTTTCAACCTTTTGTTGTAGCACCAGTAGGCCTTACACTTGGTAGAGTATCCAAGGAAGATTCCTTCAACACATCTTGCATAAAATTTACCTAGGTCTTCATCTCTTCTGATATAGCATTTGCTTCCAAAGACTTTGAAGTATCTTACTGTTGGAATTCTTCCATACCACAATTCATAGGGGGTTTTAGTACCATTACCTTTCACTTGAACTCTGTTTTGAATGTAGACATCAGTATGTATGGCTTCTTTCCAGAAAACTTCCGACAGGCCTCCTTCCTTCATGATTGTTCTAGTAGCTTCTTGAACTATCCTATTTTTCCTTTCCACCACTCCGTTTTGCTGAAGAGTCCTAGGTGCAGACAACTGTCTCTTTAATCCTTACTCTTCAAATAAATTGTTGAATTTATTTGATGTGAACTCACCTCCCCTATCAGGCCTCAAGCATTTGATTTTCAGTTCTATTTCATTTTCAACCATTGCCTTGAAGGATTTGAACTTCTCTAGGGCTTCAAATTTGTCTTTTAGAAAAGTAACCTAAGTCATTCTAGAATAATCATGAATAAGCAACATGAAGTACATGTCACCTTGTAGACTTCTTATCCTTGTACAACCACATAGATCTATATAGACTAGATCTAGCAAACCGGCAGAAAATTGCTCTTTACTCTTGAAACTTGTTCTTGTCTGCTTCCCCAACTGACATTCTTTGCAAATTGTATTGGTAGGTTTCACAAGCTTTAGTAAGTCTCTCACAGTCTGACCTAAATTTATCTTTACTAGATTATCAAAATTTATATGACACAACCTTCTATGCCACAGCCAACTCTCATCTATTTGGGCTAATAAACAGTAATCATTAGTTCCTCTCAATTGATAGATGTTACCTCTGGTCTTCTTATCGGTAGCAATCACAGTTTCGGAGCTTTCCATGATCTTGCATTCATTGTCTTTGAATCTCAGATCATAACTTTTGTCACACATTTGACTGACACCCAAAAGTTTGTGCTTCAAGCCTTTCACATATAGGACATTGTTAGTATTATGCTTCCCATCAAATGAAATAGATCATTTTCCAAAAATCTTACCAACTGCATTGTCTCCAAACCTAACCAGTGCTGCATCATATTTTTCCAAACTTACAAACTTACTTTTGTCATCAATTATGTGATGTGAACACCCCATATCAATAATCCATTCATCCTTATCTTTCTCAACCTGAACAGCCAAAGCACTTTCTTCCACTAGTTTTTCTTCCTTCACACAGCTAGCAGGATTAGTAGACATAGATTCTTCTTTAATAGCAATAAGCAGGCATTCATTTGCACTAGTACTAGCATCATCGGATTCATCATCAGTCACACCTTCATCATCAAAATCTCTAACATAGTAGCATTTCTTTGGATCTCTAAACTTGTTCTCAAATCTTTTTCTATTCCTTTCAATTCTTTTAGGACATCTGGAAGCATAATAACCTATTTTACCAGATGAGAAACATTTGAAAGGTAATTTGCCTTTGAACTTACCAGAACCTCTTTGCAGTCTGTGACCAAAATTGGCTTCAATTTCATCAAGCTCATCATCAAGTTTCACCTTGTACTTTTCTACTTTGGAGATCTTCTCTGAAGTATTGGCTTTGAAAGCAATTTCTACTTTTGGCAGAGCATCACCAAACTCTCTCATTTCAAAAGCAGTAATATTACCAAGCAACTGATCCTTATTAATCTTTTTTAGTCATTATTTCTTCAATTGTAGCTACCTTGTGAGCCTAGGATTTAGGTAATTACCTATGAATTTTCATCACAACTTCAGTTTCATCAACAGTTCCTCCCATACCTTTGATTCCAGTAACCAGTTCATCAACCTTTTGCATGAAGGATGTTATGTTTTCATCTTCTTCCATCTTAAGACCTTCATATTTGGCTTTCAGTCCCTATAATTTGGCACTCTTTACAGTTTCATCTCCTTCATACAAATTACTCAACTTATTCCGGACTTCTTTAGTTGACTCATAATCCATAACCTTTATTAAATCAAAGTCAGTCAATGCCCTTAGTAGAGCATCTCTGACTTTTATATTTATCTCATATTCTTTGATTTCATCTTCAGTTGTCAGACCATTCTCCGACATGTTATAATCAACCTGTGTCGCTCGCCATACTTTATAACCAATACAAAGCATATGGATTTTCATGTGAATCTTCCAAGTTGCATAATTCGTCCCATCAAACTGCAGAGCCTCCTTGTTGTAAGACATCCTAGATCTACCTCAAGCTGTTAAGCTTACCACTTAGGAACTTGGCTCTTATACGAATTATTGAAATACAAAGGACAACTAAGAGTTGGGGGAATCAATTGTCACAAAAACATAACTTCATAAACCATCAACTACTTAATTATTGATAATCAGATTTAACCATGAAAGCAAGAAACCAGAGACTTAATCACAATCACACATTCAACACAATAAACACCAAATTTTTTACGTGAAAAACCCTAAAAAGGAAAAACCATGGTGGGTTTTAGCCCACAGAAAATATGAGTTATAACAATACTGAAAAATAAAGGCTCACTGCCCAAATTGCTCACTACAAAGAACAGCTAACTGCCAAAGGGTAGCTCACTGCCAAAGTGGTGAACTGATTAAGTAGCATCTACTCCATCCCTGGGTTCAATTCCATTGAAGCACAAGATAACATCTATGCTCTACTCCTTTGCACGTTTGCACTTATCTCTTCATCTTTGCATAAACATTTTCTTTTTTACAATTCATTACAAGTTTTTATGCAAGTCATCAACCTTGGAATGTACATCAAGGTCGGCAATACAATCATCAACTGCTGGAGCAATCTCCAAGGTCGGCATTACAAAAACATACATAGTAATAGGTTTAGACCTATTACAAAATTTAGCTAAGTATGATGAACACACCATGCCCTAGCTACGACTCAAGCACAATCCTCCACACCACAACACGCTTCTACAATCTTCAATGCATCTCCGCAAATAGTGAAAACAACCAAGTCGGCCAAGACTAGAGTTAACACTAGGTCTTCTAAGAATATTTTTCTTTCATGATCCAAACTTCTCTTTGCGGGCCAATCCAAAAGTAGAAACATGATTAAGAGACATCGACAAGCACATTGTAATCACTAAGAACAACTGCACGATCTCTAACCACTCTGTCAAGAAGATACTTCAAACCGGAGCACATAACCAACACTGCCAGCCACTATCATAATGAAAAGATCGCTTACGGACCACCAAATCACGAACCATGGGAGTTGAAGGCACATGCCATCATCTCAAACTAAACTCTAGAATTGCAAACAAAAATAATTAAATGCGAAGGAATGCGGAGCAAAATACTTTCTCCCTATCATTGCCAAACACACAAAAAAGTTGTTTTCACTCTAGTGAACATAACTCGCTCAATTCTTCAGACCAGAGGCTCAAACTTATAACATGGCATCTTTAGATGTGCCTCTAAATAACTTCCAATCCACAGACAAAGATATTCATCTTTCAAGAAATGCGGAGCAATATACTAGACTCTTCTTCTGCAATACACAAGAAACTCTGCAACACACTACTTCCACCGGAGGAGCAAATTTTCTCAATATCTTCAATACCCAGATCTCCACTACTTACATAGGCAAATACAAAGCATCTACCTCATTGCAATCAAGCATCAAAACAAGAGCACAGTTGACACTAATGTCAACACAGATATGTTGACATTAATGACAACACTGGTTAGGCACACACTTGCAATAGGAAATCCTCCACAAGTGAATGAAACAATGTACAGATCTCAGGCAAGGTTGGCCAAGTTTCAAACTCTCTTGAATGATATGTAATTTAGCTCCACAAATCATGGAAGTGCTCCACAAGTCTTCTCGTTTAGCCGTTTGTCTGAGACTCTTTGAATGCTCTATTCTGAGAAAAGAGTCGATCTTCTAATAGCGATAACTTTTTGGAAATTGATCTAAATTTTGGATATGCTGTGCATGATAATATCTAGATGCTAAATCCAGCTCCGCAAGGTCTGAAATGATACTGCAGCAGAATGCAGACCAAAATACAAAAACTACTACTGACTGAACTAGTAAAATGAAATGCAAATATTTTTGGTTGATGCAAGATTTCTCTACAACCTAGGATGCTCCTACATCAAGAAGGAAATATATGTCCTACGAGATACGAGCTGGGAGGGAGAGATTTTAGAGGACTTTTAGTTTTGGAGATTAGTAGGTTAGAATTAGTGATTAAGGGGAGGAGCATTTAAACAAAAGTTACAACTCACACAAGATTCTAAGGAATAGAGGTCGAATGGTATGTGGTGATTGTTTCAATTTTCCTACTTCTGTAACTATTATGGCATTTACTAGTTACTATTATAATATATGGCTTGCTATGTATTCCTTTGGTTGATCAAATGAACGTGTTTGTGCCTTTTAGCTCTCTATTATTCTAATATTTTTATTTAGAGTTACTATTAAATTATATAATATTAATTTTATATGAAGATATTTTGAAAATTAAACTGATATTTCATTTTTAGGATTGGATGATATACATTTAAATCTGTTTTACGTAAGAGTTATATTTTAATTGGTAAGATCAACTAACATTCTATTTCTTGATCTAACATGTTTAGATTAGTAGTGATGGGCTGAAAAAGTTGACAAAAAAGGAACAGAGAATGGCACATGGAAGAATACTTGAAAAAACAATGAAAAAACTAATTTAGGTGTTCTTTTCTCCCCCTTTCCATAGTTCAAACACATTAATCTATTTTAAGAATTATATTATCGAAATTTATTTATACATCTTATCAAGCTTATGTATATTGTGTTTTGGCTTGTGATTATGATTCATAGAGGTCTTGATTGTAGGACTAACCAATGACATTACATTGACTTGCATCATTACTCGATTACCATGGTATGCATTACCTTTGGTGAAGACTTTGAACAAAATATGGTATAACGCTCTTTTGAATTTTAATTATGCCAATTATCAAAGCCTTCACCAACATGGTATCTTGGCAAAGTCAATTATTTTCTACACTTGGAAAACCTCAAAAGGGGGCCCTACTCTCTTGATTTACCAAGATGGATTTGTCATATATTTACCTTTGCATAGCAATATTACTAGCGAATATCAAGTGGACATCCTTGTTACCAATCGATGAATATATTCGTTGACTCATTGTACACGCAATGGACAACGCAGTTAAGATGTGCATGTACTTGACCTAGTTGGAGAAATAATTAAGTGGCAACTTCCTCCATTACCAAGAATGGGAGATTTCATAAACACTACCACTAGTGGAGATGGAAGCTCCAACTGCATACAAATAATCAATAATAATATTGATAATGTTAGTGAAGATGCAGATAAATGGTTGACATGGGTCCATTTATTTACAAAGACTAGAAGTATCTCAAATTGGTAGAATATAACTTCTTATCTACCAAAAAAAACTAATCCTGCTCGACATAAGTATCTTGATATATAGATACATGATGGAACAAGACCCCTCTACAAGAGACATAAATTTCATGGGTCATTAGGCATTTGTTATCCTACATATCAACATTTTCTTGAAATTGTGCTGGTATTTAAAGAAGATTGTGACGAAGGAATAATATCAAAAGTAAGCCTCATTTATTGGCAACGAGGTGGTCGCCGTTGTCATGGTGATTTTTTTCTATTGTAAGCAACATAAAAGTACTACAAACTAATGTAGATTAGCTAGAAACTACAAAGGGTCCATTTAAAGATAGAAAGCAAAGCAATGAGGAAGTAGTTAGGTTTACACTACACAAAAAGAAGGTTGCAAGAGAATGACATTTTCATTTTGATGGAAATCACATGGTAGCGCAACAAGAATTTGTCTATGTCTACATGCTCATAGCCTCTGCATGCTATCCTGAAGACACATTGATAGTTACTTATTGAAGTAATGATTGAGTTTAGCATCAAGAAACTCACACACAAGTGCAAACAATGTGTATCCTTGTACCTAAAAACTATGGAACACATGTATAACAAATTGATATTTATTTCACAATGCTTGTGTTTTTCTGGAAAATTATGAGGCTTGAGTTTGCCTATCATATACACAATTGAACTCATTTTATTGTTTACTTCTAGAATTAATAGTCTAATTTTTCATAGTACCTTTATTTATGTAACTTTACAACTTGTAAATAGTAATAGCCCCTTTAGGTGCATTGCTATGCAACTTTTGGATTTGTATAATAGAATGCTTTGCAACTTTGTCTTATATTATCTTGAAGTAATTAAATTTAAAGAAGTTAGTTAATATTTTATTATTTTCAAGTATTTTTCTTTTAAACAATAGATGCATTATTTACTTTGTAATTAAGATATAGGAAAAAGTTGTAGTGTGGTGCATGTAACTAATATATATGGTTAATGAACATAAATTGTAAGTTTGGAGTTAATGTTGCCTCTCTCTTCTACACCCTTTTCAGAACATGGCCCATGTATGATCCATAATAAGCAACCTACCAACAAATTGGGTTATTGAAAAAAAAAAAAAAAAGAACTTGTAACTATTCTCTCTTCTAAAAGCTTTCTTATATAAAAAACTCATAACTCAATGTAGAGTACTCATCATACAATGTAGGGTTAGTCCTAACTAATCTATTAAAAACAAGGAAACACATTAACACTAACATTATTCTTATATTTAATAAAACAAATGTAATGACAATGAAATTCAAAAGAAATTTTACTATCTAATTTTGTAAGATAATATTTAGTTTAGAAGAGGATAAATTGAAGAAAAATGAACTTTCTTCTTTTAAAATTTTTCCTAGAATCTCAAGTGATGTTTCTTTTGTTTCCTCCAAATTACTTGTTCTCTAGGAATACTTGAATAACTTGCAAAGCAGTGAAATTGAGAAACTTTATCGTGTATTTGACCTAGAGATACTTTGTTAACTCTCATTCATTCGAAATAGACCTGCAAAGCAGTGAAATTGAGAAAATTTATTGTTTATCCAATCTATTGAACTCGGGATACTTTGCTAACTCTAATCCATTCAACATAGACCTACAAAGCAATGAAATTGAGAAACTTTATTGTTTATTCCAATCTATTGAACTCGGGATACTTTGCTAACTCTAATCCATTCAACATAGACCTACAAAGCAATGAAATTGAGAAACTTTATTGTTTATTCTATCTATTGAACTGGAGATACTTTGCTAACTCTCATCCATTCAACGTAGACCTATAAAGCAGTGAAATTGAGAAACTTTATTGTTTATTTTGTTTATCCAATCTATTGAACTCAGGATACTTTGCTAACTCTAATCCATTCATCATAGACCTACAAAGCAATGAAATTGAGAAACTTTATTGTTTATTCTATCTATTGAACTGGGGATACTTTGCTAACTCTCATCCATTCAATGTAGACCTATAAAGCAGTGAAATTGAGAAACTTTATTGTTTATTCTGTCTATTGATCTAGCGATACTTTTCTAAATCCCATACATTCAATGTAGACTTGACAAGTCACTTTCATCTCTTGCTCATCAAGTCAAGTAAATTTGACTTCAACTTGACTAGATTATAGCTATTGCAGACAAAATTTCACCCCTTTATTTCTACTTATTCAAACCTAACTATTTCTTTAATTTGAGATTACCTCAAAAAATTGATAGGTTACATAACTAACCTCTCACTAGTTCTATTCTCCGTTTCGGGTTTTGTTTATTAAGCTAGGCTATTTCCTTTTTTGTATTATATTTGTCTAACATGCCATCTCATTTTCAGCTGAATGCTATGACATTCTCTACACTCAGGTCCTCTTTGAATTCCACACAAAGTGACTCCCTACGGCCTTCGTGGCTTGACTAGAGGAATTGACACCCTGCGCATTGCTCCAAAATGTGATTCAAATTACTTCTTCAGTTCCATTGCCTTCAAGGATCCAATTTTGCTTATGTAAGCACATTTCTTATGTGGCTATCTCCGGAGATCTGGAGGATGTGAATTGCTCTCCCCAAAGGAACCAGTTATAATACACTTATTTCCAAACTTCCTTGGAAACTTATTTTTGTGCTTGACTGGACGAGCAATTATGGCGCTTTCTGCAAGTATGGTGATGGACATTCTTGGAGCAACCACAGACCTGGCAAGGCCTGGATAGGAGGCCAGACTACACTGAGAGGCTAGAGGGAGAGGCAGAGGACAGGGATGGGCAATGGAGATGAGGAAATGCCAAATGTAGGGCAGAGGTAGCTGGTGCTTCGGGCCGAGACAACATTAGAGAGGGATCAGAGATTGCACAGGGAGGAGATGGCAAGGAGTCACCTAGAGCTCTAGTTTGTCTGATTGAGGAGAAAGAGAGAGACAAGGCCAGACAGGAGGCTCAGTAGGTCGAGGCCCAGGCACAGGGGCATGCACAGGCAGCACAGGACGTAGCAATAACAATAACGGCACAGCCACCACCACCTCCACCACTAGCTCCAACACTAGTAGATGATGTTGCATTAGCCAAAGTTACTGTAGAGAGGGATTCCGCCGTTCAAGTGAGACTATCAATGGAGGCCCTAGTTCAGAGGTTGACATATGAGAGAGACATAGTGAGGAGGGGATTGGGGACAGACCACGGCATAGTGATACTAGCCTCAGAGTCGACCCGAGTACAGGGTGAGCTGACCTCTATAGCGTGTGAGGGAGAGTATTACAAAGGTTTGTACTTCGGGGCCGTGACACCAGATCGACGATAGCCCATTTATAGGAACAGGTTGAGATAAGGGGCCTCCACTTCACAGAGGACTAGGTCATCAGTTATGGGACCTCTGAGGAGGTCGCACTTAGGAGGAGCTAGACCCAGTGGAGGTGAGGCTCAGGGATCCCAACAATCGTCTGCGAGTTCGACGCATGGCTCACCCCAGGGCTGATTAATGTATATATTGTATCATATTGATGTATATTGCACTACTTTGATATATAAATGATGAACTTTATTTTGATTACTATGCCTGCGAGCATCCGATGTACATTTTGAGGGCTTATTGATAGCCTTGATCTATTATAGCCCCATTTTTTATGTACATGATGCATATACAAACATTTGTATTCTTTTGATGACCTTGAGGATGATATATGATATATGTGATGATTTTTATGATGTATGAGGATCTTCATGGATGTTCATGCTTATGATCATGTATTTCTATATGCTATGGATGTGATGATGTTGTACTTATGATTATGGATTGATGTGATGATATTTTATGCTTATAGATATATGGATTGTGATGACATTATGATATGATTATGGGTTTATATGATGATGTTAATGCTTATAGATATATGGATGAGATGACATTATAATATGATTATGTACTCATGTGATGATTTTTATGCTTAGAGATGTATGGATATGATGTCTAACACGTGGTTTTGTAGGTATGCAGAAGACTTTGATGATAGATAGAAGAAAATGATATAGAATAGAACATGATAGATAGAAAATAATAATGTTGGATCGATCTTTGTATGAAAACTATATTGTGATTTTGGATGTATGGATAGATAAATGGATAACTTGTTGCAATAGTTACGTGAATATTCATAAAGAACAATCTTGGATTTTAATATAGCACATGGATAGTTATGCAACCAAGGTATATAACACCAAGGTGTCGGGATATCCGATGCAAGGACGTTTACTCTACAAATAGATGGTTTGAACTTATATCTACTAGAAATAATATAACTTTGATGGATGTGAATGAGCCATAGTCTTGAACATAAAAATAATATTAATACATAAATGCAAAAGACTATTAATATGTAAGATGCTAGGTTGTAACACATACCTGTGAATGAGCCATAATCTTGAACATATAATAAACTTAATACATAAATGCAAAAAGTATATTAATATGTAAGATGCTAGGTTGTAACACACACACAAGTTAAATATTAGCCATAGTACGATGATAAGAACATCCCACAAACACAACATACGAAAGCAATGACTATGCCCCAATCCATATTGTATCGCAACATACCAAGATATAGATAAATTAAGGTAGTCTTGACTAAGTATTAGAAAAGAACAAAAGATAAACCAAAAAGAAAATTGACTGACTAATAAAGTAAACATACATCCATTGTATTCTCTTGCCAAAGAGGTTGCTCAAGGTAGATAGATAGATGAAACCTTATTGTAGAAAAGATATATCTGTAAAGGTTGTTGGTCTGGTCTAGGATAAAATGAATTGATGTAGCAAATGTGGCCAGCGGCATGAGGGACAACATATGGCTTTATGAGTAGTCTTTTCGCTTCAGGTTTAGATAGATATTGTAGCTTTCAAAAGGATGCATCGTTCATTTTCTGGTTGAGTTAGTCAAGTCTAGGTGGTAGGATGGATTGTGATAGATGGAAGATGAGAAAGGTGAGTGTTCAATGGATTGGGATCAAGAATGATGGATCGTATGTGCCTAAGTACTAGATACTTCCTTTGTATTCTAGACTGCCTACATACCCTATGATGAAAGATGATTATGATAATATGTAGTTCTGGGTGGTGATGAGATGGGTGAAATGTGATGAGAGATGTTTAGGGGAAATGATGACATCTTATGTACCTGAGTACTAAATACTTCCTTCGTATTCCAA
Organism: Cunninghamia lanceolata; assembly: GCA_027924645.1. Taxonomy (NCBI): domain Eukaryota; kingdom Viridiplantae; phylum Streptophyta; class Pinopsida; order Cupressales; family Cupressaceae; genus Cunninghamia; species Cunninghamia lanceolata. Next base: position 17,329,712 of record BSBN01000237.1, on the reverse strand, counting down.
ACTGCCTACATAACCGTATCCATGGGATAAAAGTATTTTAAGATTGAGATGAGATGACGATATGTAGTTCTAGAAGATTTGATGATGTAGGATAAGATAAAGTGATGGTGGATGATGTGGTCATACCTTGAATAAGGATCCATTCCTAGACCTAGGTTAAGGAAAAAATTTCCCCCATTCACGTAGATATTTTATTAGCGATGAAGATGGATAAACTGACTATGGATGCACTAACATATAGATAAGAACTAACGATGGATGAACTGACACTAGAGGACGCTAAAGGATTACTGACACTGATAATTTCCAAGCCATGATAGATGGGAAAGTGGAAAATGCAATGTCAATGATTGATGGATGGAGATTTATTATGGATTGATATGGAATAAGATGCATGTACGACTTAATAGATGGTGGATGTTGACTCTACACATAGCGCATGTTTGTCAAATTTCCACTATGGTACTTATCCAAGGCACCTGTTTACCAGAGGATGGATTATTTTTAGATTTCTCTATCTTTTTTATTTTTTTTGTTTTTTTGTATTTTTTGTATTTTTTGGTATTTTTCTATTTTTTGGATTTTTTTGGATTTTTTTGGATTTCTAAGGATCAAGCATAAAATCTCTTGAGATGAACACTATTGATGGGTTCATCCAAGGGAATGCCTTCCGGTGTTGACAAAGTGTAAGCTCTTGATCCATAGACTGCAGTGATAACATATAGTCCTAACCAATTAGGTTCAAACTTGCCTTTCTTGTCTCTGTCTGATTGGTTCCTCTTATTTTCTTTAAGGACAAGATCACCTATCTGAAACGTTCTCTTCTTCATCTTCTTATTGTAGTTATGACGGAGGCGATTTTGATAGACATGAAGATGATTTAATGTTGTTTGACGCCTCTCATCAAGTAACTCAAGCTCAGCTAATCTAGAAATTTGGTACTCCTCTCCATCAATCAAGTGTTGCATAGATACTCTGAGAGAGAATCTCGCCCTTGATGGGTAAAATGGCTTCAGTGCCATAGACTAAGGCAAAAGGTGTAGCACTAGTTGGTGTTCTGATACTAGTGCAATAGGCCCATAAGGCAGGGTTAAGTCGCAGATGCCAATCATGACCAACATCATTGACCGTTTTCTTTAGGATTTTGAGTATGGTTTTGTTCGAAGCCTCGACTTGGCCATTTGACTGAGGATAATATGGAGTTGAAAAGCAATGTTGGATATTGTATTGTGTACATAAGGCACAGACATCTTGATTCTTGAATGGTCTACCATTATCAGTGACAATGGATTGGGGAATCCCATACAAGCAAATAAGATAATTTAAGATAAACTTGGCTATTTGCTTGTCGGTGATATAGGTCATTGGGATAGCTTCTAACCACTTAGTAAAATACTCAGTGGCAGTAATGATAAACTTGTGGCCACTGGATGAGGAGGGATGGATTTTACCCATGAGGTTGAGTCCCCACTATGAAAAAGGCCGTGGAGTTGTAACAGGTTGTAGTTCATGAGCTGGTGCATGAATCAGATATCCATGTTGTTGGCATTGTAGACACTTCCTAGCAAATTGGACTGCATCTTGCTCTATAGTTAGCCAATAATAACCTGTTCGGAGTACTTCTTAACAAGAGTTGGATCGGTGGAATGTCAACCACAGACACCTTCGTGTATAGCTCTTAAGATAGTGTTAACTTCTTCCGATTTAAGACATCTAAGAATTCACATTTCTGTGTGTTTGTAGGCATGTCTACTAATGATCCAATAGTAGCCATATAATCTATAGCCTTATTGTGTACCCTTGGAATTTTCTCAAAAGTGATGTTAGAGAACTGAGGCTTGTAGGTATCAACCAGTTGCTTGTAAGGGATCAACTTGTCATCTTTAGTTTGGTACTCATCAGTGACTTGTTTGATAACTAGTTGAGTCCCCATAGACTTGGAGTTCCTTGATATTCCATTCTACTGCTATACGGAGACCTGTAAGAAGTGCTTCATATTCGACAATATTGTTGGTGCATGGGAATGCTAGTCGATATGATTTTGGAATGTAGTCATTTTGCGATGTGATAAACAAAATTCATGCCCCTGACCCATGCTGTGTGTAGGAACCATCAAAGTATACCACTCTATTGAGGTAGCTAGAGTGAATAGACCTTCATTTGGAAAGTTAGAGATCAAAGATTTTACATCTGTGATTGGAGCTTCAGCTAGTTGATCTGTTAGAATCCGTCCCTTGATAGCTTTTCAATCAACATACTCTATGGTAAATTTGCTCAAGATCATGACCTCGGACCTTTGTTGGGCCAATGAGCTTGCGGGTTTGAACTTAATAATTTAATATTCGCATTGTTCAAAATAAAAAAATAGTCAATTTATTTTACAAACAACCTTATAGAGAAGTTTGTCTGCGACTTTATATATCCACAAACCTGGGGCTCTTCTTCATTCACTATCAGCAAAAATGACTTTCCACGAACCTTTTCTCAAATGCCTTTATCAACAAAAATTCACTTGCACGAACCACAACATAAAAGCCTCTATCGGCAAAGTCCATTTTCTACAAACTTTGGACATTCTATCCTTTATAGGCAAAGTGCAACTTTGTGAGCTTACCAACACAATCTTCATCATATCGCCTATCGGCGAAGTAGTCTCATCACAAACCCGTCAACAAACTTACATATCCACAAACCATCAACCTTTTTCTCTATCAGCAAAATAGCATGTCGATGAACCTTGAAATCGGCGAACTGGGGAATTCGCAAACTAAAGACTTTTCTGATACGTTACCAACTTTCCCTTTTCGGCAAATTAGTCAATCGAGGAACCAAGTGAACCATAAACCATCTTTTCTTTTATCGGCAAAATCGCCAATAGACAAATTAGTTGTCAAAGAAACTTGCCATCGACGAATTTAAGAGTTCACGAACCGAGCGATTCACCGACCAAAGGCAATCATGCCTTAGAAACTTTCTTTGTCATCTTTTCATCAACTAGTTGGATGTCAAGAAAACTATCCATCGATGAACTTGATAGTTCGTGAACTAAGCGATTCATCGACTAAAGGCGGAAATCATGCCTTAGAAACTTTTGGATCATCCATAATTATTATTTATCTGTGACATCAACTTCCCTTTGACATCAATGACTATATTTCCAACAAATCAATTCTTGTTAAACCAATTCTATGATGTAGTGATGTTGAATCTCAATGTGTTTGGCCTTTCTATGAAATACTAGAATCTTTGTCTTCTTATAACACTCTTAATGTCACAACAAAACAGAGTAGGTTCATTCTATATGTAGTACAAATCCTCCAATATTTGTCTCAACCATAATGTCTAGAAGGTGGTTGATGTGGCAGTGTTATACTTCACAGGTACTATAGAAAGTGATACAGTTGGCTATTTTTTGGAGTTCAACACAATATTTTAGAACCAAGACTAAAATTGTAACCATAAGTAGACTTTCAATCATTTATGGAACCTTCCCAATTTGAATCTATACAACCAATCAACCTATTATCCTGTCATGCCCATAATTTAACACATGGACATGAAACACAACCAACATTTTTTTATAAAACATAATAAATATCACATAACTCACGTGCAACATGCGCATAAGTTGAACACGCGCACCTAACGTTGTTGCACGTGCAACATATGTTTGGCAGACCACACTAAGGCAAGGAAGAATGATATATGGGTTAGGTAGTGCGAAATTCCTTTCACACACCTTCGATTATGAAGGCAACTTAGTAAGGGTTTAGTTACGCAATGTGTGTTGCCTTATGGGGAGTCCCTATTACGAGATGACGTACCCTAGGGTTTTCTAAATGATGAAGCAAGGGATGGTCCACTTTAGGACCTAAAACCCTAATTTAAAAGATTAACTCTAATAATTAAATTAAGGAATTATTTACTCATAACGTGGAAGCATTAATATTTCAAAACCAAACATTTAATTGAATTAAACACACACCAAGGAAAACCATTATAAAATTATCACTACTAAATTTGACATAAATCAATTAAATAGACTATAGTAACCTTGATAACTTAAGGTCCAAATAAATCCTATGCTTTTCAAAATGCCTCTGACCCCTCCCTCTCCCACCTGTGCAACGGTAGCTTCCATGCCCATCTCCTCTGATCTCCTAATGGGTACGCCGGCTCATGGGCTCGTGAGAGTTTCTAATGCAAGCTTTTCCTCTGCCATACTATTCCCTAAGGTTGTTGTTGACGGTGCGTCCCCAGCTGTTGCTGAGGTCTCTTTTGCTATTATGGTGGGGGCGAAGGGCCATCCTATTGAGAATATTAAGACCCATTCTCGCCCTCTTTTGTGCTCCCGTACCTCCCCTATGGTGGTATGTGCAGAGGAAGCCTCAAAGAATGAAGAACACTACATTAGACTTGCCTTGATTGGCAGATTTAATAGTCTTTGGCCATCCCTCCCGGACCTGAACAAGTGGATTTCTGAATCTTGGAGTCCCCTGGTTCAGGGTAATATTAACATTTTTCCCTGTGCAAGGGGTTTTTCATTGTTGTTTTTGATTCTGCTGAGGCTAGGGATACTATGCTTGATGGTAGGGTGTGGTTGTGCGGAGAGCATTCCCTGCTACTCAAACCTTGGACCCCTGAGTTCAATCTCGTCTCTAAATAGCTCAATATCAGGCCTGTTTGGGTCAGGTTGACCAATCTTCCCCTTCATTTCTGGGAGGTTTCCTGCTATGAGGCAATTGGCAACTCTATTGGTCGCTTCCTCATGGTGGACAGATCTACAATTTTGATGGGACTTTGCACCTATGCTCGCATTCTTGTGGATATTGATATTTCCAAGCCTCTGTCTGGTGAGGTTGTCTTGTTGGTGGGTGATCGTTCTCAATCCCAACTACTAGATTATGAGGGTTTGCCCTTTCGTTGTTGTCGTTGCTTCATGGTTGGACACCTGGGTTCGAACTGCCATCACTCCCGTCATAAGGCTTTGTCATGGTGGCGGGATGCTCGTTTGGAACATTTGCTTGTTTCTAACCGGAAGGCTAGATCATTAGTGAGTCCCCGATGGATTCTTCTCCTTCGCATACTCATGTGGCCTCGGGTCCCACGGTGGGGACTGATCATATCTTCGGTGTGCCTGGGGGTGGTTTGGAGGTTGTTGCCCCTTCTTCTGTTGTGATTCCTCTGAATCGTGATTTGATCGCTTCGTCTGCTCCTGTTGTTTCTCCGGTGGTTTTTGCGATTGCGACTTCAACCGAGGACTCCCCCTTCTTGCCTTGCTCTGAGGATTTTGAGTCAGAGTTTTCTTGGATGGTTGTCCAAGGTAGGAAGAAAGGGCTGCCCAAATGTAGGGTGGCTCTACACCCTAGGGCCAAGGCATTACGTTTTGTCGATCCTTGTTCTGGGGTGGTGTAGCTTGTCTTTTCTTTCAACAGGTCGTTGTTATGCTATTAGATTGCTATGGCTGGCCTGTTAGGGGGCTGTTTTTATCTTTTGCCCTGCCTTTTGGGCTGGTTTGTAAAGGGTTTTGGACCCTCTTTTCCAGCTGAATTAATCAAAAACTTAAGGCCCAAATAAGGCTACCTAAGGTATCTCTATAGTTGACTTAACACAAGGAATAATAATCTTCGTCAAGACCATTAAAATGCTTTAAAATTCACTTAGGAAATCAATTCCTAACTCAAGAAATTTTAGTTAAAACTATAGCGAATAAAATTTTTCTTTAAGGTTGAGGATTAATTAAAAATTAATCAAATATCAATCTCCTAACTATAGAATGTTAGAAAAAGCAGTTTAATTAATCTAAAGTGAAATTATTTAAACTTAAACCCAGGTTAGAGGCCTAAACGAATTAGGGCATCTCTCAAACGCTAATGTTTGCCTATAAGTTTTCTAAGATCTTCTAGAGAGCTCATTTTTGCTTGCAGGTTTGAAGGGAGACCAAGCGAGGAAAACTCTTTCCTTAGGGAAAGATTATTTCCTTAAGGATCAATTTTCTGATTGCATGCTAACATTTCTTTTACGTAAATGTTTTCCAACTTTTCAAATTTGTTATCTAACCCCATGGAGTTATGTTTTCTATTTTGTAGTGAACTAATTTCTTATTTTAATATTTCAGCTTTCATATATATATATATATATATATATATATATATATATATATATATATATATATATATATATATATATATATATATATATATATATATATATATATTGAGTACCAAAGGTATATATTTTTTAACACCCAAACTTTGTTTAAATCCGAATATGCAAATGTGTGTGTATACGCATATACATATTTTATATATATTTAACTATATAAAAAAATGCAATAAAATATAGAGTGAAAACTCATTGTGTATATATGTTATATATCTATATATAAGGGACGAATGGTATTAAAAAACACAAGGGCAAGAATTAAACTTATGATAGATTTAGCAGGTCTCAATGGGAAAAAGGGGTGTAGGGTCCAACCTGTGTCGGCCCACAAGCCCTGCCATGCGCAAGACGTCAAACCTCGACCCATGCCCTACACGGCCGGGACGGATGCCCCACATGCAAATTTTTTATACAGTAGGTTTTCAACTTTATTCAATAACTTATCACATACAAATTTGTTATACATTAGGTTTTCAATAACTTATACTTTTTATTATATATATAATCATATTTCTCTATTTTAGAACATTTTTAGAATTTTAGAACATACAACATACAACAATTAAAATAGCAATAAAATGCTTTAAGCAAGTATTATATATATATATAAGGACCAAAAGATAAAATAGTTTGAATATTATGTTTTATTTGAACACACAAAACTTTTAATTTATATTTCGAAGTATAAATATATATTTCTCTTTTAAAAGGCAACTCATTCCTAATTTTAATGATATAAAGAAATATTGTAAATTTCTTTACTTTTCGAAAACAAAAAATAGTATTTAGTTTAAATCGAAAAAAAACTAAATTGGAGAAAGACGAAGAGATTTAAGCATTTCCTTTATTCAACATTATATACATTTGCAAAGCCATATTCATGTGAACATTTCAAAATTAAGCAAGGAGAAAGGGATCCTTTATTTACAACATTGCAACCACAAATAATAACAATAAAGATAAGGTAATTTTTTACATTCTTTTATTTCCTAGAAATATTTAACTTTACAAGTAGCAAAATACATACAACTTGAACAAGGGAGATTTATCCAACTCTCATACATTCCCTTCCCATTTACAAGAGCAAGTATTGCTCAAGGCTTTACACATAGCCTTACAAGGACAGAATCAATTTCCCTTGACAACACAAAATGACTCAAGGAGACTCTTCTCCTTCTTCTTCCTCTTCATCTATCCCAAATCCTACAATAAACCATAATAACACAGCAAAGCCAATGGAGGTGCTCACCACTCAACCATAGGGTTGTTCACAAGCCTACCCCGAGCTCGGAGGTCTACAAGTAACTCCCGAATAGACACATACACAAGGGATGCAACCACACACTCAACAAAGAAGCACATTCCCAACCAAGGTCATTCACAAAACAAAATCCATATACCATGGATTTGAAACAAGGGGAAGAGAGTGGACTACTCTCCTAAGGGGAAGGACATCAAAATACCAACTTATTCATTTCCTCAACAATATTTTCTCATAACTAAACTTAACCATTTTCTCATCAATATCATCTCATATTACAAAATTAACCATCTTATTATTCCAATAATCACAAGGAAGGCGCTCTTGCCTCTCACACATTATCACAATTCAAAATAAGGTCTCAAGCCAAACAACTCCTCTCAAAGAGTGAGTTTTCCCCAAGGAGGTTCTCACCTCTCTCCAAACCTCAAATACAAGGCAAGCTCTACCACATAAGTGGTGAGCATTTGCCTTAAACAACCCATCCCAACACAATGTCACAACCAAATAAGAACATACAAATATATGCATTCCATAAAAAATGAAAAAGCTACTAAAAGCTTGAAAACTCTTAAGAGAGCTTACCTCTCAAGCTCTCCAAGTATGGAGTTGAAGATCTACTCAAGAGTTCTCCAACACTTCAAAAATCATTTCCAAAGCCCAAGCTCTTCCCTAGAATCAAAAAGACCAAAATCCCTTTCTTGTCTCCAAAGGGAGAGATAAATAGGGAGGAAGATCAAAATCCCTTGAATGGGGAGGTGACACTTGTCATCTTCCCATTCACTCTCATAAGCACACCTTCCCACAAGTGCTCTCACACGTGTGAGGCATTGGGGAAAGGACTGTCCTTGGGCTCTCTTCCCATGAGCTCTTACATCGTGTGCTCACACATGAGAGAGCCTTGGGAGCCACCCAAATTAAACCAAGAGCTTAGGAGATTGAAATTGGGATGGTAACAAGTCTCCATCCCTCTTCCCAAAGCCTAATCTCGTCACCCTTCTTCCAAGGTCAATTTGAGGGGTCATATCTTGGTTTAGGCCCAAGATTTGAGGCTCAAAAGATACTTGTACCATAGGTACTTGACCTAGAGTCCCTAAACCCACACAAAAATCAATAAAAAGCTTTAAAAACACATTTTAAAATGCCCCAAAAGCCCATGAACGAAAATGGACATGGATGACAACTCATCATCCACCTCACTACTTGACAACCTTAGAAGACTCATAAATGAAAGTGTACAAGTAAAACAGATTACAAACATTCCACTCTCAACAAAAACCTTAATCCACCTTAGGGATTAGGTTGGCATTGCTAGTTAAATACATGAGTTACTTAGTAGACCTCTGAATTTCCATTAACTATGGAAATGTCTGCACACTTCAACACACACATTAATATGTCCAACATATATAGCCAAAGTGACAAGAATTAGACACACACAAAGTCACTCAATAACCAAGTGTTTCAAACACAATATAGTCACTTCCAAATGTCAATACATAATCTCATTTCGACCTTATCACAATTCTTTTCCTAATCATCAATTTTAGGTGTTATAATAACCATTGTAATAATTCAATCTTACTAGAATATTAATATTGCACTTATAATCATTTCACAATAATCAAGATGGATAATTTTCATTCACTAACATTATTGAAACAACAAAGGCAAGAGAATTAACGTAATCACTCCTAACTAATTCATCCTCATCTATCAAGATGTGTAACTTACACACAAATTGAGAATAACAAAACTATCATCTACTAATGTATGCATCTACATAATCAATAAATTTAACTCTAAATTCAACCTTAATTCTAATATCATCTACAGAATAAGATCTTAAGTCCCTATGCCACATTCTAATTCCAAGTGCAACAAACACAATCAGGTCTAATAGTGCAACCATTGTAATAGGTTTGTAGTCGTTTTTAATTTTGGATTGAAATAGGCTTGTAGTTTGTTGTCCCTTGAAACAAAGGTAATTTGAAGGCTCGAAATGACGAGATTGTCTTTCTTGTGATCTTTTCACTTTTTGAGCTATGCTTCCAATGTTGTTCAGATAACTCCTTAGGCACGTAGATGTCTTGGAGGATTCCCACAATCAAGAAACCGTTATGATTTGTTTTGGGTTAGTTTTTCCTACCGTTGACTGGTGAGACAGTTTTCGAAGAAGGATTGGGGAAGCAATCAAAGGGGAAAAAAAACAGAGGTGACTCGAACAGTTCAGCACGTCGAGGAATGATTGCAGGAGAGATTTGCCTGGGAAAAACGAACCAGAAACAGTGTTGCTGATCGGGAAGGATAGCGAAGTATAAGTAGGGTCTCGGAACAGGTAGAAAAGGTCTTGATGAGAATAAGGACGAACTGTCAATTGCAGACCGTAGTTTTCATCCATATCTACTGATATAAGTAGCTCGGGGTTGTTTGGAAGATGAAACTCTTCTTTGCCGGTTTGTAGAATACACTCAGCAAGGGTTTATGCTATCAAAAGCTTTCAAGAAGGTGAAAGAACAGAGTTCTGGCATGGTTTCAACAGCTGCAGTCTTCAAACAAACGTAATTTCTGCTTTACACTATTTCAATGTTAGAGGGAAGAGTGATATGGGCTTTGTTTCCAACTCCTCCTCTTTGTATACGCTTTCATAAAGGAATAAAGCAGTTAGAAACCTAATTCTTGCCTTTGAAACATTACTGTCCTCCAAAACAGAGTGTAGACAATACTGTAGACTGTCTTTTCTTTTACTGTTACCTCACTGTTTCTAATACAAAACGTGGTGTTAGTCATTTGATAACAGAATTTCTGTGTATGCATTACCATGATTCCAGAGGGAGGTCGTGAGAACTCTGAAAACTCCAAGTCACCTGCAAAAGATCGAGAAGTGTGTCTGTTTTTAGCTTGCTGTCATCCATTTTGATTGTTTATTTAGCTCTCTGTTATCAAAAGATGTCTGCGTGTGGGCGTGGAGAGAAACGCTCCACAACTATGGAACTCAAAGCCACACCCAGGTTTGTTTTGTAGGATTTCGTTTATAGGCAATCAATAAAGAATGGGTTAAAACAATAGAGATTTCTTTAATATGCAATCAATAAAGAACGGTATAAAACAATTTAGAAGATGCTAACGGAAAATCCAATTACTGGTTTCAGAGGGAAGAAGAATTCAGCGTCACGAAAGCCCCAGCAAGAGCTGGACAAGAGGTGTGTTTATGTATCCACAATTGGATCTCTCACGGCAAGCGAGCTGAGGATCCAATTTGAATCACTGTTTGGAACCGTAAGCAGAGTTTCTATTCATGCGGTTAAACCACCAGAAGTCCGACGCTTTGCCTTCATAGAATTTAAGAAGGAGTCAAGTGCAAAGAACGCGGTAAACAGCACCATACTTGCAGAAAGCGACGGAATTGCTCCTGCAGTCCAACAGAAAAAGAAGTTTCCAAGGAAGTTTCGAAATAAGTGTGTTATAACTGGTTCCATTGGGCAGAGGAATTCACTCCAGCCACACAAGAAGTGTGTGTACATAAACCAAATTGGATCCCTTAAGGCAATGGAGGTGAATAAGGATTTTGAATCACATTTTGGAGCAGTGTACAGTGTCTCAATTCCTCTGGTCAAGCCAGGAAAGCGGCGGGGATTCGCTTTTGTGGAGTTCAAAGAGGACTCCAGCGCAGAGAGAGCTATTCAATGTATTCATAACCCCACAATACTTTCACAGAGCGCCAGAATTGCACCTGCTTTTAAACAGAAGGAAAAGTTTGAAAAGAAATGCATTATGGTTGCAAATATACAACATGACGTCACAGAGAGCCAATTGAGGGTATGCTTTGAAGCCCAGTGTGGACGGATAAAAGAAGTATGTATGCTAACAAATAATTCGGGGATAGCATACCTCGAATTTGAAGATGAAGCGGGTGCCCGGAAAGCACTCAATGTCATGCAGAACCAGAAGTTCGGGAGAAGAAAGATCCATACATACAGAATGCCATTATCTAAAGAGTTGTCAGATGAATTATCCTCGTCCATGTGATTAAGACAACAACAAGGTCAGGGTTAATTAATGGGTCTGGGGAATTGTTTGTATCATTAGCACCGTTGTGGGGTGGGTTAAATTATAGATCATGGTTATGATGTTTCAAGAATTTGCATATTTTATTAAGTGTTTCCCAGTATTTTGTCCTTGTTCCTAAGGCAGACATTGTGGACTATTCTGTACCATTTTAGACAGTGCTGATCCAATTTCTGTTACATCACTCAAGGGACAGCCAAGTCTTAGAAACACAATCAACCAAATTAAGAGACTATGTCTCAAATCTCAGAATACAGTGTAAACTGCCTTGTGATGAATTGTCCAGACATGGTGATGTGATAAGGAATCAAATTTTAGCGCAGTGATGCAGAGAAATTCCAAAAAACTTGAACTGTATTAGGAGACTATATGACAATACGACTGTGAACAGAGGTAAACTTCTCAATAACGAACAGTGACTGTACTAGATATGGAAGATGTTTGATCCTGATTGCAAAGGTTTAATGATTAAAGTGAGAACTTTATTAACTTCACCTAGTATAAATACTTTCTCACTAAAGACTGTTTAGGATAGTAACTAATAAGCTTAAAGTTTTAATACTGGGGTTTATCCTTTGGCTTTTTATTGTTTCTTCCTGATTATCATTTTTAGTGTTACTTTTGGCATGCATCTACAACAGCAAGCTTAATGGTCCTGATCTGAGGCTTTTCATTAGTGGCTTTTTGTAGGAAACCTTTTCTCTCAACAATCTTTAGAAATCTAGTCAACATACGAAGTTTATAGACACTTCAATGCACTAAGAAAATTGCTTTGGTACGAAATTTTATCTATAATTGGCTAACTCAATGAATAAGCTCATCAGCATGTTTCCTTTCTTAGGAAAAATAAAATTAACAGTGTTTTTCAGCTACAGAAAGCAAGCTACGCCAAAAAAATTACAAAATGAAAATTGCTTTGGAACAAAGCAAATTCAATGACTGGGGATTGTGATCATGCGTGAAGATAACCAGATTAAGCATTAGATATTCTTTCCTTGTGTAGATCATCGAGAATCTTGATAAGCGTTTAATTTTTTTTTATAAGTTAATTTATTTTTGGTTTCAGTGATTTATTTTTATTACTTTATAGAGCATTATATAATCTAGTTATCCCATACACAAAAGACAAAAGAGCCAATGAGAGTACATAACCTATAAATAAGTTTTACAGGTTAGAGCAAGCGATGTTTTTGGGCAGAAGTGGTTTTGAGCACATAGACCATGTCCTGACCAAGTGTAACAATCTTACTCTGGATACTCTGGACATCCTATGGTAGTTTCCCCTCAAAGCTCTACCATGGTTGGCTATTGGGTTAAGGAGTCCCAATCATAGGGAGGAGAACAAGGGTGGTAAGAAGAGGGAGAACTGCTATCATTAGTATTTTATATATAATTTTAAGGTTTGCATTATCATTAAAATTTTATATATAATTTTAAGATTTGCATATACTAGAGTTCACATTAAAAAAAATTTAAAAAAATTAAATTCTATTTTTAAATCTTGAAACCAATTAAAACCTAAAATAAATTAGGATCTTCTATTTTTATTTAGAATCTAATAAAATGATTATGGTATTTTAAAACATTTAAGATTCCAATCAAATTCTAAATTATATAGGTTGAGGTTGAAAATGTAAAAGTAAAATGGAAATACAAATGGATAGAGTGTTTTGAGAGATTCTTAATGGGGTTGAATGACTAGCTTATTGTTGTGTTAAGCTTCTATTCTAATCCATGCGGTAATGTCTTTTCCATGCAATGGTGTTTTGTATGATTGTGCTAACATCCAATCAATATGCTAGTATTTTCTATGTCTACGACACTGTCCTCTACAACTTTTCGCTGAGTTATTGGATTCGCCTGGAAACCGGCCGGATCCGGGTCTTATTCAAACCCGATTCGTGGTTCGAATCCGATCCGCGTACGGTTTGTCCAGGGTTCGAAAAAATCCCTGTGGGTTCGACCAGGACGAACCAGGCCGAACCTGTAATGAATTTGACGGTTTTTCTTCTGAGATCAACGAATTTCGGGATTTTTCAACCATCGCTGCAAGGAACAACCGACGAGTTCAGAAAATTTTCCAACATGAATTTTTTAGGGCGTGAGAATTTTTCGAGCACTCCCGTTAGAATTTCTTTTTCCATTTGGTGCCACCATTATTATTTTTCGACAAAACCCCTTTCGTAAAATTTGGCTTCTTCACAGGTATGTCCGATTTAGTTTGATGACAAAGCTCCTAGAGGCAGCAGTTGAGAGTCGAGATTTGTTGTTCGATCTCCAACTGGAACGCCTTGTCAATCTCTTGCGCTAGCTCCGCTCACATATAAAAGCCTATTGGCTAGTTAATGGGAACGTATTTATATTAATAATATTAATGTTATATTATAATATTTATATTAATATAAATATTATAATATAACATTAATATTATTAATATAAATATTATAAAATTTAAATTAATATAAATATTATATCATTTAATAATATTAATATAAATATATTATAATATAATATTTATATTAATAATAGAAATGTTATAATATAATATAAAATAATAATATTATTATATATATGTGTGTGTGTGTGTGAACAAACCAAAACCCAATCCTAAAAATTTTTTTGGTTGAATCCACGAATCGAACCGGCGAACCCAAACCCAAACCCAAACTGGCAACTTAGACTTTTAGCATAAACTTGCAACTTACTATCTAAAGTGGGATGCTAATCCATGCAATAATGTCTTTTCGATGCAATGGTCTCTTCTATGATTGTGCTAACATCCAAAAAACATGCTAATGTTTCCTATGTCCTCTACAACTTTTAGCATAAACATGCAACTTGCTATTCAAAAAAAAATGAATGTTTGCGACACATTTGAAGATTTACCTCAATCAAATCCCTAGATTGATTCAAGAGCTATATAGAAAAATATGCTATTAGTGCATAAAGATAAACTCTATATATAAGATATAAGTCCTGAATCCATTCCCTTGTATTCTCTTTTATAAGTAATCCCTAACCCTTTTGAACTGTTGGAAGTGAATTTAAAAAAATTAGGATATAAAAAGACATTTTTTTTTTAAAAACAAACATGGATTTTGAATTGACCTGAACACTAGTGCACATGGTCCATTTTAAAGAAAAAAACACAATGCTAATATAATAAAAAATTAAGAACGAGTAAGAGATGTTCAAATATGACAAGTGTTCTATTCTAATATATTATATAAATTAAGAATAATCTACACTCCAAACAATCAAAATAATAAAAAATATACTTACCAAAAGAGAATGCTTAAATATATATTCTTAAATAATAAATATATATACACTCTTCATCCTTATAAATTACCAAAGCCCTTTTTTATTTCCTTGTTCCTATCAACATCCAATATACCTACCCCTGGTTTTTTCTTTACCTAAAGATTATTTAAAACATTTTCAGTGGTTTTAATTTCCTTTAACATAAAATAGGCAAACAGAATCCAGACAAAGACAATTAATTATCACAATATGTAGCAAATTATTACATATAACTCAAACTGAAAATCAAAAACTAATGTTCATAAGGAGTTTAATTAACCAGCAGACAATTCATTTTTCCAAACTAATATAATTGCAGTGCAGATGTCCAAGTGGTGAAAGGAATTCATTGCCACATCTTTATAGGCACCCCCTTCCAAGCTATATATAAAACAGAAACAAGCTACTTAGAGACGGAGAAAACGTTCATTCTGCACCCACAACAAAAAATAAACTATAATAAGAAAAGAGGTTTATTGCAGTGAGCACTTGGGTGAAAGTTTAATCACCCCCCTGGGCTGGCACTATAGTATAGAGGACCTTATGTGGGTCTGTTCTAGTGAATAGAAAAATAAAAAAGTTAATTATCAAGCCAATCGAAACTGAACTGTACTTCCACAATTTCAACTCTAAGTTATGGGATAGCAATTGTATTTGCCTGCAACCACTGTTTCCCAATCTTCTTGTCACAGATAACATGTTTCAAGGAAGTTAGTCCACAAACACTTCTAGGTAGCCTCTTCAAATGAGAACACTCTCTCATCTCAAACTCATTTAATTTCTTTACTTGTCCTATTTTCTCTGGAAGTTCTTTCAGACCCACACATACTGAAGTGTCTAGATATTCCAACCAACCCAGGTTTCCAATTGATGATGGAAGCTCTTTTAGGCCTCGCAGTGCTGACAACCTTAACACTCTTAGAGAGCTCAGATTTCCAATGTTATATGGTAACTTCTGAACCTGATGGCAGTTGGCAAAAATCTTTTTGGGAAAAAATGGCAAACCAAAAGTATAAGATTTTTTCAAAAAATCGAGTAAAAATCGGAAAAAAATGGGAAAAAAATCGGATTACAAAAAAATTAGAAAATAATTAATATTAATCTATATAATATATTAATATTAATATGTATATTATCAATATGTTATGACTATAATATTAAAAAATATTAATATTAGTATTAATATATAATATTATAATATATTCAATATTAATATTAATATAATATATATTCAATTTATTCATAATATATATATTAATATTAACATAGATAATATATAAATATAAAATATAGATTAATGATATAAATATTATATTAGAATAATAAATACAAATAATATATTATATATTAATAATATTAATATTATATTTTATTATTATAATATAAAACTATTAATAATATAATATTTAAATATAATAATATTTATAATATATAATTATATGTATAATTTTATAATAAATATTAATAATATAATATATAATATTTTAAATATTATATAAATATCATAATAGAAAAATAATAAATACTAATAATATATCGTATATTTAATACAAATAATATATTATATATTAATAATATTAATATTATATTTTAATATATTATATTATAATATAAAACTATTAATAATATAATATTTAAATATAATAATATTTATAATATATAATTATATGTATAATTTTATAATAAATATTAATAATATAATATATAATATTATATATATATATATATATATATATATATATATATATATATATATTAATGAGATATTATATTATAATATTTTAAATATTATATAAATATCGTAATAGAAAAATAATAAATACTAATAATATATCATATATTTAATATTAATAATAATATATTTAGTATTAATAATACCCTAATAATATATCATATTTGATATTAATAATATTATATTTAATAGCCTAATAATATATCATAATTCATATTGATCAAAAATATATCATTTTTGATATTAATGATATTATATTTAATATTAATAAAAGCCGATAGGCTTTTATATCTGAGCATTACAGTGCTCCGAGATAGGCTTTTATATCTGAGCATTATAGTGCTCCGAAAAACATTCACGCCGGAACGCCTTAAAAATTTCACGCCGGAAGCCATAAAAAAAAATTCACGCCTGAAAATTTTCTAAACTCGTCGGTTCTATTAGAGCAGAATCATTACGTTTTTTTTGCAGGGGAAATGTGAAAACCCGATGCCCGCAAACGAAATATGTGAAAACCCGATGCCCCTTAAAAATTTCGCGCTGGAAGCCATAGAAAAATTCACGCCTGAAAATTTTCTAAACTCGTCGGTTCGATTAGAGCAGAATCATTACGTTTTTTTTGCAGGGGAAATGTGAAAACCCGATGCCCGCAAACCCTAGTCAAATGAAAAATCGCAGCAGATATATATATATATATTAAATGCAGAAACCCTAGACGGCAGCGCGATTTATATAAAAATCGTGAATTTTTTGGGGTAAAAATCGTGTATCTGCGATTCGCGATTTTTTGGCGATTTTTGCTTCTATGGGTAATAGACCACATCTGAGCGGAAGGCATATAGCAGAAACTTGGGCGCAACTTCTCTAAATCACTGCAGTGATCCATGTTAAAAACTCGCAGCTTGGTATTATTGAATGTGGAAGTAGTTTTAAACTATTCACATAACCTTAAAGGTAGCTTCTCTAAGTAATGTAGTGCTTTGCTCTGTTTTCATACAGCTGTTGCAATCACTCTCTCCAAGCAGACACTTTTGATTTGACTGAGTGAAGATGGTTAGAATAATGAATAACTTCTCCACATGTTGTATATGTGTCAATTAGGTGTAGAGGTGTTAGTTAGCTTGAGTTAGGTGTCATGAAGAATGCCAGGTTTATAGCTAGTTGTTGAGTGTTTGTAAGAAGCTATTGAGCTTCACTTGAAGTTATATATTGTTATCAACGCTTGTCAACGTAATGCAACCTCTTTTGTTTCATTCGTTCTCTAATTTGGTATCAAAGCTTGATGTGATCAATGGGAGTTTACATCAAGTTCAGCGCTCTCTCAGCAGCGTCGACAAGGTGCAGTGCAGGAGGAAAGACGGTGTGTGGCGTATGCAACTGAGATGAAATGCCAAAAACACCACCCTGCTGGTGTCCACGGTGAGCAGTTTTTTGTTTGATCTGAAGGAGATCTGCAGCTGTTTGAATGGTGCGATTGGTCAAAAGAAACTGCTACCAAACGCCTGGTGATCAAGCAGCTGAGAAGAAGCTGCTGTAGATGTTCTAAGCTGATCGACCATGTAATAACCCCACTAGTTGCAGCCAAATTTTTTTATTTTTTATTTATTTTATGACAGCCACTCCTATTAATTCACATTTCTTTTACATAACTGCACCTCACAACAGCAATAAAGAATAATCATAAAGCCCTTCATGCTCATCAGGCAGCCAAAAGAAGAGTTATAATTAATGCAATTACACTTCCAGATATTATAGCTTGATACATAATGCAATTACACCTCCAGATATTACAGCTTGATACATAAGCCTCATTTTATCCCAATAGGACTGAAAACTAATGTAAACAGTACATTCTACCTTATTCACAATTTTTCTCATTCTGTCCATAAGAAACCATATACTCAACCTTACTTGCTGCAAGTAAATCCTGAAATATATACATATAGAAATACACATCGATTTCTACAATAGTATTTAGGCGATGTAAAGTAATTAACAATATTTACAAGGAGTATTACCTTGTCAAGCTAACAGAAGGATGTGGTGCTTATCCTGGTCCTTGCTTCCATCATAGTTCAGCAGCTAGGGTGCGTCGTGAACCCAACCACATGGATAAGGATTCCCTATCCACCCCAACCTGAAATATATACATATAGAAATACACATCAATTTCTACAATAGTATTTAGGCAATGTAAAGTAATTAACAATATTTGCAAGGAGTAATACCTTGTTGAGCTAGCTGAAGGATGTGGCGCTTATCCTGGTCCTCGCTTCCACCATAGTTCAGCAGCTAGGATGTGTTGTGAACCCAACCACATAGATAAGAATTCCCTATCCACCCCAACCAAGTGAACCCAATTACATCGTGCTGAGAAACATATAGCTCAGAGATAATTCCATGAGAAATTGCTGCTCCGCTGCTGATAAGTGCAACCACCATATCAGCATAATGTTAAAAGAATTGATACCAAAACCTGTACATAAAAAGATAGACAATTACCCTGGATTGCTAGTCAAATTCAACAGATTTTGGCTTGCAAGTTCCAATAAGATGACAAAGGCATCCTGTCATTCCAGATTCCAAAAATAAACCCAAATATCTAACAGTGCATCAGCACAGATCTTTGTGTCCTCTGGAAATGACCCCAAGTCAAAGAAACGTTCCCTCACCACATCATCTAACAAATCAACACTGGCCTCCAAGCATTTAAGAAGCCCTTCTTTGTGATAATTCGATATTGATTCCCCTTTGGAAAGCTTATTCTTTGCACTCTCCCAGACCACATGAGGTTCCCCATGCAACAAACTTGCAATCACCTTAAGAGCTTGTGGCAAGCCTTTACATTCTGCTTGCACCTGTAACTCATGGAATGTAAAAAAAATCAGAAGGCCTTGTCAGACAACATAATTTACCCCATATGTTTGCAGATTAATTTCTTTGAACTTTATAACCATCTAAAATCACAGTCCTGGACCTATAAATTTTTAATTTAATTGATTAATACTAAGTTGCTTGGGAGACTGATTGTATAAATTAATTTTCTCATAATGTTTAATTGAAGGTTTCACTCTTGCTTGCCAAGTCCTTATTTTCTCATGCTTAATCCAGCAAAACATCAGAGGATTAATTTTTTTGTAGCAAAGATTCTAGATACAAAAAAATGTGCATATATAAATATTACGAATTTCATCCAGCTCTCAAAAACAGCAAAGAGATCAGAGAAGGCTAAACACCTCCTTAACTAGATTTGCATCTGCAGAGCATGGAATTGATGTCTGTGCGAATGCCCAGAAGCAGAAAAGTGACAGAGCATCCTCCCAGCAATGGTAATTGATACAGTTGAATAGAAAGGTTCCTTGGTATAGATACAGTTGAATAGAAAGGTTCCTTGGTATAGTGGAACCGTCTCTAGTTGTGATAAGAATCTTGTATCCTGGCCCTTCAAATAGCAATTTTTCCAGACTTGCTCTGTCCCAGGCATCATCCAGAATCACCAGAGTTAACTTCAATTGTTTCAGAAGCTACTGTTTCAGGTGTATATGTGCATCTTCCATATTTTGAAACTCAGGTTTCTTCCTCCCAACAATCATTCCCACATTGTCTCTAAAATGCCCTTCAGATTTGGAGACTGTGAAACAGTGATGAAAAATATGTTATTTCCAAAATAACCTGATATCCACAATAAACCAAGTCCGTTTACCTAGTAAATTCTTTAACATGCAAGAAAAATAAACGCTTAACCTCAGACTAAAGAAGGCTGCCTGCTGCAGACTGAAACCAGTAATGAGTATATAGAGACCACAAAAACACCTTACGACCAGAGATTTAAGGGGTGCTATCTAAATGAAATAGAGAATGACAGATAGACATGCAGCTACAAACTACAACATAAAATCGTAAACCGGACAGATTTATATTTATAATCCACCATATGAAATCCAAATGTTGAGTCAATACAACCAAAATTAAGTTTAAAGATCTTATTTCAGAACTATCATACCTAACAAGTTGATAACGTTTGTCTTAGGAGGATGTTAAAAATTCAGTCGTCTCATCTCCTCAGCAAGAGGGGAGAAAAACACCCAAAATCTTGTCATATGCTGGCATTCAAGGCCCAGAAATTTCACATAGAGTACCTTTCAAATACAATCTTAAAACAGAAACATGACCCATATTGGGGGGAAGCCCGTTTTACCTTTAAAATAAGGATCGTTGCATAGAGCCAACGCTAATGTCGTTTTACCTCCACCCCCATGCACTGCACACCAAGGACAGACACCTCACTGTTGAACAAAAGTGCCTTCAAATCCCCAATGGATTTCTCCAAACCCACGAAAATTTGAGATTTTCCATAACCATTATTATAGCTTGCGAAATCTCCTACAATTTCATCATTGTCAAAGAAATCATCTAAACAAAATTGTTGAAGCATCATGGTATTTTGGCAGGGGTCATTTGTAAGAATGGAAGCTTGTTTGAGGATAGAATCATTCAGTCCCCTACTTATCACTGCATGGGTAAAATATTTTCAGTTCTGCTAGAAGCCCTCTGGCATCAAGCAATATGTGTGCAGGAATTAACACCGGGAAGCCATTAATCTCCTTTTCAAGCTTGAGAATCTGCAAAGCATATCTCTAATTGAGAGGCAGCTTAAAAGTGCTAATATAATATACTGTGATAACCATTTAATACCTTCACCAAATTCCATTTTCCTAACAATGCTGCACATGAAGACCTCAATAGGCCGTACATTAGAGTCTGCCAAATTGACCTTCCCCTTTCATGAAACCCTAACTACCCACAACAATGAAACTGCAGTCCACCACTATCATCGTGCAAGCCTTCCTGGAAGGCGTTGGATAGTGGGGGAAAGTATTCCCTCTATCCAAGATATAAACTAGCACTTGCATCCTTTGGAGGTTCAAGGGATATGCAGATAGGAAATTTGAGGTAAGATGAGCAAATTTAACTATTAAAATTATAAACATTTTTTATAGTTTATTATGATAGCACAAGGATGATACAATATTATGTCTATACAATATTTATAGACATAATATTCCATGGTCTATATAAATAATCAACAATATTTATAGATGTCACAAAATAAGAATAGATGTATATTTTTGATCAGTTGATGTAAATAGAGAATTAAATGTTGATTATAAGTCACTGTCACTACTAAACACTTTTTAATATTTTATTTATATTTTTAATCTATAAGATAAATGGTTATACAATATTTATAATTTTATTTGTGAACAGTTGGAACAATTTTTTAGTTGTTGAAGCAAATTCAAAGATGCACTATTCTAATAGTAGAAAATTAAATGTTTTGTCAAAACCAAACCCTCAAGTGGTACTATTTTAAATGGAAAACATTTGGAACATTCTGATTTGAAGAACTTAGAGTAGAATTAAGTAATATATCAATTGGGATGTGTTTAATTGGGATCACAATTGAGATGATTATATACTATATCAATTAATTATTATGTATATTAGTAGTTTAAATATCTTGTGAGTGCAAACTATATAAAATAGTAATAAGAGATTATATTATATATAATGCTTTGTTTTCTAAAAATTTTTCTAAAATCATATAAAATTATTTTAACTCTTAACCTATTTTTATTTTTAATACAAACTTACTCAAAATTTACCTTAAACTTACATATTATTTTTAATACAATTTACTTACTATTTTTATTGAAAAGTGATATCTCACATTACAAAATATTATCATAAAAATACTACATTCTTCATAGAGGAAACATTTAAATGTCCATATGCATATAAATCTTTATTATATATAAAAATTAAAGTTTATTGTTAATATATCTGTATATTGGTCTCTTGAAATTTGTAAGAAAATATTATAGAAATTAGGCATGTCAATCAATGCAGGAAACTGCTCTCAAACATCTTCATGCCACGTCTCTTCCTAAATCTGGACCTGCTCTTTCATTTACTCACAAATAAGACCACCCTCAAACATCTTCATGCCACCTCTCTTCCTAAATCTGCTACCTCCTCTTTTATTTAATCTCACAATTAAACGCCAATAGTGTGTGGCAGCTTGGTAATAAGGATCATTAATATCAATAAAATCTCTTACAGTTATGGATTGTAGGCTTCATAAATTATACTGTCATGCCCACATTTGCCATGTGGTCATGACACGCAAAACCCCATGTCATGCCCACATTAGCCATGTGGTCATGACATGAAGTACCAAAAAAATTTCCACCTATCCCTAAAACCCCGTCACACAAAGGTGGAGAAGGCAAACAAGGTGCGGAATAAGACATCCACGACACCTTGTCAGGTGAACGCAAGCCAAAGGCACTAACATAAAGCGTCGAAAACTAACATCAATACAAAAAGAAGTAAAAGAGAACAATCTTTCATCAAAAGTATAACATAAACCATTCATGAGAAGAAGATAGACACTTTTAATCATTCAAACATGCAGGAGTATTGTGAAGAATACTAGACATAATGATTTGTAACCAACTCTAAAAAATAGCATAGAATCATAAATGAGAGTGTGAGGGCTTTGACATACAAATGAGCAATATAGCATAATTGAAATTATTTCCTATATTAAAATTCTCCTACAATTTAAATATCAATTTCTAAAACAAGAGATAATTCTTTACATTTACAAGGTGAAGGCTTCTCCCCAAACATGGAAGGAATGCGCTTCAAGGATCAAATTACAAGAGTAGTGTTGATACAACATAAAATAAATAACAGCCGAGGTGCCCTGCGGCACAATGATCAACATGAGTACATCGGAAAGCTACAACACAAAAAGTCTCGCCGAGTCTTCAACAGAACGCCAAAACAGGGCCAATGGGGGATGTTGCCCACCTCCCAACCATATTGCTATCGTCGAACGCAATGGATGTCCATTGTGCCCTAGGCAACCCCCGAGCTACGGAGAAAGGAGATCATGGAGCCATTGCAAGATGGTCAACTCACGCAACAAGGACCCCAAGCAAGACACCAAGGAAACCACACACGGATGAACACGAGTCTCACATGCACCCGACATGACACTAAGGGAATAGACAAAACACAAGATTTCAAGCATCCCCCCCTAAGTACACACCCTCACTAATCCAAATGGAGGTTCACCGACAGGGTTACTCATGTCCCAAACAAAACAAGAGAAAAAGAGCATATAAAAGAACACCAATGCCAACATCAAACATTCGTAACAGAGAAAAAAAAACATCACATAAAAGTTTAATACACGTGACTCATAAGTCCAGCTTTTATAACCTACAGTCTGATAAAATGTAAAATTAACAGTAACAAAGTAAATTAATTAATGTTACATGTTGTAGAGATTTTGCCAGCACAATAGTTAAACAAGGATATAAAATTGTCAAGCATCTCATTATTTACGCCAGTAGGTAGTTTGCAAATTGAATAGCTTGACTACAAGATTTAGTTTTTTTTCATAACTCATTCAAGATCTAGATTTCCAATAAGACTTCAATCATTAGACTCTATAGCTTAAATTTAGCAGAGGATTGGTTCTGATTTCCAATGATACTAAAGCTTAGATCAATAAACAATGAGATGCAGAAATAAGAACATGCATTGATTTGTCAAAACACTGTATTCATAGAGCAAAAGGGAATACTTGACATAGTATGTTAAGCTAGCCAGTTCATATCCTATTCTTGAAGTTTTAAAATTTCAGCTTGACTCATCCAACTGTCATAATGAATTTTAAAGATTCAAGATTTCAAACTTTCAGCCTGGAAACATAGAATAAACTTAAAAAGCTTTACTACTGAAGCTCTTTGGATTTGCTGTGACAGTAGATAAGCACAGAAACAGCAAGAGCAGAATGAGGCATGAAGAAGATTATACAGGCCATTTTACTGTGTAAGCATAGATGAGGCACATGAACTGTTTGACAGAATACCTCAAAGAGGCGTCATCGCACGGCAAGCAATGACTGCAGGATTTACACGAAAAGGATCTGTTTAAGAGGCTTTAGAAACTTTAAAACAAATGGTATCTGCAATTGCCCCGGTACAGCTGTGTGCTTAAGGCGGACGCATAGACAAGGCATGTGAACTAATTTGACAGAATGCCTCGAGGAGATGTCATCTCAAGGAACACAACGAATCCAGGATAAAACTAAATGGGTTTAGTGCAAGGGTCACAGAAAACTTACCAGCAAATGAGTTCGGCAGAGTACAGCCATGACCACGAGCCTGGCAGCATCCTCCTGCAGGAAACCCTCGCCTCCTCTTTCTTCCCTCCTCCCCCCATTTCCAGAACCTTCTACCCGTCCCAATCTCCCACCCTCCAGAAAAAACCCCCCAAGTCTATGCCCTAAAACCTCCCTTAAAACCCCCCCGAAACCCTTTTCTTTTTTGTCATTAAAAAAAATTAAATAACTTAGAATTTGAAATTACATGGCAAAAGCGAATTTCAAATAGAAATATAAACTTAAGGAATAATATTTTAATTAGTAACTTCACCAAAAATCCCATAAACAAAATATTAAGACATGCAAGGCATTTGCTAAAGAAATACAATAGGCATAATAATAAAAGGCTGTACTATAAGAAAGGAGGAATTTTAGAAAAACTTTCAAATTATATATATATATATATATAGAGAAAAACTATATATATAGCTTTTCATATAACTTATTTAGATGAAAAAACTATATATAGCTTTTCAACTTATTTATATGAATATATATATATAGCTTTTCAACTTATCTATATGAATATATATATGAAAAGCTATATATATAAAGTAATTGGAGAAAAAAAAACCATTAAAATGTAAGAACTCCACTACTAAGGTAGTTGCACTACTTTGACCTCTCAGTTAAAAGCACAAGGAATAAAAGTAACATACCTTTGTGATCATTACAAGTCATAACATGACATTAAAAGCAAAGGACCAACCCACGATAGTTGTTAAACTAAATCAACTTTGCATCGAAAGCAAGAAGGTTATTGCAAGCACACCACAACCAAACTCAAAGGAAACCAATAAGGTGAACGAACATTTTAGTCCACTAAAAATCGCACAAGAAACACAGCACTAGGTGGGTTTATAGACAAAACAGGGGTCCACTTACGTAACGATTTGATCTGAGGCAAGGAGAGTGGCACAAGAAATAGTCCCTTATCGAAACCGAGTAAATTGGGTTAAGAGGCCGACCTACCACATAAACACAAGGTCAAACACTCGATTGAAGGATTGGGTAAGGTGGGGTGGCCCGGTGGTTCCCTATCTCCTCCTCCACGTCCTTCCATTGGTCAAACACCTGCATACATATATCTTGCACACTCCATTCGAACATCAAATCCAACAATGCAATCATGGCTGAAGCAATACTAGAAGACCAAATGAGGATGTGTAACCTAACACAGCAAATATCTATCTTGCAACTATATTATAAACTAATCAATCATTTTATCATTTAATCTATAACTTATAAGAATAATAGGGTACACACCAATTAGACAAGGACAGGCCTTACATATACCAGTTGAAGAGGCTTGTGTCTGCGTGTATCCTCTGTTTATCCATTTCCATAGTGTTATCAAGCGTCCTTCTTTTGGATGAGACTGGTAATGACAAGCAAACATAGTGTCAAGGGGATTTCTATTTCATGTTTCAAGTTGCTTCAATGTGAGTTGTTTTAATGCCAACCCCTTCATTATAACATGATGGTTATTAACCCTCCATTGATTTTACCTGCACGTACCATTTTCTAGTTATATTTTTTCAAAGGAAAGGGAAAGGGAAAACGGTTGAAAACAAATAACTCAAGCAAGCATATCAAATTGCAAGATTTGAGGTGTGTAATGTGACCTGAAGGGGAGTGTGAACAAAAAACAAAAGAATCGCCTTGGGAGGAATCGATCCAAAGCCGTGGAGGAAATCTTTGTTTTATTAAAGGTATTTGCATTAGTCATTTGTTTTTTTAGCACAAAAACTAAAAATATATTTTCTACAATTTCCTTTAAACCATAGAAAACTGAAATGCCATTACTACATTTTTAAAAGATATGCCAAAATTTATTTCAATGCAAGACATTTCATTGCCTCTTTCCTTGCATATGCTTTGTGAGGCTCTTGCAGATGCTTTCTTTCTATGCCCTAATGTGCCACAGGGCGTGTAATGTTGAACTTTCAAGGAAAGAAGGAAGTTCAATGAGGCTCTTCTGAATGGGGGCATAAGTAGGTCAAAGGGCATTGGTATACCATCGGTCATGTACTTGAAAATCAAAGCCTGGTGTTCAAGCTCCTACCACTGAGATGGTGTGAAGCAAAACCTTGATCCCTATATAGCAGTACCATAATTGCCCATCCAATGCCAGTGTTATTCACGCTTTCTCCTCTCCCCATACACAATGGCAACCCTTCTTAGACAAACACAGATAGATGAATGTTGGTGTAACATGTATAATGCATCTATGTCCATAAACCGTCTGTGTACCTATATACATAATACATATATATCCACAATACCTGTAGTTTTGAAGGGGTACTAAGGTTGTTGGTGGTGCTGCAACAAAGCAGTCTATCTGTATAAAATGTAAGCTCATACTTGCATGAATCCATCAATTTTAAATAACACACCCCATCACTTGAATTGCTTGTACCATATCCCAAATTATTGATCATTGTCTCCTGATGTTGATTACCCATTTTCAAGTCAAATGGGAAGGAGTCAGTCCTGACAAGCTTCGTGGGATTGTGATTCTCTGTTGATCTATCATCATCATCGCTAGACTCGCAGAAACTCATAGCAAGCTAGGCAAGAATAACCCTGGCAATGGTGTTTCCTTTTGTAATCTCTTTTCCATTACCCATATATGAAATTGCTCAAATGTTTAGTGTGATGCTCCATATCCAAACAGACCAAATGCTTGTTATTTTGTCATTCTATTAGAGGCTATTTATACACAACCTTGGCGGTGATTAAAAGTAGTATAGTAAATAGCAGTCAGTATATGCATTTACTACAAAGACAACTATCCTATCTACCAAGTCAATTGTATATTTACTGCGAACTATGGCAGCATGAATTAGATCAACCCAGATTTTATGCATTTAGTGCAAAGATATTGGATTACTGCGTGAAATAGTTTTCAAAGCACCCGCGATAAAAAAACAACGGCGTGAGACAATTTTCTAAGCACAAATGCTCACATATAATAGCCTATCTGCTACTAGCGTGAAGAATTTTATGACATGAGACAATTTCGAGCACTATAATGCTCACATATAAAGCCTATCAGCTAAATAGTTTAAACTAGCAATTAGACCCAAAGGTTCAATGGGCACACCATAGTTTTGAGAAGAAATTGTAGAATTTGTTTGATTTTATTTTAATTTTTAAAAGTTTAATCCCCTAAATTATGTTATTTACTTTAAATTCACTCCCTACAAAAATATAATTTTCAAAATGATAGTTCACCTTCAATATGGTAATATGTTATAACACACAAAATTAGAAGTTTAATCCACTAAATTATGTTATCATTACTTTACATTCACTACCTTATATGTGTAGGTCATTACAAAAATATAATTTTCAAAATGATAGTTCACCTTCAATGTGGTAAAATGTTATAACACAAAAAATTAAATGTTTAAACAAAAATAGTCAACTCACATCTAATTCTTAAACTAAAAAATTCAAAAAAAAGAAAAAAAAAGTTTGGAGTATTGCTTTGGCATCTATATTTGTCTTCCTTTTAGAATTTATTTACAAAGTTTAAGATTAACATGCACATACATTAGGAAATCATATAAGTAATCACTAACATAAAAATAGATTAGATTTTAAAAATTAAAGTTTGGTGTTTGCACCAACTGTTTGAGCAAGTCATCTGTGAAGAAGTGAAGGGATTAAGTCTTAACTATTTGCTTTGCCCAAGGACATTCAATATAAATTTCATTGATGCAGGGGATAATATTCTACTGCACAAATATTGTGGCTACATAGATTGGATAATGGTAAAGTTGGTATCAAATGAAGAAATCCAAGGCCAAGATCAAGTGAAGTTGTAGGTAGTGGTATGGTAAGATTGATTCGTGTGCAACATTGCAAAGCTTTTATACCTATAGGTGATGGTGAAAGAGAGAGTGAATGCATATCAAACAATCAAATATCAAGCTGTGAAAAATAATTGAGAGTATTGTCTTTGCAAAGACATAAGTGTACCCCTTATATGCAATCATGGTATTTATCATATCCTGATTGCCATGCCACCCAATGTACCAACTCTTCAATCAAAGGATTTAAAGAGCCTAACCTTTAAAATTTTCTATTTAGTCTTCTTATCTTGGGAGGTACAACTAAGAATCGTTTTAAACAAAAAAAGCATATAAAACACAAAAAAAATCTAAGTAGTGGAGATTGACAAAACCTCCTTTATCTCAAAGCTATCAACATTCCCTGAACTAATTAATTTATAGTATCAAACTCCTCTTTCATGTCCTTTATTTAAGTATGTTGAATCTAGACGTTGTTGTTAATGGAAATATTGTCAACAGTATAAACTACTAATAATCCAATAATCTCAAAGAAATATGATGCAAATCAAATAAACAAAGCAAATTACCTCGAAGACCGATTTACCTCGAAGCTTCCATTGTCGCCTATCTTGTATTGATCTTGATGAATAGAGCTCTCATAAGCGTGCTTCCTCTCTGTTTAAAGATGACAATACTTGAATGGCTATGATTGGACAAATACAATGGAGATTACCTACAATGCAACTATCATGAGGATGAAAGATGGATGATTGAAGCCATGATTATATGGATGTGAGGATAATGGATAAAATGCAATGAGCAGTATGGATGCTTTGCCAAAGGCATGCTGGGATTCCTGTAGAGTAACTTTGCAATAACTTGTGGATGATAGAATGAGGGAATAAGCTTCCTTTTATAGGCCAAGGAGGGGCCAAATCCATGTGTCATGTCATGCCCACATTTTCCATGCGGTCACAACACTCATCACACGTGTCATAGCCACATATGTCATGTGGTTATGACACGAAACATCAAAAAATTTCTCACGCTTCCCTAAAAACCCCCTCGCATGCGTAAGCATGCTCGGCGGTGTACACTCAAGGCGAAAACTCTACAATTGTCAGCGGGGTACAAAGTACAATTGCGTTCATCCGGACGCACACAGTCCAACAAGGGGGTCTCTACGACACCGTTAACGTTGCTACAAGGTTTATATTATCAAGGTTCCTAACCCTAAATCTCGGCAGATTTCACAGCATAACGCCTTACGGCGTAAGTGGGAATTACTCAACACTATACCTCTTACGGGGTTCCCTGATAGATTAACAACTTCCCACGATGCCTTGTTCCTACTAAACTGACTCGTGATCTCCCTATTGGGTCATTTTTCAGCAAAGCACATTTGTCTGCCTTCTTTCTCGTTTCTTGAAATATACTCCTACTTCAAACTTAGCATTCTCAACAAGACAGTTCGTTTGCCCTCTCTTCCATTTCTCTGGATCTTAATTTTGATTGTATTTCTATCGCACTCACCTTAACTATTTCTCTGAAATTTAGTTTGTTTATATTTCGGTCTCTCTCTTTTGGTTTCTACATTTTCTTTATGTTTATCCTGTCCTTTCTTCATATTCTACGTCAATCAGAGTTATCACTGTATCTACTTTTAACTTTATTCCTAACTTCCGGATGGTCCAGATCACATAGGCTGGTTTACTACTTCGCTGGACTCAGTCTCCTGGTTTACTCCGATCAAGGATTCACCTTTACGTTTGTATTAATTAAACTTGTTCCTAAGCAAAATTAGCGGAAGGGTACATCTACTTAGTTCTCTCATCCCAGGTGGGAAATGCCGCGCATTTTCTCCTCTATGTTTTCCAATGTTAGTTTTTCTTCTTCTTTCTCTCTTTCATGTTTTCTCCATTGGACGTTTACTAACTACAGTTGAGATTAAAATGGCCACATGTGGAATGTCTGTGATGGCTTCTTTAAGTTTATTTCCAGTGTTCTTTTTAAGTATTAGGAACATAATTTTCCTCTTCATTTTCCTGCTTATTAATTTGTGTTGATTATTGAAACTTCCGAGAAACTCTTCCAGGAATGTTAAAGTGTTTTTTCGTTATGCTCTCTTTAAGTTATAATTTTATTTTCTCTTGTTGTTGTAAAGAGAAAACGGCCTTTCTGATAACTTATATCACCTAATTAATATATGTATGTATCTATATACAGATATATATGGATTAAATATATACATATATAAATATATATATAAATATATTTATCTTGTTATTAATACTATTATTATTATTACTATTTTATTACTCTTACTATTATTACTATTGTTAGTTTATTTTATTAATTTATTTAAATATTATTACTATTGTTATTATTTCAATTGTTATTCTTTTTTTTTTAATTTATATAAACAATATTATGTCTTCCTTTTATAAAACCCATACAAATACAATGTCATTGAAGGGCTGAAGCCCTAATTTTCCTTATGGTGCCCTAACCCCTCTTTTTTTTTGTTGCAAGCTGATCTCATGGTGACGACCATGGAGGAGGGTTGGCCAAAGATCAACGCAGAGGGAAGAGGAGTGCATGGAGTGGCGGGTCGCAGAGGTGGAAGTGCGGGAGGGAGACAGGCGGTGGTGTGAAGTGTGGAGGGCGGTGTTTGGGTTGAGGCGGAGGTGGTGCGGGCCGCGCAGAGGACTGTGGAAGGAGGTTCGATGGCGGAAAGGGCATGGCGCGTGGAGCGCGCAGAGGTAATGCCGCGGCGGAGGTGGTGCGGTTTGTAGTTTGGCGGGGGTGTGGGGAGGGGCGGAGCCCCACCCACATCCCACTACGTGGGGTGTGGGGAGGGGCGGAGCCCCACCCACATCCCACTACGTGGGGTGTGGGTGGGGGCTCCGCCCCTCCCCACACCCTTAAGGATCGACGGTGGTGGTGGGAAGGTTCAAACCCTTCCCACCACCACTCTACCATATATGTTGCGCTGTATACACAGCGAGTATTCTGCGACCATTGTATCCACATTTTTCTATTGCAAATTTCTTTAATGTAAACCGCGATTTTAATAACAGTTATTATTTATAATTATATATATATATATATATATATATATATATATATTCCATGTTGACTCTCAGACATTGTTCTTTTACAGTTCACTGATTTAATTAGTATTTCTATAATTACAGAGAATATATATATAAAAAAAAAGCTATTTTATCTAGTAACACAGTTCCATATAATGGATGAAATTTGCAAATACAGAGAACAACTAAAATTCTATCCGACTGACATTTATAATCACCGTTTATTTAAGACTTGAAAATTTGTTTTAAATACAGAGAATGAAAGATAACTATATTTTACTGCCAACCACATTTTTAGTAATATATTTCTTTCACAGAATACTTTATATATACAGGGAAATGAAAACAAATAAAACTACTTTATCTTGCAATCTCATTTCCATATAATAGTTGAACGTTCAAAAACAAAGGACAAACTTTAATTCTATCTAAATGCCAATTGACTTGATACAGATAGTGTTAAACCAGAGACTTAGTAAAATTCAATTTTCCCTTATAACTTGTTAAATTCAATTAAATATAAAATCGTATACAGATCCAATTTCATTGGCCCACATCTGGACAGTCTATGACTAAACCACACCACATTTTTATACTATTATATTTACTTCTTTATATATGTTTATTTCCAATAATAAAATCAATTTACAATATATAACAAGGCTAATTAACTAAAATTCATTCTTTCCTTCCAAACAAATCTAAAAATAAAATTTATCATTTTTGATCTAAAACAATAACAAATTTCAATACTAAAGATAACTTCATTCGTTTGTCTAATCAATACAAGTTTCATTTCTTAACACTAGCTTCACCAGGTATAATATAATTGAAAAATTATACACAACAACAATACTGAAGGGAAGAATTTCTCTCTTTCCCCACTCAATAATTCTTACAACTACAGAGGGAGAAAATCCCTCCACAATGAACTGAAACAGGATGAGGCTCAAAGAACCAAACTCTCCTTATAGCAAGGATGAAATACATTCTCCCTAAATACAACACTTCTCCAATTCCAACCATAAGCTTCAAGAGGAAACCTGCGTATCAAAGACAAACAAAGAAGAAAACACCACTCATCTAGCTCTCCTCCCTACCGTAGACCCGCGAGAGGGTCACCCCCGAGCTAGGGAGATCATACTCACACCAGGGTAACTCAAGCACTCCACTTCATAACAGGGAACAACAACAAACCCAAAACACACAAACACCCGTGGTTAAATTACACGACACGAAAACTCAACTACAGTGAGCTTCGCAAGGGGCAGGAGAGTGGACACACTCGACTCCAGAGTGTCACCCTTACAGATAATATAATCAACACAATTTCTCTTGGCCTCAAACCAAGTTTGATCACAAAATTTTTCAAGAAATCTATATTTGACTCTCAAGTCAAAGAACCAGTCACAAATACATACCCTCAAGGCTTTCAACATCCCAAAAGAACCTGGTATGCACCCGAGGAGGATCACTCCTCCCGTACCCCAAACTTGATGAGCATTTCTCCCAAGTGGGAGAAGCTCTGTCAACAACCCGACAACAGTTCCCACAAAAACAAAACAAAAACACAGCAAATAAACAACTTTCACACACTTTTCATACAATAATCAGATATACGAAAGAAAGGTAAAACCAAACCAACCTTACAGAGCCCTTCAGGGATGAAACTGATGTAGAGCTTCAGTGAGATCTCCTCCAATCTAAGCCACCAAACTCCCTCCTCCTTTTCCTCTCCCCAAAACTAACTTTCTTATTTTGGCAATAAAAATAAAACTCTCCAAAATTCAACTCACTCCCTTTCCATCCCAAAATGGGATTCAAATAACCCAAATCCTTTTAGTTTAGAGGAATGGGGAGGTGACACTTGTCACCTCCTCACTCTTCCCAAAACGACTATTATGTCCCAAGGGATGAGTGTTGGCTTATGTCACTCACCCATCCCTAGAGTACTCCTTATCCCTCTCCTCATGTCATTTCTCTTACGCATGGGAGAAATAAAAGGAGTTAAAGGAGGAAAAGACAGGTGACCCATGCCTCTTCTTCCTTCCTTCATTATAGATGACCCCACAACTCATGGGGAATCTCGCTAATGGTGAGGGTGACTTCAAGTCAATTCCTCTATAATGGATGGGTTTGTAGTCATCTCTTACCTTGGGGATTGAAGAGGGATGGGTTGGGTGTTGGTACAACCCATCCTATCCCCCCGTACCTCCAATTTTCGTCACCTAACTTCAGGGTGAAGTTAAGATGACCTGATGGAGGTTACTCAAGGGTTACCCATGCCAAATGGGGCCCTGGACCCATGGGGTATAACCCAGGGTCAACTTTAACCTATTCAGGACACCTAGGGTCATGTTAAAATACAAGAAAAGGCCTCAAGAATTTAAATAAAAGAAAAGAATTTCAAATTTAAACTTTTTACAACACAAATCATAAGTCAGTGTGACAAGAGGGTAGATCTACCCATTCGACCTTATGAAATACCACATTACAACACCACATCAAACACAGAGTGATCTTGGTTCCTCGTGGAACCAGATCGGCTTAACAAGGAATAACAAAAACAAGGTGCGGAATGATCTCCGAAATCTGTGGTTTGATTAGTAATTCCTGCACACTAAATTACAAGATCAGTTTCACATATAATCATCATAGCCGAAGCAACTTAAAAACATGCATTATCATGACATAGTTCTAAATAGCATAAATGAAATCATATTACAATTTTCTTTACATCATTACCTAATTAAGTTTTCTGAAATGCAAATGTTATCCAAACATCACCCAATTAGTTTTTCCATAATCATAATAAAGTTTAATAGTTTGACAAATCCAGGAACTACTATCCCACAAATATAAAAAGTATCAATAATAGTAATGTAAATAGTCACAAGAACAGAAGTAAAAAGGGTGGTCCTCACATGTCACAAGATCAATGGTGGAGACTTAGTCTTGAGAGGTGTACGGTGAGGATTGAGTTGGTTGAGATGAGGGAGAGAAAGGGGGGAGATGTTCCTCTCACCTTGACATGGAGGAGAGAAAGGAGTGACATGAGTCCACATGTCACAAGGCTCACAATGACCCAAGAGAGAAGGTCAAACAAGGAGACATGATTATAGGGAGGCTGGATAGATTCTAGGGACTATGGAACAAGTGTCACAAAGTGTCACTTTGACCATGGTGGCATGGGGAGACCATGCCCTTTGGAATAGGGATGGTTGGAGAGATAATAGACCATGTGGGTGAGAGAAAATAGATTAATTAAATATTGATATATTTAATTACATGTACAACAAGGTGAGGTGGATGTGTGAGGTGAAAAGGTGACGTGGAATTAGGGACTTAGGACTTTGGAATAGGATGATTAGGGGATTAAATAATTTGATTATTATTTAATTAAGGGATGACATTAGAAGAACAAGTTTAATTGACTTAATTAAATAAATTGATATTCATTTAATATTTGGAATAATTAATGATGAACATGAATCAAATAGATAAATTGATGAATTTATTTAAATGATAGAAGAATGGGAATTAAATAAATAATAAATATTTATTTAATTTGTCTTTGTCATTTTTAGGTGTATACATTTTGCCCCTCTTAGGGACAATGTGTTTTAACACGTTGTTTCAAAGAATAAAAATTTTCTGTGATTGACACATGCCCCAGTTTGCCCCTAGTACAGGTTGATGACGATAGGATGCCTCCTCGGGAGATTGGACGGGAAGAAATTAACGACTGGATGATGGACGATCTCACGATGAGATAGTTTGAATGACAAGTTACACAAGATAAAATGATAACACACACAAGCAAGCAAGCAAGTATGCACAAATGATACAAGAATAAACAAGGTATTGCCCATGTCTAGCTGTAAACTAATGATTAATCGATAATGATTGACGATGATAGTGTTGTCATTGCGGGGAATGATATATCCCTAGATCAATACAAAGATGCGGGAAAGATATATCACACTGATGATGATGATTGTTTGATTTGGTTTACAACGAGATTAGGATCAAGACCCTTGATTGTGATTAGATAATTTGACAAGATTGATTGACTTGATTGGTTTGGATTAAGGACAGACTTGCACTAGGATCATTGCTTGATTTGATTGAATTGATTTGATGAATGGAAGAAGTGATTAAAGATTTGATTTGAAGGATTGATGAAATGATTTGGATAAAATAATAAATGGATAACTTAGATCCTGAGACACTTGTAATTTTGATAATGATGAAATGCTTGTAATGAAATAGAATGCAATTTGGTATGTATGATAGTGGATTTTGTCATCTTCTTGTATGCAAGTATTTGAAGTACTTTGTTTCGTCGTTGAGCTTTTAAAATGTTGTAAGAAAATACAAGCATCTAGGTATAATTAAACCATGATGACCTGAGTATTACTTACATGGATTTTGATTTAGCAAGTTAATATAAGCATCTAGGTATAATTGAACCAAGATGACCTGAGTATTGCTTGCGTATCAACAGACAAGGATTAAACCTATTTCATGTTTAGACCTTTGATGTCCTCGATGATCATTGTGTTGATCATGTATTTAGACAGGGCTCTGACATTACTAAATATAAAACCCACAATTAGCAAACAAATAAAAATGATTATGCCCCCATCATAGCTTCTCTAGTTTGAGACATCCTTGAGTAGCGTAGAAAGAAATAATAACAAAAATCATGATATAAGACTTTTAAAACAATCACTGAAAAACTTCTTGCCCAAAACATGTTTTCTTGCAATAACTTGATAGAATCAGTTTGATGTCTCAGGCCAAAAGGGTTTTGTTAAGTGTTGTCTTGGTGTCTTTTGTGTCAAGATGATGTTGGAAACTTGCTTGTCGTACTACTTGTTGTCTAGTGATAAAACTGTGATCCGATTATTTACCCTCTAAATTTATGGCATTTAAGAACCTTACTCCCTGACTAGGTCAAGGATTTGCCCCCAGTCAAGTCGAGGGTTGATTTATTATGGATAAACTAACAATGAACAATGTGACGGGCCCTAAGGGACTAACCTAGTGCCTAGGGGACTCATTGCTAAATGGCCTTGCCTACGTGACAACACAGAGGCAATGTAGTACAGGGTGGATCTATATGGACCTAAAGACCTAGGTAATGAGAAATGGTTTAGACTCGATTGGATCAGAGGATAGATGACATTTAGTGGAATGGATGGAAAAGGAACAAAGGTTTACAGTATGATCAG
Organism: Cunninghamia lanceolata; assembly: GCA_027924645.1. NCBI lineage: Eukaryota > Viridiplantae > Streptophyta > Pinopsida > Cupressales > Cupressaceae > Cunninghamia > Cunninghamia lanceolata. The sequence goes on along the minus strand of BSBN01000237.1, from coordinate 17,292,809 downwards.
GGATATGGATGGAAGGACAGCCTCGAGGGCGCATCAATGATGGCCTTGCCTACATGATAACTCAAAGGCGACGTAGTTTGGAGAATGATCGATGAACCAAAAAGAAATTAACTAATTGATAAAACAAAAACACAACCGACATACTCTCTTGCCAAAGAGGATGCTCAGGGTATATGGAGCCTTATTGTAGGAATGATATATCTCTTAAAGGCTGTTGATCTAAGATAGATGGATTGTTGGAGTAGATGTGGCAATTGGTATGTGGACAAATGTATTTATTTAGGAGTAGTCTTTTGTCTTCTAGTATGATGTTGATGATTGTTTTTCTGGATTTTCGAAATGTTTTTGGGATTTTCTAGATTTTGCTAACATTTTGATGTTTTTTGGTTTTTTCCAGGTAACAATTTGGATAACCTAAATGCTAGATACCGATGACAAGGGAACATCATGGATAGGTAGACATATGGTTGATAGTGGATAATGGATCGAAAATGCATGAATGAGAGATGGACGGGAAAATTTAGGATATGATCTCCAAGGACTATGTCGCATAGGAATAACATGTCATACTCAAGATATTGGACTCAGGATATAGTGTGACAATGCTTGCAATGATATGATGGTAGGATATGTTTAGTAGGTGCAAGGCTTGAGATAGTACATGAGAAAGCTTATGACGAAGGAGGATGATAGGATTGGTTTGAAAGGGATGAGGTATGTCAAGATATATCCAAAACATCTGTCAACATTGTGCCCCCAATCTTTATAAATATCCAAAGAGGAAGGGAGGATAGATGGGATAACAATATGATAGTTATACATAGGATAAGGATGATAGGATGGTATGGTAAGATAGGGTGGAAAATGATAGGGTTGATGAGACAATGTGCTCCCAAGGTTAAGTGACATAGAAGATCAACCTACAGATGATGCATGTTTGCCAGGTTTTCATCATGGTACTTATCCAAGGTGCCACCAAGGGTGGTTTTCATCATTGGACGAAGGGATTTTTCTTTTTTTTTTTTGAATATTTGGATAGGATAGGTAGAATATGGATGAGAGTGACTCAAGTGTCTAGTTCCATGAAAGGTGATAGTCTCGCTAGAAGGGTATTATTGCATGGACCATGTCAATTGTGCTCATAGATGTTGGCAAGGGATTGTATGAGAGGGAGATGGGGTGGGTGGATAAAGGGATTATGATGTGTATCATGTATGGAAGGAATATGCAACGATTGACGGGAGATAGTGGATTATGATGTGGGTTAGGGATGGAAGGATAATGGATTATGATGTGGATATGGAAAAGCATGGACCATAGGAATATGATGAGTGAAATATGTGGGACAATGGATGAAAGATGGGGAGATGGAAGTACATGGAAATGTTGTGGAATGGAAAGGAACCGAGACCAACAATTGCACACACCGTGATAAACACTGAAGCTTTTGATGTGGAGGTGGCGTAAGAAGCAATGGAGATGTTTGCTTAGGAGATGGGTGACGAAGTGCTTTAGGTACCCACATAGACTTAGTATTTTTATGACTTTTTCTTTTCATGTGGGATGGAGGATTTTGGGATTTTTGAATGAAATGGATGGAAGATGATGGTTGGGATTTTTGAGAGGTGGATGCCTCTATTGACGTGATTGTTGTTTGCTTAGGTACCCATATCATTTTAGTTTTTGACTTTGCTTGTGAAGGTATAGGTTTGGATAACTTTTTGGATGAATTTTTCTTTGATTCTTTGCATTTGTACCCTAAGGCATTAGGATCCTTAGGATCTTTTCCTTTATGTGTAAAGGCATCCAAATTTTTAGTTTTGAATCCCATGGACATGGTGGAATGAGTGGAAGCTTCATGTTTAGACAATGTGTGCATTTGTTGGTCACGATTAGGAATGTGAGGGTATTTATGGCTAATAGAAATGTTAGGTGTTGGAAGTAATGGTGGCAAAGTGGATAGAGAAATATTAGGAGTGGGAAGTAACATAGTTAGATTGGATGGTGGAAGGTGTATGGTCACATGCTTTTGACATTTGTAGGATGATGGAGGTGGAATGGCAACATATGTCTTGGGTATATGGTAGGATTTATGATGGGAAGTGGCGGATTTAAGAGGAATGGAGGAAGTACCAACATCGTTAGATTGTTCACCTTGGGGTGTGTATCCAAGGCCATATGAGCGAGGATGGATAGTGACATGGACGGGCTCCAAAATACCTTGTTCGTGAAGGCCTAAGCCTTTACCTTGGTACTTCATGTTTTGGAGCATGCGATGAATAATGGGATTATATGTGTTTTCGGAACTAGACACGGGTTCATTATTAGATGAAGAAGGTAACATGGATAATGGTTGTTGTGTTCCTAACGAAGAACACTAATGAATGAAAGTGGATATGATGATGGATTTGAAATGGGAACGATGGTGGATGTGGAAGGATCATTAGGATCTTGATTAGTATTGTGTTCACTTAGATCCAAATTATTTGTTTGATCTTCTATGTTTATGTGTTCTTGGGAGGCACATGTCTCATCATGACAAGTGGCAGTGGTGGGATCATGACTAGAGCTAGATGGAAGAGAAGTTTCTTTTCTTTGAAGAAAGGCCATAAAATGGGGTGAATGCTCAAGTAGGTCAACAAGACTTTCATTAGGTGGAGCATGTAGGTGTTGGGTGTCTTTCTCATGAATGGTTGTGGAGATATGAATAGGATCAAGATTCTTATGGATAGGCTCTTGGTCATAGAGAAGATTATCATAGATAGTGTGATAGAAAGTTTGGGTAGGATGAACTTGGCTTACTTGCTCACGGATAGTAACTTGATCATAAAGAGGATTAAGTGTGACATGGATGGGATCAATTTGTTCGTGCAAAGGTTCTTCATCAAAGATAATATCTTGATCATATAAAAGATATAGGTTATTGATGGGTTGGATGGAGGTGCTTTGAACTCGATTTAGATAAAGGATTGATGTTTCCACATGCTTTAGATTATACTCTTGACTTAGACTCATGGTGGGAAATTCTTCAATAGGTTCAATGGATTGCGAACTACATGACGAGATTGGAGAAATAGGCATGACATTTGAAGGTTCTTGGATAGTTTCAAGGATAGGGATTTTATGGCATGAGGGTGGTTTATTCCTTGCTAATAGCCATTGGATCACATCCTTAATGAGCACACAGGTGGATGGACAATATAACAAATGGAGAATAATGGTAGATGGTGTAGTCTTATGATTAAGGTTAGGATTGCTTGTGCTAGATAAGGATGAAATTGGATGAGTGGATTTGGATTCTCCATAGCTTTTCTTCTACTTTTAGATTTTCCAAAGAGTCTTTGGAGAAAATTATTCAAGGATTCATTGGTTAATGGAATAAAGCTTGGAGTGTTTGATGGTTTGGGATTTAAGTGTGTTAGGGATTGGCTTAATGGATTAGGATTATAAGACGGAGGTTCCATATTGATGGGTGGATGATGGAAGCTAGTAGATGGATTGGTGTATGATTCCAAGCTTGAAGTGGGATTTCCCTTGTCTAGATTATTAGTAAGATGACCTAAGGATTCTACAAAGTTTTCATCATTACTAGGATATACAAAGTTCTCATCATCACTAGGATCTACAAAGTTCTCATCATCATTAGGATCTACAAAGTTCTCATCATAATTAGGAGCAAATTTTAGGCCATCTAGGAGTATCTATGGTTTTGGAGTTAGTCTAGATTTGTTGATGATCACAACCATTTTAATGAACGAAGACTGGACTAGGTTGAACTTATTTTCCAATTATAAACTAGAGCAAAAAGGGTACTCTAAACTACTAATGTTTTTGCCCCACAATGTATGGAATATGCCTCTGCTTTGGATGTGCAGCTTCAAAAGCGTAAGATAAAGGGTCAAATGAGTAGCTCTGTGGGTCAAATGCACAAATTTGATTGAATTTGAATGCGTAGCACTGTGTTTTATATGTGCCATTCTGTGTGTTAAAAGCACCGAAAGATTATTTGTGCATCAAAAGGGTTCATATGCACAGCAAAACAAGTTAAATGCATAGCAAGATTAAATGCACAACAAAATTGGTTGTATGCACAATGGGATGGATCAAGTGCGCAACAAGATTATATGCATAGCAAAACTGGTTATATGCATAGCAGAATGTTTTGAATGCGCAGAACTGCATGCATTTGGTTTGTCAGTTTTAGTTTGACAATTTGATTTGCTTGGAATGTTTTCCTAATTTAATCTAAGGTTTACAATGCTGATTTTGGTTCAAGTTATTGCTATAAAACAAAGAGAACAAAAGGTTTCCATGATTACTTTGACAAAATTAAAAACAAACAATTGCAATCCTAGGGATGGCAAAGGCAATATTCGATGAATTCCAACTTGGGTTTCCCCAGCCACTTACATAAAGGTGTGACAGATAGTAACTTGATAGCACAGGCTCCTCTCCACGGCACTCACTTCTCACGCATATCAAGTACAGTTCCTCCAAAGAGTTGAACTTTTTGTCTCCACTCTAGATGAGTGTATAACGTTGAACGGCTTCAAAGGTCTGACCTCTTGTGTCACCAAATAGGGGTTTTTGGCTTACTAGAACAAATGGGTTTTAGTCAAGGTATCCATTCAGGTGGTTACACGTGCGGCCATTCGCTCCGATAAGGAGGCTTCCCAACCTACAGAGGTTACGCTCCACAAGGTTTTGGGGGAAACATTGGTCGGTGCAACACAACAACACCCATTGTTTGCAACTTTTGTCACAAACTCAATTTATGTTAAGTGACTTGGAGGTGGCTTGGCTTTAGCCCATTATCACTCGAGGTCGTCCCACTTGGAAGGATGAAATTCCAAGGGTAGGCCTCTTCTAAAGATGACAAAAATAAAATGATAAGTTTGGCATTTTGGTCACCCAGTTAAGGGGAGACCATAGGCCTGTTATCATTTTTCAAGCACAGAAAATAGTGGTTCTTTACCCTCCTAGTTAAAAGAAAAAAAAACAACTAAATGGGTTAAACCTACCAAGCACAAAAATTCAAAACAAGATAGCCATAACTTGGAAAAGATTGTTGTTCATTTTAATCCTCTAACAAATATAGATGTAGATTGTTGTTTGAAGGAAAAAAAACAAGTATTACTTTCCCCTATTATGCTATGTGAAAGATTGTAGTGCAAGATAGTGAAAAAGCCTAAAGAAATTGTTCAATTTTACCCCTAGGTTGGGACTATGTTAAATTTGTAATGCAAGTTTTAATGCAAGATAACAAGATTACTCCACCTATTTAGATGCTAGATGAAATTTGCATGAACATTATATGATTACTCTCCCCTAATTAAAAATCTAAGTGAAGATTGTATGCAAGATGATAAGATTACTCTCCTACTTAGAAGCTAGGTGCAAGTTGCATGAATATGATATGATTACTCCTTCCTAATTAATTCTAAGTGGGTTAACAATGCATCTAAATGACTAAATCCAGTTCCTAGTACCTGCAAGTGAAGGTTAGTATAGAAAAACTCATGAAAATGTTACAACTCTCTATTATAAATCAAATGCACAGATTTGCAGTTTATATGCGCAGTACTACGTAGTGTATGCGTAGTTTCGCAAATGTGCAGCAAAAATGACTATATGCGCAGTACTATGTGTTATATGCGTAGAAATGTCAAATGCGCCGCAAAATGCATCAGATGTGCAGCAGAACTGTTTGAATGTATAGAAACATAAAAGTGCAGCAGAGAGTGTTGTATGCATCAAATTGGAAGTTGCATGTGTAGAAATGACCTATCGTAATTGAACCTTCACAAAACACTCAGATGGAAGTTAAAAACAGGGCAAGGCCCCATGGTGGGTGCCAAAAATGTTAATGGAAATATTGTCAACAGTATAAACTACTAATAATCCAATAATCTCAATGAAATATGATGCAAATCAAATAAACAAAGCAAATTACCTTGAAGACCGATTTACCTCGAAACTTCCATTATCGCCTATCTTGTATTGATCTTGATGAATAGAGCTCTCAGAAGTGTGCTGCCTCACTATTTAAATATGACAATACTTGAATGGATAGAATGGATATGATTGGACAAATGCAACGAAGATTACCTACAATGCAACTATCATGAGGATGAAAGATGGATGATTGAAGCCATGATTGTATGGATGTGAGGATAATGGATAAAATGCAATGAGCAATATGGATGCTTTGCCAAAGGCATGCTGGGATTCCTGTAGAGTAACTTTGCAATAACTTGTGGATGATAGAATGAGGGAATAAGCTTCCTTTTATAGGCCAAGGAGGGGCCAAATCCATGTGTCACAAGATCAATGGTGGAGACTTAGTCTTGAGAGGCGTACGGTGAGGATTAAGTTGGTTGAGATGAGGGAGAGAAAGGGGGGAGATGTTCCTCTCACCTTGACATGGAGGAGAGAAGGGAGTGACATGAGTCCACATGTCACAAGGCTCACAATGACCCAAGAGAGAAGGTCAAACAAGGAGACATGATTATAGGGAGGTTGGATAGATTCTAGGGACTATGGGACAAGTGTCGCAAAGTGTCCCTTTGACCATGGTGACATGGAGAGACCATGCCCTTTGGAATAGGGATGGTTGGAGAGATAATAGGCCATGTGGGTGAGGGAAAATAGATTAATTAAATATTAATATATTTAATTACATGTGCAACAAGGTGAGGTGGATGTGTGAGGTGGAAAGGTGATGTGGAATTAGGGACTTTGGACTTTGGAATAGGATGATTAGGGGATTAAATAATTTGATTATTATTTAATTAAGGGATGACATTAGAAGAACAGGTTTAATTGACTTAATTAAATAAATTGATATTTATTTAATATTTGGAATAATTAATGATGAACATGAATCAAATAGATAAATTGATGAATTTATTTAAATGATAGAAGAATGGGAATTAAATAAATAATAAATATTTATTTAATTTGTCTTTGCCATTTTTAGGTGTATACAGTTGTATATAGGGGTAGTAAGTAGTTTGTCATCATATTTCAATTTTTTTTTTGTTATAAGATTTTTAGCTCAGTTGCCTTTTTTGAAGTGGTTCAATCTAATAATTTATCATTTCATATTTTTGTTTGCACACTTATCTATTATTCTATCACTGGTAACTTCAAATTTGATATGAATATTGATTTGAATTCACTCTCACAAATATTACTTTTATTTGCACACTTATCTATTATTATATCACTGGTATCTTGTGAATTTGATATGGATATTGATTTGAATTTTCTCTCATAAAAAATAAATTCAATACAAAATGGCCTCCATATAAGGGATGAGATATAAGGTAATAAGACACCAACAAAAGCTTTCCCTTTAAAACCCATCTAAATCACATAGAACCACTATATCAAGATGATGAAATTGTGACAAACATTATTATCTATAAAGAAATCACTATGTTCATTATTTATTATGTGATTAATTAATTTGAAAAATAATCAGAAAATGAAATTGTAATAAACATATCATGTATAGAGAAATTTCCTCCGCATTATTAAGAAGGGTAAGTGTGCTTTCTCAATGATTTGGTGATTTCATCTTAGTTTAGCAAATGAAATTGTGGGCCAATTAATGTGTTGATTGCCACAAGCAAAGCCAAGATTGATCAATTGGTGGGTTTATTAAGGCATTAGAACCCACCAAACTAATTGAAACCCAATGAACTAATTATGAAACAATTTAAAGTCAAGTCAATGTTATAACATTACCTCTGATCTAACACCACGAATACACTATCAACACACTATCACTGGCTAGCAACATATTTTACTACGTCAAATAAAAAATATAATCAAGTCACTTAACATTAATGTTTTTTCTTGTTAACCCTTTAGTTTTGTTGGGTTGAGAGAATAAATATTTTGTATCAATTTAATAACCTTTTAGTATAGGGAATACAAATCATAAGTACAAGAATTGAGGGGTATCCATATTTCTTAGGCATGATTACATCTTCATTCCTTTAAGGTGTTAAAAGCCTTTGGTGAGTATTTTATGAGCCATTCAAATTCATCATTAATATTATTTTTTATTAAATTGAGAGTGCTTCTAATAAATAATTCTATAGAAGTTTTTTTCATCAAATTAATCATTGTGGAAATGTTGTATTTGGGTGTATTTTTTCGTTTGTAACATGAACCTTTCACACTCTTAAGATGACAAACATGCATAAATGCTCCTTTTAATAATTATACCTCTATGCCCCTTGTTAAAGTGGACAACACTCAAAGCATAGGAAGTTCTCCAATGATACTCATCACATTCTTTTTCCCAAATAGATTTTTACATGTGTTATTCCATCATGTTATTTCAAAATTCTAATCTACGTATCAACCCTTTATACATGGGTTAAGATTATGATCTCTTAAAGGCACTACTTGCAACGCTAAGTATCACAATAAGGTCATTAAATCAAATTGTTGCTGCCAAATACTACTGGATTGAAATAATTATTACATTATTTGAGATTAAGAGGAAATAATTCAATAGGGATTATCTCTTGCCAAGCCATATAGATATCCTTGACATTTATAGAATGGCTTGCAAAAGGAGTAGTTAATCTTTGTTCAAGCTTATCAATATCCACATATTACAATGAAGTTACTAGTTACAATATTTATCACAATGAATGACTGGTTTGGTTGCCTAGGCTATGTTAATTAAATTGCTCAACTATCAAACCTCCTTCTACCAAGTGAAGTGAAGTAATGAGATGAGAGCAAAGGATATGTGTAAATAGAGGAGGCTAAAGGTGAGAAAAATTGGATCCTAAAGGGAAGTATAAGACAAAAGTGGGGCACTATATGAAGTGCCATTTTTCTTCTTACCAGTACCCTTACCCTTCCAAATCATCTTCTTTCCATTAACATCTTATTGTTTAGGGGAGTTTGAACATGGGTGTTCTTTAGAGAACACATCATTTGTTAGGGTTAACCGACAGAAGATATCAATTAAATGCAAATAAAGATTAAACAGAGAAATGGAAATACACAGAAATAATACTGTGAGACACAAGTTTTAACGTGGTTCACCCAAACTCGGGCTACATCCACCAAACAGAGAGTCCAATATTATTATCCAATAAATCAAACCGATTACAATCAGCAATCCCTGCAACTCAATACCGCTACAAATGCTACAATACAATACCAAAACCCTAACCCTTAGCCACTTTTATCAAGCTTTTTGTTGGTTAAAAAATAGGGTTTTCTTATGTCGATCAATGAAAAAATAACTAAACGCGCAAGGGGTGCTGCCCCTGGACCCCGCAAGGGGCGCTGCCCCTTGACCCCGTCTTGGGGGCGTTGCCCCCAAACCCCCGCAAGGGGCGCTGCCCCTTGACCCTATAGGAATTTGGGGGGATACCACGCCGATAAAAGTGGGGTAAATATAACCTCTGAGTCTGATTAGGCTCCATATAACAACATCATTTGTAGGGGGTAATTTTCAAAGCAACTCTACACAAATCTAAATTTACCCATCCTAGAGAAATAGGATAGAGATGAGATGTATATTTGCCCAATGACTTTGAAATTCATAGAAATATTGTAGTTTAGAATTAAATAAATATGGTCCAAGCAAATAGTATTATCTATGTTTAGTAGTGTGAAAGAAGGGGAGATGGGGTTTTAATGGTTTATGTTCAATCCTCCTTTCACAACAAACATTCCAAGGGCTTATCAACCGAGTTGAATCTCCACTAAGCTAGAGCAATCACCTATCAGGTTAGTCTACCACTTAGGAAGGTGTGGATTCTTGGATGTGTCAAACAATGTCTCTATCTAATGCTTAATTGTACTTAGAAGCCCTAATTTTGAAAATCAGTAAGCAAATTATCAAATTACGACAAATCATTTCAAACTGAGGTAAAGGATAGAGATATTTAACTTAATATTTTTTGAAGTTCAGAAGGCAGAGAAGTCGGGGACACGAGGACTAGCGCCCAAGTCCAAGGTACATGTTTCTTTGTAGGATCCTGATCTCCTTCCGACACTGATTTGCACTACAACTTCTATTTTTAAGAATTCAACTGCAAAGGACACAAGGACTAGCACCCTAGTCCAAGAAAAGCTATAGTGTCTTGCTTCTTTTCAGATCCTAAATCCTTGATGCCTGCCACTCCTTCCTGCAACTCCACTCCGCAGGACTCGACACCTAACCTCTTTGAGTCTCCCCCATTTCCTTAGTCCTACACCAGAAGTAAATCTCCTTGAGTCTTCCTTTCTCTCACACGATTTCCTCTTCTTTCCCCTTATACTAGCTAGTAAAACATAAACCCTTTGAAATTGAAATCCTTCTTTAAATGGTCATTCTTATTTGTTCATTCTCTTCTACCTACCCCCTATTTTCTTTTTGGTAGTTCCTTATATCTAAAAAGATCCTAAAATATGGCCATTTTTCTACTTACCTTGCTTTCATAGGTGTCAAATCTAGAATTGTAAATGCACAATCCATTTAAATTGAAACCTAGCCCACCTAAATCTCTCGCTCTCTCCTCTTTCTAGCATTAATCCTCATAAATATGGATAGGAGTAGATGAAACCTGTCCAAACTTAAATGATGGTAGGGATTTTAAATTTTAAACGATTGTCAAAGTGCTTTAAATTTTAAAATTAATAAAAAGAACTACGGACAATAGGAATGATCATAGCCTTGGGAAGAATAAAACATGATGCACCTACATTAAACCACCCATGTAACAAAATTTGTAACCCCCTACTTACTACCAAAATTGCATGTTGTTGCAAGTTGAACTGAAGCTACTCAATCTTGAACTCAACCACGTAGTATCCTCCACTAGTTTGTTCCTCCATTTGACCAAATATTCTTTATATTATCTACATCTAGTCTACCTAAGCACTCAAGAATCCAAAATGCTCTCAATCTCCTTTCATTATTTCTTGGGTAGTTGTGAAATCCATATCTTTGGTGGTGTCTCCTCTTTCTCTTGCTTCTTTGATGTCTCTCCCTCATAATAGGTGTAAAATTAGAAAAAATTAAGATTGGAGAGATGTCTAGACCTATTGGTTGATGTATCGCATATGCATTTCATAAAAATTTCTTCACAATTTTGCAAGGTCTAGTTTTCCTCCACTTGAGCTTGTTATAAGTGTGATGGAAATATTTCCTTCTGTAAATGTGCTAGTACCATGTCTCCTAGTTCAAATTTTTTTCCTCTCCTTTATGAATCCACTTTTTGTTTTATATCATTGGCTACTCCAAGTTAGTCTTTCCTTTATTTGTTGATGTCAATCTTGCATATGCTTGGAAAACTCCTCACCTTTATCACTTTTTCACATGACCCTTAATATTTGTAAGTTCCCTTAATTCTAAAACACCTCTAAGGTTGTGCCTGTTATCACTTGGAATTGCACCAGTTTAGGCATTCTAATGACACAATGTGATTGATCTCAAGGTGTGGGACCTTGCAGATGAGAGCAAAACCTCTAGAGAAGGTTGGTTCCTCTTTCTGGGCTTAAAATCGAAAGAATTTAACTAAATCTAATGTTATTGGTTATAGGGAAAAGGGGAAGAAGGAGAAACTTAAATTAAAATAGTGATGCACCAGATTTAGAGTGTTTGGTTGGGACTTCAACATGACACAACAATGATCTTAAAATAGAAGAAACTCACACAGACTCGTGCAATTATAGTAGAGTTTCAAACAAAAAACTACAACTAAAGAGGGACCATTCATCCATAGTATAAGTGTGCAACTTTTAAATAAACACAGTGCATAAACAAAGAGAGGAAAATATTAGTATTTTTTATTGATATTGAAGGCTAAGAAGCCATTACAAAGGAAGAATAGCTCAATACATATCATAAAAGACACAGAATGACAAACTTCCCTTCATAGTTGATCTAGAAATGAAAGCAAGAGAGGCCCAAAATAGGACATAGTCCATCAAATTCATATAGTTTTGGGAAATATCACGAGGCCATGATCAAACATCAAGTACTTCAACCTAGATAAGGACATAGCAACCAACCAACCCCTAAAAAATACATCTTAACATGCTTATATAACTTTGTCATTTCATTGTGTAGCTCTGGGCATGAGAAAATCCAGTCAACACATTTTGCCCATGTTGCATTAAATTTAGCTTCAAAGTCCCTGTCAGAATATGCATGATTTGAGTGTTGCCCATGCCTGACGTGTCTATAAAACCTATAGAGGAGGATCACCCACATGTTTCAGGTACCTGGCACATTAATGAGAGAAGGCCTGAATTGCTAGGAAATCTGCTTCTTGGGTACCTCTAATACTTGTTTCATCCACTTTGTCCTTCTTTCTAGTATTGGACTTTGAAGATCTTCACTATTTCAACCACCTATATTTGACTCTGGCCTGTAACATTAAACTATCGGTGTTGTTTGACCAACCAAGATCCAACACACTTTACACTAACAACATCTAGTGTTATACACGAGTCCCTGAAAGAAACATGTTTATGTTGCAAGTATGAGCAGTAAGTGTTGTCATTGATGTCAACACCTAAGGTTAGCATCTAAGGAAATTATTTGGATGAGTTTGAGCAAGTATCTAAGAAGAAGAGTGTAGTATTTTGCTCCGCATATCCTTTAGATTGAATATCTTTGTTTGTGGTTTAGATGTTATGTTAAGGGATGATTGTAGTTTCTATATCTCACGTTTTAGCCTCCGATGTGAAGATTTGAGTGAGTTTTGTTCACCAGAGTAAAAACTATTTTTCTGAGTATTCAATGGTGATAAGAAGAATGTAATCTGCTCTGCATCTCACCACATTTAAGTTTTACAGTTTGTGGTTCTAGAATTAAGTTTGGAATGATGTTATGTACCTTCAACTAAAAAGGTTCGTGATTTGGTGCTCCGCAAGCAATTTTTTCTTTATGACAATGGCTGACAGTAATGTTTAAGTGCTCCAGTTTGAAGAATCTTCTGGATAGAGTGCTTGGGGGTTGTATGGAAGTTCTTGGTGATTGTAATATGATTGTGGATGTCTCTAGATCATGTTCCTACTTTTTTATTGGTTCGCAAAGTATAATTCAGATTGTGGATGAAGCGTGTTCCTAAAGGTCTCAGTGTTAACACCAGTTTTGGCTGACCAGGTTGTTTTCACTACTTGCGATTATGCTTTGGAGTTTGTGATAGCGTGTTGTCATGTGGGAGATTGCATTTTTGTCCCAACTAAGGTGTGGTGTGGTCCACATTCATTCTTTTCCTTCACAAATATGTTTAGGTCCAAACCCATTCTAATGTATGTATGTATGCTGACCTTGGAGATTGCTCCAATGGTTAATGATTGTAATGCCAACCTTGATGTACATTCCAAGGTTGATGAATTGTATAAATACATGTAATGAAGTCGTAAATAATGCATGATGTTACAATGATGCGAAGATAATGGTGTTTGTGTGAAGAAGACAGAAAAGAAGAAGAATCAGTGCACTTCAATGGAACTAAACCTTGGCATGGTGTAGATGCTACTATCTCATTTCACCAACTTATGGAGTGAGCCCTTTTGGCAGTGAGCCTCTTCTCTTGGAAGTGAACCCCTTCTTTTGCAGTGAGCATTTTGGGTAGTGAGCCTCCAACAGTGAGCCCTGTTATAAATTTTGATATATCATTTATATTGTGAGTTAATCCTCACCATGGTTTTTCCCTCATTAGGTTTTCCACATAAAAAATCTGGTGTCTCATTTGTCGCATGTGTGAATGTGTTTAAGTTTCTGATTTCATGCTTTCATGGTTAAATTATAATAACAGTCATTAAGTGGTTGATGTGTTGATGTTCGAAAGAAGTTAAGTTTTGGTTACAACTGATTCACCCCCCTCTCGGTTGTCTTGTGTATTTCAACAATTTTTAGGGAAAGACATAGATAACACACTCTTTTAATGCTTTTATAACACTTTAAAGTGTTGATTTTAAATATGCTTTTGCCACCCTTTGCCATTTTGATTTTCACTTCATTATATCCACCTTTATAAATCTTTGTGCCTTAGCTGATTAAACTCTCCCTTTGCACAATTGGGCTTTCCTTTGGCTCTCTTGATGGACCTGTTGATGTATGTTTTACACATAAACAACATGAGACAAATTCATAATGAACTTAATCTTTCTTGAAAGGTATGGAGAATTATCCAAGGATGATTCTCAACCTCAAGGCTTCAGTAGTCAGTTCTTGACTATGTTGGAAAGTTCAATGGTCTATTGTGAAGCTGTTTGTTCAAGGGGCCTTACGTGATTTAAAGTATTATGTGACTACTGGACTTGCTTAATTTGTGTAAATAACAACAAATCACATTAAGATAAGTGATCATTTGCATGTATTTACCATTCCTTTACAAAGCTTTACATGAATTTCACTAAATAGGCTCTATATTTCTAAAGTTGTATGAAAACTGCTAAAGATCTTTGAAAATCACAATTCTTTATCCAGATCAATAGAAATCTACTTATGATAGCTGTGTGCAAGCTAATTATTTACTCTATTTGGATAAAGGATAGAAAAGATAAGGTTTAGAAACATTATTTAGACAGGATAGAATGTTCTGTTATCCACGTATAATAAACTTGATAATCTCAAACAATTCAATCAACAGTTAAATTCTCATATGCAAATCCTGAGCAATTTCATGACGTACATAAGAAATTGCAATATTTTAGAAAGAGATATATCAAACAATTGCCTGAATCAAATGACACTCTAGAATAGATGCAAAAATCTGATGTTTGCTTTCATTTCATATATAAAGTCATTCTGAATTTACAATGTAACAATGACTTATATTGAATCAATCAAAATTACCAAAACTCACAAACATTTTTTACAAATGCATGAAAGAGGCAAGACATTCCACACGCTCCTTTATGCAGACACAGGCAACCTCCTTTCTAAATCACTATTGCTCAAAGTATTCACTCAGAATCACTTCCTTGTGCAGTAAAATTACTAACTACAATCTTATGCTAAATGCTATGAATCCCTATGTAACTAAAATACTAGTAGGGTTCCTTATATAGATTTGAATCCCCCTCTACTACGGTTACAAAAAAAAATCAATGGTTCATATTCAAACTTACAAGATCAATGGTGAAAAGCCTTTCCCAATCGTTCTTTAAAAATATCTTTTCAAAGTATTCCCTTTGGCTCAAAGGATGCCATTGGAATCTTTTAAACATGAGATATTGCCATTTGACTTTTTCCTTATCGACTCCCTCTTAAGAACAAAATAGATTACCAAAGCACATTTGAATAGTCAAGAAAGGGAACTACTCACTACCACTAGTACTCGCCTTTGGATCTTCTCCCATTCTCTTCAAATATTCTATGTACTTGACCACTAATGTTGTAATGGACGTATGAGTATCCTTCTTACTTTCTGTCCATGTGTACTATTGCATTTCAACACTTTCTTTTAGTATCTTCACTTGTTGCTCTACATCTTCTTTATTCCTTTGATACTTCTTCATCCTTGCGCTCAACTCCATGATAGAATCAATCATTTCTTACTTAAATTGGTTGTAGGGTTTTCTAGGCAAGGCACATAAATAGCCTTGAATTCCCTCATTTCCATGGCTACATCATATACTGGCACCTCCAAGCACTCATGCCCAATGAGTCTCTGTATTATTTTTACCTATTTTCTTATTATGTCACTAGCATTTCTCTCTAACTCCTGAGTATTCACAACACAATTTCTCATAATTCCTCCTTAAAACTTCAATTCAAGTTTATGTCTTAGCACTTGGTTTGCCATTTGAGGTGTTAATACTTCCTCATTCACCAATTCTTCGATCCTTTCCTCCATAGCTTTGATACGTTCTAATTCATAGCTATTTTCTTTCACTCTTGATTGACAATGATGCATATTAAGGTTGCACTTATTTTTCTTTGCTAGGGCAACGGTCCAATTGACAACTATCTGCCTTATTATGTCCTCCCCTCTTTATATGAATTCCCTGATCCAATCTTCAAAAATGTTAGCTTCAACTTTCTTATTCTCCATTTCACTTATTTGGTCTTTTGACAAAATAGGCAGATCTGTAGGTAATTACAATATATTGACATTAGGGTCAAACATCCCCTAAATGAATTGTTGTAGTTGGACAATGTGTCCTTTTAGCTACTCAAACTTGTCTTTATCTTTCCTCATCAATTCTATAGTCACTTTATTCATATCCTCCATTTCTGCAATATGTTTTTCTTTGGTCATGTACCCCATATCCATTTGAATTATCTTATAATCCTTCAAGCTCATTTCTCCTTTTTCTTTATCTGTCATTGGTATGGGCAATTCTAAGGTTCTTGCTCTAGATGGATCTCTCCTTATTGCAGACATTGTTCTTGCCTTTCTCTTTTCCTTCTTTGGTGTGGCACCACCCAACAGGCTCTTTATATCTATGGGAACTAACTTGACCTCTGCCTTTTCTCTTCTTACTTCCTTTCCCATCCATGTTGGTGCCCCTTTGTTGGTCTCTGCCAATTTCTCATGAATTACCTCTTCTTGAGGTTTCTCCACTTTTGTTTGTTCTTGATGTTGTTGTGGATTCTAGTGTTGTTGAGAAGGTAGATGTACTTGATGTTGATCCTGATGTGAATGTTCACCAATTTGTCATTTCTCTTCTTCTTCATTTCCATTTTCCTCTTCTTCTAACTCAGTATCTCCTCCTACTTCTTCTTCTGTATCTTCTTCTTCTGAACTTTCACTTGGATTACCTCCTATATCTTTAGCTCTTTCACCTTCACCCTCCTTTGGCTGCTCTCCTTGAGATTCTTGTTATTTTTATTGAGGGGGTTGATGTTCATTCTATCCCTTTGCAAGAGACACTATGGAACCTAAAGCTTTAGTAGCTTCTCTTTTCTCTTTTCTTTGATCACCTTGTTCAATGTTAACACTAGAAATACTTGACGAGACTGGTGCTTCTACTGACACCCCAACCTAACTCGGTACATTCTCTTGTATTTCAGGCACATTTACCTGTCTTGATTCTTTAGTTTGATTGGAAGGTAAATCCAGTGGTGTGTTTGACTCAGTGGCCTGTGTTTCCACTATTTCTTCACTTCTCTTTTCTTCCACTTCCTTCTCTATTATTTATTGTACAATTCTTTGCATGTCTTCAATGATTATTTTGTGGCACTAAATTGTCAAAAGGATCTATTGTCCCAATATCATCTTCATGTTGTTCCTCTTCATCACTTTCTTCATCACTACTATCATCTTGGATATCTACAATTTCACCCTCTTTTCAACATCTTTGGACTCCTAGGTTTTTGACTCTTGCAGCTTCTCTTCGGTCAATTCTTGTTTGACCTTGATGTAACCCTGGATTCTTTCTTTATGTGTGGAAGCAGTAGATACAAGATTTTATCTTATTCCTACCTGTGGAGCGTCCACAATCATAGTAGGTATTTGCGCTTTCCCTTTTGGAGTATCTATGATCACAACTAATACTGGACCCTGTTCTGTTGTAGCCCTTGGTTTTTGTAGTTGCTTTGCAGTGTCTCCTTGACTTGATGTCCCTTCTTCTATGAATGTACTTGAAGTAATTGCAACTATGATACCAAGTGCATATGGATCCATGAGTGTTACATTCTTGTTTGTTTCAGCTATTGTAGTTTCTACATTTTCCTCTTCTTCTCATAGAAACACAATAAATCATCCTTAATTTCTCTGGCCCTCTTCTTTCCTTTCTTTAGATATGTGGCCATTGTACCTTGAACTTTAAGTTTTTCTATCTTCTCATTCAACCATGTTTGGGAAAATAATATCACTGGTTTGGATATATTATCCAAAGATGTCTCTTCGGGTTCGTCCTAGTTTGGTTCATTGACGGGCAATTGTGCCAGCCCTCTACTTTCATAACTCTGATGTAATAATTTCTCATCATCCTCTTTGATCTCTTGGGTACATCTATTACCCCTATTGTTCTCATCTGTTCCAAAGTCAATCTTTGGTGAGCTCTCTTTCTTACCTCTTCTTCATCACCTCTTTTTCATCTCCACAATCAGACCAAAAGTCTTCAATGTGAACTTGGTGTCTGAATTTGTTATCAATATAATTCTAGATCTTATGAAAAGGATCAAAATGTCTCACCAATTCAAACTCCTCAAATCCATAGTACCTTAGCTCTTTCTCTGATTCCTTGGCTACATCTTCATTGAAGCATGAATATCTGTCAATTCCCTATGGGAATCTTATATTTCCTTTGCCAAACTTTTTCTTGTACATTCCAAAAACATTCACAATTTGTCTAGTGAATTTTAGAACAATGAATTTATCTGAAGGATACCTTGGTAATTTAAATGGTTTCCCTTCAAACCTCTAGTTTTGATGTATGTGAAAGTAGGGAATTAAATGTACTAAGAACTATTCCAATTTATGGCACTGATTGCCTCTGTTGACAACCTTTTATCCTTATCTCCTATCAGGACTCGCACCAAATAGGTGTAAAACACATCATCAACCCTTGTATATTTCTGCATTACATTCCTTTCCTGAAGGTTAGGGTAATGATCATACACTAACTTTTGTCCTGGATTATTTCCCAAGGTGCTCACTCTATCAATTCCTGCTAATGGTGGTATTTTTATAGCACATGAGTAAACTATATATGAAGACATATAAAAAAGCCTGTGCTTCTGAAATCCCATTACTTGCTTCAGAATAATATCACTAATAGACTTTGCCTAGTGGACTGCTCTTGTCTTTTCTCTTATGAATTCGATGACATGAAACATCCATGGCTCAAATTTGCTTGCATCCTTCAATCCAGCAAGCCTGCTTAACAATGTGATTATTATATACACCTCTTCATTGAAATCAATTCTATATAAGTTCTTAGGTACCCTCACAATAGATTTTGGTTTGTTCTCTAGTAGATACCAACCATAAAAGATTGCCCTTTTGTAATCCATTTCATTATTTGTGTAATCCAAGGCATATTGGTCTTGGTTCACATCCATCATCTGCTCTTGAATCTCCAAGCCAAATGTTCTGGCTATGCCCTCTGTGGACAAGTCTGCAATGACTACACCCTTGTGCATCACCTTCCTTGTATTCATATCATACCTGTATATGCATTCTATCACTAGGTCCTTGGCCTCCATCGCCAAAGGAAAACTTGCTTCTTCGTATAGTCCTAAATTCCAAATATTTTTCATGGTATGAGTAGCCCCCAACGCCCTGATTTTCTGCAATACTTCATCAGGATCGAATTTACCAATAGCCATGTCAGTTACCATTCCTCCCATGCTATGTAGCAAAGACGGATACCCTCTGTGGAACAGAAACTCCTCTTTAACCACCTCTTTCTTTGGTCCCTTTTCTTTTTCAACCTTTTCTTTCTTACCGGTTGTATCTACTTTCTTTTGTTTTGGTACCATTTGCCAAGAGAATTTATGTATTTTACCATCTCATTTGCACCCAATCCTAGGGTTTTACCATAAATCTTTACTCTTTTACATCTACCCTAGGGTTTTGTCTTTTCTCTATTTTGGAACTTTCATACATTTAAACAACATTTGAATCCATTTCCTACAACTAGTTACAGTATACAAATTAATTTGCATCATTTTCATTAACTGTAATCATTGCAACTAATTTCACTTCAACCATAACCCAATTACAATGGTGTTTAGATACATACCTGAATTTGCTTTCCTATCCGTTATACCGTTGGACTTGATACACCTTTACCGTCCTCCTATACCACTATTTAGCTTACTTCGTCAAATTTACTCTGCTTACCTTAATTCACCCCTTTTCTTTGTATGCACTCTACAATTTCTATCTCCATATACAGTTTGTAAATAAAAAAACCCAATCAACTTTTACTTTTATTTCTCTTTGTATCTAGGTTTTATTGCATTGGATGACATTAATTACAACTCATACACATGTTCAAAACATGTCCATTTCAAATTTGTATCCATTAGCAATGTATTTTATATTTTGTATCTCATATACAAATGCATCACTTGAGGTGTAACCAATACACTTTCTTCACATTATAACTTTCGCATTTCACTTTTGTATATCGGATACAAAACTATATGCATACAAATTTGGATTTCAACCGGTAATGAATTGAAATTACATTGATTTCAGTTCCAGGTTTGCACTCGACCTTTTGTACATCAGTTTTTATATCGCATGCAAAACCACATTCATTCAACTACGGACTCCAACCGTTTATTAACTAGACCAAACTTATGTTAATTCTGCCTTTGTATCTTTACTTCTGTATCACCCACTTGTATAATGGATACAAAACAACATACATTAAAAAAGCACGGACCTTACCATGTTATGAACCCAACCTAAATTATTTTTGGGCCTACCTTTGTATCTCTATTTTGCATATTGACCCCTTTTTTGTGTATCGAAAACATGCATTATGATCATACCCCTATGGGCCCCACCAGTCTTAATTACCTTTAACTTCTTTTCAAATTTGGGATTGTATCTGCACTTTAGATACAAATGACCATACATGCACAGATACAAAAATCCTCAACATTATGACTGACTGTACTTTACCTCATATTTAATGCCTGATTTAAAATAATGATTCAAATCAAGATACAATGAAAGCATATCTAAAAGCAGATATAGATAATGAAAGCATACATTATGAAAGCATATCTAATGCATTAATCTTACTTGACCTTTGGCATGCACAAATTTATTTTCTCAGCTTTGGGGTGACAAGCTCAAACAAAATTCATTAATGGTGAATCATTTCACTAATAAGATGTGGCTCTATTTAACAGCCTCGATAATGAACAATTTCATTTCATTCTCAATTTTCTGCCAGCAATGATCATGGAGACTCCTATATGTCTTCATGGTGCAAGAAGGCAAATTGCCTTTCTGGGCTCTATTACAGACTCTTGTCTTAGGAAGCTTATTACACAGCATGAGAATCCTAGGCTTCATGCTCTCAAATTAGAGGCAATCAAAATGGTTTTGGGTAGGGATTATCTTACCAATGAGGATAGGCACAAGGTAAATTCAAATATAGCCTCACGGTTCCTTGCCTCCCTGTTGGACCTGGGTGGCAACAAAATAGAGATACTTCTATTATTTAGAGACATTTTCATAGCAGAGTACCGTATCATAGACCTGGATGTGGTAATTGGGGCTGAGCTGGGAGGTGACATTCCATTGCCTCAGAGCTAGCACTAGTGTCGGTTCTTGGTGTTCAAGTTCAAATACTAAGACTACCCTTTTTGCTGAATATATCTAATTTGGCTCTAGAACATCACCGTCACTAAGTGGCAATTCGGTTGCATTTCCTTCATTTATCTTGTGGATTAGATCCGGTGCAAAATGGTAACTAGGTGGTTCAATTCGCAGACCTAGTCAGGATTGGAGACTTTTACAGACATCCCTAACTTTGGTAGACTCAAGTCTCAACAATTTTTTGGTATCATTTTTGTATATTGAAAGTTAGGGGCAAAATTTTCCTAATTGTAAATCCTCTGAATATAATGAATACAAATTACCTATTCATCCTTTACCGACTAGACAGTATTGTGTTTAATTCTTTGTATGCACTTTTCATTCTTGTACTTTCAATACATGCACTCATCTAAGCAGATGCGGACTCAATATATATTTCATTTTGTGTAACTTTTCAAATCGCGTCTGTTTTGTATTTGTATATAGGATACAATGTGGTTAAATATACAAACATACAGAAAATATGCATTTACTCTTCGTTTATGTGCTCAATTGAATTTCCTTTTCGGGTTCGACTTCATACAACAAATCATGCATGCAACATACAAATAAGATGTCCCGATATTATACATTGTTTTGATACTTATTTTGACGTCCGCGCATGTATATTCCATAATTTTTATATTGAATGCACAGGTTTATACATACAATGCAATATACATATTCAATCACAGAACTTAATGTTAATTCACTTTACCTTTGAACAAAGTCGGGTCCGAGTTTGCATATTTTGGTTTAAACACTTAAGATACATATACAAAAAGTGACAAGATCACAAAGCGATAACACAAAGCATTTTAGATGCAAAGACATTTGTATATGAAATACAAATTTAATTAAACACTACATTTTCAATACAAACTTGCATATCTCCCAAAATACAAGGAATTTCAAGTTGTTTTAAAAACAACTCTGGCTCATTTTTCATGCAGATTTCACTGGTAACCTCAGTTTCTTTTTAGTACTATGCATTTTAAAATTTTAAGCATTTCAAGCATCAAGTACATTTTCCCTTTACCACCAAGCAAGAATAAACCACAAGCAAAAAGCAAAAGCCACTACAAGCTCCTCATTTTGCTAGAGGGTAAAATGGGGCATGTTGTGAGCATCGCAACAGGACCATCCCATTTTTATCGGTAGGTTTCCCCATCAGCAAACCTGCCAATCGACGAACCACTTTTCCTTTGTTCCTCGAGACTTCTTCCTATTAGCAAACTTTTCCTTTCATGGACCATCTTTAGATCTCTTTCTTTTTCTTTGTAGGCGGGTTGCCCAATTGGAGAACTTGTGAACTTTCAAACCATTCATCCCCGACATCTTCTTGCCTTAGAAAACTTTGTCCTCCGTCCTTGGTTGGCGAGTTTGCCCATCAGTGAATCTATTGGTTCACAAACCATCTTTTTATCGCTGGTGAGAGCTTAACTTCATCCCTTTTTGTCTTGTTAGCTAATTGAGGAAAATGTGAATTGGCGAACTGGTTAGCAAATTGAGTGATCTGTGAGCCGAGCGAATTGTTGACCACAAGGAAAACAAAAGGAATTTTTGACTTAGGAAGTTTCACGATTTTTAGGATTTTCACAAGGCAAAACACTTAGGATTTTGGAAATATTTGCGAGTCTAAATATGGGCTATTTTGGCCTTGGGAAAAATAGGACAATAGTGCCCATAAATAATTTTTAAAGACAAGAAAACATTAAAGGTAAATAACATAAAGATAAAATGCAAATGACACAATTACCTTCACCTAAAACCCTTCTTTCTCCTTGATAGAGTGGAATTGAATGCACCCAAGCTCCAATGGCTATGCTCTTGATAATGATTGATATGTTGATTTCTCACTCTAGCAACATAACAATACTTTCTTGTGTGTTATCAAAATGGCTTGATTGATGTTTGATTTATAGATTCTTGCATGATAGGATGAATGGCTAGGATTAAGAGGTGCAATGGATGGTTGAGATTTGATGAGACAACATTAGGGCAAGGATGGAGGCTTCTAGGGCATATCCTTATGTGAATGGTTGAGATGTAAAGCTCATTTGACTTTTGTGCACGTATCTAGATTTAATGAATCTAGATAACTAACTTTAGCTAGACATATGACTCTCAATGATTAATCAAATAATAATAAAATTATTTAATTAATTATTCCAGAAGGGTGGTGTGGCAGGATAAATTAATTAATTAAATATATTTATTTAATTTATCAGGTGATGGAGAAAATGGGTTTATATTAATTAAATATATAATTTATTTAATTAATTTAGGAAATGGGAAAAATGTGTCACGATGTGACATAATACAATGTTAGGAGGGTGAATGACTAGTTGATGTGTCGAACGGTGATGTCTAGGTGGAAGTGTCGTAAGGACTTGGCCAATTTTGGATGTCTACATTTTGTCCCTCTTTGAGATGATGTTGCAACTAAGAGAAGTAACTTCATTTCAAAGAAGATGAGGTATGGATGATTGGAAAGGGATGCCCCAGCCACTTGGAGGAGTGATTAGGAGGAATGATGTAGGTATGGTATGCCCCCTTGAGAGGATAGGTGGGTTATAAAAACATGGGTATGCTTTCAAAATGGGTGAAATAAATTGGTTAATGAGATGGAGGAAAGATAAGGTATGGATGAAATGGATGAATGATACACTATGTCGCATTAGGTGAGCAACCATATAGTTTGATATAGCATTAGACATTATGCACCAAGGTGTAAATACCAAGGTGATGATGTGTCTCATCATGGGATGTTGGTGGATGATGGATATGACTAGTGGGATGATGGATAGGAGTGATGTGTGTTTCATGATCATGGATGGTTTTGGGATCATGGATAGGAGGAGTGTTGACCACTTGATCATGGATGGTGGTGAGATCATGGATGGGAGGAATGGTAATCTCTTGATCATAGATAGGATCTTGGTCATAGATAATACCTTGATCATAGATAGGATCTTGGTCATAGATAATACCTTGATCATAGAGAGGATTAACGTGGATAGTGTGATATTGAGCTTAGATAGGATGAATTAGGAGGCTTTGATCTTAATTTGGTTGGGCACATGGTTGGTCATGCTTTTGGATGAGTTCTTGACAGAGCTCTTCAATTTGGATAGGGGTGGAAGTTTCTTGGATAGGTTTTATAGGCTCTCAATGGTCAACAACATGGCTACATGATGGATCTTGACTTGCACTTATGGTAAGATAATCTTCAATGGGCTTGATAGGTGTTGGACTGCATGATGGTAATGGAGGGATATGCATGATACTTGAAGGCTCTTTGGTAGTCTCAAGGATATGTTTTCAACTACATGATGGTAATGGAGGGATAGGCATGATACTTGAAGGCTCTTTGGTAGTCTCAAGGAAGGTGTTAAATTGCATGACGGTGTTTGCATAGGATTAGGAGGTGCTTTGATAGGTCCAAGGATAGGTGTTGGATTACATGGCAGTGTTTGATTCCCTACTAATAGTCCCTAGTCACATCCTTCATAGCTTCATGGGTCGATGGGTTAGGGTCTTCATGGATGGATGTTGAAGGGTCTTGTCCTTTGAGTTGGGAAATGTCAAAATTGGATGTTAACTTGGCACCTCTTTGAGTCAGTAATAAAAAGCAATGATCCAAACTTTCTTTGAGGTAGCAGCTAACCAACTCCATTTTTTGAGATCTTTAGAAAACACTTTCAATCTCGATGAATATTGAGGGTTATCTTTTGGGGATGGATTAAGATTGAGATGAGATGGATGGTTTGGTTGAGGAGGTAATGAATGATAAACTATAGAGATTGATGGATTGGGAGGTATGTGGACTAACGAATTAAGATTAGAAGGGTTAGACGAATATTGTGATGGAGGGGTTGGTGAGGTATATGAATAGGTGGAGGTTGGATAACTTTGAGGTATTGATAGGTTGGATTGGTATGAAGACATGGTCACATAAGGGAATGGAGGTTGGTATGAGGGTGATGGGGATAACATTTTATAGGATGGTAATGTTGATGTGATAGGGTCATAAAAATAATCTTGAGAATCTCCAATGATGAGATGTGCTAAGGGCATATGATTGATGAGATTTTTGCATTTTACCTTACTAATAGGATCAAATCCCTCATAGACACATTTAATTTCCTATATTTCCACATTAAGATGGGCAATATCATGTTCACTAGGATATGTGCATGGACTAGGTCGATTTGATGGTGATATGGGTTGGATTGGAGACATGGTTTGAGGATTGGGGTTTGACCTAGGTATTTTAACTTCCATAACCATTTTATCAAACAATATCATGATTCTTGTAGCTGTTGGATTAGGATTAGGATTAGGATTAGGCTTAGATGGGGATCTTGATTGGATGTGGATGGGGTTTTGGAAGATATAGGATGATGGATGATTGGGGATCAAATGTCAAGACCTTAAAATGATTTGATTTGATTGAATAAGGGGTGATTCTCTATACTTAAGATAGACAAAGTTCTTAAGCAAGAGTGGATTGGATTTGATTTCTACAATACAAACAAAGTTCTTAAGCAAGAATTGATTGGATTTGATAACTATACTTAAGATAGACTTACATTATTAAGTAAGTTTGGGTGAAGGATAATGAGATCAACTTAAGGTCTTGATTTTTTTATTTGAATCTTGGATTTGAAATGGATGGTGGAGGATTAGGGATAACACCCATGGGTGAAGGATTTTGATGATGATTTGGATAGATTATGATTAGGATTTGGATAGGAATGGATGGGATTGAAAGAGGCTAAGTCCTTAACCAAATTGTGATTTTCAAAGGATGATTTTTGATTAAGGACTAGGGATTGGATGCTTCATTGAAATGGATAGATGGATAATGGGCGACTGATTTCAGATGAGGGATAAATGGATTAGATTAGGATTTGTTGAAATGGGATCAAATGGATAAAGGGATTGGATTAAGATGATGATGAAGGATCAGATTGTGCTCGATAATTGGATTATGGTGTGGATTATGTATGTAATGGATGAGGTTGGATTAAGATAAGGATTAGGACCTTGATTGGATTAGGCAAATTGATTAGGATTAGGGTCCTAAATGTCAGATTAAGATTGGATTGGGGATAGATTGGGATGATGTGGATATGGTGATTAGGATGATTAGGGATGATTACGATGGGTGATTAGGATGAGAGGGATGATTGGTAGATTAGGATATGATGGATGATTAGGGGGAGGTGTAAGGTAATTAGGAGATGATGTGGATTGGATTAATAGGATTAGAATGAAATTGGATTGGATTGGATTTGGATGAAAATGTATGATTAGTAGGTGATTAGGGATGGCTTGAAGCTTCACCTTGGGAAACTTTGCAAACAATAGGTTTCAAATTACATGCACAAGTTTGCAAAGGATTTGAATTTTGGATTATGGAAGTGCACAAGTTTTGCTAAATCAACACACACACCAAACATAATAACACTCTATATTACTCAATTAGGTGTGTCAAATCTTATGGACTCATAATGGTGACACATGACCCATTAATACCATATACCATGGAATGGATCACTAGAGATTGCTCATGTGCATGAGAAATCCCTTACTTTGGGGGTGAAAAGATTTTTCTAAAGCTATCTCTATTTCACCCATGAATATGTGAGCACTTCTCATCCCCAGTAGTGATGCACCACAAGATATGACAACCAAAAGGTCTTAAACTAGGATGAACAAGACTTTAAGTGAGTCCCCTATATATGCAAGGTATGTGGGGTCCAATCCATGAACACTAGTCCATCTACAAACATGAGATCAGAGCAAAGGCTCAGGCGATCTCTTCACCTTGTGTCCTAAATCACCAAGGTCTCCAAGGTTGTGCTAGACATGATGATGACTAGATTGAGTTACAACTTTTATTCTCCCCTTTGATATACCATGTCAGTGTTAGAAATGAAAGCATAACTACCTAATGGAAATCTGATTCAAGATAAATTTCAGCAATCTTTAAGTGTGCATTAACAAGGGAGATTGTAACAAAACATAAAACCCACTACAAAAAAGATGTCAAGCATGAAGAACTCAACATAATGACACAATGTTTACATGGAGAAAACCCTTATGGGTAAAAACCTCCACCAGGAAAGAGACTCAAATTTGTATTAATCTGTAAAAGATCTATACAATACATCAACTACAAAACTCTCTCTCCACAAGTATTTAATCTGACAACATTCTGGCAGCACCTGAGTACCTAAAATCTGTATTGCAGTAACAATTACATGGCAAATACTTATAGAAATGTTTTCCAACACATCATAGGTGTTCACCTTCTCTCTAATGAGATTCCCCACAATGCAAACATTGAATGCCATCTTACAAGCACCTTCCACTTGTCCAAAAACAACTATGCAAAGGTTGGGTGCCCAAGACTAAATCTGGCCTCTTACAGCATCATATGACGTGTCATAACTATCATAGATTCTACCAAAGAGTATATTTCCAAGATAGGAACCTTGGTCTAAATATAGCAAATATACAACTAACATATCCATCATATGCGTCATAGAATGACAGAATCTTATGACAACTTGCAACTATCATAGATTCACTTACCAAACATTATGACTGTTGTCATACATGCCAAATATAATAGATTCCTCAAGGGAAAATGCCTACCCTCATTTACTTTAAGTTTTTACATTTGCCAACAATAAAAGTCACTCTGTAATTACCTCTGGTTACTCTGAAATCACCCTTGCTAGTGAAACTAATACATCTCCTCATGGATAATTACAAATTACATATAATAAATGGAATAAATACAATATTGGGATTTACAAGGTTAATGGCACCTTATAGGAAATCAAATAAAAATAATCAGGCACTATAAACAAAGCCCATGGCCTCTCTGCACCATACAAACTTCTCTATGCTCATAGGCTTGGTCAATGAATCTGCAATATTCTCCTAATTGTCTATCTTCTTTAGTTGAATCTCTCCATTTGCAACCAACTCTCAAACAAAGTGACACTAAACATCAACATGCTTAGTCCGAGCATGATACACGGATTCTTGGCCAAATAGATAGCACTCTAGTTATCACAACCAATTTGAATGATCCTGCAATCAAAACCAATACATGTACACAGTCTCCTCAACCAAATTGCCTCCTTAGAGATATGAATAACAGTCATATACTCTGCTTCTATGGTGGACAAAGCAACCATGGGCTGCCTCTTACTCATCCAACTCATTGTACCTCCAAACAAAGTAAACACATAGCCACTAGTGAACCTTTGACTATCCAAGTCACATGCCCAATCTACATCAAATAAACCCTGTATGTCCAAAGATTTATCAGAATTATTAGTACCAGAATAAACTAAACAATGATCAGGAGTACCTGTAAGATATTTAAACACCCTCTTCACATAGTTCCAATGCTATCTACTAGGGTTAGACATAAATCTGCTCAAAACTCCCACTGCTTGGGCAATATTTGGTCTAATGCAAACCATTGCATACATCAAACTCCCTACAACACTAGCATATGGCACATTAGACATATCCTCAAGATCATCCTCAGTCTTTGAATACATATCTAATGAAAGCTTAGTACCAATGGGTAAAGGAACTCTAACTCCGTTACAGTCCTGCAAACTAAACCTCTGCAAAATAATATTCACATACTTACTTTGTGACAACCAAAGCTTTCTGTTAACTCTATCCCTCCTGATCTCCATTCCCAAAATATACCTTGCAGCATCTAGATCCTTCATCTCAAATGCACCTGAAAGTTGGGCTTTAAGCTCACTGATCATACCCTTAGTATTGCTAAAAAACATGTCATCACCATACAAAGCAATAACAGTACAGAATCATCAACACAATAAATGTAAACACAGTGATCCTCCTTGCTTCTAACAAAACCCAATTTCAAAACAAATGAGTCAAACTTTTGATACCACATTTTGGGGGACTATTTCAAACCATAAAGAGACCTCTTTAACCTGCAAACCTAATGTTCTTTTTCTTTTACCTCAAAACCTATAGGTTGTTGCATATAAATTTCTTCTTCAAGATCTCCATGCAAGAATGCAATCTTAACATCCATTTGCTCAATCTCCCAATCATAAGCTATAGCAATGGATAAGAGAAATCTAATAGAAGTCAATTTAGCAATAGGAGAGAATATTTCACCAAAATCAATTCCCTCTCTAGGAGTAGCCCTTGGCTACCAGTCTAGCCTTGTACTTCTCCAATGACCCGTCTGCTCCAAACTTCTTCTTGAAGACCCACTTACAACCTATGGAATTTATTCCTTTGGGTAAATGAACAAGATCCTAGGTGTTACAAGAGTCTAAAGCCATCATCTCCTCCTGCATGGCTAACTACCAAGACTCACTATCATCTACAGAAATAGCTTCCCTGTAGGATCTAGGTTCATCGTTAGTACTCAATAAAGCATATACACAATAGAAATTTGGTGGGCTATACCTGTCAACTGGATTCCATTGTCTTGTGGATCTCCTCAAGGGTGGAGTAAGATACTCTATTCATTCTTCTACATGATCATCTACAACTTCTTCTATAACTATAGACTCATCTTCATCAGAACTACTCGAATCTTCTTCTTCTTCTTCACCCACCAATCCATCATTCTGTTCTTCCTGAGGTGCATCTTTTTGCTCTAAATCAAAGTGCACCTTCTTTACCTTTTCTTCTTTCTCTTTTGGCTACTCAGGTTCAAAAATAGCTCTAAGTTCCCTGAAAATAACATCTCTAGAAAAGATAATCTTGCAGGTTAGTGGATTCCAAAGATTATAACCTTTGACATTATCACTATATCCAATGAATGTACATTTTTCAGACTTTGGATCCAACTTAGATCACTTTCCTTAGGTACTTGAATAAAATCTTCACAACCAAAAACCCTTAAATGTGAAACAGAAGGTTTCTTACCTGTCCACACTTTATAAGGTGTCGAATCAAGAGCCTTACAAGGAGATCTATTTATCAAGTAGCAAGTAGTACACACAGCCTCTGTCCAAAAGCATTTATCCAACTATGCATCACTAAGCATACTTTTGGCCCTTTCCATAATTGTTTAGTTCATCCTTTCTGCAACACCATTCTATTGTGGTGTATACAGAGTTGTCTTTTGCATGATTATACCTGCATGCTTGCAAAACTCATCAAATTCCTTAGAGCAATATTCCCCTCCATTGTCAGATCTTAATATTTTTATCTTTAAACCTGATTGGTTCTCTACTAAGACTTTGAATTCCTTAAACTTAGTGAAAACTTTAGATTTATGTTTCATAAAATAAATCCATGTATATCTAGATACATCATCAATGGAGGTGACAAAATAACAAGATTTTCCAATAGATTCATTATCCACATGTCCAAACACATCCGTATGAATAATTTCTAATTTCTCTTTTCCTCTATTGCTTCCTAAATAAAATGATTTTCTATTTTGTTTACCAAACACACAATGCTCATAGAAATCAAAGTGCTCATTAGAATAAGAGAAACCATCCAACAATTCTTTATTCTTAATAGTTTTCAATACATTATTACTTGTGTGGCCCAATTTGTGGTGCCACAACATATAAGTGTTTTTAGAAGCCTCAAAAACATAAGAGGCATTACAAACTATAATGGCTTCAAGCTTAAACAATTTCCTAAATCTCTTTCCTTTCGCTACCACCAAGTTCCCTCTCACCAATCTACAACCATGCTTGTCAAATGTCACATGCATTCCCAAATCATTCAACTTCGAAACTAAAATCAGATTTCTAGCTAATCTAGGAACATGCAAAACACCAGGGAGGGTTTTAGTCCTCCCATCACTGAAACACAACAATACCTTTCCTTTCTCGACAATTGGATATGAAGAGTTGTCACCAAGGTAGATATTACCTCCATCATATTCTTCATATGTGGAGAACCATTCCTTATGTGAGATCATATGAAATGAGCATCCTAAGTCAACCAACCAATGATCATTAGAAACAACATTGCATGCAGAAAGTAAAACATCTTCACCTGCATTTGAGGACTTATCTGAAGCACTCTCCCACTGTTTCTTGCGGTTTCTGCACTCCTTCACATGTCCCCTTTTACTGTAGTTCCAACACTTAACTCAATTCTTTTTACTAGGAGTCTTAGACTGGCCCTTGGAATTATCTTTAGGCCCTTTCTAATCTCCTTTTGCTCCCCTTTCCTTAGACCTTCCCTTGACACTGAGAGCATCCCCTGAACTATTTGAACTCTTCTTCCTCAATTCCTGTGACAGTGTTACCCCTTATTTTTACTTTTGGGTCTTGTACTTTTCATTGTTCATCCGTTTGTCTTATCGATTATTTGTCTAAGTCCCTAAGTCCTATATTCCCCTTTGCGCCTTTGAAAACTCTTAAGAGTCGCGTATACTAAGGTTTCCCTAACCTAGTCGCTGATCTTTTAAAGTTTGCAACCTCTGTCGCACAGTTTTGAAGTTATCAAACTTACCGACTACCTGACCATGCGCTAAGTTTGCTAAGCCTTTTCTCCTATTCATTCCCTTTGTAGTCGCTGAGTCCCAGAGGTTTTCAAAACTTTGAAACCCCCAACTTGAAGTTCTAAAGTTTCAACAACTAGCGACTCCGCAACATAGAAGGTGGTGGGCCAATTCCCAAGGCTCGTAATGATCATTAAATGATGGGTACGACATACGAAGAGAATGTCTTTTCAAAATTTTTGGGAAGTAGGCAAATCTTAAGGTTATGTTCCCAAGGCATGCATTTAATGACACGTAAACTCAAAATTTAAAACATATTGTAGAGCTCCTCAAGCGTACATATTTTCTCACTCAACTATGGATTTTTCTCAAGTAATGCAGCTACCATTGTATTGTGATGTTAGTCTCTCAGTACTTAGCTATTTCTCGCTCTGTGCCCAACAACGATGATGAAATTTAAATATCAGGGAGCTCCCCATACTTCTGGAATTGAGAACGGCTGGTCTGGCATAAGTGATACCAAGCTTGGCCATATCGATTTGGAGGAGTTCTAGGCTCGTCTGCAACAAGAAGATAAATCACCCATTGCTGAAAATATATTGCAGAGTGGTCTAGTGCATGCAGGCAGATTCCTTGTCTTTGTATAGAGCGAATACTTAGTTGTGGCTTGCGCAAGAAGGTACGTCCCTGACACTTTTGAAATTAGAGCCAAAGATGGGACAATGGTGGGAAAAATTGATCCAGAAAGGCAAGAATTTGAAGATATGTCTGTGGTTATTGGGATCGATTTATTTTGAGCAAATGAGGACTGGTGTAAGAACTCTATCGTGTGAAGTTGGTTAAAGTCTGAAAAGAGAGGTAAGTCTCAGTTGCCTCAAAAACTAAAAAGAGTCCATTTCAAAGATGAAATTTTAGATGTTATTACATTACTGCATTGGGTGATAGGAAGTGAAAACACAGACTCTTTTGAAGACTGGATGTGTCACTTTATTTTGTTGATATGCAATGAAGATAAATTTATCAATTAGGCTAAAATCATTAGTTTTCATCTAAATGAGCAACTAGTTAAATTTCAAGAGACTTTAACCTTCCACATGTGCTCATATCTGGTAATACCTTTTAGCCAGTCAAGAGGTTGTTTGGATTGGGTTGAGACACATGGGTCTTTAACTCCAAGCACATCTGTGTATTGTTATTTTCCTCAACTGAAGAAAGAGGTGGGAATGAAAGACTACCACCGTGTAAATGATGCCTTTCTAATGTTTTTAGTGAGGAAATTGGATGATAATTTTGAGTTGAGAATTTCACCTGAAGCTGCCTCTTTAATCATGGAGTTTGGAAGTTTTTACATATAATTTGATAGGTTCACTTATCTGAGAGTGGGGGGTTATGAAAATGCCCCAACAAAATTACCTAGTTTCCCCAATGATTTTGTCATTTTTCTGGAGGTCTGTAAACAAATGTCTGCAATAAATGTCAAATACCGAAACATGAGGAAGAAAGGGTACGATTTTCCTTTGAAACTAGCTACATATACCTGCAAAACTAATGATGCTTCTAGAGGGGAAGAGCATGTTTTAGCTTAGTTTAATTTGCATTCATTGTCAATGAGGCCCAGTTTTGATAGTAAGAATTATGTAAAACAAAATTTCCATGGCTTTGGTTCTTACGAACATCGTCTAAATTTGGAAGATTTTTGGGAAGATTGTAAGGATGACAGGGAGGTTCAAAGGAGGAACTGTATGCGACTCACATTGAGTCAAATTCAAGTATTTGGTCTCTCTATGTATATTCCAGAGAGTGCTAAAGAAAATTCTTAGATTATTGATGAAGAATATAAAACCCTAGCCTCAAAACCCCTTCCCCGAATTAATTGGTTAGAGAAGGAGGTTGTGGACTTGAGAATTCATTCTGCCAATGTGATAAAGAGAACTGAAGATTGGTTAGCTGGAAGATGGCGTGGGTGTGTTGGTTCCCCACAAGAGCAAGGAAATTCTAAGGCTAATGAATAGAGGCCTGTGCAAATTTCTAGTGTGCATATTTCTATAGGGAGACAAGAGGCGTTACCATCTACTTCCAATTCACAATCTGGAGTAGATAGGGAAAGACCAGAGGAAACTTTGAAATTTAAATTAGTCTGCGAATTGGATAGTCTTCCATTGTCTGCTTAAAAAAAGAGAAATGTCCAAGCTAAACCTACATTTGTAGCTTCTGATTCTATTTTTTAGCATATTGTTGATGATGTCTCATTCCCTCCATTTATGGATATCCCTTCTTCCCCTGTTGCTAAAGAGGTGTCAGTTTCTGTTTCAGTAGATAACCAAGTTAAAAATATTTCTAGCAATGTTGATGCTAGTATAGTGTCATATTCACCTGGGTGGTTAAAGAAAGCTATGGACAAAAAGAGGAAATATGTGCCTACTATTGCAGCTAAAATTGATACAGTTGCCAAATTACTGCAATCTAGTTCCAAACCTAAAAAGGCCAGAAGGATGTCAAGGATGCTAAATGATGCTACAATTGGACATTAGATGCTAGAAATTGCAGATCCCATGAAAGACCTAAATGAGGATGAAATAATTGAGGCAGACTACAAAATAAGCCATATAGATTTGGGTCCTTCTACTCTAGAAGGGGATGAACTTATCATGTAATTTTTTTGTGTAAATGCTTTGATTAAATGAGTCAAGAAGGAGAGAAAAGAAAACATAAAGCTTCAGTCGCAGGTTTTGCCTTTGAGCAAGTTCATTCAATCTATAGTGACACTCACCTCTGAAGATGCTCCAATTTCAGAAGTTGTGGGAGTGGATGCAAACACTGTGCAACAAATTAAAAAGAATTTGAATTTTTCTAAAGCAGTTACTGAGTGGGTAGAGAAATTGTGTTGTGAAATGTTGTTCTTCCTGACAAAGGCAACTCAGTGTTATACCCAGGTGCTTAATAAAATAAAAGAGTTAGTCAATGAACTATAGTAGGTAAGAAAAGAGTAGGGTAGTACTTATGTGTACTCACAAAAGAGATTTCTAAATTATTTGCCATGGATTCTCTGACTCTCCTGAAAGAAAAACTGGCTAATTATCCCCATGAGATTGATCCATCCTGGGCTGATTCATTGGAATGGAAATTAAGCATGTATGATAATCTCATTGAGCAGATTAACAAAGCCCTAAGTAAATATCTTGATATAATGATTGGTATTTAGAATGATTGCAGTGCGCTAGATGTAAACATTTTAGATGATTTTGGGGAGAATTTGTGGGATCCTAAGGAAATCACTAAAGAAGCTAAAGATATGCTTTACAAAGAACTCTCAGATCCTGACAATATCACTAGTGAGTCACTTGGAAAAATGGACATCATGCAAGTCTACCTTAATGGTTTAAAAAAGAGAGGTGATGAATTTCAAGAAGATATGGCAGAAATAGGTAAGACTTTAGCTAGATTCAGAACCAGGCTGCAGATCACTACCACTTTGGGAAGTAAAGGCATCACTGCTGTTATACCCAAGTATCGAGAATACAAGTTGAAGATGAAGGTGCGAGAAAAGATGGTAGAAGATCAAGGTGTGGAGAGTGTTGAGGACCTGAAAGAAGGCGAAGGGGTGGCGAATTAACTTTCATTTCTTTATGCATTGCTTAAATATTTGGCTCAAGGACTTTTCTAAAACTTTATTATTATTTTATAAACGGTTGTCTTCAAGAAACCATTCTATTTCAAAAAGACAGTTATCATGTGGACTTATAAATATATGTAAAGGGACATAGTATGGATCTTTCTTTTTGGGGCAAACTTTGATTTTCTCAATTAAGTTAGATATCTGTGATATGTTTTAATTTCAGTTTCCTTCAATATAGAAAGAGAAATATTGTTGGGCGTTCAAGCATATATGGTCTTTGTGCTGTGATGTTTGAATTATCATTCTTCTTATGTTGAATGAATTGCCTATGGTTATCTTTATTTATATTGGAGAATTAAATGTTTAGCAGTTTCATTACTGTGTGCGTTTATCTTTGAATGAATGTGTCATGGTGGTGGAGAATTTAAATTCCTTCTTTGTCAAGTATTATTTGAAGTCTTTGAACTTCCTTAGGTTTAGTTATTTGAATGTGTGAAATCTCCTTTCAAAGCTTTCTAGCTAAAAGCATTATCTTTTCTTGCTTTCTGGTTAAAAGCAACACATAGTTTAATTCATTGTGTATCATTCAAAGGTAGCTGCCAACTTGTAAAACAAGCAGAGAAGTGGTTATAAAATACTATTATAACTGATTCAATTGTGGTTATATTTGTCATTGTTTGGGAGAGAGAATATAGAGTTGAATGGCAAATCTGTAAACCAACAGATAGTAGCACTAAAACAAGAGCATCCAACTTCGGATCCACGAGGTTAGTAGTGATAGCAAGGATAACATTCTCCCAAGACTCAGGTAAAGAACAAAGAAGTAAGATACATTTATCTTCCTCACTAACTTCAACATCTACTGAAGCAAGTTGATTCAACAATAAATTAAAAGAATTTAAATGCTCTGCAACTGATTTACCTTCTCGCATTTTCATGGAAAACAATTTTCTTTTTAAATAAAGTTTATTTACCATACTCTTGCCTTGACGGATCTCACCCAACCAATTCCACAACTTGTGTGCGATCTCCTCCTTTACGACATTCAACAGGATAGAGTCTGAAAGACACAACTGGATGGTCCCCCATGCCTTCTTATCCAGTTTATCCCACTCATCTTGAGAGACATTGTCAGCTTTCTTGTCTTTTTAGACAACCAACCACTGGTTTCTTTCTTCCAACAAATCTTCCATTTTTAGCTTCCATAACTCATGCCCTGTTTTGTTGAACTTCTCAATGTCCATTCGAGAGGTTGATGCAATAGTGGATGCAGCCATAATAACAACACAAGATCTGCAAAACAAACACAACCAAATCTCCCATTCCAGCTACAGCTTCCACACTACCACCCAAGAGTCAAATCTAGCTAGGATCTGATACCAAATGTTAGAAATGAAAGCACAATTATTATATGGAAATCTGATTTAAAATAAATTTCAACAATCTTTAAGTGTGCATTAACAATGGAGATTGTAACAAAACATAAAACCCACTATAGAAAAGATGTCAAACATGAAGAACTCAACATAATGACACAGTGTTTATGTGGAGAAAACTCTTGCGGGTAAAAAACTCCACTAGGAAAGAGGCACAAGTTTGTATTAATCTGTAAAAGATCTGTACAATACATCAACTACACAACTCTCTCTCCACAACTCTTCAATCCGACAACATTCCGACAGCACTTGAGTACCTAAAATATGTATTGCAGCAACAAATAAATGGAAAATACTTATAGAAATAATTTCCAACACATCCTAGGCATTCACCTTCTCTCTCATGAGATTTCCCAACATGCAAACATTAAATGCCATCTTACAAGCACTTTCCACTTGTCCAAAAACAACCATGCAAAGGTTGGGTGCCCAAGACAAAATCTGGTCTCTACAGCATCTTATGATGCGTCATAATTGTCATAGATTCTAGCAAAGAGTATATTTCCAAGATAGGAACCTTGGGCTTAATATAACAAATATACAACTAACAGATTCGTCATATGTGTCATAGAATGATAGAATCTTATGACAACTTGTAGCTGTCATAGATTCACTTACCAGACATTATGATAGTTGTCATACATGCCAAATATAATAGATTCCTTAAGGGAAAATGCCTACCCTCATTTACTTTGAGTTTTTACATTTGCCAACAGTAAAAGTCACTCCGTAATTACCTCCGATTACTTCAAAATTACCCCTACTAGTGAAACTAGTACATCTACTCATGGATAATTACAAATTACATATAGTAAATGAAATAAATACAATATTAGGATTTACAAGGTTAATGGCACCTTATCCCAATTGTCGGAACACATGGTTGAGGTTTTCCCTTGGGGTGATGAAATCCCTAAGGAGGCCTCCTAATGGGAAATGTTAATTTTAGGTGTTTTTTATCTCGAAGCTCGCATGAAGCACAAGGAGAGAGCATACACACACTAACACACCTTAGGTGACAAAAGTGAACCGAGGTTTTTTGATCCCCAAGATCACCTTGCAGTGCATGGGAAAAGCATACACACACAATTGATCCACACAAACAAGATTAATTAACCCTTAGAAATCAATTTGTTGTGAAAATAAATGTGTCTAAAGGGTGTTTTTGATTCCCAAGATTGTTTTTCAATGTGAGGGAAGAGCATACACACAGGTCTCAAGTCACAACCAAGCTCACCAAATAAAGCAAACACAAAGGTTTGAAATAATAAGTCTTTGACCAACAAATCCTACAACAAATTTGTTAGTAGTATGAGAGATTTGACCTTTGACAAGGGAAAAAACTACAAAAAAGTACAAGTTAACTTAAAATGATTAAATCTAAAAAAATTAGAAATGGATGATAATATATAGTAGATTAGATGATACCACCAGATTCTTTATGATTTTCTATGCAAATTTTTAAAAAATTTGTTAAATTTTGATTTGAAATGCAAAAGATATGAGTGATTAAAGTTTGCAAGAATACAACAAGTTCAAATGATTATACCTAATTATTTTGATCAAATCTGATGAAGAGGCCCACACCACTACAAAATTAATCAAATTCACTTTCCAATGTCTCCAAAATATATTGTGCTTTATATGGACCCTAGGGTTTTTAGGCCTTCCGAACTCAACTGTGAGGTCTATTTTGCCCTAGGACACTTCCTATGGCAAGTCACCCCTAAGATTTGTCCAAAATGAGCATAACCTGCAACAAAAGCTAACAAAACCTACAAAAAAGTAAGCTAGATCAAGGGATGGGGGTTCTACTAGACATGCCAAATGAAGAAAAAAATATTAAAGGTAAATAACATAGAAGATAATGCAAATGACATAGTTACCGTCACCTAAAACCATTATTTATCCTTGATAAAGTGGAATGGAGTGCACCCAAGCTCCAATTTCTAGGCTCTTGATAATGGTTGATATGTTGATTGCTCACTCCAGTAGCATAACATTACTTTCTTGTGTGTTATCAAAATAGCTTGATTAATGCTTACTTTATAGATTCTTGGATGATAGGATCAATGGCTAGGATTAAGAGGTGCAATGGATGGTTGAGGTTTGATGAGACAATATTAGGGCAAGGATGGAGGCTTCTAGAGCATATCCTTATGTGAATGGTTGAGATTTACAGTTGTGGTATGAAATATATGGTTGAGATGTAAAGCTAGTTTGACTTTTGTGCAAGTGTCCAGGTTTAATGAATTTGGCTGACTAACTTTAGTTAGACATGTGACTCAATAATTAATCAAATAATGATAAAACTATTCAAGTAATTATTGGAGAAGGTTGATGTGGGAAGAAATAACTAATATTTATTTAGTTAATTTGACTAGAGGGGGTAATGGATTAAATTAATTAAATAAGTATAATTTATTTAATTAATCAGGTGATGGAGAAAATGGTTTTAGATTAATTAAATAAATTTATTTATTTAATTTAGGAAATAGGATAAATGTGTCACAAGGTGACATAAGGTGGTGTTAGGAGGGTGAATGACTAAGTGATGTGTCAAAAGGTGATGTCTAGGTGTTTTTAGAAGTGTCATAAGGACTGGCCAATTTTGGATGTCTACAATTTGAAATGGAGTCCTACCTATACTTTTATTTATGGAATCACTATAGACAAATTAATCTTGTGGCAACATGAAACCTCATTGTGTCACATCCCTAATCTTGACTATGTTTTACTTTTTGCTTTTAAGTAATTAGTAGATGATTACACATGAATTAGTGATTTGACGTTAAGTGAAAGTGTTCAAAAAAATCAATGATTTCTTGAGATTATGTTTATATGAATAGAATTGACATGTGATTATATGTTGTCAAGATGTTATAATTTCATAAGGATTATGAATTGAATAATGATACACTAATCACACTTGGTGATTGCAAGTTGTATTAAGGAAACAAGTTTCCACAACCCTCCCCAAGAAAAAAAAAGGGAGAGCATCATCCAAGAAAAGTGGATAGACATTGGAAAGGACAGGTTATTGCCATCTAAGTCTTGTGTTTATTGTCTAGTGAACCTTTGTCGAACTTGGTAAGTCATAATTGCTCTTTTTGGTCTTTAGTTTTGAGTTTGACTCGATCGTTGTTGATTTCGCGACAAGGTCCATTAAACTTAGATTTTGTTGAAAACTAAGTTAGGTCAATATGTGACCATTGACAAGAAATAGTCAATAATAGTTAAACTATTTTATTATTTGAATTCCCAATGGGGATCATAGCATGATATGTTTTTTTTTTTACATTTAAATGAGATAGAGAAGGGGAGAACACGTTGACCCTAATCTCATATCACATTAAGTTTTATAGCAATGAGAGTATACGTTGCATAAATAGATATTATGAGGTTTCTTTTTAAGCATATTTAAATCTATGCATTATAGTTTAAAAATTTTATACTGTTTCAATGTATTTGGTTTTTAAGGAATACATGAAAAAGAGCTCATTATTTTTTAGCAAACCACTCTCTTAGTAGTGGAAGCGCAATTCCTTAACTAATTCAGAGATAAAGGTGGAGCTTTGAAGTAGGATTGTGGACTGGTCCTTAAGACCATTATCTCCACTAGTTCTAGAAATCTTCGTGGGGTCCTGATTAGGCATATTCTCTGTCTTATACTCTACGGGTTGTATAAGAGTGGGGTTACACCTTTTTAAAAGGAGGATTAGTTGATGAGCATGGAGGAAAGTGTAGTGATAAATTCAAAATCTCTATTATCTCTTGTGGCCTTCTTGTTTTAAAACCTCCACGATGGACAAGTGAGAGGTGGCATACTGATGTGAGTGGTCTTAAATGAGCATAAACCTCCTTTCTATTTTATGTCTCAGTTGAGAGCATTTATAGGCTTAAATACAAGAGAATTTGGTTATCATGGGGAGTGATAGCTTTGACAGGGAGAAGAGTAGAGAGTTAGTTAACTCAGTGGCCATACCCATAGTAATTGGAGGAAAAGCATGTAAGAAATCTCTACGGGCATGGAGAGCTATTTCATAACTGTTCAAAGGAGAGTCAATATGAAAAGAATGGCTTTGTTAAATTTAGTCTTCCATAAATAGAAGCTCTATTATTAGGGAGATTATTATTCCATTTTGATAAAAAGAGCTCTATAATTTTCTAATATTGCGGAATAACATTGAAGGGTAGCATTTACTATCAAAATTGTAGATTGATAGAATCCAGTGGTCGCCAAGCACATGAGAAAAGAGGATCAATTGCTCAGGTTGGCATAAAAAAGTATGACATAAAAGGTAGAGTAAAATACTTTCCTCGAGTATAAATTTTGAACTTTCCTAGCTTAATGTTTATATAATCATAGGTATTGTTTCACTATGTAAAAGTGAGGCTGACAACTATGCATATAACCTTTGTGTTTGAATGAGGTCAACAAGTATATATTGACCTCTATGTTATAAGGCCATTAGACTTGTTCATCATTATCACTGTGTAAGCTGGTTTCTCTATGTATAAGTTTTATTACCATTATTTTAAGGCCCCATTATCAGTCTGTTGAGTAAGAGGTCAATAGGCCAAGTAATATTTAAAAAACATAAAAAAAGAAATCGTTGCCAAGGATACAGTTATATAAGTTTAATGAAGGCCATGATGATCAAGAGTGATTCTTGCAACTATATCATTAGATAAAATTTACTTTTAATATGCTTTGATAGATGCCCTTACCCTTTTCTAAAGCTCTAATTTGTACACCAGTAAGGAGGATGCTTGCAAAGGTTGTGGAATCTGGTTTATACCGCCAAATGCATTTGCTTGAAAGTTTTTAGAACCCTTCAATAGATTCATTTTGTGTGTATCTTGTAATCATTGCATTTCATGACAACACATTACTTCGAGTCTTTATTTTAAATAGTTCACGTGCTTTGAGTATGCTTGTACATTTTGCATACATGTCTACCAGGTCTGTTGAACTACAATTCCTCTATCCTTTATACTTTTATATATGTTTATAAGTTGCCAAAAAGATTCCATTTTGGCATGGACTGGGAACGTGCTGGAAAATGTGAATTGAATGGGTTGACGACTCATTTATTACATTTGGTGAAATACTATATGAGATGTTATCAAATGTGAAACACCTACACACACACACATATATATCTGTCTGTGTGTGCACGCTTAATTATGCCAAGTATAGGGTGATAAGCATAAGATGTTGAACATTAGTTCCTATATCTTCTTGAGCTTAAGTCAGTTGACTTGAGAAGACCTAGAAGGTCATCAATTTTATTGAAGATGTAAACTTATCAAGGATTCAACATGGTTATAGAATACCTTATGAGAAATAGATTTCTTTTTGTTAAATTGTATTACAAATCTAGGAGAATAGGTGATCCAAGAATGTAGAAAACTAGATAGTCTTTGATTAGCATCTATTGCTTATATCATTTTATCTCAAGAGAGAGAGTAAACTAGGAAATGGAAAGATATAGTTTTCATAGTTTATGTTCAATAAAACTTATTTTAGTGCTAAGTGCATAGAAGACAAAGTTAACCCAATGATGGGTATTCATGCTATGATTTATTCTAAGTTGGGTATGTTGGGAGATTCGAAATTTAACCCCACATGATTGTTGTACTTAAGATTGTTGATAAAGGTTTACTGACATGTTTTTAGAAGGATGAAATTACATATGTGTTCATAACCTATTTTAAATTGGAATTTGGTAGACTTAAGGAGACTAAGAGGTTAGAAGCATTTTATTATCTTTTACAATTCAAACCTATTAGGGTTGATAGATTGAACTTAGTCAAAAGACTAGTTTTGAGAAATGAAAGTATCCATTAAGATATATATGAATGAGGACATACCTCGTATATTATGTTTATTCATGTTATGTGAAATGTGATTTTTAACAATGCCAAGTGGTCTAGGGAAGACTAGATGTATTTGTTCCCATGTTTTGTTATTATCTTTGGAAAACAAGGGTATTGATATTTCCATGCATTGGGTTAGACAAGTTAAACCCTATAATCATAACCTGAAGGGTTTAGAAAACTTATAACCCTTATGTCAAATATGACATTATTTTTGTATTTATTAGTCGATAGTAAAGGGTCGAGTAAACCATAGAGTAAGACAAAATGAGTCTAAGTAGTACTTTAACAAATTTAAAGTGATTTTATGATAGAGTCAAAACTTGTTATATTGCACAAGGATGTTTGATATTTGAGTCAGAGATTAGAATGACAGGAGGTCATAGACCCTAAAAATTGTAAGTATGTAAAGAGGGACTCTCTAAAAGGTTGGAATTAGCTAAAGTTATATATTGCAGGCACATCCTAGATTAAGGATTAAGTCAGATTGACTAGAATGGATTATAGTATAGACAATTTATGTCTAGCGATGCTAAGCGATGAAAGTCAAACTGTAGGATGAGAGTCTCCAAGTCGAGTCAGAGGTGTGCGAACTCATGACTACATTCATTAATAAATGTCTATTTATATTGAATCTTTGGTCAAAGTAATACATCTGTCTCTACATACATTAGTCAGTTCATTGTGCTCCAGAATTGCATAACCATCTAGTAGTGTCATACTCAGTTAGAAGGAGTCTATAGTTGTATGACCATGTTGGTTATGTAGGACACAACACTAGAGACTCAGATGGGAAAAACTTGTTGGTTCCATATATCTATACTCTTCGTGAAGGGTAGGGCCACTTCTAGGAAGGAAGTTGTGCAGGGGACTGCCAGTTTGTGGTTGGAGGTAAAGCACTCAGATGATGCTCTCTCTCTCTATAGCAGATGACTCACCGAGACTTGTGAAGACAGTTATCAATATTCCAAATGTAGTTTATTCCATGTTATGACTTATGATAGTCAAATATATGATGTAAAACTATTCTTTATGCCAACTGTAGTTTATGTATTGTAAATGAAAAGTGAAAGGATTTCACTATGATTCTATCTTTGAATATGTTGTAATTTCAATGTTGAAAATATTCAGAAAGGTATACTTTATCTCTTATGATTATGCAAATGCTTTATATATTAAAAAAGTTTCTCTCTCATGTTTACCATGTTTTTTTACTTATAAATTCTTGAGTTACTTCGAGTTATATGGGAAGGTATGTTACACATTGCTTAGGCTTGTCTCCAACCAAGCACCTTAAGAAATTTCCAAAGCTCTAGTTAACAACTTTGGTCTATCCATCTATTGAAGGACATGATATACAGAGATAGAGTTTAAATCTTTGCCTAATTTCTTCCAAAGAGTCCTCCAAAAATGTTCTACAAACTTGGTATCATGATCTGAAACTACACTTTTTGGCAAACTGTGTAGCCTAACAACCTCCGTGAAGAATAAATTTGCAACATGTGTGACATCATTGGTATTTTTGCAAGCTATAAATTGAGTCATTTTTGAGAATCTATCAACAACCACAAAGATTGAGTCCTTACCTCTTCATTCTCAACAACCTAAGCACAAAGTCCATGCTAATGTCATCCTATGATCTCTCCAGTATAGGTAATGGTTAATATAGTTTTATATTTTATCTCTCCTTTGGAATATTAACAAAATAAACATCGATGCAAAAATTTTCTAACTTCACTCCTCGTCTTCAACCAATAGTACATCTAACTAAGTTGTGCTAAAGTCTTATTAGCTCCAAAATGTCTAACCAATCTACCACAATGCATTTCCTTTATTAATTCTCCCTCATTGATCCTTGAGATATGCATAGTTGTTGTCCTTTGAATAACAATACATCTTGTATGAAGTAATCTATC
Source organism: Cunninghamia lanceolata (assembly GCA_027924645.1). Classification (NCBI taxonomy): domain Eukaryota; kingdom Viridiplantae; phylum Streptophyta; class Pinopsida; order Cupressales; family Cupressaceae; genus Cunninghamia; species Cunninghamia lanceolata. Next base: position 17,248,206 of record BSBN01000237.1, on the reverse strand, counting down.
CATGGTATTCTATCCATGCTAGTTGGTTCCATACATGTTTTGCATGCATCCTTAAAGTTTGAATCATTCTTATCCAACTCCTTCATGGTATCAAAACTAACTACTTTGGCCCTCATTTCAATCAATAATATTGCTCTCCAACTTAAGGCATCTACTATCTTGTTTGAACTGCCACTTCAATACTTGAGAATAAAAGTATAACCTTGTAGGAACTCCACCCACTTCATATGCCATTGATTGTGCAAGATTTGCATATTAATAAATTGCAAAGCATGGTGATCCATGTATAGCATAAATTCCTTAAGAAGCAAATAATGTCACCACTTTTTTAGTGCTTGCACTATAGCATAAAACTCTTGGCCATAAATAGAATACCTCTTCTTCCAATATCATTAAGCTTCTTACTGAAATAAGCTATGGGTATGCCCTTTTGGTTGAGAACCACTCCTATGGCTATCCCACTTGCATCACAATCTACTTGAAACACTTTTGTAAAATCCAACAAAGAGAGCACTAGCTCTTCAGTGACCTTCCTCTTTAGGAGCTCAAATCTCTTATCTACTATTGTTGTCTACTTGAACTATTTTCTATCTCCATTCATAGTTCTGATTATAGATGTACCTATCCTACTAAAATTTCAAATAAACCCATGGTAGAAGCTAGCTAGACCATGGAAACTTTAGACCTCATGCACACTCTAGGTGTAGGCCATTCCACTATGGCTCTTACATTTTTCTAGATAAATTGTAATATTTGCCATCAACTTTGCACATTGTTCTAAATACATTTCCCATCTAGACATCTTCATTTTATCTTTTTGTTGGCTTCAACAAAATCGTCTTCATCATTAGTGCTTCTCCACTTTTAGGCTCATTCGGTTGACTAATAAACCCATTGGATTCCTCATGTCCTTTGGCTACATGTGCACTTGCAACTTCACTCCTACTTGATCCTTTTGGCCTACATTGTAGGAATTCATAAAATCTATGTCCTGACTATCCACACGTGAAAAAAGTTCCTTGAAAACCTCTACCTTGGTCTCTTTCAAGTCTAACTCTACCTCTCATAGGGTAAGGTCTTCCTCTAGTTTCATTATTATCCTTATGGCTATTTGAAGGGGTAAACTCTTTATCATGGCTATATTTTATTTGAAGCTATCCTCTACCTATGCTAAATCCACCTCCACCTTTTCTTGTTCCTTCCTACCTTACTATTTTTTCTTCGTCCTATAGGGCATACTTATATGCCTCCTCAACAATCCTCAACCTCATCATACTTAACTCATCTTGTATATTCATCCTCAATCCGTTGATATACCAGGGTATTTTTTCATGGTGTAACTCATTATGGCTTAACATGATGAAAATATTATAAAACTCTTCCCTATAGGCCTTCAAACTTAATTCCCTATGCAACATGTTATGTAATTTATTGAGCAACTCAAGATAATAGTCACCAAGTAGAAACATCACCTTCATTTTGGTCACCATTCCATCACATCTAGTGATTTTATCTCTGCCATTTCTCTTTCTCTCAGCTTGTACCTCCTTCCACCAAAGTGTTGCATGTCCTTTTAGATTTTTTTGGGATATTTTCACCCTTCTAGGGTCTTTTACCTCGTCATACTTGAAGTGTTCCTCCATTTCTATCAACTAGTATATCAACTCATTTTTGAGAGGCTTGGTAGCTCCATACTCATTTCTTTCTTGATGTTATAGATAGCTCTTAATGACCTTTCCCCTACATCCATCTTTGCATTTGCATTTTCACCTTGTCATATTACATCAGCTCCTCCTTCTTTACTCTCACTATCAACACCTTCATGTTCCTTGCCTCTTATTCTATCTCCTTTTAGGGCATCTATCCTTGCTTACACTCCCCTTGTGGCCTCCACTACCTCATCTATCCTACCTGTAACATTTATTGTTACACCTATACTATTCTTCTCCTTGGAGACATCCTAATGTCTTGAATCTCTTTCTTTCTTCTCACTACAACTCTTCTAGCAACAATATCCTTTCTACAGGGACATGGACCTACAACCATGGCTTGTAAGATTTATTCCAACTCTAAGACAAAGCCAATACTTTCTTTTCTAGAATTGTAGCTCACTCTGATACCACACTTATGGAACCACATGACTTTTGCAATACCACAAGAATCTCCAATCCATACCCTTGTAGTCAAAGATAGGTTACATTGTTGAAAGCAACTCATGCACCCTTAAAGAAAATTAAATATTTCTTTTGTTGTAGGTAGTTTAACTTGTAACTAGCTATAGGAAATTAAATATTTCTTTTGTTGGAGGTCATTTGGGAAGTGCATATCTCTCTCTCTCATTTTATAGGATTGTTTCAAGATTTATAAAAGATTTTTCAAGGACCTATTGAAACTGATACAATCCATATTTCAAAGAAATCAGAGTAGAAATGAGTGAGTTATTGTAGAATTACTATTTCCACCAATTTTGCTCCCAAGGTTGCAAACTAACATATTTCATGAGTTTTTTTTAGGAAGTGAGATCTAGGCCTTGGTAAGTTACAGTAAAATTTTTAGATTAATTAGATTTGTTTTGTGTGATTTATTCCAAAATTATTTTTTCCGTCATGGCAGGGCATGCAATAAGAGGCAAAAAGAATGTTGGCATTCTGGGAAATATCTAGGCAGTGAGAAGGTGGAAAATGAGGAGAGTGTTCACAAATAGAATAAATATATTTGAACACATTTATGAAGAAACCAACAAGATGAAGGATGAAATCATGCTCATTGTGTCTAAACAAATGAAGGGGTTGGCTAAGTCAAGTGATATTGAGAAAATGATGAAGAAATTGGTAGGTGGCCAACATACTACAGATACCAAACATAAAGAGTCATACCACTAGGATTGGAAGGAATAAGAAGAAGCAAAAGGAGAATTAATTGAAGAAGAAGAAGAAGAAGATGATGATGATGAAAATGATGATGATCACGAACAAGAACAAGAAGGAGAAGGAGAAGGAGAAGGAAGAGGAAAAAGCAAAAGAGAAGATTTAGAAGAGGAACAAGGAGAAGTCAAACCAATAATATATTTCCATGCCTCATCACTACTTGGATCATTTAAAAAAGATTTTTTTCCGAAAGGAGATCTTGTTCAGGCCATTCAACCAATGCTAGGGTACCAACTACCATTACTCACCTCTTTGTCAAAGGCACACCAAAAGGTTAGATAAATGGAAGAACACATTCATTGATATCAAGAGCTAGATGCAAAGGGAAGACACATCTTGGAGCTGAAGTTAATTTTCCAAACACACATAAAGAAGATGAGGACATCAACAATTCTAAATTACCTCATTATATGGAAATGTTTTCTAGTTGAAGTTACCACATGGAAGGATGGAGGTTATATGAAGGAACTATCACAATTGGTCAACATTGAGGACAATTCCTTTGTAAAGGTGGGGGGCATGCTACACCCCTAATCCTATACAATGTATATGGTTATTAAAGGGAAAATACGATGCATCCCAATATGAGCATCTAAGATTAGTAAGTGTCTGTAGTAACAATCATTTTTTTTATTGCTTCAAAACACATACTACTATGCCATAAAGCGAAATTAGACATAGTTCATTTCCCACATTAACCCTTATAGGAAAGTGATTTCAATTTAAACTAGTTTCAACAACATGCATTAAATAGATTCAACAAATAGAATCACTAAACATGAAAGATAGAGCAGAAGACAAGAACACAAAGACTTATGTGGGGAAAACCCTTTCAAGTAAAAAACCCCACACTCCAAAACATAGAGCCATTGTATTATTAAAAAACAAGCATACAAGTTACAATACAACATCAGGCTCATAGACTATACCAGAGGTTTACATCTTGTTCCATCTCTAGAGAAAATCTGGTAGCATTACATTTCCAATTCACTCTCATCACACTTCAACTCAATGCACTTCTGCATTTTATTACAGAATTCACAAACGTTTCAGGAATCCCATCGTTTCAAATTCCACACTAGAAAAAAATGGTTACAAATTGACTTGACATCTATTATTACAACTTTCATCGAGAACTGAATAGACATCTGCTAAAGGCCGTGTTGATTCACAACAACGATGTGGAATCAACGAGTAACCTAGTGCCACATGTCGACACCTTACTCGTCATTCAATCACCATTGACCTTTTTCATGGTTCCATCTTTGTCTGTTGTTCCCAGGATTAACCACTATACTGCAAATACCTTAGACTAACCTTCACGAGATGGAAAGACCTATATCGCACCACTGCAAGCCACCTCATGGGCTATCACGGGGTTGCGGTATGACCTGCACTATAGCAGGCAAGAGTCAACCATTTTGCCATAGCGGGGGGACAACATGTCATCTCCCACCAAAATGAATAGGTCCTATCAAAGTGACCAAGTGGTCCCTACCATCACACACCATTGGCTCATTGAAGAGATTTCATTCCAAGTCCCATCAAACTCAATAGGTTACATCAAAACAAGTCTTGACAAACCATCAAGATATCGAAGAAGCAAGGGATTATGTCCCGGTAATATAACCCCCTCCTATTGAAATGCTTTTAGACCATCGATGGGACAGTGAACTACATCCCTTTGAAAAGAAACTGTCAAGCTGATGAAGGATTTAACAACAACGGAGCTAGGGTTTTACAATGAGTTTGAGACACACATTCTCAACATTCTCCCACTTGACGAAGAACTCACAAAACCCCTTCCAACACTTGCAGTCACTGAATCACATCATCACAGCCATGCATGCAATCTCAAGAATCTTAAACAATGCTTCCATGCTCCAACCAAGACACCTGCAATAACATCTAAGATGTCCACCATCTCAGGTAACAGTTCCATCCATCCACCAAAGGAAAAGGAATAACCCAAGGCTTATATGCACCAGTCTAAAAAACACAAGCATAAGATCCAACTAATAGCAAAGGCTACAGAATACTGCCACCACTCTACTGTGCTCACAAGCTGTACAAAAGCATCAACTTCAATGCTTCAACTTGAACACAATCGTGAAGTCATCCTCTAGAAAACAAGATAGAACATCAACTAGAACAACAACTAGGAAACTAATTGCTCTCATCCTACTGATTAACCCACGTGACTAAAAATAACACACACAACAAGTGCTAATCCAACTAATCACCCATACCTCCAAGGTATACAAAACATAGTAAACTCATGCCATAAATATATATACACCCTTAAACTACAATCATAAACTCCATGTGCAAACCTATCAAAGAATGACATACACATCCAAGAGCTCCCACTGCATGGGTAATGTAAATATGAAAAAGATCAAGGCATGTCGAGTCTACCAATAGCGTCATATAGAAAGTGTAAACATGTAGTACCAAGGAACCATCCACAATGATATGCAAAACCTATAAATCAATAACTTGTAAGAACAACTCTCACCACAAGTCTCCATAGCTCTTCCAAGTTCTCCACACCTAGCAAAGGAAAGAGATAAAGGAACCTCCATGTCATCACCCAAGAACATAAGTGAAAAACACCTGACCACAAGCTAGTGATCACAATAGCTCCAAGCAAAACTCAAACCAATGTAATGTGAAACCAACCATCCAAGAAGGTAACTGAGACAAAGAGAGAAACTCTGCACATCATATACCTGTAGAAAATCCTCCTACTTACACCTCTAAGTGCCAAGTATGATCTCCTCCATAAAACCCCAAAGATAACAACATAACAACACCCAAAATCATTCAATCTCAAGAGATCAAACATAACATATGTATCATGTAACTACATGGATGTAAGCTTCTCAAAGAAGATCAAACTACTTGTTGTTCTCAAAATCAGCTGTGCTCATTTTTGTAGACAACTCCCCATGAAACTTGTCCGTTTCGTGATCTACACTCTAAGTTCACAGATCGAGACAAGATTCTCTTAGTCTCATGCGAAGTCGTTTGACGCCCTAAATCTGTTTGCAATCTGTCCTCAAATCGACTCCTCGATATTTGCGTGGATCAGTGAAGTTGTAAATTGATAAAGATTGTCAATTTTTAGTCATTTTTAGGTGTTAGTAAACTTTTGAGTTTTGACATGTAAAAGCAGTGTTTTTAGCCACTATTACATGTTTAAAATTTTTTGTTGACCTGTAAAAGTAGTGTTTTCAGCTGCTCATACATGTTTATGGTATTTTAAGCCTAGTGTCAAGGCGGCGAAATCACCCGCCTGTGCATGCTACCCCACGTGTAGGAGTGGTAATTTTCATCGCCGGTGCATCCTTAAACTCACATTAGTTAACTCGTGTGTAATAAATGCATACCTAGATTTTGGCTTGAAGATGTTTTAATCCGTTTTTAAATCTTTTTGCTTTGTTATTTTTCTTCAATTATTTGCTCTCGAGTTAAACACCACAGAGGCGAATCCAAAGGGGACCATCACATTTTGGATTCATCATTGGTGTTTCTTCCTTCTGGTAGGTTCGTCATTCTATAGTTTTGAGTTCCTTCTTTCATTTTGTATTTTCGATTATGAAGTCCTAATCTTACTCAGCTACGTTTCTATTTTCTGTATAAATTACTTTGTGGGTTAGGGTTTCTTGTTTCCCTTGCTGTTGTCTCTTGTAATAACCTAGGGTTTGTATCGTTTCATAAGTGTTTTCGTTTGTGTATGAGCGGCGGTTAAATCTCACTGAACACTTAAATCCCAAATGAAAACCCTAGTATTACTAACATGCGACGTCGGCATTTTTCGCTGCTTTACCAAGTCCACTTGATATGAAGCATGTATGTGAAGTGGATTTTTTAGTTGCTTTTAAACCCTTTAGAAGTTCATCCAACACCAGGTGTATGGGCGGCGTTTCCCACCGCCTTTGCACAAGGATTGAGGTATTCTGCTTGCCAAAGCGACAAAATCACCCGCCCAAGCAGTTGAAATTTCCACTCCTTACTATCTGCAGTGTCAGCATTTTTCACCACCTTGACACATGAAGTTTTAACCTCCTTATTACCTGCAATAGCGGTGAAATCCCCTGCTCCGACATACACATTATTCAAGTGACTACATGCAACAGCGGTGTTTTTCACCACTCATGCATGTTAACCAATGATCTTCCCAAACACATGCATAAGCAGCGAAAACACTCGCCTTTACACATGAAAACACTTCCTTCATGCAGGAGCGGTCATTTTAACTGCTCATGCATGTTTTCCTGTATTTTTTCTCAACACTGGAAAAATTCATTTTTTAAAGCCTGTTAGCCTGCTTTCACCTTTGCCTTGATTTGCGTGCACTCAAGCCCTTCAACGCATGTTTTCCTGTCCATGATCATCGAATTGAAGTTATCCTAGTTTATCCAATTTTTTCCCCTGACTGTGAGATCATGGCTTTTTGCAGTTCTCAACCAGCATTCGTGGTGAATTTCAAACTCAAAGTTTTCTTCAAGAGCTCATGTCAGAACCATCTCCATCAAAGGCCAAAATCATGAAGTACAAGTACCAAGGTGTCTTTTTGGTGATAGCAGTGCAATCAAACATTGATGAAATTAGAGACACAGAAATTGGGCATGTGGACATGGCGGAGTTTGTAGATAGAACAAAATAGACAAATCCTTCTAAGCTTATGCATAAAATCATTGACAGCAATATTCATTTGGTTGCATCATTTCCAGTCTCTGCACACAATCTCGAATTTGTTCTGTAAGTGGCTAGTCATTACAACAGAGACACAAGAGCTGGGACAGATTCTCAGGGAAATGTAATGATGAGATTGGATGTATAATTCCTTGACAAAATCTTCATGTGTCCACCCATTGAAAATGTTGGACAGATTGACTTTGCACAGGGTCAACAAGATTACGATAATGATTTGGAATCTGCCAAGAGGTATATAAATAACAAGTGGTTAAAGATTCCTAGAGGTAATTTGACCAGATGGCCAAAGGATCTTCACAAGAGTGATTTTGTAGAGGAAGTTTGCGATTTGATTACTCTTTTGATTCGCATCAGAGGACTCCCTTCTATCTCCAAATTCGAAGATTGGATGTACACCTACATCAAGGTGATTCTCCGAGGAACACAAAGGATATTTTGGGGAGAGCAAATCAGCAATGCATTGCATGAGCAACTAGTAAAGGTCAATACCACTTTCAAATTCTATATGACTTCTTATCTTATCTATGTTGCTGCAAGTATGAGGAACTTTCCAGGTTTAATTCAAGTAGGAGACAGGAGATTGATCCCAGTGTATGAATATTACCCCCAAATCACTCTGAAGGGATTGATCCATCATTTCTGAAGGGTCAATGATGCATTCTTTTCAGTTTTCATGTGCCTATGGGATAGCGAACTAGTTCAGAAAAGGGTTTCTGATGAAGCCTGACAGGTTATGAATTGTTTTGGTTGCTTATTCCTGCAATTTCCCACTTTCACATATCTTTAGGTAGGGTATTATCCTGGTTACCCTTATATGCTTCCACGGTATCCTAGTGACCGCATTGTTCTTATGGAGCTATGCAGACAACTGATTGTGTTACACAACAAACAGATGGAGCCGAAGAAATCGGGGATAAAGTTCCCCGTTGAAATTGGGAGGTACTCAGTTCAATCCGCCAATAAAGCAAAAATAATTGATTCTGAGTTACAACTGGTCACCATGAAGACCTACAAGAAAAGAGACCATTTTGACTTTAGAAGGGTTCAGGATAAAATCAAGAGCAAGTCGACTTTTTATATACCAATGGTTGAAGACATATGGGCAGATCTCAGGACCCAGAATGAGATCAGAAAGCTAGACTTCTGCAGACTTCACCTGAGTCAAATTGAAGAACTAGGCCTTGCTGATATTCCAGATGGAATGGAGGATGATTAGAATGTCCTGGATCCCAAATATGACACAAAAAATGTTGAAGCTTCACCTCTTCCAGAGGTGAAATGGTTAGTCAAAGAAGAGACATCTATCAGGAGAAGGTTTCAACCAATACTGGCTAACACCAATATATGGTTAGAAAGCAAAGGAATTAAATTGAAAGAGTTCCTCACAGGGTCAGAAGCTGAGACACTGGAACAGACAGGTAAGAAGGTCAAGAATAGAACTAAAAACAAAAGTGACACCCCCTCTTCTTCCAAGATACGCAAACCAAAGATCAAGTTTGTATCCAAAGGAGGGAAGAAGAAGGAAGTTGCAGAAATTTCCAACATCACTGAGTCAACTATTGAAGATACTAGTGTTGATCAATGGAAATTGAAGATGTAGAGGCTGAAGAACAAAATATTCAAAAGTCTAAGGCAAAAGTATCTGATGAATCTGATAAGGAAGAAGAGGCCAAACAAGGTAAAGATGAAGATATAGAAGTAGAACAACTTGATGGTTCCCCTCAAACTCCTGTAAAAGATCTTCCCTCCGGGACACAAGTTCCTACACCTCCTCCTCATATTCTGGTTTCTGATAGTTTGCCAGTGGTTTCGAATGTTCCTCTTTTGCCAATTTTTGTTGTTTCTTCCGACAATACTCCTCCTTCTGTGAAAACTAGTTTTGGAACTATTTTTTATTCTTCCGGTTCTATTCCAAGTTTGTCTTCTCCCTCTTTCGACATTGGTGAACAAACTATTTTAGAGAATCTTCTAGATGCTTCAGGAAAAGTTGCTAATACAGGTGTGGTTTTTACCAACACAAGTCCTATTGTGACTATCACAGGCATGAACATGGAGCTGGCCAAACAAGTAGTAGATTCATCTCCGGTTATTGGCATTTCTACACTTCCTCCATGGTTATCCTCGTATACTCCAAAGAGGAAGAAGCAAGCTATCTCGCCTGACGAGATTGACATTGAAAAACTGTTACCTGTAAAAGTAAAGAATCAGAAGAAGAAGCCTAAAACTGTTTCTAGGCTGGTCAACGAAAAGGGAATCAGATATGCAGAAATCACAAAACCACCAGAAGATGCCACCGTTGACACTTTTGACATGAAAGATTATGTCATTTCAAGGGTTGAGTTGGGCAAGCTAACCCAGGAGGGTGTAAAGGTAGATTTCCAAACTATTGCCAGCACTTTACTTGAAAAATATGATGAAGTCAAGAAGGAGAAGGAACAGTATAAAGCAAAAGTAGAACAACTTGTTGCTGTCCTTCAAAAGATAGTAAAGTCTTCAGAAATGGTAGAACCCATGGCAGTGACAGTGGAAGATCCCTTGATTCAAAAGGTTGAAAAAGCGCAAGCTAGGGGAAGAGTGGTGGGAGATATAGTGGAATGCCTATTGGCTCAAGGGTGAATCCTATTAAAAACCACGGTAGAAAGAAAGGAGAAAATGGATAAAGCTAAGGCGGAGCTGGACAACCTGGTAGATCTACTCTCACAAGAGCTGCAAGATCAAGAAGAGAGCCTAGAAGAGTGGATAGATATGAAGAAGATCAAGATAAAGAATCTGATCACCATTGGGGTCATCACCAATAGGAAATCATATCTTAAGACCAAAGAAACTCTGGCTCATCGTATATACATAATAAAGAGTCTACTTGAAGATCTATGCCAAGCTCGAGAAGCCAGTGAAGATAGTGATGTCACACTTCTACACCGGCTAGAAGAACTTCCATGCACCCTAATCGGGGAAGATCACAAGTTCATCTCAGTACAGGAAATGGTAAGTTCTTTTGAAGAAATGGTCCATAGGAAATTTGAAGAAGAGGTACCCTCAATGCTTTCAATGGATAACCTTATGACCAACATTCGACTCTAGAGAACTTGAAAGATAATCTGGACAAGCATGAAAAGGCAATAAAGGTGGTGAAAGATTCAATTCTCCGGGCCCGCACCATCTCAGAGAACACAGCAAAACCAGATGCATGCGAGATGGCGGCCATTCAAGCTATGTGCCAGAACTTCCTGAAGAAAAATGAAGGAAGAAACTAGTGGCTTAGCTTATTTTTCCTATATATGATATGTAATTTGAATTTTGTTTTAGACATTTTCACATGTAATTTTCCAAAATGTAATTACATGTGATACAAGAGAAGTCCCAAGTCAAATAGGACTCTTTTGTTGAATAAGTCAGAGTAGTTGTAGATTTCCTATTTTTGCTACAGGCTCCTCCCTATAAATAAAGAGGGCCTCTTTTGTAAATTTTTTTTTCTATTGCAAGAATACTCTGGTGAATTGAAAAGCAAATCAAGACTTTGTGCTTCTTTGTGAGAATCAATTATCAAATATTTATCAATACAAGAAAGCAAATTCAATTCCAATCTTTGTCTTGGAATTATTTGTGTTATGATAGCATTGTTCTTACATCTTACTATCATAATCTTCTTTGGTAATAATAGAAGTGTGGAGATTGTTTCAAGTGATTAAATAACGTTTTTAATTTGATTGTGATAGACTTTGTGTTATCGAATCATTTGTGAGGATTATATTTATGTTTGTGAGAATACAATAGTTTGAAGACTTTGTGCTGCAAGTTGTTATATTCAATCTACTTTTATCATCTTGAAGAAGAGTGAAGACTTTGGGCTGCATTCAACTTCAAATAGTTCTATTTGCAATTTGTAAGTGAGGCAATAGAAAACTTTGTGTTTCTGTGGTTTTATGATAGTTTATAAGTTCTTTATCATCATCTTGAAGTATAAGCATCTATTCTAAAAAAAGAGAGTGAGATGAAATGGAACCACCACAAATATAGTGTTTAGTGTACATAAATTTCGTAAGTCATCTGTTTATAATAGTTAAGCAACTAGAGGGAACCTCCCCTTGCTGAGAGGAGAGACTTTGTCTCATCATAGCTGTGCTGATATACCCATTTTGCCATTAGTGAGTTAACGACAAAATATTCACCCAACACTACTCCATTTCCCATATCAGGAAATCAGCCCATAAACTGTCTCCTAACAATCCTCATCAATGAATGGTATCTCAAACTCAAATACACAAGGAGATAACCATTCGAAACATCCCTCAAATGAATCCTCCAGAACTAACTACATAGCTCAAGATCTATATCTATGAAACATAAAGCATATAGACTCATGCTAAACCATCCTCAAATGAGTCTACATAATCAAACTCAATCCAATGAGAACCAAAGCACAAAACATAACACCCCTGAAATATGTAATGGGCAAATACCTCTCAAATAATAAACTGCCGAGCAGACCAAGAGTGGGGAATGAGAATGCTTCTCCAAGATATGCAAGCCATCATGACTTCTCCAAAAGCAATCTCCTCATAGGTCTCTATTGAACTCATACCCAACCAAGGTGTAGGCTCTTCGAACTTTCTGTTGAAATCTCCTTAAGAGTAATCATCTCAACAACACTTCTCTCATCTTAAGATAAATGCAGCCTCACCTCATTCTCCATGTATCCATGAGCACCTACAAACAATCATCTCATGCTAAACTCCAAATGCATGATTGCACCATCATGAAGTTTTCAAGCACATGACCTATGCACCCAAAACACGAAGAGTCACTAGACCACTGTCAAAGCTCCAATCATTTGAATCAAGAACTTGTCATGACATCATGATCTTACCATCCCCCTTAGGAAATTTCATGCTCCAAGTGAACATAACATGGTCTCAAGAGCAATGTATCATGCCAAAACTCTAATGCATAAACAAGAGTATACCATGACATAAAACAAACAAACTCTAAACCAACATCACCTGTCAAGCATCACTGATACTTCAACCAAAGACTCCATGAGTCCTCCATGGCTCCAAGTTGTTACACATCTTCAATATCATGAAGATGACCTATCTCCAAATAGTGTCCATGCAAATGTGAAAGAACCCTTCTGCAACATCAAGATCTAAGAGCTCCTCCTAGTAACATTTGCAATACTAAAGAAGATCATCCATCACCAAGTGATGAATTCACAATCATTGCTAAAGCTCCCACTGAATCGTGACAATTGAGATCTCCAAGAATCATGACCAAACATCTCCTAATCTAAAAATCCTCCAAGTCCACACATGAACATGTCCATTTGACAGTAATACCAAGTGGCACCAAGATCTCCAAAACCAAGGAAATACACCATCACTGTCAAAAACTTACACAAAACTATGTATCCAAGCTATTCATGACATCATGATACACATGCTATAGGTCCCCTTAACCAACTAACCAAGTACTCTACCTCATTCATTCTCTCATCCCAAAGCAACCAAACCAATGCACAAGTGACCACAAACAATGCCAACTGACAAGTTTGCATAAACACTAAATCAATCTTGTGGATATAGACAGTCCACTTCCAAGTTATCAAACTACAATCAATAGGCTATACACACCTACAAAACTGCATAACTTGTAGATCTAATACATTGAAACATGCAAATCCATCATTTCATTAATAATCAGCAAATTAAGATTCAAAAGAGAATTACCATGTAGACAACAAGACTCAATCACCAAATCATGCTCAGATCCGATTTGCCAATTAGGTCCACAACCCAAGCACCATAGTCTAGGAATCCACCAAGCATCACCATAGAAATGCTAAGTGACTAATCACATACCAACACTCCCATGCAAAGAAAGCATCTCACCTCCTCACACCTTGCATGGAGCATGCATGCAAAATTGCAACTATCTCATCCAACAACACCCAAAAATCTAGGGTCTAGAAAATAGCTTAACTATAGCTCCACAAAATGACAAGTTTTTCTCTTGACCATGTAAAACCTACAAAACCACTATGTCTTAAAAAACACCCATGCACATCCACATCCACTTCACATCTGGAAGACTCAAAAGTCTAAAATAAAAACACCATAATAGTTAAACCAGAATAATGGATTGTCATAGATGAACATTAACCATAGGCTCTTTACAAAAATCTATAAAACCCTCATATCCAAGAAACATGAATCTGAGCCATGCAAGTAGAACACATCCTTAAAAAGAAAAAGTAGTTCAGGAAATCTAGGCCCATTTCAGGCCAAACCCACAACCACCAACATGCACATGCATACGAGGGAGACAAGCTATTATAGAAGCTTCCAGATCATCCATTGATCAACTCCATAGCCTATATGTAATCAGGGTAACAAAAAATAGTGCCTTCCAATACTAAGGATAAACACCCAACATAAGCACATTACTCCATAGCTGAAAAACAACACAAGCTTCTCCATATCACCAGGGAGCCTATCACATAGACACCCAATATGAAAGCTTTGCTGCAACATAAATAGAAAGAAAAAATCCCACCCCATGCATCAGAATTATTCCACTACCTATCAGATCTCTAGATCAACATCATTTCAAAGTGACCAACTCCATTTTCTCTATCTTCACCATCCTTCAAGCTACGTGTTATCTCCTGAAGCTAACACAAAAAGAGAAAACAACTTTCACTCAATAAAGGATCAATCTTCAGCCGATTCCTTCAGATTTCCTCAAGCTTACTAGACTAAGAAATTCTCACAAAAGGAATACCCATAAATAGAAACCAATATCTGATACCAATTAAAGGGAAAATACGGTTCATCCCATAATGAACATCTAAGATTAGTAAGTGTCTGCGGTAACAATCAATTTTTTGATTGCTTCAAAATACATACTACTATGCCATAAAGCGGAATTAGACATACTTCATTTCCTATATTAACCCTTATAGGAAAGTGATTGCAATTTAAACCAATTTCAACAACATGCATTAAACAGAATAAAAAAATACAATCACTAAACATGAAAGACATAGAAGAAGACAAGAACACAAAGACTTACGTGGGCAAAACCCTTTTGGGTAAAAAAAACCCCACACTCCAAAACATAGAGCCATTGTATTATTCAGCAACAAGCATACAAGTTATAATACAACATCAAGCTCATAGCCTATACCATAGGATTACATCTTGTTCCATCTCTGGAGAAAATTTGGCAGCATTACATTTCCAATTCACTCTTATCACACTTCAACTCAATGCACTTCTCCATTTTATTACAGACTTCACAAACGTTTCAGGAAGCCCATCTTTTCAACTTCCACACCAGACAAAAATGGTTACAAACTAACTTGGCATCCAGTATTACAACTTTCATTAGCAACCAAACATCCATCCACCAAAGGCCGCACTAATTCACAACAACGATGTGGAATCAATGAGTAACCTAGTGCCATGTGTCGATACCTTACTTGTCAGTCAATCACCATTGACCTTTTTCATGGTTCCATCTTTGTCTGTCATTCCTAGGATTAACTGCTATACCGTAGATACCTTAGACTGACCTTCATGGGATGGAAGGACCTATATCACACCACCATAAGCCCACCACAAGCCACCTCACAGGCTATCGCGGGGTTGCGGTATGACCCACACTACTACAGGAAAGAGTTGACCATTTCACCATATCGGGGGGACATCATAGCATCTCCCACTAAAATGAAAAGGTCCTACTATAGTGACCAAGTGGTCCCTACCATCACACACCATCGACTCATCGAAGAGACTTCATTCCAAGTCCCGTTAAAGTCAACATGTTACACCAAAACAAGTCTTAACAGACCATCGAGATATCGAAGAGATAAGGGATTATATCCTGGCGATATAGCCCTACTGCCGAAATGCTTTCAGAACATTGATGGGACAATGAACTATGTCCCTCCAAAAATAAACTGTCAGGTTGATGAAGGAGTTAACAACAATGGAGCTAGGGTTTTACATTGAGTTTGAGATACATTCTCAACAGTTATGAGTAGTCAGCTTGTGGCTACCTTAACTCTTATTTAAATTATATAATTATTAATATAGTCTCAAAAAGGTAGTTAGGTCAGCCTATGTGGCATCCAAGGCATAAGTATGGTATATATAGGAGGTAGAGGTCAGTTATTATCATCATATTGACTATTGTGTTCTTATTGAAGACTATTGGAGGTATCCTCCTTGAACTGGATTATGAGGTTGCCCCCCTTGAAGTGGCATATTATTATCAAGTATTTGCAACATATTTCCTATTATATACTTCTATTGTGCAAGTTGTTTCATTAAATACTACATATTAAGATGTCAAATTAAAAAATACCAAAACAAATTTCTTTATGAATGGCCTAACGATAGAGTTCATCAAACTTTGAAATGTTGATGGTGCCTTTGTGAGACCAAAAAGCATTACTAAAAATTCATAAAGGACCTCATGGGTTTGAAAAGTTTCTTATGTACGTCCTCATCTCTAATTTGGATTTGATGATAACCAAAATGAAGATCAAGTTTTGTAAAATAAACAACACCATTAAGCTCATCTAACAAACCATTAATTACTGGAATAGGAAAACTTATCTTTTATGGTGTACTTATTGAGCTCCCTATAATTTGGACACATCCTCCAAGTTTCATCCTTCTTGTGCACCATTACCACAAGAGATAAGTAAGCACTCTGATTGTTCCTAATAATACCTGCCTCTAGCATCTCCTGAACTATCTTTTCAATCTCACTTTTTTGTACATATGGATATATGTACCTGGCCTGATGTTGGGCAATTAGCTCCCTAGTACTAGTTGAATGGCATGATCATGATCTCTTTTAGGAGGAAATCCTTTTGGCATCTCCCAAAAAACAACTAAGTGCTTATCTACAATTGCTTGTAGATCTAGTGGTGATCACTCAGAAATAAACTAGAGGTACGAGGTGATGATCTTGAGGTAAGGAGCAAATATATGAAAATACATGTGAATTGGGATGGATGATTAATGAATATATTGATTTTAGTGCAAACAAATATAAAATTAAAAATGGATAGGAATCATGCCACAATCCAAACCTAATACAAAAGTATGTCATTGATGATGCCATACAGCTTTTGCAGCACCACAAAGCTCTCCAATCCATGCTCTTATAGCAGAAGATAGGGTATGTTGTTGAAAAGAAACTTAGGTTGCCTTAAGTAAAGTTGAAAATTTATTTTGTTGCAAGTAGTTCTTCAACCTATAATTGGCTGCAAGCAATTCTATAGCCACCTTGACTACTTTCTAGGAGCTCCCACTTAGCTCACCTATTGTTGCAGGTTAATGGAAAACACACACATATACAATATATAGGTCTATAAAGATATACACATGCAATAACTCACACACACACACATGGAGAAAACAAGTTTACAAACTAAACATATACCCTAGGAGATTAAATCCAAAAACACTATTTGATCAATACAACAAATATGGGCAGTTTTAGAATGAATTGTTCATTTGATTAACAAAACATATATCTTCATTACATACATTGATTGGAATTACACCAAAAATGTTGGTAGAAATTATCTCCTCAAGTTTTTCTCTCTCACAGGAGTTCCTCTTCTTTCCCCTTTACCAGCTAGTAAAACATAGACCCTTTGAAATTGACATCCTTTAAATGTTCATTCTCTTCTACCTACCCCTTTTTTCGTTTCGGTAGTTCCTTCTATCTAAAAAGATCCTAAAATATGGTCATTTTTCTACTTACCTTGCTTGCATAGGTGCCAAAAATCTAGAATTGTAAATGCAAAACCTATTTAAATTGAAACCTAGCCCACCTAAATCTCTCATTCTCTCCTCTTTCTAGCATTGTTGCTCATAAATATGGACAAGAGTAGATCAAACATATCCAAACTCAAATGATGGCAGGGATTTTAAATTTTTTAACAATCGACAAGTGCTTTAAATTTTAAAATTAATAAAAAGAACCATGGACAATAGGAATGATCATAGCCTTGGGAAGAATAAAACATGATGCACCTGCATTAAACCACCCATGTAACAAAATTTGTAAGCCCCTACTCACTACCAAAATTGCATGTTGTTGCAAATTAGAAACCTTGTTGCTGCAAGTTGAACTAAAGCTACTCGATCTTACTTGAACTCAACCACCTAGCATCCTCCATTGATTTGTTCCTCCATTTCACCAAATATTCTTTATATTATCTACCTGTAGTCTACCTAACCACTCAAGAATCCAAAATTCTCTCAGTCTTGTTTCATTGTTTCTTGGGTAGTTGTGACATCCATAGCTTTGGTGGTGTCTCTTCTTTCTCTTGCTTCTACGATGTCTCTCCCTCATAATAGGTTAAAAATTAGAAAATTTTAAGATTGGAGAGATGTATAGACCTATTGGTTGATGGATTGCATATGCATTTCATAAAAAAATCTTCACAATTTTGCAAGGTGTAGTTTTCTTCCACTTGAGCTTGTTATAAGTGTGATGGGAATATTTCCTTCTATAGATGTGCTAGTACCATGTCTCCCAATTCAAAATGATTTTCTCTCCTTTATGAATCCATTTTTTGTTTGTATCATTGGCTACTCCAAGTTAGTCTTTCATTTATTTGTTGATGTCAATCTTGCATATGCTTGGAAAACTCCTCACCTTCATCACTTTTCACATGACCCTTGGCATTTGTAAGTTCCGTTAATTATAAAATGCCTCTAGGGTTTTGTCTGTTATCACTTGGAATTGCACCGATTTAGGTGTTCCAATGACACAATGGGATTGACCTCAAGGTGTGGGATCTTGTAGATGAGATAAAACCTCCAAAGAAGGATGGTTCCTCTTTCTAGACTTAAAATCCAAATAATTTAACTAAATCTAATGTTACTAATCACAAGGAAAAGAGGAAGAAGGAGAAACTAGAATTAAAAGGGTGATACACCAGATTTAGAGTGTTTGGTTGGGGGCTAACATGACACAACAATGATCTCAAAATAGAAGAAACTCACACAGACTTGTGTAATTCTAGCAAAGGTTCAAACAAAAAACTACAACTAAAGAGGGACCATTCATCCACAGTATAAGTGTGCATCTTTCAAATAAACACAATGCATAAACAAAGAGAGAAAATATTAGTAATTTTTATTGATCATGAAGGCTAATAGGACATTACAAAGGAAGAATAGCTCAATACAGATCAGAACAAACATAGAATGACAAACTTTCCTTCATAGTTGATCTAGAAATGAAGACAAGAGAGGTTTGAAAGAGGACACGATCCATCAAATTCATACAGTTCTAGGAAATATCATGAGGCCATGATCGAACATCAAGCATTTCATCTTGGATAAGGACCTAGCGACCAAACAATCCCTAAAAAATACATCTTAACATGCTTATATAACTTTGTCATTTCACTGTGTAGCTTTGGGCGTGAGAAAACCTAGTCAAACACATTTTGCCCATGTTTCATTAAATTTGGCTTTAGAGGCCTTATCAACATCTGCATGATTTGAGTGTTTCCCATGCCCGAGGTTTCTGTAAAACCTACATAGGAGGATTGCCTACATGTTTTAGGTACCTGGCACACTAATGAGGGAAGACCTAGACTGCTAGGAAATTCACTTCCTAGGTACCTGTAATACTTGATTCATCCACTTTGTCCTTTTTGGTAAAGGGCATTGAAGATCTTCATTGTTTCAACCACCTATATCTGATTTTGTTCTACAACATTAATCTCTCTTTACTGTTTGACCA
Source organism: Cunninghamia lanceolata (assembly GCA_027924645.1). Taxonomy (NCBI): domain Eukaryota; kingdom Viridiplantae; phylum Streptophyta; class Pinopsida; order Cupressales; family Cupressaceae; genus Cunninghamia; species Cunninghamia lanceolata. Next base: position 17,228,776 of record BSBN01000237.1, on the reverse strand, counting down.
ACCAATATCCAACTCACTCTGCACTAATGTCATCTGGTGTTGAACATGAGTTTTTGAAAAAATGTGTTTCTAGGGCAAGACACATATAGTGCGCTCTTTTAATGCTTTTACAACACTTTAAAGTGTTGATTTTAAATATGCTTTTGGTGCCCTTTGCCATTTTGATTTTTGCTTCATTATTTCCACCTTTATAAATCTTTATGCCTCAGCTAATTAAACTCTCCCTTTGCACCATCAGGCTCTCCTTTTGCTCTCTTGATGAACCATCCCCTTTTTATCAACAGGTTTTCCCATCTGTGAACCTACCGATCGACAAACCACTTTTCCTTCGTTCCTTGAGACTTCTTCTTGTCAACAAACTTTTCCTTTCACGAACCATCTTTAGACCTCTTTCTTTTTCTTTGTAGTCAGGTTGTCCAATTGATGAACTTGCTAACTTTTGAACCATTCATCCCTAACTTGTTCTTGCCTTAGAAAACTGTCCTCCATCCTTGATCGACAAGTTCGCTCATCAGCGAACTGACCCATCAGAAAACCTATCAGTTCAGGAACCATCTTTTCTCACTGATGAGCACTTAACTTCTTCCCTTTTTGCCTTGTCGATCAATTGGGGGAAACGTGAACTAGTGAACTAGCCGGCGAATTCGGTGGTTTGTGAGTCGAGCGAATTGCCAACCACAAGGAAAACAAAAAGCAATTTTGACTTAGGAAGTTTTACGATTTTCAAGGTTTTCACAAAGCAAAACACATTGGATTTTGAAAATATTTGCAAGTCTAAATATGGGCTATTTTGGCCTAGGGCAAAATAGGACAACAATGCCCATAACTAATTTGTGAAGACAAGAAAACATTAAAGGTAAATAACATAAAGATAAATGTAATGACACAATTAGCTTCACCTAAAACCCTTTCTCCTTGATAGAGCAGAATGGAGTGCGCTTAATCTCCAATGGCTACACTCTTGATAATAATTGATATGTTCATTGCTCAGTCCAGCAACATAACATTACTTTCTTGTGTGTTATCAAAAAGGCTTGATTGATGTTTGATTTATAGATTCTTAGATGATATGATGAATGGCTAGGACTAAGAGGTGCAATGGATGGTTGAGATTTGATGAGACAACATTAAGGAAAGGATGGAGGTTTCTAGGGCATATCCTTATGTGAATGGTTGAGATTTTGAGTTGTAATATGAAATGGATGGTTGAGATGTAAAGCTTGTTTGACTTTTGTGCAAGTGTCTAGGTTCAATGAATCTAGCTAACTAACTTTAGCTATACATGTGACTCAATAATTAATCAAATAATAATAAAATTATTTAACTAATTATTGGAGAAGGGTGATGTGGGACGATAAATAAATTAATTAAATATATATTTTTAATTAATTAGGTGATGGAGAAAATGGGTTTAGATTAATTAATTAAATATAATTTATTTAATTAATTTAGGAAATAGAATAAATGTGTCACAAGGTGACATAAGGTGATGTTAGTAGGGTGAATGACTAGGTGATGTGTCAAAAGGTGATGCCTAGGCATTTTTAGAAGTGTCGTAAGGACATGGCCAATTTTGGATGTCTGCATTTTGCCCCTTTTTGAGATGATATTGTGATTTAGTGACGTAACATCATTTCAAAGAAGATGAGGTATGGATGATTGGAAAGGGATGCCCCAACCACTTAGAGGAGTGATGAGGAGGAATGATGTAGGTATGGTATGCCCCCTTGAGAGGATAGGTGGGTTAGAAGAACATGGGTATGCTCTCAAAATAGGTAAAACGGATTGGTTAATGAGATGGAGGAAAGATAAGGTATGGATGACATGGATGAGTGATACATTATGATGCATTGGGTGAGCAAATATATAGTTTGATATAGCATTAGACATTATGCACTGAGGTATAAAGACCAAGGTGATGACGTGTCTCATCATAGGATGTTGGTGGATGATGGATATGACTAGTGGGATGATGGATAGGAGTGATGTGTGCTTCTTGAACATGGATGGAAGGAGTGTTGACCTCTTGATAATGAATGGTGGTGAGATCATGGATGGGAGGAGTGGTAATATCTTTATCATAGATAGGATCTTAGTCATAGATAATATCTTGATCATAGAGAGGATTAACGTGGATAGTGTGATATTGAGCTTGGATAGAATGAATTGGGAGGCTTTGATCTTGATTTGGTTGGGGACATGGCCGGTCATGCTTTTGGACAAGTTCTTGACATAGCTCTTCAATTTGGATAGGAGTGGAAGTTTCTTGGATAGGTTTAATAGGCACTTGATGGTCAACAACATGGCTACATGATGGATCTTGACTTGCACTTATGGTAATAGACTCTTTAATGGGTTTGATAGGTGTTGGACTGCATGATGGTAATGGAGGGATAGGCATGATACTTGAAGGCTCTTTGGTAGTATCAAGGATAGGTGTTGGACTACATGATGGTAATGTAGGGATAGGCATGATACCTGAAGGCTCTTTGGTAGTCTCAAGGATAGGTGTTGGATTGCATGATGGTGTTTGCATAGGACTAGGAGGTTCTTTGATAGGTTCAAGGATAGGTGTTGGATTACATGGTAGTGTTTTATTCCTTACTAATAGTCCTTGGGTCACATCCTTCATAACTTCATGGGTCAATGCATTAGGGTATTCATGGGTGGATGTTGAAGGGTCTTGTCTTTTGAGTTGGGAAATGTCAGATTAGATGGTAACTTGGTACCTCTTTTAGCTACTAATAAAAACTAATGATCCAAGTTTTCTTTGAGGTAATGGATAACAAACTCCATTTTTTTGAGATCTTTAGAAAGCACTTTAAATCTTGGTAAATATTGAGGGTTATCTTCTGGGGATGGATTAAGATTAAGATGAGATGGATGGTTTGATGGTTTAGGATTTAAGTGGGTCAAGGAATGACTTAATGGATCAGGGATTGGAAGGTTTAATGGAGGAGGTAATTAATGATGGACTATAGGGATTGATGGTGTTGACTTTTCCTTTGAATCAGCATTAGGGTTTGCCACTTCTAATGCACAGGCAGATTCAGCCAACTAAATACAGGAGGTTGCGTGAGCTGCCTCCCCTTCACTTCTGGTTCTGCCGCACCAAGGGGGGTATCCCTATAACTCAAGATGTAACCTTGACTAGCTCAAAGATAAAAAGATCTAACTTGACAACAACAGGCAGAATACTCTCATGTATGGACCAAGATCTGTATGATAGATCACAAGGCTGGCAACATTCTTGGACATGATATCTGGTTGGGTATGAGAGCATGCAGGGGGTTCCTAATCCTAATCCTACAACTAACAGGTGGAAGTATGAAATGGTTTAGTTTGAATTTTGGATGCAAAGCTGGACATGGTGTATAACCTCAACACAGAGCTAGATTGGTGCCTATCCAGGGCTTGGAGTCGGTAGACATACACTTGTGGATGATCAGCATGAATAGCTAAAACTGGATTTCAGGGGGATACACATGATATCTGTCTTACAGATATCTCCCAATAAAGAGTGTTAAGCTGTCTATACTTACGGCATCCCTATTGCAGTAAGAAAGATACATGCAAAACTGGAGACAGAATCAGCATAACACATGCAAACATAGCATTATTCATATCAGATTAACCATGAAATCAGTGGATTCATGCCAAATCGTACAACATGAGATACATAAACTCACAAGTTTAGCTGTACAGAGCAACCAAAACGAACTGTATTGTGTTACAGAGTCAAAATGTTCAACTTTCAACCACCTAAAATGAGTAACACTTCCTCCTTTTAACAGCCAGGTAGTGTACCACAGCAATTAATTACATGGTTGACCAAAAATCCTGCCAGATACACAGTATCAGAAAATGGCGCTCAACGCATTACCAGATTGGCGCCCAAACATGAATGCAGTAGGTAGGGGAGGAGACAGGAAGAAACCTCGAGCCCTGCGCCACTGTCCGTTGATGTACACCTTCAATCGGGTACCAGATCCGTCCACACCATCGCCCATACCTCTGCAACAATCGCCATTAATGGCGCACCAACCCGCGGCCTTGGGAAATGCAGAATACTGTGCGTCGCAACCGTTTCTGCCAAGATACATCGTCATGATATTTCAAATATGCAGGATATCAATTATCCCACATGCACCCCGCGGTGACCTTTTCAACACTTTATATACTAGGTCGCGAGCACATATGATGTCGGTGCTTTTGCTCCTGACGACACTAGTATAAGACTTCATCATCATCCTCCAACAGCATGATATCCTGTTTCTTGAAAAATCACCCTGACGTCAGCATCATGCTCGCAATATCACCTGCATGATAATCGCCTTCATCAGCACAACCTGATCCATCGGAGGAAGATCCTCCTGCTTAGCCGATACCAAAAGTCTGGCCGATGAACATCCTGATGACGTCATCGTCATATCCTGCTGATGTCATCAGCATATCTGCCTACTGCGCACCTCCTCATATCCGGATGACGTCATCATCATGTTTGCAAATATCGGGGGATCTCCACAAGATGATCAGTGTTAGAAATATGACCCCCCCCGGACCTTGATGACGTCATCATCATATCGACATCAGGATGATATTCGGAAGATAACCGGATATTTGGAAATATCATCCTGATGCACACATATCAGGGCACACTGTAGCTCATCAGCAGGATCGGGATGATATCCAAACATCACCCGATATTGAAACATGATGATCCTGATGAAAAACCGGTTGACAGAAAACATGATAATGATGACCTCCTCCTCAGGAAAATATGATGCTGCAGCTGAAAAATGCTGAGGAGGTCCAACACTTAGAACATTTTTAAGGAAGGTGCCTGCATGAAAATTGCTCAAAAACTGTCAGTCAATTCAGGCACTAACAGATGGATTGGGAGGTATGTGCACTAATGGATTAGGATTAGGAGGGTTAAATGAATATTGTGATGGAGGGATTGGTGAGGCATATATCTAGTTGGAGATTGGATAACTTTGAGGTATTGATAGGTTGGATTGGTATGATGACATGGTCACACAAGGGGATGGAGGTTGGTATGAGGTTGATGGGGATAACATATCATGGAATGGTAATGTTGATGTCATAGGGTCATAAGAATAATCTTGAGAGTGTTCAATGATGAGATGTGCTAAGGGCATATGATCGATGAGATTTTTGCATTTTGCCTTAGTGATAGGATCAAATCCCTCATCGACACATTTAATTTCCTATGTTTCTACATTAAGATGGGCAGTATCATGTTCACTAGGATATGTGCATGGACTAGGTTAATATTATGGTGATATGGGTTGGATTGGAGATATGGTTTGAGAAATGGGTTTTGACCTAGATGTTTTAACTTCCATAACCATTTTATCAAACCATGATGCAAGAGCATCCCTAGTTCAAGAGCAATCTTGCATCAACCAAAAAAACATTTGCATTTTAGTTTGTTTGTAGTTCAGTTTATTTCTTTTCATTTTCCAGTTTAGTTCAGACAGTTCAGTCAATAGCAGTTTCCATATTTTGGTCCCCATTCTACCGTAGTTGCATTTTAGATCTTGCGAAGCTAGACTTAGCATCTAGATTCATTCATTCATCTACATCTTATCCAAATCTCAAAGCATTTGTACAAAGTACCGAAAAGATATCGCTATCAGAAGATTGGTGATTTTCTCAGAGCAAAGCATCCTGGCAGTCTTAGACAATCAGCTAAAGGAGATGACCTATGAAGCATTTCCTAACTTATGGAGCCTAATGAGACATCATTCAATGATCTTTGGTTCATGGCTGACCTTCCCCAAGATCTGCACATCATTTCATTCATTTATGGAGGAATCCTTCATGTTTAGGTCTGACCTATCCGTGTATACACATTACAACTCTTCATTAGAGATTGTGATCTTCCTTGGCCGACACAGAGGAATCTTTTAGTACTGGAGATGATATATAAGGATGTAATAGATCTCTAGGAACATAGATCTCAATAGTTAGAACCTGATTCATAGTAGATAGTCTAGATTTTGTGTGAAGGTGCTTCAAAGCTATATCTTGTGTATATTCTATAATCATGCCTGTGAGCCCTATTGTAAACCCGCATGATGTCGACTGATCTATATTTGAATTCTTTGATATATTGAATGATTGAATTTGTATTTGCCTCATATCTTTGAGTTGTTTCTGTTGTGTTTACTCTTACTGCATGGTTTGGATAGTTCATGATGTGAACCCTCCTACTGTGACTGCACCAAGTGGTATCAGAGCTAAAGTTTGAGTCTTTGGGAGTGAATTGAGTGAAGTTGGTGAAGGAATTCTGTAAGATCTTACTGTGGACAGATCACTGAATTGAGGCAAGTTACTTGCGTCACAACCAATTGCCGATTGTGAGGCAGTTGTCACCTTGTAGCCCGATCGCCGAACTTGAGGTAGTTTGCACTTGATCCTAGGAAGATGCCACTGAGGAGAGTTGCAACTATTGGAACAATGGCTAGTAGAATGGATGCGATGATGGAAATGATGAAAACAATGAGAATTTCATTGGATTCTATCGAGGAAGATAGGTGAAGAGGATTGACACCAAGACCTAATGTTGAAAGTGATGATGAAGAGGAATTTCAATCTGTTGAACAAATTGTAAAAACCCTAGGAGGTAATGAAGAAGAATTAGATCAAGTAAAGATGTTGCGATCTATTTCAAACATTAGAAACTGTAACGTTAGAAAATGTCCCCTTGGGGGCTTTTCCCTCATAAGGTTTAGCCCCCGCATCTTTTATCTGCATTTAGGACATCTTGCATCATATTTTGACATCCTGATGAAATGAACCCTCGGTTTTGTGACCAATGGGACCTAGGGGGATCCCTTGAACCTAACCCTAACCAAAATAGGGAGGGAGGACTTGGGTGCCCATGCCCTAGTCCTGCCCTATTTTGGGTCAGGCCCAGATTTTAAATGTCAGCTTGTGACCATTAATTAGGTTCTATGCCGACATGGTAAGTTTGCATTATGAAATTCTTGGCGAGAATGTTTGTAGTTGCATATAAAAGCATGTTTAGGAATTCTTTGTAACTAGATTTCAATTAGATGATCATTAGATAAAATTTGCATGAGCATTGACATTCTAGAAGTGATTCAAGGCTTTCATTGTGTGGAAGAGTAGATTTGTGTTGTCTATGTGTTTGTATTTGTAGATTTGAGCAGTCATCTCCTCATGGCATGAAGAGCTTGTAGGAGCACAATCAACACTGAGAGGGGGGGTGAATCAGTGTTGATATAATAATTCAATTTTCTCACCTTTTACAATTTGTCAATGAACTTTATTATGAATTGAGATCAAATATTAACTTCACAATCATCAAATTGTTAAACACAAATTATTAATGCAAAGAAACAACACAAGAAGTTTAACACAAAGATATACTGAGTGGAAAACCCTCTAGGGGTAGAAAATCCACTCAAACTGCCTCACTCACTTAAATGGTAAAACTTCAAGTTTACAAATGTCTCACAAACATATACAATTTTGCCTCACTAGCATATTAATGTTCACCACAAGTCTCACTGACTTTCAACACCAGAAGAACAATGAACAATAGAAATTAGGGGGTTTCCCTGTTTCAATCAAACTCAACACCTTATTTCACCTATTCAAAATTTTCAACAAATATATCTTTCTCTGCAAAATAATGATTAAATCTTGCAATATCAAATTTCAACCTGCAAAATATTTACCTTTGAACCAAATCACCTCTGGAAAATTTGTGAAAAACTCTTGAAAAAAATATTGAATCTTCAAATCAATTTCATATTTTAATCAACAAAAATTATGTGAAGAACAAATTATCATTGCAAAATTATGAATTTTCAATCTCTGTCATCAACCATATCTCTGGAATTTTTTTTCTTCTTCAATTCTACTCCATCTCTATAATCACCCCTCCAAAACACCTTGTTACCTCTGTAAACATTTGATCATCTGATTATATTTTAAAACTCTTCATCTCTCTGCACATAAATCTTCTCTCTGTTAAAACTATATATTTCCTTACAAAACCAAATCTCCAATCTCAATAATAGAAACTCTCTCTCTTCAAAAACAATAGAATAGAAGAAGAAGATATCACCTTCAAAAACATTATTTATAAATCACCATCCATGTCAAATATTTCCATTTAAAACATAGTCAGTTCACATGCCAAATCCAATCAAATATAGAAAAAGCCTTCGAAGACCTTTTATATTCCTCCAAAATAGAAAGAACCTTTCATATATCTTCAGAGGAATAAGAAAAGTCCTTAAATTATGGCTTTTGCTCCAAAAGGCCCATCAAATTTAGAAACCTCCTATGACTGTTGGTCTTCAATTTCCTTTTAAATCCTATCCTTTCGATTTTAGAAACCTGCCACCTGTCTTTTGAATGATGAACATTGATTAAATCTTTCCCGCCAAGCTTCTTAAAAGGAAACCCGATGACCGAGCACCCTAGGCATCGAGGCCTGTTAGAACAACGAACCTAAACCCTCAACATTGTCACTTAAGTGACTCTTACCGCCTCAACCAGTCAATATCTTATTAAAACAAAAAGAAATGATAGGTAAATGAGGATTTAGGAAGGAATAACCTAGGTTTAGATTAGGGTCTTGAACATTGATTTTAAGTGTTTAGGCATATGACACTTTATAGCATGTAGTCAAAACTGACGAGACACAATTTAATTGTAGTTACATACTCATTGATTATAGATGTCAGAAACCATTTAGACAATGATAAGACAAGGACATAACATTGAACATAGTGGCATTCAGGTTTAAACACTTGAACAACCTTAACAACCATGAATGCAATGCCAAGTATAAGAGGACTACATGAGACATAATAACACTATAAGGACATCATGAAATATGTATCAGACCAGACAACATAAACTATGACAGAGATAAGACAACTATGGAAGACATGAAAAACTCTATCCTTCAATAATGACATTTAACATTTGAATGTTTAGACATTTTGACATATGAGACACAACACACACAACATATGAATATGGCTGCGACTATGACCCAAAATTGAATATGCAAATGATTATGAAAATATGTAATTGTGATAAGCAAATCTTGAGACAATGAAGACTTGTAAACCACTGAAGACTAGATCATGTCACTGAAGACTATGCCACTGTGTTTCACTAACATCAAAAGACCAAACCACTGCCACTGCATATCATGTCATTGCATAACACCATGAAAACCATGTTACTACTTATCACCACCAAGATCATTACCATAAGATCATGAAACCACCAACAACCTTTTGTCATCAATGTAAAGACAACAACACCCAAGATGGAGGCACAATAGAGCTTCCTTCTCCCACGAGATCTTCACTACAAGGTGAGATCATATGTGTTTTTGAGCATTTATCATTTAGTTTTCTCCTCTTCCTCCCAAGGGGCACACACTCTCTATCTGACAATGGTGTTTGACAGACTTGAATGTCTCTCCAGGGCTTGACTGAGGCAGGCCTCTAAACACCACAACCCCCTCCCAAAGTTTTCATGATTACAGGTTACAGGTCAAAGATACATGAAAAGTGAAGTGTATGAGGGTATCTCAGAGTGTCATATTTGTAGATTAGAGCTGAAAATAGCACCCTGGACTAGGGTGCCTGCTCATTAGTCCTCCAGATTCCATGGCAGGAAAATCTTTGTGACAACAGGAACAAGTTACAGATCAAGTTTGCAGATCCCAACAAAAACCTAGGCATTGGAGTTGGGCGCCAACTCATTAGTCCCCGACCATTCCGCTTCCAAACTTTGACAATAGGTGCACTTTTATTTGTCATTTTACATCTCTCTGTAGTAGCATTCTGAATAATTTATTGGTTTACTGTTGTATTTGCATAATTAGGGTTTTGAGGTATAATTGAGCATAGTTGACAATCAAATCATAAAAATCCAAGCTTCCCTACATTCCTAAGTGACCAAGGGCCTGATAGTGTATTTCCACTCGACTCAAGGTCTTTGAATGTAATTGGTGAAAGGAGGATAGACATCAAACACCCACTAATCAACTATCCAAATTTTAACCCCTTTACATTTTGGTGAACCTGTGTTGTTGGAATTTTTTGCACCTTTCTAAGTGTTTTGCTTCATATTTGCATTGATTTCCTTCATTCATATCATCATTCATCTTATTGCATTGGAAAACTTACAAAAAAATGAAAATTTTGAATTTTTTTTAAAAAATTGCATGCTAGGGTTTCTATTTTGCATCAATTAATTTGAATTTCATCAAATTTTTTTATTTATGAATTATATATGAGATAAATTACAGAAAATTACAAAAATTCAATAGCTTTCAATGCATTTTCATCATAAAATTGCTAGGGTTTTGCTGAAAATTATGAATTTTTCGTATAACCTTGTAATTCCAAAATCTAGGGTTTGTAGGCAAAATCTTGTTTCAGATTTTTCTACTGATCTTAGAAACTCATTCAAATTTTCATTTGTCTTTAGTGTTGCATTTTAGTGTAAATTTACATTTAGATCTCAAAAATTTGTAATTTTTACATACAAAAATTTGAAATTTTCTTCAACAAAAAAACTAGCATTTTCATTGATTTTTCATTAGATTTTCACTTGCATTTTGCATCTTAGGGATTGAAAAAGATCTGAGATAATTTATATTTTCATCATAATTAGATTACAAAACATTCATATAGCATTTTACATCAAGATCTCAAACCTAGGGCTTCAAAAACCTTGATTTTCACTAGATTTGGCCTTATTGGCTCTCTAGATTTGCACTATAAGCATGTTGTAAATAATATTTTTGCATTATTTGGATAATATAAGGGTTATTATCTATTTTCCCTCCTAAAATTCTTTACAACACCTCTTCATCAGGCTCTTGTATTGAAAATTTGATGAAAAATTACACATTTTAGCTATATTTGCCCTAGGGTTTGCCCTAGTTTACATCCTAAGCATATTGTAAAATATTTTATGATTCTAGGTGACTTATATAATTGATATTATTTTCTACACATCATAAAATTCTTTACAACACCTCTTTCATTAGGTCTTGGGATTGAAAAACTGTGAAAATTGCATATTTTAGAGCATTTTCACTAGATTTGGACTTGTCATCATCTTAGATTTGCATCAAAAGTGTGTTGTAAAGGGTTTTATTGCTTTATTGGACTGAAAATAGACCTATAATTTTATTCCACTGATCAAATTCATTACAACACCTTTTCTTTCATATATTTGCATTGAAAAAGTATAAAAAATCAAGCATTTTAGGTCATTTTTGCATATAGTTTTACACTTGTCTCTTGCATACTTTTGAAAACTTTTAAAATCTAATTTTTCATTAATTTTAACATCTAAACACATGGCTTCTAAACTCAACAACAATAATAGGTTCCCTCCTAGGCCTTACATGAAATGAAAAGTCCATGAACTTGAAATTGTGTTTACACCTCATGATAGAACAATCGAAGACACTGAAGGACCTGTTTACATCACTATGAAAATAATAGGAAACCCTATGGATGGAACCCTCATTGATCCTAATTATATTATTAATGTCGACATGGAAGAATTCCTCTTTGCACATCAATTAATGCAAGGATCTCATGACCCTTCGGACACGATGATTAAAACACATAAGGGAACTTTTATAAACACATATGGGAAAATCTCATTGTTGGTCACTGTATTTGAAAAACATGTAAAACAATGGTTTGATGTTGTCCCAGTTTCTGACCCCTTTCGCATTAAATTGGGACACCCTTGGTTAAAGGTTATGAAAGCTATCCCTTCGACAATTCATAATTGTCTAAATTTTCCTTTTGATGGACATGTGATTACTATCCCTCGCAATAAGTATAAACCTTTGGTTGCAAAAAAACATTATACACTGGATTACTTTTGGGACAAATCTGAAAAGAAACTAGAGCCATGAACATACTTTAACTTCTCGAGCTATAAAAAATTACAAAGCGAAACTGTTACATCCAATGGCCAGTCCCTCTATGCAAGAAATAACAAAAGACAATCAACCCGTATTTGAAAATAATCCTAGACTGAAAGGACAAGGTCCCTATGCTGAGGTTCCTCCCCTGACATCCTTACAAGGATTAGGAGGTCATTGTCAACAACAAAACATTCCACCTAGACAAATGAGATTTGATCCTGGTGCTTCATCTTCTAAGTTGCAATAACATATGAAAGAGAAAAGCCCTATCTTACAAGAGATAAGTGGTAAAAGAAAACGAAATAGAAAAGTGAGAGAAAGAAGGAGAAGCAAACAAGCTTATACCATAGACCTTGCTTCTCAACAAGAAAACATTGATCCCAACATTGAACCAAACAAAGATGATCCTAAGAATGAACAACCTAAAGACATGAATTGGGCTATGGTACCTTATGTCTCACTTTCCTCTAAAATTTAGGAGTGCGAGGATGACGACGATCTACTTGATGATGAGACTTAGCACGAAGATCCTATAGGTAAGTATTTCTAACCCTTTATCTCTCTCATGATGTGCTTCCCCTGTGATGTGTTATGTATTGTTTAGGCCTCCTGGGATGACCCCTGATTATCTTGCAAGGTTCGGGATACCAAGAGACCACCTCTATTGTGACCTTCCTCTATATTGCCTCTCTCTCTAATTTCATCATTCTGTGTTGTGTCTTATGGACATAGCATTGTAGTTGGTGAATTGGGGGCACCCTCCTATGTGATTGTCCCTAAGACACTTGTTTCTCCTCTCTGATTTATTGTTTCCCTTCCTCTAGTGTTTCTATCTAGTGGGAAGATGATGAAAAACATTTATACTGATGCGGACCTAGCATCCCTTTAGCGAGAAATCAAAAATTGGACTTAGTTCCTAATATGACGATGGGGTTGTAATAAATTATTTGACGCTTGGCTAGTAGAAGCATTGTGCTTTATGTAGGGATTTTAATGGTGTTCTATGTCACTTAGAAACCTTAACAATATTGCTACTTTGCACACTTTGTTTGTCTTTGAATCTCACCTTGGTGGTACTCGGTTCAAAGATTTTCGTGATATAGCCCCATAGTTATCCTCGATCTTTGAATTCATGGTATAACCTTGGCTCTTTGTGTGATTAATCATATGCATTGATGTTGTTGTTTATCATGATTTTGTAGACACTAACATGTTTCTTGTAGGGATGTGTTTGTGGGAACATTTGGTGATCGTAAAGTACATGTCACCTCCGGGGGGCTTGGGCTTTGTGAAAGCCTATGTTCCCTTGTGTGTTTTCTTCCTACCTTAACGTGCTTGATATCGATGCCTAATATCAACCACCTTAAGGTGGGGCATATATAAGGTAAGCTGTCTATTGTAGATGTTAGCAATGTGCTTTTCCTTAGGTGCAATTTAAACACTGGTGGTGATGAGTCCCTCCTACACTCTAAGTTTGTTTACAATCAATCAATCATCTTAAGCCCTCTACGGAGGTGGGGATGGTGTATTTCTCAAAGTAGATTACATCATCCTATCATTTTCAAAAGTCCTCTATAAAGGCGGGGAGCAGTTCTATGACTAACTCAACCCTTAAGTGTGTCTTCAACGATTGTTGTGGCAAAACCCAATCGTTAGTGTGTGCCTACAATGTGCTTGTGATGGCGATGATCCTAGAAATAGGAACACCCCATTGCTTGTTTGCTGTGTTTTCTCCATGTCTTCAAAGTGTGTGTGTTCAACATGCTTGCTTAGTTTGACATGTATGTTGCCCCATATGTAGTCTAAAGACCAGTGCAATGAGTGCTTCCTGCATTTTGGGAGGTTTGGCGTGTCTTGCATGTGTGTTGCCCCATATATATAGTTTAAAAACTAGGGCGATGAGTGCTTCTTGCATTATGGGAGGTGTGTTTACTTTCTTGTACTTGCATTTGCATTTCATATATATGAGAAAAAGAAAAGAAAAGATATCATCTCTGTCTTCCATGCATTTAGTGTATTCACTGTGTTTTGCATGTCTTCAATGCTGTCTTCTCCGTGTTTTGCATGAGTATAACTATCTTCTCCATGTTTTGCGTGCCTGTTACTATCTTCAATATGATTGATGTGTCTTCTCCATGCTTGGCATGTTTGCTATGTCTATTGACCATACTTTAATGCATGTATTGGCCTCATGTTTATACATACATTAAAGTGGGCGCTAAATGTAACGTCGGAAAATGTCCCCTTGGGGGATTTTCGCTCATAAGGTTTAGCTCCCAGGTCTTTTATCTACATTTAGGACATCTTGCATCATATTTTGACATCCTAATGAAATGAACCCTGGGTTTTGTGACAAATGGGACCTAGGGGGATCCCTTTAACCTAATCCTGACCAAAATAGGGAGGGAGGACTTGGGCACCCGCACCCTAGTCCTACCCTATTTTGGGTTAGGCCCAAATTTTAAGTGTCAGCTTTTGACCGTTAATTAGGTCCTATCCTGGTATGGTAAGTTTGCATTACAAAATTCTTGGCGGGAATGTTTGTAGTTGCATATAAAAGCATGTTTAGGCATTCATTTGTAACTAGATTTCAATTAGATGATCATTATATGAAATTTGCACGAGCATTGGCATTCTAGAAGTGATTCAAGGCTTTCATTGTGTGGAAGAGTAGATTTGTGTTGTCTATGTGTTTCTATTTGCAGATTTGAGCAATCATCTCCTCATGGGATGAAGAGCTTCCTTCTCCCATGAGATCTTCACTACAAGGTGACATCATTTGTGTTTGTGAGCATTTATCATTTGGTTTTTGACTCTACCTCCCAAGGGGCACACACTCTCTATCTGACAATGGTGTTCGGAAGACTTGAATGTCTCTCTAGGGATTGACTGAGGCAAGCCTCTAAACACCACAACCCCCTCCCAAAGTTTTTGTGATTACAGGTTACAGGATGAAGATACAAGAAAAGTGAAGTTGTAGGAGGGTATCTCAGAGTGTCAGATTTGCAAATCAGAGCTGAAAATAGCACCCTGGACTAGGGTGCCCACTCATTAGTCCTCTAGATTCTGTGGCGAGAAAATCTTTGTGACAGTAGGAATAGGTTACAGATCAAGTTTGCAGGTCCTGACAAAAACCTGGGCATTGGACTTGGGCACCCGCTCATTAGTCCCTGACTATTCCGCTTCCAAACTCTGAAAATAGGTGCACTTTTATTTGTCATTTTACATCTCTCTATAGCAACATTCTAAATAATTTGTCTGTTTACTGTTGTATTTGCATAATTAGGGTTTTGAGGTATAATTGACCATAATTGAACATAATTGACAATCAAATCATAAAAATCCAAGCTTCCCTACATTCCTAAGTGACCAAGGGTCTGATAGTGCATTGTCACTCGACTCAAGGTCCTTGAATGTAATTGGTGAAAGGAGGATAGACATTAAACACCCACTAATCAACTATCCAAATTTTAACCCCTTTACAAAAAGAGACCTAGAGTTGATGTAACAAATTACACTGGCAATTTGAACCCTGAAGAGTTGGTTGACTGGATAAATGACATGGAAGAATACTTTGAATATGAGGAAGTTTAAGATCTGGAGAAAGTGAAGTTTGCAAAGACAAAGTTGAAAGGACATGTTGCTATATGGTGGAAAGAAGTTCAGTTGGATAGGAACTGAAGAGGAAAATAAAAGATTACAAAATGGGATAGGATGGTGACAAAATTGAAGAATCAATTCATACTTGCTGACTATGAGTTGGAATTGTTGAAGAGATTGCAAAACCAGAGACAAAAGGAGAAGTTTGTGAAGGATTATATTGAAGAATTCCATAAGATGATCATAAGGATAGGACATAGTGAAGCAAGCCAGGTGAAAGTGGCTAGATACATCAATGGATTGAGATTTAACATTCAAGAAGAACTAAGATTGTTAAGGATGACATCTTTCGAGGAAGGATATCAATTTGCCCTAAAGCTTGAATAGAAGCTGAATAAGAGGCATGATCAAAGGTAGAGAGGTAGAGGAGGTAATTTTCAGAGGAGTAGAACATTTTTTAGAGGAGACAGATCGCATCTAGAGTAGAACAAGTCTGACAACCCATTCAAGAAGGAGGACAGAGATGGCAATACCTACTAGAGCAATGACAAAAACTTTCATCACAAAGGCAAATTATAATTCCTACCAGAATGAAGGACATAGAAGAGAAAGAAGAGGACCTGATAGGAGAACATTGAGAGGCACTTGTTTCAAGTGTGAAGGTGAAGGACATAGAGCATTTGAATGTAATCAGGGTAGTACAAGCAAGAGGATAGAGAACAGTAGAAGGGTAGCCTATGTTGAAGAACTTGTTGAATCACTTAGTTTAGTTGGTAAACCGGAGGAAGGAGAATCACTTGTAATGAGGAGAGCACTATTCCACTTAGAGACAAATGTGGAAGCACCGCAAAGGAAGAGTTTGTTCAGAACCAGATGCAAATCAGGAGGTAAGTGTTGCAAAGTTGTAATTGATTGTGATAGTTCTGATAATCTAGTTTCAGAGGAGATGATGACTAAGCTAAAGTTGGAAAGATTGAAACACCCTAAGCCCTATCAAATAGCATGGATTCAAGATGATCATAAAGTACTAGTGAGTGAACAATGTTTAGTGAAATTTCATATTGGATCTTATCATGATGAAGTATTGTGTGATATTATGCCTATGGATGTTTGCCATATCTTGTTAAGTAGACCTTGGCAGTATGATAGAAAAGCTATACATGATGGGAGAAAGAATACATATACAATAACAACAAATGGAAAGAGAATTACTTTTATTCCTTTAGAGGATGATCCTAAGGGTGAAGTATGTGGGAATGTTAGAATATTTTTGATAGATGGAAGGAATTTTTTGGGTGGTTTGAGACATGAAAATATGTGTTATGCCTTGATTCCTAAGAAGCCTGAAACATTGAACAAGGAGACTGAAGAATCACAACCAAAGGAGATAAAGGAGTTGTTGAAAGAGTATGAAGACATCATATCAGACAGTGTACCTGAGGGATTACCACCAATCAGGAGTATTAGTCATCACATGGATCTTATATCAGGAGCAAGTTTGCCTAACAAAGTAGCACATAGAATGACACCAATAGAGAATGAAGAATTGAATAGGCAGATACAAGAGTTGTTGAGGAAAGGTTTGATCAGAGAAAGTTTGAGTCCTTTTGCAGTACCTGTAGTGTTAGCACCAAAGAAAGATGGATAATGGAGAATGTGTACCAACTCTAGAGCAATCAACAAGATCACAGTTAAGTATAGATTTCCTTTACCTAGGATGGATGATATCATGGATTTTTTAAGTGGAGCAAGATATTTCACAAAGATAGATTTGAAGAGTAGATACTATCAGATCAGAATCAGAGAAGGAGATGAATGGAAGACTGCTTTTAAGACAAATGAAGGATTGTATGATGGCTAGTGATACCTTTTGGATTGACAAATGCATCGAGTACTTTCATGAGATTGATGAATGAAGTCTTGAAGAGATTCTTGGGTAAGTTTGTTATTGTATATTTGGATGACATTCTAATTTTCAGTAAGACAAAAGATGAACATTTGCAACAGCTAAGACAAGTTTTGCAGAGATTGAGAGAGGAGAAATTGTTGATAAACATCAAGAAATGTAGTTTCATGAAGGAAGAATTGGTATATTTGGGGTTTGTGATTTTTGCGGAAGTATTGAAGATGGACCCTGAGAAAGAGCAATTGTTGAATGTTCTACACCGAAGAGCATTAGAGAAGTGAGATCATTTCATGGATTGGCTAATTTCTACGAGAAGTTCATTAGAAATTTTAGTTTAGTTTGTAACCCTATCATAGAGAGAATGAGAGGTGACCAAAAAGATTTCAAGGGGACAGCTGGAGCAGATAAAAGTTTTAAGTTGTTGAAGCAAAAAGTGATAGAGCAACCTATTTTGGCATTACCAGATTTCAATAAGTTATTTCAAGTAGATTGTGATGCAAGTGGAAATGGAATTGAAGCAGTATTATGTCAAGAAGGTAGACCTGTAGCATATTTCAGTGAGAAGTTGAATGATGCAAGGAGAATATATTTAGTTTATGATCAAGAGTTCTATTCCATAAGTCAAGCCTTGAAGAAGTGGAGACATTACTTGTTGCCTAATGAGTTCATGTTGTATACAGATCATCAAGCTTTGCAATATTTCAATAGTTAAGGTAAGTTGAATCAGAGACATATGAGATGGGTAGAGTTCATACAGAGTTATACTTTTGTGTTGAAGCATAGGAGTGGTAAATCAAACAAAGTTGTCGATGCCTTGAGTAGGAGAAGAAACTTGTTGATAGAGATGAGAGTTGAAGTGATGGGATTTGATGAATTGAAGAACCTGTATGAGGGAGACATTGATTTTGCATAACCTTGGAAAGTATGTAAGGAACCTGTCGTGACAAATAGGAGTAAGTGGTTGGACTATTTCATTCAAAAAGATATGTTGTTCAAAGGAAGTTAGTTATGCATACCTAGGAGTTCCATGAGAGATAATTTGATTAAACATAAACACAGTGGAGGATTGGCAGGACATTTTAGCATTGATAAAATAGTGGCCTTGGTAAGTGAAAACTACTTTTGGCCTCAGATACATAAGGATGTTAGGAAATTTGTGGAGAATTGTGGAGTTTGTCAAGTTGCAAAAGGGAATAGTCAGAACACTAGATTGTATAAACCTTTGACAGTACCGGAGAGACCTTGGGAAGATATAAGTATGGATTTTGTGATGGGATTGCCAAAGACATAGAGAGGACATGATTCAATATTTGTAGTGGTGGACAAATTTTCAAAGATGACACATTTCATACCTTGTAAGAAGACAACTGATGCAGTCCATGTAGCTGACCTATTTTTCAAAGAAATTGTGAGATTGCATGGATTACCTAAGAGCATAATTTCAGACAGAGACACCAGAATTTTAAGATACTTTTGGAAGACACTTTGGAAGAAGACAAAGATAGATTTGAAGTTCAGTTCAACATTTCACCCACATACTGATGGACAAACAGAGGTAGTGAATAGGAGTTTGGGAAACTTGTTGAGATGTTTGGTGGGAGAGAAGATAGGAAGTTGGGATTTGATCCTTTCACAAGCAGAGTTTGCATACAATAATTCTTTGAATATCAGTACCAGAAGAACACCTTTTGACATTGTTATCAGAGTAAACCCTAGAAGAGTTGTAGAATTGAGAGTGATCAGTTTGGAAGAAAAGAGAAGTGCAGAAGCGGAAGACTTTGCAGAGCATATGAAGGCAATGCATGATTAGCTTAAGAAGTATTTAGAGGACATGAATAGTAAGTATAAGGAAAATACAGATGAGAAGAGAAGACATAAGGAATTTGCAGTTGGAGATGAAGTGATGGTATACTTGAGAAAAGAAAGATTTCCGGTTGGAACGTACAACAAGTTGAAGATAAAGAAGTTTGGACCTTATAAGATACTTAGAAAATTTGATTTAGGAAATGCATATGAAGTGGAGTTACTAGAGACATTGGGTTTATCACCTATTTGCAACATTGCAAAACTATATTAGTATCATGAAGTAGAGTTCAGTAACAACATTGAAGAAGAATTAAAGAAGCAGTTGCCACAACAAGTATAAGAGAAAATTGAAGACATTTTGGACAACAGAGTTGGACGCAACACTAGAGGAAGACCCCTACCGTGACTGCGCCAAACCATCTCATGATGCTTGTAGATGTTGGATTTGGATTAGGCTCAGGCTTAGATGGGGATCTTGATTGGATGCAGATGGGGTTTTGGAAGATATAGGATGATGGATGATTGGGGATCAAATGTCAATCTACTTTAAAATGATTTGATTTGATTGAATAAGGGATGATACTCTATACTTAAGATGGACAAAATTCTTAAGAAAGAGTGAATTGGATTTGATTTCTACTTGTAACGTCAGAAAATGTGCCCTTGGGGGATTTTCCCTCATAAGGTTTAGCTCCCAGGTCTTTTGCATGCATTTAGGACATCTTAGTTCATATTTTGGCATCCCGATGGAATGAGACCTAGGTTTCATGGCAAAGTGGACCTAGGAGGACCCCTTGAGCTGTACCTTGCCCAAAATAGAGGGGAGGACTTGAGCACCCGTGCCCTAGTTCTGCCCTATTTTGGGGCAGCCCTAATTTTTGGGTGTCGGGTTATGACCATTATTTGGGTCCTTCGTCAACACGGTAAGTTTGAATTACAAAAATTTTGGTGAGATTGCTTGTAGTTGCATATAAAAGCATGTTTAGGCATTCATTTGTAAACTATATTTCAATTCAATGGCAATTGTGATGTTCAAGTGTTCTCAAGGCGATTTAAGGTTTTCATTATGTTGCAAGAGTAGACTTGTGTGGTTTGTGTGTTTGTATTTGCAGATTTGAGCATCCATTTCATCATGGAATGAAGAGCACCTTCCTCCCATGATAACTTCACTACAAGGTGACATTATATTGTGTTCTCATTATCAATTCCTTTGGTTTTCGCCTCTGCCTCACAAGGGCACACACTCTTTATCTGACAATGGTGTTCAGAGACTTAAGTGTCCTCTGGGGCTTGATTGAGGCAAGCCTCTAAACACCACAACCCCTAAACCAAGTCTTGTGATTGCAGGTTACAGGTGTCACATTTGGGAAAGTGAAGTTGCAGGAAGGATTGACAGACATCAAGGATTCAAGATATGAAGAAAAGTAGGACACCGGAGTATTTCCAGGACTTGGGTGCTCGCTCTAGTGTCCTCTGAATTTGAATTTATGGAAACATAAGTTACAAGGCTAATTAGTGTCGGAAGGAGGTCTGGATCCTGTAAAGAAACTGGTACCTTGGACTTGGGCGCCTGCTCCAATTTCCCTGACTATTCCGCCTTAGAACCCCAAAAATAGGTATTCAGTGATTTACTATTTTACTTCCGTCTATAAGAGCATTTTCTGTTATTCGTCAGTTTATTGTCGTATTTGTATAATTAGGGTTTTAATGGTCAATTGAGCATAAGAGAAGAGAAATTGATAATTAAATTCCCTAATCCAAGTTTCCCTACATCTCACAGCAATCTAGGGTATGATAGTGCTTGCCACTCGACCCTAGATCCTTGAATGTAAAGTGAAGAGGAGGATGTAAACATCAAAACACTAAAACATTAACAAATCCAATTTTCCACCTAAACACTATTTAATACAAACAAAGTTCTTAAGTGGGAATTGATTGGATTTGATAACTACAATTAAGATAGACTTACGCTCTTAAGTAAGTTTGCGTTAAGGATAATTAGATCAACTCAAGGTCCTAATTTTTTATTTGAAGATTGGATTTCAAATGGATGATTGAGGTTTAGCGATAACACTCTTGGGTGAATGATTTTGATGATGATTTGGATAGATTATTATTAGGATTTGGATGGGAATGGATAGGGTTGAAAGAGGCTAAGTCCTTAACCAAATTGTGATTTTCAAAGGATGATTTTTGATTTAGGATCGGGGATTGGATGCTTGATTGAGATGGATAGATGGATAATGGGTGATTGATTTCAAATGAGGGATAAGTGGATTAGAATGGGATTTAGTTGAAATGGGATTAGGTGGATAAAGGAATTGGATTAAGATGATGATGAAGGATTAGCTTGAGATTGATAATTGGATTATGATGTGGATTATGGATGATAGTAGATGAGGTTGGATTAAGATAAGGATTAGGACCTTGATTGGATTAGAGAAATTGATTATGATTAGGGTCCTAAATGATGGATTAAGATTGGATTGGGGATAGATTGGGATGATGTGGATACGGTGATTAGGATGATTAGGATTCGATTGGATGATTAAGATGATTAGGATAGTTGGGATGAGGTGATTAGCATGATTAGGATAGGATTAGATTATTAGGATGATTAGGATAGTTGGGATGAGGTGATTAGGATTATTAGGGATGAGAGGCATGATTGGTAGATTAGGATATGATGGATGATTAGGGGAGGTGTAGGGTAATTAGTAGGTGATGTGGATTTGATTAGGAGGATTAGGATGAAAATGAATGATTAGGAGGTGATTAGGGATGGATTGAAGCTTGACCTTGGTAAACTTTCCAAACAATAGGTTGCACACTACATTCACAAGTTTACAAAGTATTTGGATTTTGGATTAGGGAAGTGCACATGTTTTGACAAATGAACACACACCAAACATAATAACACCCTAGATTATTCAAGTAGGTGTGTCAAATCTTGTGGAGTCACAATGGTGATAGATGTCAGGCATTAATACCATCTACCATGGAATGGATAGCTAGGGATAGCTCACGTACATGAGAAATCCCTTTGGGAGTGAAAACATTTTCCTAAAGTTAACTCTATCTCACCCATGGAGGTACATGTGAGCACTTCTCCTCCCCAATAGTGATGCACCACAAGATATGATGGCCAAAAGGTCTTAAACTACGATGAACAAGCCTCTAAGGGAGTCACCTATATACGCAAGTTATGTGGGGTCTAATCCATGAACACTAGTCCATCTACAAGCATGAGATTGGAGGAAAGGATCAAACAATCTCTTCACCTCGTGTCTTGAAGTACCAAGGTCCCAAAGGTTGTGCTAGATATGATGATGACTAGTTGAGGCACAAATTTCATCCTCCCCTTTGATATACCATGTTGGAACACATGGTTGAGGTTGTCCCTTGGGGTGATGAAATCCCTAAGCATGCTTCCTATGGGAAATACTAATGTTAGGTGTTTTTGATCTCCAAGATCGCACGAAGTGCAAGGAGAGAGCATACACACACTAACACACCTTGGGTGACAAAAGTGAACCAAGATGGTTTTTTATCCCCAAGATCATCTTGTAGTGCAAGGGGAGAGCACACACACACTTGATCCACACAAATAAGATTAATTAACCCTTAGAAATGAATGTGTGTTGTGAAAATAAATGTGTCTAAAGGGTGCTTTTTGATTCCCAAGGTTGTTTTTCAATGTGAGGGAAGAGAATACACACACCTCAAGTCACAACCAAGCTCACCAAACAAAGCAAACACAATGGTTTGCAATGATAACTCTTTGACCAAAAAATCCTACAACAAATTTGTTAGTAGTGTGAGAGATTTGACCTTTGGCAAGTGAAAAAACTACAAACATGTGTGTTAACTTAAAATGATTAAATCTACAAAAATAGAAATGGATGATAATATATAGTAGATTAGATGATACCACCAAATTCTTTATGGTTTTCTATGCAATTTTAAAAAAAAATTCTTAAATTTTGATTTGAAATGCAAAAGATATGAGCGATTAAAGTTTGCAAGAAAACAAGTTCAAATGATTATACATGATTATATTTTGATGAAATTTGATGAAGAGGCCCACACCACTGCAAAATTCATCGAATCTGCTTTCGAACATCTCCAAAATATATTGTGCATTATATGGATCCTAGGGTTTTTGGGCCTTCCAAACTCAATCGCGAGGTCTATTTTTCCTTAGGACACTTCCTGTGATAGGTCACACCCAAGATTTATCCAAAATGAGCATAAACCTGCAACAAAAATTTAACAAAACCTACAAAAAAGCCAGCTAGATCAAGGGATGGGGGTATCATCGAACGTGCCAAAGTGAAGAACAAAAAATATTAAAGGTAAATAACATAGAATATATATGCAAATGACATAATTACCTTCACCTAAAACCATTCTTTCTTCTTGATAGAGCATAATGGAGTGCACCTAAGCTTCAATAGCTATGGTCTTGATAATGATTGATATGTTGATTGATCACTCTAGTAGCATAACATTGTGTTGTGTCTTGCACACATGCCCCATTTTGCCAAATGGAGACCCCCTTTTTTTCTTTTGGCTTGGTCTCATGTTTGATGTTCTTGCTTGAGAGAAGATGAAATTCTAATGAATTGATGACTTTCTTGTACTTGGGCAATTTGGTTTGATTGAATATCTTTTGATTCTTGAAATTGAAGTGATTGAGGTATGTTTGAAGCTGTGGAATGATCTCCTTGAGTGTTTTGCACTAAAAATCACCCCTGTTGTAGTTTGTGCTAATATACAGTATCATCGGATATTAGCGCTAAGACCATTTTACTTGACTCTATGCTGAAAAGTCCCTTCACTAGACTTAGCGCTAAAAAGTGGTGTTACCAGATGCCTCTGGAAATCCTGAAAAGTTTCACCAGAGCTTTCACTTACCAAACAATAAAGGTTGGCAAGCATTTTATATCCTACCAAACATAACCCTAAAAAGTGATTCCGTTGGACATGTCCCATGGATGCAAAAATTCTTGCACATCTCATCACCTTCAATTTTCCTGCTTTTGCCTGCTTGGGTGCGCTATAGTCTATTGACTGACAGACATTTATGGCAGGTATCAAAGGGGGTTTAAAGGGCCAAATTCACCATAAAATGGTCATTTGAATTCAAATATTTGGTGATTCTAGCTCTACAAATCCGTGGCAAATGAAAGCGACCTCTTGAGCAATCAATTTCCTCATGTCCTTGGTCAAATTTACACGTATTTTGTCTTCGGTCGACTAATTTTTTGGGATATTTCTTACCTCTAGGTTAAAATTATCTTTCTTCTTGTAAATTTTGTTTGAATTGCCTGTAGATGCCTTAATGTTAAGCAATGTCACTTTAATTGTTTCACTTGCTTTGGGCTCTAAATTGAGTTTAAAGTTTGCACTTTCATTGATTGTTTGATTTTAAGTTTGATTTCTAGGGTGTAGGCTTTAAGAGGTGATTGAGTGTTTTGAATTCATTGTTAGCCAGAGGTGGGTGAGATTTTTTAAGTTAAGGCATGATTTAATGATGCAAAACCTTTAAATTTTCCCCGTAGGAATAATTCCCTAGGTTCAAACTAAGATTTTGCAAACTTAGCATAGGGGGGATTGGGTCATACTTAAAAATATTTGATTTTGAGGACCTTTGCGCCAATTCCCCCACTTCAGGATGCATTCATGTCATTTATATTTCCACCACTAGAACAAATGTGGTTTAAGTTACCTTAGGAGCTTTGAGAGCGCCTTTGTGTTGATTTCCCCTATTTTTGGACGTGTCTGACACCCTCAATTTTCTCTATTGGATCCTTTGGAAGTCCTTTCCCCTGCTTGGGCAAGTTTGGAAATGTTTGCACTAAAATGACTTGTGACAGGATATATCGTGTAGGACTTAAATACCCCACTATCTAATGCTTTTGAAATTCATTGCTAAGAAGGTTTGTACCCTCTATTGAAAGCTCAATGCTAAAAACTGTCTTCATTACATATGTCTTGTAACTCCAGAATTCTTCACCATCTAGTGTCGATATCTTTCCTCGCTAGCCTTCCTAACTCCTTTGTATTCAACACTAGCACTAAAACAAGGCCTGATAGGATATGTCTGGAAGCATTGAGTTTCTTCGCTTATTCGATAGGGACCCAAAAGCCCGCTTATCCGGTCAAGCTTAGAAGTTCCGCTTCTTCATATTTTGGGTTTTAAAACTAGTTTGAAAGGCATAAATCTAGTTTGACTAATGAGTTTAATTTGAATTTCATCTATTGTGTTATGATCACTTGCTTATCATGCTTGGAAGAACTTTGGATATCAATTCAAGCATTAATTATTGCATTTTCTTGTCATATCCAGTGACAGGGCAAAAGTCTGCTAATTGTTGTTACCACCAATTTTTACTTCTTAACCCAAATAGGCAATCGATCTTATCAGAGATTGAGTTGTTTTTCTTTGGTCACTTGTCTAGGATCATATCTTGAGAGGTTTTATTTAAAAATGGGTGTCTTCTTGTGTCCTCAAGGTGTTTTAAGCCTGGAAAGTTGTTGAAAGGTTTTGTGAGGGCTAAGTCTTTTAATAAAAAAGTTCTTATAGCATGTGTTAAAGAGCCATGAAAAGATTTGAAGGGGTTACCTTTTGTTTATAGAATTATCATAACATATACCTTCAATATTCCAATATTTAGACTTATTAAGACCCCACTTTTCTCATGTCTAAAAGCATGTTCCATGTTGCTTATACACAATCTGTAGTTGTCAAAGGTCAAAAAAGCAATGTTTTATACGTCCAAAGTAGCCTTATTCTTGTCAAATTTCCATACATATCATGGAGGGAAGACTCTTTTGAATATAAACACATTTAGGATGCTCTTTTGTGGCTTAACGTGCAATTATAGTCTATCTTGAGTTAGGGTTAGGGTTCTTATTATTGAGTTTCTTTTTTCTATGCTCACCATTCTAAGGTCTCTGGACTGCTATTGCAAGTCTTATGCATGGAAGAAATGTTTCATGCCAGGTATGAAGCCTTGAAGGAAATTCTTTGAAGTTTTATTATTAAGGAAGTTTGCAGGTCATCATCATGTAATAGATCTTGTCAGCAAAAGAGGAAGAAGCTTGCATTTGATAACCATAGTTTATGATCAGTTGAGGGGACGACAATGCTCTAATCTCTTACTATCCACAAAAGGTCTCTTTGTTATCTAAAGTTTTCAAATCTCCAGAAGCTGAGAGATAAGATTCAATGACTATTATAAGGTGTTAGAAATCTTAGGGTGCAGTCCTTCACAATATACAAAGATGAAGGTGCTTGGATAGAAATTAGGACAGTGCTCCCAAGGATTCAAGTTTTAATTACATAGAGTTTGATCCACCGTCCACACAGACATAGGAGAATGATGATAAAGGTGCATGGTTCTGCCCTAAAGCACATAGAGGCAACACATAGGGATAGATCACAAGAACCATGTCAGGGGTATGGAGAATGTGTGGAGTTTTAGTAGGGTATCTTCAATCTTTAGAAGTGCAGCAAGCCAGTGTAAGGAGATCATAGGGAATTTAGTGAGAAAAGATCAAAGACAATGATATGAGATTCAGAGAGTAAAGACTGAAGATATGGCAGTGAAGAAGCTTCAAAACTCTGCATAAACCCTACATAAATATAGTAAGGTCATCTTGATTTTATTATAACTTCATGCTAAAATAGTAGAGACGATCACATAGGTGGATTAGTAGCTAATGTATTTGTTTTCTTTTCATGGATTGTCCCAAAAACTTAGATCTATTGAACTGCACCGGATGACTGAGAGGGGGGGTGAATCAATTGTCCTAAAACTTTTAACCAATTATAAACATCAATTTATCAATTACTTATATTTTGAAATAACCATGAAAGCATGAAATGAGAAGTTTAACACAATAAAATAATCAACACAAGAGACACCGAATTTTTATGTGGAAAACCCTAAAAGGGAAAAAGCACGGTGGTTGTTAGCCCACATAAATATATATGTTATATCAATACTGAAAAAATGAGGCTCACTGCCTATAGGGCTCATTGCCCAAATTGCTCACTACAAAGAATGGCTCACTGCCTAAGTATGGCTCACTGTCGATGGGTGGCTCACTGGCAAATTGGTGAATTGATTGAATAGCATCTACTCCATGCTAGGGTTTAGTTCCACTGAAGTGCACTTGACTCCTCTGTTCTACTCTTTCACACCTTCGTACTTATCTGTTCATATTCATAGCACACACACTTTTTCACAACTTCATTACATGATTTTATACAATTCATCAACCTTGGAATGTACATCAAGGTCAACATTACATTCATCAACCATTTGAACAATCTCCAAGGTCAGCATTACAAACATACATAAAATAGGTCTAGACCTAATACAAATTAGCTAAGGAAAAGATGTAAAAATGTATGCGGATCACCCCATGCCTTAACTGGGACTCAAACACAATCCTCCATGCCACGACACGCTTATACAATCTTCGATGCTTCTTCACAAATGATGAATTCAACCAAGTCAGCCAAGACTGATGATAACACTGGGTCTCCAAGAACAATCTTCATTTACAATCCAATTTACTCTTTGTGGACCAATCCAAATGTAGGAACATGATCAGGAGACATCCACAAGCACATTGTAATCACCAAGAACAACTGCATGATCTCTAATCACCCTGTCAATAAGATTCTTCAAACTGGAGCACAGGAACAACATTGCAAGCCACTGTCACAAGTAAAGGATAGCTTCTTCATGTTCCTACAACAACAAAAAAGAAGGTTTGACCAAACTTCTTCAAGGACAAGTGTCCTTTTCTCTTTCAAAACATGTCTTTTTTCTTCTCTAGTTGTTGGAGTTCAAAAGGGATGCTTAGGATCAGTTTAGGAAGTTCTTCCTAATTGTTGAAGAGATTTTTTTTTTCACTTTTGGGATTGGTATTGTAATTTTTAAATTCTTTCTAGTCAAAAAGCAATGATTGTAACTCATAACAACAATGTAACTTTGATTTTTAGAGAAGAGATTTGTATTTTAAAACTTATATCAGTCGTATATGTACCTTTTGATTAGCAATAAAGGTAATATTTTTACCTCTTCATGAGTTGTGCATTGTGTAAGCTTAAAATAGTTGATGGTTTTCTTGTGATGTTGTCATTTATCCTTGAAAAATAAGTCCTATTTTCATTACCTTTTATACATAAAACTTGTTTAAATGCAGGTCATAGTTTGTGAAAACCAATATGGGCTTGTTTTAGTTGTGAAAATCATTGAGCATTCCTTCTAAACATTGTCATATAGTCAAGATCCTTGCTATGAAATATCTATGTCTGAAAACATGTGAATATCATGAATTGTGTATGTCATAAGTCATAATATTGATCAAATTGTGTGTCAAAACAACTGTATAGGTCCTTTACCATTTGGTGCATCACCTCCGTAGGATGTAGTTTCAGTTTATGTCTTTCTTCCTCTCTTTTCTCAGCAAACAATAGTAGAGTAGGTTAGTTTTAGGTGATCCATCAGGAAACCAACCCTCTATGGAGGTTGATCTCAACCTATTTGAGTCCACACTTAGTGAGATCATCCCATGTTTCACAAGGTAGTTGGGTTTTCCTCAAACTCAACAGGGTGCATACTTTGGTGATAACAGTTATCACTAAAGTATGCACCCTGTTTAGCTTGACAAATCTTAATTACTTTGTGCAACATGGGATGATCTCACTGAGTGTGGGCTTAGATAGGTTGAGATCAACCTCCAAAGAGGGTTGGTTCCCTTGATGGATCACCTAAAACTAACCTACTCTACTATTGTTTGCTGGGAAAAGAGTGAGGAAAAGACATAATATGAACCTAATCTAGATGGAAAGGTGATGCACCAAATGATATAGGACTTATACTGTTGTTTTTACACACACAATGTGACCAATGAGCTAACCATGTCATGCACAACTCAAATTTTGACATGTTATGATGCATAAGTATTTCATAGACAGAAAAACTAAGTTTTGAACAACTTTTAGAAGGAAAGGTTTAATGGTTTTCACAACTAAAACATGCATAAGCTCACAACACAATCTGTAACCTACATATTTCATGTTTTATATCTACATAAGGTACTAAAAATGAGACTACAAATCAAGGGGAAAGCAACTTTACCACATAATCAAATCAATCACTTCCATTTTTTACACAAAATGCAGCTTTGAGAAGGCAAAAATGATTATTTTATCGATCAAAAGGTAACATACAACTATATATGTCCCTGAAATCTAACATACTTCTCTAAAAAATAGAAGTTACATTGTTGTTCTAAGTTACAATCATGCCTTGAGACTAGAAAAGAACTGAAAAGTTACAATATCAGTCCCAAAACTGAAAGAACTCTCTCCAACAACTAGTAAGAACTCTCTAAAACTAACCATAGGCTTTCTTTTGAACTCCCAACAATTAGAAAAGAAGAAGGAACTGCTTTGAAAGAGAAAGAAATACTTGTCCTTGAAGAGGTTTGGTTAAACTTTTTTGTTGCTGTTGTAGGAACACCTAGTTAGTTTATCTCCTTGGAATGCTCCACTAAGCATGAAAAGTGGAGGTGGTTGGGATGTGCAACTTGGAAAGTGGAACTACTTCTTGAAATGCTCCAATAACTACCATTGTCCTCCTAGATGCTTGGATGTTGCTCCAACTGCATTGACTCTCTTCCAACCTCACTTGCATGATAATAGGACATGTGATCTTGATGTCTTGATGTTATTATGACTCCTTAAGAGTGTAGAAAGATGAGTTTGACTCTTCTAGGACCTTAAACTACACTAGAAATCATCACCCCATGCCTCCCAAACAACTTGTTTTACACTTTGAACACTACTACAGGATCTCTAACATGTTTTTTAAGTTTGAGAATAGCCATTGATGTGAATAATTACCTTTTTGAGGAGCTGGATAAACATCTCTGTATCTTTCAACTCTGGTTCCTTCTATTAGTTTGATAGTTTTCATTCTTCGAAACACATCTTCATCATCTCCATTATAAACCCCTTTTTGTCTTTGCTATTATAGGTCTTTACTGCTTCATATCTCTAAGATTGTCTTAACAGACCTTTATCTTGTCTAGAAAGTCCTCTGTCTTGTCTTCTCACAGTCCTAATCACTGCTCTATACACTTGTTTACTGCCATAACCTCTATACTTTGTCTGATCATCATTGTCCTCTTTTGGTAAAAACCTTGCATTCACTATCACTTCGTTGCTCTCATGTTGTTTATTCTATTCTAGGACAGTGTTGGATTTAGTAGGCTTATTAATGTTGGTAGATTTCTCTCCTTCTATAGTGGTTTCATTTTACTACATTCTTCAAGACATTTGCATTACCCTTTACAATTTTAATACCCTTGTTGACATCTACAAAACTTGTTATAATACCAGTGCTCATTGTCTTTGAATTCTCAATATCTCTTCATGTTGCCATGAAGGCTTGCATCCTATCATTGTTCCAGACTTGCTAGCATTATTCTTTCTTGGCATCACTGACTTATTTAATTAACTATCCCTAGTCTCCTTAAAACTCTATATACCGTCACTGCACCACTATAGGACAAACTTGTAGCTAACCTAATCTTCTGACAAGATTAAAGGCTCCATGTAAGGGTTCATCACTATCTTTGATAGATCTCTTGTAAGTCTTTGTCTCCTTCATGTAAGTTGTGATTGCCCCTTCAACATTGTTGTGATTGCTCCTTCAACATCAAGGCTTTAGAACTTCATACTTAATGGCACCCTTATAACTCTTACTCCATTTCAGTCTATATCATGTTTTCTAGTGACTTCACACTTGCACTAGTGTTAAAACAATATCCTCCGTTCACAAAACTTCTATCTACTATTCTAGTCTATCATTGTATGGTCTTTGTGCAAACAACATGCCATTTAAATGTAAGGATTAAGACCGTCCTAATCAAACCCTCAGATATGCTTTATATTTGGTCCTCACTATCAAACTTTTCTTAACCTTCATCTTCACTGTCAGCATATCCCTTCTGACCTCTTTGAAGGTTCACATGCCAGCTCTATCAAGCTTTACTATACTACTATTCTTTTGTTATCTGTCAAACCCTTCTTGACTATCCTCTATGACTATCTCTCAAACTTCATGAGGATTAGTATTAATGTTCATAAGACTTTAGAAGCCTTATAAGCTTTCATAGGCAGGGTTTTTTAGGTGCACGTATAGACCCTTACTTCACTGGCATTCTCAAAACATTTTAGAAAACCTCATAGTGTGTCACAAGTCCTTACCAGTGTTTTTTTAGGTGACTGCACTTGTATTTTTCCCCTAGATGATATCACTATCCCATACCCTAAAACTTGACATACATGCTAGAGACATATACCCAACAAAACTTTTAATGATTTGCAGATATGTTTGATAAGAAAATCTTCATACTTATGCGAACCTCAGAGTAGATGGCGTAGTTTTACCTTTATTGAGGATCAAGTCTACGTCATTTCCTAATGATCCAAAGAAACCAAAAGGAACATAACATATTTTCAGATCAAAAGGAAACCCTGCACTATTCTCATACCTCCTTATATTGTTTCATATAGATATTTGTCTGCCCTTTAATTCATGTATGTTACCTTGCTTTCCTCAAACACCACTCATGATCTCTTTGTTTGTCTTTAGCTTTCTTCACGGTGTAGATAGGCTCCATACCTATAAATCTATTAATGTTCTTGACAGTGCCTCTTTGATGACTATGCAGGTCCTTCACATGTTGGAATACCTTGTTGAAAAGACACTACAATATCTATGAAGAGGATTTCTCAAAACTTATTTATAAGATCTGCACCTCCTTAATGATTTGACATGCCATAACCTTGTTGTTCTATGCATGATCTTGTAGCATTTATACTATATCATTTTGAAGAGGAAACTTCTTCATTGTTCATCATCTTTGCTCCAATCTCATAGAATTTTAGAGCTTTCAGACTCCACAACACCTACTAAAACACCTCCATGCATCATAATACTTGCATACAGTCCTACATAAGGTTTCCAAAAGTCTGACAGGGTTTCTATTTGCTTGTCAAGGCTTCTCCTTCTCTGTATGGCAAGAGTCTTCTAGCATCTAATAGATCTTTGTGCTCATTGTACTCTATGAAACCCTTGGATATGCATTGTCACCAATAATCTCTTAGATCTCTGATAGATTGCTCCTACACTTGGTAAGTTTCCTCCATGAAATAAGACACATGTGTTATGCATCCAAATATATGCCAAAAATGATATACCTCATGTGATAAGCCCTAGTTATAATAACTTAGATCATGCATAGCTTAGCAACATTGGTGAATGAGCATAATATATGGAGATGATATAGTGGATGAGCTTGAAGAGAATTGGATAATAGAGTCAGATGAGTGGGTATCTAGTCTTGAAAATAGTTCCAGCTACACCACTAAGCACTTGTTGAGATTTAGGTAGATTCAGATGCAACCACTGCTTGAGTAAGGATTGTATGAAGATGCAACTATTTCCCTAGATGGAGAGCCTCCACACCGTTTTAAACCCTGCACATTGTTTTGAAAATGTTCATTGCTTTTGAAAGACTTTTACCTTTGTGCAATCTATTGAAAGTCATGGGAAGGTCGTGGATCTAGTCTTCACCCTATTCCTTGTATCTTCATGATGGCTAGAGATCTTATAAACATTAAACCCTTACAATATAGAAGAGTTCTTGATATGGCCCTGCTCCTGTATGTTGGTTTACATGCTACTCTCTTGCAAATATATGTTGTGTTGCAAGTATGTGCCTAACTGGTGTTGTCATTGATGTCAACATATCAGTGTTTTCATTGGTGCCAACTATGTTCTTGCCTTGATGATTGCTTGTAATGAGTTAGATCTCTATGTAAGTGTTTGAAATCCTGATATTAAGGAAATTGAGAAAATTTGCTCCTCTGGTAGAAACAGTATGTTGTAGAATATCTCTATATACAGAAGAACAGTCCAACAGATTGCTCTGCATTTTCTGTAGAGTGAATATCCTTGTTTGTAGATTGGAAGTTATTTAGAAGTCTATTTGAAGATGTTATTTTCCAAGTTTGAGCCTCCGGTATGAAGATTTGAGTGAGTTGTGTTCACCAGAGAGAAAACTGCTTTTCTTGTATGTTTGGTGGTGACAGGGACAAAGTGTTATGCTCCGCATTCCTCCACATTGAAGTATTTTTGTCTGTGGTTCTAGAGTTAAGTCTAAGATGATGTTAAGTTCCTTCAACTACAATGGTTTCTGATTTGGTGGTCTGCAAGCGATCTTTTGCCTATGACAGTAGTTGGTTGTATTGTTTATGTGCTATGGTTTGAAGAATCTTCTTGACAGAATGGTTAGAAGTTGTGCAATTGTTCTTGATGATTTTAATGTGCTTGTGTATGTCCCCTGATCGTGTTCCTACCCTTGGATTGGTCCGCAAAGAGATGGATCATGGATGAAGAATGTTCTTAGAAGACTTAGTGTTCTCACCAGTCTTGGCCAACCTGGTTGATTTCATTATTTGCAGAGATGTTTTGAAGATTGTGGAAGCGTGTCATGGCGTGAAGGATTGTTTTTGAGTCCCAGCTAAGGCGTGGCATGATCAACATACATCTTTACATCTTTCCCTTAGCAAATTCTTGTATTAGGTCCTGACCTATTTCTAAGTATGTTTTTGTAATGCCGACCTTGGAGATTGTTCCAACGGTTGATGAATGTATTGCCGACCTCGATGTACATTCCAAGGTTGATGACTTGTATATAGACTTGTAATGTAATAGCAAAAAAGTGTGTGTGGAAAAATGAGAAGATAAGTGCAAAGAGTAAGAAGAGCAGAGCAGAGGAAGAATATTACGCTTCAATGGAACTGAACTCAGGCATAGAGTAGATGCTGTCAAATCAGTTCAAAAATCCTTGGCAGTGAGTTGATCCTTGGTAGTGAGCCACCCCTTGGCAGTGAGCTGATCTTTGCAGTGAGCATTTGGGTAGTGAGCCTCGTAAGTAGTGAGCCTTTATTTTCTGGTATTAGTATAACTTATATATTTCTGTGGGCTAACACCCACCGTGTTTTTTCCCTTTTAGGGTTTTCCACATAAAAATCTGGTGTCTACTGTGTTGAATGTGTGATTGTGATTAAGTTTGTGGTTTCATGCTTTCATGGTTAAATATGATTATCAGTAATTAAGTAGTTGATGGTTTGATATTCATATGAAGTTAAGTTTTTGTGACAACTGATTCACCCCCCCCCTCAGTTGTCCTGTGTATTTCGACAATTGGTATCAGAGCTGGTTCCTTGTAAGAAAGCCTAACAGCTTGAGGAAGATCCAGGATGTCTTTTAAAAAGGAAGCTCCATAGTTTGATAGGACAAATTATGCTCTTTGGAAGGTATGAATGAAAATCCATCTCCTTTTTCTTGGTTATAAAGTGTGGAAAACTGCAGAATCAAAATATACCATGCCTCAAAATGGTTTGTCAACTGAAGACAAAATCAAAGAATATGAGTTGAATATAAAAGCTAGAAATGCCCTATTAAGTGCTTTGTCTGACACTCAATTGATAAAAGTTATGGATCTAGAATATGCAAATGAGGTTTGGGAAAAGTTGAAGAAACTGTATGAAGGAGATGATTCTATAAAAGAAGTCAAGCTATAGGGCCTGAAAGCAAAATATGAGAGTTTAAAGATGAATGAAGATGAAAACATTACAACCTTCATGCAAAAGGTTGATGAACTTGTCAATGGAATAAAAGGTATGGGAGGAACTATTGGTGATAAGGAAGTTGTGATGAAAATTCTTAGATCACTACCAAAATCCTATAGTCACAAGGTAGCTGCAATTGAAGAAGTAATGACTGTGAAAACTATTGACAGAGATCAATTACTTGGAAAGCTTACAGCCTTTGAGATGAGAGAATTTGGTGATGCTCCACCGAAAGTTGAGACAACTTTTAAAGCCAGTACTTTAGAAAAGATCTCTAGAGCTGAGAAATATAAGGTGGAACCTGATGATGAATTTGATGAAATTGAAGCTAACTTTGTTGCCAGATTGCAAAGAGGTTCCAGTAAGTTCAAAGGCAAACTCCCTTTAAAATGTTTTTCATGTGGTAAAGTAGATCATTATGCTTCCAGATGTCCTAAAAGAATTGAAATGAATAGGAAAAGATTTGAAAACAGACCTATAGCTCCAAATAAATACTACTATGTTAGAGATTTTGATGATGAAGGTGTGACTGATGGTGAATTTGATGATGCTAGTACTAGTGCAAATGAATTCTTGTTTATTTCTATTAAAGAAGAACCTGTGTCTACTAATCCTGCTAGTTGTGTGAAGGAAGAAAAACTAGTGGAAGAAAGTGCTTTGGTTGTTCAAGTTGAGAAAGATAAGGATGAATGGATTATTGATAGTGGATGCTCACATCACATGATCGGTGACAAAAGTAAGTTTGTAAGTTTGGAAAAATATGATGGAGGATTGGTTAGGTTTGGAGACAATGCAACTGGTAAGATTTGTGGAAAAGGATTTATTTCACTTGATGGAAAGCATAATACTGATAATGTCCTATATGTGAAGGGTTTGAAGCATAATATTTTGAGTGTTGGTCAGATGTGTGACAAAGTCTATGATCTAAGATTCAAGGACAATGGGTGCAAGATCGTGGAAAGCTCCAGAACTGTGATTGCTACTGGTAAGAAGAGCAGAGGTAACATCTATCAATTGAGAGGAACTAATCATCACTGTTTATTAGCCCAAGCAGATGAGAGTTGGTTGTGGCATAGAAGGATGTGTCATATAAACTTTGATAATCTAGTAAAGATAAGTTCAGGTCAGACAGTGAGAGATTTACCAAAACTTGTGAAACCCACCAATACCATTTGTAAAGAATGTCAGTTGGGGAAACAGACAAGAACAAGTTTCAAGAGCAAAGAGCAATTTTTTGTTGGTTTGCTGGATCTAGTTCATACATATCTATGTGGTCTTACAAGGATAAGAAGTCTACAAGGTGACATGTACTTCATGTTGCTTATTGATGATTATTCTAAAATGACTTGGGTTACTTTTCTGAGAGACAAATCTGAAGCCCTAGAGAAGTTCAAAACCTTCAAGGCAATGGTTGAAAATGAAACAGAGCTGAAAATCAAATGCTTGAGGTCTGATAGAGGAGGTGAGTTCACATCAAATGAATTCAACATTTTCTGTGAAGAGCAAGGAATAAAGAGATAGTTGTCTGCACCTAGGACTCCTCAGTAGAATGGAGTTGTGGAAAGAAAGAACATGACAATTCAAGAGGCTGCTAGAACAATGATGAAGGAAGGAGGTTTGCCAGAAGTTTTCTTGAAAGAAGTTATACATACTACTGTCTACATTCAAAACAGGGTTCAAGTGAAAGGAAATAATACTAAAACTCCCTATGAATTGTGGTATGGAAGAACTCCTACAGTAAAATATTTCAAAGTCTTTGGAAGCAAATGCTATATCAGAAGAGATGAAGATATAGGGAAATTTGATGCAAGATGTGATGAAGGAATCTTTCTTGGATACTCTACCAAGAGTAAGTCCTACTGGTGCTACAACAAAAGGCTAAAAAAGATTGTTGAGAGTGCAAATGTGAAGGTGGATGAAGGCAAAGGAAGAACATCAGATCAGAGTGGCTATGAATCAAATGAACTTGCTGCTATAACTTATGAAGAAAAAGTTGAACAAGAATACAGTCAAGATGAAGAAGAAAAGGCTCCAGAAAATGTTGCTAAGACCCTTAGGTATGTAAGAATCAATCACTCTAAAGATCAAATTATTGGAGACAAAGACAAAGGAGTACTGACAAGGAAAAGAGTTGTAGAAGAACAAGTGAATTACTATTTGCTCTCTACAGTTGAACCAAAAATGGTGAATGAAGCATGCAAGGTAAAGGCAATGAATGAAGAACTAATGTAGATAGAGAAGAATGAAACTTGGGAATTAGTTCCTAGACCTGTTGACAAATATTATTGGAACCAAATGGGTTTTTCAGGAATAAGCTGAATGAAAATGGAAAAGTTGTAAGGAATAAAGCAAGGTTTGTGTGTAAAGGATATTCTCAAATTGAAGGAATAGATTTTGAAGAGACTTTTGCTCCAATAGCTCGAATTGAAGAAATCAGAATGTTTCTGGCATTTGTAGCTCACAAAGATTTCAAAGTGTATCAGATGGATGTGAAGTTTACATTTTTGAATGGTGAGTTGGAAGAGGAAGTCGACATTGAGCAACTGGAAGGATTCCAACTATTAGATCAAGGTGATATGGTATGCAGGTTGAAGAAATCATTGTATGGACTCAAGCAAGCTCCTAGAGCCTGGTTTGAAAGGTTGGATAAGTACTTATTATAGTTAGGGTTCAATAAAGGTACTGCTAATAGTAATCTCTATTTCAAGATTAATAGTGATCAAATTTTGATTGTTGAAGTCTTTGTTGATGATATCATCTTTGGAGCCAATGAAATTATGTGTATGAAATTTGCTAGTGAAATGTAGAAAGAGTTTGAGATGTCTATGTGTGGTGAGATGAATTTCCTTCTAGGTCTGCAAATCAATCAATCAGATAAAGGTCTAAGTATGCGAAAGAGTTGTTGAAGAAGTTTGGGATGGAAGACTCTAAACTGGTATGTTCTCCCATGGTGACTAGCTGCAAGTTGAGCAAAACTGATGAATCACCTAAGACTGATCAAAAAAAGTACAGATCCATGATTGGAGGATTGCTTTATCTAACTCAAACCAGACCTAATATTATGCATGCAGTTTGTCTTGTTGCAAGATTTCAAGCTGAGCCAAGAGAATCACATGTGATGGCAGTAAAGAGAATCTCGAGGTATTTAAAAGACACATCAGATCATGGCTTATGGTATCCAAAGGATAATGATTTCACTCTTAGTGCTTATACAAATGCTGATTGGGTTGGAGATGTTGATGATAGGAAGAGTACAAGTGGAGGTGCTTTCTTTTTGGGTAACAGATTGGTTTCATGGCTGAGCAAGAAACAGGACTCAATCTCTTTATCAACTACAAAAGCAAAATATATTGCAGCAACATATTGTTATACTCAAGTGTTATGGATGAAGCAAACTTTGAGGGACATAAGAGTTGTATATGAAGATCCAGTTGCAATCTTCTATGACAATACAAGTGCTATATATATTTCAAAGAATCTAGTGATGCACTCAAGAACAAAGCATATATCTATAAGGTATCACTTTTTGAGAGAAAAGGTGACAGAGAATGAAGTAAAGTTGGAATGTGTCCACAAAGGATTAAATTACAGATATCTTCACCAAGCCTCTACCTAAGGATACCTTTGAGTATCTCAAAGAAAAGTTAGAGGTCATTACCCCTCTGCCCTAAATTAAGATGCATGGGAATGCATCAGTCTAGTGGTGCTCAAAGTCTCATTCTTTGATCTGGATTGATGTTTTGAATGCTACCTCCCAGGGGGAGTAGCTAGATGAAGAAAGTATTGATAATAGAAAAGGTTTAGTTGATTTAGAACAACAGAATGCAAGTATATGCCCTTTGCCATTGATGTCAAAGGGGGAGAGAAATCATGTGAAAAACTCAGGGAGAGAGAGAGCGCAGATGTGTAAAGATAAAGGGGCAGAATCTTATTTTGATGGTCTTTTCATTTTTTCACATCATATGTTGCCATCAATGACAAAGAGGGAGATTGTTGCAAGTATGTGCCTAACCGGTGTTGTCATTGATGTCAACATATCAATGTTTTCATTGGTGCCAACTATGCTCTTGTCTTGATGATTGCTTGTAATGAGTTAGATGTCTATGTAAGTGTTTGAAAGCTTGATATTGAGAAAATTTGCTCCTTTGGTAGAAGCGGTATGTTGTAGAATATCTCTATATACAGAAGAACAGTCCAACAGATTGCTTCGCATTTCCTGTAGAATGAATATCTTTGTCTGCAGATTGGAAGTTATTTAGAAGTCCGTCTGAAGATGTTATTTTCCAAGTTTGAGCCTCCGGTATGAAGATTTGAGTGAGTTGTGTTCACTAAAGAGAAAACTGCTTTTCTTGTATGTTTGGTGGTAACAGGGAGAAAGTGTTGTGCTCTGCATTCCTCTGCATTAAAGTATTTTTGTCTGTGGTTCTAGAGTTAAGTCTAAGATGATATTAAGGGCCTTCAACTCCAATGGTTCGTGATTTGGTGGTCCGCAAGTGATCTTTTCACTATGACAGTAGTTGGATATGTTGTTTATGTGCTCCAGTTTGAAGAATCTTCGTGACAGAATGGTTAGAAGTTGTGAGGTTGTTCCTGATGATTTCAATGTGCTTGTGGATGTCTCCTGATCGTGTTCCTACCCTTGGATTGGTCCACAAAGAGAAATTTGGACCGTGGATGAAGAATGTTCTTAGAAGACTTAGTGTTCTCACCAGTCTTGGCTGACCTGGTTGATTTCATTATTTGCGGAGATGTTTTGAAGATTGTGGAAGCATGTCGTGGCATGAAGGATTGTGTGAGTCCCAGCTAAGGTGTGGCATGATTAGCATACATCTTTACATCTTTCCCTTAGCAAATTCTTGTATTAGGTCCTAACCTATTTCTAAGTATGTTTTTGTAATGTCAAACTTGAAGATTGTTCCAACGGTTGATGAATGTATTGCTGACCTTGATGTTCATTCCAAGGTTGATGACTTGTATAAAGAATTGTAATTTAATTGCAAAAAAGTGTGTGGAAAAATGAGAAGATAAGTGTGAAGAGTAAGAAGAGCAGAGCAGAGGAAGAATATTACGCTTCAATGGAACTGAACTTAGGCATAGAGCAGATGTTGTCAAATCAGTTCAAAAATCCTTGGCAGTGAGCCACCCCTTGGTAGTGAGCCGATCTTTGCAGTGAGTATTTGGGCAGTGAGCCTCTATTTTCTTGTATTGGTATAACTTACATATTTTTGTGGGCTAACACCCACCGTGGTTTTTCTCTTTTAGGGTTTTCCACGTAAAAATTTGGTGTCTACTATGTTGAGTGTGTGATTGTGATTAAGCCTATGGTTTCATACTTTCATGGTTAAATCTAATTATTAGTAATTAAGTAGTTGATGGTTTGATATTCATATGAAGTTAAGTTTTTGTGACAACTGATTCACCCCAGCTCTCAGTTGTCTTGTGTATTTCAACATGTGGCCCACGTACTTTTTCCAATTTTGAAAGGATCTGAAAGTATGAGGATGGTGTATACAATCCTCTGAAACCATTTGTCTCCCCTTGGATGTGCCATGCATTGGAACAAACATGATCCCTCTATTTCCATAGAACAAAACTAAAAATCATGCAAAAAACCTAACCCACATGAATTGAAAACCTAACCACAGACCTGACTTCACCCCTAAAATTATGACTAAGAGCATGGCTTTGCTTTTGAAAAGGTATTCCCTCCCACATGTACGAGGATGCTTTAAATAAAACAGGGTTTTTAGAGTAACTTCCACTTTTGACTTTTTGACCCTAATGACACAAAACAAAGTATTTGTTATGTCTTTTGCATTTAAGAAACCCCCTACATACTATTAAAGACTTTGAAGACCTACTAGACATGTGAGAGACACATTTTACACATGAATGCACTTCAAAACTTGTCGTATACTTACTAAAGACTAACTAGGATCTCACAAGACTAAACAAACACTTACACATGCATTGAAATTGATCAAACAACAATAAATGTCTCTAATATATTGTGATTTTTTTGAACCCAAAAGGTAAAAAAAATAACCCAACAATTACTTAGCCATTTACACACATTACCACACATTTTATCCATATTTCATCCATATCTATGCATATTTCCATACATTCCTCATTTATTGTGTCTATTATTGCACACATCCCCATATATTCATTATCCACCTTGATCCTAGCACCTTGCTATCCTAGGTAAATCCTATGGGTGTGGGACCATAGATTTGACCCTCAAAATTAAAAGATTCAAATACAAATTTTGCTAACTTTTACCCATTTATTCCCTTCATGAGCTAACTTGGCACACAATTCATGTGATTTATTTCTATGTCCTTGTATTTAAAGGTACTTAATCACATTCATTTTAGATCCTCTAACATTCAAGAATTATTTGCATATCATTCACATTCAAGAATGGAGCATGCTAGGAACACTTCAATTGGAACATCTAAAAGAATCTAATTCATGACACTCTAGTGCATCTACATGTTTGAATATTGTTGTCCTCAATTATTGGCATGACCATAAAGTCAACCTTTTCGAGGGTTCGACCTAAGAGATCTTGTCCCCTAGTGATATAACAACCCTCCAAATGTATTCATAAATACCACTAGTCCTCATAATAGAGTAGAGTGTAGTGACTTAGGTGAATCAAGAAAAAAAGTTGCATAGATTGCAAGATCAAATATGAGGCTATTAGATTAGATCTACCCCTACATAATTGTCCTAGAGTTGAGGACTCGAGCCACAAAATGACATAGATCTTGCATAGAATATAAGGCAAAACATAGATATAGAGGATCTACTTCTAGTATTGAGAACAATATTCGTTTCAATGCCACATCAATTTCATCCTTCTTCATTAAGACTAGAGCTAAGTATCATTAACTATTGCATTTAATTTCCTAGCTTAGTAGTTATCATTCATTTAATTATGATCATAATTGAAAGCTATTAATCTAGGTTAATATGTATTTGATTTATATGCATTTCATTTGATTAGCATAGATTAAGTTTAGGTAAAGATTATTTTCTTTACATTTTTTAAACCCATCCACTCTTACATAACCTAGTTTCCCCTTAGGGTTTCTCATAAATATTAGAGTTTTTATACTTGATGTATTTCTTTGATTTTTACATCTTATTTCCATATAAAATATTATTTTCATTCTCGTGCTTCAGTAATACATTGTTATATTCTAGGGTTTGTTTTGCTTATTTGTATGTCCTATCTTTCAGCCACCCTACCCACCCTTACTTTGGCTTCAAAGTTTATATTTTAGACTTGTTTTAGATCTAATCTAGGATTGATTTTCTAATATATGTCAACTCTTACTTCATTTTTATATCATTTACTTACTCACATTAAAAGGTTTTGATCTAAGTTTCTTGCCTAACCTTGTGAATTTTATGTTATTTTGGATAGATTCTTATTGTTACATCATGGGATCTCATGGTCCTTTGTCCTTGTCTTCTATTGATGACCCCATTATTGATTTTGACACATTTATACAATATGTGGTGTGTGACCTATTTGTTCTTGATTTACTTATGGCATTCTATCATAATAATGAGATCACATTTTCTATTGAATCCTTGTAACAACACATATGCTCCTTTTCTTCTGTTAGGGATTTGATTGTCACATTCCCCTCTCTATCTGATACCCTTACTACACTCATCCATGATCTCATATGCTACACATTCTTCTATGGAGAGTGTTAGTAGTGTGCTTGATCCTTCTTGTGTACTATCTTTGAGCACATTGCCTTCACATACTTTGACTCATGGTACATTTAGTGTGAAAGATCTTTGTGATAAGCATTCACCTTCTTTTGCTATGAATGATACAATATATGATGAAGATATTTCCTCTACTTACACATGACATTATTGAGTCTTGTAATGATGACCCTTCCACATGACATGATGGTTCTACTATTTGTGTGGCATATAGTTCTTCATGTTTTATATCTCACACTAAGCATATCTTGGTCCCTACTTTTTATGCTTTAATCATACCAATGTAAAATGATTCCATGATGGGGAATGCTACCTAACTTATGGAGGTATAACATATGTAGAAATTCCCAATATAACAATATCCCCACCAAAATATCTCTTTGGGATTTGGTGTGTTCCTCAAAATACATCCTAGTGCATGCCATTGTATGATACATCTCCCCTAAAGAGCTAGCTTGCACAAATGTCATCCACATTCCATGAGTTACCCTCTCCATAATTGATAAAATAGTATAGTCCATTATATTTTGTGTTTAGGTATGGTGACATTAGAGTGAAACGAGTACTAGTGGATAATGGATCTAGACTAAACATTTTCTAGATGTGATCCAAGTTAACTTATATAATCTCCCAAAATATGAGTTAACCAGCAAAGGGTTTCACCATATCATACAAGAATCCTTTGGTTATGTTATGTCTAGACTCACAATAGTGTGTCCCACTTGTGGGATATTAGAAATTCTCATGGTTGAATAGAAAAAAATTGACGAACACTTTCGTTCAAAGGTTTTTCTTTGAATGAAGGTATCTTCATTCGAAGATGATTGCATAAAAACCTTTGAATGAAGGTAAACCTTCATTCAAAGGTCCCTTAAAATTTTAAATTTTAATTTTTTTGCACATGGAAGGTACCTTCGAATGAAGATCCACTTTCATTCAAAGATCCTTCAAATGAAGGCCCTTAGATGGCCCTTTCTACCTTAATGCTCATATTTTCACCAAAATTTTATGTTTCAAACCTTGGTTTGAACTAGCAAATGTAATCAACATGACAAGATAATTTGGATGATTGTAGCCCTCAAAATGAGCTTTCCAACAAGTATGATTTTGAATATCTTTAATTTGATTATTATATTTATTTTCTATTTTCTAGTTAACATAGGTTTTTCACCAAACATCAAGCTATCTGTTCCACACATGTGGGAAAATAGTAAAATAGAGAAAAAAAATCTAAAAAATATTTGCACACAAGGTATTGATGTTATTTTTTTTTAAAGTTATACTATATGGTATAAACATATGTCTAAATTATAATTAATCTCACTTTAAAAATTAATTAAAAAATGCAACAAAAAATTATGAAAAAATATCTGTGCACTAGATATTGGTGTTACAAATCTAAATTTAAACATTTATAATTTTATTTTTTTATAAAAAAAATTATGCTATATGGTATAAACGCCACTTTTTTAAAATATTGTTAACTATAAAAAACAAGTTATTAAAAGTTGCGTAAAAAAATTTACAAGTTATTTAAAAATAAAATTAAAAAATATTTAGAATCTACACATGAAATCTCAAAAATCACTAGTTCACATCATCTTCAAATTCTTAATGGTTTAGTTTCTATAGGTGTGAGAAACTAAAAATTTGGTTAAAAATGTTAATTTCAATGTCCCACTTTAGGCAAAAAGTGGGACACACTATTGTGGGATCACCCTTTAAATTTTACCTATCACTTTTGTTGAGATAGGTGATTTCTACCTTGAAAATTCCTATCTAATACATATTTAACTATATGTATAAATGAATAAATAATGTATTTGCTGCCTAGTACATGGAATGAGTAGACTTGGACACATATATATGTGTTGAGGACAACAATATTAAATGTTATTCTCTAGTCTTTTGGGATTATTATTGCAATACTACATGGAAAGAGGAAAAGAACGATGAAAGGCCACTTTGGAATATGAAGAGTCATGTTGATATAGAAGCATCCAAGTCCACAAGCAATCTTGCATGACCAAAAATATTAGTAGGTTGTGTTTTCAATTATCTTCAGTTTTCTAGTGTGTTTGTTGCTTG
Organism: Cunninghamia lanceolata; assembly: GCA_027924645.1. Classification (NCBI taxonomy): domain Eukaryota; kingdom Viridiplantae; phylum Streptophyta; class Pinopsida; order Cupressales; family Cupressaceae; genus Cunninghamia; species Cunninghamia lanceolata. The sequence goes on along the minus strand of BSBN01000237.1, from coordinate 17,183,905 downwards.
GTAGCTTCTTGTCAACTTGCTTTCTTAGGAGTGCTATAGGAAGAATGTAATTTTATTATATGTTCCAATCTACTTGTAGCAATGCTCTAGGATACCTACAAGTTGCTTCAAACCTAATTCAATTTATTATAGGATAGTTTCATGTGTTTATAAGCTACTATAGAAAGGAAACATGGACTATGTATTTTTTGCTATCAGACTTGTGTATCAATGTGATAGGAGGATTGCGTGTTTTAAAGAATTATGCCTTGGTGATGACATTCTATTTCTCATGGCTACGATAGGAACTTAGTGCATAAAAGGTAAATATAAATATTAATGTTGAAGTTATATATAGTGTTGATTAGATAAAATGATTGTTATTGCTCTATGCAGTATAGTCAATACAAAGGATATGTTTTAAACTCTATCAATTACCAATTTTTGTCTTTCTAAAAGGAGAAGATTTTTATTGTCTTTTCTTTCCTGGTAGCATTTGGACAACTCATTTCATAGATTACCATTGCTTTATCAATCTAATTATTATGCTTGATTTGTGGTAGACTTCAATACATGTCGCATTAAATCTTGGTGGTTGAGATTTCATTCCTTTTATTTGGGTGGATGACATCTCACATGCTTGTTGTGGTGACTAACATCCTATTATCTAGGCATTTCTTGCTAATCTATTTACACCTAGTGGTGGATTGAAGTATACAACATTTTAACATTTTTCTTGTCTAATTGTCTATCCCTTCATTGCACTAAACTTTTGGCTATTCTCTTGTTAGTGTGGCATTGATCTATTATTTTTTTATCAATATTTCTTTCTTTCTAAAGCAAGTAATTTCAACTCTTGGCCATGTATTGTATTATTTTCTACTATTGACATGATTTGTGTAGTTTTCTTGGCTGTTAATTTTTTGTATGGCTGCCCAAGCTTTTTTTTCTATTCTAGGTTAGTGTGGAATGATTCTAATGCCTTCTCTTGATTGATTCTTTCTTCTTGAGAAGGAAATTACTTATTTTTGGTAGGATGGCAACAAGATTCAGAACATTTTCTTGGTTAGGGCTACTATCATTAGATATATTTATTTACTTGAAATGAACAAGGAGTTCTTAGTGAAGAGATGGAGAGAGTAGACCATAAGAGTATCTTTGTTCATGAGTGAGGAAGGGATCTCTAATAGGAGAAGAGGGAGAAATGAACACCTTTTGAATGAGCAAAGAGGGAATGAAACTTTGTTAGGAAGAGTTAAGAGAAGGGAATACTCCGTAGAGAGTGTAGAGAGGATTCAGAGGAAGGCTTGGTAGAGGAGCCTTACAACAAGAGAGAGATAGGTGATAGGAAGTTGTTGTATTCTACTATATCTTAATCTATATTTGTAAGTTGTATGCTACTATAGGTAGCCAATAAAATTATTATAGCTTATTGTAAAATTGTAAGTAGGATATGTTGTGCTACATGAGGGTTAATAAAATTATTGAAGTTTAGTATTTGTTGATTTCATTTGCATATGGGTGTGTTGTGAGATTGTGTGGGTTAATAGATTGGGTTGTATTTTAGTAGACCTCCTAATTTAGATTGCATCACATGCTTTCTAAATGGAACCTTCGTGGGGTTCTTGGGAGTTACAAGTTGATTTCTTCATGCACAATGGTTGGGGTTACATACTTGGGAGTTATATTGTATTCTTGGAAGATACTCTTCATGAATGGGGCATTGGATTTTTTACTTAGATACGGGCACCTAGTTTGGGTTCATGGTCTTGATCCATTCTTTTGCAAACCATTTATGGATTGTTTTTCTCATTCCCTATAGATATTAAAGGCATGGGATAGAGGTTTCATATGGTTCTTTGTAGGTGCTATTATGCTACAAGAATGCTACCAAAGGAGTACATTACATTGATGTAACACTTTCATTTGATTAATGCAAGCAAGTAATGTCTCGTTAGTGGTGGATTTTTTCCTGAAATAGTTTCTCCATGTACATATAGTGTTATGTGTGTTTGATAATTTTAATTTATTTTTATATGTGTTTCTCCATGTTACATTTCAAATATAGTGGTTAATCATCTATTTATCTATTTTGGATAACTGGATTTGAGCACTTTATGCATATATTTGCATTATAATTATTTTCCAATTTCTCAATATTTGGTATCAAAGCCTACAATTTGATTAGAGAGGGATGCATTTCTAGAAGTGTTGTGAGGTTTATATTTCAATGGGATCATTTAATTTAGTGGATTTTATATATCTATTTTCTGGTTGAGGCCATGGCTAGCACATCCTAGTCAAAAATCAAGAAATTCAATGGTTTTGGGTATGAGCTATGGAAGTTGAAAAGGAAGGATCTCTTGGAAGAAAGGGATCAATGGAGAGTTTTTGTAAAGAGAGGAAAGCCAGTGGGTATGCCTGATGAAGATTTTACAAAGTTCTAGATAAGAAGGCATTGAGAACCATTTGGTTGTGTCTTATAGATTTTGTTATCTTAAATGTTTAGAGGATGCTACCACATTCAACTTGTGGAAGAGAATAGGTGATATTTTCCAAACAAAAAATCTCATTAATAAGTTGTACCTTAAAAGGAAACTTTATTCATTAAAAATGAGGTAGGGAGACTTGGTTTTAGAGCATCTTAATGATTTCAATCTAATTTTGAGTTAGCTAGGTTCAATTTATGTTAAGAACTATATGAAGAAGATAAACTATGTATTTTACTACTTTATTATTTGATTGATTTTTGGTAAAATATAATCATTTCTTTGAGTGGTTCTATTTCAAATCCTAAGATGCATGCCCTTATTGCTATTGTGCATAGTGAAGAGATGAGAATTTCTAGAAGACGTATTACATGTTCGAGGTAGGCCTAAGGATAAAGGTAGATATAAAGGGAACAAAGGATATTGAAAGATAGATCAAAATCTAAAGGATAACCTAATACTTCTAGAAAGAGTAGAGTGCAGTGTTGGAACTATAGAAAGTGGGGACACATGAAGAAGGAATGCAAAAATAAGAACTTTGATAATTTCTCCATTGAGAAATCCTTGAAAGATGGTGACAATGATGATTTATTTATTTTTGCTAATGTTGCTATTGATGACTCTTGACATATTGATTCAAGTTTCTCCTACCATATGACTCCTCACAAGGAGTAGTTCTCATTTTATCAAGCTTATGATAGAGGAGCAGTATTCACCAGTTACAAAATTTCATATTAGATTATTGGTTATGGGAAGGTATAGTTGTGTTTTAGTGATGGGAGAGCAAAATCTCTCAATGGTTTTTTGCATGTTCCAAGACTTCAGAAAAAATCTTCTTTCTATATCCAAGTTGAATGATTCTAGAATGCTTGTGACATTTAACAAGTCTAGTTGTAGGGTGGCTAGAGTAAATTTGGTTATAGCAAGAGACTCATGATGTGTGACTTTGTTTAAGCTTGATGCTTCCACATTTTATAATTATGTCAATGTAATTGACACGTTTGAAAAGGCATGTATGTTGTGGCACCAACATTTAGGCCATATGGGTGAAAAAGGTCTTAGATAATTATTGATTAAATGTGGTTAATGATTTTTCAAATTATTATGATGTGTTTGATTTATGTGAGCATTGTGTACTTGGAAAGTAGAATAGAGCTTCTTTTCCAATGGGAGTACTAGAGAAAAACGTGTTTTATCTAAGTTATTCACTTGGATGTGTTTGGCCTAGTGGATGTTAGTTCTATTCATAAATCATGATATTATGTTTCATTTATAGATATTTAATAAAGATAAACCTAAGTTTATTTTCTTAGATCTAAATTTGAAGTTTTCTCTAAGTTTAAAGATTTTAAGGCACTTGTTGAGAAATTATCAAATAGGAAAATAAAAGTGTCGAGATTTAATAGTGGAGATGAATATTGCTCTACAATTTTTTTTTATTTCTATGGACATTCAGGTATTGTGATATAGAAGACTATCCCATATATGCCACAACAAAATAGTGTTATAGAGAAAATGAACTAGACCTTGATAGAAAGAGTTAGGAGTATGATAAGTGGTATGCGTTGGAAATGATTCAAACCTTATTAATATTCTCTAAATAATGTAGAATCAATGGAGATTGCAACAAAAATAAAAACCACTACACATAAATAACATGCATAAGAACTGAACACATAACACAGTATGTAATGTGGAGAAACTCTTTCGGGTAAAAAACTCCACCAAGAAAAGAGGCTCTAAGTTATATTATCTTCAAATATGAGATTACAATACATGCACTTCCTCTTTTTCTTTGGTCTTCAATCCAACGGTGCCTATTACTCTTCACTCTGCTAAAAATGTAGTACAAATATCCTTATAAAAGGAGGTTGCCTTCTAGGGCAAGAAAACTGACATAATATCGACCATCATATTTGTGACCTAATGACGAATGATCTAGATTTACAATGATAAAATATAAATAAAATGTGGTTTCAGGGGCATTGACCCTAAACCCCCGTTGGGGTGTGCAGCCCCCGGACCCCTCGCAGGGGGAAACCCCCCTACTACCCCTAATCATGGACAAATTAGCATTGGGTACCAGATATAAACATGCGGTTAAAACAAGATCGTTGCTGGTGAAACCTATCATCCCTTATGGGTTATTTACAAACAATAATAGGAATAATAAATTACATAAGATTTACAAGGTTGATGGCACCTTTATTCTAACATTCTCCCACTTGACATCATACATTATAAATACCCATAGGAAAATGTTATGGAGTAAAAAGTGACCACATGCCTTTTTACCTCCTAGTTTAGCTCCTAGGTCCTATTTGTTTCCTTATGCTTAATTTTACATTATAATTGATCATCCCAAAAGAAACTTCTCGACACCCATGACATTTTGGGACCCCTGGGACCTATCTTAACCTATCATTGACCTAATTTAGGCCCCTGGACTTGGGCGCCAATTGCCCAAGTCTCTCCTAATTGGTCAAGGCTAACTTTTGGTATGTTAGCATGGGAGCTTTAAAAATGTTCCTAATTGTCAGCTCTTGTGATTTAAATTTGTAAATGTTAGTGGGAAAGCATATATAAGAGAGTTTATGAATTCATTTAACACGTAGATGGATAACGTGAACTTATGATATTGGGGTATAGAGCATTCAAGGCATCCATTGTGTATTTGTTGCAGATTTGTGTTAGTATTTATGTGTTTGTTGCAGATATGGCTTCATCATCCATCTCCTTGTGAGTTGAAGAGCTTTCATCCTCTCAAGGGTTTCACCACCAAGGTGACATCATTTTTATTTGAATCATTTCATCCTTTGGATTATCTTTGTCCTGTGCTCTGCAAGAGCACGCCCTCTCATTAACAACAGTGTTGGGAAAGCTTGAATGCTAACCAAGGGCTTGACTAATGCAAGCTCCTAAACACCACAACCCCCAAACCCCTCTCTTGTCGTCTTGTGTGCAGGTTACAGGTATAGGTTTCAGGAGAAGTGGAGCTATAGGGAAGCAGTGCAGACATCATAGTTTCAAGATCCAGAAACAATGTTAGAAAATCCCTCTAATTGGACTTGGGCAGTTGCCACCCTAGTCTACCCGGCCTCAAGCTTCTTGATCTAAGTTTATGACATCTTTTGCAGCATTTCATTAGTTCTAACCTTCAGAAGATTCAAACATCTGGACTTGGGCGGTTGCCGATTGTTGTTATATGGAGCCTAATCAAACTCAGAGGTTAAATTTACCCCACTTTTATTGGCGTGGTTTCCCCCCAAATTCCTACGGGGTCAAGGGGCAACGCTCCTTGCGGGGTCCAAGGGACTGCGAAACCTCACACAATTTTTTATTATTTTATTAAGGCATCAGGAGTTATTTTTCTATTAGCTGACATAAAAAAAACTCTATTTTGTAACTAACAAAAGTCGTGATAAAAATGGCTAAGGGTTAGGGTTTCCATTGATGTATTGTAGCATTTGCAGTGGTATTGAGTTGCAGGGATTGCTGCTTGTAATCGGTTTGATTTACTGGATAATAATATTGGACTCTCTATTTGGTGGATATAGCCTGAGTTTGGGTGAACCACGTTAAAACTTGTCTCTTGCTGTTATTATTTATGTGTATTTCCATTCCTTTGTTTAATCTTTATTTGCATTTAATTGATATCTTCTGTTGGCTAACCCTAACATCGAATTTATCCTTCGACACCTCTGCTTTTAGGAGATAGGTTCTGACATCTTATCGATCCTCTTTGTAATTTTGGTTTCCATATTTTTGTTGTCGATCATCTATTTCAAGCTATTTATCTTAGAACTATGCTTTCCTTCATACTTGGTCTAGGGTTTGATAAAAGCTTGGCTAAATCTTATCTTTCCTTGACAAACAAGAGCACAAAGATCTGTAGTTGATCCCTCTTCCATTTTGTAGTGGCTTGGGTCAATCTTTGTCCTTGAATGTTAGAGTGAAAGGAGGGTTTGATTTAGTGAATCCATACATTCCATCATCTCTCTTTTTACATATAACAAAAAATAATAAAATAATCAGGTACTAGAAATAAGGCCCATGACCTCTCTACACCAAACAAATTTCTCTGTGCTCACAGGCTTGATCAAAGCATCTACAACATTCTCCTGAGTGTCTACCTTCTTCAACTTAATTTGTCCACTTGCAACCATTTCTCAAACAAAATGATATTGTACATCAACATGCTTACTCTAATCATGATACATAGGATTCTTAGCCAAACAAATAGCACTCTGGCTATCACAACCAAGTTGAATGATTCTACAATCAAAACTAATACCTGTACATAATCTACTCAACCAAACTACCTCCTTAGAGACATGAATAGCAACCATATACTCTGCTTTGGTGGTGGACAAAGCAACTGTAGACTGCCTTTTACTCATCCAACTCACTGTTCCGCCAAACAAAGTAAACACATAGCCACTAGTGGACCTTTGACTATCCAAGTCACCTGCACAACCTGCATCAACAAATCCCTGTATGTCCAAAGTTTTGTTAGCACTATCAATACTAGAATAAACCAAACAGTAATCAAGAATACTTGCTAGATATCTAAACACCCTCTTCGCATAATTCCAATGATGTCTACCAAGGTTAGACATAAATCTACTCAAAACTCCCACTGCTTGGGCAGTATAGATGGTCTAGTGCAACATACATCAAACTCCCTACAACACTAGCATATGGCACATTAGACATATCCTCTAAATCATCCTCATTCTTTGGACACATATCTAATGAAAGCTTAGCACTAGTGGGTAAAGCAACTCTAACTAAGTTACAATCTTGCATACTAAATCTCTGCAAAATAGTATTCACATACTTACTTTGTGATAACCAAAGCTTTATGTTACCTCTCTCCCTTTTGATCTCCATCCCTAAAATATACCTAGTAGCTCCAAGATCCTTCATTTTGAATGCACCAAAAATTTGGGCTTTCAACTCACTAATCATACCCTTAGTATTGTTGAAAAATAACATGTCATCAACATACATTGCAATGATCAGAATAGAATCATCGATACAATGGTCATGTAAACACAGTGATCCTCCTCACTTCTAAAAAAAACCCAATTTCAACACAAATGAGTCAAACTTTTGGTACCACATTCTAGGGGACTATTTCAGACCATAAAGAGACCTCTTCAATTTGCAAACCCAATGTTCTTTCCCTTTTACCTCAGAACTTGTAGGTTGTTGCATGTAAATTTCTTCCTCAAGATCTCCATGCAAAAATGCATTCTTAACATCCATTTGCTCTATTTCCCAATCAAAAGCGGCAACAATGGATAAAATAAATCTAATAGAAGTTAATTTAGCAATAGGAGAGAATATTTCACTAAAATCAACTCCCTCTCTCTAGGAGTAGGCCTTGGCTACCAGTCTAGCCTTGTACTTCTCCAATGAACCGTCTTCTCCAAATTTCTTCTTGAAGACCCACTTGAATCCTATGGCCTTTCTTCCTTTGGGCAAATGAACAAGATCCTAGGTGTTGCAAGAGTCTAAAGCCATCATCTCCTCCTCCATGGCTAACTACCAAGACTCACTATCATCTGCATGAATAGCTTCCTTGTAGGATCTTGACTCATCGTCAGTACTCAATAAAGCAAATACACAACAAAAATCTGATGGGCTACTATCAACTAGGTTTTGTTGTCTTGTGGATTTTTTTAGAGGTGGAGTAATAGACTCTTCAGGTTCTTTTGCATGCTCATCTATACCAACTTCTATCACAACAGATTCTTCCTCATCAAAACTTTCACTCGAGTCTTATTTTGCTTCTTCACCCCCCAATCCATCATTATGTTCTTCTTGAGGTGCATCTTCATGCTCTAATTCAAAATACACTCTCTTCACCTTTTCTTCTTTTTCCTTTGGCTATTCAAGTTCTAAAATAACACCAAGTTCCCTAAAAATACCATCTCTAGAATAGATAATTTTTTAGGTTAGTGGATTCCAAAGCTTATAACCTTTTACATTATCACCATCCAATGAAAGTACACTTTTTAGCTTTTGGATCCAACTTAGTTCATTTTTCTTTAGGCACATGAACAGAAGCCTCACAACCAAATACCCTTAAATGTGAAACAAAAGGTTTCTTACCTATCCACATTTCATAAGGAGTTGAAACAAGAGCCTTACACAGAGATTTGTTAACCAGGTATTTTGTAGTACACACAACATCTGCCCAAAAACATTTGTTCAACTGTGATTCACTTAACATACTTTTGGCTCTTTCCATTATTGTCTGATTCATCCTTTCTACCACTCCATTCTATTGTGGTGTATATGGAGTTGTCTTCTGTCTAACAATACCTGCATGCTTACAGAATTCATCAAATTCCTTAGAACATTATTCCCCTCCATTGTCAGATCTCAAAACCTTTATCTTATGGTTTGATTGCTTTTCAACTAAAACTTTAAATTCCTTAAATTTAGTGAAAGCTTCATATTTGTGATGCATAAAATAAATCCTGGTAAACCTTGAGGCATCATTAATGAATGAAACAAAATATCTAGATTTTTCAATTGATTCAACATCCATTGGACCAAAAACATTTGAATGAATAAGTTCCAATGTATCATTAGATTTATTACTGCCAGAAGGAAAGGGAGATCTATTCTATTTTCCAAACACACAATGTTCACAAAACTTGAAACTCTCATCAGAATAGGATAAACCTTCTAACAATTTTTTTATTTAAAATAGTCTTTAGACCAGACAGACTTATGTGGCCCTGTTATGTCGTAAATTGTGCTCCTACTTGGATTAGCACAATTTTACTAAGTTTAGCTCCTACCTTTTAGTGTCCCTTAACCCCTTTCATTATTGGACCTATCTAAACCCTAATTAACATTTACCTTATCGATAAAATGTTGCATTTCAAAGTATTTATCGACAAAACCCGAAAAGAAGTTATGGATTCCAAACATTTAGGGCACCCTTAAGCCTAACACAGAGTAAACTTTGGGGGTTGGACTTGGGCACTTGCACCCTAGTCCTGCCCTAAATCTCAAGATTCTAAATTTTATTTTGGTGTTGGCTTATGTCGTGTGCTTCGGGATTCCAAATTTAAATTTTTGTTTTCACACAATGTCGACATTTTATTTCAATTTATTTCATTTCTAAGGTTAGGTATTTAAAGAGAATTCAAAATCATTTTGTCACACACAACTCTCATGCAAGCTTAACTACGCTGAAATTCTGCCACAAGTGCTACGGATGGTCTGCAAAGTGTTGAAGCTCATTGAAGAATTAGATCTTTGCTATCTTGGAGATATGTTGTGAAGATTAGGAATCAAGATCTTGAGTCTATCTTGCTCTTCCTAGGGTTTGTGAAGCCTTTTGTATGATCGGGAGAAGGGTTGAAGCCTCCAACTTGAGTTTTGGAATCCTCTACGGATATGGTTGCCTCACCTTCTTCTTCTACAAGTCTTCATTGATGTCATCTTCTTGAGGTGAAGTTGTTGTTTCCTTGAGTGAAACATTGTTGATGCTCGGGTCATTTAGGATATTACATTTGTTTATGCTTATACTTTTGGTTTATGAGCACACACATCCGTATATTTTGACATTAGCTATCATTGAGGTAGAGATACCAAAGACAGGGTTTGACTGAGGCAAACTCCTATATAGACACAACCTTCCTTCTCCTTCTTTTGTTTGTGCAGGTCAGATTTGGGAAGATCTGATGGAAAGGAGTGAAAAGAGAACATGTATTACAGTCACATTCACCACAGAAGTTATAGATTTTCCCTTAGAAATCTCACAGGACTATTTCGCAGGCGCCCAAGTCTTTTAGGGTCTCAGACCTGGGGTTTGCCTTCTTTTGTTTGTGTAGGTCAGATTTGGGAAGATCTGATGGAAAGGAGTGAAGAGAGAACATGTATTACAGTCACATTCACCACAGAAGTTATAGATTTTCCCTCAGAAATCTCACAAGACTATTTCGCAGGTGCCCAAGTCTTTTAGGGTCTTAGACCTAGGGTTTGGAATCCCTAATAGAGATACAGATATATGGTATAGATAATTTTGTGATAGGAGAACTTGCAAGACTATTTCATGGGCACCCAAGTCCTTCCAACCTTCAAAATTTAGGTGCACAATCAATGTGATCCCCCATCTGCATTTCTATAATCATCTTGTAGGTTTTTGTTCCCGAAATCTGTATGTTCACTCATTTCTTATAACTAGGGTTTGATCAGATAAAGCTAGTCAAAGCTTGTAAAAACCTAGTTAAGGCATCTTTTCATATATAGCAGTAGAGGAATAGGATACATGTAGCTCAACACTTACATAGTTGTTGAGCTTGGTTCATATTTCGAATGCTAGTGCATGAAAAGGGAGGTATGACATAGTTGAGCATGCTAATCATTCTCTCTCCTTTTTCAACCTAAACATGCCCAATCTATGGTGCCACAACATACATGTATTTTTAGTATTAGCCTTAGATCAATAAGAGGCATTATAAACAGTAGTGGCTTCTAGCTTAAATATAGTTCCTAATCTTTTCCCCTTCGCTACCACCAAGTTTTCTCTCACTAATTTGCAACCATGCTTATCAAATGTCACATGCATTCCCAAATCATTCAACTTTGAAATAGAAATCAAATCTCTAGCCAATCCAGAAAAATGCAAAACACCTAGAAGGGTTTTAATTCTCCCATCACTGAAACACAACATTACCTTCCCTTGTCCAACAATAGGATATGTAGAGTTGTCCCTGAGGTACACATTTCCTCCATCATACGCTTCATATGTGGTAAACAATTCTTTATGTGGAGTCATGCGGTATGAGCATCTTGAGTCAACCAACTAATGATCATGAGAAACAACATTACATGCGGAAAGTAAAACCTCATCACATGCATTCGAAGACTTATCAGTAGCAGAATCCCATTATTTTTGAGGTTTCTACATTCTTTTTTCACATGTCCTCTTTTTTCACATTTCCAATGCTTGACTCTATTCTTCTTTCTAGGAGTCTTATAATGACCCTTAGACTTGTCTTTAGACCCCTTCTAATCGCCTTTTGGTCCTCTTTCCATAGACCTTCCCCTGACATTGAGAGCATCCCCTGAACTATCTAAACTTTTCTTCCTCAATTCCTATGACAACAAAACTAAAACAAGGGCATCCAACTTCTGATATGTGAGGTTAGCAGTGATAGCCAAAATAACATTCTCCCATGACTCAAGTAAAGAACAAAGAAGCAATATACATTTATCTTCCTCATTCACATCAACATCTACAGATGCTAGTTTACTCAATGACAAATCAAACAAATTCAAATGCTCTGCAACTGATTCACCCTCTTTCATTTTCATAGAAAATAATTTATGCTTTGAATAAAGCTTGTTTATGATACTCTTGGCTTGGTAGATCTCACCTAGACCCTTCCACAAGTTATGTGCAAACTTCTCACTTGCAACATTCAGCAGAACAGAATCTGCAAGACACAGCTGAATTGTACCTCGTGCCTTTTTATCCAGTCTATCCCACTCATCTTGAACAACATCATTGAGTTTCTTCTCTTTCATAACAGCCAACCAGTGATTTCTTTCCTCAGGCAAATCCTCCATCTTCAGCTTCCACAATTTGTACCTCGTACCATTGAACTTTTCAATGTCCAACCGAGAGGTAGAAGCAACAGTGGATGCAACCATGATATCTACACAATATCTACAAACAAAAAACAACCAAATCTCCTACTGCAGCTAAAAAACCTTCACACAACCACCCAAGAATCAAAATTGGCCAAGCTCTATACCAAATGTTAGAAATGAAGGTGCAAACCACACAATAGAAATCTGATTCAAACCTTATTAATATCCTCTAAATAATATAGAATCAATGGAGATTGCAACAGAAATAAAACCCACTAAATGGAAATAACATGCATTAAGAACGGAAGACATAACACAGTATGTAATGTGGAGAAAACCCTTTCAGATAAAAAAACTCTAAGAAAAGAGGCTCCAAGTTGTATTATCTTCAAATATGAGATTACAATACATGCACTTCCTCTTCTTCTTCAGTCTTCAATCTAGCAGTGCCTATTACTCTCAACTCTGCTAAAAATGTAGTACAAATATCCTTATAAAATGGGGTTGCCTTCTAGGGCAAGAAAATTAACATAATATCGATCATCAGATTTGTGACCTAATGACAAACGGTCTAGATTTACAATGATAAAATATAAATAAAATGTGGTTTTGGAGGCGTTGCCCCCGAACCCTCATTGGGGTGTGTAGCCCCTAGACCCCCCACCAAGGGATGGTCCCACCAAACACCTCACAAGGGTGAAACCCTCCTGCGACCCCCCGTCATAGAAGAATTAGTGTCAAGTACTGGATATAAACATGCAGCTGAAACAAGATCACTACTGGTGAAACCTCTCATCCCTTATGGGTGATTTACAAACAATAATAAGAATAATAAATTAGATAGAGTTTACAAGGTTGATGGCACCTTTATCCTAACTACATAGTTGGATTGGTGTTTTTAGGTTGAGGTTCTAAGTACTACTAGAAATGAAGGTAAACAACTACTAATGAAAATTTGATTACAACTGTTTTAATATAGATATTTAATTGTGCAGAACCAAAATGGATATAGTATGAAATCAACACAAAGAAATAACAGAAAAGAAGATCAAACACATAACACAGTGTTTATGTAGAGAAACCCTTTCAGGAAAAAACTCCACACAAGAAGAGATGCACCAGTCTGTATTAACTTCAATAGAGTTTACAATACAACACTATCAATCTCGTCTTGCATTCCTTCAATCCAACAACGTATATTTTCTAGTCTCAAATTTCTACTCTACTCATTCATAGTCATAATACAATATCCTCATAAATGGGTTACCTTATAGGGCAAAAAAATCCAACATAACCTCTACCGTCAAATTTGTGACCTAATGATGAGAAACCCTTTCAAGGAAAAAACTCCACACAAGAAGAGATGCATCAATCCATGTTAACTTCAATAGAGTTTACAATACAACACTATCAATCTCTTCTTGCATTCCTTCAATCCAACAATGTTTGTTTTTCCAGTCTCAACTTTCTACTCTACTCATTCACAATCGTAATACAATATCCTCATAAAGGGGTTTCCTTCTAGAGCAAAAAAAGCCAACATAACCTCTACCGTCAGATCCGTGACCTAATGATGAGAAATCATCCAAATTTACTATATATATATAATGTGGCTTTTGGGGGCGCTACCCCCAAACCCCCATCGGGACGCACTGCTCTCGAAACTTGTAGGGGGTACCCCCTACACCCTACTGGAATGAAATGTACTTCATAACCAACATCTGTCAGATACTGGGATCAAACATGCGGTTGAAACAAGATCTCTACTTGGTTGAACCTTTCATCCTTTATGGGTGATTTACAAACAATAATAGGAATAATAAATTACATAGAATTTACAAGGTTGATGACACCTTAATCCTAACAAGTACTACCTACTACTTCATTAATAGATCTCCTTGTTTGTTTCTTGTTGATAAAACTTATTATAAGGTGTGGATAGGTAAGAAACTCTCTATTTCATATTTAAAGATATTTGGTTGTGAGGCTTCTGTTCATAGGCCTAGAGAAAAGTGATCTAAATTGGATCCTAAAGCTCAAAAATGTATATTTGTTGGATATGATGAGAATGTTAAGTGTTACAAGATTTGGAATTTTCTAGGATTGAAAATAACTTATTTGAAGAATGTGGTTTTCAAGGAACTTAAATTATTTTTTATAAAGGATAGCGAAAGGAAAAAGGAATGAAAATAATGCATTTAAGACTAAGGTTGAGAAGTAGAAAGACACACATGTTGAAGAATAGAATGATGGATTTGATAATGGAGAGGAAGAAGATGATTCATGTCAAATTTGTAAGTAGGTTAGGTGTTAGCAAGGATGGGTGCAGATAAGAGATTCTAGGCCTAGGTCCTTGAAATATTGTATTTATACCCAATGTTAGGGATAAAAGGAGAGTTTGAGTGAATGTGGTAGGATACAAAAGGTTGCAACAATAAATAACACGTGAAGATAAAAAAAAATGAAATAATTAATAGCTATGACATTCACCATAATACATCATAAGAGAGTCCCAATAATCTATTGTGTCTTATATATATGTAATAGGAGATTACATTTAAATATCTTCATTCTCTATTCTCTCTACAATCATATTCATATATTGATCTATATCCTATCTTATACATATTAGGTTTTCATCTATTTTATACTGTATATGGTATATCTTTATTTTTTTCCTCCTTCTCTCACTCTTTCTCTATCTATATATCTCTATTTCTCCCCCTCTTATATCTTTACAACATCTTTACTTATACCCAAGTATAAGACAAGGGTGTGTCTACTTGTGCTACTTGTGTCTTTTAGCTTAGTTGTTGACACATTCCTTCTACAATGGGTGATTGTTTCTTTAGTATCTACTCTATCCTACTAACATCACCCCACCTTTGAAATGATGTCTTGTCCTCAAGACATTCTAGCTCTATCATGTTAAAGTTAACAAAATTTTATTCTACAAAATTGTTGAAGGCTATTGTACTTCAAGGAAGAATATTCTTATAATCTCCTAAGGCTAACTATAATACTTTTCCATTAAATGATTCCTTGTTGTAGGATGATTATTTGTCCATTGATATTGAGTAATGTTTGTTCCTTTATTGTCTATGGTATTTATATATGTGTTGTAATCTCATTTTCTTCTGCTAGTAGGGTTGTTAGATGGGTAAGGTGAAGGTTGAATACCTCTCTCAATTATTTTATTCGAGCTCTAAGTGCTTCCCTTTGGTCTTGGACCTATTGGTATTGATTATGAAGGGTCTCAATGAATGCTCTTTTGCTTCCATCTTGATCTTTCTAGACATCATATGTCGATGTTTGATGCACATTAGACTATGTGGTTTGCATATTCCTCAGTTTAGATTATGACTTTATGTGTGTGGTGGCACATTTATTTTGTATTTCTTCTAGCTTCTTTTTTTTCTTCGATCAATCTTTCCCCTATGGCATCTTCTTGGTTGTGCACCCTAGATATATTATATCTTCTATAAAATGCTTAAGTTGTTTCCCTAGAGTAGCTAAAGTGCTCCTTGATAACCATGGGATGCTACTTGTAATATACTTAGAACATCTTCTACGATATCTACTATATCAACCTATTTCTTTAGTACTTCCTCTCTTTTAATAGATTGTAGTATATCCCCTAGTTGGAATCTTTCTAGCGGTGAGATTTGTGCCAAGTTTTTTTATTGGAACCTGCAAGATTAGAGAAGATGAAAGTGGTTGTAATTGTTTTTTATCTACAATGAATTGCTTTATTTGATTCATCATATGTTGGGATGGATAGGGTGGCATAGGTGGTGGAGTCAATTATTGTGGTCCTTCTTGTTCATCTTGTTCCTCTTCTTGCATTGTCTTTTATTTTTTGTGCTTGTTTTTCTTGTTCTTTTATTTCTTTCTATTGTTGTGCTTCCTTTTCCTTTTCCAAATTATCTTCTTTTTCTTTTTATAATCCTTCTTCCTTATCCTTTTTCAATCTCTCTTCTTGCTATTGCTTATCTTCTTTCTCCTTGTGTAGTCTTTCTTTTTCTTTTTGTATTCTTTGATTTTCTTGTTTTTGCAACTTTTCAAGTTTTGCAATTTCTCCTCTTTTTCTTTCTTCACATTTTCCTTTTTCTCCTTTTGCATCTTTTCCTCTTTATCTCTTTGTATTTGTTCTTCTTTAACATTCTACAACCAAATGGTGTATGCTTTTTGTGTGGCTTCCACAATTTCTTGTACTTTTTGTATTTCTTGCTTCTCTTGAGATAGGAGTGTATATACTTTATATTTTGATCTCAATTCCTCCTACCATAATTGTTTCCATTTTATATTTTTCTTTGGGGAGAGTTCTTTTGCAACTACATATAAGGCTTGTTTTCTTATTTCTTCCTTAGCCCTTACTGCTTCTTCCCTTTTTTGCTTCATGACTATTGCTAATTCCTTTGGAAAATCTTTGAGTATCTCTATAAATGTTCGTAGTGAATCTAGGATAAAGTCTATCATCACCTTTACAATTATAGCTTTATTCTATTCATTTACTAATGGATACATCTATGCAGTGGTGAGAAGGCTGCCTAGAGTGAATAATCTCTTGAATGATATTTTTTCATCTAGTAGTTATTCTTTTTGCATAATTGTTTCTTTTGTTTGCCTTTTTCTTGTTTCCCTGTTTCCTACTCTATTTTGTTTATCGCTTCCTATTTTTTTGTTGTGGTGGGAGTTGATGGCTTAGGTTTCTTTGGTGGTGGCTATTCTAAAGGTGCTTCTTCCTGTTCTTTTTCTACCTCCATTTTTGTAGTGTATGTTGTTGTTGTTATGGTATATTTCCTTTTTTCTTTCTGTTTCTTCCTACTCCTTAATGACTCTACTTTATTCTTCTTGTTAATCATCTATAGTAGGGATTCTATGGCTTCTCCCTCTAGTGATTTTGTTGTTTCTACTTTTGTTTGTAGCGATGCAATACTTAGTCTTCTCCTTGTAGTTATCTAAGGCATGATCTCTTTTCTAGTTCCTATTTCCCCAAAGGTTGATTTGTTTGTGATTCTCTTATTTCAAGCCCTATAGACTCTAATTTTAGGCACCATGAGCACTACACTTGTGATGAACCTACTTCTAGTGAGAGTGGTGAGTTAGAGATTTCTATAATTTTGGTGGGTCAGGGTCCTTTAACATTACCTATTTCTTGTGCAATTTTTATTTATTTTTTCTAGCTTGAAATTGGAAATCTACTGATTTTGTTGGAGGTATTCTTTAGATCAGGGCTTCAACAATGTCCTTCTGAGGGGTTCAAAGATGGTGTGATCAATCTCTCTCAATTTAGCATCTATATATTTTCTCACATCTTCTACACATATGATGTTGGTAGGAACATTTGAGAATGCTCCAAATGGTCTTTCTCCGTAGCCTTGTAGGGGTATTTCTTGCATTTTAGATGTGGGTTATTGGCAACTTCAAACTAGAATGGATGTTGCCATTTTTCCTAGCTAGTTCCACTTTCTTTCCATTTCTAAAAATTGCTTCTTTCTTCTAGACTCTTCTTTCTTTCTTTCCACACAAGAGATTTTGATCATTTTTATAAGTGTTTTTTTCTTGGAGGGTACCAACTTTATAGATCTTTGATTAGGGCTTTACATTTAATTCTTCTAGCTACTTGTATTGTTCGTGTTACTTCTCTCGTTGGAGTGTTCCTCACGCAATGTTACTTTTTGTTAGTGTTATGTTATGTTATATTTTTGTGTTACTTTTTCCATGGTTTTTATTTTCTTATGTTCCCTCGTAATAATGTTTGTCTCACACCATTTATATACCCCTTTAGTGGTTCATTTGTATTGTGTATATTTTGATAGCTTTAGATTTGGTTATTTCCACATTTTTTGTATGGTCCTAAACATCGCAATTTTAATTTTCCCTATTTCTTGAATTTTCTATCATATAGGAGAATTATATCTCCTATTTGGAAAATTTTCTACCACAAATTCCTACAATGCCATGTTTTTTTGCACTTTTCTCTATGATCTAGTGACATGATGCTAACAACCTTTTCTTATCTAATTTTTGTAGTTCCTTCAATATTTCCTGTAAGGATTCTTCATCATTTAGCTACAACTTATTAGCTAGTCTCAAATTTGATACAATATATTGAATAGGCAGTGTTGCATCTACTCCATTAACTAATTCAAATGGAAAAAATTGTGTTAGTCTCCTATAAGTTATTTTGTAAGCCCATAATACCACTAGTATCCTGATGTCCCAATCCGTAGTGTTACCATTGCACATTTTTGTAAGTGTGATGCCATGATTTTGTTCAGTGCCTTACTCCATTTTCTTGAGGATGGTAGGGACTAGTCTTGTTATGTTCTATCATAAAGGTGTCTAGTAGCTCTACAGTTGTTCTATTGACAAAATATTTTCCTTGGTCACTTGTTATGCTTAATGGACAACCAAACCTTGCGATAATATTATGGTAAAAAAAATTTATGATAGTGTGAGCCGTACAATCTTGAGTTTCTTCAAAATTTTACCAATTTGTAAGATACTCAACCCTTATGATAAATCTTGCTTTTTCTTTCTTTGATGGGGCTCAATGGGTCCAATAAATTTAATTGCCCATTTATTAAATGGGAGTTGTGCTAGCACTGACCACAAGGGCATTTCATCTCTTGCAATTGGTTCCCCTACTCTTTGACATATGTCACATTGTCTTGCATACTTATTTGAATAGTGTAGGCCACCATAGTCCTACTAGTAACTCCTTTCTTGTAGTGCCTTCCCCTGAATTACGTCCTTCTACTATTCATTCATGTTCTTCTCTTAAAATGATGATTCTTTTATGTTCTAAAACAACTCTTCTTAAAATTTCATCTCTCCCTACAATGTGGAGTTCTCCTTCAATTAAGATATATGGTAACAACTTCCTCAAAATCTCGTGTCTGTCATTTTTTGCATAATGCTCTAGAAATTTTCCTATGGATAGTAATTGTGCTACTTCTATGAGTTTTTCTAGTACCACATTAATTATAAATGAATTTGTGCTAGGTAGTTCTTCCTCTATTTGTCCTGGCTCTTCTCCTGTGTCAATTCTAGATAGGTAGTCTAGTCCTTGATTTGGTTTCCTAGTTTTACCATGATTTTGAAATCAAATTCTTGGATTAGCAGTAGCCATCTGCAGATTCTTCCCTATATTACTGGTCCATTCATTAAATACTTAAGTGGCTCATGGTTAATAAATAATATAAATGATGTGGCTAAGATATTATGTTTAAACTTTTATAATGCATATATCATAGCCAATGCCTCTCTTAGGGGTAGTATAATTTATTTCTTCTTGTGATAATTTACATCTAGCTTAGGCAATTGGATGATCTTTGTTTCCTCATGGTTGCACTAGTATTGCTCTAGTTGCAGTGCCCGATGTATCTACATGTACACATGGAAAGGGATATTCTAGTCTAGAAAAACTAGAATTAGTGCTTCTGCAATATTCTTTTTTAGTGTCAAAGTCTTCTTGACACTACTCTGTCCATTAGAAAGTTATGCTTGTCTTTTTCTTCAAGAGTTTTTCTATTAGACTAGCTATTGCCGCATATCCCTTGATGAATTTTCTATGGTATCTAGTATCCCAAAAATGTTTTTACTTTTGTTACTTTTTTTAGAGCAGGTAGATTTAAGATTATAGCTATCTTTAGTAGGTCAACCATCAAACCTTCCTTGCATATTATGTGACCTAAGAGTGTCCCAAAAGGTATTGAAAATATACATTTTTTCAAATTTAATGAAATTTGTAGGTTTCTACATCATTCTAGCATTAGTTTTAGTAATTGAACATGATTTTTAATTAGTCCATACAATGTATAGTCATGCATGTATACTTCTAAAAAGTTATGAATATAGTCCTTAAAAATATTTATCATAATTTTGATGAAAATTGTAGGGGCGATCTTTAAACTGAATGGCATTACAATATACATAAAGGATCCTCATTCAATCACAAATGTAGTCTTTGTTTGGTCCTCTTCTTGGATTTTTACTTGGTAATAACCTGAGAATCCATCTGTAAATAATTAAATCTCCTTTTCTACTACCGATCCTAGTATTTCTTCATTAAAAGGAGAGGGGAATGGGTCATGGATGCAAGCTTTATTCAATTCCATAAAATCAACACATAATATTAGCTAACTAGTTTTCTTATGTTGAACCACCATGGGGTTTATCCATTTTGCATCTTCAATTAGTTTGATGATACCTCATGCTAACATTTATCTAATTCTACTTTCGCTCTTGTTTTGACATTAAGGTTCAATTAATATGATCTCTTTCTTTGTGATTTAGTCCCTTCCCTCAATTGTATTTTCATTGTTCCTACTTCTTTTATAACTTTTAGGTCAGTACAATTTTAGGGAAACAAGTCTTCATATTCTTTTAATACTTCTTCCGCTTGCATTACTTGTCTTTCACCCCAGTAATCTAATTTTGCCAACTTGGGGCTTTCTTCTGAGGCCATATTTTCTTCTCTAGTTTTTAATAGTTTATTGAAGTACTTATTTTCTAGCATATTATTAGTGGTTAGATCTCTTTCTCCTTCCTCCACTTCTATTTTTAAATTTTGAGGGTTTTCTTCTTCTTTTGGTTCCATAATCTTTCTAGAAGTGCCACGTAATTTTTGCAGCATGTTTTCAACCTTATCCATGCATTGTTGCAAATATGTGCCTATGATGTGTTGTCATTAATGTCAACATATCCCTTCGTCAGAAACAGGGGAAACAGTGTAGATCAGTGAAGTAGATTGCTCTGCATTTCCAGAGCACTGAAGATCAAAGTAAGCAGACCATATGGCTGTGTAGAGGATTGTCTGAAGTAGCTCTAGTTAAGATTTGAGATGTCCGCATGAATATTTGAAGAAGCTATGGCCATCTGAGTAGAACTAGGTTTTGCAGTGTTAAGAAGAGGCAGAGCAACAGGAAATTGGTCTAGATTGCTCCGCAATGAAAAACTATGATCTGTGGATCTAGAGGCATGTTTGGGAAGTCAGTGTGTATCCTCAACTCAAGTGGTTCATGGTTTGGAGGTTTGCAAGCAATCTTTCTAGTGTGACAGTCATGGCAGACAGTGTTCTTGAGGTTCCAGATGAAGATGCAAGTGATTCTGATGATTTGGAGTAGTGCAGATGTTATTGTTGAATTTAATGTGCATGTGAAGGTCTTTGGATCATGTACCTATTGTGTTGGAGGTCCACATTGAAAATTGAGTTC
The DNA here is from genome assembly GCA_027924645.1 of Cunninghamia lanceolata. Lineage (NCBI taxonomy): Eukaryota > Viridiplantae > Streptophyta > Pinopsida > Cupressales > Cupressaceae > Cunninghamia > Cunninghamia lanceolata. Next base: position 17,162,589 of record BSBN01000237.1, on the reverse strand, counting down.
GTTGTTGAAGATTTCTTTCTTGGTATTGCTATTCTTCCCAGTCTTGGCCGACCGGATGATTCAAGCATATTGTGGATGATCTAAGAGCAATTCTCTGGAGTGTAGCATGTTGATTGAGGAAGATTCAAATCCCAGCTATGTTTGGTTGACAATATAGTGATCTGCTTTGAGTCAAGCCGACCTTGAAGTTCATTCCAAGGTTGATGAAGCATATAAATACTTGTGGATGAGTTGTGGAAAGTTGTCCTTGTGCGAAAATGATAAAATCCTAAGAAAGGTATAGAGGCAGAGCAGAGAAGAGGAGGAGTAGAAGAACAAGAGCAATAAAGGATGAAGAGATAGTGAAGAAGTGTTTGGGGGTAGAGGAGAAGTTTTGTGAGCTTTCAATGGGACTGAACCAGGAATGAAGAAGATGCTATTTCTTAGTTCATTCTTTTTGTATTAAACATAAAATCTTGTAGGCAGTGATCCTCTTTGAGTAGTGAGCTCTGGGCAATGCGCCCGAAGGCAAGTGCCTTCCCATTTCTTTTAAGTACTTTTAATAGGGTACGAATCTTGTGGGTTAAGCCCCACCGTGGTTTTCCCTTAACCAGGTTTCCACGTAAAATTCTGGTGTTATGTGTGTTCACTTTGTTTCTACTCATGTATTGTTGATTCATGCTTTAATGTTTACATCATTAATCTATTTGTAAGTTGTGAAAGAGGATTAAAAGCAGGAAAGGTTAAAATTGCAGGACAACTGATTCACCCCCCTCTCAGTTGTCTGACCTGATTCCAACAATTGGTATCAGAGCCGGTTCCTCTAAAAGAAGCTTGACCGCTTGAGGAGATCCAAGATGTCAACTTACAAGGACAGTCTGAGATTTGATGGAACAAATTACTCCCTTTGGAAGATGCGCATGCAGTGTCATTTGCAATGTATGGGTGATGCCTATTGGTTGATAACTAAAGATGAGTATAAGATTCCAGAGAAAGGCCCTTCAACTATAGATGAACTAAAGGAAGTTGAATACAACATTTGAGCTATAGAAGCTTTGTTGAGTGCCCTGACTGATATAGAAATGACAAATGTCCTAGAATTAAAATCTGCTCATGAAATCTGGAAAAAGTTGGAAACTCTGTATGAAGGTGATAAATATGTCAAATGTGCTAAGCTACAGAGCCTAAAGGGTAGATACGAAAGGTTGATGATGAGTGAAGATGAAATGTTACTTCCTACATGCAGAAGGTGAATGAACTTGTGAGCGGTATCAGGAGTGCTAGTGGAATATTGGAAGAATCAGAGATTGTTGCCAAAGTGCTCAGATCCTTACCTACGACATACAAGAATAAAGTTGTTGCCATTGAAGAAATTAGGATTGTGACAACTATTACAAGGGATCAATTGGTTGGTGATCTTTCAACATTTGAAATGAGTGAGTTTGGTGGCTCTCTTCCTAAATATTAAACTGCATTTAAGGCCAGTATTTTTGGAAAGCAAAGATATAATTCAAGTGAAAGCTCTTCAAGAAAGTTAACCAAATATCAGAAGGCAAAGAAGGAATTTGATGAAGATGAAATTGAGTTTGATGAACTTGAAGCCCTTATTGCTAAAAGATTGCCAAGAGGATCTGGTAAGTATGAAGGAAAGTTGCCTTTTAAATGTTTTGCTTGTAATAAGATTGGTCATTTTGCCTCAAGGTGTCTAGAGAGGGTTTCAAAGCCAAACCCTAATAGATCAAGGGCTCAAAAGAAATGTTACTACGTCCAAGAAGCTAAAGAAGGTGTCACTGATGATGAATCTGATATGGGAAGTAACTTTGGAAATGAATGGGTGTTCATTGCCATCAAAGAAGAAGATCCGGTGTCTACTGACTGGTGATAAAAGTAAGTTCATAAGTTTGGAAAGAAATGAAGGTGGAATTGTGAAGTTTGGAGACAATTCAACTGGTAGAATTTGTGGCAGAGGATCCATCTCTTTTGATGGTAAGAATAACACTAATGATGTTCTGTATGTAGAAGGATTGAAGCATAATCTTCTCAGTGTTGGATAGTTGGTTGACAAAGAGTATGATCTCTGATTCAAGGATGGAAAATGTAAAATCTTAGCAAGCTCTAGAATTGTGATTGCATCAGGTACACAAACTAAAGGTAATATCTTTCATTTAAGTGGTACTGGCAAAAGTTGTTTGATTGCTCAAATTGATCAGAGCAGGTTATGGCATAGAAGAATGTGTCATGTAAACTTTGATAACATTGTCAAGATGAGTACTACTCAGGTTGTGAGAGATCTTCCAAATATTATGAAACCTGCAAATAGCATGTGCAAGGAATGTCAGTTGGGCAAACAAATTAGAACTACATTCAAAAGTAAGGAGTAGTCTTCAAGTGGATTATTGGAACTTGTGCACACTGATTTGTGTGGTCCTGCTAGAATTAGGAGTCTACAAGGAGACATGTACTTTATGTTGCTAATTGATGACTACTCCAGGATGATGTGGGTCAATTTCTTAAGAGAGAAATTAGAGGCTCTTGATAGATTCAAGGTGTTCAAGGCGATGGTGGAAAATGAGATTGGTGTGAAGATAAAATGTCTGAGATCTGACAGAGGTGGAGAGTTTACCTCTGATGAGTTTAATGCATTTTGTGTAAAGCATGGAATAGAAGACAATTATCTGCCCCTAGGACTCCTCAGCATAATGTAGTTGTGGAAAGGAAGAACCGAACAATTCAAGAGGTTACTAGAACCATGATGATGGAGGCAAATCTACCACATGTCTATTGGAAAGATGCTGTGAGTACTGCTGTCTACACTCTCAATCGAGTGCAGATCAAAGGTTATACTAGTAAAATATCTTATGAATTATGGTTTGGTAATGCTCCTACTATGAAATACTTCAGAGTTTTTGGTAGTAAATACTATATCAAAAGAGATGAGGATCTAGGCAAGTTTGATGCAAGAAGTGATGAAGGAATATTTATGGGTTATTCTAACCATAGCAAGGCATACCAGTGCTTTAACAAGAGATTGAAAAGGATTGTTGAAAGTACTAATGTCTGAGTTGATGAAAGCAAGGAGAGACCTTCGAGGTCTTGTGGATATGAATCTGATGATGAAAGTCCAATTGAAGTCCAAACTCAACCTCAGATCCAAATTGGTCTAGGGAACCCAGTGACACAAGAAGTTAGTGAAAATGTTAAGGAACAAGCTCAAGAATCAGAAATTCAAGAAACTCCCAGAACCCCCAGGTATATAAGGTTGAATCATTCTAAAGATCAAATCATAGGAGACAAGAATAAAGGTGTTCAAACTAGAAGAAAAATTGCTAAAGATCAAGTGGAGTATTATTTGATTTCAAAGATTGAACAAAAAATAGTGAATGAAGCTTGTAATGATGAAAATTGGAGTAAAGCAATAGAATAAGAATTAATGCAAATTGAAAAGAATCATACTTGGGATCTTGTTCCTAGACCTGAAAACAAAAATGTGATTGAAACTAAATGGGTCTTCCAGAATAAACTAAATGAAGATGGTGAAGTTGTGAGAAATAAAGCAAGATTAGTATGCAAAGGATATTGTCAAGTAGAGGGAATTGATTTTGAAGAAACATTTGCTCCTGTGGCAAGAATTGAAGCAGTCAGATTATTTCTTGCATTTGCTGCTTACAAAGATTTCAAAGTTTACCAGATGGATGTTAAGTCAACATTCCTGAATGGAGAGTTAGAGGAAGAAGTCTACATTGAGCAATCGGAAGGATTCCAGTTGTTTGATCAAGGAGATATTGTCTGCAGATTGAGGAAAGCATTGTATGGACTCATACAAGCCCCAAGAGCCTGGTATGCAAGATTAAATAAGTATTTGCTAAAGCTAGAATTTAGCAAAGGCACAGCTGACAACAATCTTTATTTCAATATTGATCATGAGCACATTTTGATTGTTGAGGTATTTGTCGATGATATCATTTTTGGTGGAAATGGAAATATGTGTAAGAAATTTGTTGATTAGATGCCAAGTGAATTTGAGATGTCCATGTTTGGTGAAGTGAATTTCTTCTTAAGTCTGTAAATCACTCAGTCTAATAAAGGTATCTTCATATCTCAGTCTAAGTATGTGAGAGAATTATTGAAAAAGTTTGGAATGGAAGATTCAAAACCAGTGAGTACACCTATGCTAATAGGATGCAAGTTGAGTAAAGATGATGTTTCCCCCAAGGTTGATCAGAAAAGGTATAGATCAATGATTGGAGGATTGCTCTATTTGACTCAGACTAGACTTGATATTATGAATGCAGTTGGACTTGTTGGTAGATTTCAAGTTGATCCTAGAGAATCTCATGTTGTAGTAGTCAAAAGAATTTTTAGATATTTAAAGGGGACATCTGATTCTGGCTTATGGTATCCAAAGGATAATGACTTCACTCTTCATGCATATACAAATGCTGATTGGGCAGGTGATGTGGATGACAGGAAAAGTACCAGTGGTGGTGCATTCTTCTTGGGAAAGAGATTGGTTTCTTGGTTGAGCAAAAAGTAAGAGGCAATATCTCTGTCTCCTACAGAGGCAGAGTATATAGCAGTAACAAGCAATTATACTAAAGTCTTGTGGATGAAGCAAATGTTGATGGATATCAGAATTGTGTTTGAAGAGCCTGTTACAATCTTCTATAATAATTCAAGTGCAATAAACATCTCAAAGAATTCAGTGTTGCATTTAAAGACAAAACACATATCCATAAAGTTTCACTTCTTGAGAGAGAAGGTAAATGAGAATGAAGTCAGATTGGAGTTTGTTTCTTCAAAGGATCAGATTGTAGATATATTCACTAAGCCTCTGCCTAAGGATGCTTTTGAGTATCTCAGAGGGAAGCTAGGGGTTATTACCCCTCCTGTTTAGAACTAAGATGCACTAGTGTGCATCAGTCTGGTGGAATTCACAGTCATATCTTGTGATCCGGATTGATGTTAAGGAGATACTACTCAGGGGGAGTAGTTAGTATGCAAATTTTGGAGATCAATCTGAAACAAAAAGGGGGAGAAAAGATTGCAAATCTGTGCCCTTTGCCATTGATGTCAAAGGGGGAGAAAAGTCATGTGAAAAACTAGTTGCTGATGAAAGGGGGGGCAATGAAGAAAGTAGTTGTAGAAGTGACAAGAGAAAGGGGGAGAAATCCTTGTATTGATGGTTGAATCAGTTTTTCACATCATATGTTGCCATCAATGACAAAGGGGGAGATTGTTGCAAATATGTGCCTATGATGTGTTGTCATTGATGTCAACATATCCTTTTGTCAGAAACAGGGGAAACGGTGCAGATCAGTGAAGTAGATTACTCTGCATTTCTAGAGGAATGAAGATCAAAGTAAGAAAATCATATGGCTATGTAGAGGATTGTTTGAAGTAGCTCCAGTTAAGATTTGAGAGGTCTGCATGAAGATTTGAAGAAGTTATGGCCATTTGAGTAGAACTAGGTTTTACAGTGTTCAAAAGAGGCAGAGTAACAAGAAATTGGTCTGGATTGCTCTACAATGAAAAACTATGATCTGTGGATCTAGAGGCATGTTTGGGAAGTCAATGTGTATCTTCAACTCAAGTGCTTCATAGTTTGGAGGTCCGTAAGCAATCTTTCTAGTGTGACAGTCACGACAGATAGTGTTCTTGAGGTTTCAGATGAAGATGTAAGTGATTCTAATGATTTGGAGTAGTGCAGATGTTATTTTTGAATTCAATGTGCTTGTGAAGGTGTCTGGATTGTGTACCTATTGTGTTGGAGGTCTGTATTGAAAATTGAGTTCATTGTTGAAGATTTCTTCCTTGGTGTTGTTGTTCTTCCCAGTCTTGGTCGACCAAATGATTCAAGCGTATTGCGGATGATCTAAGAGCAATTCTCTGGAGTGTAGCATGTTGATTGAGGAAGATTCAAATCCCAACTATGTTTGACCAACACTACAGTGATCTACTTTGAGTCAAGCTAACCTTGAAGTTCATTCCAAGGTTGATGAAGCATATAAATACTTGTGGATGAGTTGTGAAAGTTGTCCTTGTGTTAAAATGATAAAATCCTAAGAAAGGTATAGAGGCAGAGCAGAGAAGAGGAGCAGAAGAACAAGAGCAGTAAAGGATGAAGAGATAGTGAAGAAGTGTTTGGGGGCAGAGCAGAAGTTTTGTGAGCTTTCAATGGGACTGAACCAGGCATGAAGAAGATGCTATTTCTTATTTCATTCTTTTTGTATTAAACATAAAATCCTGTAGGAAGTGAGCCTCTTTGAGCAGTGAGCTCTGGGCAGTGCGCCCAAGGGCAAGTTCCTTCCCATTTCTTTTAAGTACTTTTAACAGGGTACAAATCTTGTGGGTTAACCGCCACCGTGGTTTTCCCTTAACCGGGTTTCCACATTAAAATTCTAGTGTTATGTGTGTTCACTTTATTTCTGCTCATGTATTGTTGATTCATGCTTTAATGTTTACATCATTAATCTATTTGTAAGTTGTGAAAGAAGATTAAAAGCAGAAAAGGTTAAAATTGCAAGACAACTGATTCACCCCCTCTCAATTGTCCAACCTAATTTCAACATGCATTCTATCAAATTATAAATGCCTTTTTCCTTTCGTGGTATAGTTTGATGTTCCTTGTAAATAACTATTTCTATTGGAGATAAAATTATTTGCCTTATATTTTGGAGTGTGTTACAAATTATCTTGTTATTGTTATATAATGCAAATGTTTTTTAAAATTCCTTTTGTAGGTCATCACCCATATTTTGGTTTCTCCTCTTTTTTCTTGGTTAATGTATTAGGGTTTTGTAATAGGTGATAAGGTCCAATAGAAAATTTGGGTGTACAACATTTTGCCATATTCTCTCCTATTGGTCCACTCCCTGATGCAATTTTGAAGGTGTAACTCAAGTTCCATCTTTCTACAATATTCTAGAGTGAGTTTCTAGCCTCCTCCTTCTAGTAAATACCTAGTTTTTATAAGAATTGAAAGTGCTTTCCAAGTTGGGATGTTGGATTTGTGGGTGTACCAACATCTTACCGTGCTACATACTAGAGAATCTTGAAGGGCTTCTAGTTTCAAATCTTCCTTCCAAAATATCTTTGAACAATGATAATGAAAGGGTACAACCAATGCAAATGATCTAAACAAACTAATCAAAGCAACAACATCCAAACAACCTTCAAATCTATAAACCCTAGGGTCAAAACTAGCAAGATTTTCTAGAAAATGCAAGGTTTTGACAAACCCTAGTTTTGAAATTATGTAAAATTTAACTATGTCTAAATGAAAAATGATTAAAGAACTCACTCCCAATTAGATCTAGAGTGAAGATCAACTCAGATCTGAAAGAAGAAGGATGCAAAAGTGCAAGAAATGATGGGTTCACCAAAATGTTGAGGAGAAAAGAGTGATCTAGCCTAAGGAGTTAAACTAGCTCAAACCCTCTTCTACAAACATTAGGACACAAACCAAGCTTGGCTTCTACCCAAGAAGGAGAGTCAAACTATAGGGGTTATGCTCTTTTTTTGTATATAGATGGATCAACCAAGTTCAACCAAAGTCAAGCAAGCAAGCTAGGACTAATGATCAAACCCTAGAATAATGAAGAATATACTATAACTAACTGTCAGAAATGGATCTTAGTAAATAGAAAGCACAATAGAGATCATAGAAGGATTTAGAACCTATATTTTATAGCAGAAATACCCAGGACTAGGGTGCTTGGGTGCACTAGGCCTTTTCTAGGGTTTTGTAGAAACTCAAATATCACTGGACTTGCACTTGTCTGCTCTACCTTCTTCCTGAAAATTAGCTCCTGAAACCTATTTCTCTGACCCACACACACGAAAAGAGGAAAAGGTTGTGCTGTGTTTAAGGGTTTACCTCATTCAAATGTCGTGTTGGTGTTCCCACCTCCACTACAGTGATGATTGGATCCAAGAGTGCGAGCCCTAGGAGGGCAAAGGCTAGATCTGTAACAATATGATGAATAATGAATGATAGTGATGATGAAAACCACAAAAGATATGACCTTAGTTGATGAAGATTCTACACCAACAAAGGAGAGTGATGATGAGGGCTTCAAACTTCCTTCAAAGCCTGCAAAACAAACTTCACTAGAATCCACAAGTAGATAACACTCCAAGCATCTATAACACTTTAGCATATAATGTGCAATATGAGAGCCAATTCACATTAATCCTCTAGTAAGCATCTAGTGTATAAAATGAACTACAAAACTCATTTAAATATGAATTTTTGCTCACTTATGACAAATAAACTTCATTAGGCCAAAAAATACAAACCAAAGGAGTGTCCCAAGTTGACACCACAAATGGAGCTAAAGATCCCAAGTGGGACCAGGGCGCTTGGATGCCCTGGACCTTTAGCCCATAGACTCCGAAAAGTGTCCAATTTTGCAGGCTTAGTCTAGTCCTAAGTTGATTGTGTTGGGTTTATTTATCAGGATTGAGATTTCATCATTTTAAGCTCAAAAAGGTGTTAAAATAAGTCTTGATTAACAAAGGTGACAAAATAGGTCCAACTAGGCACTAAACTAAGTGTAAAATGCTAGTGTGCACATTTTACGACTCAACAAGAAGAATCTCATATATAGAATGGGGCAAGATGGTAGCAAGAGTTCAAAGTAAAGTAGCCTCATGGAAAGGTTGATGGCTCACTTTGGAAAGAAGGATCAACCTGATAAAATCTTCTTTGGCCTTGATTCCCATATACACCATTTCAGTATTCCAAATTCCCAGCAAGGTGGCAAAAACTTTGGAGGATACACAACACATATTCTTATGGAGAGACACGGATAATGTTTTCAAATACAATTTATTGAAGTGGTAAGATGTCTATAAACCAAAAGTCCTTGGGGTATAGGGATTAGAAGTTACAACAGATGAACAAAGCTCTTAGAGCAAAATTGGTGTAGAGAATATATGAAGACTGTGACAGATTATGGAGCAAATTTATGTAGGCTAATTACCTCAATAATAGACCGTATAATATTCTCAGGTGCCAAAGATTTGAGTATTTGGAATTTTCTTAGGGTTTGTTGTAATCTCATCAGACTGGATGCCATTTGGCAGTTGGGGTGAGGGGACAAGATTAGTTTCTAGAGGGATAATTGGACTGATGATCATGCATTTAGAGATTTTGTTCTTCTAAGGCCACTTGCAAGCTATTTTGAATCAAGGATTGGTAGGATGGCTAGTGCCTATATGGTCGGGGATCATAGAAGGAGGCAGTGGATTACTCTCAAGGCTCGGGATGAATAAATGAGATATGCTTGTAGAGAGATCCAAAATAGAATTAACAAATGGCCTATATTAGATAAAAAGGATAAGAGGATGTGGAAAGGGGAATGAGGATGGAAAAGTTTTAGTTAGCTCAGCCTATAAGTACATTTTACAGGGGGATAGGATAAAGAGTGAAGTGATGAATAAAATTTGGAATAATATGGGGCTCCCAAAGGTCAATTCATTCCTTTGGGTGATTTGGAAGCGCAGAGCATTGACATGGGATAGACTAGAAATTTTGGGGCGTAAGGGCCCTTCCAGGTGTGTTATGTGCAAGGATAATAGTGAGGATAATGATCATGTCTTTATCAATTGCAAGGTGGCCTCTAAGATTTGGAACATGTTCTTGAAATGATGGGGGTGGAATGGGTAATGCCACAAAACATTTATAATCTATTGGAATGCTGGACATTGAAAATTAAGAGCCCAGGGCTGCTATTCATATGGAATACTGTGCCTACCAAAATTGTTTGGAGCATTTGGTTAGAACATAATAGGAGAATTTTCCAAGAACAAGAGAGAGGTGGAAAGAGTATGGGGCATTATAGAAGTCACACTGTCTAAGTTAGGTAGTATTCATAGGAAGGAGGATTGGGCAGTGAGAAATGAGGAGATGGGATGGGCCAATGCTTGGCCCAATTTCCATTGGCTCAGAGGTATTTAGAAGTATAAAGATGATAAGATTCAGTAAAGTGTATGGAGGTGTCTAGATTTTAATTGGATCAAACTCAATTTTGATAGAGCATCTAAGGGAAATCCGGGGAGTGCTATAGGAGGAGGCATTTTTAGGGATCAGAAACCAACAATATTGTTGAAGCTAGGGCACTATGGATGGATTTAAGGTTAGCAAAGAAGAAAGGATGGAATAAAATATGGGTGGAGGGGGATTCGAAGATGGTCATAGATACAATGTTAGGGAGCTCAACAAGAAACTAGAGATTGGAATTGATTATGAATAGAGTCAAACACCTTGCCAAAGATTTTAGAGAGATTAAGTTTTCCCATATTGGTAGAGTTGGTAACAAAGTTGCTGACTGGGCTACTGATCAAGGTGTCATGCCTTATTTTTAAACTAATGTATTTATTTTCATTATTTTTGAGAAGATACATAGTTAGTCAGAGAAAATATTATGATTAAAGTAATGATAGAAAATGCATTTGCTTTATATTAGTTTTTATGCAAAGAATAATTGTTTATGACGTTATTATTGATCACATGGTTAATGATGTAATGGACTAACTACTATTGTGTAACCCCTCCGAGATGAGGAGAGAGAGTATCACCGTAGAGAGGATGCTAGATTGCATGAATGCAATGATCCTTATGCCATCTGAAACACACACACACACACACATATACTTATTAGAGGATAAGTCAGTTTTGGATTAAGCCCTTATCCCTAATCATCTTAGAAATATTTGTGATTAATCCTAGAGATCATTTATTCTTGTCAATTTATGTTGTCATCAAGTTGTTGGTTAAATCCTTTTCATTGATAGAAAGAAACATGGTGTATGTCTTGAATGCCAAGTCGACGTGAGTAATCGATTAAACACATTTATTTTTTGTCATTAAGATCTTAATCGACTTTGCGAGAATTCTTTGTCGATAATTGTGCTCATGGATGAGCATAATTAGCTTTCAAAAGTATGAAATAGCGACATTTATTAGATAAGTGCATTATTGTTTTATTATTATTATTGTCTAAAGTTGAGTCTTGGTTAAGAATCGTGTTTGGTAGAGCTAAAAGTTCTCTTTATTCACCTAGGCATACTTACTAGATGCTTGGTGAGTGGGGGAAGGAGTAGTAGCTCCATACTTCCCACTTTTTCTACATGTGAAGAGTCATGGGGGAGTGGATAGAAGTTTGTGGAGATTCTTTTACTAAGTGCCCTTAACCAAGCAAGAGTGGCATAAGTAAAAGAGGGATATAGTTTTGGAGGAATGAATTCAGAAGGAGGGCTCGAAGCATAGGCAAGGAGGTAATAGGAATGTAGGAGGAAGAAAAGGCTCGGGGATAGCGTACTGCATGTAGATTTACACAGATAAGGCTATCTCATTTCATTGAATATGATACATATATATTGCTTTTGTTCATTTGAATTTGTAAGCAAGATATATAAGAGTTTATGTTGTAGTTTATCCTCAAGAAAGGGTTGTCTATGTTTCATTATCTCGTATTCAATAAAGAGATAGAGTTAGAATAACTCTAAAAGACGTATCTATTTCTTTGTTATATAGTGTATTCTAATAGAAATGATAATATTATCGATATTTTAGGTTGAGAAAATTGTATTTCTATGTTTTTTAATGTAGGATATTTCTCACTGTCAAATGAAATACTTGAGTATCATGGGTAACAGTCGAAATACTGTGTAACCGAGCCATTGTTTTATGTTGTTTAAACGTAGAAGTGGAAACTTTGAAGGCTGACTGTGAAGTCAAGGCCGATTATGTAAGTCATGGCCAACTATGAAGTCGAGGCCAGTTATGAAGTCGAGGCCAACTGTGTAAGTCATGGCCGACTGTGAAGTCAAGGTTGACTATGTAAGTTAGAGCCAACTGTGAAGTCAAGACCGACTGTTTAGAGTTAGGCTAGCTAAGATAAGAGTTGGGCTGACTATGTCATGATAGAGGTTGAATGTATTATGTTATTAAGGCTTAATGTATTATGATATTAAGGCCGAATGCATTAAGATATTAAGGCCAAATGTATTTAGATATTAAGGCCGAATGTGTTAAGATATGGAGGTATATCGTGAAAAGCAAGGGTTAACCTTGTAAGGGACCAACTTCTATATGAAACCATGTTTGGGTTTATCAACTCAATATAGGTTGATGGCAGATTTAATGAAAGATCTAAGAGAAGGTCGTATTTAAAAGTATATTTCTCTTATCAGAAGCTAACTGAGAAGGTTGAGAGTGTGTTTGAAAGCTTAAAAAAGCTAGTAAAAGAGACAAAGTCTTTGTGTAGGAGCACTTGACATTAATTGCTATTTTAGTATAAAGGTACATGAGTTGTTTTTAGATACTATTTTAGAGTATCTTAATTTACCCATATTCTAGTTTTGTAGAGGAATATTTTCTTACCTAATCCTAGGCTACGAATAGCCACAAGATTGTCTAGAGATACACTCATTATGGCTAAGAAAGGTCAAGATTTAGACTATTATGATATTTTTAGAATTCTCTTTTGATATACATGAGGAGGTGTACTCAATACATATGTCTACGAGGTTATAGTTTATTTTTGACAGATTATAAGTTGAATATTTATATTTCATAGATTAAGACAGATAGGGTCTTTAATCATTAATTTGTATGGCTTAAATGTTAAAATCTTGTATGTTGAAGAAGAATATAGATGAGCATGGAAACAGGTAGATGAGCCATTGAGTAGATGACAGTATGTCAGAGACTCGGGATTGCAAGGATGCACAGAGGGACTCAATGTGTGCTTGCACAAGTCACCTAAGCTCTCACCCTAGACTTGTCTAGCTGACTAGTAGATAAGGGTATATGTCTTTAAGACTGATATGGTATAAGACACTTGAAGAGTAATTATATATAAATGATATGAATAATAAGAATGTTGTCTCCAAGTCGAGAAAAGAGTGAGTGAACATACGACTATATATATATGAAACTTTGGCCAAAGTAATGCAAAAGACATTGCTTGCATTGTTGGTTCACGGTGTACCAGATAGCTGAACAATCAGTATGGGTCATACATAGCTAGAGCTAGACTAGAGTTGTAAACCCAAATTCCATTAGCTAGGACACATCACTAGTTCTCAAGTGGCATAAAGAATTAGTTGTTTCTCATTATCTATTACCCTCGTGAAGGGAAGGACCACTTCCAGTAGGAAGGTGGGTGATCATCAGTCTGTGGTTGGAGGAAAAGCACTAGGGTGATGCTCTCTCTCTCCTACAGTTGACTGTCGATGAATTGTCAACATGAACACATTACTTATTTTGTAAATGATATTGATAAAATTGTAAGTCATAAGAAATACGACCATTTGATACATGTGAAATTTGTTAGTCGCATGTGAAGCGACCATCTTTTGAAATCATATATATTGTACTTAGAAATGGTAAATGTAATTTTTTTATTATGAGTATTAAAAAAAGTTTAGCTTAGATTATGTTTTTGGATATCTAATATTCCAATTGGGATGTTACACAAAGAGTTAGTCTTAATAGGGGAGGGAACATGACTTTAGATGGATGGAGGCATATCCCCAACTAGTTCTATAATTGATATAGGAGAATAGAAAAGTGTTGGCAATATGTGTTGTCATTGATGTCAACACTAAAAGTAAGGTCAGCACTCAACTTGTGATGATGATACACCTGTGAGATACATAGATTTAGTGAGATATAGTGGTGATCCTGATGTTTAGGGTTGTTAATATTCAGAGATGTTCCTGAGGTTCATAGTGGGTTGCTGATGTTCATGGTTGGACGTCATGCCCAGATTAATGTCAAGACAAGGTGTATTGAGCATGCTTGAGGTCAACAAAGCAGTAAGACACAATGATGTTCCTAATGTTCATGGTTGGATGTCATGTTCTGATCAGTGTCAAGTCAAGTTGTTGATCAGCCAAGATGTTTTCATGATGAGATATTAAGATGGGAAATAAAAGCACAAAGATGATTTCATGAAATATTTAGATGGGAATTAGAAGCACAAAGATGACCTCATGATGAAATATTAAGATGGGAATAAGAAGCACTAAAATGAATGATGACACATTAATCAATGTTGAGGATGAAAAGATATGGTTGATGGCCTGTGGCATGTTGTATGACCCTTTTTGTTGTTCTCAAGGATGTATGTTCTGTTATATGAAGATTTTGGCTTCCAGAAGTTAGTGAAGGTTTCTGCCACAAAGAGATGCCTGAAAGATTGTCTGGTAAAATACTCTACATTCCTCTGCAATTGAAGATACAGTCATGCTATTCAGAATTTAAGTCAATTATGATGTGAAGGTGCTAAATCCAAAGTTTCAGATCATTTGTCCTTCCACAGTGAAAGTTATGAGAGACAGAGTTCTGGTCTGTGCTCTGGTAGGATTAAGTGATGAAGAATATTGTTTGGAATGCTCCTCATTTCTCCGCAGTGATACATGTGGTTGTGCAGTTTTGAGGACATGTTCATGGAAGGGTATGAGTGCATCCATATGAGTTTCAAGTGTTTTGGAGGTCTGCAAGCCTTGTTTTCAGTTGACTGTTGTGATAAAGATTGTTCCAAATGCCTAGCTATTCTCAGGACATATGCTAATGATGTGTGCTAGCTTGTTGTGACTTGAAATGGTACATTGAGTGATGGAAGATGGTCATGATGATCTTTTGTTGTCTCCAGTTGCTCCACAAGGTGTTTTTCTACTCTCCAGTATTGGTTGTGGTCTAGAATGATGTTTTTGCCAGGCCATGCCTCTGTCTAGCCAACTAAAGAATGTTGAAGGTTTGTGCCACCATGTTGTTGATGTACAGAGTTCAAGAAGTGTTTGAAGATGATGTATAGGTCCTGTCAACTTACCTAGAAGAAGAACAAGCAATGTTTTATCATTCATGAGTACCGCCAAGTTAAAATGTCTATTGTGCTACAAGCTTCATGAGCTTTTGCTTAAGGACGACCTAATTCAAATTTATGTAATGTGCAGATGATATTCCTTGAAGAGTCATGCTGTGAAGACTATTTAGGATCGAAATAAGCATGTATTGGGATCCGCAAGGCTTGTGTTTCTTTTTGGAGTAGCATGTAGTTCATGATAGGGCTTGCCCTATGCATGTTTCTTGTTGTGTGATCACTAGCCAACTTGTAAAATGTAATATCTTGTTGCATTGGCTGACTTGTAATCAAATCAATGTAATGTCATATGCATATTGTAAACCTAGTTGGTCTAGGTGAGGTATGATTGTGAAGATGAAAACATGAGGGTGTAAGGAGCAGAATATGAATATCATATGCATTATGATGTGCGATTGAAGGAGAAAAAGCAAAAGAGTTAGAGGTTGTCCTAATTCATCTTGAAGATATTTTTGTGATAGGAGGGAAGTGAAGAGTGTGCCTAACTAATTCATTCATCAGAAGAAAGTGTGAAGAGGTAGAACTGCAATCATCAAAGGTGTGAACTTCAATGTCAGTTTTTAGACAGTAGAAGGACTGTCATACTATAATCTTTCCTAAGTTCATTCTCACTGTTCAGGGAGTAATTGTTTCCTTGGGTTGTAGCCCTAAAACAAATTTAGCAGAGAGTTGTAGCTTCCTTGGGAGTGACCCTAAATCAAAGTCTTCAAGGAGTAGTTGCTTCCTTGGGTTGCAACCCTAAAACGAAGTCAACAGGGACTAGTAGCTTCCTTGGGTTGTAGCCCTAAAACAAAGTTGTGATTTTGAGCTTCATATATTGTGAGTTAATCCTCGCTGTGGTTTTATCTTCTTGGGTTTTCCACGTATATCTGGTGTTATGTGTTGATGTGCATCGTGTTGATCTTTCATGTTTATGTTAATGTTGTAGGGATTAAATTTTAATCTGCTCTGGAGGATTTGAAGTTTGTTTAGATATTGATTCACCCCCCCTCTCAGTATCTTGGTGTGTTCAACAAAAAGAACACCCGATTGATAAGGGGCCAAATCATTAGCGTGAGTGAAAGGGTATGATGACATGATGAAATGACAAGCAGATGGAGGTAGTTCTATTTTCAATGTGGGTGTGGCCAATTGTTCGAGTGGGTTGCTTGTTGGAAATAAAGATCATTAAAAGATTACCTTTCGCCTCACACATCCACATTTTGTGGTTTCAAGGAATTGGTTTGGAGGTAGAGGTAATAGCGTTTGGTAGTGGTTGTAAAGGTGTGAAGCGATCTCTAGAGAGCAGGGTGTATGTGAAGGGGAAGAAAGTTATCTCTGAGGCACCCAGATGGCAGATGAGAAAGTCTGCTAGCAGACGGTTTGTTGGAGGGAAGAAGGTGGCAGAGGAAGCTTTGCTGGAATGGGAGGAAGTACTAAGGAGGAGGGATAAATAAATATCTAGAGAAGATGCTATGGTGGGTCTCATCAAAGAGGTGGAGGATGAAATTTGGGACCCTGCTCTTCGGAGTTGGTTGGTGAGGATATTGAAGATGAAAAAGAAGATTGATGGTGATTGCGGGGTTCATATATGTTTTGCGATGGTAGATTTGCTTTTAGATCCTAGCAATGCTTGAAGTCGATGGAATGTATTTGGTGCGGCTCAATCAATTTCAATAGTGGCTATGCTTTTTGTTGTGGGTTGCTCCATGATGTTGCATGATGATCTAGTGGATATTTCAAATTAGGCAAAGTCCCATATGGATATTTTGCTAGATCATATTCATGACATCCAGAATTGGTAGATGGATTTGAGAGTGGTTATGGAGAGCGTTGCAATGAAGTTGGAGGTGGCCTCCCACAATGACCTTTCTCTTGCTGTTGCTACAGGTGTGATTTTGAAAATCATGTGGTTGTTTTAGATGGTGTTGATGCAGTCTAGGGCATGTTAGTTTTTTGGCTTGTGAGTTGGGCCTGCATAATTTGCCCGCTCCAAGCATAGACTTATGGATCTATGTATTGGGTAAGGGTATGGGTGTAGCTATGTTTAGAAGAGTAGTTTGAATATAGTCTATTTTTGTGTCTTATTAACAACTCATGCTATATGCTTCTCTGGACTAGGGGCAGCAACACAATTTTTGATTATGATTCTTAAACCTAAATCGGGTTATATTATCAAAAAAATACATATATATGTATACATAAATATACATATATATGTATGTGTGTGTATATATATATATGTATGTATATATATATATACACATACATATATGTGTATATGTATGTATACACATACATATACAATGTATGTATACATACATATATATACACATATATGTATGTGCATACATACATATATACACATACATATATGTATATGTATGTATATACAATGTACATATACATATGTGTATACATACATACATACATATGTATTGTAATGTCCCCTTCCTATGGTTGCATCAGGTTAGTCTACTTAATGAGTTCTCGTAGACTAGCAAAGGTGGTTAGAAGACCCATGGTGATGTGGCTCGCCAAGTCTCAGTTAGAGTTTATAGAGTGATGATATGGATTCTTCTTGGTGGGATATACCTGTTGGCACTTTCTAGAGTGAGTTTGGGCCATTTGGCTAAAACTTGCTATATTTAGCAGGGGCTCATGGGACTCAAAGTGAGTCGGTGCAACGGTCCTAAATCATGTCGACGTTCCATTGGCTAGCTCAACAATACTACGGAATGCTTGTGGAGATCGTTCGAGTTATTATTTTAATAGTAGACATATTTAAGTTAAATTGAAGCTATAACTTAATATGTCTATTATTAAGTGACATTATATTATATTGGGACTGTATGAATTATTTTAAGTTAATAAAGTCACCTTTAGTGGGCGCCCAAGGCATGAGGAAATAAAGAGAAATAATAAAATATTTGATTTTCCCCAAAAGGGGTGTTGGAGGAAGAAAGAGGATTATATCAAAAAGAAAAGTGACTTTCATTTCATTCATTCACTATTGCATTTTCTTCTATGTCTGAGCTTTGTTCTTGTGAGCGAGGGTTTGAACCAATGACTTTGGAGACGAAAACCTCCATAGTTTGGAGCATCTGCAGGGTTGAAAGACACTCCCAAGGTGTTGTTTGAGTGGCCTCATTTCAAGGGTTACCATTGAGCTTCATTAAAAATAACCAGCATTGTCGCGGAGAGGTTTTATTTGATAAAACTCAAGTTTTTGAACACGATAATTATTAGAGGGCATTAGAGCACGCATTGCAATTTATAGACAATTTTTTGGAGGTGATATGAGGTAATTACAACCCATAATACAGGTCGTACAACCTCAGCTATAGGGCGTACCTTTCTCAATGGGTTTTGGTGCTATTTGTGAGACTTTTCCAGCCTTTCTTCATTCTATTTGTGGCGTGTGGTATTGAGTTGTAGTTCTTAAACATTTTGGAGTAGATTTATTGTGTTTGAAGTAAGTTTGAGGCAGTTCATTACAACAGTGAGGGTTGTACCAGCTGGAAGAGGGACGTGGGCCATCTCAGAGTCCATCATACTAGGTTTTGAGCCTTTTCCAATCTTCATTAGTGGCGTTCAGCTCCTAAGCATTGCTGATCATCATGGTTCATTATAATTTTAGTGAGTTTGAAGAGATTGGGAAATGTTTACAATTTCAGAGTTGCTAATACAAACTATATTTCCTAAATCAGCTAATGGGTATGTACACTTTTTGAAGACAAACTACTTTCTTTATATGGGTATTGTTTCTTTATGTGTTGTAATACATTTCCATCAAATATAAGCATTTGGGTATTTCCATTTCTTATTATTTTCAAATATATGTACATGCATGGTGTTATGTCAAAGATGCAAAAAACATAAAACGCACCAGGTGACAACTAAACCACATAAAACTCAAAAGGGGGTAGGAGATTATATATATATATATGCACACACACACACACACACACACACACACTATATATATATACATGTATATATATACATGTATATATATATATATATACATATATATATATACATATATATATATACATATATATATATATATATATATATATATATGTATATATATATATATATATATATATATATATATATATATATATATATATATATATATATATATATATATATATATATATATATATATATATATATATATATATATATATATATGCACACACACACACACGTGTGTGTGTGTGTGTGTGTGTGTGTGTGTGTGTGTGTGTGTGTGTGTGTTTATCCTCCCCTAAACAAATTAAATTCACTAAGGTAGGGAGGAGTTTGAAAGGCAACCCTTTGGGTCTAGTTGGCAACAAATTGGCTTACACTATGTGACTTGCCAATGGGAGGTCAATAGTTTGAAACTTAGGCCTTGGTTTGTCCTCCTCCAAATAAATTAAATTCACAAAGGTAGGGAAGACTTTGAGAGGCAAACTTGAAACTTCTCAAACTCCTCCCTACCTTAGTGATTTTAATTTGTTTGTAGGGTTGCCTCTCAAACTCCTCTGTACCTTAGTGAATTTAATTTGTTTGGAGGGCTACCTCTCAAACTTCTTCCTACCTTAGTGAATTTAATTTGTTTGGAAGAGGACAAACCAAGACCTACATTTCAAACTATTGACCTCTCATTGACAAGTCACTTAGTGTACAAACAAATTTGTCTACTAACTAAACCCATCTCTACAAATATATAATATGTATTTTTACATTGATAAGTGTTCCCTATGTGAGCATCACATGATGAATTACATAGATCAATGACCCAGATTAAAAGGACTACCATCAAAAACATCTTGACCATTGAAAGCCTATCGGCTAATTATGCAACCATATTACTTTGTATTCCATAAGATTTTTAATTCTTTCTCATCTATTTTGCATTTTTAAATCCTTCAAGATTTCAATCTTTCGTGTATTTGTTTTTTATTTTGCATTTATTGCAAAATGAGTTTTCCTTTTACATGTTTTGTGCAATATAGGTAAACTGAACTGCATTTTGTCCCCAAACCCTAACTGTGAAATTTAGGCATAATTCTTGAAAACATGTATTGTAATGGCATAATAAAGTGTTTTTAAGGGTTATATATTGAATGGTATGATTTAATGAATATAGATTTAATGAGAATTAAATATCTTTATGTTCTTCTTTCCACTATGGCCATAAAATGTCCATGTAGATTAAATAAAAAAGTTCACGCGATATTTCTGCCGTTGAAATGGTGTTTCTTCTTGACGCCTCCAAAATTTGATAATGTTGCCACATTGATGGACGACTGTGGTTGTGATATGAATTAGATAAATGTATCTCAAACTAATACATATTATACATTTACCATTTGTCCTAGGCTTGCCTGGCAATGTCGGACGTAAGAACATTGGATCGGAGTCCTCTATCTACCACCAAATCTCAGCAAAAAAATTCAAATGAATTTAAAACGCTTATTTATTGTCAGATGGTCGTGGAAACCCAAATCCATGTGTCCTGAGTGAATTTAGTCAACTTGATATTATAGTGGCTATAACAAGCCTGTTTACACCTTACACGTCTACAATTTGAGATCAAATTGGACTGTGATCTCTTTGAAATCGGATTGTTATCAAATTTTATAAATCAAAGAGAGCTGACATTCTTTTAGGGACAACCTACTCTACCCACCCATTTTTCTATTTTTATCACACCATAGTCACTTCCAATGGCATCCATTTCAGTAGCTCCAGTCGAGGATTTACTTACCAAGAAGCTCAGAGATGAGTGTATTGTGGTAGGCAAAAATGTTATGGATTTCCTCCTCCTCTTCATAGAATTTGTTAATGTTGCTGATCACGTCTTTCATGCCCACTTTCAAAAGCTTCTTCCTTTTGCTGGCAACATTGAATTACAATGTTGATTCTTCAACCCAATTCTCAGGCAATAGTGGTGCAGGGTCATTGCAGGCTGCATGCAGAGGAAGGACTGAGAAGAAAAACCCACCTCAGAAATCTTCAGATGGTTTTACTACTTTAGGTTGAAGTGACTCTCAATGCTCCACTCTACTGTAACAGATTTTTATGAATTGAAATTTCTTTATTAGGTATCTGCAGAAGTGGGAGAAGATGATATTTGCGCTGTTGGGTACTAATTTTTTTTGGTTGTGTGGTGAATATATACATATATGGTGGGTATTTGTAGAAATGGAAGAGCCTCAGAATATTTAAATCACGTTAGCAAGAATGAGAACTTGAAGGATGCCTTGCTCTGTAATGGTGGAATTGCTTGCCAGTTTCCCCTCCTAATTTGAAAGGAATACAAACATATTGTCATATTCCTTGCTTTGCGAGCATAGACTTGCATTGGCATCAAATAGATGTAAGATGAATCGAAACACATGGATAGATTTTATTTTAAGTAATTAAATAATTTTTTAAAATATGGTGATGTTAACCCTAGTTAGTTTTATTTCTTTCCTACTTTTTCTCTGGGTTGGGACTGGAACCTTAAAATTCTTGAAGGAATATAACTTTGTTTCCAGCTTCTACCAATGATTGATTCTTTCAATAAGTGTAGTTATGTCTACAACCCCAAAGTCGTCTTTCCCTGCTTTGTCCTGATCTACAAAACTTCACAAGGATGAAATTTATATTGGTTTCAAAATGCATTAAATGCCATTTACTTTTGTAACAATGGAATCCATTCTCCTAATTTTAGATTGGTCGGACATTGATTCTTAAAGCGCCTCTTGTCAGTCCTGACATGAAATGGAACAACATGTTCTCCAAAAATTTGGGAATGACATCGTGGCTCAGTATAGAAATCAATGCTGCAAATTGTAATTAATTTCAATAAATTTCTGAATAGAGAGACCTCAAGAAGAACATTTTACTTTTTTATAGTTTCAACTCTAAAGTCATAGTGTAACATTGTTATAAGGGAATGTGTTCCAACGAAATTAAATAAATATTAACCTCAACTTACATCACACTAATATTTTTGCGAGCATAAAATAAAATGTTTGTTTTGCTTAATAAAGACAAATAATTGTGCATCTCTATGAAATGACCAAATCCAAAGTATTTGATTTATTTGCTCATCATTATGAAATGACCAAATCCAAAGTATTTGATAGTTTGGATTATGGGAAAAATTAGAGAAAACCCCTTAAAAATGCCACAACGAACTTAGAAAAAGCCTTATAAATGATGTAATCAAAAGATGTCAAAGATAATCATACTTTTGACCCAAAAAATGCATTATGTATTGTGTAATGATGAAATTAATATTTTAATTTTATTTCTTAATTTTGAAGAAATGATTTAATATATGTATATGATGACAAACAACGTAATTTTATGTAAAGTTGGGTCCATATATCTAGTTTTATCCGCACATGACTTGAGGGGAATCAAAAGCCCAACAATTAATAATTGTTAAGCGAAGCCCTCTACAACATCCCACCCATTGGGTAATTGTTATTTCTTCATTTTGAAGAAATTATTTAATAAATGTATATGATGACAAATGGCACAATCTTATGTAAAGTTGGGTCCATATATCTAGTTTTATTTACGCATGACTTGAGAGGAATCAAAAGTCCAACAACTAATGATTGTCAAGTGAAGCCCTCTATAACACGCCACCCATTGGGTAACTAAGCAACTAGAAATCCATACCCTCTGCATCAATGGGACCGCATGCCCGAATATAATCAAATCATGGTTGGATAATAGCAAACAATCAACAACAATTGATTAGTCTTACTCTTATGTGTACATGTCTCTATACATATGGATAATCTATTAGAATTTCATGCATATGCATTCATCGGTCCCTAGATAGCCTTTATCTATCATGATCCAATCTATCTACTGATCCTAGCTCACATCCATGGCCACAAAGTCATCCTCACGAGCACAAACTTGACCCGTCACAATTCAAATTGAAAATTTTAAAAGTTTGGCCGACTAGCCCCCTTCACTTTTTCCACCCAAGCTAACTAAATACACATTTTTGTAGTTTGATGGAAGACATTTATTGCATTCATTCTACACACTAAATTGTCAAGAAATATCTCATTCACATGTCGTCTATCATCGTAGAGCATTGAAAGAACAATCAATAGTGAAACACTTTAATTTGGTGCACTAAAAGGAGTAACAAATCTACATTTTATGTGCTTGTGTGATGTCTTTAATCTTGCCTATTGCCAAGGGGTTGATTGAGGTGTAGTACCCTCATAACTTCAATTGTACAACAACCTATCAAAGGTATTTTTCAATACCACATGTGCATGAAAGTTTGAAGCTATCATAGTTTAGGACAACTTATTGGTTTCATCCAAAACATAGTTCGCTAAATAATTAGTTTCACCTAAAACTTTTTCCATGTACATGTTGCCTACGTGGTAGACATGGTTTCATTCAAAACATATTCACTCATTATCAACTCAAACAAAACAAGTTTGCTATAAACTAAAAGAACATAAAATCCCTCAATATAGAGGTAGGGCCCATGTTTTAAATTACCTTTGGTTTGGACAAAAATTTGACGTGACACTTTGAATTGTGATCTAATTTGTGGCACAATGTTCCAAGCCATCTAATGTTTTTCCACAAACTTCAATTAATGGTCTAGAAATGATAGTGTCATACATTAGATCATACTTCATAAATCGTTGAGATCTCAGTTGGAATTGACATCAACTACATCGGGGCAAAGAAAAAGCAAATAAAAGCCGATACAAACAACATAGCCAACAACAACAATATAATCCAAACATGTTAAAACTTTACAAGATACATCTAACAAATTGTACAATTTCTTCTAAAAATTATCAGCATGCCCATTGAACCTATGGGTCCATTGCTAATCTATATTTTTAGAGCAAAAAGAAGAGCTCAAGCCATTGTGACATGTAACATTCTCACTAGTTTTTTTTGAAAATTATTGGTTAAGGTAGCAAAAATAGTCACAATGTAATAAGAAACAAAATAAAAAAAATAAACTACACAAACACATACCCACTCTTTCCATCCTCATTCAAAGAACATTCATAAAAATAAAATAGAATAAACTAGTATACCTATATTTTAAAAAATATATTTAAAGTACACCGAGAGATATCCTTCTTGAGATGCCTATTCCACCTGTGTGGTAAATTGATTAAAAAAATAAGCGCCTCACATAATAGTCATAACTTAATAAGAAACAAAATTAAAAAAAAAAACAACACAAACACATTCCACATACCGACTCTTTCCATCCTCATTCAAAGGACATTCATAAAAATAAAATAGTACAAAAGAATATAAAAAAATTTAACCGTCGTTGAAGTCAAAGACAACCTATGAAATAACTAACATATTTTTTTTGCATTGTTAATCTTGGACTGACCAGAAAACTATAAATTAGAAACCTAACATAAACCCATCTCTACTCTCATCAACTGGGCCGCCGCCATTAGAAGACTACTTGTACAGGGTTTAAAGTTTAAACCCACAAATTTACTGAAGTGGCTGCGAACATCGAAAGTAGCAGAATTTTTAGAGAAAACTGCCGATGGATCATGAAAATGCAAGACCAATTGTGGAAAAATTTAGAGGCAACTTGAAAGCCATGCGCAACAGGATCAAGGATCGAGTCCGCGTGCAATCGTGGTCGTATGGATCCTTAAGGCAGGGTCACATGCCTTCGTTAAACAGCGCTTCAGCGCTGCGGGCTACGGCCACCGGGCTGGTAGCCGCCAGGGTTTTTAAAGGAAATGTTATCTTCTCTCGCCTGGTGCACGGTAGGGCTAAGCAGGAATTGGCGACTAAAATGGCTAAATATAGGGACTATTTTCCCACTTTCAAAAGCCTCATTCCAAGCACTTTTACTGTTTCTTCTGCCGCTGGCAAGTCCAATGTGACCGCGACCCTGCGCACATATGACCGTGTCCCACAACACGCTGCGAAGAAATCGAATGCAAGTAAGTCATGACCATAACTGTTATTCAGTTTTTTTTCTCTTCTGTTTGTTTTGATACTGGAGGCGTCGGGAGTTCGATTCGCTGTATTTTTAGACTATCTTTAACAGGGCTTTTTTGGGATCCGTTGACGGCTTAAATTTGACAGTTGTATAGCTGTATTTTGGTATTTTTGCTGTAAAATACAATCCAAATTTTAAAAAGACTGTATCACATGAAAGGAGAGATTTTGGACAAACTGTCAAAATTTATATAGGATTACGATGATATATATATTTAATTTTTATATGATTTATTTATACTAAGATATGTCATAGTATTTGAAGGGTACTACTGAATAGATAACTGTCATAAAAAAATTGCTTCACAAGCAAGGTCGACTGTCAAATTTAAGCCCTGCTTGTTGGAGTCAATTATTTATTTAGATTTTAATTTGTTTTTTAATTGATCAACTAAGGGTACCTGCATATTAGTGAGCTCCTGGACCTAAATTTGACAGTTGTATAACTGTATTTAGGCATTTTTGCTGTAAAATACAATCAAAATTTAAAAAAGACCGTATCATATGAAAGGAGAGATTTTGAACAAACTTGCAAATTTTATATAGGATTATGCTGATATATATATTTGGTTTTTGTATAATTTACTTATACTAAAGCATGTCATAGTATTTTAAAGGCACCTTTGAATAGATAATTGTCATAAAAAATATTGTTTGGCAGGCAAAATTTAGGCCCTGGTGAGCGCCAGTTATGTTCCCCTTTGTTCAGCTTTATTATGTTTCCATTGTTGCCGGTTTGAGCTTTGCACTCAAAATCGAAGATTTTTCCTTCTCTATATGTTTAATAATTTATTATTTTGGTAAAATTCTTGTACTTTCACACGGCGTCCTCCCTCTTACCTGTGGGGTATGCATCCCCCAGCAACTTCAGTGTAATAATTTGCGTAATTTAAACACTATCTCAGGTTTAACTTGGGGCTTTGGTAACGTGGTCCCATGGAAGGGGGTTGGGTGTGTTGGGTCTCAAAAATGCAGGTTTCAAGCCCTAAGAGGATGCCAAGCTCTATGATCAGACTTGCAATGTTTTTGAACCAACTAACGGAGTTAACCTAGATGGTTGATGACTCCTTGCACTTCAGGCTCTGCTAAACCTAGGCGGGTGAACCTTGAAAGCTGAAGCAGATAAAAGGAATGTATGACTGAAATGAATTTAGGTATCTACTCACAATGGCATAAAGTGTGAAATAGATAAAAGCTTGCAAACTACTTCTACTCCTAATACTAAGATCTGAGATGTAATTGTTTGAATAAGATTTTATGGAATCCTAGAGTGGAATTGGTATGACCAGTGCCTGTTTCTATTGGGCTAATGGAGTCAATGTGTATATGATGTATGATTTACTTACTGGTTACAATTCTGATTGTTTGGCACTTGTGTTTGTTTATACCTTGTATAAACGTGCAAGAATGTGACTGACAGACTCTAGTTATTGATCCACTCGATACTACCAGGTTACTGTGACTTAGTGAAAGGATTTTAATCCTTGCTTGAAGGAACCAATCAACAGAATCACACAATGACAGCAAATGTGTATTGACAAATGGAGTAGATGCTCAATTTGAATAACAAGACAATATCGAGTTGGAGACAGTATGGCAATCTTGTCAATTATAGGGCTCTTCTTATTGATCCAAATGTTACTTCCAAGTTACTGTAATCAATCAAAAGGATTTTAATTCTTTAATAGAAACCAATTAATTCAATTACACAAAAACAACAAGTGTGTCTCGATGAAATTGAAATATCAACTTGGAAACTCAGGTTCAAATAACAGAGAAATAACAATGTGGAGACAGCCAAATAATTGTTCAGCTCAACAAACAATAGACACCAATATTAAATCACCAATTTATGCATTCTTCTCCATTATACAATTTCAAAAGATTTTACAATGTATAGCATAATGTTTTATTTTGGCAACTGGTCAATCCATTTGGTTATCTAACTCCTACTTCTGATCCTGATTTTTTTCCTAACCTACTGATGTCTGTCCTTTTCGATTTGCATCTCCCTTATATATTTTGCAAACTTAGGGTTACAACCCTTTACATTCTGGTGCATCCTTTGGTACAGCTCTTCGTTCAATTGTCTTCGGCAAAATGAAATATTTAATTAGTTGCCATTGGCAAATTGAATATTTTATTTAAACTTCATTTTCGTATTCATTTCTTGTGGAGGTACTTCACTAA
Source organism: Cunninghamia lanceolata (assembly GCA_027924645.1). Lineage (NCBI taxonomy): Eukaryota > Viridiplantae > Streptophyta > Pinopsida > Cupressales > Cupressaceae > Cunninghamia > Cunninghamia lanceolata. The sequence goes on along the minus strand of BSBN01000237.1, from coordinate 17,135,518 downwards.
TAACTGCCTCAGTTAATTTTTCTTGAGGGTTTTCAGCTCCAAATGAAGATATTTGACTATGATTATATATTTCACTCATCAGGATAAAATAATCACCAATCTTCAAATGTTCTTCATGAAATTTATTTTATTCCATTTCATCTAGGCAATATTTCCATCTTAATTGCAAAAATATTCTACATATTTCTCCGTGCTTCTATATCCCCTTTTCCATTGTTTTACCTCACTAGTTATTTTATATAATACTTGGGCCCACAATATCGGCATATCGGAGAATTCTAAATGACTTCCACCGATATGCCCTATCTTCCTGATGTCATTGTTATTGTATTTGACTTCATCGGTGAGACCAGATATTTATCCTTCCGAAAAGTCTATCGGTATGATCTTTGCTATCACTGTGAGATTAATATTCTTCCCCGATCTATCAAGTGTTACCGATATAATTATCGGGGAGAGTCTCGTCGATGAGTGTAATTCTATCGGAGTAAGATATGTGATCGGAGTAACTTATTTCAAGCCACCCGATCGTGGTTATCTCCCCGATAGCCTTCCTTTACACTTTTCTTCTATCGATGTGACTCATGTAATCGGAGAACTCTTAGGAACTCACTCCGATATGCTATGTCTCTCTGATGTAGGGTTTCGTATGTTTTATCCTTTTATTCTTCGGCAAGACTCTTCCCGAAATATCTCCTCGTTACTTTAGCGGCGTAATCTTCATCGTCGGTGAGACCTACAAGATCCTTCCCATAATATATGTCCTTTCGATACATCATCCCTCGGCAAGAGTCTCACCGAAATCTCTGTAGCTCTAGTTATCGGAGTGACTTATGCAATCGGGGGGGCTTAATAAATCCACTCCGATCATTCATATCTCGTCGATTAGGGTTTTTCTTCTGAGTTTTTCAACTTTGCATTTTCTGGCGAGAATGTAGGGTGCTTCACAATATATTTATATATCTGTTAAAATTCTTTTTGTTGTGCTTAGATGGATGTTCATTTCTTGTGCCATAGTCCCCATCTCCGCTTTGTACATACTCTGCAATCTTCGCATTTTGTCAACAGGGTTCGCAGCTTGCAAATGCTACCATATTTTGCATATATTTTGCCAGGGTAGTTTCAGCATCAAACATACCGTTACTACCTTCATAGAATGATTCAATAACAAGCAGGCTATTGTGTGAATATGTTCCATAGAATATTGGTGAGGGAAGAGCACGTTGTTGCAACTACCGCCGTCGTTATTCCAACTTATAGGCATCATAAATAATAAGTTGTGTTTCATGAACAAAAAGAATGTGAAGTTGGTTTGAGTGAATCTGAACTCGCGTGTCTTTAGAAAATTACTTGCAACTAGAAGTCACGTGCAATCTCTAATAGTAGCATCATTCAAATGAAGGGTGTCTTAAAAGCTTCATGCGTGCATTTTAAAATCCAGGGGCATAACAGAAGGGTTTGGCTTCCTCTCAATATGCTAATGGAAATCCAACGGCTATCATAATTGAAGCTGGTATCCCATATAACTGTATTCTTTTGATGCTGTAGATGATTTTTTATGTCATGAGATCTGAAATTTCTGCAAAAATTGGTAGGAATTGTCAGTCCCAACAGGGTGCCTGTTTCTATTCCAAGGGCAGTCCCATGGAATTGAAAAGATGCATCTACAGGATTAAAATAATCTTTCCCATAAAATAGGGGCCCCACGCATATGTTAGAAATGAAAGCAACACTACTTCAATGGAAATTTGATTCAAGATAAATTTCAGCAATCTTAAGTGTGCATTAACAATGGAGATTGTAACAAAACATAAAACCCACTACAGAAAAGATGTCAAACATGAAGAACTCAACACAATGACACAGTGTTTACGTGGAGAAAACCCTTGTAGGTAAAAAACTCCACCAGGAAAAAGGCACAAGTTTGTATTAATCTGTAAAAGATTGTACAATACATCAACTACACAACTCTCTCCACAAGTGTTCAATCCGATAGCATTTCGGTAGCACCCGAGTACCTAAAATCTTTATTGCAGCAACAAATATATGGCAAATACTTATAGAAATGTTTTCCACTCTATTCTAGGCGTTCACCTTCTCTCTCCTAAGATTCTCCAACCTGTAAACATTAATTACCATCTTACAAGCATCTTACACTTGTCCAAAAATAGCCATGCAAAGGTTGGGGGGGCCCAAGACTAAATCTGGCCTCTTACAGCATCTTATGACGCGTCATAACCGTCATAGATTCCACAAAAGAGTATCTTCCCAAGATAGGAACCTCGGGCTAAATATAGCAAATATACAACTAACATATCTGTCATATGCGTCATAGAATCTCAGAATCTTATGACAACTTGTAGCTGTCATAGATTCACTTACCAAACATTATGACAGTTGTCATACATGCCAAAAATATTATATTCTCCAAGGGAGCACACCTACCCTCATTTACTTTGAGTTTTTACATTTGCCAATAGTAAAAATCACTCCATAATTACCTCCGGTTACTCTAAAATTACCCCTGCTAGTGAAACTAGTACATCTCCTCATGGATAATTACAAATTACATATAATAAATGGAATAAATACAATATTGGGATTTACAAGGTTATTGGCACCTTATCCCAACAACATATAGCTGCAAACTTTAAGTTGGTTGGGGATGGAGGCCGAAAGTTTCCTCTCCCATTTTAGGGACTTTTATGTTTATGTTGCAGCTTGCATGATATATTTTATTTAATTCTAATTTTTAAAAATTTCTGATTGGGTGCTGCTGAGAAATTTTAGGACTCCTCAAAAATTTTAGCCTTAGGGGCTTTTGACAATCAGGTGGTCCCATGGATTTTATAAGAGCATGCAATGCTAAAAGTTTAAGCTCAGAATTTTTACGAAGCTGGTGGTCCTATGAATTTTCTTTAGCAGCAGCTAATATTTAAAAAGTTGCAAATGTCTTCTAATGATGTCATGTGGCAAAAAAACACCTAAGCTGGTGGAGGAAATTTTCAGCGGCACTTCATAGGTAGCTGCTGGAAATCTGAAATCCAAAAAAGTAGGGGCTCCTAATTTTGAGGATAAGATTTCAATTTATCCTGTAGCTGTTTTTTCCTCATCTCATGGGGCGTTCTGCTCCATAAAAATAGATCTTGAAGCCCTCTCAATGGGACTGCTTCTTAAGCATATAGTTGCTATAATTTCTCATCTAAAAATCTTCACATCCACTTAAAATTCTTTAACAGAAAAGAATTTAAAAATCTATGGGATGCCTTGTTTTAAAGAGGCTCCTTATTCAAACAATTACATTGCTCTTGGAACTCACATGACTAAATAATGAAGTTACATTGCTTTTGGAACTCATATGACTAAATAATGAAGTTACAGCAGGGATCGAATCCTCCCTCAATTGGAGTTCCCAAAATCCAGCCCTTACAATATTCTGCCAAATAAATTCTAACAAATTAATGAAAGATTCCCTTTTAGGGTTTCCAGCAAACTAATCTGGCTTCCCAATTGTCACACTCTGCAAATATCGGAGAATATCAATAACCTAGTTGTTCCACAAAGGGTGCAATTTGAATTTCTCTTAGCAGATGCTGCTGGGAAAATTTCAAAGCATTTTCCAGTTAAGCAGTCCCTCGGAAAATGTATTGTTTTCCATGTTTTGAGGGTCCTCATACCAAATTATTTTAAAAAGCAGAAGCTTGCATGGATCACTCATATATTGGAGGGCCTGCTGATGAGGGCCGTAGGAGAAAAGAATTCCTCTCCCGTGAATAATTCCCCATTCCCACAGAAATAGGCCAAAACTCAGACATTGGCGGTGAATGCAGAGGAACTTGAACTGTTTTTGCTTCTTTTTCTCCCAAAATTTTGGCTTTTGACTGTCACATGTTCCTGTTTGCACAATAGATGCTTGAGAAAGATTAATGTGCTTCAATAGATCCCTAAAAAAGCCAAGGATATGCCCTCAAATCATGGAAGTCAGAAATAACTGCATGAGAATGAACTGAAAACAAAGTTGAGGCCTTATTAACATTTATATATTTATTTGGTGATGCAGATAACTGAAGAACCAAGGATACTTTTGCATTGTACACCCCAGGTAGGAATTTTGTGTTCTTAGTGCTCACAAACATAGAATGAGTGGTTGAACCAATCTTTTGGCTAGTTGTCATGGCCATGGTGTTCCTTTCCACCATGTTAGGTAAATATAACACTTCTCTATGGCTTTTCTTCTCCTTTGCTAGCAACAGGCTGGGCCAAAGACTATTCTCCTCCTCTTTGTCTTGCCTCTTGTTTGGGCACAGTCAGTCCACCTCCTCCAAGATGCTCTCAATCTAGTTTTCCCTCTTCCTGTGGGCTTAGATCCACCTTTGTTTGTCCATCTCCATCTAAAGCTTCTGTAACCTTCTTGACTGTTCCAATCTTTAATTGGATCACCAAATGCATTCTGTAGCACTCTTTTCCTTGCTACCCTCTCCTTGTAACTGTTTTCATCTCCCTAGGCACTGTATGCATGCCTTGTGCAAAGAAATTGGCACTTTCATTCTGTAAGTAAGGCAATGTCTGATTTCTGAAAGTCTCCTCTTTATCTTCTCTGTGGTCAAAACTCACACCTACCGCACTCTTCATCATTTTTGAGTGACTTGTAGCTATCCTTCGTTTCTATGTTACTTTCTTTTGCTGTTCCAGCTTGGATTGCTTTGGGTATGACAGAAAAATACTCCTTTTCTCTCTTCATTGTATTAAAAAATTGCTTGTTGGAGATTAATTGCAAACAGATCTGAAGAGAATATTTTGTTGCAATGGTTTGTTGTCCTTTTACTGGTCTCAGCAGTATTCTCTTAATCATGAGAGTTTCTCCATGCTCTGTTTTTTCAACTGATTCTTCATCAGCTTATACAACATGAGTGCTGCCTTCATTCCTCCTTGAACCATCATCTTGTGCTTGTGGGCATTCAAAAGCCCTATGACAAGCTTGGCTACATCTGAAACATGTGCCACCAAATGATCTACCTCTTCCTCTGCCATAGTTTCCTCTTTCTCTTGACAGATATGTTCCTTCTCTAGATGGCTGATTTTTGTCGTGTGAAGTATTGGATTCAGCTCCTTGCAAATCTTGATTCCTTCACGTGCCTTGCGTATTTCAACCTTCCTCTACCTCTTGTTGTACTCATAGTAAACAAATGTTAACTTACAAATGTGCTTGCTGGAATAGAGCTTTGGACAGTTGGATTAGAAAAAGATTTCCTTGCTGGTGCCTTGTACTGGGCTATATATAGGAAAACTTTTGGGCTTGAATTAACGGTAGAGTTAGATATATGTATGTTCTTATTTCTTAAATGCAGGAGTAGAACAGAAATATGTAATTGCTGATCTTATTGATGCTTGCTTGAAAATTTGCTCTTTTAGGGTGCAAGATGGGGGCAGGTGGTGTTGGGGTTGATGTGGTGCTTGGTTGGTAAGCAAATGGAGATTGAGTGGCAATAGCTGATGGCACTAGAGTGCAACAATGGTGATGAAGATGATGACACAGCGATGACAACTAGCAGTGGTTGTTGGTTGCAAAATATTTTGGTGGGTAGAAAATTTTGTAGAATATTCTTTGAGTGACAAACTTGTGTCAGCAAAGTGCAGTGTGCCCACATAGCATGCAATTTCTTTCACAATGTGTGGTGGATCCTGACAGATTCCCTCAAACTTGGTGCTATATGGATTCTCATAGACAAAGAGGGGAAAAATGTGGGACTGGTCAAAGTTGTTGGATTTTGATGATTTGATATGTTTCTGGGCCTTCTAAATGCAACAGCACATTTGTTTCTTCCTTGGAGGTTTTTTGCAAAAGTTGACTTCAAGAACATTTAACAAGTTAATAAGCCAGAAGAAGAAAAATCTCTAATTCGAATAGATGAAAGGAGTTAGCTTAAATCTGACCTACATTGATACCATGTAAAATTTCTAACAAGTGAGATAAATTTAGACTAGTAACAATTCAAACTTAAAGCAAATAACTACCTGGTGCAAGAAATCAAAGACTTGGCGACAAGAAAAGATGAAATTTAATTCACCACAATGAGCTTACATATTGCATTTTATAGAGAATACAAGAGAAGATGAGATAGACAACTCAAATAGTCAGATTCTAATAAAGCAATGTGGAGAGAATCAAGGAAAAGCTAGTATATTCTAGAATATCTAAAATATCTAGTGATAATTTATATAATATCAACCTAAACAAGATGATTATAACTTAGGGTATAATTATTTACAACAACAATTACCATGGTGCTCAGTGCTTCTTGCATCTTCATAAGTTATCTCAAGACGATTGTGTGTGAGGCAAATAGAGTTTCAACAACTTAATATGGTGTTAAAAAAAGTTAAACAAAATAAAGAAGTAGATGATGTAAGAAGTAAAATAAATATTAAAAATTGTAGCTTAATATTTTAAAACTAAGTAAATCAAAATGAAATAAAATATTGAAATTTCATAAATTTACCTTAAATAGCTCCAACTTGGAGAAGGATCTAAAGATGGCTTGTGAAATATGATTATTCACAAACATTTTTTTTTTGATCCATAAAATATAATTTGTATTGATATTAGAAATATTTACAAGGCAGGTGCCCATAGATAGTTTCCTTGCAATCTTGCTTTGAGATCAAAACTGAACCATTCCTTCTCCAAAAAGACCAAGCAGGGTCAAGAGGAAATCAAAACTGACCCTTATGGCCAAGGACTATCACCATCATATTGACATTTGAAACTAACATACTACCGCCCATATGACTCAAACATTTAAACATAGAAAAACTAATCGACAGAGAACATAGGATGATCTTACCAAAAAACCAAACCATGAACCATGATCTGGAAACCCTGCAACCATTCGAAGTTGCCGATCACTTCCTCCTGTAACATCAATTTCTACAAAAAAGACACTATCTCAGCCACCCTTTCCTACAGAACCTAGCCACCAAAGAGAAGCAGGGCACAGGGCCGAATTATAGTTCAATCCCCAACTCCGAGGCTCTTGCCAGGAAATCCGTGAACCAGTTGAAGGAGTCGCTGTGAGGATCAATCTGGAGCAGTTTAAACAAGAAATCCACCCCCGCCAACACATTTTCTCTGTGTAGGATTAAGAGCATACCTTTTATATCCACCAGAAAGGGAAAGTAGCGGACCACCGCATCGTCGTCATCAACCAAACCAAAGTCCGCAGGGCGGGGAATGCCCACCCCAGGCTGCGGCCACCCAAAGGATATCCTCCAGCCCCACTATTAGGTTTTTAATGAAGAGACGCTTAACTAGGACCTTTGCTTTGCCCTTAGCAACACCCGCATCCAATATAGAAGCAGGGAAATGTGACACTATAGTCGTATCTACCCTATAATACTCAGTGTCTTCCAGGAATTTCCTGCCAAGAACCACTTTCACAGCCAAGATGAGAAACTCATCATTTACCTTCATTATCCGTTTCAATCTTTGCTCCGTTACTGGCCCTTTGAAGGCTAATTGTCTCACACTACTTTCCAATTGTAATGGAGAGACCATCCCTAAACAAATTAATCCCTTCGTCGCAACGCTCATGAAAAAACCAGAGCTGCTTGCCATCGAGGAAAACAGTATAGGGAAAAACTGAATAGAATGCTTCCTTTCCAACGATGATATAAGAGCTGACGAGTCTCGAAGCTTCGACGGACCCTAATCATTAATGATCAAGGAGAGGCTCTCCCGCTATCCCCAAGGAGATTGCTTCCTTTCCTCGGAACAACTGCGAATGATGCAAATTAAAACCTACTCAAAACTATGCCTCCTTGAAGCCCAGTCCTTCCACACCTTACGTGTGGGAAGGACGCCCTCCCATCCACCCACAACGAAAAGATTATTCACAAATATTTTAATCTTATCTTCTATGTAGATTTGATTTATCCACTCAATCTATGTGTCGAGCTTCTGCATCATCAAGTTGAGTGAGTGGATGGCACATGGTGTCCAAAATATGCGCCTGTATTTTGCCTCAACCAACAACCTTACATCTCTGCAATTTTTAATGTTGTCTATTATGACTTGGACAATGTTTTGAGGCCCTACCTTCTCATGGCCTCTATAAGGATGTTGGCAATGGAGTTTGCATCCTTCACTTGCCTGCCCCTCTCCATTGATTGCCCTAAACATCATTGCCCCTAGGCCTGCTTTTGCAATTTTTTCATCCATTGAAAATGATGGACATTGGCGTCTTCGCCCATGGATCCCTAATTGTGTAATGTCCCCTTTTAGGATATTCCTGATATCTTTACCTGCATACGATATAATCACTAGAAAGGGACATTAGAAATATTAAAGATCAATAAATTAAGATAATATTCAGTTCATAGCATCATTCATATTAGATTCATCTATCATAGATCAATACTTCATAACATAAATATTGAGATCAATTCATCATAGCATAATCAATATTTAGTTTAATACATTTATTAAACAAGTACACACCATACACGAAGCATACACATAATTCATAGAGTAGACATATAATCATTTCATGGTTATTCCCAATGGTCAACCACATAATGAAATTCTATGGGAAAGCATATAGGGCGCTGAGAATCTGTCCTCCTCAATCAAGCCCAAGGGCATGGTACGTCCATCCTGGATAATTCCACCCCTTGACCCACAAGTGGCAGGAACTCCCGTCCATCCAACATGGGGTGGCCTACTTGATGAAGGGACTAGTGCTGCTACTCGTCCCCTAATATGCATTTCACATTCATTCCAAATGTGATGGCTCATTGGGTTAAATGGGTAATATAAAGTACCTCTTGATGGATTTCAAGTTTGGTTCAAGGATTGTAATATATGAGAAAGCATAGAGGGTGTTGCGAGTCTGTCCTCAACCACGCCCAAGGGTGTGGTATGTCCATCTCGGATAATTCCACCCCTTGGCCCACAAGTGGTAGGAACTCCCGTCCATCCAACTTGGGCCGGCCTACATGATGAAGGGACCAGTGCTGCTGTTTGCCCCCTAATACACATTTCTCTGTCCTCCTCAACTAAGCCCAAAGGCGTGGTACGTCCATCCCGGATAACTCCACCCGTTAGCCCACAAGTGGCAGGAACTCTCGTCCATCCAACTTGGGGTGGCCTACTAGATGAAGGGACCAGTGTTGCTGCTTGTCCTTTAATACACATTTCTCTGTCCTCCTCAACCAAGCCCAAGGGTGCGGTACGTCCATTCCGGATAATCCCAGCCCTTGGCCCACAAGTGGTAGGAATTCCTATCCATCCAACTTGGGGTGGCCTACTTGATGAAGGGACCAGTGCTGCTGCTTGTAATATAAAATATATAAATATCTGCTGTAACTCTCAATGCTGTTTGGATTTCTTATTTATTTATTTCTGAGTATGCCTTCTTTGCTGTTAACACTTGTTGTCTAGCCAATATATATACTTGATATATTTCCTTTTGCTTGATTCTTATATGATTTCCTTCCAATGAAGATAGCTCCCTCTGATTGCTAATTGATATCTTAGACATTTGCTGATTTGATTGATTCAATAATAGAATTATAGAATGATAGAATAATAGAATAATAGGAGGATAGAATAATCGAATGATAGACTGATGGACTAATAAATTAATAGAATGAGAGGCTGATAGAGTTATAGCATGATAGAATGGCTGCAATAAATAATTCTCCGCTGTTATCAATTATTGCATAAATATATATCACTGCTGATCTGTTCCTGCAGATTTATCTCTGCTAAATATATATTTCTTTCTTTTGCTGATCTGCTGATGGATGATTTTCTATTTCTGTTGTAATTCTTTTTATATATCTTTATATTCCTTCTTGATATCTTTTTCCAACACTCCCTACACAAAATCTGCATATATTCTTCCTTTATAATTCTGATCACATATACCATTGCTGCTTCATTATTCTATACTTTTCCTCAACTTTATTCACTCATATCTGCTCCATAATTCCATCATTCCTCTCTTCGAAATCTGCTTACTCATGCTCTTTTAGAGTTTGCTCAGATCTGCTCACATCTATCATCGCTGCTCCATACAAGATCTGCTTTTATTCTTAATGATATTTCATTGTATTTCTGCTTATAAATCTGCTTCAGATCGAATAATATCTCATTGTGTTGCTGTTTTGACTCCCAAACCATCTTCTATTTATATCTTCTTCATACCTCTTCCAAAGAGAGGCGACCATTCACGAAAGAGGCAACTTCTATTTTATATTCACCTCTTCAAATCTTAGGCGCTCACTATGAGCCATGAGGGGTCAGCCTTATTTAAATTCAGCGTTGCTCCAAGAGAGGCAACTTAAGGGAGTCGGCCTGATTAAACAATGTTTGTATTTAATTTGTTTAAGCTTCTTCAAGGGTGGTGCCATATATAAGGAAGAGTTGGCCATAATGTTCAATACTCCATATAAAGATCAGCCTATATAACAATCCTTTGAGTTATTTTGACTTCCTTAAAGGTGGCGACTATTCTAAGGGAGTTGACCAGCATATGGTAAGTGTTTTCCAAAATAAAACTTAACGCTGCCATATCAAGGATGATGTAAGAATATTCGCATCACATAAATACACCTCTTGTATTTCCTTTTGATATATACGGTTTGTCTTTATATGAACACATATCATATGGGATGGTCGGCCAAGATAAGTGTGATTATATTTGAATTTGAACTTGGCATTCAAAGTTGACCAACAAAGGCTTAACCGAATTGTCTTTCATCTATCATACAAAGGTGATGATCATATCAATGAAGTCTTCCATGTAGAAGGTTCTAATGTCCCTAACAAGTACGGGACATTTTAAATTGGCTGCAATGAAGTGTCTATGGACTGTCTTTCCATGGCTAGTAAGGTGATGTGTGCCTTTTCATAGCTGGAACTTGTATACCCTATGAGCACCTCATTAATTCCCCTCACTATTTCTTGTGAGTAAGGTGATCTAACGAGGTTGAATGGAAGCTCATTGGTGTAAATACATTGCTCAATGTACTTATCGGCATTGCCCCTTGCCTCCTCCTTGAATGCTATTTCGAATGGGCTTGCATCCTTGGTTCTTTAGTGGGAAAGAGAGGGACTATTTATTGTCTTCTTGGGAAGATGGTGTCATGAGAAATAGTATGTGTGGAAGCCTCTATTGGAGTAGTGGAGAATGGTGTTGGTGGTGGGTTGTGGGATCCCTTCTTGGCCTAAGAATGAGATTTTGCTCTAGCTTTCTTGGGTGCTGTGATGTCCCGATATTAAAGCATGATTTAAATTAAAGATTTAAATTTAAACATTATGTTAAAACGGTGAAATCGTTTTCTCGAAATGCATATATAATATTATTAATATATAATATTTAATAAATAATATTAAATAATATTATTATATAAATATAATATATATTAATTTTAAGATATATTATTATATTTATAAATGACAAATATAAATATAAATATTAATATTAATCTAAATATTAATATAAATATTAAATATTATTATAATTATAAAACTAATATAAAAATAAATATATTTAAAATTATAAAAGTAACAGCGATATAGGATAAAAGACAAAAGTCTTTAATAAAAGACAAAAGTGCTATTATTCATATATAGACAAACTATTAGTATTAAGTCAAAGGGCAGCATATTAAAGGCTGCGATTTATATTTAAGGAGGATACTTAATACTTTAGAATGCAACGATTAATGCAATATGAATGCTACGTATATGATAAAGGTGCAGCCATTTAATAAAAGAATAAGACAATGATTGAATATAAATTTAAGTGATTACATTTCAATAAGTATAACAATGAAAGGAGCAGCGATTATCATATACACATAAGGTATCGATCAAGCATTAACTAAAGGGCAGTAATCAAGCATTAATAAAAGGACATGTAATTAGAAGAAGAATGCATCCTTTGAAAAGTATGGGACACCTCCCTTCATAAGGCATACTATGGATATATAAAAGGAAATCACTTGTGTTTAGAGGGGGAATCACAAGACAATATCATTCAATTTATAGAAGATGAAAAGCAGGTTTAGAGATGATGAGGAGCAGAGATACAAAGGAAGAGAAAGGAATAGGACTGGAATAAAAAGGAGTATGAAGAAGAATGATCATATTATCTGAGTTTAATATATATTCTATATATATATATATATCAGCAGGCAATAATATAAATATTCTGATATGTGAACTATTTATATAGATATAATTCTAAGAAGGAAGGTAAGAATAATAAAAGATTTCTGATTTAGATACAGAAATAAAGTATATTTCAGAGTTGGGAAAAAGTATACTTGAAGCAGGATTAGAATATAAGGTACAACAGTATATTGGGCTGCAAGGAAGAAAATCATTAAGAGTTCTCAAGATACAAAGGCAACAGTGATATACTTGGTAAGAAGTATCTAACCCTATGTTTCTTATGATGAATGTCATATGATAAATAATGACAAATGCATATAATAGAACGGTTATCATTAGTGTCATAAGCATTGTGAAACTTGCTATGAAATATAGATTATTGTGAGTATTTTCTAACTTGTTGCAGGAATTAAATCAAGCCAAGGTACGCTCTAAATCCATTGTTATTTGGAAATTGATAATTTAGGGTAAAATTAGTATTGTTCCTAAAAGGGACATTACAAGTGGTATCAGAGCATCTTTCCTGCCATCCTGTGAATGATAGTCGACTTACATGCATTTAAGTGTTTACTACATGATTGTATCTGTTATTGATGTTATGGATAAAGATCTGAATTTGGCAATAATTGGTCAAGGAAAGGATGAGGTAGGATTGCGAGGGGAAACGGTGAATGAGCCCGCACTAGGTACACCACCTCATGATGATGGTTAAGGACCATCGATTAAGGACCACATGAGGCCAACGGAGGATAAGGTCTTGCTGTTGGGCCTAGGGTTGAGGATCTAGGACACCCTATTGCTACCTCCCAAGCTATTCCCACTTAAATCAATTATTGAAATAAATAAAAGGAGGATCTTCAATCATAAGAGGAAAGGATGGTGTGATGGAGGGGAACGGCGTAAAGCCTTCACTAGGTACGCCACCTCATGATGATAGTTAAGGACCACATGAGGCCAACGAAGGATAAGGTCTTGTTGTTGGGCCTAGGGTAGAGGAAACTTGGGACACCTCATCACGTTCCACTCCCCCCTCCTTATGGTTGAACCCACTTGTTACATTGCTATATATGATCTTTCTTTGTTGTGTATACTTTAGTATTACGTGTACTCATGTGTATACTTGGTGACCTTAGGATGGTGGATGGGTCCACGGTGTAGTATGGGATGCATCGAATCCCCTTTCCAATTGTCTGACGGTATACTTACATGGATTAATGCAACTTACGTGTATTCATTCCTTGTGACTTATGTGTATTCAAGTGTATTCAAGGGTATACCTTGTGATTTATGTGTATTTAAGTGTATTCAAGTGTATTCAAGGGTATACCTTGTGATTTATGTGTGTTTTAGTGTATTCAAGGGTATACCCTATGATTTATGTGTATTTAAGTGTATTCCAGTGTATACCTTGTGAATTATGGGTATTCGAGTGTATATACTCTATGACTTTTTATTCAAGTGTATACTTCATGACTATGTATTTGAGTGTATACTCTATGACCTTGCTTTCAAGTGTATACTCTATGACTTTGTATTCAAGTGTATACTTCATGACTATGTATTTGAGTGTTTACTCTATGACTTTGTATTCAAGTGTATACTTCATGACGATGTATTCGAGTGTATACTCTATGACCTTGTATTCAAGTGTATACTTCATGACCTTGTATTTGAGTGTATACTCTATGACCTTGTATTTGTCTTCAAGTGTATACTCTATGACTTTGTATTCAAGTGCATACTTCATGACTATGTATTTGAGTGTATACTCTATGACTTTGTATTCGAGTGTATACTTCATGACGATGTATTCGAGTGTATACTCTATGACTTTATATTCAAGTGTATACTTCATGATGTATTCGAGTGTATACTCTATGACTTCATGTATTCGAGTGGATACTCCATGACTTTGTTCAAATGCATACTCCATGACTTATGTATGTTCAAGCGCACACTTCACGACTTACTTGTATCCATGTGTACATTTCATATTCACGTATTACGTGCGTATACTTTGTGAATTACGTGCATGCTTCATGTTTTATGTGTTACGTGTGTGTATTGCATGTATGCTTTATGCTTGTTATGTGCGTATGCTTCATGCTTTGTGTATCAAGTGTATGCTATTTGTGTCATGTATTATGTGCGCATACTTGTGTATTACATACTATGTTCATGCTTCATGCTTCGTATACTTTTGTGTATTATGTGTATGGTCCATACTGCATGTATTAAGCATACAAGCTTGTGTATGCTTCATGCATTACGTGTATTTATACTTTGTGTTTTACGTGTATACTTCATATATCACATGTACGATTCATACTTATGTGTATACTTCGCATATTCCATGTATCTATGTATATGTTTCATACGCGTATACTTCGTGTTTCACGTGTACTTATGTGTATGATTTATGCCTCGCATGTATTTAGGGTATACTTCATGTCTTACGTATCACGTATTACATATATCTATGTGTGTGTTTCAAGTCTATTAACAAGTTTAAACAAGAGAAACTTGTCTTAAAGTTACGAACATCACTAGTTACTAATTCTCGTTGTCGAGAGATATTGGGAAATACAAATACATGAACAAAATGGAATGACAAATTATCTCATACTTTGGAGAATGACTAACGTTGATAGTTGAGTTGAGACAAGAACTAACAATAATTCTTGAAGAGATCAGTTTAATGGTTTTTAAAAGTATTCTAATTATGATTGCTTGAGGACAAGCAATCTTGGGCAGGGCGGACTGTGATGTCCCGATATTAAAGCATGATTTAAATTTAAACATCATGTTAAAACGGTGAAATCGTTTTCTCGAAATGCATATATAATATTATTAATATATAATATTGAATAAATAATATTATATAAATATTTTAATATAATTAAAATATAATATATATTAATTTTAAGATATATTATTATATTTATAAATGACAAATATAAATATTAATCTAAATATTAATCTAAATATTAATATAAATATTAAATATTATTATAATTATAAAACTAATATAAAAATAAATATATTTAAAATTATAAAAGTAACAGCGATATAGGATAAAAGACAAAAGTCTTTAATAAAAGACAAAAGTGCTATGATTCATATATAGACAAACTATTAGTATTAAGTCAAAGGGCAGCATATTAAAGGCTGCGATTTATATTTAAGGAGAATACTTCATACTTTAGAATGCAACGATTAATGCAATATGAATGCTACGTATATGATAAAGGTGCAGCCATTTAATAAAAGAATAAGATAGCGATTGAATATAAATTTAAGTGATTACATTTCAATAAGTATAACAATGAAAGGAGCAGCGATTATCATATACACATAAGGTATCGATCAAGCATTAACTAAAGGGCAGTAATCAAGCATTAATAAAAGGATATGTAATTAGAAGAAGAATGCATCCTTTGAAAAGTATGGGACACCTCCCTTCATAAGGCATACTATGGATATATAAAAGGAAATCACTTGTGTTTAGAGGGGGAATCACAAGACAATATCATTCAATTTACAGAAGATGAAAAGCAGATTTAGAGATGATGAGGAGCAGAGATACAAAGGAAGAGAAAGGAATAGGACTGGAATAAAAAGGAGTATGAAGAAGAATGATCATATTATCTGAGTTTAATATATATTCTATATATATATCAGCAGGGAATAATATAAATATTCTGATATGTGAACTGTTTATATATATATAATTCTAAGAAGGAAGGTAAGAATAATAAAAGATTTCTGATTTAGATACAGAAATAAAGTATATTTCAGAGCTGGGAAAAAGTATACTTGAGGCAGGATTAGAATATAAGGTACAGCAGTATATTGGGCTGCAAGGAAGAAAATCATTAAGAGTTCTCAAGATACAAAGGCAACAGTGATATACTTTGTAAGAAGTATCTAACCCCATGTTTCTTATGATGAATGTCATATGATAAATAATGACAAATGCATATAATAGAACGGTTATCATTAGTGTCATAAGCATTATGAATATAGATTATTGCGAGTATTTTCTAACTCGTTGCAAGAATTAAATCAAGCCAAGGTACTCTCTAAATCCATTGTTATTTGGAAATTGATAATTTAGGGTAAAATTAGTATTGTTCCTAAAAGGGACATTACAGGTGCATCATTTGCTCTCTCTCTCTCTCTCTCTCTATCTCTCTTTTATAAACAAGAATTTGCCTCTCGAGCAATCCATGCTTTGTTGGCCCACCACAAATGTTGATTCTTTCATCAGCAATTGCAAACATGTGGGCTTTCATGGCTTTCACTCAAGTATAGGAGCTCTTATACTTGTTCTACGCTCATGACAAGACGAAACATAATCCCTTCCTCCAACAAGCCGCTCAATCATTGTCACATGTCGCCAAAGCGGTGACAAGGGGTCAAATTTGAAAGCCATAGTCGATCCTTGGTCCATTGAGCTAGAACTATGAGCCGGTGTAGACTATACCACTACCTACACATTTTACAATAAACAAATATCAAGAAAAATTAAAAATACAATAATGCAACCCTTAATTATCATTGTCTAAAAATAGGAAACAAAACAATAATGTAACTTTTGGGTATCATTACTTGTTTAAAAAATGAACAAAAGTTGAAATACAACAATAAACCATTTGTTAAAAAAATGGGCTTGCAAAGAAATTAAAAAAAACTTACAAAGGCTTAGAAAACGTATGTTGAATGATCATATACCATACAAACTCTTTAATCTCCATGGCACTTATCTAACACTCCTTGAGGTGTAGGAATAGCATCCTTGCGATGCTTGAACACTCAGAAATCTAGCAGCCCTGAACAATGAATAGAAATGGAGTTTGGGTGATTGAGGAATGAGAGGGTTATGTTTGTGTTTTGTGTGTTGTTACTATGTTATTGACTTAAAAGTCACTTTTTAGAGTTAGCTAGGGTGGGTTGTTTTTTTTTTTTTTAACTTTTTTTTTCAAAAAATTCACTTTTTACAGAAATATTCACTAAAAAATTGTGGTTTCATCACCCAGATCCCCCCTAGGTTTGCTTAGGGAGTGGCCCGGGCCTGACCATTCGACTTGGGTTCGTCTTGGATACCTAGGCCAAGTGGTCAGACTTTGTCCTGACTTAGCCCAGATTCAGACTGAGATCAAAACCTGACTTGGACAGATCCGGATTTGCCAGGTATTCTCAGTGAACCTGGTAACATAGTTTAAAACTTTAAAGTTGGACTTTCAAGTTCTAATTTTTAATATATGTTGGAATAAATGAACAATCTCTAATTCAATTGTTAATCATCAAATCACCAAGATATGATACCAATTGGTGAGATACAAGGCTTTGACTATTACAATATATAAATCTGAAAATTGCATGCAAATCTGAAAATAAGTTTGCTTAATCCTTGAAATACCATGAAGAGATTCAATTTCTTTATGATGCTAAAATCAGCCACTCTAATATGATTGATAAAACCACCTTAGATGAACTTATAACAACAATATCACCATAAGAGTGCAGCAACAAAGAGGCACAAATCAACAACATAAGAATGCAAGATCTCACAACACAAGGTAGCAAATGGAACAGAAGAATAAACACATAACACATTGTTTGTGTGGAGAAACCCTTGTGGAAAAAAACTCCACCAAGAAGTTAGGCTCAAGTTGTATTATCTTCAAAACAAGATTACAATACATCCACTTCCAATCTCCTCTTCACTCTTCAATCTAGCAGCACCTCTATACCTGTAAACTGAGATATGCAACACATACATGGCATTGTACTTATAGAAGTATTTTCCCTCCATTCTAGGCGTCCACTTTCTCTCTCCTCCAATTACTCCATATGCAAGCATTAAATGCTGTCATACATGCAACCACCAAATGGCAAATACCTACCCATGCAAGGTGGGGCGCCTAGGTCCAAGAATAGCATGTAAAAACATCTTATGATGCGTCATAACCATCATAGATACCACCAACAATAAATCTTCCCAATATGGGCGCCTAGGACTAATAATAGCAACCACAACTAATAATGGGTGTCATATGCATCAATATGCATGGAATCTTATGACAACTTGCAACTGCCATAAATTCACTTACACCACATTATGACAAGTTGTCATACATGCCAAAAATAGTAGATTCTCCAAGGGGAATGCCTACACTCATTTACTCATGAGTTTTACAATCACCAATCGTAAATGTTGCTTCATAACTATCACCGATAACTTTGGAACTTACCAATGTAGTAACTCTGTAATTACTGCCCCTGAGAATTAATTTTTACCACTGCCGGTGAAACTTATACATCCCTTATGGGTAATTACAAATTACAAATAATACATGGAATAATACAATATTGGGATTTACAAGGTTAATGGCACCTTATCCCAACATTCTCCCACTTGACATTATACATTGTAAATCAACCCATAGGAAATCAACAAGGGAACAAACTTCCCTTAGCCAACCATGTACCATTGATTCTTCAACATGCTTTTGTGCTCCAACAAGATACTTGCAAAAGCAACCATGATAACCACCATCTCAAGCAAGAAAACCTCACTTCATGTCACTCATGATAGGACAAGGGACATGCCAAGGTGAAACATATCAATTGTCACTGAAACTTGCACTAATCTATACATGAACACAAGCATCAAATTCAAATGATAACAAATGACCTTGAGTGACTGCCACACTCATACCAAATTGGAATAGCAACCACAAGTTGCTAGCTCATCCAAACTATCCATACCTCAAACCAGGGTAAGCAAACTATCATAGGTAGAACTTCATGCTATCAACATAACAACCCAAAATCTGCAAACAAGTCCCTGTATATCCACCATCGTGCAAAAGAAGGCTCCAAGGTAACAACACACATAGACATGCGATAAAAAAACCTCTGAAGTAACTCACTGCAGTAGAGTGTAACCAGTCCAAGAGAGGTGCACCTCTCATACAGAACACATACCTTTTGGAACTCCCACTGCACAGGTAATGTCAAATCTGAAATCAAGATCATAGCATTAACAAGTCCTATAGCACTTCACGTAGAGGATGTGGCCAACTCCTCTATCATAGTGTCAAAGAAGCATACAGTGTTATGTAAAATACATCTCTCATTACCAATTCAAATAACTCTCCCAAGTCCTCCAAACCAATGAAGAAAGAGATCTAGGAGCTACCAATTGTTGTCAAAAAACAATGAAGTACAAACAACAACACATGGTTCCATTCAAAACCTCAACTCCATAAACATAAGAACCTTCAGGAAGAAGACAAGATACTAGGAAAGAGAAAACTTGCAAATCAAACCATGTCCTTATACCACACTAACATGTGCCAAATTGTGTAAAGTAAGATCTCCTTCAACACTCCAAATTGAAAGGATATCAACATCTAACCATTCAACTCAAATGAAAACATGGCAGAAATAGATGTAAACCTCTCACAGAAAGTAGATCAAACTAGCCAAACATTCCCACAACATAAGGGAATATGCCCAAAGCCACTAACCATCTACACCTCTCCTACCAAATCCTCAAAACTAACCCAAGTTCAAGATTACAAGAACAACAAAAATACATAAAATCATGCATCTACTTCTCAACAAGCCCTCAGAACTCAAAATTCAAGACTGATGCACAAGAGAAGATGATACATATAAAGAACGTATTTAATAATCAGGTGGGCAACACCTCTTAGATCATTTACCTGCCGAGTAGACCAAGAGTGGGATACAAGATTGTCCTTTGCATACAACACCAAGCAATATAAGCTTTCAATAAAGACAACCTTCTCATCAAGTCTATGATGGAATCACGTCCATTTCTAGGTGTAGGCTCCTCGGTCTTTACTGTTGAAAAACTTTCATAACAAGTAACCATTCCAACACATATCTCTTAACATAAGAAATATCCAGCCTAACCCAAGTCTCTCTAGTATCCATGAGCACTCACCAATCAATCCATGCCAACTTCAAATACAACCTGCAAAATCATGAAGCTCCAAGCAAATGATTAGTACTCAAAACCAAAGAGAGTTACATCCTCTCCAAAGGAAGAACAATAACACCTTTACCAAAGACTCTAAGGGCCCTTCATGAAACAAGATGTTAAAACCTCTTCAAATCACATGAAGATAACCATATCTTGCCAAAGATCCCATTGAACTATGATATTGAGCTATACATGGCAACACGATATCAAACCATCACTGTCAAAAGCTCCCATTGAAACATGTAACCAAGCTATCCATGACATTGTGATAACCATCTCCTAGATGAAGATCATCCATGGCCTCAACATGATCAAAGAATCCACTGTAAACGACACATCTCCCAAAAGGTCGAGTAAACCATAATCTCTAAACCAAGAAGATTAAGCATCCTCTGTCAGTAGAACCAAAGATGTCAATAAACCCTCACTGCAACCTAAGGGGAGAATCCACGAGCTCCTTATGACACCAACAACTATTGCAAAAGATCATCCATCTTCTAACCAAAGATTATCCATGGCTCACTACACATTGCAACAACATCAGCTTAGAACCAAAATCCTGAAAACAAAGAAGACAAAACATACCATGTAACTGCACAAAACTCCCACTAAAAGTGATACTGAGCTATGCATGGTATCATGACCAACATCATTACCAAAAAACTCCACTAAAAGTGAACATAGCTTCTCATGCACCATAACTTACTGCTATAGATTCTAATGAACAACTATATCAAGTACTCTAAATCATCCTTTTGTCTCAATGCAATAAACATACCAATGTAAACAAGGTGACCAAGAAGAGGCCAATCAAACAGAATCCTCATCAAATGATTTACAAGATCTGTACTCATGCAACATCTCAAAGGAGAAAAAACATGGTTAGTGCTCCAATCTCAAATAATTGAAAAATAGATTCAACCCCACATCAGTAACATGCAGAACAAAGATAACTAGGAATAACATGTAGATTTCCAAGACTCAAACACCAGGATCAACGATAGCCCTGATTTGCCAAACAAATCCACATAAGAGTAACCATAGATCATAAGAACCCATCAAGCAGCCCTGTAAATCTGTAATTGTTTCCATCCAGAATGCTCTAAGAGTCTGAATATAATCTTTCCACAGATCTACAAACCATAGATTTTTGTTAACATGTAAAACCTGCAAAATCATCTCTGTGTAAATGTGAAATCACTTAAACATCTAGATATTCACATCATAAATGTCATCTGAATAATGAAATATCACAGATCTACGAATCCACAGCTTTTTGTAATAGGAAAACTGTAAAACCTACATATCCAAAATAACATGAATGTGAAAAAGGAGGAACCAGGTTGTCCAGGAGTTTCCATATCATTAAAATACCAACTCCACAACCCACATGCAACCAGTGGAAAATCATCCAATGCTTTCATGTAACCAAAGGCTAAACCCATGAATCCAACACAAGCACTCCATTCCATAGTCCAAAAAATAAATGTTCTTCCATGCGACCAGGGCACCAAAATCAACCACCCAACATGAAAACCCATTCACTTCACATGACCACAAGGTAAAGGAACATAACCACCATGCAAGAAGATACTTACATATTGCCAAACTGGAGCTCCAGATCACTACCACAAGATCAACTCCATGAAGATCCATAACCCTGAGCCTCAAGAGCCCATCATAGATCTCATTGACAATATCCATCTGAAAGTTAGATACCATGGCTTTCAATCTCACAAACCTGCAAAACAATGCCAACATACAGAACATCCACTGCAGCCCAAAAAACCTCCAACTTTCTACAATTCCTTCCAACAAATCCACAAGCTTTACAAGCTAAATACAAAAATGGAGGAATACTTAGAACCAAATTACCATGAATCCATCACATGCAAGCAACATGCAAGTCCATGCAAGTACATGCAACTCACATGCAAGCACATGCAAACACATGCAAGCACATGCAGGCATGGAACAACCTTAAGCTTTGACACCAATTGTTGGAATAAACAAACAATCTCTAATCCGATTGTTAATCATCAAATCACCAAGATATGATATCAATTGGTGAAATACAAGACTTTGACTACTACAATATAGAAATCTGAAAATTGAATGCAAATCTGAAAATAAGTTTGCTTAATCCTTGAAATACCATGAAGAGATTCAACTTTTTTATGATGCTAAAATCAACCACTCTAACATGTTGGATACAACCACTTTAGATGAACTTATAACAGCAATAACATCACTATAAGAGTGCAACAACAAAGAGGCACAAATCAGCAACATAAGAATGCAAGATCTCACAACACAAGGTAGAAAATGAAATAAAAGAATAAACACATAACACAGTGTTTACGTGGAGAAACCCTTGCAGGAAAAACCTCCACCAAGAAGAGAGGCTCAAGTTGTATTATCTTTAGAACAAGATTACAATACATCCATTTTCAATCTCCTCTTCACTCTTCAATCCAGTAGCACCTTTGTACTTGTAAACTGAGATATGCAACACATACATGGCATTGTACTTATAGAAGTATTTTCCCTCCATTCTAGGCGTCCACTTTCTCTCTCTTTCAATTACTCCACATGCAAGCATTAAATGTTGTCATACATGCAACCACCAAATGGCACATATTTACGCATGCAAGATGGGGCGCCCATGTCCAAGAATAGTATGTAAAAACATCTTATGACGTGTCATAACCGTCATAGATACCACCAACAATAGATGGGTGTCATAATAGCAACCACAACTAATAATGGGTGTCATATGCGTCATACATGCATGGAATTTTATGACAACTTGCAGCTGCCATAAATCCACTTACACCATATTATGACAAGTTGTCATACATGCCAAAAATAGTAGATTCTCCAAGGGGAACGCCTACACTCATTTACTCATGAGTTTTACAATTACCAACCGTAAATGTCGCTCCATAACTACCACCGGTAACTCCGGAACTTACCAATGTAGTAACTCCGTAATTACTGCCCCTGGTAATTAATTTTTACTGCTGCTAGTGAAATTTATACATCCCTTATGGGTAATCACAAATTACAAATAATACATGGAATAATACAATATTGGGATTTACAAGGTTAATGGCACCTTATCCCAACAATATCTAACTCTTAACCCAAAGTTAAAATTCTAAACGTGGACAAAAAGAGCCCTTACAGGCCTTACCTCTTTTCCATGGCAGCTTGAAGATTAGAAGGAAGGTGGAAAACTAAAAGCAGCAATGTCTAAGGTGTGCCCTAATTTGCTGAGGAACCTTGATCACTTGTACCCTTGTGCTCTAAAACAGTTTGATTATGGAGAGAAAAGTTGTAAAAATGAGGTGTAAACAAAAATGCCAGGTTTTTTAGGCAATGGCTGTTTTTTGAGAAACTGGGGCAAAACCTGGGTAGTGCTACTATGTCTCAATGACAAAACATTCTATACTGCATAATGAGATATTTTCTATTTTTGTCTGAATCACTGACTTTTTATAACTATTCCTTGGAACTGAATTGACAAAATTTTGTCATCAAAATGTAATTATATTCGAATTGGATGATGGAAATGTCTCAATTTTTTAGATAGCAGTCTACCTAACTGATGGCTTTGTAGGCAAAGACTGGTTGTTTGAAAAACTGGGGCAAAACCCGGGCAGTGCTACCATGTCTCAATGTCAGAACATTCTATACTGCATGAGGAGATATTTTTTATTTTTGTCTGTATCCCTAACTTTTTATAGCTATTCCTTGTAACTGAATTGACAAAAAATTATCATCAAAATGCGATTATGTTTGAATTGGATGATGAAAACGTCTCAATTTTTGAGATGGCAGTCCTACCTAACTGACGAGATAAGTATTTAGAAATTTCTGTTTGTTCAATAGTGTAAAGGCCTTAAAGACTGCAATAATTTGTTTTGAATTTTTTTTTTAAGGACTGAAGCTAGTTGTTTAGTCTTTTTCACGTGTATAGAGGCAGTTATTGGGCTCTGTTATGGGGTAATTCAACCCAGATATAATGATAGCATTGATGAGTGGTGTGTAAATGGTGTACTTATGCCTGGGTGTATATGCTGCTTGATATTTCAATTTTCAAAAATACTTTATTATTTTCTATAACTGTTTCCAATTGTTGTTTCAGATCAGGAGCTCATTAATGTTGAAGAATCTGGCATGGTGCGCATGCTCCAAGCAGTTGCTGTTCCACTTTTGGGAAATGTATGCCATGCATTTATGCATGGTCTTAACTATACAGAGGTAATGGTGTAATTCGTGAAGATATTTTGACATCAATATTAGAGAAGTTGAAATTAAAAGTCATTAATTGGTTAATCAATCACACTTTTCCATTACAGACATGGGTTAGACCATCCTTACATTCACTACTTTGCTGAAGTTGGTGCTGAAGTTGGATTTAGTTGAAAACGTTTTAAGATGTCTTATAATGTTATAAGCAGTGTGCCATGACACTCTGATTTTATCAGACAATTGTGCTGATAAAATCAATCATATTGATATAAGTGCTGTCTACTAGTCTGAATTCCTGTTTTAATTATTCAAATGAATGGAACTATAGTCTCTGTTCCACTGTATGAAGAGATGTAGTAACTGTGCAGAAATTGTTATTTTGTTCGCTTTTACTGCATGTAGTTTGTGATTGGCTGGATACAATTGTTTAAAGTTTAATTACTTGGCTTTGCTATGTAGAAAGTTGAAACATCTCCTTTACCTCCAGACAAAATAAATTGAAGAATCAGGATGTAGTTAGGTTTGAGTTTTCCATTTTCTATTTCATTGATGGTGCACAAGACTGATGTGAGATTAGTTGTCATTCTCAGGTCTATGGTGCAGAAAAACTTCAAGAGGCAATTAAGTATCGACCTAAAGGGCAACCACTTATTACGGTATGCATTGTAGTAGCTTTGTGATGATAGGCAGTTATAAGTTTATAACTGTATGCAGCCAAAATATAGATTTTATTGAAAGATTTGAAAATTATATGCAAACCCTAAACCTATATTCAGTGCAACACAAACGATAATGATAAAAATTATTGAAATCCAAATAAAATAGGTGTTACCGAATGTTAATTTATATGTGGTTGCTTTGAGTATTGCATAACTCCAATGTAAATGTTGCCGGGGGGATAAATGAAAATGAGTTTGATTTTTATAAAGTTGGATAGAAATTGGTTTGGGTAGTTAAACGGATTTTTGATTCGGTGAACGGTAAGGTAGGTAAAAGGTGGTTAGGGTTTTTAACGTGTTTAAGATTAAAATAATAAATTAAGTTATTTAATTTATTATTTTTGGGAGGTTATTAGCTCATAGGTAAATAATAAATTAATTTTAATTTATTATTTACGGGATATGTCAAAAGGAAGGATTTAATTAATTAACATTAATTAAATCACATGTGGATAATAACAGATTAAATGGGATATTTAGGGATTATTAGGGATAATTATGGATTTTAGGAAAAATGAAAGATTTGGTCAATTTTGGATGTCTACATTTTGCCCCTCTTTGAGACAATGTTGCGAAGCAATATTGTTTCAAAGAAAGTTAAAACATAGGTTTAGATTTGGATCTTGGGTAGGCTGGGGTTTATATGGGGCTCATAAAAATGAAGCATTGCAAGATAATGCCCCCTCAAGAGGATATGCAGGGACAAAGGAGGTGGATAGGCTCTTGAGAAAAGAAACAGAGAGAAGGATGAAGGAGTTATGCTGATCAAACGTTGAGCAACTTGATGTTTGATATGGCACCTGACGGTATGCACCAAAGTAAAAAGACCAAGGTGACAATGTGTCTTGTGCCCCAGCGTAATACAACCTTGTCTAATGTATGAGGAAGTAAACTTAGGGCATAAAAGTCCTAATGCAAAAAAGGTATGTGTTGACCTTAGATGCACAGGATAATGCAAAAAGCTATTCCAACACACACAAGATATGAATATTAGCTGGAATGATATGGATGCGATTCAAATGCAAGATGAAAAGATAACACACACAAGCAAGCAAGCAAGCATGCACAAATGATTCAAAAACAAACAAGGCATTGCTCCTATCTAAAAACCACTGATCGATTAGATTGATTGATGCTGATAATGATGATGATTGATTGATAGCGTTGTTGATGTGGGAACGATTTATCCCGAGAACAACGCGAGGATTTGATTGATAGTGTTGTTGATGTGGGAACGATTTATCCCGAGAACAACGCGAGGATTGGGAACGATATATCCCATTGATGATGATGATTGATTAGGTTCGCAACAAGGCTAGGAACAAGACCATGGATGTGATTGGATAATTTGACTTGATTGATTGACATTGATTGGTATGGAAGGATACTTGCATGTAATTGATTTGATTGGTTGAGGGGATGGATTGACTGATTTTATTTTTGTTGGATATTTGATTTTTTTGTATTTTGGGAATATTGTGATTTTTTGGCTTTTCAAATGGTATGATTTTTTTGGATTTTTGGCATGGGATTGTGTGTAGATAGCCTTTGAATAGATACCAATGACAAGGGAAAACCAAACCACAAGGCAAGGATCAATAATGAATGGGGATGAACAATAGTGAATGCGATAGACAAAAGGATTGGATGAATGGGTAAGAGGATGGGCGATAGGATAAAGGTAGGAGCATGGATGGATTAAAGAATCGGCAATAGGATAAAGGTAGGAATATGGATGGATAAAAGAATCGGCAATAGGATAAAGGTAGGAATATGGGATTGGGGATAGAAGGACAATGAATGGGAAATATATGATAGATGGATGAATTGAACTGAATATGGACGAAAGGAACTGAGGATGTGATCTCAAAGGATTACGTCACATAGGAATAACCTGCCCCCTTCTCTATATTATGCCTTAGGATTCAGTGGGGTGATGCTGATTAGGATATATGATAGGGATAATGGTTGAAAGGGATGAATGGACTTAGTAGTGGATGGATGTATGGAGGATATTTTTAGAAACATATAGATGGATGGAATTGGGATTATGACAAGAGGTGTTTAAAAGCATTTTTCAACATTTTGCCCCTAGCCTCATCAAGATCAAAAAGGAGGAAGGGGAGGTGGATGGTACAGTTAAGGAAGGTCCAATAGATATGATAGGTAAGGCTATCAAGATAAGATGGAAAATTATAGGATAGGATATGAGATGGGATAGATGTGACAACATGCCCCCAAGTGTAAAGCACATAGATAATCACCTACACATGACGCCTGTTTGCCAGGTTTTCATCATGGTACTTATCCAAGGCGCCTGTTTACCAGGTTTTCACCATTGGACGAAATGGTTTCTCTTTACTATTTTAATCACCTACACATGACGCCTGTTTGCCAGGTTTTCATCATGGTACTTATCCAAGGCGCCTGTTTACCAGGTTTTCACCATTGGACGAAATGGTTTCTCTTTACTATTTTGATTTTTTTTTTTTTTTTTTGTAGAGGATAGTCGGATGGAATAGATGGAGACTCAAGATTTTGTTCCCATAAAAATGTCCCTAGATGGATAACTCACAGACCTTGTCCAATGTCGTTATGCTCATAGATGTTGGTAGGGAATGTTGGTAGGGAATTGCATGAGAGGGTAATGGATTTTGATGTGGATTATGAAAGGTTCATGCAAGGAATGATAAGGGATATGAGAGTATGATGTGGATAATGATGGAAGGATAATGGATGTGGATGGAGTTAAAGAGATAGATATGGCTTATGTAAAAGCATGGACCATAGGATTATGATGGAAGAAATAAGTAGGATACGAAATGGGAGATGGGAGGATGGAGATATGTGGGAATGCTGTTGAGTGGAAGGGAACCAAGACCAATGATTGCACACATCGAAATGGATTTTGAAGCTTGGAAGGAGGATTTGGGAGTAATGGAGATGTTATCTTAGGGGATTGCCTATTTAGGTCTTTAGGGACCCAAATGGACTTATGAATCTTAGGATTTTGTGATAGGGAGCAGGATGTTTGGGATTTTAGCATTGTGGATGCTCCATTTGAACTAGGTACTTTTTGCTTGGGGATCCAAACCATTTTGGTTTTGAAATCGTCTTTTTGATATGTGGACTTGGGTAGCCTCTTTGAATTTTGATTTTGCTTTGATTCTTCACATTTGTACGATACGGCATGAGAATTATTGGGATTTTTGGCTTTATGGGTGGAGGCATCCAAATTTTTATTTTTGAATCCCATAGGGGTGTTTAGGAGAGCTTCATGTTTATTCAATGTGTGCAATTGTTGATCATGATTAGGAATTGTAGGGGATTTATGGGAACGGGATGTATGAATGGATTTGTCGCTAAAGTGATAAGGAGATTGGAGGATGGGAATATTAGGAGTTGGAAGGAGTGGAGGTAAAGTGGATGGAGGGATGTTAGGAGTTGGTAGAAGTGGAGGTAAAGTGGATGGAAGAAGATGAATGGTCACATGCTTTTGACGCTTGTAGGATAATGGAGGAGGAATGGAAACATATGTTTTATGGGTGCGATGAGGTGCACCTAGTTTGGGCTTTAGATGGAGTGGATTTAGGAGGTGGGAGTGTGGTACCAACATCTTGAGATTGCTTACCTTGGGGTGTATAACCAATACCATACGGTTTTGGGGAGACTTTGACATGGATGGGTTCCAAGTTACCTTGCTCATGAAGGCCTAAGCTCTTACCTTGATAATTCATGTTTTGGAACATACGATGTGCAATGGGATGCTTATTTTTGAGGATACAAGACACGAGTTCCTTATTGGATGAGGAGGGTGAGGTGACAGATACAGGTTGCTGCCCTCCTAGGGAAGAACATTCATTTAGGAAGGTAGTAAGAACAATAGGACATGATGGTGGATTTGAAATGGTATCATTATGAGATGGTGAAGGAGCAATAGGATCTTGATTATGCTCATTATGCTCATGAAGATTTAATGTATTTGTTTGATTATCTATGTGCTTGTGGGGACCAAGTGTCTCATCAAGGGAAGTGGATATTGTGGGATGATGGATAAGAATGGTGGAGGTTTCTTGAACATGAATAGTATTAGGACCGTGAGTGGAAATAGTGAGAAGCTCTTGATCACAGATAATATCTTGATCATAGAAAAGATATAGGTTATGAATAGGTGGAAAGGAAGAGCTTTGATCTTGATTTGGTAAGGGGCAAAGTTGATCATGCTTTAGATTTGACCCTTGACATAAATCTTGAGTTTGGATAGGAATGGAGGTTTCTTGGATAGATTCAATGTATGGTGGAGAGTGAATTAGGCTTATGGCAGGTGGATCTTCCAGAACATTTGAAGGTTCTTGGATAATTTGTGGACTAGAAGATGGGATTGGAGAAATAGGCATGACATTTAGAGGTTCTTGGATAGGGATTTGATGGCATGAGGGTGATAGTTGATTCCTTGCTAGTAGCCAATGGATCACATCCTTCATTAGTATACGAGTGGATGCACAATATAATGGATGGATAATAAGGGTGGAAGGTGTGGGATTAGAATGCACTGGAGGGATAATGGGATTAGGTGTGATAGGAGTAGGATTAGGATCAGGTTTTATTTGATGGATCATAGGATTGGGTTTAGGTGGAAAAATTGATGGTTTAGACTTTAAGGGTGTTCGAGATTGGCTTAATGGAGTAGGATTTGGAAGGTTGGAAGGATTATATGATGGAGGTTCCATAGGGATGAATGGATGAGGAGGACTAGTAGATGGATTGGTGTATGATTCCAAACTTGAGGTGGTGTCTCCCTTGTCAAAGGTATCATTAAGATGGCTTAAGGATTCATGATCATGGTGTGAGGAGTGACTAGTTCCAGTATGCTCATGTTGTGGAGGATTTTGAGATGGATATTGAGGAATATTCACGAGATTGGTCGATGTGGAGGGACTAGTTTGGCATGATGATGGGGGTGACTCATAGAATTTAGGTTGAATTTGTTGATGTTGTGTGAATGATGGTACTGTAGGTAATGAAGGGATTAATGAATGAGAAGGCTGGGGGACCAATGGATTAGGATTGAAATTAGATGGAATTTGTTGTTGTTGCATGTATAAAGGTATGGTGGATGATGTGTTAAATGAAGGTTGTGGTTTTTGGGCTAAGATTTGTTGTTGTTGAAGGAGGGCTTGTTTTTTTTTTTGGCTTTGTTGTTGAAGATATAACGTAAGGGGACTTGGTATGTGTGAAGATGAAGCATGGGTAGGGATTTGGACCTGTGAGGTTTGCGGTAAAGTTATTGTTGAATAGGTTTGAGGTATGGATGTGTTGGGTTGATATGAGTGGTAGCTTGGTTGTGATAAAGATTTGTATGAGGTGGATGGAGATGACTCATAGAGTTGGGGTGTTGACGTGGTAGGATGTTGAAATTGCGAAGATAATTGTGATAGTTGTGCCAATTGAAATCTAAGATCAGCCTCTTGTTGTAGTGATTGAGCGAGTTGTTGTTGTAACTGAAGGACTTCGGGATTAATGGATGTCGAGGTTGAGCCCTGGGTAGGATTATAATTTTGTGAGGTTGAGGGCATGGAAGAAAAATCTTGGGTTGTGTTAAGATGATAAGAATGTTCTTGTGGATAATGATCATCATAGATATGTTGAACCTCTTGTATTTCCTCATAGTCTGGAGATGATAGTGATGTTGGTGGAGGCCAAAATGGGGAGATATATGGTTCATGGGTATCAAAATATGCATCATGATCTACCAAATTCTCATCATTATTATATCTAGGAGGGCCTCCACGGAGTATGAGTTTTGGTTTTTGATTTCTCCTAGATTTGTTGATGGTCACAACCATTTTGACGTTGAAGAATAAGGATTGGACTAGGTGGGAAATGAATTAGGTGGGAAATGGATGGATCAATTGAAAGAGCTCCTTAGGATTCAAAGTGACAAGGTTCCACTTGAGATGTGACACAGAAGAATGATAGGTTCTCAATTCTGAAAGTCAAGTTGATGATATAGGAGACAAGTTGTAATGGTGATGATGATTAGGTAGACACAATCATATAAGACACACGACAATTTGATTGTTTGCAACACTTGTAAACATGCACGATCCTAGGCTAGGAAAGGACAATACTTGTTGAGTTCCCACTTGGTTTTACCCAGCTGCGCCTACTTATGGTGTATAGCTCCAGGAACTTGGGGCACGGGCTCCTCCTTACAGTGCAGGCACACCAAGTTCCAGGTCCTAGGATGCGCAGATCCTGAGGTACCTTACTATCTCTGCCATAAGCCGTGAAAATATGGGACGGCTATCAGAGTTTCCTCCTGTATCAGCAAGTAGAGGGTTTTTGGCCACTACACAAAAGGGTTCTAGTGAATATCCAAGGGACCGGCACCTTACGAGCGTCCAGCAAGCCACTAAAGGCTTTGATTAACCCTACTAGGAGTTTAATATACACAAAGGTACGCCTCCTTTCGAGCTAGCACTGTACGGTAAGCGCTAATACCGGTTAGACTTGGCTTTTGCCTTATCCTCAATTTATATAGCGGACCGGACGAAAGTTCCGCTTGGGGTCGCAAATGAGTTCTCCTTGCGGATGTGTCTCAAGAGTAGGCCCACTCTAAGGATGACAAAAGCAAGGAAACACGTTGTTTTTGATCTCCCAGATTGCATGAAACGCAAGGAGAGAGCATACACAACGCCTTTGCCTCACACTCGCATGGGGTTCATTTTAATTCCAAATCCAAATTTGTGGGTGGTTATACAAAATGTCAAAAAAGTGCTTTTGATTCTCAAGATCGCCGAATGACGCAAGAGAAGAGCATACGCATTCAATGACAAAAATGCAAACCACAAGACATCGCAAACACTTGTTAATTTTAACCCTTGCTTATGATGTGATCTAATCTATAAAATGAAGACACAATGTTTCAAGATTAGATTCTTTGACAATCGGTCCTGCAAAAAAAAACTAATTAGTAGTTTGAAAATTTTGTCTTTGACAGGCATAAAGCTGCAAGTAAATGTTAGGACAAGACAAAACAATCCTGCAAAAACCCACACAAAAAATGTTAGTGCACAACAAGAAGAAAATGTTTGATGTTTTTGAAAATGATTGAATTTCAGAGAATTATACCAGAAAATCAGATATGAAGTTGACAAAATGGATTGTATCACGATGTCGTTCTCTGAATCAGCTTTCCGACACCTTCAAAAACATGAAAATCCGATGACAAATGAAAAAGTTAGGCCTGTTTAAATAAAACAGCCTCCAAGGGCTAAAAATGGGCACTCTGATAGTTTGCAAATTCTGTGTTTTTGTGTTTGGCAATTTTATCTCCAGGTCATATGCAAATGATTTCCCTAATAGTTATGTTTTTGAGGAGTGATATTTGTTTGAGGCCGTTGCAGTTTAAACAAATGTTTTGCTCCGTGAAAACTAATAGCTATCCTTGGAACCAACGAGTTTATACTAGTTTCTGGCGTAAATTTGGTTTACAAGTGAGACAATTCTGAGCACTATAACCTTCAAACATAAACCACAATGTCAACTAATACTTGCACACATAAGATGTTAAAAGGGGACGCTGATAAGAACAATCAACAGGTTCAAAAAATTGTCCAGCATGAAGCTTTTCCTTTACAACATAGTGACTGCTAAGAACAACCGAAAAGTTTAGACAATTTTCAACCGTGTATTTTCACTTGTGTTCTGCCACGAAACCTGTAAATTTGCGATGAATTTGAAAGAAATGATAGTGCTGCTGTGTAGATCTTAAAAGTAGCTTTTAAATGCCTCCGTGACCATTCCTAAGCAAGCATCATAAGATTGAGCACCAACAGTATAGTTATTAAAGTCATCGATATAATGAATGCCAACTCTAAATTTACAATGTGAATCCTTATACAGCAATGGTTAGCATTTTAACATAAAAAAATGTATAGCAGGAAACAATTAACAATGATAATAACTATGACAGCTTTTACAACTCGGCGGTTTGTCCTGTGCATTTAAAAAAAACTGGTTGGAAATACATTGCCACAATTCAACAAAAATGTCAGAAGTCACAATTTATAAAACTCAAGTGACAAGATGAATAGCTTAAAAGTCGCAATGTCACAACTGAAAGATTGGATGAATGCTTGCAAACAGAAATGTCATGGCACAAAATGTTGATGAGATGTTTCAAGACACCACCGTTTGCACCACTCAAAGTTTAACTTGACAATGATTATATGCTAACGTTAGCCCTAAAACAAAACATGAAACTAAAGGTTTTAATGACAGAGTCTTAATCCTCAGCTATTGTGAGCAACTACCAAAAGACGTTAACACCGATAGTTACAAAGTATCTAAGAATAGATACCATGGCGAATCACCATTCACAGATAAAGTTATTCCAAGCGGATTTTCTAAACAAATTAATGACAATAACAATTACTCTTGCAATTAAAAGCATATAATGGTGGATCTTACACCCAACGAACAAGAGTAAAAAAAAAATACTAGTTATGTATCATTGGTTATCATAACTATTGACAAACGATTTCAAGAAAATCCCCTTCAACACCCTCTGTGCAAACTCAAAAACAAAAAAAAATGCTTGCAAAACAATAGAATAACAGGAGGTGTTCATGTCAGGTTCACCATTGTATGCAGCCAAAATATAGATTTTATTGAAAGATTTGAAAATTATATGCAAACCCTAAACCTATATTCAGTGCAACACAAACGATAATGATAAAAATTATTGAAATCCAAATAAAATAGATGTTACCGAATGTTAATTTATATGTGGTTGCTTTGAGTATTGCATAACTCCAATGTAAATGTTGCCGGGGGGATAAATGAAAATGAGTTTGATTTTTATAAAGTTGGATAGAAATTGGTTTGGGTAGTTAAACGGATTTTTGATTCGGTGAACGGTAAGGTAGGTAAAAGGTGGTTAGGGTTTTTAACATGTTTAAGATTAAAATAATAAATTAAGTTATTTAATTTATTATTTTTGGGAGGTTATTAGCTCATAGGTAAATAATAAATTAATTTTAATTTATTATTTACGGGATATGTCAAAAGGAAGGATTTAATTAATTAACATTAATTAAATCACATGTGGATAATAACAGATTAAATGGGATATTTAGGGATTATTAGGGATAATTATGGATTTTAGGAAAAATGAAAGATTCGGTCAATTTTGGATGTCTACAATAACTTTTTGTTATAATGTATTTTTATCAGACATCCTAAAATATTTTGATGCATATTGGCCTTTGGCACAAACAGATTGTTTGCATTATATTTTAGAAGATACCAATATATCAATATGTATGTGCCCGTGAACTGCTCACTTTTGTTATTATTGTATATGTAATTGAGATTATTCAAGGGGTGGTTGTCATTGCATACTGCCTGCAGAGTAGGGGGTGGTTTCCTTTGTTCATTGTGCATTTCTTTTGTATGATGCTCCATAGGGGATTAATGTCTAAAGGTATTTTAATGATAAACTAATATGACAATAAATCATTCCCATTTATTGGATGTGCAAAGGCCTTCTGAGCAAAATAATAATTATTGGTATACTTGGAGACATCAAAATAAAATAAAACTAATATTCTGCTCTGATTCAGGTCAGTAATCATGTGGCTTCTGTGGATGATCCTTTTGTTATATCATCTGTTCTCCCGCCACAATTGTTGTTAGATGCCAAAAGTTTAAGGTGGACACTCTGCGCAACAGATAGGTGTTTCACCAATCCAGTGGCGTCTGCATTTTTCCGCAGCATGAAAGTTTTACCTGTTGCTCGAGGAGATGGCATTTATCAAAAGGTAGTTTCTTTTTGTCGCTATTTGATATTTCTTATGTTGAAATTGATTTTGATTGTTTTAGGAAACTGGAATTGAGAAGTTGCGAAAAAGTAAACTATAGTTGTTGATCATATAATTCCATGAGGCATGTGCAATTTTCCCATTTTATTTTTACCATGCACTATGATTATACCTTGAAAGTTAAAATTTTCAATGGGGCCTTATAATTAAGTTTGAGTTGCATTGATTGCACATTATTTACAGTTGCTACTTCACATTTATGAGTTTTGCATGAGTACTCTGCACTTTCAGACAACACTATATGAACTAAATATGGTGCCATATATTCCTTCTACCCTGTTTACCCTGTCTTTGAGCATGTACCTGGTAACTTTGAATTTTAATGTCACTGTTTCACTTGTAATGATTATGTCCATGCTATTGCATACTTATGCTTGCTTGTGTTTCATGATTTGATAATAACAACCACAAAGTTTTGATTGCTAAATGTTGGACTGAAAGTAGAATGTTGTCCAAGATAGCATAAAAGTAACAAATGAATTGTACTTTAGTTCCCAAAAATGTGAATGAGTGTGTCAGGACTCAAAACCCATTCCTATGTCATTTTTCTATCAGAGTTTCTTTCACTGGGTTTTG
Organism: Cunninghamia lanceolata; assembly: GCA_027924645.1. NCBI lineage: Eukaryota > Viridiplantae > Streptophyta > Pinopsida > Cupressales > Cupressaceae > Cunninghamia > Cunninghamia lanceolata. Next base: position 17,099,878 of record BSBN01000237.1, on the reverse strand, counting down.
ACTCATTTAAAGTTTCTTTGTTCATGGCAATGAGACTTAATCTGCAAGGCGGTATTACTATTAGTAAGGTTTATCGCCTTTTGGAACATTATTTAGACACATAAATTCAAATCTAGCTATTAGCTACTGATTTAAAAAGAGATTAACAGGTATCACAAATTCAAATTGTCTAAGTTTCCTACCTTCTAGCGCTGGACAATCAGCAAGATTAATTTCCACAGATGAAGCCAAGCAGCCACTAAGGGTGGACAGGCGCTGTCCTTCCAACTAAGACTCTATTATAGGCACAAACATAAAGCATACAAATATAGAAAGCATATTGCTGCTAGTTGTGGTGGTGACTTTCAACTTGACAACTGATAATAACAGTGTTCATCAAATCTATATTGGATAATGGAGTCAGGAAAGTTGTTGACAGTCATACCAAAACATAAAATATTGAAATAAGAAAAGCATAAGACACCTGCTGCCGAGCAAGAGCTTCCAGCAGCCACATACTCAAAGGCATTCCTATTACACACATTCCCTGCCTGGTTCACCAAGCCAGCAACTATACCTCTCCACTTTAAGGGAATTAGGTGATAAGAACCTTAATCATCTAATCTATTAAGCCAAGGGTTCTTGTAGGTGTGCTACTGGTCCATCAAAAGATTGTCCTGGAGGCATTTGTGAAAATGATGGTGGTTTTTTTAGTTTCTGCTCTGTGTCCCATAACACTTGTCAGATATCTAAAAAGCTGAGGAACAGACTTCTGGAGATGCCCTTCTTTAGGAGACACATCTTTTTCATTTACCTGCAAAATCCCGTTGCATATGGCCTTGCAACGCATCTCTGTTCTCTGAATACTGCAGCCTTTGCTACCATTTCTTCACGAATTCCCACAGATTTTATGTCTTTGCTGGCTATTGATTTTTCTTTCAACCCAGATCACCAACACTGCCATCCTTCTTTAGATCCCTTACTCACAGATTGTATCATATTTGAATCATAATAGCATTCAGAGAAGTGGACCATTGAGGATCCCTTGGCTTGTTTTAAAGAGCAACATTCAACCACTCAGTAGCCTGATCAAGAAGCCAAAATTGCAGCCCAGCACATTGATGACTGAAATTTGTCCCCCATAGGTTCCTGAAAAGTCTGCATGTCCCTCTCTTGCAGGAGATGTACATTATATTTCTTTCCATGACTGGTCCATAAGGATTTGAGTGAATCATAGAAATTCTCTATAGCTTTTCAAGGCCCTGTTGGGATTGACAAAATAGAGGAAAGGTGATGAGTGGCAATGTTGTACATTGTTACTCCTAACAAAAGCACTGTCTACTTCAACAAGATCAAACATAGGTTATGCTTTGTCGAAAGTCTGTTCTGATTGCGTGTAATGGAATCCTCTTGAAAAGATAGCTGCTTACAAAAATGACTCCAGATTTTGAGTCTGTATGCAAATATTATGCCCTCCATAAGTTGCAGGACTCTTTGAACGGTAAAGGGGTGGCTAGTAACTGCCAGGTGGCAATTACATAACCACTCGTCTGTTTAAAGTGGTTGTTTTCCAATTAATGGACAGTTTCGATATTGCCTGGGTGGTTTGGCAACTGTTAGTTCCTTAACTGGTTTTGCCTCAAAAAGTTGTACAAGCAGATTAATGGCAGAATGATGATGTCTCTTCAGTTCTGAGGTGTTAAATAGGAAAGGTGGGATGATTCTGCACGGCCATTCTGTCCCCTTTCCTTGCTCATCTATGTATTTTTAACTATCACCAACTTTGTTTAGGGCTGTTCAAGCCCTTTCTTTGGTCTCTCCCCAATTGGTTCTTTGTTCTCTCCCCAATTGGACTCATCTCACACATGCTGGACAGCAGTTGTGTGTAATGTCCTATTTGGGATATTCTTGATTTCTTGGCCTGCAAACAATAATAATCACTAGAAATGATAGTAGATATATTAAAGATCAGGAAATAACGATAATATTTAGATCAATACATCCTAGCATCATTAATATTCAGATCAATACAGCATAGCACCATTAGTATTCAGATCAATACGTCATAGTATCATTAATACTCAGATCCATACATCATAGCATAATTCTCACAGCCAATCACATTGTGAATTTCTTGGAATTACTTGCAAATGGCAATATCAAGACTGGTTGTCCTTGACTTGCCGAGAGCAAGGAAGGTGGGCCATCCTTCCCACTCTTAGTCCACCTTGGAGGCTGGCCGTCCTCCTTAATCAAGCCCAAGAGCATGGAAAGCTGGTTGTCCTTTGTAATGTCCCTAATTGGAACAATACTAAATTTACCCTAAAAATTCAAATCCCACAAGTTTAGGGTTAGGGTTTCTAATTCCTGGAACAAAATGGTTTGATAGGGTGCCCAAGAAACCCTCTACCTAGGCCCAAGAGCGGGTGCTTCACCCCTCTTGGCCCCATGTGGCCTCTTGCCATCCATATGGGGTGGCGTGCCTAGTGAGGCGTCGTATCACCGTTCCCCTTATCAGAACATTCTGCTTCCTCTTATGATTCAATTAATTTCCATGATGGAAGGTTAGGGGTACAGCTACAGCAGGGTGTCCCGGAAATCATTCCTTCTAAGCCCAAGGGCAGCCTCTCATGCCCCCTTGGCCCACATGTCGCAGGGCTCAGCCATCCACCATGGGGTGGCATACTTAGAAGATGACCCCAATGCCGTTTCCCCTCCTCGCGGGTCCTCAATTATCTCATCATAGAAATCATGACATTCATACAAGAATCCACATTAATGCATATTAACTAATCGTACTCATAGTTGCAAACAATCATATCAGACATGCATAATGAATTATGAAGATGACATATAAACGATTATGTAAATGAATTAATAACCATCATAGTACCCATAACATTATAATAACGTTAGTTCCAAACATATATAAACTTACGAAAGATCATATATCAAATTTCATGCACATTGGATAATTGAACAATAATAAATAAACCTTATTATTCGACATATAAACTTCCTACTAAGGTGGCTGCTACTTATCTGATTGCTGGTCTCTTTTGTATTACTGCTGTAACTGTTGTATATTCTCTTCTTATTTTCCTATTGCATATTATAACTCAGAATTATATATATTTTTCTTGACTGAATTTTTATATTTATTCCTCAATGTCCATATATGTTCTCTTCTTCTATTCCCTACGGCGGAAATATATAAGATGTTTGGTAGATTGCTGATCAATGCTGTAATTAAATTTATTGTTCTTCTAATTTGATTCATTGCAGATATCTTTAGTGAATGAGTTGGGATTGGATGAGTTATTCATTTTTCTCCCTTTTTCAAATGGTGTTATGATTGTCCCCTTTATATCTTTGGAAAGTTGCCCTTTCCCATCGGGTGTCTCTTTTCAAGAGAGGAGACGTCACCTCTTGAAACAATTCGTATCACCTTCCTTTTCTTAATAAGACTTTTGTCTTATATCAAATCTTTTGTCTTATTCGATGAAATCATTGGCTGGTCTTTTCTTTTATATCAACCGCATCCTTTATCTTTGTAATATTTTTATGTTTATAATATTTAAATATTTATATTTATATTATTTATTAGTTATAATAATATTTAACTTACCAATATAATATATCTTAAAATAAATATATATTATATATTTTTTTTTGATACGTAAATATAAGTTTATATTGATCTGAAATAGGTATGAACATGCAGGTGCCTATAAGCCGTTTACCTGCCAAAACCAGATGACAAAAAGATCCCAAAACCCATCCTTAGAGCTATAGGGTTTGTAATGCTTGACAGAGATAGCACAAAGCTGACTGAACCGATGACCATGCAAACAAAAATAGCCTCTAGGCTTACTGGTCTTAGTATTAACTATATTATTTAGCCAATCTAAGAAGGACAGAGCCCATCGAACTGAGGATAAGTAGACAGGGTATTAAAAGAGGCCGAGCTCAATAGCCATGGCTCGGAGCCTATCAATCCAAACCTCTTCCCCTGAATCCGTATTCTCCTGCAACATGTTCTGTAGAAATCCGAATACCTGGAGGACCCGATCCTGATGATCGATCAGCGCCATTCCTTTCAAGTCTAGGAGGAAGGGCAGAATCTTCGTTACCTCCAAAGGATCCTTGTGTGAGACAATGTCTTTTGGGCGGGGGATGCCCACCCCTGGAATGGCCGCCTCCAAAATGGAGTCAAGGCCCTGAAGGAACTCTGACTTGAAAATTTTCACCATGATAGACTTCGCCGCTGCAACAGACACCCCGGCATCCAGAATTGAGGCAAGGAAACGGGAAGAAATGTGGGAATTGACCCGATAGAATTCATCCGCTGCCAAGAATTCTGTCCCCAAGATTATCTTGACCGCCGGAAGGAGGAGGCCCTCATGCCTGCGCAGTATCCGCTTTAACCTCAAATCTGTGACCGGGCCTTTGAAAGCCATCTGCCTTACAGAGCTTTCCAACTGAAGAGGTGTAGAAGTCCCCAAATTCAACAACCCATGCACTGAGATCTTCGCAATGTAGCTCGAGCCCTGCTCCATACTAACTGATGCTGCCACCGACGAAACCAGCAGAAGACCGCGCGGGACTGAGAAGTGGGAATGCAAAGAGGAATGCGAAAATGTTGTTCTGCCTGCGTCTACGGGAGGTCGCTTTCATTTAACCGAGGCTAGTAATCAATGTAACGTGAGGTTGCTCGGAGAGAAGCGTGCCATGGTTCAAATCAGAGGCCGGCGAAATCAATGAGGGAGAAAGAACTGCCGAGGCATGAAAGCCTCTCCAAATGTTGATAAACAAAAGCCATGATTACTTCACATGGCATCGACCCATCCAAGTGTTCTTGGATTGGGTGCCCACCCTGCCACCCTATTTTGCTTCTTCAGCTAGAAAGGAATTTGACGCTAATTCCATTTGCCCCCTGATTGGAGAGAGAGTCTGCTTCTGCATTGGCCTCTCTATAAATATGATTGACTGTGGTCAACTCAAACCGGTCCATCAAAGCCAAGGCTACTTCCAATTTTGTAGCCAATTTCCAGTTTAGGAGTTTCCTTGTGCGTAGCCCATTGATCACCACAAGGGAATCCCCCTCAATGGCTACCTGACGAAGATTTAGCTCATGGCCAAGCTTCAAACCTAAGATTAAGGCCTCCATTTCCGCTTCATTGTTGGTTCCTTCTACTAATGGCTCTGTAAGACTACCAATTGTTTTCCCTTCCCAATCTCTGATGATGCAACCAGCTCCTGATTTACCGGGATTCCCTCGTGAAGCTCCGTCGAAGTTCAATTTGCACCACTCAGGGTCCGGGGGAGACCATTTGACAAGTTGTCTTTTGAGCGATGATTGTTGTCCTCCTTCCAAGCTGAGAGACGGCAATATGAGGCCCTGCCAACCCTGTCTGATCTTGGCATCCCAAGCTGAGAAACTCTTTTGTGTTACCTTACCCAGTGCTGAGTTAAAAACCTCGACTATACTACTCTCGAGTTTGTTTAGAAACAAAGGGAGAGGCATTTCTTTATCCTGGAAGAGTCTTCTATTTCTTTGCTTCCAGAGCTCCCAAATCAACAATGAAGGACTAATTTCCCACAGCTTGTGATACACCGCTGTTTTGTGTAAACTGGGCCAACTGGATAACCATTCCGACAATCTCGCTGGCAAAGCGGATTTCCAGAGAAGTTTGTTCATTAGCCAGTTCCAACTTATGTTTGCATACGGACAACCAAGAAAGAGGTGATCTCCGTCCTCTGAATGTTCTTTACACAAACAACATCTTGAAGGGCCCTGGAATCCAAGTTTGGCTGACCTATCTGCTGTTAGGGCTCCGCCTTGAGAGGCTATCCACAAGAAGACTCCTGCTTTTGGCATACAGCTGGGGTTCCAGCACAGCTCTCTAGGAATTGCCAAGGCTTCCTCGTGACAGTCCACCAGTTTGTTGTATGCTTCCTTAACACTGTAAACTCCATTCGGGGCACCTACCCATCTGAGGATATCCGAGCCCTGCCGGAAGCTGATCTGTCTGTCAGCCATGGTTTTGTCAAAAAGTTGCAATTCTTCCTGACTTACCCTGAGATTATGTGGACTCTTCCATTTGGCTGCTAGAAGACCATTGTGAAAGGATGGAATCAAAAAATCTCTTACCTTATCCCCCCATGCCTGGGTTGTTATAGTTTTGACATTTGCCAGGCTTACCTCATTGGCCAGTTTGGGTAGCCCTTGCCAAGAGTCATCCCAGAATTTAGCAGAGTCCCCACTCCTGATCTCCCATGAAAGATGGTCTGAGATGAGATTTCTACAACTGCGGATGAAGTTCCAAATTCTGGAACCTGAGGGAAGCTCCCTGGAAGTGAAAATGCTGTCTACCCCTTCATCCAAATATTTTGCCCGCACAATCCGAACCCACTTGAGGTCTGGGTTGGAAAAAATTGTCCAAACTAATTTGGCTCCCAAGGCTTTGTTTTGGAGCAAAAGATTTTTGATGCCCAAACCATTCCTTCGTTTAGATTCACAAATTTGTTGCCACTTAACGAGAGGATATTTGAAATGATCAGCCAATCCTTGCCAAAAAAAGTTCTTCATCTTCTTATTCAATTCTTTGCTGGCTTTGCTTGATAAAGAAAGACAGGACATGAGATAGGTAGGCAGGGCAGAGATGACTGACTTGAGTTTCGTTAACCTGCCTGCCCAAGACAACCAACTGTTTTTCCAAGAGGCTGCCTTGTTGCTGACTCTCTCCAGCAGACTATTCCACACATTGCCTGGACGAAGGCCCCTATCCAACGGGATCCCCAGATATGTGCAGGGGAGAGATCCCTTCGTAAAACCAAGGATCCTCAAAATCTGAGCTTCCAATCTTGCAGGAGTATTAAAGAAAAAAACTTTTGATTTTTCATGACTGACTTCTTGTCCTGAGGCCAAAGTGTACTTTTGGAGGATAGTCTTGAAACTTCGAGCGTCCCTGATTTGGGCCTTTCCAAACAGCATGGTATCGTCAGCAAATTGCTGATGGGTAATGGGTGAAGCGCCACTTGTGACTTGAACTCCTTCGATCTCCCTGAGGATCCAAGCTCTGGAAAGTGATCTGCCAAGCGCTTCGGCCATTAAAATGAAAAGGAAGGGGGATAGTGGATCTCCCTGTCTTAACCCACGAGAAATATTGAAGAAGCCCTCCGGAGATCCATTCACAAGAACTGAGAATCTAGGACTTGCTACCCAGGAGAAAATCCAATCGAGCCAATTCTTGGTGAAGCCGAAACTTTCCAGAACTTTAAACAGAAAACGCCAATTGACCCTATCGTAAGCCTTTTTTATGTCAAGTTTTAATAGCATTGCCTGCTTACGCGTGACTTGAATTGAGTGAATGGCTTCCTGAGCAATAATTACCCCATCCAAGATGGACCTTCCTGAGACAAACCCCGTTTGCTCCTCTGAAATCAGATCTGGTAAAAGTATTTTTAGCCTATTAGCCATTGTTTTAGCTAAAATCTTGTAAAAAGTATTGCACAAAGAGATAGGCCTGAAGTCATCCAGAAGTTCAGGCTTCTCTTTCTTTGGGATTAGAGCTAAGAAAGTGTTATTGACTTCTTTTAGGAGTTGTCCAGAGGTCCTAGATTCCTCTAAGGCCTCCATAATGTCAGTGCTGATTATGTCCCAGCACTTCTGAAAGAAGTTGGCTGGAAAGCCATCGGGTCCAGGCGCTTTATCTGGATGAAGCTGAAAGAGCGCAGACTTCACTTCCTCCTCCGAGAATTTGCTGTTCAACATATCATTTTGTTCATCATTTACCAACTTGGGTATATAACCCACAAGCTCTTCTTGAGCTGTGAGCAAGGAACCTTCTGGTTCATGCAGGAGAGTCTGAAAATGCTCCACCACAACTTGTTTGATCTCCTCCACATCCTCCACAAGCCTTCCATTAATGTCTCTAACCCTGGAAATTCTGTTAACTTCCCTTCTTGCCTTTGTAGCGTTATGGAAGTATTTGGTATTTCTGTCCCCGACAGATATCCAAACTTCCCGGGACTTTTGCCGCCAGAATACTTCTTCTTTGGTGAGAATATCATTCATTTTTGCCATCAACACTTTTTCTTGTAAGTAGCTGTGGTTATCCATTCCCTCTCTGATAATCTTCTCCGATAGGGCTTTTAATTCTGATTCACATTGCCTCTTCTCCTCAAAGATGTTTTTGAAGTTATTTTTATTCCATGATTTTAGATTCTGTTTAATAACCTTCAACTTGACTGCAATGCTAAACATTTTGGAACCTACTGGCTGCGTTCCATTCCACCATTGTTTGATTAGATCAAAAAAATCCTAATGCTGAAACCACATATTTTCAAATTTGAAGGGACTCCTGACTGATCCCTTTTCCCCCAATAATTCCAAACGAACGGGGTAATGATCTGACCCTAGTAATGGAAGCAACTGACAGTCGAAATTAAAGGGAAACCTGCTGAAATCTCCTTTGAAGAGGAACCTATCCAATTTCTCAGCGATGTTACAGAATCCTAGCCTTCTATTTGTCCATGTGAACTGCCCACCTCCCATTTGGATGTCACAAAGCTCATTTCTATCCACAAAACTTTCAAAGTCCAACTGAGATTGAAGTTTCCTTCTGACTCCCCCCTGCTTATCACTTTCTTTCAAAATTGCATTGAAATCCCCGCCTAAAATGAGAAAATCGAACCCTGGAAGTTTGCAAACTTTGTCCAATTCGGTCCATACATTTCTTTTATGAATGTAGTTATTAGGTCCATACACATTAACCAGAGGAAAACTTAGATTGGAAGCTAGGCTCCTTACCTTGCAGGCTTGCCAGTACTTGCTTGAGGCTACCGTTTCGAGCAAGACTGTCTGCGGCTTCCAAAACATGAGCAGTCCACCTGATGCTCCTTCTGCATTAACTCCACACGACTTCCAGTTCCTCAGTTTCAGGCTAGGAGTTGCTCGTTCTTGTTCTCCTAACTTAGATTCTTGGATCAAGCAAATGTCCAGTTGCTGCGAGTTCAGATGCTGTCGCAACAGACATCTTTTGTTAGGGGCGTTTAAGCCCCTAACATTCCAAGTTATGATTTTCATTGTTGTTCAGGAAGGGCGTTTCCCTTCCCTACTTTCAAAAGAGTTTGGGTTTTCAATTGCCCTGAAGCCTCCCCATCCCACTTGAGTTTTTCCTTATTCGGAATTCTACCTTTCCCTCTGTGTTCACCGCAATCTGGCACTATTTTCATAGGTTCCTTGGATTTCAGCCCTAACTCCCCTTGTTCTGTAAGGTTATTCAGGGCTTTATTCGGATCTTCCTTGTCCATAAACAAGCCTTCATTACCCATCAGCTCCAGATCTTGTTCTACTAGCCAATCTTCAGCTTCAAAATTGTCGATGTCGAACACCCCTCTTTTGGCCGCATTTGCAATGTCCACCAATTCTTTACCCACATTTATGAGAGAATCAAGATCCTCCTTGCGCACTGTGTTGCCAATCAGCTCAATCGCCTGCGACAATTTTTGGTCGATGGACCTGGCACTCTGAGCATCGTCAGGCTTCTGGGCTGATATGGCTTCTTTTGGAGGTTCCACTTCAGGGGGAGGAGGTAGACCTTCTTCAACATAAACTTCATCCTCCATGAGTTGTTTATTGGATGCTTGCTCCAAATTTTCTTTTGGAAAAGGATCGCTTTTCCACCCTAACACTTTGACCAGAGCATCTGTGGGGATGGGATTGTGGATCATTTTCTGCGTCCAAACGCCTAATCCCGATGAGATCTTGATTTCGCGCAGGATTCTACGATTTGGACAGCTCTCAATGCCTATCCGAACCACTGTGCCTGACCCTTCTGGATTGCCCCTCCTCCGCGCACAAAAAGGATCCCATGCCGTTACCAATTTCTTCCAAAACCCTGGAGTCCCAATACTCAAGGGGAAGATTGGGTAGAGTATACCAATCGTGGATTTTCTCCAAACGGTGAGTAGCTGGATCGAACTCGGCTTTCCAACGGCTGATGTAAAAGCCGCAGCCATCAAGAATCCAAATCCCTTCTTCAATTTGAGCCCTGATGGCTTCCGAGGGACAAATAACCACGAAATAGTCATTTGTCATCCTTTTGAATTCCAAATCCGTTCCCCATTTGCCATACCACCAAGACATCAGACTTTGTCAATTTAATTCTTTCCCATGCCATTTCATTAAAAGCGCAATATTTTCCAATTTCAGAGCAAGATCCTGTATACGGTTTGTATTGAGGGTAATTGAAATTTCTTCTTCTCTGGCGTCTTCCCTCCTTCCATGATATTGATTTCTGGGCTGCAAATTTAGCCTTTGAAAATCCCTGCGTCTACCATTACCTCTAGGGTTTCTTCTTCCCCTGTTTTGTTGATAGTTCTGCTGTCGCTGATTCCAGTGCCTTGGACCGCGAAGATTACCATTTTGTTGCTTCTCCCTTCTCATAGGAAGCCGATCATCGTGCCATCTTTGTAAACCTTCCTCCTGTTGCGGAAAATTCTGGCCACCACCTGCGATTCACCATTCCTATTCACCGATTCAAGCTCCCTTTGAGGAAAGCGTTTCCCATCACTTCGCTCCATGAAGCCTGTTTGCATCCCTCTCTCTCGCCATTCTGAACAAGGTCTCCTTGCAAATTGGCTTTTAGCGAATTGTCGCTCTCCATACCATCGCGCCATTTTTTTTAAAAAAAATTAAGACCAGGGATGTACCCCCTTCCAAAAAATTAAGACCAGGGATGTACCCCCTGGGCGACATGCAAATGCCCCACTCCACATGTCGCGGGTAAGTCAGGATACAAGATCCTGGAGGCCTCGGGAAATTTTTACACCAGCCCGAGCTGGTGGGGGGCATCTCGTAGAGGACATGGAGGTGGGCTTGGTTCCTTAATATGGTTACACTCGACTTTACCTCAAGGTGTCCCCATGGCGAAACATGGGGGTGGGCATTGGTCCATGCATTGCCATAAGTGAAAAATTAAGACCAGGGATGTACCCCCTGGGCGACATGCAAATGCCCCACTCCACATGTCGCGGGTAAGTCAGGATATAAGATCCTGGGGGCCTCGGGAAATTTTTACACCAGCCCAAGCTGGTGGGGGGCATCTCGTAGAGGACATGGAGGTGGGCTTGGTTCCTTAATATGGTTACACTCGACCTTACCTCAAGGTGTCCCCATGGCGAAACATGGGGGTGGGCATTGGTCCATGCATTGCCATAAGTGCGACCCCTACCTCTAGGTGTCCCCATGGCCACTACAAGGGAGCCCCCGCCCGGTGGGATTTGAACTTGGGTCTATGGTGTGAAACTCCTCGCTCCCCACCACTAGACCCAAACCCGTTGGGCTAAAAAATTAAGACCAGGGATGTACCCCTTGGGCGACATGCAAATGCCGCACTCCACATGTCGTGGGTAAGTCAGGATACAAGATCCTGGGGGCCTCGGGAAATTTTTACACCAGCCCGAGCTGGTGGGGGGGATCTCGTAGAGGACATGGAGGTGGGCTTGGTTCCTTAATATGGTTACAGTCGACCTTGCCTCAAGGTGTCCCCATGGCGAAACATGGGGGTGGGCATTGGTCCATGCATTGCCATAAGTGCGACCCCTACCTCTAGGTGTCCCCATGGCCACTACAAGGGAGCCCCCGCCCGGTGGGATTTGAACTTGGGTCTATGGTGTGAAACTCCTCGCTCCCCACCACTAGACCCAAACCCGTTGGGCAAATATATATTATATTTTAATCATATTCTAATAATAATATTATTTATTAAATATTATATATTAATAATATATGTTTATTTAAATGCATACACAATATTTCTACCAAGTTTACGGAAACAACTTTACAGGTTTCTATCATGATGTTTAAATCTTTAATTTAAACAATGCCTTAATATGGGGACATGACATCCTTCCAACTCTTGTTAGACCTGGAGCATGAAAGGCTGGCCGTCCTTCCAATTTCGGTCCATAACTTGATAAGAGCATGAGAGGGGGGCCATCCTCTCATCTCTCGTGAACCGGAAGGGGGGCCATTTGTAATGTCTTTTTTTGGAATATTCTTGTTTCTTTACTTGCATACAATAATAACTACTAGAAAAGGACATTAGAAATATTAAAGATCAATAAATTAAGATAATATTCAGTTCATAGCATAATTCATATTAAATTCATCTATTATAGCATAATTAATAATGAGATCAATATTTGATAACATAATGAATATTTGGTTCAATCCATCATAACACAATCCCTCAAGCCAATCACATAGTGAATTTCTTAGGAACACTTGCAAGTAGCAATATCAAGGTGGGTCATCCTTAATATTGCCGAGAGCATGTAAGGGGGCCATCTGCCTTGCAGCTCCCAGTCCACCTTGGAGGGCCATCCTCCTTGATCAAGCTCAAGAGGACCATCCTCTTTGATTAAGCTCAAGAGCATGGAAGGGCCATCCTTCTCATCTCTTGGCCGACTTGATGAGAGCATGAGAGGGCTCTCCTCTTCATCTCTCGTGAACCTGGAAGGGCCATCCTTCCTACCTGCAAACATCTCCGTGAATTCAAAACTGATTGTTTGGGAATTTGTTAGATGGTTGATATAGTGTACCTCTTGATGGATTTCAAGTTCAGTTTGAGGATTGCAATATATCCTTCTTTGCTGTTAACACTTGTATATATATATGACTTGATATATTTCCCTTTGCTTGATCCTTATATGACTTTCTTCCAATGAAGATAGTTTTTTTTGATTGCTAATTGATATCTAAGATATTTGTTGATTTGATTGATTAAATAATAGAATCATAGAACAATAGAATGATAGAATAATAGAAGGATAGAATAATCGAATAATAGAATGATAGAATAATCAAATAATAGAATGATAGAATGATAGAATTATAAGAATAATAGAAGGGTAGAAGAATAGAATGAAAGAATGATAGAATAATAGATAAATAGAATTATAGAATTATAGAATGATAGAAGAATGGGTAGAAGAATAGAATGAAAGAATGATATAATAATAGATAAATAGAATTATAGAATGATAGAAGAATAGAATGAAAGAATGATATAATAATAGAATGATGGAATAAAAGATTAATCGAATGAGAGGATGATAGAGTTATAGAATGATAGAATGGCTGCAATAAATAATTCTCTGCTGTTTGTATTTCCATTCATTCCCTTTATTTCCTTTTTCTCCATCTCTTGATTTATTGATTCTTGCTGATTCCTGTCCTGTTCTGAATCTCCTTGATCAATTACTTGCTTGATCCATATCTTGAGTTAGGTTGTTCTTGTAATCTGAAACTCAACTTTGTATAATGACATTGTGTCTTCCTTGTTGATATTCCATATTTTGAATATGCTACACCTTAACAGACGGACCTATTCAACCTGACATGCTTTAATGGATATTTCTTCTTGGCTGATCTAAGTGATTACGTTTCAACTTTCTATCCATTATGTGATCTCTCTTATATATCTTATTGTTCATGAGACACAACCTTTTATACAACTTTCGGCTGTTGGTAAACTATTATAAAATTTTAATAACTTCTTAAACCCAATTGCTGATATTATTTAACTGTTGGTAAACTATTATAAAATTTTAATAACTTCTTAAACCCAATTGCAGATATTACTTTAGTGCCAAGTTCATATTAAAAGGCGTCCATCTCTATCATCAAATGGTTGTGGCTGTTTACATCTAATATGTCTTCATATTTATTCCCATTTCTTATTGTTGCTGATCTGATCAATCTTCCTCAGTGATATGCTTCCTTCCTGCCTCCAATTGCTTTGTTGATTTCCTTTTTATATCCTATTTGTTGAAGAGTGACAACCTTTCATATGCCGCCCTTTTGAAAAGTCACTTCTTTTCCCTTATGCAACCACTGCCCTTTCGAGTTTTAATTAATTAGTTTGTCTTTTCCAAACTGTCTTTTTCTATCTTTCAAACTTTTTTTTGTCTTATTATGGTTGAGTGTCTTCTAGCGCTTACTTTGTCTTATTAATTCTTTTGTTTAATAACTGTTTTCCTTATTGGGGGCATGACATCCCTTTCATAATGTCCATTAATTTATATCTTTTCAATATAGGAGTTGTAATGTCTCCTTTAGAGTGAGAGATTACACCATCCTTCCTATTTGCAAGACTCTTCCTTAAATTCAAAATTGATTGCTTAGGGAATTTGCTAGATGATTGCTGATTGAGTACCTCTTGATGAATGGACAAGATTATTATTTAATGGCTGCAATAAATGATTTTCTGCTGTATATGTTTGTTGTTATCTGTTGTAGATCTTTTTATATATCTTTATTTATTTCTGCTTCTGGATGATTGATTACTGAAAATTATGTCCCCCAATAGTTTTGGTGATTTCCTTTTTATATCCTCCTTTGGAGGGGAGTTGCACCTCCTCATAGGTACCCACTGCCTCTTAAAGAGGCACATCCTTTATGGACACCTCTGCTGCCCTTTGGGAATAATAATTTCCCAAATATGTGCCGTCGCCTCTTTGTATTATTAAACTAAAGTTAGATAAGTTCTAATGGTCAATGTTTCTCTTCTTTGCTTTTTTCCTTTTGGCTATTTTTAGCCTTTGTAAATCTTTTATATACAGCTCTGTTATATCTTGTAACTATTCAATTCTTTCATCAATATATTTTCCGTTACATTCTGTAACATGGTATTAGACCTTCAGGTTTGAGCTCGTCCGTACGTCATACGTACGCTCCCTGGTGGTCGCTAGGGTTTCATGATCTTTGTTTGCAATCACTTTTCTCTTCTGGTTGAGGTCGCGACTTCATTGTTTTAAGGGTGTTTGACTCTCCTGGTTGTTTTTCTGCCAGACTGCGGATTCTAGTTCACCCTCTTTTTTGAGATTTGGAGTCAAAATTCCTGAGGTCGCATTTTCCTAGTGACCATTCGCGATTTTTTTCTTGGTCCAAATTCGCGATTTTCTTCTCTTCAAATCTTTTGACCGTGATTTTCCGCTTCTGCAAGGTTTTTTTTTCGTGCCATTTTGGTCGCATGATCATGCACACTGCTTTTATACAAGGTTGCACATCTGTTTTTGTTCGTGGCTTAGGGTTTTTTTAACACACATCTCTGTTTTGCTTGTGGTTTTGGATCACGATTCTTTTTACCTGATCGTGCCACTGGACCATGAAGCGGATCATGCTCTGAAACGGGTTTTCAAACTTTGAAGTCGACCTGTTCTTCTCCTTGAAATCGCGTAGCGTATTTTCTTTGCAACTCGTGAAGGACGTGATTTATGTTCTTTGGCGGTTGTTCTTTTGTTTCATGGCCTTTTGGCATTTTGTTTGCCAACGGTACACATTTTTTGGCGGTCAAGCGCAACAATCTGTGGTCACTGGCATATGCATTTGGTATTGCGGGTTACCATCAGCATTTTCTTTGTGGTATTGGCTTGTGATTAAATCACAACTGTGTATATTTGTCACTGTTGCTTTGGCGGCAGTTTGTGATTTTGGCACCTAAGCGTTTATTCATCAACTTATCTTTCAAACGACTTATTTGTTAACCTTTGATTTCAAGATGAGCTCGAAGATGATGGTGTTTTTACTCTTTGGGTTCTGTGCCTCAAACTCTGTGCTAGGGGCTGCTTGTGTTTTTTGAGCATTTGGGATTTTGTATCTTCTGTTTTTGTCCATCTTTTGGTATTTTGCTTTTCGTGCCACGAAAAGCATGAAGATGGTGTCTTTTGCCAAGAACACTGAGCGGAAGGAGTCTAAGCTCTACGCCTTTATGGCTAAGTGATCTGTAGACCATGTCAAATCCTCTGCCTGGTACATTGATTCAGGCACTTCCCGACATTTCACACATTGGCAAGACTGGTTCACTGAGTACACACCATTCCGAGACTCTGTCATCTTTGGAGGAGGCGAAGAGTATATAGTTGTCGGAAAAGGCACCGTGCAGATACAGTCTGGTAGGAGAAATTCAATATTTCTCGATGTATACTTCGTACCTGGTATGGAGCTAAACCTTCTCTCTGTCAGTCAGATCATGCAACACTCACCTCATCTGGGTGTTGTCTTCAGCATGCACTCATGCAGTATAGTGGATCGTGACACCCGCATCACTGTTGCTCAGTCTCTTGAGGATCATGGTTTATATAGACTCGTGGATTCTGGTGATTCTCTAAAACAAGCTTTGTCAGTTAAGAGCACATCCATTAGTAAACTCTGGCATCAACGCTATGGATACCTCAACATGCACTATCTCTCTTAGTTAGCTAGGGAGAGTCGGGTCGGTGGTCTTCCAGACATCCATACTCAACTTCCTGGCATCTACAATGCATGTCAGGCTGGCAAACAACATAGGACTCCATTTTCTGATGGTGACAAATGGAGAGCATCCAAGGTTTTGCAGTTGGTTCATGCTAATGTATGTGGACCAATGAACACTCCTTTAGTTACTGGGTGCAGATATTTTCTGCTTTTTGTTGATGATTTCAGCAGAAAGATGTGGGTGTATTTCTTAGTACATTTCAGCAATTCAAGGCCTTGGTGGAAAAAGAGTTAGGCTGTCCAATCGTCTCTCTTCGGTCTGATAATGGGAGGGAGTTTTGTTCCTCTAACTTCACTCATTTCTGTGCTACACATGGCATCAAACGTTAGCTTACAACACCTTACACACCTCAGCAGAATGGTGTTGTTGAGCGTCGCAATCGCACTATTACAGAGATGGCACGTTCTATGTTAGGACATAGAAGTGTTCCTAAGAAGTTTTGGGTTGAAGTAGTCTACACTGCTGTCTATCTTATGAACCAGTCTCCCACCTATGCCGTTAGAAAGATGACTCTTGAAGAAGCCTGGTCTGGACATAAGTCTCGTGTCAACCATCTGAAATTTTTTGGCTCCACCGCTCATGTTTCGATTCCAGATGTCAAGCGCACTAAGCTAGACTCCAAAAGCCATAAACTCATGTTCACTGGATATAGTGAAAATCATAAGGCTTACATACTGATTGATGTAGACACTGATCGTCTCATTTTCAGTCGTGATGTAGTAATTGATGAGACTACTGGGCTTTTTCTGCTATCTACTTCATCTCTTCATACTGAGGATCAGCCTTTGGAGGCTTCAGATTTGGGTGTTCACATTCCTCTAGCTCCACCTGATGGGAGGGTTCCTGCAGTTCTGTCCGCACCTCAGCCTGTTGTTCAAGCACCCGCCCCTCCTTCGGATATTCTGGGTCCACTTGATCTTGTTCTTGTCTTTCCTGGTGATGCTGATGCACCTATCTTAGATGTTGGTTCATCTACTCTCCGGCTTAAATGGTGGGCCAAAACAATTGGTGATCTTCATGATAATGAACTCATCGAGGGTAGAACTGCTCGGAAGAAAAGCAAATAGCACAATATTGTCAATTTTGCCCTCATGGCCAATCTTCACAGCATCTCAGAGCCTCAAACATATTCTAAGGCTAAAGGTGTACTTGAATGGGAAAAGGCTATGGACATTGAGCACCACAGTCTTTTGAAGAACAATACTTGGGTTCTTTCTAACCTTCTGGGAAGAAGCCCATTGGATGCAAATGGGTATACAAAGTCAAGTACAAGGCTGATGGAACTCTTGACAAATATAAAGCTCGGTTGGTCGCCAAAGGTTACTCACAAAAAGGTGTTGACTATGAGGAGACATTTGCTCCTACAGCCAAAATGAGTACTATCCGGCTTGTCCTTGTTATGGCAGCCCAGTTTGGGTGGAAAGTCCATCAAATGGACGTCAAGAGTGCCTTCCTCAATGGAGAATTGCAAGAAGAAGTTTACATGACGCAACCTCCTGGCTTCAAGGTTGCTGGAAAAGAACACCAAGTATGCAAACTGGTGAAAGCCCTCAATGGCCTAAAACAGGCTCCCCGGGCATGGTACCTCAAGATTGATCAGTATCTCGTCGATCATGGTTTTCAATGGAGTCCTTCTGATTCCAATCTATATGTCAACCGGTATGTTGATGATAGCCTCCTCATTGTTGTTTATGTTGATGATCTGATAATTACTGTCAGCTCCGAGCCGTTGATTCAGAAGATCAAACTTGATCTTAGTCACACATTTGACATGACCGACTTGGGACTCCTACATTATTGCCTAGGTATTGAGGTATTGCAGCAATCTGATAGCATCTTTATTTCTCAGTTGAAGTAAGCTCGGAGTCTGTTGGACAAATTCAGGATGACAGACTGCAAACTTGCTTCTACACCAATGGAGAAAGGGCTGAAACTCTTAGCAAATTCAGACTCTCCTGTAGAGAATTGATCCGCATTCAGGCAATTAGTGGGCAACCTCATCTATCTCACTGCCACTAGACCTGATCTTAGTTTTGTAGTCAGCTACATTTCTCGCTTCATGACAACTCCTAAAGCTAAACATTGGGTTGCCGCAAAGCGTGTGTTGAGATATGTGCATGACACTTCAGACTTTGGCATTCTGTATGGCAGGTGCAAAGATCCTCAGCTGATTGGTTTTACAGATTCAAATTGGGCAGGTTCTGTTGATGACAGGAAGTCTACCTCTGGATATGTTTTCAGTTTGGGCACATGTGCAGTCACATGGACCAACAAGAAGCAGCAAGCAATGGCTCTCTCCTCCACAAAAGTTGAATATAGGGGAGTTGTTAAAGCAGCTTGTGAGGCGGTTTGGCTTCGAAGGATGCTTTTAGACATGCAAATGTTTCCAGTAGGACCTTCACCCTTGTATTGTGACAATCAAGGGGTGCTGAAACTTGCCAAAAATCCTGTCTCCCATGAACAGACAAAACATGTTGATCTTCATTGTCACTTCATTCGCCAGCTTGTTGAAGACGGATCTGTTGTGTTGCAGTATGTTCCTACAGAGGACTAGACTGCCGATATTCTCACCAAGTTTCTGAGCCCGGATAAGTTTATCAAATTTAGCAGGCATCTTGGTGTTGTTGACCAATTGACCATTATGGGAAGGTATCAAACTAAAGTAAGATAAGTTCTAATGGTGAATGTTTATCTTCTTTGCTTTTTTCCTTTTGGCTATTTTTAGCCTTTGTAAATCCTTTATATACAGCTCTGTTGTATCTTTTAACTATTCAATTCTTTCATCAATATATTTTCCGTTACATTTTGTAACATGTATAAATTAAGATTTTATTAATTAATTTTGCTAGTGCCTCAATCATGGACTATATGATTGGCACTTCCTTCAAATGGCAAGTAGAGGAATTAGATAGGATTGTGACAGTCGATACCCCTTAAAAAGTTGCATCTCTTCATATCATGCAGCCGCTGCCTTGCTAACATATAATTTTAAATTAATATTTAATTTAATTATTTAACCAATCATTATTTCAAATCGTGGGTTTCAGGGGCCACTTTGCGTTATCTCTTTTAATCACATTCCTTATGTGATTTCGTTGTCCAGCGTATAGGATATATATAGATTTAAAGATAATGCGCTTGGTAAACTTTTTAATGTGATCGGCGATGCTGGTGCGACACACCCTCCGGCTCCACGCGAATGCTTTTGCCTGGAGCAATGAACCGGTGAGGCCACAATACGGGGGGCCTCATCCCCTAGCAAGAACACTTCAAACCCGCGGGCTCGTTGGCCCAGCGGGGGTTTGAACTCTGGTGGCCGCCACTACAACCGAGCGACTTAACCACCGAACCACGCCCTTATCGGCAATATAGGATATATATTTTCTTTGGATTATAATTATTTAATTATTCTGGAGGGGCATGACATGTGAAGCCAATTTGTCAAGAAAATCACTGATGCGACTTCTTTCCCGCTGTTTATAATAAAGTGACCATTGATAAAAGCTGTTGGGCAATTTTTGAATTGCCAAAATCCCAAGAATCTGTTTCAGCCTTCAACTGGCTAAGCCCTTTGTCCTAAGATGTTTAACACCATACCAGTTGGCAAAAGCTTCAGCAAATGTTTTGGTTGTATGTCCAAACTCATTGGCATAACAAAGGATGGGAATACCCTCATAAGTTCAATATACTTCTGCTCTTGTAGCTCTTGGGTTTCCTCGGGAGGTACCATCTGTATTCAGCTTCACAGTACCTTCATCTGTGGATTCCCACGACATTTCTAACTACCATTTTAATCAGAACATCATTGGGGAAGCTTTTTGGATCAAAATATATGCCCAATATCCTTGTTCAGAAGGATGCCATTTCATTATTTGCTTCTTCTACATAATGCAATAGTTGCTTCATAAGATGAAATGGAGATGCCTGTAGCTGTTTCTCTTTCTTAAGTCATTTTACTTGTCACAAGGATGTCTTTGTATAATTTAGAAGGCTACATGTAAAATTAAATTCGAGGTAGGATGGCCCCACAAATTGATGGTAGTGTGGCAGAGTTGATTGTAGAAGATTCATATATTGACATAAAAGTTCATTTGTACAAAGAGGCTGTTTTGTACCAAATTAAGGTTTATCACGAACTTATATGCTGCTGGAGGGGTTTTTAATACAGAATGCATCTAGAAGACTAGATGATCTTTCTTAGAGGATTTCTGGCTGTTGTCTCTTGTGTGATCTTTACTCTAGGATTTCTTTTCTGCTTTGTGCTCACTACAATCTAATCTTAAAGAATTAAGCTCAATAATGCCATGCTCATCTCTAGTGTTTGTTGATCAATCTGTTGTCATCTTTTGGTAGGATTTAGTTGACAAGTGTTTACAAAGTTCATGTGTTCTACTTCTCTGTATAATTGCATTATGGTTTGCAAGTCGTATCAGTGTATAGTCCAAGGGCTTGAGATCAAGTGGTTAAAGCGTTGGATTCTCATTGTGGAGACCCAAGTTCAAATCCCCGAAGTGAAATCAAAGGTGGATTTCCAAGTGGTGATTCTTGGTCTTTCACTGTTTGGAACTTGGCTTCTAGTAGTAGTAATTTCTAAAGTTGTTATCTAAATGTTAATGCTCTTAAGGAGCTAAGTATTGTATTGCTCATAAGGGGCTAAGTATTAGTGTTGGTTGACATGCTCCTTTGAGCTATACTTGTAAACTATCTGAAGTATTAAAAAAATGGTATCAGTGTAAAGGGTTGCACGGTGTGCTTTAGATTTATATGCTAATTGACAGCAATGGATTAATTGAATTCTTTGGGGAACTCAGGCCTATTCTCATTACACATACTGACATTCCTATCAATCCTGGTACTCATTGTTGTCATAATATTTACATGATATATTCAGTTCTTTATAGCAGCATTCAAGAAATTGCCTGCTGTTGGTTTATATTGCGGGGGCTACAATCCAAGTTTATAAGAAATTCACTTATTGTACATTGCAGGTTTCAGAATATACAATGTATGCACAATCCTAATGATCCCTGAAATATGCCTATCATGGCATGGTTTGGTGGTTTAATATGATACACACACATGCTTTTGTAAATAGATAAATAGGATGTAGACAGGACTTACGAAAAATAGAGGATTATATATTCTATATCAAATGCTATGTTTATAGTAGGAAGAGACTATTATGGAACATTCTCTTTCTTAGCTAAATTGTTCCCAGCAAAGCTGGACAAGGTGTAGTATTTTTAATATAAATATTTCCTACCTAGTGATGAGGAATAACATGTGGTTTGGTTCTTTTAAGATGGTTGAATTTTCTTTTGTCATTCTTGTACAGGGAATGAACATGGCACTATCAAAGCTGAATCAAGGAGACTGGGTGCATATTTTTCCGGAGGGTAGTCGTTCTCGTGATGGAGGCAAGACAATCGGTCCTGCCAAGAGAGGGGTTGGCAGGTGCATTTGATTTTGTTCTTTTGTTTATCATATGAATGTATTGACTGTCATCAAACTATCACTTATTTTCTACATTCCCGTTGATAATGATAGACCATTTCTTGATGAAGTTCTTTCAGAAAACTGCAACTTTCTTGTACAGTAGTATTTCAGTCTGGAATCACACGTGGTTACCAATTTCCCTTCTCTGGGAATACCAATTATCATTTCTTTGGATTTACCACGAAAAAGAGTCTCACTGATAACCATATTGAATATTATAACAATCTGCGACACATCTGGATCTGGGACACTTTGATCCTTGTCACCACATGTTATTGTTGTTGAATTGCCAGCTTTGTAGATTAACTCTTCAGTGCAGTTCCATGTTGGGAATTGAGCACATTTTCTTATAATGAAACTGCAACTTTGTAGCTCTTTTATGCTTAAATATAAGGAATTTAAAATTTATCTTTTTATGAGTTCAAAACATTGTACAAAAGAGGCGTTGAACAAAACGGTGTACTTCGAGCTCACTTCTTTTTAGATTAGACATCTAGTATTGTATGATACATAGGTCAGGTTTACTTCTGTATTAATTTTGCTAATGGATTTGTCAATAGGTTGGTGCTTGATGCTGAGAAGATGCCTTTGGTGGTTCCATTTGTTCACACTGGCATGCAAGAGATAATGCCTATAGGAAGCCAGTTTCCACATGTGAGGAAAAAGGTGCGGATTGATAAAATTGTTTTATACTTGACAGCCTCATGTAGAAATTATCAAAATCTTCTATATTGTTATTGATGTGAAGTAATTCTACAATATTTATATTTGTTAAATTTCAACCATAGATTCAATCTAAGATCACCTTTTGCAGGTTACAGTACTTATAGGTGATCCAATAAAAGTTGATGACCTGTTTATGGCAAGTAAGGAACAAGGTTTATCAAAAATGGAGATTTACGATACTATATCACAGCGTGTTGGGGAAAGGCTGCAGGAATTGAAAAATGAATTAGATGAACTCGTCTATCAGAATTCCTTGGAAAATAGCCACACACCCCATTTATCAACAATGGAGAAGATCAATGGCATTTTTCAGTTTGATGAGTGGGAAGCATATGACTTTGTCAGCTGTGAAAAAGTGATAGAGAATGAAGATGTTACACATCTGTATCCGGCAAGGTCAAAATCTGAAAGCAATACTTTATCCCATAAAATTTTGGAAAGCAATGGTGCACATCAGCAAGTGGATGGCCTTAAACACTTTCTTCATGAAGGTGATATACTTGCAGAAAATGTTGCGTTCCAAGGTGGAATTGTTTCTAGAGTTAAAGAATTCATGGACCCAAGTGAATTGATGGGGTTTGCTGCTAGAGGAATGCTTATGAATGCTAAAAGAAGGTTGGAGCAATCCCTAGCCTCTCATGATTGGAAACAAGCTGTAGCAATGAATTTGGTCTAATGCATTGATTTAAAGGATCAAGTTGCTTAGTTAGAAAATTATTAAGTGGTTCTGCGAATTTGAAGTCTGCGAATTTGAAGTTTTGACTTTGCTCATTTTATGTGGTTATTGAACACAAGTCTGAGCAGTGAGTTTGGTAATGGAAGTTTCTTGTTTTCATTATTGTTTTTTCATTATAGATCTGGTGGCAAGGATGTCTTCTCATGGAAGCAAGTCTTGTGAAGGATGAAATTACATCAGGTTTCAGTAATATGGGCCCATTATTAGCATTAACAAGCTGATTTTTAGGACTGTCCTCAACTAGAACCAGACATGTTGGAACAAAGCAGTTATAGCCAAGTGGGTAGAAGCTTGTGGGTGTACACTGTACAGAGGGAAGATTTTTAGTTGTCATACAGAGAATCAATAACTTTGAATTCCCAGATTAAGACAAATGTTCTGATGACCTTATCCAAGAGAATATGTTTACTACGTTTATGAACAAGCTGATGAGACTTTCTGGAAACATACTGGAAACATTATTTTTTCCCGTATGATATTGGATGGCACCTGTACCTGTCATGTGCTTCTACAGAATGATTGTAAGCTATTAAGTGTCGTTCTGTAAAGTGTCATTATTTGTGAAACTACCTGTCGGTTTTTTTAACAAAGTCTGATCTTTCCATTGTAAATTTTGTTCACTTCTAGGAACGTTTGGACTAAAGACTCCTTTCTGAAAGGAATGCTTTGTTCCACTACCGAAGCAAATGTCAATAATTTGAAACAGCATAAAACATAAGCTATGTGTGATGCGACCATGTAATGCATCATATAATCAAATTCAACAAATCTTGTAACTATTTGTAGTGTATGTGCTTAACATGATGTGATGATTGTAAAATAATATTTTCTTTCATTCTCAATGCCATTAACATGGGCGAAAGCATGGAAATTTAGCACAAGAACATGATTTACTGAATATTGCAAGTTTATTTAAGTCGAATCTTTTTGAACAATGAGATTGTTCTCTGATAGGCAAAATTACTAAAATATGAAAAGGGGTTCAGGTAAAAGAGTGAGCGATGGGTTTCTGGTCTGACTATTGAATTACATCAATTGATTTTTTAATTTAATTGGTTAAACTTGATAGAATTATATTTTCCATGCCCATGTTCATACAGAAGAACTTACTGTTCTTTAATCAGAAGAGGTAAGTACATTGAATGGCGGTTAGTACAACGTTCACCAAAGGCTATCATGACCTGGAGTGTTTTTGAGTTGAGATTTAGTGACCTGTTAATGTTGTGATAATTTGAGTTATAGTATATAGAATAACAAATATTACAAACAAAACTATCACCTGAGTATACGACAAATTGGAGTTTATGAGAAATTTCAATCATAGGATCAAAACAATTTTGATGAGTGATATGATACCTTATACCAGTCATTTACACGACTTTGTAACTAACGTAAAAGGGGCAACAACTTGATGCAAAATAATGAGTTAGGTTCTAGCCTGAAAATAGAAAGGAACAAATTAGAAGTTAATTTTTAGTAATTTCGGGTTGATATGGTGCATGAAATGCCCTTAAATAATCCTCTTAGAAGATTGATTTTCCTTATTATTCCTTGATCAATGTAACTATGAATTGTGTTCTTAGTTGATCAATGCATCTGTCAGGTGACTAGTTCCTGCCATTTTATTTTGATTTATCATTGTCAAAAGTAATTCATACAACACATGCTAGATTGACATTTGAATTTCAAACACTAGCTAGATGCCATACAAATTGAGGTTTCCTGTATAGGTTTGAAATTCAATCAGAACGATTAAAAAAAACTGGCAGAGGCTGTTAAAGGAAAAAGATAACATCTACTTGAAGATACAGTATTTCATGGAACATGAAAGGAAGTTCTAGTTGTTCCTATTAAGCTCCGAGCTCAATATCAAATTCATTAAAATTCAAACAAATATTTCGGTTTGAAGAATGTTGCTCTGAAGACCTTTGTATAACATCACAACAATTATTCGGTCATTTGTAAATTGTGGTTATAATTATGAGGTTGATATCAAGATCAAAATTATTCTCTGAGAGTATGATTGAAGTTGACTTGAGCCTCCAAAAAATGACAATCTTGATATTCATATGCTTCAAATACCAATAATTAAACGTGCACAATAAAATCCTGGAAAATAGGAAGAGTTGTCATCAATAATGTTGCCTATGTATATCGTTTATTTCATTTTTGCTAGCTTGCTATTTTGTTTTTAAAGTGCTAATAAGATACCTTGATAGAATAATATGAAATAATATATAAGCGGAATTAATTATTATTATTATTATTTTTAATTTTAATCTTCTACCTTGTTTCAACACGAGTACAACAATCATACCACGATTAAACATTTTATAATTTTTTCCTTATGCATATGCAAGCACTTGAAATCTGCATACAATAAGAATAAAAAAGGAGGTGGAAACATAATTTAGAGAAACTATTTATGTTGGTTTAGCAATTAGTTTTCAAATTAAAAAAAGTCAAAATTGTTTTAGTAATCTAACTAAAAGAACAAAAATGGTGTGGTTCTAGTTAAGAGTTAATTATGAAACCTTAATTATTAACAAATTATTTTTTGGTGTATATAAGTCAAGAACAAATTCATTTGAGATTCAAATTAATTAACCTAATTTGAAACTAAACTAATACATGAGAGTTGGGACTCACAACAAGACAACGAATTCAATTTGGAAATGAAAATACATTTAGACTAAAGGAATTTAACTTTGCAATAGCAAATATTGAGACCTACGCTCCTTATAGATTGAAAGTGTGAAATTGGTATACCAAAATGATGTCAGAAAGCTACAGGAGAAATTTGTGAGCTCCAGGACATGTCCTTTGGCAAAGGGTAGAGGCTAGTTGTGCTTAAGGGGTAGATGTCCCAAGGTGATGCTGGTAGTTCAATGGTGAAATGCTATAGGATTAGATTGAGATATTTTCTAGGTTATTTGGGATCTAGAATTGACTATTGCCCATCTAGAACCTACACAAATAGAGAGAACAACAAAATATAAGATGTTCAAAGGCCATAAATACATTGGTAATGAAAAACTTAACCAAAGAATAAAACATATTAAAATGCGATAAAAATTAAAGTTGAAAGATAAATTGAGTAGACAAGGGTAGAGATAAGTTTTTGGAGAAGTTTGATGGTGCTAGGAGGTGTCCTTCGATAAAGGGGCACATCAAGGGGAGGATGTCCAAGGGGCGGTGTGTGGCAACGATGTCCAAATGCTTCAAAACTTTTAGGGACACTATGATAGTCTACAAACACTTTTTTAATACACACAACACATATT
Organism: Cunninghamia lanceolata; assembly: GCA_027924645.1. Taxonomy (NCBI): domain Eukaryota; kingdom Viridiplantae; phylum Streptophyta; class Pinopsida; order Cupressales; family Cupressaceae; genus Cunninghamia; species Cunninghamia lanceolata. The sequence continues at coordinate 17,073,329 of BSBN01000237.1, read as the reverse complement.
TGCTGTAGAACTCTTGCAAAGCAAGAAAACTTATAGAAAGACTGTTAAATTAGAGTTTGCCTTAGTTAGCCCCCTTATGGGTTTTCTAACATGAATCCACAACATACTACTAATGCAAACAAGGGTATTCAAATTATGGCAATTGGTCAATGTCTACAATGGATAATACAGGCGTAAATAAATAAAACCTAGTAGACAAACACAAGGGACAAAACTAGGAGATCAACAAAGATACATGTATAAGGGCTTGTGAACAAAAAGATGGCAAATAATGGTGATGACAAGGGAGTATGTAAGAATGGATAAGTAACAATGCGTTTTAATGGCTATGGAGATTGAAATGGGTAACATAGCAATGTGGGGAGAGTGAAAGAAAAACACAAGAGGGTTAGACCAAACATAAAGCAAGATCCAAAGTAATGCAAGACTCCCAAGTAAAGCAAGACTCCAAGAGACTAATCTCCAACAAAATCTCCAAGAAATCATTAAAATAGAGGATTCTCAAGAATGCAAGGATGATCAAACGAGAGGAAAGAAGGCCTATTTATAGGTTTATGAAAGGTTTTAGGTGGAGTGATTTGGAGAAATAGGTAGTGAGGGCATTAATGAGCTACCACCATAATTTGGTAAGAAAAATTGCTAAAACTAGCACCCACCAAGGGGTGCTCTGGGGGGGAGAATGTCCCAATAGGGCACAAGTGGCATTTAATGTTGGGACTCCCAAATCTTTAGGGAAGATAAATGAGGACAATCCAAGGCAATTGGAAGCAGTTTCACATCAATAGGATCTTTGGAAGGGAAGAAATAAGGGAAACAAGGCAAAAAGAAGGGTCAAATACACAAGAAGAGGGAGACATCAAAATTAAATGCTAAATGAGATAGATAAGCATCACATGGGAGATGGTGAATATAGATTACACAAGGGTCAAAAATACATGAAAGAATGGAATCAAGAAACATTGGGATAAACAGAGACCAACAACATTAGGCTAGGCGTGAACAAGGGTTAAACTAGGATGAACATGACTACACAAAGTGTGAACAAGATAAAAACATGGTTGAAAACACATACAAATGGGAACACCTAAAATGAATGAAAAAAATGACAAAATTTTATGTTATTACACTAACTTTTTTAGGAACTATAAGCACTAAAAAAACACACGAGCCTACATGGCAGTTTGATGATGATTTGACAATCTAGCTCATGACCCTCGAAGGTGTGAATTACACTTCTCTCATCATTTTTACACTTGATGATGCATCCTCTATCCTATTTATCCCTTTGACCATCTTTTCCAACCCCCAAAATGAGTTCCAAGACTTCATGCTTGTCAATGAACCTTATGCAGATCCTCAACTAGAGGGTTGCTCGAGAGACCTTAGGGTCACTCAGGCAACCTATCCTTATGTTGCAAAGTTTCTCGAGTGACTTACCCTAGTAAAAGAGACAACCCAATTCTTGAAAGGGGCAACCTTGTCATCTTTTGACATGTGCGATTTATTTCAAGTCCGCCAAGTTTACTCTTGTTTTTGTTTCTATTTGAGAGTTCTCTCCTATCTAATTGAACCACCACTCCTAATTGTTTCTATTTTCCCTATCAGTATGTTTATCACTGTTAGTTGAAACCCCTAGTAATAGCTCAATCAATCTCTTGTTCTCTCATCATTAACCTCTGTAATATTCTAATAAACTCTCTAGTTCACTCCCAATCAACCCCACCATTGGTGTTGCTTCTCGAATCTATAAATACCCCACTCCTCTCTTATTTTAGAGGAGGTTAATTTTCTTAGTTACATCATAGACCCCATAGCTATTCAGATTATGGCAATTGGTCAATGTCTACAATAGATAATAAAGTTGTAAATGAACAAAACCTAGTAGGCAAACACAAGGAACAAAACTAGGAGATGAACAAATGGATATGTATAAGGGCTTGTGAATACAAATATGGAAAATAATGGTGATGACAAGGGAATACACAAGAATGGATAAATAATAGTGGGTTTTAATGACTATGGAGATTGAAATGGGTAACATAGCAGTATAGGGAGATAGAAAAGAAAACATAAGAGGGCTAGACCAAGCATAAAGCAAACTCAAAAGTAAAGCAAGACTCCAAGAGGCTCTAAGATCCAACAAAATCTCCAAGAAAACATTAGCATAGAGTATTCTCAAGAATGCAAGGATGATCAAATGAGAGGAAAGGGCTATTTATAGGTTTAAGAAAGGTTTTAGGTCTAGTGATCGAGATAATTGGTAGGTGAAGGCATTAATGAGATGCCACCAAAATTTGGTAAGAAAATTTGTTATATCTAGGCACCCCTCAAGGGTACCCTAGGGGGATGATGTCCCAAGGGGGCATGAGTGGAATTTAATGTTGGGGCTCCCAAATATTTATAGAAGATAAATGAGAATGATCCAAGGCAAGTGGTTTGACATTAACAGAATCTTTGAAAGGTGAGAAATAAGAGGAACATGGAAAAAGGGAGGTTCAAATACAAATGAAGAGAGAGACACCAAAATTAACTGCTAAATGAGAGAGATAAAAATCACACAAGAGATGGTGAACAAAGCTTACACAATGATAAAAAAAACACATGGAGAAAAGGGAATCACAAGATACACAAGGATAAACAAAGACCAAAAAATTAGGCTAGGTGCAAACATAGGTTAAAGTAGGATACAAATGATTACACAAGGTGTGAACAAGACAAAAACAAGGCTAAAGCACATACAAATGGGGACACCTAAAATTAATGCAAAACATGATAAAAGTAGTTGTAGGTTATGCATTTTATATTATTACACAACTTTGGTAGGAGCTAATACCTAAATTTTTTCTAATAATTATAAAACTATTCTTCAACCTAGTAAGTCAAAATTAGCTAAGGAGTGCAAGTGCAACATCGCATTATGCCATAATATCCTTCTTTGGAAACATACCTCCAAGGGGTAATGGCGACTCCTTCTGCGCACGTCCCGTGCACCATGACTATGTCTGACATGAGCTCCCAAGACCGAGCAGGCTATCTGAGCGTGTCCTAACTATGTCTAGGAGCGGATCGGGTGTAAAAGTAGATCCTATGCATGTCTCGATTGGGAGGGAATGGTGCATAGAGAAAAACCCTAAGGGTAGGGGGTCTTTGTCCTCTGAGCGAGAAAATTCAAACGTGACTTCATAGTCTTAGTCAGTGGTGCTAGTTGTTGGTTCATCGATTAATGTTGGACACAACACTGCTAAGGTTGCTTCAGACTACCCTCTGAAGTCATTTTCTGATGTTGTTACCAATTCTAAAGCTTAGACACACCCATCATAGGCTAGGGTAAGGCCTATGCCTTGTGCTCGTTCTTCTCATGTGGTGATGTGTGGCCTTGAGATCATAGAAAATGAGGGTTTCTATATGAAGTGTGGAGTGATCTGCAGGTTTAATGACTTATGGCCCTCTCTCTCCAATTTGCACAACAAGGTTATGGAATCTTGGAAGCCTCTTGTGGTTGGATAGATTGAGCTTTATCTCAGTGCAAGGGGGTTCTTCATAGCAACTTTTGCTTCCTCTAAGGAGTGAGACTTGTTAGGAATAGTAGACAAAAGATATCAAATAAATGTAGATAAAGATTAAATAGAGGAATGAAAATACACAGAAATAAAATTGCGAGAGACAATTTTAACGTGGTTCACACAAACTCGGGCTACATCCACCAACATAGAGTCCAATATTATTATCCAGCAAATAGAACCGATTACAACCAATAATCTTGCAACTCAAATACGCTACAATACACTACAGATACAATATCAATTGTAACCCTAGGCTTTTCACCTTCTCCAACCATTTTTATCAAGACTTATGGTGGTTACAATAAAAGGGTTTTTATATGTCGGCTAATAGAAAAATAACTCCTGACATCTTTATTAAATAATAGGCAAATTTTGCTTTGGGGGCATTGCCCCTGAGCCCCCGGGCCCCGCAAGAGGAGCTCCGCTCCCCTGCACTCCCCTATTAAATACTTTGGGGAGAAATTACACCAACAAAAGTGGGGAAAATTTAACCTTCGAGTCTGATTGGGCTCCATATAACAAGACTTAGTGCTCGATAGGGTTTGGATGTGGGGCGATCATTTGTTGTCCATCAAGCCATGGGATCACTCTTTCAATCCCCTCACTGAACTGCTTAATACCACACCAATATGGGTTCAACTATTGAATCTCCCTCTCTAGTTTTGGGAGGATTCCTACTATGAAGCCATTGGCAATGCTTTAGGGCACTTCTTGAAGGTGGACTCTATGACCTCAAATTTAGGGCATACTATGGTGGCTCGTGTATTAGTGGATATTGACATTTCCAAATCCCTCAATGGAGATGTTGTTTTGATGGTTGAGGACATGCCATGGACACAACTGTTGGACTATGAGGGTCTCCCTTTTAGGTGTAAGGGATGTTTCTCTATTGGTCATTTAGCCTCTGGATGCCTTCATTCTCATCATAAGGGTGTGACTACTTGGTGGAAGAATGCAGTCCTCACCAATCATTTGATTGTTTGTGCTTCCTCAATGGATGGCTCCTCCTAGGTGGGCGAGTCCTCCTAGGAGGGTGATTCTTTCTAGGTGAATGAGCTTCCCTAGGATTCTTTATTTCTCGCTCCTCTAGGGGAGCCTATGGTGACTAGGACTACTATTGCTTATCATGTTAGGTCTTCCTGACTCTCAGTCTTTGGATGCCTCTATTGGGCCTTTGACTCACTTATTGGCCTTGTCTACCGAGGGTTAGATTACTACCTTGTCTATCCTTGATTCATCTTTTGCGCTATCAGCTTCTCTCCCAGTGCGTGATTACTCTTTGCTTGCAGTGTATGTTGAGGATCCCCTCCTCTCGCCTCGCTTTGAAGGTTTTCACTCACTCTTCTTGGTCGATTGTTCAGAGAAAGAAGAAGGGACTCCCCAAATCTATTGTTGCTTCATGACCGAGGGTTAAGGGAGTTATATTTTTCCCTATGGATTTGGGGTTGTTTAGACCCATTGTTTTGATTTGTAGCTCGGTTGCTGTTTCTCTTTTGTTTCTGTACTATTTTTGTGTTGTTTCTGGCCTATTTTGCTCGCCCTGCGGGCTCTCGTTTGTAAAGGGTTCAACCCCTTGTTAGCTTCTTATCTTAATAAAAAACATCCCATTATGCCATATTCAACCTTGATGCTCTTTAAACTTCATTTCAAACTATTCATAGTGTTGAGGCTTGCTCCATGGCGGGACAACATTCTTTTTTGAAAAATCTGTAGTATTTAGTTAGGTTACATTGTGGATTGTAAAAAAATCATGCTTTGATCACTAATTTTTATACATGATAGTTGGAATTAGCTATTGAGCTCTCCCAATGACCATAAAATGTCAAGTTGGTCCCTTCCTCTTCTATATGTTAACCAATATCCCTTATTCGATAAGACTTGAATTTTTCACCCTTATGCTATCACATTAGAATAAGAAACATTCATATTGATGCTCTTTTGACCTTCATTCTCTCTTTAGCTTGTTCTTCCATCATTCTTGAAATGGAATCTTGTACCTAGACTTCTAGAACTTGTGGATCACTTCTTCCTCTAAGTTACTTTTTCCTTCTTGTTTATGTGCCCATCCACATCTACTTGCTTGGACCAAGGTAGAGTCTTATTGCACTTATTTTTCGTAGAGTAGTTATAAGGGAACTAAGATAATAAGGAGAATGTTTTCTTTCTTCATCTATGACAAATTATATATTCTTATATTTCATTTTGTTTTGTAAATCTCTATTCCTAGTTGCTAGATATAAAATATTTTTGTTTACATGACACTTAATTGTGAAACATAGAAATTTGAATATTGTAAAATTCATTTCTCATACTTAGAGGTAGATTATATATAAACACCAAATCTTGATTGTGACAGTGTACACTAACAAACTAGAATATTCCCCATCAACTCAAATTGATAGTATGTTAGTGATAGGAGTTGTACTAGTAGTTATAGGATCAAAATCATAAAACACAACAATGCTAGGACTTCTTCTAGTAGTTATAAGATCAAATCATAAAACACAACATACACACCTACACCTACAAAGGTCAAAATGAGGAGGAAGTACTAAGGAATAGTTTGCTAAGCTTTAGTGTCAAAGAAAAGGAATCACTCATGGTCTAGGATGATCCAAGATGCCAATGACGAAAGCATCTGCTCAATGCTTTACAATTAAAGAAGAGACTTAATAGGAGATTCAAAACACTCAATGAAGATGAACAAACTCTAGGAATAGTATAAAAGAATATCAATATGTGTGGACCAAGTCCACAGTGGGTGGGACCACAATGTGAAGGTCAAAAAAAGTTTAGGGTTTGAGCTAGTAGATCACTAGCAACTTATAGTGGTGTACCTAGTGAGTGATTGGCATGATGATCTTGTAGACACCTAAAATTGTCTTGACCTTGCAAGCACTTTCCCACATCAATTCCACTACTAATTATCCCTTTCACCAATTAATTAAATAAAAATAAAATTATTTAATTAATTTATCCCAATGCATCCCTAACCATTCATCCTTAGCCATTCATCATTAATTCATCCTTAGTAATGAATTAATTCATTTATTACTAGACCTTACAACATCATTCACAATTAATTAATTAAATATTCTAAATTTTATTTGATTAATTTCTCCATCTCCTAATCTATATTAATTAAATAAAATATATTTAATTAATCTCCCCTAGCCTATGACCTAAGCCTAGCATAATTGAATAAATACCAATTATTTAATTAGCTACTCTAACCTACCTAGCCCGTAGACCCAAAATTAATTAAATAATCCTTATTTAACTAATTTTAACCACTAATTAACTGACTCACTAATTTTTTACAGCCACATTAATTAAGTTAAACACTTAATTAAATGGGTCAAACCTTGATTAACCCATCTCCCCACACCCTTTGAATAAAAAGAATAAAAATAATTTTTTATTCAAAGGGGGACACATGACCCTACCACCTCACCTTTCCTCTTTCATGTTAGAGCTCTTTTTTATGCAAAGAGCTCACACATGTGTTTGCCAAATGAACACATGTGTCACATGTCATCCCATTCACCAATTAACTCAAATTTTTTATTCCAAATTCTCCCATGGAAATTAATTTTTTATTTCCTCACAAGTCTTAATCCTCATTAATGCAAAGCCTTCCGAAGGTGAATTTAAAATTCTAAAATAATCACAACCCTCCATTTTTTTTATGAAGATCTAGTCCTCCATCTCGTCTCTTCATCTCCACCCTTGGATTTGAAGTTTGAATCTCAACCATTGATCTCAAATCCCCTCCAAAATGCCTATTTATACAAGCTCATCTCAAGACATTTTAATCTCATCTTCATTGCATCATTACCATGCCAAATAGCCTCCCATGTCATTTCATAGCATCCTCACTATGCCAAAATTTCAATCACATTAAGCCATTAGTATCATTATCATGCCAAAATCATTATCCATTTGTTAAATCCTCCATTAAATCCAAGTTGTGTTGAGTTTACAAGAGCAATCCACATATTTTCTACTTGGGTAAAGCTAGGAGAGACTTGGGTACATCTCTCCTCCACCTTATCAAGGAGATTGAAGGCTTTTGGAAGGTATAATCTCTTTTGTTTTGAGTTCTTTTCATGTTATTCAGTCTTTCAAATCTTTTTCATCTTCAGATCTATACAAATCCTTTAACAATGGGGTGGAAGCACAAAGTTGAGGATGGAAATGGAGGACATGGTTGGGCATTACATATTTTGGTAGAATTAGATATTCGATTAGGCTTAGACACCCAAACCTTATTAGATATCTGGTAGCACTTGATATCTAAATGGACTAGATATCTGGTCATGAACAAGATATCTAGTATCAATTGATAAGATATTTGTTCTTGACACATTTTTCAAATTTAAATTTCCCCCCTTTGTTTGCCTTGATTTTAGGTTCAAGATTCCAAACCAAAGGCTTGGATCTACAACTACAAACATGATGAAATCCATTATTTAGGAATTTCATTTTGATCGATAAGGTTGATGACTTTATATTGCTATTTTTTAACAAAATTAAAGGGTTTTGTAGAGGACGATGTCTACTTTTCAAACATTAAAATTTTTCAAACTTTTACTCTAGGTTATAAATTATTTATTATTTTTCATACTTAATGTCTCACAAACTTGAAAAGGTTTACCTTATTATTTGTTAATAATTTTTGATTGACATCTATTTTAAAAAAACATATGACATCAACCTAAATATCACACTTTACACATTTAAAACATTAGAATGTTATAACTAATTTTTATAGTTAAGGGAATTGTACATAAGGGGTTCGAGTTTTATACCTTAGTCCTATTAAATAATTAATAACAAATATATACTTAATAAAAAAATATAAAAAAATTCAAACCACACCTTAACATTATTTTTATTTGTTCACAAAAGGACTTTAAAAAATACTTACATTTACTAGTCCTTAAAGATTCCCTACACATAATTTTGCATTCATCAAAGTAAAAAAATACCACTTTTGTACATCCTTTAATTAACCAACTTTTTTTTGGAAATATTGTCATTGATGTCAAAGGCACGTAGTCATAAGTAAGGTTATTGATGTCAAGTTCAAGTATGATGAGTTAACCGTTGAAGAGCAAAGCGTAATACATCTATTACACCTTACCGTTGAAGAGAGTGGGTGGTCGATTTAAAAGATTTGGATCTAAACATATTGAAGTATGTGAAAGATAATGTGAGATTGGCACCAAAAAAGGAAATGATTCAAATTTACAATGAAATTTTCACTAAGAGGGCCGACCTCCTTAATATAGGCTGACTTCATGCAAAACTAGACCGACTTCATTATGGACGACCTCCTAAATACAAGCCAAATTCATGCAAAACTAGGCTGACTTTATTATGGCCATGTTGGAGTCCAAAACAACATCGAGAGGGGGGGTGAATCAATGTTGTATAAATTTTACAATTTTTTACACCTTTTGACTTACAGGATAAAGAGAGAGAAAGACATCAATAATTTGTTAACACACATATGCACAATTATAATATTGAAGGCATGAAATATATGAACACATGAAGAAACACAAGTTATGAGACCAAGACACAAAAGATTATACGAGAGGAAAACCCTCCTGGGGTAGAAAAACCTCTCAAAATTGCCTCACTGGCTTATTCAAACCTCACTAGTTACAACAAGGTCTCACTGACCATTCAAGCCGCACTGGCTACAAAGAGGTCTCACTGACCAACAAAGCCTCACTAGCACATAAAGCCTCATTGGCAAATGCAATCACCATTATCAAAACAATACAAGTAATACAGAGGGTTTCTCTATTTCAATACAAGCCCCTGAATTTTCATATTTCTGTTCAATCACACTCAATCTGATTTGCATATCAATCTCATGATCTCTGCACAATCAAATCACCCGTGTGTTCATACTTGGCATGGTTCAATCTATAAGTTCATTGCATAATATCTTCAACATGTGTTTTTCTCATCACATACAAAACATAATGTTTTATCTGCATTTTCTCTTAAACATAATTTTTCACAAAAATGTCTTCAACACTGCATGATTGTCCACACACACACTCACAATCATACAATGCACCTGCAAAACCAATATATATGAAATGACCATTCATATTCTTCTTCTGCATAAATATTTCCATCTTGCAAGAAAAATAAAATCAATCTTTTCAAGACCAATCCCTCTTTGTATATTCATCTTCATCATTAAATCATTTTCATAACCATACATATTCCTTTTCCCAAAACTTCAATCTACAAAAATTAAACTTTTGATATATTCCTCTCCTCATCTTCAAACTCTTCATCTCCTCTACATAAGAAAAATCATACACTTGCAATAAAAACTTTTCACCTTCTTTTTGCAATTTTCCTCTTTCAAAAAATCAAAACCTTTTCATCTTAAAAAATGACTCTTCAATCTCTTCAATTTGCAATAATAAAATCTTCAAAGAATTTTATCCAATCTGCTTTGAGAAGAAATAAAACTTCATTAAATTGAATGTCTTCAACAATTAAAAAAATCATCTGCAAATAAAAATGACTTCAATCCTTCATCTTCAGATCCATTCTTTAAATCTTCTCACCACTTTAAATTTGCCTTCTTAAAAACATTCTTTTCCTTATATTCCTTCTAAAAAACCTCTTCATATTCCTTCCAAGAATATTTTTTTTTTCTTTTTATCTTTATATTCCTTGCACGAGAGATAAAGAGGGCCACTTGAGTTTCAAAAATAGAAAGTAAGTTTCAAAAATAGAAATTAAATCTTCATAAAAATCCCTTAAAAATTGCTTTTAAGAACTCTTCAAAAACTACCTTTTATACTGGCTAAAAATAGCCTTTAGCAAATCTTATTTGTAGTCTACACAGAGAAGACATTCATAGGGACGTCACGGTATGATCTCGAAGAAGGTAGTCAATATTTAAATATCATCCATTGATATTACATTTTGCGCTCACCAATTTTCAAATGATAACCTTCGATTAAGTTTTTCCCGCTCAAGCACTTATTGTAGAAACTGGCGGTATTGGTTATTGTAGGAAGAGGGCCGGTGGTCACTATGTATTAAGAACCCTTTGGCAAGTCAAGATAAGTGGATTGACCTGTGATAACGGGTCACTGGCTTTTTATAACAAAAGTAACTTTTTCAAATGATGGGCTTAGAAAGTTATGACATAGGTATTGTGTTAGAAGTTAGAACTCTAGGAATAGACTTAGGGTTTAAAGACAATAAGAATGACAAAAAATTAAACCCTAGTAATACCAACCAAATGTCAGTGAAGGCTTATCTTGGTAGAGAGAAACTTGAAGGCATATGCAGACATTCATAAGCATGATTTGCAGATCAATTATGAGAGCAAAAATGGTCTTGAAACATGAAGACAAAGAAAGCAATTTTGCTCAATATTTGTATCCTCACACTTGAATCATGAAAGCATTCTAATTTGTTTCTTCTTTAAGTCATGAGGATTTATGAGAATAACATCAAACTTCACCCCAACCAACATGATATGAAACAAAGATATGACATCATCTTCTAAAGAATTTCAACCTCCTTTTGTGAACACTTGAAGCACCAACATTTGTGAATGTTTAAGATACCAACATATGAACAACATAACAACATCATGATTCCAACATCATATCAACTGCCAATATGTTACCTTCACAATAAGCATTCTGATAAGAGCCATGAAGATCAATATATATGATGAAATCCTTTGAGCCATAAACAAGAATATAAGATGATCATTTCATGACATGAACTTCTCCATCATATATTTAATGTCCCTGTTATCTGCAAGACATCAACCTTATTTCAACTGTGTCATAAACAACTGTCATCAAGAAGTAACCAAGAAAACACCACTCTGATCAAGCATAAAGACAAGATGAACTCATATGAAGAACATGAACCTCCATCTGAATACAAAGACATGAACAACTTTTGAGAGCATCACACCATGAAGCATCATGAATGAACTGAAGTATGTCATGAAGCAACATAATATCCAATCCAACATTATCAAACCAAGTCTTATGAAACATGAGAGATAACAAATTCAAACGACTCCTGAAATGAGAAATCACCTGACCATTGACATCACATGTCACATTGTCATCACCCTAAATTCACTTTAACCATGAAGATCATAAAGAACTCCTGAAACATCCTACCATATGAAGACAAACATCAACTCCATGTATGATCTAACTTTCATTATGATGTACTTGCATCATCAACTCAACACCTTTTTGACATCAATGACAATCAATCTTCATCAAGCCGACCTCCTTTTTTGAAGCACAAAAGAACAGTATATAATATCACTGTGTGGTGTGATTTCCATATAGACATTCACGATTCATTTTATGAGGTACATTTTACTCTATAAAACAACGATTACATTTTACAAAGGAGCAACGATTAGTAAAGGCAGAAGTTAATATTAACAAAGTGGTGTGATCTATTTTAAAAGGGCAGCGACCTATTTGAAGAGGTGTATATTTAGTAAGAGGTGCTGATCTTTGTGAAAGGGTATGTCTCTTACCCTCCTTGAAGACATATGAGAGGCAAATAATTTAGTTGTTTTAGAGCAAGCAATCAATGAATATTTTCTGAATATAGAGAAGAAGGAAGAGAAGAATTATGAAGTGTGAATCATATTTATATTAAGAAGATATTGAGGATATATTTGTGATTGAAAGCAAGATATATAAGTGTTGTGGAAGGAATCATTCAGATCAACCAAGAAAGGATAAATAGGTTGGAGCCTGTTGGATAGAGGTTGGAGCCTATTGTTGAGATGGAGCTCAAGTTTTGTAAAAGGTTGAAGCCTGTGATTCTGTGATTGGAGATTGAAGTCTCTTGTGAGTTGGAGCTCACTAGTTGTATGTAAAGTAGGTTGGAGCCTACAAGAAAGAAGAAGAAGAGAAATATAATATATAAGCAATATTTTACCATGGTTTTCTCCTGCAAGGGTTTCCACATAAAGTCATGTGTTGTCATTATGTTCTAAATTGCTAAATTTTACTTGAGTATTTTGTTGTGGTTAATTAAATTAGAGAAAAGTAAAGTTTTTATTATATATTGATTCAACCCCCCTCTCAGTATAACTAAGTGCTCACCAATTGGTATTAGAGCGAGTTCCTTTAGAGATAGATTAATAGCTAGAAGGTAGATCTAAGAAGAGCACTCATGGCTGGACAATAAAGTTATGGTTTCTCATAAAAAATGGCACCATTGTTTGATGGAACAAACTATACAATCTAGAGAATAATAATGAAGACATATCTTAGTGCTTTGGGGTATGAAATTTGGTAATATGTGGAAGACATATATATTATACCTACTACTCATCTTATGGATAAAGATGCTAAAAGAGAAAGTGAGAACAATTCAAAGCTATGGACACAATATTATTTGGATTGTTAGAGACCAAATTCATAAAGGTGATGCATTGCAAAAATGCCGAAGAAATATGGAACAAGTTAAAAAGCATATATGAAGGAGGTGACAAAGTGAAAAAGGATAAGCTTGAAAGTCACAAGGAAAGATTTGAAAGCCTCAAAATGAGAGAAGAAGAGAACATAGCTGACTATATTCTTCAAGTTGATGAAATTGTTAACTTGGTGAAATGATCAAGGAAGTTGTTAGGATTAAGGTGGCATCAAACTTGTAATTCATATGTAATTAATTACTCCTAATATTGTTTGTAAATCACCCATAAGGGATGAAAGGTTTCACCAGCAGCAGGCTTGTTTCAGCTACATGTTTATATTCAGTCCTCGACACTAATTCATCCACAATGGGGGGTCATAGGGGGGTTTACCCCTTGCGAGGGGTCAGGGGGCTACATGCCCCGATGGGGATTCGAGGGAAGCACCCTTGAAACCACTTTTATTTATGTAAATCTGGACCGTTCATCATTAGGTCACAAATTTGACGATCGATATTATGTCAATTTTCTTGCCCTAGAAGGTAACCCCCTTTTATAAGGATATTTATACTGCATTTTTATTAGAGTTGAGAGTAACAAGTAGCGCTGGATTGAAGACTGAAGAAGGAGAGGAAGTGCATGTATTGTAATCTCATATTTGAAGATAATACAACTTGGAGCCTCTTTTCTTGGTAGAGTTTTTTTACCTTAAAGGGTTTTCTCCATGTTATATGCCGTGTTATGTGTTCAGTTCTTAGTGCATTTTATTTTTGTGTAGTGGGTTTTAATTTCTGTTGCAATCTCTATTGATTCTACATTGTTTGGAGTACATAAATAAGGTTTGAATCAGATTTCTATTGTGTGGTTTTGGTGCAGGAGCACCTACCTGACAGCTGGTCTTGATAAGGCAGTTAGTAGTTTATGTCTTGTTTGTGTTTCCAAGAAGGTCTGTTAGACCAAATGCATGTAATAAGGTCATGCTGATCATGATAAGATCATGCTGACCAGGCTTTTGCTATTTTTAGCTAGTTAGTTATAACAGCTGTCATGATGTATGTTCGGTGGGATCTCCCAGCCGCTTGGAGAGTTCCCAGCCGCTTGGAGTCGGGTCAGTAGTACTCGTAGGGAAAGTCTTTATAAGCATGAGATCGGTTGATATGGCATATACAGTTAGATATCATCGATCGGCAGTTTAGTATTGCATTAAGCAGAGGAGGTTGAGTGTTCTGTGTGAGGAACATCATATTGTATTGCATCTTTGAATCAATAAAGATCCTGTTTGTGTTCTTGCTCTGGTTGGATTCCTTTGTGTAATCGATTTGCTGGTTTGAGAGGGTTTCATGGATTTCCTGATCCATTCCACCGGTTGACTCATCTGATCGGTGGAATGGTAATGTACAGTAGGTTAGTAGGTAGTTTGTTTGTTTGCATGCAGGTGTGCAGGATCACGGTCGACGGATGTTGAGAAGCCTAGCATCCTCATGTGCTAGGTTGAGCTGATTGTGTTGGAAGATCACCCTGAGGTTGGATCGGGTCATCCCTGGAGGATCGGCGAAGTGAGATTTCGCTAAGTAAAGAAGTTCGTGAAGACGGCATCATCAGGATATCTTGGTGAATATCCTGCAGTCGGGTTAGGCATCGTCATCCGGATAAGTGAAGATGAACATGATGCAGTTGAGCGCATGAAGTGTGGGTTCGTCGGGGTGATCATCATCTGGAGTTGCCGAGGAGGAGTGCATCGGCATCAGGTAGAAGATCGGGTCAGGAAACTGTTGGAGTTTGCATGTTGCGAGAGCATCAGGATGTTTTAGGTCAGACATATACTAAGTGTATGTATCGGCATCAGGATCATCTATCGGGAGTGCCAAACATCCGCATATCGCGAGCAGATGCGGGAGAGAAAGTTCATGTTTTTGACTAAGTGTTAAAGAGGTCATCAGGATATTGGATGACGTCATCGTCATCAGGATATTGAGATATCCCCTTATACGAGTTTATACTGCCGTCGTTAAGTGCTAAGGTATCGGCGGAAGTCCGTGGCAGGAAGTTGTGTTAACATCATCAGGAGGTTTCGAAGAGGACCGGATAAAGTAGATCATGACGCTGTTGCTTGTGTCGTCGGCTAGCGGAGCATCGAAGGTAAGCTACTGAAGGTGGTCGTCATCAGGATATTTGAACAACCGGATATTTGGATATCCTGCTGACGAAGACAGTGTTGAAGGTCATGATGATGACGATGGAGTTCGGTGCCCGATGAACAGTGCAACCGGAGGATGTTTGCGCCCGCTGAACATCATGATGATGATGTTAGAAGGAAGGCGGAGGAGGTGAATAGTAGTCGGCAGGAGGATGATTGTGATCGTCCGAAATATGATGATGCTGACTGTGTAACACGAAACATGATGATGTTGTTGGTGGTTTTAGGAAATATGATGATGATGGCGAAGATGATGATGATGAGATTGGTCTGCAGACATTCATGCTATATGTGAAGGTTATAGTGTGGATGCCTCTGCATCATAGTGGTATTAGAGCTCAGCAAAAGGTCTGGGCTGTTGTGTGGTGATTCTGTCACCGAAAGGGCAGAGGTAGAGGTAGAGTTGAATTGTGTGATTGTGTGTTGATTGAGAGGTTGACAAAATGCCTCCTAAAGGTAGTGGTACTGCAAGGGAATTGCAGGAGATGAAGGAGAAACATGCTAGAGAGATGAGGAAGATGAAGGAGCTTGCTGAAGCACTTCAAGCCAGGCTGACAGCCCTGGAAAAGAACAAAAAGAGGGAAGTGGAAGACAGTGAGTCTGAAGAAGAAGAAAATACTGTTGAAGAGTATGAAGAGGTAGCTGAAGATCTGGATGCTGAAGACCAGAGATTGGCAAAACTGTTAAAGGCAGTGCAGAGTGAAAAACCTAAGGTAAAGGTTGATGTCCCCAAGTATACTGGAAGCTTGAATGAAGATGAGTTGTTGGATTGGATTGCTGCACTGGATAATCACTTTGAGTGTGAAGATGTTGCTGAGGATCAGAAGGTAAAGATTGCAAAGACCAAGTTAGGAGGTCATGCTTTGGTATGGTGGGATTATGTACAATCTGAGAGAAGGAAACAAGGGAAGTCTAAGATCACTTCATGGGATAAGATGGTAGCAAGGATCAAAGGGAAATTCTTGCCAAGGGATTATGAAATCCAGATGTTTAAGAAGCTGCAATTTTTAAAGCAGAAAGACAGGGATGTGAAAGCATATACTGAGGAATTTTATCTGTTAAGTATGAGATCTGGTCATCATGAGAATGAGGTAGAAAAGGTGGCTAGGTACTTGGCTGGTTTGAGGTTTAACATACAGGATGAGTTAGTGTTAGCTAACCCTAAGAATGTGGAAGATTGTTATCAAATGGCAATCAGGATTGAAGAGAAGATGAATAGAGGACATGATAAGTCCATGAGAGGAAGAGGAAACAATAGGGGAAGAGGAACAGCCCCTGCACAAAAGCAAACCAATGAGGGTCAAGAAGACACTGGTAAAGGACAGGGACAGTCTGATTTCAGAGGTGGATGGAAAGGTAATAGAGGAAGATTTGGAGGTGGTAGAGGTTCTACTACATTTTCAGGAAAGTGTTACACCTGTGGTGAGTTTGGTCATCCATCTTTCAAATGTCCAGAAAACAAAGGTTCATCATCCAGAAATGATAGAACTAGTGACAAGAGAGTACAACTGGTACAAGAAGAGAAAGTAGAAGAAAGTGCACAGAGTTCAAACAAAGGTCCTGATAATGTTGGATATCCAGAGAGTGGAGAATCATTGATGTTAAGTAGAATTAGTTTGCAGGCATCAAAGGATATGATGCAAAGAAGAGCTCTTTTCAAAACCACATGCAAGAGCAAAGGTAAGGTATGTAAGGTTGTCATTGATACTGGTTCAACAGACAACATGGTATCTCAGGAAATGGTGGATAAACTGAAGCTGGAAAAGATTCCACATCCACACCCTTACAAGACATCTTGGGTGAGTGATAGGCAATCACTTTTTGTCTCTGAACAGGCATATGTGGATTTCCAGATTGGGCCATATCAGGATAGAATCTTGTGTGATATTTTGCCTATGGAATGTTGTCACCTACTGTTGGGTAGACCATGGCAATTTGACAGAAGGGTACTGTATGATGGGTATGCTAATACCTACACCATCAAGAAAGATGGGAAGATTATTAAGTTGATGCCATTGCAGGCAAAAGCTGCAGTACAGAAGGCAGCTCAAATCATTTTAATGGGAAAGAAGGAATTTGTGCAGATGCCTAGAGGAACAGGCATAAAGGCAGATAAGGATACTGCAGGGAAAGGAGTTGTTACAGACAACAAGCTGAAGAAAGTTTCAGTTGTGACTGACAGAGGTCAGCAGCAGGTTCAGAAACAGGGGTGCAACCAACCATCAGTTCAGAAGACTGACAAGGATGTTGTCATAGTTGGGACTATTGCTTGTCCTATAAAGATTGACAGGACGATAGAGTTGCACATTTCAACAGTTCAAGAGGCAGTTCAGCCAGAGGTTTTGGTCAGACAACCTGACAAACACAGGGTATGTGAGAAAAAGGCCTACATCAACAGGCATGAGGATTTACTTGCCAGAAAGCAAGTTACAGTTCAGAAGTCTTGGAGCAGCCAAGAGACAGCAGCAGACAAAGCTGGAGCAGGTCAGAAGATTGACAAAGCAAAGTGTAAAGGTGGAGGACTTCCACATACTAAACTCATGGGACATGAGTTCTTTTCTTTTGGGGAGTATGGTGCAGGAGCACCTACCTGACAGCTGGTCTTGATAAGGCAGTTAGTAGTTTATGTCTTGTTTGTGTTTCCAAGAAGGTCTGTTAGACCAAATGCATGTAATAAGGTCATGCTGATCATGATAAGATCATGCTGACCAGGCTTTTGCTATTTTTAGCTAGTTAGTTATAACAGCTGTCATGATGTATGTTCGGTGGGATCTCCCAGCCGCTTGGAGAGTTCCCAGCCGCTTGGAGTCGGGTCAGTAGTACTCGTAGGGAAAGTCTTTATAAGCATGAGATCGGTTGATATGGCATATACAGTTAGATATCATCGATCGACAGTTTAGTATTGCATTAAGCAAAGGAGGTTGAGTGTTCTGTGTGAGGAACATCATATTGTATTGCATCTTTGAATCAATAAAGATCCTGTTTGTGTTCTTGCTCTGGTTGGATTCCTTTGTGTAATCGATTTGCTGGTTTGAGAGGGTTTCATGGATTTCCTGATCCATTCCACCGGTTGACTCATCTGATCGGTGGAATGGTAATGTACAGTAGGTTAGTAGGTAGTTTGTTTGTTTGCATGCAGGTGTGCAGGATCGCGGTCGACGGATGTTGAGAAGCCTAGCATCCTCATGTGCTAGGTTGAGCTGATTGTGTTGGAAGATCACCCTGAGGTTGGATCAGGTCATCCCTGGAGGATCGGCGAAGTGAGATTTCGCTAAGTAAAGAAGTTCGTGAAGACGGCATCATCAGGATATCTTGGTGAATATCCTGCAGTCGGGTTAGGCATCGTCATCCGGATAAGTGAAGATGAACATGATGCAGTTGAGCGCATGAAGTGCGGGTTCGTCGGGGTGATCATCATCTGGAGTTGCCGAGGAGGAGTGCATCGGCATCAGGTAGAAGATCGGGTCAGGAAACTGTTGGAGTTTGCATGTTGCGAGAGCATCAGGATGTTTTAGGTCGGACATATACTAAGTGTATGTATCGGCATCAGGATCATCTATCAGGAGTGCCAAACATCCACATATCGCGAGCAGATGCGGGAGAGAAAGTTCGTGTTTTTGACTAAGTGTTAAAGAGGTCATCAGGATATTGGATGACGTCATCGTCATCAGGATATTGAGATATCCCCTTATACGAGTTTATACTGCCGTCGTTAAGTGCTAAGGTATCGGCGGAAGTCCGTGGCAGGAAGTTGTGTTAACATCATCAGGAGGTTTCGAAGAGGACCGGATAAAGTAGATCATGACGCTGTTGCTTGTGTCGTCGGCTAGCGGAGCATCGAAGGTAAGCTGCTGAAGGTGGTCGTCATCAGGATATTTGAACAACCGGATATTTGGATATCCTGCTGACGAAGACAGTGTTGAAGGTCATGATGATGACGATGGAGTTCGGTGCCCGATGAACAGTGCAACCGGAGGATGTTTGCGCCCGCTGAACATCATGATGATGATGTTAGAAGGAAGGCGGAGGAGGTGAATAGTAGTCGGCAGGAGGATGATTGTGATCGTCCGAAATATGATGATGCTGACTGTGTAACACGAAACATGATGATGTTGTTGGTGGTTTTAGGAAATATGATGATGATGGCGAAGATGATGATGATGAGATTGGTCTGCAGACATTCATGCTATATGCGAAGGTTATAGTGTGGATGCCTCTGCATCAGGTTTGCACCTTCATTTCTAACATTTGGTATCAGAGCCTAGCCAGTTTTGATTCTTGTGTGGTAGTGTGAAGGTTTTTTAGCTACAGTGGGAGATTTGGTTGTTTTTGTTTGCAGATCTTGTGTAGATATCATGGCTTAATCCACTGTTGCTTCTACCTCTTGGTTGGACATTGAAAAGTTCAATGGCATCGGGTACGAATTGTGGAAGCTAAAAATGGAGGATTTTCTAGAAGAAGGAAACTAGTGGTTGGCTGTTATGAAGGAGAAGAATCCCGATGATGTCACTCCTGATGAGTGGGAAAGGCTAGATAAAAAGCATGAGGTACAATTCGTCTACATCTTGCAAATTCTATTCTATTGAATGTTGCAAGTGAGAAGTCCGCACATAGCTTGTGGAAGCATCTGGGTGAGATCTACCAAGACAAGAGTATGGTAAATAAGATTTATATAAAGAATAAGCTATTTTTCATGAAAATGAAAGGGGGTGAATTGGTTGCAGAGCATTTGAATTCATTTAATTTGTTATTGAGTCAACTAGCATATGTAGATGTTAAGGTGAATGAGAAAGATAAATATATATTTCTTCTCTATTCTTTGCTTGAGTCATGGGATAATGTTATTTTGGCTATCACTGCTAACCTCACAGATTTGAAGTTGGATGCTCTTGTTTCAGTTCTATTGTCACATGAATTGAGGAAGAAAAGCTTAGATAGTTTAGGGGATGCTCTTAGTGTCAGGGGAAGGTCTATGGAAAGGGGACCAAAAGAAGATCATAAGGGGTCTAAAGACAAGTCTAAGGGCCATTCTAAGACTCCTAGAAATAAGAATAAAGTTAAGTGTTGGAACTTTGGAAAGTTGGGACATGTAAAAAGGAATGTAGAAACCCGAAGAAACAATGGGATTCCATTATTGATAAGTTTTCGAATGCAAGTGATGAGGTTTTACTTTCTACATGTAATGTTGTTTCTCATGATCATTGGTTGGTTGACTCAGGATGCTCATACTACATGACCCCGCATAAAGAATGGTTTTCCACATACAAAGATTATGATGGAGGAAATGTGTACCTCAGGGACAACTCTACATATCCTATTGTTGGATGAGGGAAGGTAATGTTGTGTTTTAGTGATGGGTGAATTAAAACCCTCCCTGGTGTTTTGCATGTTCTTGGATTGACTAGAAAGTTGAATTTTGTTTCAAAGTTGAATGATTTGGGAATGCATGTGACATTTGATAAGCATGAGTGTAAATTGGTGAGAGGAAACTTGGTGGTAGTGAAGGGGAAAAGATTGGGAACTCTGTTTAAGCTAGAAGCCACTACTATTTGTAATGCCTCTTATGTATCTGAGCCTAATACTGAAAATACATGTATGCTATGGCACTATAGATTGGGCCACATAAGTTAGTCTGGTTTAAGACTCTTAAATAAAAAATTATTAGATAGTTTATCTTATTCTGATGAGAGTTTCAAATTTTGTGAACATTGTGTGTTCGGAAAACATAATAGATCTCCATTTCCTTCTGGTAGTAATAAATCTAATGATAAATTGGAACTTATTCATTCAAATGTTTTGGTCTAGTGGATGTTGAATCAATTGGAAAATCTAGATATTTTGTTTCCTTCATTGATGATATCTCAAGGTTTCCCTGGATTTATTTTATGCGTCACAAATTTGAAGTTTTTGCTAAGTTTAAGGAATTTAAAGCTTTAGTTGAAAAGAAATCAGATTATAAGATTATACTGTCCTAAGGAGTTTGATGAATTGTGTAAGCATGCAGGTATTGTTAGACAGAAAACTACTCTGTATACTCCACAACAGAATGAAGTGGCAAAAAAGATGAATTAGACAATAATGGAAAGAGCTAGAAGTATGTTGAGTGAATCATAGTTGAATAAATGCTTTTGGGTAGAAGCTGTGTGTACTGCAAACTAATTGATTAATAGATCTTCGTGTAAGGCTCTTGTTCCAACTCCTTATGAAATATGGATAGGTAAGAAACCTTCTGTTTCACATTTAAGGGTATTTGGCTGACTCGGCTTATGTTCATGTGCCTAAAGAAAAATGTACTAAGTTGGATCCTAAAGCTAAAAAGTATACTTTCATTGGATATGGTGATAATGTAAAAGGTTATAAGCTTTGGAATCCACTAACCCGAAAGATTATCTATTCTAGAGATGTTATTTTTAGGGAACTTAGTGTTATTTCTAAACCTGAACAACCAAAAGAAAAAGAAGAAAAGATGAAGAGAGTGCATTTTGAATTAGAGCATGAAGATACACCTCGGGAAGAACATAATGATGGATTGGGGGGTGAAGAAGCAAAAGAAGACTTGAGTGAAAGTTCTAATGAGGAAGAATCTGTTGTGACATAAGAAGTTGGTACAGAAGAGCATGTTGAAGAACCTGAAGAGTCTATTACTCAACCTCTAAGAAGATCCACAAGATAACGGAACCCAGTTGACGGGTATAGCCCACCAGATTTTTGTTGTGTATTTTCTTTATTGAGTACTAACAATGAGCCTAGATCCTATAGGGAAGCTATTCATGCACATGATAGTGAGTCTTGGCAGTTAGTCATGTAGGAGGAGATGATGGCTTTAGACTCATGCAACACCTAGGATCTTCTTCATTTGCCCAAAGGAAGAAAGGCCATAGGTTGCAAGTGGGTCTTCAAGAAGAAGTTTGGAGAAAACGGTTCATTGGAGAAGTACAAGGTTAGACTGGTAGCCAAGGGCTAATCCCAGCAAGAGGGAGTTGATTTTGGTGAAATTTTCTCTCCTGTTGCTAAATTAACTTCTATTAGATTTCTCTTAGCCATTGATGTAGCTCTTGATTGGGAAATAGAGCAAATGGATGTTAAGACTGCATTCTTGCATGGAGATCTTGAGGAAGAAATTTACATGCAACAACCTATAGGTTTTGAGGTAAAAGGGAAAGAACATTGGGTTTGCAGATTAAAGAGGTCTCTTTATGGTCTGAAATAGTCGCCTAGAATGTGGTACTAGAAATTTGATTCATTTGTGTTGAAATTGGGTTTTGTTAGAAGTGAGGAGGATCATTATGTTTACATTCATTGTATTGATGATTCTATTTTGATCATTGCATTGTATGTTGATGATATGTTATTTTTCAACAATATTAAGGGTATGATTAGTGAGTTGAAAGACCAACTTTTAGGTGCATTCGAAATGAAGGATCTTGGAGCTTCTAAGTATATTTTGGGGATGGAGATCAAAAGGGATAGAGGTAACATAAATCTTTGGTTGTCTCAGAGTAAGTATGTGAATACCATATTGCATAGATTTAGTATGCAGGACTGTAACTCAGTTAGAGTTCCTTTACCCATTGGTACTAAGCTTTCATTAGATATGTGTCCAAAGAATGAGGATGATTTAGAGGATATGTATAATGTGCCATATGCTAACTTGCTATAGGGAGTTTGATGTATGCAATGGTTTGCACTAAACTAGATATTACCCAAGCAGTGGGAGTTTTGAGTAGATTTATGTCTAACCCTAGTAGATAGGATTAGAATTATGTGAAGAGGGTATTTAGATATTTAGTAGGTACTCTTGATTACTATTTGGTTTATTATGGTACTGACAGTGCTGATAAAACTTTAGACATACAGGGTTTTGTTGATGCAGATTGGGTAGGTGACTTGGATAGTCAAAGGTCCACCGGTGGCTCTGTGTTTACTTTATTTGGTGGAGCAGTGAGTTGGATGAGCAAAAGGTAGCCCATGGTTTCTTTGTCCACCACCAAAGTAGAGTATATGGCTAGTACCCATGTCTCTAAGGAGGTAGTTTGGTTGAGGAGATTGTGTACAGGTATTGGTTTTGATTGTAGGATCATTCAAATTGGTTGTGATAGCCAGAGTGCTATTTTTTTGGCCAAGAATCCTATGTACCATGCTTGGACTAAGCATGTTGATGTACAATATCACTTTGTTTGAGAAATGTTTGCAAATGGACAGATTGAGTTGAAGAAGGTAGACACTCAAGAGAATGTTGCAGATACTTTGACTAAGCCTGTGAGCATAGATAAATTTGTTTGGTGCAGAGAGGCCATGGGATTTTCTTCTAGTGCCTGATTATTTTATGGTTTTCCTATGGGTATTTACAATGTATGATGTCAAGTGGGAGAATGTTAGGATTAAGGTGCCATCAACCTTGTAAATTCTATGTAATTAATTACTCCTAATATTGCTTGTACATCACCCATAAGGGATGAAAGGTTTCACCAGCAACGGTCTTGTTTCAACTAAATGTTTATATTTGGTCCTCGACGCTAATTCATTTGCAATAGGGGGTTGTAGGGGGGTTTCCCCCTTGCAAGGGGTTTGGGGACCGCGTGCCTCGGTGGGGATTCGAGAGTAGTGCCCCCAGAACCACATTTTATTTATGTAAATCTGGACCATTCATCATTAGGTCACATATCTGACGGTCGATATTATGTCGATTTTCTTGCACTAGAAGACAACCCCCTTTTATAAGGATATTTGTACTACATTTTTATCAAAGTTGAGAGTAACAGGCGGCGCTAGATTGAAGACTGATAAGAAGAGGAAGTGCATGTGTATTGTAATCTTATATTTGAAGATAATACAATTTGGAGCCTCTTTTCTTGGTGGAGTTTTTTACTTGAAAGGGTTTTCTCCATTTTTTATGTTGTGTTATGTGTTCAGTTCTTAGTGCATGTTATTTCTGTGTAGTGGGTTTTAATTTCTGTTGTAATCTCTATTGATTCTACATTGTTTAGAGTACATAAATCAAGTTTGAATCAGATTTTCAATGTGTGGTTTGCACCTTCATGTCTAACAGAAGCCAACTATTGTACGAAAGATATTGAGGTATTTACCTGTAAGGTTTGATTCTAAAATCTTAGCAATCGAAGAAATAAAAGACTTAGATAAATTGACCAAGTATGATTTGCATGACACTTTAACTACCTATAAAATGAGGATTGAAGATAAACCATTAAATAGAGAGGTAGATTTCAAGGTAGATCAAAGAGGAAAGGACAAGGTATATGAACCTAATGATGAACTTAGTGAATTAGAAAAAGAAGAATCTCATTTCATGAGGAGGATGAAGAGAGTCACATGTAAGTATTTAATTTGTTATAGTTGTGGAAAATATGGACATTTTTCTTCTAGGTGTTCGCAGGGAAGGATGGAGAACAATGACTATGATGAAAACTATAGTATGAACAGAGGAAGAGGTTATCAACCACTAAGGGAAAATTACAATCAAAATCAATTCGAGAGAAGGAATAATGACTACAATCAAAATCAATTTGAGAGGAATAACTTTTAAAGGCAAAAGAAGAGCCTTTACTCAAATGAATATGATGATGGGATGGAAGAAAGTGATGATGAATTTTATGGTGATCAAGAAGAAATAATGTTCATGGCAATAAAGATTCAAGATGATGAGGCTATGTTTTGTCTTGTTTTTCTTGCTTTAAGTACCTATTTCCTAAGACATTTCCAGACTTCTATATACACTAATTATGGCTATAATTATCCTTAAGACATTGAAAGCATGAAGATGGGTATATAATATGTTGTTAATTAATTATGTGTGAATATTTGATTGCTCGTGAAATGTGTTAGTACTTTATGTTGATTTTAGTGATAGTGATGTATAGATACCATGTGATGTACTAACTCCTTATGCAACACGAACATGGCTAAAATTCATGAAGATCACTCGACAACCTATAGCAAAAGGAGACGTTGATATCCACAGTAGATGATACAGGCACTTGCAGCCAAATGAAGAAGACCTTGAATTGATTGGGATGAGTCATCTATAACTCTCCACTCTGTTATGGTTATCCTTCGACAGATGATGTAGTCTTAAATAATGAAGGAATCTTAGATCATGCTCTATGTTTTGTTTCTAGTCTTGAATGTTCTTCATGGATACTAGAGAGAGTTATAGGTGGACTATACTATCTATGCCACCTTCAGACAATTTAGTTTCCTATTCCTAGTTTTCTTTGTAATAAAGTCCTCTTCCTACATTGTTGGATAATGGACAGTTATAACATTTATTGTTCAGTAGTTTTGTTTAAATAGACAATGCTGATTTTATCTATGGAGATTAGATTTTGCTACATACAGGTTAGACATAAATTGTAGTATAAGATTTCATTGTTGTACCTTTGGATTCAACATTCAATAAAGGAATACATGTTTTGAATTTAGTCAATGATTACAAAGATTTAGTAAATATTTAGCTAGATTTTGTGGGATCACAGTCACTCAAGCAAACCACTTGAGGTACTTTATCTCTCCACTTTGTTTATATGTTTAGTTTATGATTGTATGTTTATATATATATGATTAATGCATGTTGTAATGAGTTATGTTATAAGAATTAGTTATACTTGTATAATGTGTTGTTGAGTCTTGTTGAGTCAAGTTGATCATTGAACTAATTGTTAGCTGCTCTTTTATCTGGAAGTTACATAAGACCATTCGATTACAACTATTTGAATAAGCCTTAGTTATTTCCTACCAGTCCTTCTTACCTCGAGTATTATCAATTCTTGCAATTAGAGTTGTGTTTCCTTCAGCTAGTTTATTTCCTTACACAACCTCTAGATTAAAACTTAGAAATCCTTAACTATACACATAGTACATGCATAATCTAAGAAGAGTACAATTCCCTGGTTTGACAATGTAAATGTAACACATTATATAGCCAGTAGGTTTCTTGATATAGGATCCATTGGTTCATTGAGTAGTGTGCATGCCCTTTCTACATCAATGTTTTGGTTAATAATAGAGTTCAACATTTTTGGCGCTGTTGCCGGGGATGGTGCTAAGGTTTAGAGTTTCTGAGTTCTTTTTGAGTTATGCTTGTACTTACTTTACTAGGATATAGTATTTTTTAGCATTTAGGATCACTTAGATATTCAATCCATCTCCAAACTATTCACTAACATGGTGTAGGAACAAAGCCATTAGCTTATACATCATTATATGCGGCGGCCAAGAGACCATAGAGGGAGGTTTCTTCCAACCAATTCAATAGAAGAAGAAGAACATTTTGAATTATCCCTTGGTCTAGAGAACACTGAGGATTTTGAGGAGATTGCGAGTTGGAATCAAGACACGATGGAAGAAGAAGTAGTAGAAAACCCAGGTGAACTAGCTACCTTTGCCTTTCCTATTTCAAACTAGGAGAGAGCTAACACCTTGAAAAACATTCCTCCTTCAACTCTACCAAACTTTCATGGGCTAATCACTAAATAAATAGATACCTTTCTCTTTGAGTTTGATGTACTATGTAGGAGTTATGATTACACTACAAATGCATATAGACTCAAGCTTTTCCCAGCCACCCTTAAGGATGCTGCATTACGATGGTTTATGGGTTTGGGTGAGAATTCAGTAACTACTTGGACCACCATGAAGGAGAAGTTTCTACAAAAATATTAGGATTATTGTTGTGGAAGAGATATGAAAGGGGATGACATCTTTAGTGTTGCAAGTATAAGGTAAACTAGTGTTGTCATTGATGTCAACATACTCATATTGCTTTGACAAGAAGGATTCAATGAGCAGTGTGCTGAGGATATTGAGAAAATTAGCCTCAGTCAGGAACAGTAAAGAACAGTGATGAGAAGAAGGCAAATGTACTGTATAGGATGCGAACCAGAGGATACAGATTAAAGGGTTTGTAGATATGGGTCTTGAGATGCTTCAGTTAAGATTTCAGAGGTCCGCATGAAGATCTGAAGGAGTTGTGGCTGTCGGTGTAGAACCGGTTCCGGCAAGTATTCAGAGGTGACAGAGGATCACAAAAGGTCCGGTGAGGTCCGGAACTGTATAATCCTAATCTGCGGATTGGAAGGAGTCTTTGGGATGTCCTTGTGATGTGCCATCTCGAGTTGTGTATGATTTGGAGGTCCGGAAGTACCTCTTGCATTATGACAGTGGCGACAGACAGTATTCTTGAAGTTCCGGATAAGGAGGATAAGAGATTTCAGTAAGTAAAGGAAATGCGGACGTACCTGGTCATTCAGGCAGGCTTGTGAAGGTTCCTAGATCATGTTGAGGTCGTGTTGTTGGTCCACATTGACAGTAGAGCCCGGAATTGAAGATATTCTTCCGGATGAAGTTTTTGCTCTGTTTAGCCGACCGGATGAGTTGTTCATCTTGCGAATGTTCTTATGGTGGCCGACAGGACGTGTCATTCATCTTGCAGATATTCTTATGATTGATTGCCGACTTAGATGATTGTTCATAAGTTGATGTCTTGTATAAATAAAGATTTGTGAGTTCATTTTGAAGAGGGGCTCATGTGGAAAAAGGTGAAGTAGCGAAGAGAAGTGCAGAAGGAAGAGCAAATGTTTCTGGGCTTAATGGAACTGATCCGGACATGGTAAAGATGTCATTCTCCAGTTCAAGACTGTGATTCTTATCACTTTGTAGACAGTGTGTCTCCTTGTAGGCAGTGGGCCTCTTTGTGAGCAGTGTGCTCGGGCAGTGAGCCCTAATTGGCATGTGCCATTTTGTAATTCCTTATTCTTCTAATAGAGAATAATCTTTGGGTTAATCACCCCGTGGTTTTCTCCCTTAACCGGGTTTCCACATCAAAATACTGTGTCATGTGTTTCTTATTTCATGATGATATTTGTCTGTTTGATTCAATACTGCTTTGATTAAGAAGAAGGTTCAAAAGAAGAAATAATTAGGATAACTGATTCACCCCCCCTCTCAGTTATCAACATTAGGATTATTGTTGTGGAAGAGATATGAAAGGGGATGACATCTTTAGGATGTCATAAAAATAAGATGAGCCCTTAGAGGATTATGTTGGGAGATTTTAGTTTTTCCTCAAGAAGTCAAGACAGAATAGGCTCTCTCCAGAGTCACTCAAGCTGGTCTTCCTAAGAGGTGTGAGTGAAGAATACATGGATGCACTCAATTTAATTAGGATAGGGGATATCTCTCAACTTAGATTTGATGAAATTTGTCAAATCTACTGAAACTATTCACGCTCTACTTTGAAGAAAAATAGAGGTTTTAGAACCTTTACTTCAAGTAAATCATCCACTGGAGTCTCTAGAGTAGAGCTCAGAAATCTCCTATCAAACATGAAAGAGGATATCATAAGCCATCTAGAAACACAACTAGACACTCTACACATAAAGAAGAAACAAGAGGCATCAGAGACAACTTTGAGTGAATATTGTCCACATTGGTGATAGAAGAAGGCCAATTGCTGATGCAAGGGTATTGCTAGTATTTTAGAGGGAAAGAATGAGAAAGCATATTTTCAAGCTATAGAAGATGAAGAAGGTAAAGTTTTCTACATTACACAATGAAGCCCATGGTAGTAAAGACAAGGTATGCCACATGACCCCTTGACCAATCGCATTTCATTTGCATCATCTGCTTCAAATCCTCATAATTGGAACAATGCCCCTTGCTATAAATTGCCACAACAACAATGGGAAACCATACCACCTAGCTGGACCCAACAATAGGGGGTATGGCCACAACAACCATTCCAATCCTCAAATTATAATCCACAATGGTAGGCTAATCAAAACCCCTGGCCACAACAGTGGCGTGGGAACCAACCTTGGCAAAACCCAAATATGAACTACTCACAACCATAGCAAGCCCTGCCTCAACAACCAACCCTTATGCCAAATGCAAACTCACCTACTCTTGTCCCACCTAGAGGTACTCAATTACCAGCACAACCTGCACCTAACCCTAACAACAAACCTATTTAGTAGGCATATTCTAATGAGGCCATCCAATACCCAATATACAGTTGAAATTAGTGATGTGCACTTGCACTTAGGAAAAAATTGTTGTTGGACCTCCATCTCCACTCATCATAGAACGTCCTGATGTAGAATAATGCTCTGTCACAGACAAGCATCTGAATAACCAATAGAAGCCTTCTGAGAAAATCTCTCCACAAGAAGAAACCTTCACTAGGAGCCCTTGATTTCTAGAGAGATTAAAAATGCACCTTCCACCAACTCCATATGAGACTGATTTTGATTTTATGGGGCAACTAAAAAATGTCTATGTTAAAATTACCCTCATCCAAGCCATCAAGGATGCACCCATATATACCAAGGCTATAAGGGATTTATGCCTTAAGAAACTAGGAAGGAAAAGAAAAGATCCTTAGACGGTGCATGTTATAGGACAACTTGGTGATATCATGTTAGGTAACTTGGCTATTCCAAAATATGTAGATCCTAGAATCCCTATGGTTGATATAAACATCAATGGTACCCTTATCAAAGTTAACCTAGGTGTAGCCATTAATGTAATGACACAGGAAACAATGAATAAACTTC
Organism: Cunninghamia lanceolata; assembly: GCA_027924645.1. NCBI lineage: Eukaryota > Viridiplantae > Streptophyta > Pinopsida > Cupressales > Cupressaceae > Cunninghamia > Cunninghamia lanceolata. The sequence continues at coordinate 17,043,542 of BSBN01000237.1, read as the reverse complement.
AGTTAGATAGCCTCAGACTTACTCCCACAATACTCTAGTTGGTAGATAGGTCCACTATCAAGCCAGAAGGGGTTATTGAAGATCTTGTAATTACATTGGATTCATGGGAATATCCTGCAAACTTTATGGTCTTGCAGCCCAAGGCCAACCTAGGAGGATATCCACTCATCCTAGGGAAACCCTGGTTGGCAATAGCAGATGCCTTCATAGGATGTTAGTTAGGGAATATGATAATTTCCAATGGGAATATAACAAAAAAATTGGTCCTTTATCCACCTGCACAACCTTTTGCTGATATGGAGCAAACTATCCGGCTGGACCTAGGAGATACTGACCATTATTCTCTTCAGACATCAATGACAATTGAACAAGACCAATTATTGGCTATCCAGGATGAAGATGAAGTGCTTTCGAATGTCATACAAAACAATTATGGAACAAACATATAGCAAGATCCATGTCTAATATGTTTGGCCCGCCCCCTGCACAATATTCTACTTACAATCAACACTCCAGCCTATGCTTCAATGAGCAGTATGTTTCATCAATTGCTACCTCATAGTTATAGTCTCAACTTATCAAGATTGGATATTGACTTTGTAATGGCCATGGCAACACTAGTTGACATTACACAAGGTAGGACACTTAACATCAATAGTGAATTAACATTTGTCCAGAAGATTGAACTGATAAAAATGCTATAAACCCACAAGACAACATTTGCATGGTACTATCATGATATGAAGGGCATAGATCCCAACCTTTGCATGCATAGGATATACATTAATGAGGGGTGCAGATCAGTTAGGCATCCTCAAAGAAGGATGAACCCTGTAGTAAGATACATAGTGAAGAATGAATTGTAAAAATTGTTGGATGTAGGATTCATATATCTAATATCAGATAGCCAATGGGTATCTCCACTAATAATAGTACCAAAGAAAGGAGGTAAGTGGACTATAGAGAATTAAATACTGCCACTAGGAAAGATCATTTCCCTCTTCCTTTCATTGACTAGGTCCTAGACTCCTTGGCTAGGAAAAAGTATTTTTCTTTCCTTGATGGATTCAGTGGATATAACCAGATCAAGATAGCCCCTAAGGACCAGGATACGACCACATTCACATACCCATGGGGGACATATTCCTATTCTGCCCTTCTATTTGGACTTTGCAATGCACCTACCACATTTCAGAGGGCTATTTTAAGCATCTTTGCTGACCTTGCCCATGACTCTATGGAAGTTTATATGGATAATTTCACCACTTATGGAGAGTCTTATGAGGAGGCCTTGAAGAAACTTGAAAAAGTACTACAGATATGTCATGATCATAACTTGTCCCTTAGTCATGAAAAATGTTTCATGATGATGCAAGGAGTAGTGCTTGGTCACTTTGTGTCCAAAGCAGGCATTCAAGTGGATCCACACAAAATTGAAATTATTTCAACATTACGTGGTCCTCAAAAATAGAAGGATGTCAGAAGCTTTCTAGGTCATGCAAGGTATTATAGAAGATTTATAAAGGACTTTAGTAAGATTGCTGCCCCTTTGTTTGTCTTACTCTCTAAAGATGCATAATTTAATTGGACAATTTTCTGTCAATCATCCTTTGCCAATCTATAAGAGTCATTAACAAAGACACCTATACTAAGAGGACCTAATTGGGCAATAGCTTTCCATATACATATAGATGCTTCTGAATTTGCTGTGGGGGTTGTGTTAGTACAGAAAGAAGGGAATGTGGAATATGCAATTTACTACATCAATAAGGATCTCCAACGCGCTAAACTTAACTATACTATCACTGAGAAAGAAATGTTATCTATTATTTATTCAATCAATAAGTTTAGGAATTATATCATTGGGTATCCTATTTTCATTCACACTAACCATGCAATAATAAGATACCTGATGAATAAACCAGTGGTAAGTGGAAGATTGGTTAGATGGTTACTTCTACTATAGGAATTTGATATCACCATTATGGACAAGCCTAGGAAGGACAATTCTATTGCTAACTTCCTTTCCAGGCTCCATAATTGTAATGAGGACCCAGTCATTGATAATTCTTTTCTAGATGAACACTTATTTGCACTAACTATACAAACTCATTGGAATGTAGATATAGTAAATTATCTAGTCACAAGAAAAACACCTCCACACCTCTCACCAAGGGAGAGGTGCCACCTAGTAGAGCACAACTTTCCCTATTCTTGGGTAACTGGTTATCTCTTCTATATAGGACTTGATCATATTATGAGGTGTATTAGAGAGGATGAAGTATATGATATTCTTAAAGCATGTCATGATGAACCTTGTGGTGGACACTTTGCAACTAAGAGGACATTAGTCAAAATATTGAATACTGGATATTATTGGCCAACCTTACACAAAGATACAACTCTCTATACAATCTTGAAGATGTGACTGCTATCAAAGGATGGACAAACCTACAAGAAGTGATGAAATGGCTCTATAACCACAACTGGTTCTCACACCATTTGACAAATGGGGCATTGATTTTATTGGACCCATAGATCCACCATCTAATCACAAAGAATATATAATTGTTTGCACTGATTATCTCACAAGATGGGTAGAGGTGAAATCTTTGACAGTAGCCAGAGGCAATAAGGTTGCTACATTCCTCTATGAGGAAATATTTACAAGGTATGGTGTCCTAAGGGAAATAGTCATAGATCAAGGACCATAGTTTACATCTGCACTGATTACTAGCCTTATTCAAGAGTATGAAATCAAACATAAAACATCCACTCCCTATCATCCATAGTCAAATGGCCAAGTTGAGGTCACCAACAAAGAGCTTGAGGTAATATTGACAAAGACAATTGCATTACACAGGAAAGATTGGGTAGCAAGACTCTCTGAAGCAGTTGGGCATATAGAAATACATGGAAGACAACTACAGGGTACACACCTTATGAGCTAATTCATAGGAAGAAAGTTGTCCTTCCTATTGATTTTGAATACAAAACATTGAGAACTATTGTCCAACTTGGGATGGACCTATCAACAACTTGAAAGGAAAGGCTACACCAGCTTAATGCTTTGGAGGAGTTAAGGATGGAAGCAATTCATCACATTGAATTAGTATAAAATCAAAGAATCAACTGACATGATTAGTCTATCAAAACAAAGTACTTTCAGGCAGGTGATTGGGTACTCCTTTATGAATCTAGACCTTATAAAGCTGATAAGGGAAAATTATAGACCAGGTGGTTAGGCCCTTATGAGATCAAGGAAGTTTTCCCAAATGGTGCAGTCCAATTAACTACAATTGACCAAGTTAGATTCTCATTGATGGTTAATGGACATTGATTAAAATTGTATAAGAAGCCTTTGAGTAAAGCTGCATTCCTCTAGCAATGAAAGACATATATGGATAATGAAGCTCCACAACCCCCTATCTTAGGTGAGGCCTCTAGCCAAGTAGCAACTGATCACAATGTTTAGGCAACATATCAAGTTGCTAGCTTGACTGAAGTTACATAGCAGGTTTAAGTTCTACACACTTTGTACATAAATAAAATCATCGTATCATAAAAAAAATAAAAACATAAAAAAAGTACACACACATCATCCAACAATAAAACAAGGAGATCCTCCACACCAAATCATTCAATCAGAAGTTCAGGCTCCATCAATTCAGTTACCATTATACACTTGAGCTTTCCTTTGGCATCTAGCCACTTCACTGAAGGGACCCGTAGCCAAAGTCTCTTTACTATTCCATGGGACATGTCTTTGCTATAACCGCAACCACGGGATGCCATTCAGATGGGACTTGTATTAGCTACACTTGCAGCCAATGCATACGGGCCCTGTTCATTTCACGTTCTGATTGCGTGCATGCAACCACTATTTCCTGCAACACCTTTTCTCATGGCATCCATATGCAACCATCTTCTACTGGCATGTACTTTCCTGCTATGTGTCATACATCCATTGCACATTCTGTCAGCACACCTCTTCACTATCACATCATTGTGATTCACTTCGGCTTGTTCTTTGAGAAAATCAACTCCATCTACCATGTGATCATTTTTCCATGCAAAAATTCCAATTTTGACATCACCTCAAAGGTATTTATCTAGCTATTGCTTTAATTAACATTTATTGCTTCTTATTTTATGACTTTCACAATTCACACATCATTATTTTTACATATTATATCACTTCGACATGCTTTCAACCCATTTTTCTGTACCACTAGCCTATCTTCTCATTTGAGGACAAATGAACTTATAGTTGAGGGGGATACTAAATTATTTTATGTACATTCAAATTTCTTAAGCCCCTTCCTTCATAATTATGACCATCTACCACATAACATACAAGCCAACAAACTAGCAATTAGTAGAAGCAAACTGGTAATAAAGGTGGATAGAGAACATGTGATTGAGAGTTTTCATGAGATCATGATGGGTGGTGACCTGATTAGGAGAGAGCCTATTGTCCACTCAACATTATTAGATGATGGGGATTACATGCCTATTTTTTAGTAGGTAGGATGGTTGGAGTATTTTATTACGATAACAGAGTATAATGAAGATATTACCCAGCAGTATGCGAAAACAATCCAGAATGAGAAAGCTATAGTGAAAGGCTTACGGGTTGATGCGACTATAGCTTAAGTTACAAGACTATGGGCAATTGGAGAAGAATTCCCTGTAAGAGCTGACACCATTTCTGCAAGGGCCAAGTTCATACAACCGGGTGAAAGGATGGAATCTACATCTCAAGGTACCAAATGAATCTCTTTACCCTAGTTATGGGCCTTTGTTGCTACCTATATTATCAAATATCTTACCTGTGATGGGAGGCAATCTTTTCTTTATACTGTGCATTTCAAACTTTTGAGCCATCTCTATCATGGAAGGGTAGTGAATGTTTCAAATTTTTTGTTCAATTTGTTAAAAAAGATGTTTGCTAAATATAGAAGGAAAAATTGCCAATCTTCATTGTCTCATCATGGTTTGGTTGTGCTATTAGTAAAGAGGAGTTTATCTATTTAGTACACTAAAATTTCTTAGGAATGTTTTCTTGAAATTAATCATGTTAATGAAGGACCTGTGAGGGTTGAACTGGAGAGAAGAAGAGGCATAGGTAGAAAATTTACAAACATGGGAAGAAGAGGAAGCATCTGTGACCTCTTCTCATCCAGAAGCTTCACCTACCCATTGTCATGCAACTACTGAGGAGCATCCAGCTCCAAACTCTGATAATCCTATTAGAGAACCTTCTAGTTCTTCCACACTTACAGTCTCACCAGTTTTAATCCCCTTGCCAGAACATGCATCCTCACAGACTTCTAGCCGCACAAAGGAAAAGTCAAAATGAAAACTACAGCCTGTAGCTTTTAGCTCACCGCCTGCAGCACCTAAAATTGCCTATGAAACCCATTCTATTTTAAATCCCACCAAGAAAATAAAATCATACTCTTCTTCATCTAGAGCCAAGAAGAAATAAAGAGTCCCTACTCAAACATGTAGGCTATCAGACCACTTAAAGGAGAAAGAACTTTCAAGGGGGGAAAACCAACATGAAAAGAAGAATGTGGTTGATATACACACTGATATAGACTTTGAAAGGGAGCATCTGTTTATTTATAGGGAAGATAAAAATGTAGGCTACACACTCATTCCAGAGTCTGATAAAGAGCCTGAGGAGGAAGATTTGTATATAGCTAGGAAAAAGCATCAACCTCCCCTTAAAACTGAAAAACCTAATTTCTCAGCCTCTTAAGATGAAACATTGGAAGAAGAATTGTTGTTGGATTCTAAAGACACAACAGAGGGAGAGAAGGATGAATTACAACTAGCCCTGCAAAAATTTTTAGAATTGGAGATGCAGTTAAGGGATTATCAACAAAAAGAGACAGGGTTAAATGAATGGGTTAAGAAGTTGGAGGATCAACTACATGTCTTCTAGAAACAAGGGTCAGGACTAGAACATTTGGCCCAATTGGCCATCATAGAAATCAATAGAAGGAATCTAGAGCCTATGAAATCAAAAGAGCAGTCTAAAGAACCTACTCCACCCACCTTATTTGTAGTTACCCTGCAACTATGGAATAATATAGATGAATTAGTAAAAGAACAAGGTGAATAGAAAGGAGATAGAGGTTTATCTAATTGATGAGGTGTCGGCCACCTGCAAGGGTTTATGCCATCTATCTAGATGAGCAGTATCTGAGCTTTCAGTTTAGCCAACTTTACAGTGATGCCCCTATCTCCCTTTTTACACCTGCCCTATTTCTAATAGCTTACCAAAGATCTTCCCTTGAAATGCAAAAGCAACTACATGAATTCTACCTACATTTACTTGCCATTCCATATGACACTTGCTGGAATCCCCTAGTTGTTATTAGGGATGTGCAATTGAAAGCCCTAGCCTCATTCATTCAAAATGAACATAGGAGGGGAGAGTTACAACAACAGTATAATGACAGAGAGAAGTCACTTCCTCTCAAACTCAGGGAAAAATCCCCAACTCCCCAAACGATAGTGGAGGAATGGGTGGACCTAATTGAACATCAAGAGGTAGAAAATAAACTCCTAAAATGTAAAGCCATGGATTACAAGAAATTCAGAGAATTGGCCAAAGGAATTGGTAAGGAAGCTTTGGGTTTCTCATAGGGTAGGTGGGAGGAGTTGACACCAACACTACAAAGGAAAGAGCCTCATTCAATATTTAACCTCTCAACAACAATCAACATGGCACAAAGATGCATAAGATCAGCCAATGAGCATGGGATAACTTGGATACCATTAGCATTCCACCCCCCTGCTTCTTTATCCTATTCCACATTAGATGGGGCAGAGGATGGATCAGACAATAGAACGGGCCAGGAAGAACAAGTTGGTAGAACAAAAGGGCTTCTATCTCAAACATGATAGAGGAGTAGAAGAACCTACATATTACAAGGATATAGCTCTTAGTACAATCAGAGACCTTGGTTGCTGGAGGACCATCGACATGTTAAGTTGGGGGGTGTGATGAGGCCATGTTTTGGCCTATTTTTCTTGCTTTAAGTACCTATTTCCTAAGAAATTTGCAGACTTCTCTATACACTAATTATGTCTATAATTATCCTCAAGGCATTGAAAGCATGAAGATGGGTATATAATATGTCAATTAATTATGTGTGAATGGTTGATTGCTCATGAAATATGTTAGTACTTTATGTTGATTTTAGTGATAGTGAAGTATAGATACCATGTGATGTACTAACTCCTCATGCAACAAGAACATGGCTACATGCCATGAAGATCACTAGACAACCTGCAACAAAAGGAGATGCCGATATCCATAGTAGATGATATAGACACCTGCAACCAAATGAAGAAGACCCCAAATTGATTGGGATGAGTCATCTATAACTCTCCACTTTGTGACGAGTATCCTTTGACAGATGATGCAGTCTTAAATAATGAAGGAATCTTAGATCGTGCTCTATGTTTTGTTTCTAGTCTTGATTGTTCTTCATGGATACTAGAGAGAGAGTTATAGTAGGAATGTACCATCTATGCCACCTTCATGACAATTTAGTTTCCTATTCTTAGTTTTCTTTGTAATAAAGTCCTCTTCCTACATTGTTGGATAATGGATAGTTATAGCATTTATTGTTCAATAGATTTGTTCAAATAGATAATGTTGATTTTGTCTATGGAGGTTAGATTTTGCTACATACAGGTTAGACAGAGATTGTAGTATCATATTTCATTGTTGTACCTTTTGCTTTAGCATTCAATAAAGGAATACATGTTTTTAGTTTAGTTAATGATTACAAAGATATAGTAAAGATTTAGCTAGATTTTGTGGGATCATAGTCACTCAAGCAAACCACTTGAGGTATCGTGTCTCTCCACTTTATTTATATGTTTAGTTTATGATTGTATGTATATATATGTATGATTAATGCATGTTGTATTGAGTTATGTTATGAGAATTAGTTAGACTTTGATAATCTGTGTTGTTGAGTCTAGTTGAGTCAAGGTGATCACCGAAGTAATTGTTAGCTGCTCTTTTAACTGAAAGTTACATAAGACCATTCGATTACAACTATTTGAATAAGCCTTAGTTATTTCCTACCAATCCTACTTACCTAGAGTATTGTCAATTCTTGCAATTATAATTGTGTTTCCTTCAACTAGTTTATTCCCTTACACAACCTCTAGATTAAAACTTAGAAATCCTTAACTATACACATAGTACAGGCATCATCCAGGAAGAGTATGATTCCCTGGTTTGACAATGTAAATGTAACACATTATATAGCCAATAGGTTGCTTGATATAGGATTCATTGGTCTATTGAGTAGTGTGCATGCCCTTTCTGCATCAATGTACTGGTTAATAATGGAGTTTGACACAAGATGACAGTCAAAAGGAACATAAAAAGGACATTGGAGAAGATGATGAAGAGGTGGACCTTTTGGAAGAAATTCATCTTGCATATGAAGAGGTTCATTCCCTCAAAAGAAGAAAATCATATTTGTGATCAAAAGTTCAAGAAGAGATAGACTCCAAGGCTAAGGTTTCACAATCCTTTAAAGAAGCTGAAAAAATGATTAAGGTTATGAAAGTACAATATGAGGAAGCAAATAAGATTGAGGAAGAAACTAAGAGAACACTATGAGACCTAAAAGTTCAATATGAAGAAGAAAAGAGGATTGAAGAAGTAATGAAAAGTCAGATAAAAGAAAAGGAAGAAAATTGTGAGAAATTGGAAGCCGAGATTGTGTCTCTTATGAAGGAGTTTGAAAAGACCATAACATGATTGAATCAAGAATTGAAGAATGTGAAAAGTTTAAATTTTTTGGAGGAAATTATAAATGCTCAAAAGCCCACATGTGACAAGAGTTGGATCGGATATGAGGAAGGAAAAAGTTGAAAAGGGGATGAGCCAATTAAAGAAGAAAAGGAGGATCTAAAAACATATTCACAACCTGTACAAGGATCCAACAAAAATGAAGGGAATAAAAGAGAGGAAAATCTATGGAAAACTATGAAACACATTTAAACAACCTCTCCCACAAAGGAATGTAAGTACAAATAGGTTCTATCATTCCTTCCTTGGCTATTGTTTCTATTGTAATCAATTTGGGCATAAAGCAATAGGTTGTAGGTTAAATGCTAGAAAAAATTATAGGCATAGAACTATGAACTATAGTGCATATGGTAGAACTAACCTTGCAGGAGACAATATGGGAAGATTCAAGATGATAAATAGAAGTGTCAACACATTTTCTCTGCTCCTGAATCCAAGCATTATATGCCACAAATGCAACAAATTGGGACATCCAGTGAGACTATATAGAAGCAACTTTGTGGAACCTTCTAAGCTGATCAAGGATGTAGAATAGAAGAATGAAGAAGATCATAAGACATGGAAGAAGAAAGAGAAGTAAATGATAGTTCAAACCACTCTACACGCCATAAATGAAAGTGATCAATGGTACATTGATATCGGGTGTTTGAGACATATGACCAGTGATAGAGTAAGTTCATCACCCTAAAGAGGGTCAACGGTGGAATGATGAAGTTTGGAGATAATGCATCAACAAGAATCTCTGAAAGGGGATCTCTCAGTTTTAAAAATGGAAGGACAAGGACTGAAAATATGCTGTATGTAGAAGGACTTAAGCATCATCTACTGAGTGTGATCCAACTATGTGACCAAGGGCACACCCTTGCATTCAACACTAACAACTGTGAGACTAGCATGGAAGGGAGAAGAGTTGCAGAAGCCAGTAGTGCAAAAAATAACTTATATATTCTATGTGACATTCAAGTAGAAAAATGTTGCATGGGAAGATAAGATGAGAGTTGGTTATAGCATAGAAGATTGGGACATCTAAATTTTGACAATCTTGTCAAAGTTAGTCGAAGAGCAGCCGTGAGAGATATGTTGGCAATATTAATACCAACAAATATCATTTGTAGAGGATGCCAGCTAGGTAAATAGACAATAGTAAGTTTTTAGTCAAAGGAACATTTTGCATCATAGCCACTAGAGATCATTCACATAGATTTGTGTGGACTCACCATAATCAAGGGATTTCAAGGGGAAAGATATTTCATGTTATTGATTAATGATTTATCTAGAATGAGATGGGTCACAATTTTGAAGGAGAGATTTGAAGCTTTGGATAAGTTTAAGGCATTTAAGGCCTTGGTGGAAAATGAAATGGGCAATGAGGATTAAATGCCTTAGATTAGACAGAGGAGGATAATTCACATCAAATGAATTCATAGATTCCTGTGAAAGACATGAGATACGAAGGCAATATTCAACAACACAAACTCCACAACAAAACAAAGTGGTTGAAAGAAAGAATATAACCATTTAGTCGATGGCTAAAATCATGTTGAATGAATCAAGAGTTCCTAAAATGTTTTGGAAAGAAGCAATACATACCATAGTCTATATTATTAATCAGGCTCAAATCAGAGCAAATCATGACAAAACACCATATGAGCTATGGAATGGAAGGCCTACATCCATAAGGTATTTCAAAGTATTTGGAAGTTCATTTTATATAAGGAGAGATGAAGAGGACTTGGGGAAGTTTGGCACACAAGCAAATGAAGGGATATTTTTGGGCTATTCGATGAGGAGTAAAGCCTACAAATGTTATAATAAAATGTTACCTAAGATTGTTGAGAGTACAAATGTAAAGATGAATGAGGAAAAGAGTCATCAGAATGAACCATATGAGGATAGATATCATGATGTAGAAAGGTACAAGGAGGGTGTTTAAGAAAATGAAAATGAGATGGTAGAGCAGAAGAGCATCAAGGCACCAACTAAGACACCATCCAAGTTTGTGTAGAAGAACCACCTAGAGGATTTGATAATTAGAGATGATAGAGTTAGAACTATAAGAAGAATGATGAATCTGCAAGAAGATAAAAATATTGCTTTACTATCCAAGATTGAACCTAAGAACTTCAAAGAAACAAGTGAATATAAAAGTTGGATAGAAGCCATGGATGATGAGCTGAACCGGATTGAGAAAAAATGATACTTGGGAACTTGTCCCAAGACTCAAGGATAAGAATTTAATCGGTACTAAGTGGGTGTTTAGAAACAAGTTGAATGAAGATGGTCAGGTGGTAAGAAACAAAGCAATATTGTTGTGTAAAGGACATTCATAAATTGAAGGTGTTGATTTTGAAGAGAGCCTAGGTTACTACGATGGAATCCATAAGGATGTTCTTGGCTTATGCTAGATTTAAGAAATTCAAATTGTATCAAATGGATGTTAAGTCTACCTTTTTGAATGAAGATCTAGAAAAAGAAGTTTACATTGAACAACCAAAAGGGTTTCTATTATCAGAGAATAAGGACTATGTATGCAGGTTGAAGAAGATAGTTTATGGGTTGAAACAAGCCTCCAAAGCATGGTATGCAATACTTGATAAGCATCTTCAGTATCAAGGGTTTAAGAAGGGAGTGACAAATAACAATTTATACATCAAGACTATATGTGATGATTAGTTGATGGTAGTGGTTTATGTTGGCAAGAGACACTGTGTGGCTTCATAAGTGTTGTCATTGATGGCAACAAAGTCCATCCCACACATTCGCAGAGTATAGTAGGTCTATACCGGAAGTCAAATTGAAGAGTGTTTTGGTCCAGTGAGCAAGAATAGGGCATGCAGCAAGGCGCGACAATCAGGTCTAGATCTCTTAGAGGAAGTATCTCAGCAAAGTGCAGACTTGGGGAAGTCAAGAGGAGTACCATGACTACTACATTCTAGAGATTGAGCCTCCGGTGATGAAAGAGTGAAAAGATATGAGCACCTAAGTGTTGGGTTCTTGTTTGGCAGAGTAGACTTATGAAGAACTGACCAATAGAGCATCAGGCCTTAATCCGGATGAGGAATTAATGGTGATCAAGCTTCTTGAGGGATCATTCATGGTTGGCTGACATGATTGATGACTTCTATAACTATCTCTTTGATACGCATCACTTAGCAAGGATTCAGCCGACAGACCAGAGTTTGGGAAAATCTTGAGTATTCTGGATGTAGACTAGAAAGATGTTGAAATCCTTTGTGCGGATATATATGCCAGATGGATTTTGATGTGAAGGTGTGTGTTGTGTGACAACGTGTGCAAAGAAAAGTAGAGAGCAATGTGGAAGCAGCAATACAAATTCGGTATGTGACAGAACAACACTAAGTAGAGGAAGAATGAAGTGCAATAGATTAGTATATTGAGCCTAACCGGAACTAAACCTTAGCATATGTGGATGCCCCTGATTAGTTCAAATACCTGGTTACTTTCTATATACCTTGTAGATAGTGAGTCTCTTATAGGCAGTGAGCCTCTTGTGAGCAGTGTGCTCGGGCAGTGAGCCCTAATTGGTAAGTGCCATTTTGTACTTCTTATTCTTTTAACAAAGAAGACAATCTTGGGTTAGTCACCCCGTGGTTTTTCCCTTAATAGAGTTTTCCATGTAAAAAATCCTTGTGTTATGTGTGTTGATTTCATTTATGCTTTCATGTTCATTTATGATTATATGTTTGATACTGCACTATTGTTAAAGAAGAAAAGAAATTTAAGAAATTTAAGATAACTGATTCACCCCCCCTCTCAGTTATTTGCCTTGTTTCCAACAATTGGTATCAGAGCTAAGTTCCTCTAGATAGAGCCTCATAGCTTGAGGAAGATCTAGGAATCTCAATGGATATGTATGGTTTGAGGGAACAACTTCAGTCTGCCCTAGATGATCTTGAGCAATCTCACTCTGAAGTCAATAACCTGAAGGAAACACTCAAACAAGCTGATGATTTCATAAGTGAAATCAAAGAAAAACTAAGTATCTCAGTGAAGAAAAGAAAGGAACTACTTCAACAATTAGCAAGTCAAAGTGAAGCCAATGATACTAATGACGATCTGAATGAGAAAAATAAGTTATGTGAGAAGCTACCAAAAGAGGTCATTATGGTAAGACATGAAATGGAATCAGGGGTTATGAAATTCACCCAAGAAATTGAAGAGAAAAGAAAAATTGAAGATAATCTAAAACAATCTCTCAAGGAGAAGTCAGATGACTGCCACAAAATGGACAGAATAATTAGGCATCTGGAATCTGATCTTAAAGAAGCTAGAGATAATGAAGAACAACTTGAGAATCAGATGGATACTCTTAAAAGGGATCTTCAAATTGCAAATGAATACAAAGAGAAATTCAAGATAAGCTTTGCTCAACTTAAAGTTCTTCTTGAAATCCAAAAGAGGGTAGATGACAAGCATGGATTGGGGTATGAGAAAGGTGAAAGCTCTGGATCCGGTTAGAAGAACTCTGGATTAGGAAATCCAAGGAACAGACCTAGAAGGCCTCCGGTAAGGCAACCAAATGCTCAAAGATATCCATCCTTCAATGGATACTGCTACAATTGCAATAACTTTGGTCATAAAGCAAATCAATGCAGAAGAAGAATGAATCAGGCTAATTCATCCTTCTCCGGACAGTGTTTTAATTGCAAAAGGTATGGTCACAAATCTCAAGAATGTAGAAATATGCAAATAAATAATTCATTCAATAGTAGATGCTTTGCATGCAATAGAATGGGACATATGGATAATCAATGCAGATCAAGAGGATACCAGTCAAATATGCAAAGAAATGTTGTTTGCTACAATTGCAATAGATCTGGTCATATTGCCAAATTCTGCAAAAGTAAGAATCAGGACAAAAAGGGTCTGTGAATCATAACCAAAATCAAGACAAAGGAAAAGGAAAAGTGAATGCAGATGAAATTCAAAGGGAAATGAACAAGATTTGCATCAAGAGAAGTATATAAAATGTTGGGGATGGATCCACACCAGAATCTGGTGCTGATATTCCTTCCGGTAACTAAATAGATGAGTACTGGCTTAGGGGGAGTCACAAAAGAAAACAATTTCCCCCAGCCAGTCAATTAGTGCCTAAAATTGGCACATAGAGTGTTGCAGATTGAAGAGTTCTCAAAGAGATATCTAAATAACCCTTGGTAAAAATATAAAAGATCCGCAAGGAGTTTTGAAGAGGTTAATCATCCAAGATTGATTCAGTTTAACAGTCATCTAGTAAAAGTAGGATTTTCACAGTTAGATCCGATATGATTCAAAATTGAAAGACTTTGATCTGCGGATAAAAGGGATGATTCAAGGAAGGGAGATACATTGTAAGTTATCATTCTAAGTGCATCTCAGTGATCCAGAAAGATCTCTCTCAGATCAAGAAGAACAAGGCAACCAAAATGACTTAAGTTGTGCATTTATTGCAATATGGAATTAGGGTTTGCACATAAACATAAGGGTTCTTTCATTCATCATTTGTACATTTGCATTCAAGAAGAAGAAAGGAAAAGCCCTACAACTAGATTGCCTCAATCCTCTCAAGGATCATTTGCAGAACTCGATTCAACCAGCAATTGTTTCGACTCTTATCGTGAACCCTAGAAGTGTAAAAAGGTATTTTCGCTCTTGAATATCTCTCTCTGAATCTTTTGAAAGATGGCTACTCTGAATGTTGTTAAGATCACTGATAGGCCGTGCCCTAAGTTCAAGAAACACCTTACAAATCCCTAGAAGTTGATCCCCTAGGCGCATTCTCTAGCATTCCGCATGGGGTTTTGCACGCAGAAGATGTTAGGGTATATATTCACGCCAACATTAAGGAATTTAGGGAATTAAAGATGATGAATATCTATCACAAGGAATTAATAGATGAAACATTTGAACTTAAACCCCAATACAAGGCCATCCGGGATAAGCATTTTAGACATTGCATCCATTTCCCCTATTTTGCAGAAGATGAATGGGTCTGGTATGTTCTGAGAAGAATGCATGACAACTTCATGTGGTTGATGAGGCCATTTAAGATCACAAAAGATGCCATTAGGGTGGTAACCGGATTGCACTCATCCGGTGGGTTGCCTGCTCTGAAATCAGTCCAAAACCAAACTGTAAGTGAGGCTACCGGATCAAAATTTGATAAAAGAGCAATGACAATTGAGGATATCACAGATCCAGATATCAAAATTTCTTCTATTATAATCAGTTATAAAATATATTGCTCTAGTAGGGAGAATTCTATATCCAGAACAACAATATACACTGCCTATCAAATGCTAAGGGAAAATGCTGATTATGATCTTTGTGAGCTTCTCCTAAACTAACTATTAGAGAATTTGCAGAAAATAAAGAAGGATAAGAAGAATTCATTTAAGTATGGTGGCTTGATACTATGTCTATTCTTTTACTATATGAATGAGCTACCCAGATCTAGTGGTTGGGTATGGTAGAATGACAGACCGGTTGCCATACAAATCAGAGATTATGGGCTTGGTGATGCCAAGGTACAAAGTACAACACTCTGGGGTTACTTCAAAAACTTCTAAGGCATGATGCAGGCCAGAGAGAGAATCCCCAATCTCTAGTTGAAAAATACAAGGATACAGTGTGCTTCATGGTAGACACTGATCAATGCCTAATGGAGGCAATGGAACCCAGAACAATCTAGATTATGCCAATGGGCTATGAGGTAGATGAGAAAATTTTGGAGCTACATGTTCAACACCTACTAAGTTAACCAAAGGACCCTGAGGCAGAAAGGTTTGGAACCTTCCAAGAGTTGAGTGTAAAAGTTCATGTTAAACTAAGATAGCCTAAGATCAAGAGAAAAGTGAGAAGGGAAGTAGAAGAAGTTTCCAAGAGATATGGGATATCAAAGGAGGCAGTTGATGCCAACAGAGAGAAGGTAGAAAGGGTAGAGAAAGAAAGGCAAGAAACAGAAAAAGAAAGTGCTCCGATGCAAGCCCCCTCTCGGGCTAGATCCTCAAAGAGCTTTGCACCTGCCACTACTAAGAGCCTAAAAGCCTCAAAACCGGAAGCAAAGACATCTAGAAAAGGAGAAAAGAGAACAAAGACAAAGGCCACAAGGTCATACATAAGTTAAAAGGATGATGAAGAGATAGAGACTGATGAGAAGGTCAAGAAGATGAAGAAGAAAAAAAAATATCCATGGAATCCTCTAGCGGTAAACATACAGAAGAAAAGGCAGAAGAATTTGTTTAAAGGCCTACTCTCTCCATTGATGATGTCATCAATGCAGTCACTGTGGATGGAAATCTGCAACCAATGACAGAATTCTATGATGAATGTAGTGAAGCTGACTAGAAGATCTTGCAAGATGCTATAGTCAGGTATCTAAACATCTATAATAAAGCATTCATTGAAATCATATCTCTAATTCCCAAAAGCCTAGAGAAGGAACTTGAAATGAGAAAGAACAATGCTAAGGCAAAGGACCTAGAGATCCGGGATCAGATAGCTATTCAGCTCTATCCTTCCATCACTCCAAAACAAATGAACATGATCTTCAAGGATTACAAGGATGAGTTCCAGAGCAAAGCCAGAATGAACAAGCTTATGCTTGGAGAAACTGATCAGCTAGCAAAAGAGACTGAAGATATCCTCTAGAATGCATATAAAATATTTAATCTTCCCTATTATAGAGGACGTAAGTGATGAACCTTTTGCCATTAATGTCGAAGGATCAAGTGCATCAAAGAAAGATTATACTGATAAAATTGCGGAAGAGTCAAAGGAGATAGGTGAGGAGAAGACTAAGGACTTGGATTCCTCTATTCTGGAAGAGGAAGTCCATGAAGAAGTAAACATCTCTCTTCTGGATCCCCCAGCAGACTCTGGAATTGAAGGAGAAGCAAGAAAAGAGGAGAAAGCAAGTCAAGAAGAGGAGAAAAAGGGAAGAGAAGAAGAATAAACAGAGAAGATCTCTGTTGACACCTCTGAGGCTGCTGAGGAAAGAAGTCTCCAGCAAGAGACACTACAAAAGTAGTGAAAAATTTCTTGACCAAGGAAATAATGGAGATTGATGAATTGAAACTGTTCCAAGTACCATTCAATTTTGATTCCCTCTCCCCGGTTTAGACAATGAAGATAGCATCCTTTGCCCAAGCAAAGGCAAAAGAAAAACTTCTAAAGTCTCACATGGAAGATTGTGAGCTAATAGAGATTGCGTCTAGAATGTTGGAGAAGATTATTCCATCCTTTCAAAAGGATCCTTTGATCTCTCCATCCGGTAATCTTAAATCTCTAATAAACTCTGTCAATACTCAGTTTGATTCCTTAGAAACGGCAGCAGAAGCAAAGGTCCGAAAAGAATTTTTGGGAAAGAGATTCTTTGAGGTGTAGGGACTTATAACAAATGATAGGATAAATTTGGACATTGGGATAAAGAGTTAGAAAATGCTCTTAAAGATGGCAGAGATTTATACAAATTTTGTCTATCTTGGTCCACTGTGACAGCAGACATTGCCAAGAAGATGGAAGAACAAGAGAGCAAACTATCAAGTTTATCTCAAAATTTTGATCCTCTCACCGCTTCCATAATGAATCAAGAGTGTCAGACTATTGCCACTATAAATGAAATAAAGAAGCTTGAAAAGGAGAAGAAGGATAGAATAAGCAGGATAAGTGAACTAAGAGCTATAATTATCCCCAAGTTAGAGGCAATGCATGAGGCCCTAACTGATGCCCAGACCACAACCTGAACTAGTGATTCGGCAAACTTAAAGAGTGTAGAAGCTTTTGCATTTTTTCTAAGTGGTCACATCTCAATTTTGGATAGGATGAAGCAGAGTTGGGCAATAGAATTTGTCCAGTTGAAAACAACTTTTGTGGATATACTCAAGTATATGTAAGTATGACATGTATATATACTTATACGGCTATGTATAGGTTGATTTTTGCAAATCTTGGTGTGCATATTTCACCCTTTTCCATTGATGTCAAAGGGGGAGTGAGGAGCAGTGAAAAATGTGAAATCTAGCTAAGGGGGAGCTCCGAAAAAGTGTACATAAGAATAGAGCATCAGCCAAGGGGGAGTGTGGTGTGACACTTAGTCATTTTTCACTAAGTGTTGCCATCAATGCCAATGGGGGAGATTGTTGGCAAGAGACACTGTGTGGCTTCATAAGTGTTGTCATTGATGGCAACAAAGTCCATCCCACATATTTGCAGAGTATAGTAGGTCTATACCGGAAGTCAGATTGAAGAGTGTTTTGGTCCGGTGAGTAAGAACAGAGCATGCAACAAGGTCTGACAATCAGGTCCGGATCTCTCAGAGGAAGTATCTTAGCAAAGTGCGGACTTGGGGAAGTCAAGATAGTACCATGACTGCTACATTCTAGAGATTGAGCCTCTGATGATGAAAGAGGGAAAAGGTATGAGCACCTAAGTGTTGGGTTCATGTTTGGCAGAGTAGATTGAGGAAGAACTGATCGACAAAGCATCAGGCCTTAATCCAGATGAGGAATTGATGGTGATCAAGCTTCTTGAGGGATCATTCATGGTTGGCCAACATGATTGATGACTTCTATAACTATCTCTTTGATACACATCACTTAGTAAGCAAGGATTCAACCGACAGACAAGAGTTTGGGAAAATCTTGAGTATTCTGGATGCCAACTAGAAAGATGTTGAAATCCTTTGTGCAGATATATATGCCAGATGGATTTCGATGTGAAGGAGTGTGTTGTGTGACAAAGTGTGCGAAGAAGAGCAGAGAGCAGTGTGGAAGCAACAATACAAATCTGGTATGTGACAAAACAACAACACTAAGCAGAGGAAGAATGAAGTGCAGTAGATTAGTATATTGAGCCTAAGCAGAACTGAACCTCAGCATATGTGGATGCCCCTGATAAGTTCAAATACCTAGTTACTTTCTATACCTTGTAGACAATGAATCTCTTGTAGGTAGTAAGCCTCTTGTGAGCAGTGTGCTCGGGCAGTGAGCCCTAATTGGCAAGTGCCATTTTGTACTTCATATTCTTTTAACAAAGAATACAATCTTGGGTTAGTCACCCCGTGGTTTTTCCCTTAACAGGGTTTTCCACGTAAAAAATCCTTGTGTTATGTGTGTTGATTTCATTTCTACTTTCATGTTCATTTATGATTATATGTTTTGATACTACACTATTGTTAAAGAAGAAAAGAAAGTTAAGAAATTTAAGATAACTGATTCACCCCCCCTCTCAGTTATCTGCCTTGTTTCCAACAGTTTATGTAGATGATATCATTTTTTGAGGAAGCAATGATAACATGTGTCAGGGATTTGCTATAGAGATGCAAAATGAATTTGATATGTTTATGCTTGGAGAATTATCCTTCTTTCTTGGGTTACAAATATCACAATCAAAGAAGGGAATTTTAATTTCACAAGCCAAGTATGCAAAGGAGATGTTGAAGAAGTTCAGGATGGAGGATTGTAATCCTGTGAGTACCCCCATGATAATAGGATGCAAGTTGAGTAAAGATGATGAGTCACCTAAAGAAAACTAAACACTTTATAGGTCAATAATCGAAAGTATTTTGTACCTAACAACATCAAGGATGAATATCACACAAGCAATTGGAATGGTAGCAAAATTTTAGGATTCACCTAAGGAAACACATGTTCATGTAGTGAAACATATACTAAAATATTTGAAGGGAACATTGGATTTCGATTTGTGGTATCCTAGTGGTAAGGATTTTACATTGGCAACATATATAGATACAGATTGGGCTAGTAGTGTTGATGATAAGAAGAGTACAAGTGAAGGAGCTTTCTTTGTTGGTGAAAATCTTGTATCATGGATGAGCAAGAAGCAAGCATCAATTTCCTTATCAACTGCAGAAGCAAAATACATAGCAGCAACAACATGTTGTACTCAAGTATTATAGATGAGGCAAACTTTGAAAGACATCAAAGTGGAGTATGATCATCCTATTGCTATATTTTGTGATAATAAAAGTGCAATAAGTATTTTGAAGAATCCAGTGATGCACTCAAGGACCAAACATATTCCCATCAAATATCACTTTTTGAGAGAGCAAGTGACAGAGGAGCAAGTTAAGTTGGAGCAAAGTACTACAAAGGAACAAATTGCAGACATATTTACAAAGCCACTTCCAAAAGATACATTTGAGTATTTAAGGGAAAAATTGGGAGTAGTCCCACACTCATCTATTCATTAAAGGGAAGTATAGACTTAGGGGAGCTACCCACAAATATATCTTGCAGCTCCATGCAAGAGAAAGTCAAGGATAGATGGAAGAACCTTTTCCATTGATGTCAAAGAGGGAGTAGCATAAATAGGAGGAGAAATGCAGAAAAAAAGAGTTATATTTAGAACTGAGTTGACATCAATGACAAAGGGGAAGATTTTTGGAAATATTGTCATTGATGTCAAAGGAACAAAGTCATAAGTAAGGTTATTGATGTCAAGTTCAAGTATGAGGAGTTAACCATTGAAGAGAAAAGACAAATACATCTATTACATCTTACCATTGAAGAGAGTGGGTGGTCGATTTAAAAGATATGGGTATGTTTAAATTAAAGATTTAAACATATTGAACTATGTGAAAGGCAATATGAGATTGGCGCCAAAAAAGGAAAAGATTCAAATTTACAATGAAAATTTCACTAAGAGGGCTAATCTCCTAAATACAGGCCAACTTCATGCAAAACTAGGCCCACTTCATTATGGACGACATCCTAAATATAGGCCAGCTTCATGCAAAACTAGGTTGACTTCATTATGGCTAACCTCCTATTTTGAAGCACAAAAGAAAAATATATAACTATCATTCCGTGGTGTGATTTCCATATAGATATTCATGATTCATTTTATAAGGTGTGTTCTACTCTATAAAGCAACGATTACATTTTACAAAGGAACATCAATTAGTAAAGGTAGAAGTTAATGTTAGCAAAGTGGTGCAATATGTTTTAAAAGGGAAACAACCTATTTGAAGAGGTGTATCTTTAGTAAGAGGTGTTGATCTTTATGAAATGGTATGCATCTTACCCTCCTTGAAGACATATAAGATGATTTAATTGTTTTAGAGCAAGTAATCAATGAATATTTTTTGAATATAGAGAGGAAGGAAGAGAAGAATTATGAAGTGTGAATCATATTTATATTGAGAAGATATTGAGGATATATTTGTGCAATAAAGAAAAGATATAAAAGAAGTTATAGTTGTGATTGAAAGAAAGATATATAAGTGTGTATTAAGTTGATTAGTTTTAGATTTGTGAAGGAAGGGTGATTGGATCAGTTTTGTGGAAGGAATCATTTAGATCAGCCAAGAAAGGATAAATAGGTTGGAGCCTCTTGTTGAGTTGAAGCTTAATGTTTGTAAAAGGTTGAAGCCTGTGATTTTGTGATTGGAGACTAAAGTCTCCTGTGAGTTAGAGCTCACTAATTGTATGCAAAGTAGGTCAGAGCCTACAAGAAAGAAGAAGAGAAATATAATATATAAGCAATATTTTACCGTGGTTTTCTCCTGCAAGGGTTTCCACATAAAATCGTGTGTTGTCTCTATGTTCTAAATTGCTAGATCTTACTTGAGTATTTTATTATGTTTAATTAAAGTAGAGAAAAGTAAAGTTTTATTATATACTGATTCACCCCCCACTTAATATAACTAAGTACTCTTCAAATTTACCATTCAAGGATACTAAAATAAATTACATATATTTAAAAATTAGAAACACAGTGATATATTTCATCTTTTTACACCATGTCCATGCCGTATCTACAAGTGACTCAAATCATCACCCAAGTACAACTAATTTTATTTTTCAAGCAAAAAATTGAAAGGAAGCAAGGTACACAAAAAATGCTTCCTACACTGATCTACTGAGGAAAGATTTATGAAAGTTTTAACCTTTTACAATTACAAATTAAGATGCACATTAATAGGAAGGTAATAACAACATTCAAATGCAAACAAAATTTACAACACAAGATATACGTGGGGAAAACCCTTTTGAGTGACAAACCCCACACTCCAAAACCTGCACAATGTATTATCAAATCAAAAGGATGATTACAACACACTTGCAATGCAAGTTCTTTGAGGAGTACACATTGTTGATTCTCATTTGCATCCCGTGACCTTTCATACTCTCTAGCCACTTATAACAAGCTTTTAGAAGCTTCTAGAAATTAGGGATTTACAATGTCATTTTTCATTTTGTCAGTTAACAAACTCAACCACCAACACATTTATTAAATAAAAATAGTTTGAGGTTTCATGATCACTGCCCCTCGATCCTGCCCTGTATTGCGACAAGGAACGCGCCGGGGGTGCTGCCCTTGAACCCTGTCTTGGGGGCGCTACCCCCAAACCCCCATTAATTGTTCAAGGGGGAAACCGCGGCTACCAAAGTCACCAAAATTTATCTTGCTGCATGTACACAAGGTGCCAACTATGCCAACTCAACATGGGATATAAATACAACATTAGGAACTTGAAAAGGTTGAGACATCTTAATTCCCAACAAAAATCACCACTTTAGTGTTATTTTTATCCCTCATCATCTTGCACTCACCCAATTCTCTAGAGGGATCTAATCAAACCTCCAATAGACTAAATGGAAGTGATCTAAGCAAGCCTCCCGAGTGTTGGACAAGACACTTGCAGGCCAAATGGTGGGATGTGAGATAAATAAGTCCCCCAAAAACCAAATGGAAAGGAGATAAACAAGGATTTACATGTGTTGAACATGGCACATGTGAAGTAAATGGTTAGATGAGAGTTAAACAAACCTCTTAGGGTGATAACTAAGCCACATAGTGAATGTAAGGGAGATAAATGAACTTACTAGGGTGCTAACTGAGCTACCCAATCTCACAAGAAAGAGATATAAGAACCTCTTGCGTTGATAGGCAAGACACCCCAACCAACTACAACAAAGGGAGCTACAAAAGCCTCCCATGGGACATGAGGATGGGAATAAATCCTTCCAAGATATGTGAATAAGGGAACAACAAAAGCCTTTTGAAGTACTTAAGAAGCCCCCTACCATAACTAAGGTGGGAGTTATACAACCCTTGCATGACACTACGGTGTTTAGAGAAGGTGAAAGACAAATGATAGTCAAATCACTTTAAGGGCCCAAAATGACCAATGGGTGCCCTAATGGCTATTGGTTGCACCAAAATGAGTGAGGGGGCAAAAGAGGATGAGGTAGAACAAGGGACCTAGGATGATCAAATATCCACAAAGGAAGTTGCTGATGGTAGGGTGGCGACTATAAGATCATCCATTGGTTGTAAGTCTTGAAAGATCCTAAGAGAGGGCCATTGATGTAAATAAAGGTCCATACACACAAAATGAGGCCAAGGGCTTTGTTGAGAAATAGGTGAGCAAATATAGTGATAGAATATTAATTAAGTGTACAAAATTGATTTATAACATGTAGCAAACCATTTAAATTTGAAATAGAACTTGGAGAAGCATGTAGGAATTCAAAACAACAAATTAAAATTAATAAGAACATATAATTCAACACATAACAATAGATGTATGTGGAGAAACCCTTTCAGGGAAAAACTTCACCACTAAAAATAGGACAAGTCTATATTAATCCAATATTAGTGTTACATCAATACATCCAACTTTATCCCTTCAATTTGACAACATTCCAACATTGTAACATTACTCAAATTACAAAAGACCCATGATATAACTATCCAAGGAATCCAATTTATATAGAACTAGAGAAGGAAAAGCATGAATGGTTTCCCAAAATAAAAACTACCAAAATCTAAAGTATTACAAAAAAGTAATGCCCCCATGACCAATCAATTAATGCTCTGCGAATAACAACCATAACTAAAATCTTTGACCCATGTGAAGAGTGGGGACACATTCCCAAGTATGGAAACCCAAAACGGAGTGGCCAACTAATGTGGACCCCACCCATCATAATGAGATGCTCCACTCTCTTTCCTAACACCTACGAATGGGAAAACAATATAAATGCAACCAAATTACTTTGTAACCACCACATTCATAAATAACATCCCCTCTTAATGCCATTACAACTAATATTCCAAGTTACAAGGAGAATTAATAAAGTAATATATCTCTCAACCACATATATGGGCAACCAACTACCCATTCCTTAGATATTGGAGATTCAACATTAGTAGTTTTGGTAATCCATTATTTTGAAAAGCTATATGTGGCTTTTTGGTCTCTCATTGTTCTATATATTGGAGGCATGAGCTAGTAGTTTTATATTATGTTATCATAGGTACACATGCGATGCTAGAGTGTTATCAAATTGAAGAGAGAAGTGCATTGGTTATGTAAGATTATTTTATAGGATTAATACATACTTGAGCCTCTCTTTGATGGTGGAGTTTTTCCTAAAAGGGTCTATCCACATACATCTGGTGTCGTGCGTTGATTTATTATGTTTTGATAATTTTCATGTGCTCTCCATTTCATTTACATATTTCTTTATACATGAACACTTGAATTTGTACATTAAGTTTGATTTTATTGCTGCAATAGTTCACTTTATTTTTCAACATTCGATATCAAAGCCTTGGTTTTTACTAAAAGAGTTTATCCACATATACCTAGTGCCATGTGCTAATTTATTATGGTTTGCTAATTTTTATGTGCTCTCCATTTATTTACATATTGGTTTATACACGAAAACCTAAATCTATACAACAAGTTTGATGGGAGGGTGAAAACCCTTGTAACTAGTGTTTTACATGTTCCTAGACTTTCTATAAATTTAATTATATTTCTATGTTGATTGATTTAGACATGCATCTGACATTTGATAAGTTTGGTTGCATATTGGTGAGAGGGACTTTGATGGTTGCTAGAGGATTATGTGTTGTGACTTTGTTTAGGTTGAATTTCTCTATTTTTTGTAACTTTGCTAATGTAACTAGAACAAAAAATACATGTATGTTGTGGCACCAAAATTTTGGGCCAAATTAGTGAAAAGGGTCTTAGGACCCTAATTAATAAAATGTTATTTGATGATTTTTCTTATTGTGATGAATATCTGATGTAGAGTGTACAGTGGAAGTGCACAACTAATCAAACTTATGATTGGTGTGAATTTGACCTATGTCTTGGTGATCTACTCTTATCAGCCAAACATACCCCCGTTGGCCACCTTGCAACTTCTTTGTTTGATCTCTCAACTCTCCCCGACAACTCAACTCCACTTTGTCTTCGAAGAGACTTCTCCTATCAGCGGTGTCTTCTAACCTCCTACCAATACCCTGATGGTAGTTAAGTTACCACTTGCCTTAACCATGGAGGTTAGTCATGATCTTGTCGATAAGACTTCGATCATCGACGACCACTTGTGAACATTGGCTGATGTGTCGATACACTCAACATCATTTGGCTATCCTCTGACACTTCAACGAGACTTCCTTCATCAACGAGCTCCTTGTCTATTCTCCCGATACACCGATATATGTTTCTTCGGTGAGACTTCCTTCGTTCTTCACCGATACACTTTCTATCGGCCTAACACTGTTGATCGGTGTAACTTCCAAAAGTTTCTCTGAGGGCTGTGTTATGCTGATGGCAACCTCTGCTACTTTGCAACTACACAGACACCAATCTAGAAATAAAACTCAACAGAATGGAAGGGGGTCTATAAGATTCTGTAAGCACTTGATCACCCATCAATTTAGCCACTCCACTAACAACACTTTTCTTATCGGTTCAATGACTAGTCACATAGAGATGCCTAGTCAAACTCATACCAAACTCCTTGGATCCCTGAGTGTTTGACCCAAAACCATAGAAAACATGAAATATACATTGTATTCCTCCATCACACTGAAAATGAGAATCTTTCTTTCAGTGGACAGAGGAATAACAATCCATTTATTCACAAAACCCTAGTTTTTAGGTTTTCAAACCAGTCTTTGCAAAAATAACAATATCTCATTGACTATAACACTTCAAAACACCAAACTACTTCCAAATGAAAGCTATCTCAGTGCATGAACATTTCCAATTAGTTTCAGATGGTCAACTATCAGTACAGGCCATACAGAATGATTGTTACAGCGAATTACTCAGAAAAAAATAGTGTTTCAACACACCCAAAACTCCAAATCTTCATTCATGCTTTCTAGTTACATCATACTTCACCTATAGAAGGCTTGAGACATCAGTTAACATTCCTCCCAACCATACAAACTGATTTGAAAGACAGTTAGCCATTGGGTTTCTCCTTGCACAAGAAAACTACATGTTTTCATTGTGTTATTACATCAAACTTTGACCAAAACATGGCCTACATAGGTCTAGTGACCAAATTGACATAAAATCCTTATTACAAACATGATCTGGCTTAAAAAGCCTTATTGAAAACATAAACAAAACATGACTCCTGCACCATAGAGAAGGGGCTCCTGCACCATACTCCCCCTGCAAGAAAAACTCAAGTCCCTTGAGTTGCCAACTATTGGAGTGTCTTCCCATGCTTCAAAATGTCTGCCTCACTCATCCTTTTAGCCTCTAAATTAGAAAGATCCTACCACTTGACCAAGTACTCCTTGTACACACCCTTCCTTGTCTTTTTGACAACGTTGGAATCTAAGATGCATTCCAATTGTAAAGGCTTAGTTGGAGGTAGATCTCTAACCCAATATTCATCTTTAATCACAACATCTAATCCATCCTTAGTATTCAATGGAGGTTTGTATGGAAAGAGGTCTGAAACATTGAATATGGGAGAAATACCAAGACCGGATGGCAGTTCTATTTCATAAGCATTTGGACCAAACTTATGCACTACCTTGTATGTTTCTATTTTCTTCATCAGAATCTTGGTTGGCTATCCTTTAGGCAGTCTTTCCTTCCTTAGATAGGCCATCACCAAATCTCCCACCTTGAACTGTACATCTCTCCTTTTGAGATATGCCCTATCCTTGTATTTGGAGGCTATTTTTTCCAATTGAACTTTGACTTGATCACGAACTACCTTCATGGTGGTAGAAAAATCTTCTCCTAGATCACTCCTCTTATCCCAACCTTGTAGGTCTTTGAGTTCAAGTGGTCCTCTTGGATGGAAACCATAAACAATTTCAAATGGACTCTTCCCAGTGCTTCTATTCACCGAATCATTGTAAGCATACTCAGCTTGATTGATAATCAAGTCCCATGCCAACCCATGCTACTTGGTAATGCATCTGAGAAGGTTTGCTAGGGACCTATTAACAACCTTAGTTTGACCATCAATTTGGGGATGGTAGGCAGATGAGAAAGATAATTGTGTTCCCAATTTTCTCCATAAGGTCCTCCAAAAATGACCAACAAACTTGGAGTCTCTATCAGTGAAAATTGAAAGGGGCAAACCATGGATTCTAACCACTTCTCTGAAAAAGAGACCAGCAATGTGAGATGCATCATTTGTGCATTTGCATCGCACAAAATGAGCCATCTTACTAAATCTGTCCATAATGACAAAAACACTATCCACACCCCTTGCTGTCTTAGGAAGACCAAGTACAAAATCCATACTAATGCTCTCCCAAGGCTTGTTGGGAATAGGAAGCAGTTGGTACAAACCAGCATTAGAAGACATACCTTTGGCCTTTTGACATATGGTACAACTTGCAACATATCTCCTTACATCCAATAGTACTTTTGGCCAATAGTAGAATCCAGTGACTTGTTCCAAAGTCTTATCCAACCCAAAGTGTCCTCCTAAAGTTCCATTGTGCTTCTCTTTGATGATGTTATCCCTCATTGAACACTTAGGAACACATAGCAAACTGCCCTTGAATAAGAGACCTTCCTGTAACACAAAATCTGAATATTCACCATGAAAAGTGTTAGCCAAACTAGCACAAACTTCATAAGAAGATTTGAAATCCACATCCTCCTTGTATAACTCCTTCAAACAATCTATCCCCATGCTTTTCAGCTGTACTTCATGTATGACAAGCATCCTTCTACTTAAAGCATCAACCACTTTGTTGGCAACACCTTTTTTATGCTTAATAGTGAAGGTATAGGCCTGTAATTGTTCCATCCACTTAACATGCCTATGGTTCAACTTTTCTTGACTATTCAGAAAGCTAAGAGCATGGTTATCAGTAAAAACAATGAACTCTTTGGGCAGCAAATAGTGTCTCCATATTTTGAGAGCTTGCACCATTGCATAAAGCTCTGGGTCATAGGTAGAGTACCTTTGTTTAGCCTCATTCAAATTCTCTAAAAAAAAGGCCACTGGATGTCCATCTTGACTAAGAACAACACCTATTGCTTGCTAACTTGCATCACATTCCACTACAAAAACTTTGTCAAAATTAGGGAGTACCAATGTAGGTAATTCAACCACTTTCTTCTTTAACAATTCAAAGCTATCATCTGCTTGCTTTGTCCATTGAAATTTGCACTTTATGCCACCCTTGATGGTGTTAAGTATAGGAGCACTTATGTGATTGAATCCTCTAATGAACTTCCTATAAAAAGTTGCCAAGCCATGGAAGCTTCTAACATCTCCCACTGTCTTAAGAGTAGGCCAATTGAGAATGGCCTCAACCTTGGTGGGGTCCATCTTCAAACAACCATTAGAAATCACAAAACCTAGGTATAGAAGTTTAGTTTTCATGAACTCACACTTATCCAAGTTGATCATCAACTTATTCTTATGCAACTTCTTCATCACTTGTTCAAGATGTTTTTTGTCCTATTGAAAACAAGTATATCATCAAGATAAACAATTACAAATTTGCCAATGAATTCAACAATTACCTCATTCATCAAATGCATGAATGTGCTAGGGGCATTGCTAAGGCTGAATGGCATGACAAGCCACTCATAGAGACCTTCATTTGTCTTGAAGGCAGTCTTCCATTCATCTCCTTGCCTAATTCTGATTTGATGATAACCAGATTTCAAATCAATCTTTGAATAATAACATGACCCTCCAAGATAGTCCAAAAGATCCTCAATCCTTGGCATAGGGAATCTATACCTTATTGTGATGTTATTTATGGCCCTTGAATCTATACATAGTCTCCACTTCCCATCTTTTTTTGGAGCAAGTACACTAGGGACTGCACATGGACTAAGACTCTTTCTAATAAGTCCTTTCTCTAAGAGTTCTTGAATTTGTCTACTCACCTCTTCATTTTGCTCTAGTGTCAATTTGTACGCAGCCTTATTGGGCAATGTGGCACCTAGAATCAAGTCAATTTGATGACTTATATCTCTCATGGGTGGTAAGGAGTTAGGAGTATCCTCTACCACAAGATCTTGGTAATTATCCAACAATTGTTGCACTTCTAGTGGAATCTTTTTCTGCTTTTTATCTTACTGACCTGATTCATCTTTAGGCTTCATTACCAAGGAATACCCTTGGGTATCCTTCTCCTTCATGAGATGTAAGAACTCTTTGCCACTAACCATCATGACATTGGTTTCATTACTCTTCTCTCCAATCTGCTCTTGCATAGGATCCATCCTAAACTTCCTTCCATTCTTGGTGATGAGGTATGTGTTCTTCTCACCATCATGTTGTGCCTTCACATCATACTGCCATGGACATCCAAGAAGAAGGTGACAAGCATCCATAGGAATAATCTCACATAGTACCTTGTCCTTATAATCACCTATCTCAAACTCAACCCAAGTTTGTTCTTCTACCATGTAATTTTGACTCTTATTCAACCAAGAGATCTTATGAGGACTAACATGGGGCAGCCTTTTCAACTTACACTTCTCTACCATTTTAGTAGACACTACATTCTCAGTAGAACCTGAATCAACAATGATTTTACAAAGCTTACCATATGCTATACCTTGGGTTCCGAAGAGAGTCTTCCTTTATGGGGGCTCTTGTTTCAATGGCATCTTCAACAAGGTCCTCTTGATCATCATGTTCTCTCCTTCAAGGACTGGTGCAACACTACTAATGGGTATATTCACACTTTGGAAATCATCATCTTTCAACAATTGATTCCTTCTTCCACCATCATGGGAACTAGTTGCCTTCTCAGAGCATTTGCTCATAGTATGGCCTACTTGATTGCAGCCATAGCATCTACCAGTGAAAACTCTGGGTCCTCTGCCTGAACCACCACTTCTTCCTCTGCCATTTGGTCTTCTCCAACCTCTGAAACCACCACCTCTATGGTCTACATCAGAATGAGACTCTTGTTGACTTGGGTTTTAATTTCTACTTGACTCTCCTCTACAAAAACTGCCTCTTCCCCTGTTATTTCTGCCACCTCTTCCTCTGGTGTTTTGATCATTTTTTCTTTTCAACTTCTCCTCTGCCCTAGAGGCTAATTGAAAACACTCATCCACTATTTTAGGAACCACCATATTGAATTCATCTTGTATGTTATACCTCAATCCATCGAGATATCTAGCCACCATCTCTTTCTCCTCCTCCTTGTGATTGACTCTGATGCTCAATCTATGAAATTCTTCAGTATATGTAGCCACATCCATATCCTTTTGTCTGAGATGATTAAAATTCCTAATGGTCTACAACTCATAATCAAATGGCATGAACTTGTCTCTTAGCATGGTCACCATTCTACTCCATTTGCTGATAGGGTTCTTTCCAACTTTCTCTCTTTCACCTTGCATATAATTCCATCAAACTAGGGCAGAACCTCTCAATCTTGTCTTAGCAAACTTGACTTTCTTGCTGTCACTATACTCCTTGAAGTCAAAATAGTTGCACATGGCTTCAATCCAATCCATGAGGGCATCTCCATCTAGTTTCCCATTGAATGTAGGAACATCCATCTTTGGATCGCCACTATCTCCATGAGCGCCTTTGAGTGCATTCAAGAATGCCTTTTGGTCTTCAGACATATCTTGTTCTTGAGGGCTCTCCTCTGCCTCTTCTTCTTCTTCTACATCAGAAGCACTTCCATCCTCTTTACTCTTACCCTTGGACCTCTCTTCTTTCAACCTTGCTTCAAGCATCTTCTCTTCCATCTTCTTGATGGCTTCTTTGCTTATAGACTTGGGAGGCATTGTGCTAGCCTCAGTTTCTATCTCCTCGTCTGACATACACTACTCTAATTCAAATATTGGCTCTGATACCACTATGATGCAGAGCATACAGTGGAAGCACACAACTGATCAAACTTATGATCAGTGTGAGTCTGACCTATCTCTTGGCGATCTACTCTTATCAGCCAAACATACCCCCGTCGACCACCTTGCAACTTCTCTGTCTGATCTCTCAACTCTCCCCGACAACTCAACTCCATTTTGTCTTCGGAGAGACTTCTCCTATCAATGACATCTTCTAACCTCCTATGGATACCCCAATGGTGGTTAAGTTACCACTTGCCTTAACCATGGTGGTTAGTCGTGATCTTGTCGGCAAGACTTCGATCATCGGTGACCACTTGTGAACATTGGCCGATGTGCCGATACAATCGACATTGTTTGGCTATCCCCCGACACTTCGGTGAGAATTCCTTTATTAGTGAGCTCCTTGCCTATTCTCCCAATACATTGATATATGTTTCTTCAGTGAGACTTCCTTCGTTCTTCATCGATACACTTTCTATCGGCCTAACACCATTGATCGGTGTAACTTCCAAAATTTTCTTTGAGGGCTGTGTTACGCCGATGGCAACCTCTGCTAATTTGCAACTATGTAGACACCAAACCAGAAACAAAACTCAACAAAACGGAAGGGGCTCTATAAGCTTCTACACACACTTGATCACCCATCAATTTGGCCATTCCACTAACAACACTTTTCCTATCGGTTCAATGACTAGTCACATAGAGATGCCTAGTCACATAGAGATGCCTAGTCAAACTCATACCAAACTCCTTGGATCCCTGAGTGTTTGACCCAAAACCATAGAAAAAATGAAATATACACTATATTCCTCTATCAAAATGAAAATGAGAATCTTGCTTTCAGTGGACAGAGGAATAATAGTCCATTTATTCACAAAACCCTAGTTTCTAGGTTTTCAGACCAGTCTTTGCAAAAATAACAATATCTCACAGACTATAACACTTCAGAACACCAAACTACTTCCAAATGAAAGCTATCTTAGTGCATGAACATTTCCAATTAGTTTCAGATGGTCAACTATCCGTACAGGCCGTACAAAATGACTGTTACAACGAATTACTCAGAAACAACAGTGTTTCAACACACCCAAAACTCCAAATCTTCATTCATGCTTTCCAGTTACATCATACTTTACCTATAGAAGGCTTGAGACATTAGTTAACATTCCTCCCAACCGTACAAACTAATTTGAAAGACAATTAGCCATTGGGTTTCTCCTCTCACAAGAAAACTACATGTTTTCATTGTGTTATTACATCAAACTTTGACCAAAACATGGCCTACATAGGTCTAGTGACCAAATTGACATAAAATCCTTATTACAAACATGATGTGGCTTAAAAATCCTTATTGAAAACATAAACAAAACATGACTCCTACACCATAGAGAAGGTGATCCTATACCAATATCTTGATTTTGTGAACATGTGTTTAAAAATAGAATACAATATCTTTTTATGTAAGCTATTACAAAGCTAAGAGATTGTTAGAGATTATTCATTTGGATGTATTTGGTCGAATGGATGTTAAATCTATAATAAAATCTTGTTATTTTGTTAGATTCATTGATGATGCCTCTAGATACACCTAGATTTATTTAAAGCATTCTAAATATAAAATTTTCACTAAGTCTAAGGAATTTAAAGCCTTGGTTGAAAAGGAAATAGATTCTAAATTATGGCTATTGAGATTTGACAATACGAGTGAATAATCTTTTAAGGAATTTGATGAGTTCTATAAGCATGCAGGTATTGTTCAACAAAAGACTACACCATACATACCTTAGTAGAATGGGGTGGTAGAAAAAATGAATCAAACCTTGTTAGAAATAACCAAAAGTATGTTAAGTGGTACGCAACTAGATCAACTTGATTAATAGATGTTTGGTTCTTACTGATCAAACTCCTTATGAAGTGCGGACAAGTAAGAAACCCTCTATTTCACATTTAAGAGTATTTGGTTGTGAGGCTTATGCTCATGTGCATAAGGAAAAATAATCTAAACTAGATGCAAATCCACAAAAATGCATCTTTGTTGGTTATGGTGAGAATGTAAGAGGTTATAAAATTTAGAATCCACTAACGTAGAAAATGATCTTTTCTAGAGATGTAATTTTCAGGGAGTGAAACATTTTCAAATTCTGTACACTAAAGGATAACGAAGGAAGGAAGATAATGCATTTTGAGACCAAGGTTGAAAGTAGAAAGATGAACATGTTGAAGAACAAGATGATGGATTAAAGAATTGTTATCCTCAAATTTAGCTACGCTCAATTTGTAGGATGACCCCTACGGAACTTGTCCGTTTTGTAGCTTACAACTCTAAGCATGCAAAACGATGTGAATTGCATTTGCCCTCATGCATGGTCTCCTAGCCTCGGAACATCCTTTCAAGCGTCAACTTGTGTCAGTTTCTTGAATTTTGCAAAACAAGTCTAATTGCAAATTTCACTTTTTGGGAGTTAGTAAATTTTCTTTATATGCAAGGGTGGTGATTTTTACCACCCATGCATGTTGGTCCCTTTGTCACATTCAAGGGCAGCGATTTTTTGCCACCTATGCATGTTAGTACCTTTGTCACATGCAAGGGCGGCAATTTTTGCCACCCGTGCATGTTAGTATCTCTGTCACATGCAAGGGCAGCAATTTTTGCCACCCGTGCACAAAAGCAATTTCCTCCACATGCAGAGGCAACAAAATTTGCCACCCTTACATCACTCACCCGAATTTCTCTAACTTTGGGAAATTTTTCCTTTTGTTAACCAATTACCCACTTTTGCTCCATTTTCCACTTCCATCGGAGTCTAGGTCCTCAAAGTTCATGTCATTGCTTAGATTTCCCCATACTTGCATTTTTCAAATAAAGCAAATTTTCCTAACTCTGCAAAACCTAAATCTTGTGTTGCAGTCTTTTGTGCATGTTGGGAATTAAGGTGTCTCAACCTTTGCAAATTCCTAATGTTGTATTTATTTATCCCATGTTGAGTTGGCATAGTTAGTACCTTGTGTATATGCAGGAGGATAAATTTTGGTGACTTTGGTAGCCGCGGTTTCCCCCTTGAATAATTAATGAGGGTTTGGGGGCAGCACCGCCAAGACAGGGTCAAGGGGCGTAGCCCCTTGCAGGGTCTAGGGGTAGCACCCCTGGCGCGCTCCCTGTTGTGGTACAGGGCGGGGTCGAGGGGCAGCACCCTCGTGGGGGCTCGGGGGAAATGCCCCCGAAACCTCAAACGACTTTTAATTAATGACAAGTGTCGGTGAGTATCTTTGCATGAGAGAAAGGCATCTTTGGGTGGTTAAGGGAGGTTATGACATGTAAGAGGAATATGATATTTTTAGTCAGTGTATAATAGATTCTCTTACAGCTATAAGGTGCGTAAGAGCATCTGTCGTAACCTATCTTGGGACCAGGTGCCTACTTTGGGATGGGATGTTGGACAAGTGTCCTTAGGTGTGGGTTTTGGGGCATGAGTCCAAGATGGATGCCCATCTCTAGAAGGTTCCATATATGCTTTGTAAACTCTATATAAACAAGTGCTTGGATGGGAGATAGATAACTTTGGTACAAGTACTGTTATGTTGCCAGAATATCTCTAGATTCAATATTCGAAGACTCTTGAAAGATCATTGGCTCTAAAACTATATTGTAATATGTTATTGTTTATTGTAATACATTTGAGCTGTATTTTGGAGTGTGGGGTTTTTTACCCGTAAGGGTTTTCCCCACGTATATCTTGTCTCTCTTCTTCTGTCTTCTTTCTGGTTCTTGTGTTTTGCTGCAATATCTCATGTTAATGGTTTAACATTGTTGTAATAGTTAGGATAAAGTTGAATTTGCATATCCCTCTCCTCATTAGATTAGTGTAGGAAGCATTTTCCGCACACCTAGCTTCCTTTCAGTTGGTATCATAGCTTGATCACCCTTGGTCCCAGTTGTAGGGTAGGGGTTTTTTGAGCTAATCTTAGGTTGAGTGGGAGTCTGTGCAGAGCATTCTATATCTTATTGCAGCAAGGAGATGGCAAGCACATCAGGAAGGTTTGAAGTAGAGAAGTTCAACGACAGTAATTTCAAGCTATGGAAGCTCAAGATGGAAGACATGTTAGTTGACCAAGACCTTTGGGAAAGTGTGAACAGAACTAAACCAGCTGCAATGTCACAAGCTGACTAGGATCTCAAGGATTGGAAGGCTAAGGGTCTCATAAGACTTAGTCTTGCCGATTCTGTGTTGTTAAATGTCCATGAGGAGGCTACTGCAACACTCCTTTGGAAGAAGTTGGGGGATGTGTATCAAGCCAAATCCCTTGTCAATAAACTTTTCCTGAGAAAGAAGTTGTATTCTCTTCGAATGGAGGACAGAGGATTCATGGCTGAGCATATGAATGCCTTTTACATGCTGGTTGCACAATTGACATCTATCGGTGTAAAGATGAAGGAGGATTGATGTATGACCCTGCTTTGTTCTCTACCGGACTCATGGGATCATCTTGTCATGGCAATTGGAAGCACCACATCCACATTCAAAATGGAAGAGGTGGTCTCTTCGCTGTTATCTAAAGAGATGCAGAGAAAGTCTTCTGAGGCAGCCAAAGAAGCCCTTGCAGTTCATGGAAGACCCAAGGAGAAAGGGAAGAAGAAGGACAAGAAAGCTAAGAAGGGTAGATCCAAATCCCGTGGGAGATCCAAATCTCCTAGAAAGTCCAAAGCTCTTTGTTGGAACTGTGGCAAGACTGGGCATTTCCGAAAGGAATGCAAAGAGGAGAAGAAGAAAAAGAAGAAAGCTCCTAATTCAGATTCTGATAAATCACAAGATGACGATGATGCCTTCATTGCAGCCCTGGCAACCCATGCATCTGATGATGTGTGGCTAATCAAATCTGGTGCATCATTCCACATGACCTCACACTGAGACTGGTTCACTAAGTATGATGAGTTTGATGGTGGAAAGGTGTATCTGGGTGACGACTCTCATATGAAGATTGTTGGTTGTGGAAGAGTCTCTATCTGATTCCCTTATGGTTGAGTGAAGGGGATCACTAGGGTTATGCACATCCCAGGCTTAGCACGGAACCTGCTTTCTGTAAGTATGTTGAATGATGTAGGTGTGCAGGTTGTCTTTTTGAAAGACGGATGTAAGATGACTAGAGGATCTATGGTGCTTGCTAAGGGTACTCGGAGAGGTACTCTGTTTCAGCTGGAAGCATGCATTGCACAATGCAATAGTTCTTCTGACTCAAGGAAGAGGGCAGTAGTCACTTCATCCCCACCATCTGAATGAGCAGTGAAGAAATCTGTAGTTTCTAATCTTGATGGTTGTAGTCGTGCATTGGAAGTTAAACTTCCTGCAGAAAAGACAATGTTATGGCATAAGAGATTTGGCCACATTGGTGAGAAGGGTCTGCGTACCCTAAAAAATAAGAACTTCGTTGAGGGGTTAGATGATTGTAATCTTAAGTTTGACTTTTGCAAACATTGCATTTATGGAAAACAAAACCGTGTTCAGTTTTACTCGAGTTCTCATAAGTCTTCTGGTGTGTTGGACCTTATTCATTCTGATGTGTTTGGCCCTGTTAATGTTCCTTCATTATCAAAATCTATATACTTTGAATCTTTTATAGATGATTATAGTAGAAGGACATGGATTTATTTTCTCAGAAGCAAATCTGAAGTCTATAGCAAGTTTAAGGAGTTTAAAGCCTTTGCTGAAAATTAGACTGGTAAAAAGATTAAATGTTTGAGAACTGACAACGGTGGTCAGTTCTATTCTACAGAATTTGATAAGTATTGCAAGGAACTTGGGATTGAAAGACATAAGACAACTCCATACACACCGCAACAAAATAGAGTTGTAGAGAGGATGAACAGGACACTGATGGAGAAGGCTAGGAGTATGCTTAGTGGAGCTGGTCTAGAACAAAAGTTTTGGGCTGAAGCTATTGCCACTGCTTGCTATCTGGTAAACAGATCTCCTACATTAGCTCTTGTTGGAAAGACACCCATGGAGGTGTGGTCTGGTAGAAAGCCTTCAGTAAGGCATCTTCATGTTTTTGGTTGTGAGGCATATGCACATGTGCCTAGGGAGAAGAGGTCAAAGTTGGAGAACAAAGCTGTTAAGTGTATCTTCATCGGCTATGGTGTTGGTGTGAAAGGATACAAGCTTTGGGACCCCGTGGCTAAAAAAGTGTTGTATAGCAGAAGTGTCATCTTCAGAGAGCTTACACCTTCTTCCACTATTTTGCAGGTAGAAGAAAAAGAAAAGAAAGAGGATGTTGTTCAGTTTCCTCTCACCCCTAAGAAGACTGAACAGAAAGACAATGTTGGACCTGATGATGAGGAGAGCTCGAGCAGCTCTGAAAGCTCAAAGGAAGAAGTTGAACCTCAACCTCAGCTCTTGAGGAGGTCTACATGGATAAGAAAGCAACCGGAAAGGTTTGGTTTTGCATTGCTTGATTCTAGTTGTCCTTATGCTTTAATCACTAACAGTGATGAACCTAGAACTGTATCAGAGGCTTTGGATATGAAGGATGCAGGTTCCTAGAAGGAGGCCATGGATGAAGAAATGGCTGTTGGTTTTTTCCCAGACTGGATGCTTATTCCCAGATTTCCCTACAAGGTAGCCATCAATGATCAATAGGATCTCTGGGCCAGGGGCCAACAGTGTAGGAGATAGACTCTATATTTTATCTCCTCTTCTTCTTTAGGCTCTGCAAAACCTAGGGGGGTATTCCCTACTCAACATCCATGAGGATATACAAAAAAAGGCTGGGATGCTGACAAAAAGCAGATAAGTCCTCCTGTAAGTAGACCAAAACTGAAAGATAAGAGCAAAGGGGCTAGCTTTGGGCCTATTTGTAGTTGTAGACAGAGGACTGAGGATCCTAAAACTAATTCTAATGACCTAAAGATTGTTTTAGATTTTGATTTTGATTTTAAGTTTGGATGCAAAGATGGACATGGTTGTAACACAAACACAAAGCAAGATTGGTGCCTATCCAGGGCTTGGAGTCAGTAGACATACACCTATGAATGATATGCATGAACAACTAAAACTAGATTTCAGGGGGATACATATGATACCTGCCTTATAGATATCTCCCAATACAGAGTGTTAAGCTATCTATACTTATGGCATCCCTATTGCAGTATACCCTTCCCAACATTCAATCTGAAAATAGTTTAATCTACCCCTTGAGAAGAAGTTAAGAGATCAGACGTTCAACATAGGAATTCTATGTTCTAGAGTCTCAAACATTGCTTAAATATCCAAACTCAGAAGAAAGATACATGCGATACTGGAGACAGAATTAACAAAACACATGCTAACATAGCATTTCTCATATAGAATTAACCATGAAATCAGTGGATTCATGCAAAAACGTACAACAAGAGATACATAAACTCACAGGTTTCGCTGTACAGAGCAACCAAATCAGTTGTATTGTATTACAGAGCCAAATGTTCAACTTTCAACAACCTAAACAATGGTAACACAGTCTGCTTATATCAGCCAGAAAGTGTACCACAGCAATTAATTACAAGGCTTTTACAAAAATCCGCTAGATAGAGATCCTTCAAAGGAATGGCGCTCAAAATTTATTGCTGCAGAGATAGAAAGTAGACAATGGTGGCCTCAAGCCTTGTGCCACCATCTGGAAGTCCTCATTCCAAAAATCAGGTACATGACTGTTCAACAACTCGCCCATGCCCCTGCTACAGTTGCCATTGATTGCTCAACCACCCGCGGCTGCTTGAAAACCGTCGCAACACTTCAAAAAAGAAATTCCTGCCAAAACATGTTTACCACAGGTTCAAAAAATGTAGGGAGATGAGACAACTTTATCATTTTAAAAACACGGCCGCGTGTATAACAAATGTCGAGCGCTTTTGCCGCGCTCGACGCATAAGCCTTTGTCCAAAGCCTATCGCCAAGACCTGAGCCATCGGCACACTCCCAAATCCTCCTACCGACATCAACAGTCTCTCCGATACCTATCGCAATTCCCTGTCGGCCAGACTACTACCATCGGACTAGCCAAAAGCTTCCTTGGCCGATAGACCAACTCTCCCCGATGACCAAGCAAAACACACTTGTCGCCAAGATATAGACCATCGGCCAAGCATTCCACAGCTCACCCGATCTACCAAGTCTCTCTGATGGCCATCAAAACACACCCTCGTCGGCCAGAGACAGACCATCGGCACAACAAAAATCATGCTTGCCGACAACACAACTCATGCCGATAACATATCGGCTTCCCCCTTCATCGGT
Source organism: Cunninghamia lanceolata (assembly GCA_027924645.1). NCBI lineage: Eukaryota > Viridiplantae > Streptophyta > Pinopsida > Cupressales > Cupressaceae > Cunninghamia > Cunninghamia lanceolata. The sequence continues at coordinate 17,004,328 of BSBN01000237.1, read as the reverse complement.
CAGACCCTCCACTGTCGGCCCAACGCAATCCATCCTCACTGACAACACAAGTGACGCCGAAGACCACCTCCGTCAGTGTGACTTACACCGTCGGAGCAACCAAAATCTCCCCAGCCAATCACAATAGTCTCGCCGATGCATCAACGAGCAACACACACCGACGACTCCTCATCGGCCAAACCTCCCGTCGTCGGCACAACTCAAAACACTCAGGCCGACAATACAGCTCTCGCCGATAACATATCCATCAGCCAAACATTGTATATCGGTGAACCCTCCAACGGTTAGCCCGATAGTCCATGTCACACCGAAACCAACCTTGCAAACCACTAACCTTCCATCGGCCAGAGGCAAACCGTCAGGCCAACACTCCACCGTCCACTTGATGATGAACGTTACGCCGATAAGACCAAAATCATAATGCTTTGAACCATTGAACCCTGAACCAATTCAACCCGATGGTTCAAAAGAGAAGTTCAACCGAGAAGTTCAACGCCGATAACACAGATGAACAAAGAATTCACTGACGGGAAAAGATGGAGCCTAAGCCCATGAACCGTTAAACCTTGAACCAAAAGGGTTCAACGCGATGGTTCAAAACGATGGTTCAAGCAAAATCTGAGTACCCAAAAAGAAGTTTCGTCGATAGAGAAAATCACAGCGATGAACAAGGAAACTTAGGGCCCAAAAAGGAAAAAACCCTCCAACATCCTGCGCTCAGATCCAGACCAAAATTAGTGCTAACAATGGCTTCTTTGGAAAAGAATCAAACTTGGGACTTGGTGCCTTTGCCTCCTAGATGAAAATCTGTTGGATGCAAATGGGTGTTCAAGAAGAAGATTGGTGCAAATGGCAATATTGAGAAGTATAAGGCCAGATTGGTTGCGAAGGGGTATTCACAAGTAGAGGGTATAGATTATGGTGAGATCTTCTCTCCCATTGCAAAGATGACATCCATTCGATTCCTGTTGTCACTCGCAGCAGCTTATGACTTGGAGGTAGAACAGATGGATGTGAAGACAACTTTCCTTCATGGTGACTTGGAGGAAGAGAACTACATGTCATAGCCAGAGCATTACATGGTGTTAGGGTAAAATGCAGATTAATCAATTTAACAATAATAAACCCAAACATCAATAGAATAATGAAACTAAGGAAGATTGAATGAAATGAAGCAATGAATAACACAGTGCAAACCTTCCTTGAATCAAAGCTTCTATTGTTTGCCTATTAAAAATGTCCTTGTTTTGTAATGAAGTTGGGCCCTCAGTGAGTGCACTCCTTTTGCTGCATTGTAGGATGTCGGTAGTAAACGGCTGTGTTGATAGATATTGCTATGAAGAGGATCTTCAAAGTAAATGGTGATCTCAAATAGATTGTATTGGGGGTGCCAAAGGTGCGCTGGTGAATTTCTGCAAAGTAACAATACAAATAACTTGGATGATTAGAATGGGAGGATGAGGTTTCTTTTATAGACTCAGAAGAATGAGGATCAACGGTTGAGAAGAAGTATGATGATCAATGGCCGAGAATGGTTGAGGAATGTGCAACCAGTAGGAATAGGACAAGTGTCCCACCTCCATCATGAAAGAGGGGATTTGACAAAATTGATTGGAGAGTTAACTCTATTGACTGATCAGTTAACAAACTTGATTAGTCAGTTAGAAGAATGGATTGAGGGATTGACTGAATTGATTGATCAGTTACCCGAATAGATTGAGGAGCTGACAGAATTGATTGGTTAGTTAACAATTTTGATTGAGAAGTTAACTAATTTTAATTTAGAGAAGAAATAGGACATGTGGGTGAGGGAATATTAGGTAATTAAATATTTAATTACATGTGCAACATGGTGAGGTGGAAAAGGTGAGGTGGATTGGTGAGGTGGATTTAGGATAGAGGAATTAAATAATTTAAAATTATTTAATTGTGTGACATTAGAAGAATTTAATTAAATAAATTGATTTTATTTAATTATGGTTTTGGAGGAAATAATTAAATATTTTAATATTTATTTAATTAAGAGGAATGCAAATCAAATAAATAAATTTGTTTTTTATTTATTGATAGAAAAATTAGAAGGGAATAAATATTAGGAATATTTATTTAGAACAAATCGTGTCATTTTTAGGCGTATACATTTTGCCCCTCTTTGATGCAATGCAATTTACAACATTACTTCAAAGAAATCGATAGTCTGGTAGTGATACATGCCCCAGTTTTCCCCTGGTACAAGTTTAATGACGATAGGATGCCCCCTCGGGAGATTGGACGGGAAAAAGGTAGAAGGCGTGAGACGGAGAATCTCATGAAGACGAAGGGGTGTAGGCTAGGTTTGAAGAAAAAGGACACGTTTCAGAGAAACGAGAAGAAAACCAGAAGAAAAACAGGCGTGGGAAGTAGTCACAGTCATCACCTAGCCAGATTTAGGGTTTGCAAGCTATATATAGGAGCTGGGTCCACAAGACAATTCATTTGCACACTTGTCTTGGTGTGATTTGCATTGGAGAGCTTTAGAGAAGTCAGAGCATAGAGAAGTCAGTGCGAGGATGGACATTCCACTCGAGGAGCATCGATTCGAGCGCATTCGTCGATTCGACCAGCCAGTAGAGGTAGGACCCCCAGTATGTGTTTCAAAAAACTTCCTCTAGGGTCAAGTTAGGGTGTCATAAATGCTAGGGAAAAATTAGGCAAACAGATGCGCCGAAATATAGAACAGCACATATGCTGCGTGAAATGGCGCATGTGTCATTTTGTGACGCATATGCTGATTTTGGCGGTGCATGCATGAAAGCTGCGCATTTGTGAATTTTGGCGGCGCATACACAATTCTGCGGCACATTTGTCAAATGTAGTGGCGCATGCATAGAAGCTGCGCATACGTAGAATATAATGGTGCATTTGTGATTCTGTGACGCATTTGCTGAATTTAGCGGTGCATTTGCCAGAAGTGGCACTTTTACCACCTGTAGTGGCGCATTTTATTTAGATAGTAGATTACTTAGCAAAATTGATTCGATTGGCATCCTGTTTGACACGTCAATCAATGAGCTATCTCTGAGATTGCAGGAATCTAGTCAAGAGATGTAGTGTGTTGTTTTGATCAATTTGAAATGCTAAGGTAGTTGATATAGTTTAGTAGATATGTTGAATATGGCACTTGCAGCTTTAGATTGACGCCTTACTTTGTGTGATTTACAGGAGGATATATGAGATACTCTTAAGTCAAGGGAGCAGTTCCCTATGCCTATGCTGCAGAGATACATGCTTACAGAGATGGACAGGGAGGTGCTTGGTGCCATGGGACTTGACTACGTATGCTTTATGCCCGAGGTTTGGGCGAACCGCGGATTACTTACTGCTGCCATGGAGAGATTCCATAGTGAGGATGGGACCTTCCACTTTCCCACTGGAGAGATGACTGTGACCTTGGAGGATGTTTATAGGATACTTCACTTACCGATTCAGGGTGAGTTGGTGGAGTACGATGCACAGAGAGATGCGAGACTCGCCAAGTGTAGGCGAGTGTTCGATGACCCCGAGCTAGTTGGATAGGTCATCCCCTAGAATGATATTTATGACTGCTATGACTACTTCCCTGGGATTGTGGTAGGATTGATCAGAGGCGTGGTATGCCCCGACAGGAGATTGCACGGGTTCCCCATTGGATGGGGCAGCATCATGGAGCAGATGGTGACAGAGGGCACCTAATATGCATGGGGTGTTTGTGTACTGGCTCACCTATATCATGACATGCATCAGGTAGTGTACCACCGCAGCACGAGTCTATCGGCTGGGGTATCACTGTTACAGTTCTGGCTATGGGAGCATATAGCAGTTACTAGGCCGATATGTGTGTTTGCGAGATAGTGAGGGGAGCCATACAGTTATGGTTATGCAGGGGTGATTTCCCAGCACAGGATGGGGAAGTTGGAGTATTGGAGACATACTTTGGATGGGGTAGATATGGTCGTTTGGCAACCATATCTGGATTGTGAGCCATGGGATGATGAGGGAGATGAGCTGCCCTATTACTTTCAGACGAGTTGGCTGATAGGGTGGACTCGGCATATACTAGAGAGGCAGATAGTCGGCTAGGTATAGAGGCAGTTTGGGCGGAGACATGGCATGCCACAGGGGCAGGCTCAGTTTGCTAGGACACATGTCGAGAGGTACAGATGGGGGCCAATGGCGTCATATGAGGAGGCACTAGCAGAGTTTCGGTAGATGCCATATGTTACCTGGGATATGAGGAGTACAATCGCAGATGCAGGGGTGACACATGATTATGAGGATTGGTTTACTGTACACCCTTTTTTGAGATACTCAGGACCTAGGGTGCTGGTGCCTCACATAGATGAGGCAGACTCAGACGATGAGGGCCAGGTGGGCCGGAGGAGGAGGGGGAGGAGAGGAGGACGAGGGGGTGGCAGAGATGGAGGAGATGATGGGCATGACGGGGATGACAAAGGCTGACCCAGACAGAGGAGGAGAGGTGGGGAGGGAGTATCCCTGGCTGAGCAGGCAGTGCTAGCACAGGTTGCACAATAGGTACCACAGAAGGCACAGATGCCACCACCCCAGCAGGTGGCACAATAGCAGGTGCCCTAGCCACAGGGGCTAGGACAGGCAGAGGCATCATAGGGGCCAGTGCAGGCAGATGTTTATGAGAGGGCCATAGCTAGCCTGAGAGGATAGGTGAGAGAGTTGCAGGCACAGCTCCGGAGGGTGGATGGTCGACAGGAGACGGACACAACAGTGATTGCAGGGTTGACCCGCGAGAGGGATATGGCAGACGCACAGGTACGCATTATTCATGTAGAGTGGGACACTGTAGTGACAGCTCTAGGGACAGATGCAGCTAGCACCTTTTTGGTTGGGTAGGTGCACCAGGCACAAGCACAGCTTGCCCAGGCATAGACGTAGCTGGCATAGGTGCATGCAGAGCTTGCTAGAGCGCAGGGATAGGCACAATACTACCAAGGCTTGTATCACGGGGCAGTGCCGGCAAGCCAGAGGGCTTCGAGCTTCAAGAGCTAGTTTGGAGCCTCCCAGAGAGCAGGTCCATCACGGTCAAGGGCCTCTGTGATGGGCCCACGACAGCCAGGGGTTAGTGGAGGAGATCCCGGTGGGAGCAGTGGTTCCTTGTCGCAGGGAGACTTGTACCACACTTGTATATATTGAGACATGTATAACCATCCCTTTGGGGTGTTTTTATTGTATATGACACTGATTCAGAGATAGATGTTACGATATTGTACATTTGGACCTCATTTTATGATGTGTATATATGATGATGCAACTTGTGACTCGTTCTATATGTTATGAGACTATGATTCCCTTCTATTGTATGATGCAATGCATGTGCAGACTTAGATGTTCTATCTGATGCTATATGAGATGCTTATCTATTGCAGCCTTTGATATGATGCTATGTGATGTCTATGCGATCTAATGCATTTTGGAATGATTGATCTGATATGTTTGTATGTATGCAAATGCAACATGATGCCTGTATGATTATGCAACTTTTATGTGTGCACTTAGCTATGTTTTTGATTTCTCTGCTGTTGATTCTATGTGATGATGATATATGGATGACCTAATGCCTTTTATTATGTATGCAACTAATTTAATCATGTTCATGACTATCTCATATGTGATATGATATGCACCTATATGCTCTGTGTTTGTGATGTCCAAATATACTCTATTGACACAAGAATGATAGAATGATAGATAGAAGAATTGACTTGAAAGAATGACCTGATTGGAAAGACTTAGAAGCTTTATTTGATACTGTTACTCTGCCTAGTTTAGGTATTGTTTATTGTATGGGATATGGATGCATGGAATTGTGTATGGATATATAATGGATGTTTTGCTTTTGGAGTGCTTTATTTCATCATTGGGCGATTCATTTTTGGTACTTTTTCTGAAATGTTGTAAGTTAATACAAGCATCTAGGTATAATTGGACCGAGATGACCTAAGTACTTCTTACATGGATTTTGAGTTAGCAATTTAATACAAGCATCTAGTCAAAGTTGAATCTAGATGACCTGAGTATTCCTTGCGTTTCAACAAACAAGGATTGCCCCCGTTCATGTTAGACCTTTGATGTCCTCGATGATCTTTTGCTGATCATGTCACATTACTAAAGCTTAATCCAAAGATAGCAAACAAAGAAAATGATCATGCCCCCATCATAGCATCTCTAGCTTTTGGCATCCTTGAGTAGCATAGAAATGCATGATAGCATAAATCAGGACTTGATGTGTTAACAATGTTTCCAATCCACAAAACATATTTGCATTTAGATGTGTTTATTTCTTGCCATAATTCAAGTAAAATCATTTAGAAGGCCTTGGGTACTTTGCTTTGCATTGGGATAGGTTAAACTGCGTAGAGTCAAGATTCCTGCTTGGAGCGCAGGTTCTGCTTGCACTTGCTTGTTTGGTGAGAAGATTTTCTCAATTCCTATTGGGGAGACAGACCCTAAGGAACTGACCTAGTGCCTCAGGGGCGCATTGCTAAATGGCCTTGCCTACGTGACGACGCAGAGACAATGTAGTTTGGGATAAACCCTAATGGACCTAGGACCTAGGCGAGAGAAAGTGGAGACGAACTCAGATGGATAGAAGGACTAGATATGGAATGGATGGGACAATGAAAAGCCTCAGGGGCGCATTAGAATAATGGCCTTGCCTACGTGATGATGCAGAGGCAACATAGTTCATGGACTTGGACAATGGACACTGACGAGGGACACTATGCTAGGCTCACACTGAGGAGATGGTATGGGATAGAACCTTGGTTGACAAGGCCACAAAGAGGGAGAGTATCAAGCCATGATAGGTAACTGTCAGGTGTTTATTATGGGATAGATACGGGTCGAATGGGAAACGAGTGAAGGAAGAATGGACTCAAGGTGATTGGATTCCCAAATATGGAGAAGGTAGTTTATCACAAGTAACGCCTGTTTACCAGGTTTTCATGACTTGCTTTTATTTGCACGAGAAGCTAGAAAGTAAACATGATGCCTGTTTGCCAGGTTTTCATCATGATACCTATCCAAGGTGCCTGTTTGCCAGGTTTTCACCAAAGGACGATTTTTTTGTACTTTTCTGATTTTATGATTTTTTTGCTTTTTTTCCATTTTTGATTTTTTTTGTATTTTGTGCCCCCCTTACATTGGGGTTCTCCTAGGTGTAAAACTGATGAAGATGCATGCTATTGATTGGGTCATCAAACAACTCACCCTGTGATGTTGCCAATTGATATTCCCCCGATCCATAAGTAGCCACAATCACATAAGGCACAAGCCAGTTAGGTTCGAACTTGCCTTTCTTTTCTCTGTCTTGTTGATTGCGTGGATTCTCTTTAAGAACGAGGTCCCCAACCTTAAAGATTCTTGGGTGAACTTTGTGGTTATAGATTCTTGACATCATCTATTGATATGCTTTGAGATGATCAAAGGCTTTCTGTCGCCTTTCTTCCAGTAACTCTAGTTCTTGCAACCTGGAGACCCTGTATTCTTCATTTGATCTGAGACCTTTTAGCTATACCTTGAGGGATGGTAATTCGACTTCAATGGGGAGGATGGCTTCTAAACCATAGACAAGGGCGTAGGGTGTAGCACCTGTGGGAGTGTGTATACTAGTTCTGTAGGCCCACTGAGCAGGATTGAGTTGGACATGCCAATCACAACCAGCATCATTGATTGTCTTCTTGAGAAGTTTCAAGATGGTCTTGTTGGATGCTTCAGCTTGACCATTGCCTTGGGGGTAGTATGGAGTGGAGAAATATTGTTGGATTTTGAAATGTTCGCAGAGTTCTTGGACATCCTGGTTTTTGAATGGTCTTCCATTATACGTGATGATGGATGAAGGAATGCCATATCTGCAGATAATGTAATTCAGGATGAATGAGGAAATTTGCTTACCTCTGACAGTGGTGAGGGGAACGGCTTCAATCCACTTTGTGAAATACTCAGTGGCAGTTATGATGAATTTGTGGCCATTGGATGAGGGTGGATGGATCTTTCCTACAAGGTCAAGTCCCCATTGGCAAAAGGGCCAAGGTGTCGTTAAAGGTCTCAACTCTTGAGCTGGTGCATGTATCAGGTTCCCATGTATTTGGCACTATTTGCACTTCTTGACAAATTGATATGAATCCATTTCCATGTTCGGCCAGTAATAACCCAAACGCATGAGTTTCTTGGCTAAGGAAGGACCGCTAGAGTGTGTTCCACAGATCCCCTCATGTACGTCTTGCAAGGCGGTTATGGATTCTTCTCGTTCTAAACAACGGAGCAAAGTATCATCGAGACCACGTCTGTATAGGGTATCGGCTATGATGGTGTAGCGAGAGGTTTGGCGTATAAAAGTTCGTCGTTGGTTAGAAGATAGGTCTGGTGGGAGGGTGTTGTCCTTGAGGTAAGTGTAAATCTTACCGTACCAAGGTGAATCAGATCCAACCATAAGGCATATGGAATGGGTCTTAGGAAGATCATAAGCTGGTTGCTGGATAGTTTCCACTAAGAACTTGTACTGTGACTCTTTTTCAGCTATTTCTAGAAGAGAGGCAATGGTTGCCATTGCATCTATTGCTTTATTCTCAATCCTAGGTATTTGCTCGAAGGAAATGGTCCCAAAGTGTTCTTTGAAGTTGTCGACCATCCGTTTGTATGGGATAAGCTTTTCATCTTTGGTTTGGTATTCATCGTTGACCTGATTGATTATAAGTTGAGAATCACCGTAGACATGTAGCTCTTGGATTTTCCACTCAGTTGCCATCTTGACACCAATTACTAAGGCTTCATATTTCACTATGTTGTTGGTGCATATAAATAACAAACGGTAAGACTTCAAAATTGTGTCAGCTTGAGGAGTTACAAATAGGATGCCTGCTCCTGATCCGTGGTTTGTGTAAGACCCGTCGAAGTAGAGTTTCCAAGAAGATGTTGATATAGTGAATAAGGACTCATCTGGAAACTCAAACTGCATTGGTGTGGTGTCTTGTAATGGTGCATCTACTAGTTGATCAGCTATGATTTGTCCCTTGATGGCTTTTCTGTTTACATATTCAATGTCGTACTCACTTAGAAGCATTACCCATTTTGCTAGGCGACCTGTGAGAGCTGCTTTATTGAGGAGATACTTCAGTGGGTCTATTTTTGTAATGAGTTTAATTGGATGTGCAAGCATGTAATGTCAGAGTTTTTGTGAAGCAAAAACTACTGCAAGACATGATCTTTCTATCTGTGAGTATTGCAACTCATAGCCCACTAAGGTTCGGCTGATGTAGTAGATGACTCTTTCTTTATTCTCATAATCTTGTTGTGCTAGAAGAGCCCCAAGAGTAGTAGGTGTAGCAGATATGTAGAGAATTAGCAGTTTCCCTTGGATATGAGGCATGAGAATGGGTGGATTCATAAGGTATTCTTTTAGTTTGTTGAATGCCTCTTCACACCGCTCATCCCATCTAAATGGAATGTTCTTGTGCAGGAGATGACTGAATGGTTGGCACTTGTCTGCCAGCTGTGATATGAATCTGCAGATTGCCTGCAGCTTGCCCTGTAGTGATCTCAATTGAGTTAGAGTCTTGGGTGGTGGCATGTCCATTATAGCTTTGACCTTGGTGGGGTCCACCTCTATTCCATTTGCTGACACGATGAAGCCTAGAAGCTTGCCTGAAGTGACTCCGAACACACATTTCTTTGGGTTTAGCTTGACTTGGAATTGGTCTAATCTTTGAAAGACTTTTTCTAATACATCCAGGTGTGAGTCCCTTGTGAGCGACTTTGCTAAGATATCGTCGACATAGTCCTCCATTGTTACATGCATCATAACATGGAATATAGTTGTCATAGCCTGTTGATATGTGGCTCTTGCATTTTTCAGCCCAAATGGCATGACATTCTAGCAAAAAGTGGCCCATGGACAAGTAAAAGTTGTCTTGTGTTGGTCTTCTGGTGCTATTCTGATTTGATTATAACCCGAGAATCCATCCATGAGAGATAACATGGTATGACTTGCAGTTAGGTTGACTATGATATCGATATTTGGTAATGGAAAATCATCCTTGTGGCATGCTTTGTTTAGGTCTCGAAAATCATTGCATAGTCTGACTCAGCCATCAGGTTTGGACACTGGCACAATGTTGGATATCCATTTCGGGTAATCTATAGCTCTGATGAACCCTACATCTAGCAATTTCTTGAGTTCTTCTTTGACCAAAAGTGCTATGTGGGGATGCATCTTTATAAGCTTCTGCTTTACTAGTTTTACTCCTAGATCCAATGGAAGATGATGTAGAATTAAGTTTGGGTCTAGACCCGGCATGTCTGCATACAACCAAGTGAAGCTGCCTCTCTTTTTCTTAAAGAACGGTATAAACCTAGTTTTCTCTGGTGGGGTAAGAGATTTAGCAAAGTGGATAACCTTGGGCTGTTCCTCTGTTCCAATATTAACAGGCTCTGTGGGTTCTACAACAATTTGTGACCTTTCCTGGTACATATCATTAGGGAGAGTGTCAAGCCTTCCATCGTCAGGTGCCACAGTTGGGTTTTCACCTTCGGATGTGTCCTTTCTTTTTACTGTTTTGGGATCTAACACTATCGCAAGGCAGTTTTCACTGTCGTATCTAGTTTTGACCTTGATATTTTTTTGACTAGAAGGCTTGGCACCCTCCCCGAAGTAAGCCACAGTATTCAGTTCAATAGCAAAACCAGCTTTATGATCTCCCTTGGGTAGGTGGTCTCTAAGTTCCATATAATCAATGTAAGCATCGTCGTTTTGGAACATATCTAGTTGGGGAGTTCCTCGCATATCCCAGTCAATAAGCTCAAGGTGCACGAGGGGGAGGGAGTCAGATGATAGACCTGATTCATTGATGGTGTGAATGGAAATGTTAGGAGCATTGGTGGGGGTAGTGTTCGGGATGGTACTTTCCTCCAAGTTGTTTATTGCAATGGAACTTGAACCTTTCTTAAAAGCCATAATCTTAGGGATGGGCAAATCAGACTCTAGTGGTTTGTTTGGTAGCGTTTGTCCCTCATGGTAGGGGCTAAAAGTTTGAATGGTATCGACCTCCTTGTCATCATAGGATTGCTCTGTTAGCTCATCCCACTCATACTCATTTGAATCCGTGTCGCTATCCTCTTGGAGTGTTTGGATCATTTCTACAAGACAAGCATTTTCCTTAGCTTTGCCCTTGCCTTTGTATCCTAGGCCACTTGTGTTTCTAGCCGATGAGGATGAAGAAGGTTGAATAGGTTCAATGATTCCTTCTTTCTAAGGCCAATGGGGCCTTGTCCTTCGTACCCCATTCTGTGTAGAATAGTCTCACCTCGCCCATAGAGTTATGTTGGGAGTCTAGGCGGATCTTGGGGTGTACTCTCTTCTTCAGTATAAAGCCATTGTAGGATCTCTCTCTCCTCTATTTCATCAGATAAGGTCCCCCATTTTACAAAGGGAGTTGTGGGAGCTACAGGAGGAGCAGATGGCTTTGGAAAATGCTTGGGTCAGCCAAAAGATCTAGGAGACAAAGGCATCTTGGCAAGATTGAGGCTATGCTCAATGGAGTATTCTCCCACTCCAGTTTCTTTTATGGTAATTTTCTGTTCTTTAGGCCTTGATGAGGAGGCTTCAGTGGTATGATCATGCTGCAGGGTAGGGGATATGTATGCTCTGTTGTTGGGTATGATGCACTCAGGTTTTGCAAGGAAAGAGTTGCAATGTTGGTAGGGGTTAGGGTCACCTTGGATGGTGACTTGCTTGCCATTGTGCGGGAATTTTATGCATTGATGATAGGTTGAGGGGACAACCTTCATGGCGTGAATCCATGGTCTCCCTATTAGGATATTATAAGCGAGCTCCCGATCAATGACTTGACAGACAACATCTTTTATCACTGGTCCTACTTGTATGGGTAGGACCACTGTTCCCTTTGTGGTTCTTTCTTCCTCATCATATGCTTTGATGGTAATCTTCTTCTGTGGATCAACTGCATTTTCGGAGAACCCCAATGCAAGGACCAGCTTTAATGTACAAATATTTAAATTGGCACCTCCATTAATGAGAACCCTCTTGATGCGGTGCTTATGGATGAAGGCGACAATATGTAGAGGGGTGTTATGGGGTTGAGACACAGAGAGGTCATCTTGCTCAGTAAATGATATGGTGTTGGAGGATGTCAGATTGCCTACCATGGTCTGGAACTTCTCTTGGGCCAAGTTAGTGGGGACAGTAGTTTCCACTAAGGCTTTCTCAAGGATCTCCTTATGGGAAGGAGATAGACGCAATAACTCCAAGATAGAAATGTGGGCCAGAGTTTTTTGTAATTGGTCGATGACATTGTACTGACGGAAGTTGGATGGAGAAGGTGACGACCTTGGAGGGGTGGTATTGAGCGTGACTTTACCACTACAGGTAATTATACTACAACCAGTTCTGTTAGGTCCTGATTGTTGGTTGGGTGTGATGACATTGATTTGTGGGACATGCTCAGAAATGCAATTTATGGTATAGTCAAATGGCACACTTGCATAGTTGGCATTACTAGTCCCGCTATTCTGATTTGTCCTGTTGCGATTGCTGTTGTTGTTGTCGTTATTGTTATTGCCATTGTAGTTATTACCGTTGTTGTTATTGTTGTTGTATGACCTGTTGTGATTTAGAAGTAGATCCCTGTAAGCCACGTGAGTTTCATTGGAGGTATGCTGTTGGGTTCCTCCCTGATTCTGATCAAGTACATCTTGTATGACATTTTTGAGACTGATGCAATTGTTGGTTGTATGCCCCCTTCCTTGATGATATTCACAATAGTCCGTGTCCTTCCAGTAGGGAGGTTTGACTATAGGCTCGTAATCACTTGTTGGTGGTAGAGAGATTTCATTGTTAGCCAACAACTTCCTTAATGCGGACTCTTGAGACTCACCCAACGGTGTGAACTTTCTTCTTGGATTTGAACTGAACCCTGGTCTTGGCTCCCGAGAGAATGGTTTGTTGGGTGTACCATTGTTTGTTTCTCCTTTGAGAGTGAATATGGGTTATTACTTGGGAGCTGCTGCCTTGGCATCCACTACCCCATCATTGACCACATTCTTATTCTTGGTCCAAAACTTTGATTTATCTGTTGTGTAATTGGAGGTAGGTGTGTCCTTGTATATCTTGATTGCTCCTTCAGTGATCATAGCCTTTTCAATGAACAATCCCATTTCAATGACTTTTGAGAATGATGTAGGGCATTGTATCTGTATTTGATAGCTAAGATCAGTGTTTAGGTTATGGATAAACATCTCCAATAGCTGCTTCTCAGGCATATTGTAAGAACACTTACTTGCTAGATGTCTCCATCATTGTAAGAAGGTGGCAAATGACTCACCACTCTTTTGTTTGGTGTTGCATAGATCTAGCATAGATACCTCGTGTTCGATATTGTAAGAGAAGTGCATGATAAATTTGTTGACAAGTTCATCAAAAGTTTTGATTCCTGGTGGGAGACGTGAGAACCACTCCATAGCTTGACCACCTAAAGATCTTGGGAATAGTCTCATCAAGTAGGTCTTGTTGTGAGCTACTTCTAAACATGCTGCATTGAATTCCCTATTATGATCTCTAGGGTCTCCTTTCCCTTTGTACTTGTCAAATTTGGGAACTTCAAATCGGTAGGGAAAAGGTTTCATGATCAAATTTTTGTCAAAGGGATATGGTGCAATACCCTCCAAGGAGTAGTTTTTAGTGTTGGTACCCATTTTGAGATCCGACATTTCTTGTTTTAGACTTTCGAGTTGGTTTCTCATTTCTTCCATAGGAGCATTTTGGTCCATGGGTCTCTTTCCTCTATCATTTGCGTTTGGGTCTATGGCATTCTTTCCCTTTTCGTGATCATTTTCTATGTTTTCCAGGATTGAGCTTACATCAAAATCCGCGAGGAGTTTGATTCCAAGACTAGCAAGATGATAGAAATACTTATGAGGGTTCGCATGGAGCACCCTCTCTACTAAGCGTTGGAATTTTCTATCTTGGATGCTCCCTTCATATTCTTCATGAGAGATTTCTTCATCACTATCATGTGGTGTGATGATGTGATTGGATGAGCCGGCCATTTCAAGTTGCTTTTAATACTGAGATCTAGTAAGAACCATGCAAGGTAATGTGGGATGAAGTGGACTAGGATTAGAAATTTTGGCAAGGTGCCGATTGAGACTGTTGTGAATAGGATACCTAGGACAAGACTTGGACAAAGGACTTTCTTGCTCAATGACTTCAAGTAAGACGGTTGACATAAGACAGTAGCCACTAGTAAGGGTAGTCGATACCTGTCTTACTGTGTAGGGACTAGTCGTGCAACAAGGCTACTAGCAAAGTTCTGTGACCTACTAGGCTTACGTGAATTCACAAATGATACAAAAAAAGGGACCTATGTTGAACTGATACGGAATAATCTGACTTTGGGACAAGAAAGGTTTTGACAAAAGGTGAATGGGATGATTGACGAAAGAGAGATACTTGGATGAAATGGATGAAGACTGACTGCTAGGTAGAACCTGATCTTTGATTGTGAAGCTAGGCTGAAATGGGTACTCAAAACAAGTAAAATTTTTTCCTCAAAAATAGTGTAAGTACTCACTGTCATGGATGCGCCGAAATAGATGCGCAGGAAGTTGGTGTAAATGCGTTGTACTGGTAAAATATGAATGCGCAGCAATAGTCAATACATGCACAGCAAGTCTAAACAGATGTGTCGCTAGTAGACACAAATGCGCAGGAATAGAGGACGGATGTGCTGCTCTGGCTTTTCTCAGTGTTTTTGCAAATTTTTGGAATTTTCTGTTGTTTTTGGCATTTTTGGCTGGAAAAAGGTCTTCTTGATTTGATTTATGAATTAACAGTAAGAAAACATAGCAAGCACAAAGAATATTTTATAGTTTTTTATTTTTTTGTGGTTTTTGACTCTTTTGGACTGAAAGAATAAGTACACCCTAAGCTGGATAGGAAAATATCTATTGAATCCTCTAGCTATGCATATTCTTAGCGTGTAGCTTCAGGATCTAGTAGCACCAGCTCCTCTCCACGGCACACACTTCTCACGCATACTAGATCCGGGTTTCCTTAGGCTTGTACCCCCACCAAACCATAGGATTGTCCCTGCTACCTCTACTAGGAATCACATGAATTGAGGCCGCTTCAAGGGCTCCGCCCTTTGCATTAACAGATAGGGGTTTTTGGTATACTACACAGTAGGTTCTTAGTCAAGGCAACCATTCGAGTGGTTATACATGCGGCGGCACTACTCTTTGTTATGGAGTCTCCCAGCCCCAAAGGGTTACGCCTTAGAGGGTTTTGGGGGAGGTTGGCCGTCGGTGTAACACAGCAGCACTCGTTGCAGGAAGTTTTTACCTCAAGCACATTTATTTTAAGTGGATTGGTAGGGCTTGGCTTTAGCCTGTTTCCACTCAGGGTCGTTCCCACTTGGACAAGCGTGCATCCAAGGGCAGGCCCCCCTAAAGGTTAAACAAATAGAATAACAAGTCTGGCACTTTGATCACCTAGTTAGGGGGAGAGCATAAGCCTATTGTCATTCATAAGCACAGAATACATTGGTTAATCTAACCTAGTTAAAATTAGAAAAACTAAATGGGCTACTCTACTTGTGCACTCACATGATTGTTAACTTTGAAGTGATTAAGAATATAGCAATGTTCATTACCATTTGTAAGATAGCAATAATCTAACTATGGAAGATAGCATTATGCAGATATTGCAATAGTTCAATTACTCTCTTCCTAGTTAAGGCTATGTGGAATTTGTATGAACGTTCGTTTTACTGTCCTTTTATAAATTGAAGTGTGAGTTTAGTAAATGCAACTAGATGAGTCTAAACCAGTGGCCTAACCTGCAAAAATAGATCAAGATGTTTAACGTTAGCAAAAAAAACCTTCTTAGAAACCCTAAAATTAGTGCCTGATACAGAAGCGCAGCTTCAGTGATTAAATGCGCAGAAATAATCAACAGAAGCACAACAAAACAAATGCGCTATAATAGTACTCAAAAGCGCAGTAAGAAAGAATAGATGCGCAGTAACAACATATGCGCCATAATAGTGTTTAAAAGCGCCGTAAGATTATAAACGCCGAAACAGAGGACAGAAGCGCCGTGGAATTATTCAAATGCGCTAAATTAGTCTGTGCATGGCTTGTACGGAACTTGTCTTCAAAAAAGCTTAGATTTTGATGAGATAAAGGGGCAAGGCCCCACGGTGGGCGCCAAAAATGTTAGGATAAAATGCGGATTAATCAATTTAACAATAATAAATCCAAACATCAATAGAATAATGAAACTAAGGAAGATTGAATGAAATGAAGCAATGAATAACACAGTGCAAACCTTCCTTGAATCAAAGCTTCTATTGTTTGCCTATTAAAACCGTCCTTGTTTTGTAATGAAGTTGGGCCCTTAGTGAGTGCACTCCTTTTGCTGCATTGTAGGATGTTGGTAGTAAACGGCTGTGTTGATAGATATTGCTATGAAGAGGAGCTTCAAAGCAAATGGTGATCTCAAGTAGATTGTATTGGGGGTGCCAAAGGCGCGCTGGTGAATTTCTGTAGAGTAACAATACAAATAACCTGGATGATTAGAATGGGAGGATGAGGTTTCTTTTATAGACTCAGAAGAATGAGGATCAATGGTTGAGAAGAAGTATGATGATCAATGGCTGAGAATGGTTGAGGAATGTGCAACCAGTAGGAATAGGACAAGTGCCCCACCTCCATCATGAAAGAGGGGATTTGACAAAATTGATTGGAGAGTTAACTCTATTGACTGATCAGTTAACAAACTTGATTAGTCAGTTAGAAGAATGGATTGAGGGATTGACTGAATTGATTGATTAGTTACCCGAATAGATTGAGGAGCTGACATAATTGATTGGTTAGTTAAGAGTTTTGATTGAGAAGTTAACTAATTTTGATTTAGAGAAGAAATAGGACATGTGGGTGAGGGAATATTAGGTAATTAAATATTTAAAATATTTAATTACATGTGCAACATGGTGAGGTGGATTTAGGATAGAGGAATTAAATAATTTAAAATTATTTAATTGTGTGAGACATTAGAAGAATTTAATTAAATAAATTGATTTTATTTAATTATGGTTTTGGAGGAAATAATTAAATATTTTAATATTTAATTAATTAAGAGGAATGCGAATCAAATAATTAAATTTGTTTATTTATTTATTGATAGAAGAATTAGAAGGGAATAAATATTAGGAATATTTATTTAGAACAAATCGTGTCCTTTTTAGGCATATACACATGGTGAAAGGTAAAGAAATTTTGGTTTGCAAACTTAAGAAGTCTTTATATGGTTTGAAGCAATCCCCTAGGAGATGGTACTTGAGGTTTGATGCCTTTGTGTTGTCAGTTAGTTTTGTGAGATCAAAGTCAGATCACTGTGTGTATTATGAATTTGATGGTGATCGTATTCTCATTGTTCCACTATATGTTGATGATATGTTGCTAATTAAGAAGGGTAAAAATATGATTTCTGATTTTAAATCTCAGTTGTCAGCTCAGTTTGAAATGAAAGATTTAGGGGAAGCCAGGTACATTTTAGGAATGGAAATCAGAAGAGACAGAACCAACAGAAAACTTTGGTTAATCTAGAGTAAGTATGTGAAGTTCGTGTTGGACAAATTCAACATGGCAGATTGTAGCCCATTGTGTGTTCCCGTTTCTTTGGGGAAAAAGTTGTCTGTTGAGGATTGTCCAAAATCTCCTAGTGAGGTGGAGGACATGAGCAGAGTACCTTATGCTAGTGCTGTTGGTAGTTTGATGTATGCTATGGTCTGCCCAAGACCAGACATTGCCCAAGCAGTGGGAGTCCTTAGTTGATTTATGGCTAATCCTGGACGGGTTCATTGGTATGCAGTTAAGCGAGTGTTCAGATATTTGAGGGGTACTTCAGAGTATTCCATTTGCTATCATGGTAATATTTCAGGACCTCCGCATTCTATTGATATTAATGGATTTGTGGATTCAGATTGGGCAGGTGACATTGACAGCAGGAGATCCACCAGCGCTTATGCTTTTACACTATTTGGTGGTACTATTAGTTGGATGAGTAAGTGACAACCTGTTGTCGCTATGTCCATGACAGAAGCTGAGTATATGGCAGCAACTCATGCTTGTAAGGAAGCCATTTGGCTTAAGAGATTGTGTTCAGATATTGGTGTTGATGTAGGACAGATCACAATCAGTTGTGACAGTCAGAGTGCAATTTGTCTTGCAAAGAATCCAACTTTCCATGCTAGAACAAAGCACATTGATGTTCAGTTTCACTTCGTGCGAGACATGGTTGAGGATGGAAAGGTAAATTTGGAGAAGGTAGATACTTTGAAGAATGTTGCAGATGCATTGACGAAACCAGTGGGCACAGAGAAGTTCAGATGGTGTTTAGAGTCTATGGCCCTCTTGGCCCCTAGCAGTTAAATCTTGTCATTGCTTCTGGCCCTTGCAAGGTGTTTGACAAGTGGGAGAATGTTGGGAATTAAGGTGTCTCAACCTTTGCAAATTCTTAATGTTGTATTTATTTATCCCATGTTGAGTTGGCATAGTCAGCACCTTGTGTATATGCAGGAGGATAAATTTTGGTGACTTTGGCAACCGCAATTTCCCCCTTGAATAATTAATGGGGGTTTGGCGGTAGCGCCCCCAAGACGGGGTCCAGGGCCAGCGCCCTTGGCCCACTCCCTATCATGGTATAGGGTGGGGTCGAGGGGTAGCGCCCTCATGGGGGCTTGAGGGCAATGCTCCCGAAACCTCAAATAACTTTTAATTAATGACAAGTGTCGGTGAGTATCTTTGCACGAGAGAAAGGCATCTTTGGGTGGTCAAGGGAGGTTATGACATGTAAGAGGAATATGATATTTTTAGTTAGTGTATGACAGATTCTCTTACAGCTGTAAGGTGCGTAAGAGCATCTGTCGTAACCTATCTTGGGACCAGGAGCCCACTTTGGAATGGGATGTTGGACAAGTGTCCTTAGGCGTGGGTTTTGGGGCATGAGTCCAAGATGGATGCCCATCTCTAGAAGGTTCCATATTTGCCTTGTAAACTCTATATAAATAGGTACTTGGATGTGAGATAGATAACTTTGGTACAAGTACTATTATGCTACCAGAATATCTCCAGATTCGATATTCAAAGACTCCTAAAAGAGCATTGGCTCTGAAACTGTATTGTAATCTGTTATTGTTTACTGTAATACATTTGGGCTATGTTTTGGAGTGTGGGGTTTTTTACCCGTAAGGGTTTTCCCCATGTATATCTTGTCTCTCTTCTATCTTCTTTCTGGTTCTTGTGTTTTGCTGCAATATCTCATGTTAATGGTTTAACATTGTTGTAATAGTTAGGATAAAGTTGAATTTGCATAGCCCTCTCCTCATTAGATTAGTGTAGGAAGCATTTTCTGCACACCTAGCTTCCTTTCAGTGCATGCATTCCAAGATTTGTGTTTCAATGAGGATATGTTGTTAGATTTTCAACTGACTTTGGGGAACCTCAAGGTGCTCCTGGGAAGACACAAGAAGGCTGCTACCACCATGAAAGATTCAGTAACCAGAGCTTGTGCTATTTCAAAGCACACTTCGGGTCCTGATCACCTTGAAATGCAATTAGTGCTAAAGTTATATGAAGATTTCTTGAAGAAGGATGGCGGTGAAAAGTGATTGTGCCTTAGTATATTTCTATAGTTTTCATGCACTTTGTATTTAGTTTTGGACATGCCCACATGTACTTTTCAAAAATGTAATTACATGTGTAAACAAAGAAAGTCCTAAATCAATAAGGACTCTTTTGTTGAATAAGTCAAAGTAGTTGTAGATTTCCTATTTTTGCTCCAAGCTCCTCCTTATAAATAAAGAGGGTCTCTTTTGTAGTCTTTATCTTTTGTCTATTGCAAGAAAACTTCGGTGAATTGAAAAGCAAATCAAGACTTTGTGCTTATTTGTGTGAGAATCAATTATCAAATATTTATCAATACAAGAAAGCAAGTTCGATTCCAATGTTCGTCTTGGAGTTATTTGTGTTATGATAGTATTGTTCTTACGTCTTTACTATCATATTATCTTGGATAAGTAATTGAAGTGTGAGGATTTATTTCAAGTGATTGAGGAGTATTTTGAATTTGGTTTTAATAGACTTTGAGCTATAAAATCATTTGTGAGAATTATTTTGCGTTCATAAATGAGAAATAGCTTGAAGACTTTGTGCTGCAAGTTGTTGTATTCGATTTACTGATATCATCTTTGAGAAGAGTGAAGACTTTGGGCTGCATTCAACTTCAAATAATTTTATTCACAATTAGTAAGTGAGGCGATAAAAGAATTTGTGTTTCTGTGGTTTCATAATAGTTTCTAAGTTCTTTAATATCTGTTTCATTGAAATTATGATCTTGAAGTATACACATCTATTCTGAAAAAAGAGAATAGGATGAAATGGAATCACCACAAATATAGTGTTTAGTGTACATAAATTTCACGTCATTTATTTTTAATAGTTAAGTAACTAGAGGGAACCTCCCCTTGTTGAGAGGAGAGACTCTGTCTCATCATAGTTGTGGCTGATATAACCATTTTGCTAGTGAGTTAACGACAGAATATTCACCCAATGGTATTTTGGCGACTCTACTGGGGACTGAACGCACAACCAAGGGCCTCTCACCTTTGGTTGAAGCATACCGACCTCATCTTTTGTAATATATATTTTTGTTATATCTACTCTATTGTTTGTTAAGAGTATGGCTGTCCTAGGTCCATGGGGAAATACTTTTGGTCCTTTGAATTTGGCTCAGCCTCTACATGAACTACCTCAGGGTTCGCATAAGAACTTTCCCAAGTTCTACGGGGATGGTAAACAACATCTGGATGAGCACATTGCATCATTCTACATTGCATGCGGTGTTCTTGGAGTTAAGTATGAAGACATTTCTTTGAGACTGTTTATAGAAACACTCCAAGGTGTTGCAGCTAATTGGTTCTATCACCTTGCACTAGGAATTATCATTGGATGGAATACACTTTGAACCCAATTTGAAGCTAGATTCAAGCCAGCAGAAGATGCTTATGCCTTGTTGGCCCAACTTACTCAAATGAAAAAGGAACCACATGAGCCCATGCATGAGTTTGTGGCAAAGTTCAATAAGCTAAAGAACAGGATCCCAATTGTTTCTCAACCCACAGTTGAGAACCTTAAATTCTTCTTCATCAATTCACAATTGCCGGAAGTAAGTTTTTTTTTACGAAGAGCAGCACCAGTTGATCTTGCAATTGCTCAAAGTTTGGTAGTTGAAGTGGAGGACGATTTGATCTTGGTGGGAAAGTTGAAGAAGGATTCTATTAGGCCTAGTGAGTAGCTCCCTTTGGCTTTACCTTCTACCAACACCATGGATCCTATGGTGCAAAAGTTGGCTAATGAGCTATTAGCTCTAAAAACATAGATGTCTTACAGTTTGTCCATTCCTCTCTACAAGGACATTCCAAGGAAGACATTCCCAAATGCTCTAAATTACCAAGGTAATGCTTCAAGGAATCAGAATCAAAACATGCTTCCTCCACCACAAGGAATACTTGCTTTGGAAGCACCACCTGTGAATACAACAGTCTTCTATTATGAATCAGAGCAAGACGATCTTCTTCAATTAGAATATGATCAAGGAGAAGATGATGCTAATCTTTTCACAGAAGATGAAGAGAAGTTAGTTGGTGAATCTACCATCAGGTTCATGAACTTTGAGAATGAAGTGGAACAAAAAGAAGATGCTTTTGGTGAATCTTATGTTGTTTTTACATGGTCACATAACCAATTTAATCATCAAGATGCAACTAGTGATAAACAAGTAAGTACAAAAGATCTTCTTACTTTATCCTCTATTCCTAGGACCAGTACCCCCAATGAAAAACCTCAACTCAAGTTGAGAGTTTTCCATCTTCTGTAGAAAGTCCCTATCAACTTTTTGATATCATAGGTCATGCTGAGGAGACAAAGATTCAAATGTCTAAGGCAAGAATACCTGTTAAGGGTATTATGTAGAAGGTTCATCTTGAAAGGGAGGCCAAGTACACAATGACCAAGTCTAAGGATCCGAAGAGAGATTCTTTTTGAGTTTTCTGACATGGGTACTTATTTCTGGACCACTAATGAAGATCCTAAGTCATTGGATAATGTTTCAAATAGAGGTCTAGAAACAGATGAATCATCCTCTTCAAGCAAATAGATTTTGTAGCTGAAAGGAAATGAGATTTCCAAAGGATTGGTTTCTTTGAAGAAACTTTTTGATAATCATGATTGCTTCATCAAACGACAACGACATTTGGGACCAAATTCATTAGTAAAAGTTGGGCTATTCAATATGGGTGCAGAAGAAGATCCTAGAATGACAAACACTGAGAAATGTTACTCAATTAATAGCAAAATAAAGAATGGAACACCTTTTCTACTGCCACACAGTGGGTAAAATCTGAATCTTTTCTCACAATAAAGCAACAGATAAGTTTGTGAATATTTATATAGTTTTGAGTCTTTTTCTTTTAAGTCTTTTTATGTCTTTTATTGTGTCACCTAACTCTATAGCCCTATGGATGGATGAAGGCACTTAGAGACTGGAGTTCTTCTCCCTTTGATCATTTCAAAGGATGATCAAAGGAAGATCCCTAGTTAGAGCCAGCTGTTATGCTTAAATTTAGCTGCTCTCAATTTGTAGGATGACCCCTACGAAACTTGTCTATTTTGTAGCCTACAACTCTAAGCATGCAAAATGATGTGAATTGCATTTGCCCTCGTTCGTGGTCTCCTAGCCTCAGAACATCCTTTCAAGCATCAACTTGTGTTAGTTTCTTGAATTTTGCAAAACAAGTCTAATTGCAAATTTCACTTTTTAGGAGTTAGTAAATTTTCTTTATATGCAAGGGTGGGGATTTTTGCCACTAGTGCATCTTTATATGCAAGGGTAGGGATTTTTGCTGCCTATGTATCCTTACATACAAGGGTGGGGATTTTTGTTGCTTGTGCATGTTGGTCCCTTTGTCACATGCAAGGGCGGTGATTTTTTCCACCCATGCATGTTTGTCCCTTTGTCACATGCAAGGGTGGCAATTTTTGCAACCTGTGCATGTTAGTCTCGCTAAATTTGAGGATAACAGCTACGAAACTTGTCTATTTTGTAGCCTACAAATCTAAGCACACAAAACAATGTGAATTGCATTTGCCCTCGTGCGTTGTCTCCTAGCCTTGGAACATCCTTTCGAGTGTCAACTTGTGTTAGTTTCTTGAATTTTGAAAAACAAGTCTAATTGCAAATTTCACTTTTTGGGAGTTAGTAAATTTTCTTTATATGCAAGGGCGGCGATTTTTGCCACCTGTGCATCTTTATATGCAAGGGCGGGGATTTTTTCCACCCATGCATCTTTACATGCAAGGGCAAGTATTTTTGCCACCTGTGCATGTTGGTCCCTTTGTCACATGCAAGGGTAGCAATTTTTGCCACCCGTGCATGTTGGTCCCTTTGTCACATGCAAGGGTGACAATTTTGCCGCCCGTGCATGTTCGTATTTGTCACATGTAAGGGCGGTGATTTTTGCCACCTGTGCATGTTAGTATCTTTGTCACATTCAAGGGCGACAATTTTGCACAAAAGCAATTTCTTCCACATGCAGAGGTGGCAAAATTTGCCACCCTTACATTACTCACCCGAATTTCTCTAACTCTGGGAAAATTTTCCTTTTGTTAACCAATTACCTGCTTTTGCTCCATTTTCTGCTTCCATCACACTCTAGCCCCTCAAAGTTCATGTCATTGCTTAGATTTCCCCATACTTGCATTTTTCAAATCAAGCAAATTTTCCTAACTCTGCAAAACCTAAATCTTGTGTTGCAGTCTTTTGTGCATGCATTCCAAGATTTATGTTTCAATGAGGATATGTTGTTGGATTTTCAACTAACTTTGGGGAACCTCAAGGTGCTCCTGGGAAGACACAAGAAGGTTGCTACCATCATGAAATATTCAGTAACTAGAGCTTGTGCTATTTCAAAGCACACTTTGGGTCTTGATCACCTTGAAATGCAATCACTGCTAAAGTTATATGAAGATTTCATGAAGAAGGATGGTGGTGAAAAGTGATTGTGCCTTAGTATATTTATATAGTTTTCATGCACTTTGTATTTAGTTTTGGACATGCCCACATGTACTTTTCAAAAATGTAATTACATGTGTAAACAAAGGAAGTCCTAAATCAATAAGGACTCTTTTGTTGAATAAGTCAAAGTAGTTGTAGATTTCCTATTTTTGCTCCAGGCTCCTCCCTATAAATAAAGAGGGCCTCTTTTGTAATCTTTATCTTTTGTCTATTGTAAGAAAACTCTAGTGAAGTGAAAAGCAAATCAAGACTTTGTGCTTATTTGTGTGAGAATCAATTATCAAATATTTATCAATACAAGAAAGCAAGTTCGATTCCAATCTTTGTCTTGGAGTTATTTGTGTTATGATAGTATTGTTCTTATGTCTTACTATCATAATCTTCTTTGGTAATTATTGAAGTGTGGAGATTGTTTCAATTGATTAAATAGCATTCTTAATTTGATTGTGATAGACTTTGTGTTATCAAATCATTTGTGAGGGTTGTGTTTATGTTTGTGAGAGTAAAATAGCTTGAAGACTTTGTGCTGCAAGTTGTTGTATTCGATTTACTTATATCATCTTTGAGAAGAGTGAAGACTGTGGGCTGCATTCAACTTCAAATAATTTTATTCACAATTAGTAAGTGAGGTGATAGAAGACTTTGTGTTTCTGTGGTTTCATAATAGTTTCTAAGTTCTTTAATATCAATTTCCTTGAAATTATCATCTTGAAGTATAAGCATCTATTCTGAAAAAAGAGAATAGGATGAAATGGAATCACCACAAATATAGTGTTTAGTGTACATAAATTTCACAAGTCATTTGTTTGTAATAGTTAAGTAATTAGAGGGAACCTCCCCTTGCTGAGAGGAAAGACTTTGTATCATCATAACTGTGGCTGATATAACCATTTTGCCATTACTGAGTTAATGACAAATTATTCACCCAACAAGAATGGAGAGGAAGAAGAGGGTTTAGAAAAGAGTAATGAGTAGGATAGGCAAGTTGAGCATACATATGAGTAGTCAAAACCCATTACTCCTACATTCAAATGATTTGTGAGACAACATAACCTAGTCGATAGGTATAACCCACTAGATTTATGTTGTCTATTTTCTTTTTTATGTACTGACGATGAATTAATATCTTTTAGGGAGGCTCTCTCTCTTCATAGGATAGTGAGTCTTGGATGCAGTCCATGCAAGAGAGACATGATGGCCTTAGATAGGTGTGACACCTAAAATCTTGTTAGTTTTCCCAAGGGAAGAAAGACCATTTGTTGCAAGTGGGTATATAAGAATAAGATTAGAGTAGGTGGATGGTTAGAGTAGTACAAGGCTAGACTTGTGGTGAAGGGCTAGAGAGAGGAAGTTAATTTTTGTGAAATATTCTCTTCTTTTGCTAAGTTATCTTCTATTAGATTCTTATTATCCATTGCTTCAACATGTGATTTTGAAATAGGACAAATAGATGTCAAAACTACTTTATTGCATGGTGATCTTGAGGAGGAGATTTATATGTGATAGCGTAATGGTTTTGTTGTAAATCAGAAAAAACATTTGGTTTGTAGATTAAAATGTTCATTGTATGGTCTAAAGCAATCACCTCGCATGTGATGCCAAAATTTTGATGTATTTGCACTAAAAATAAGCTTTGTTAGGAGTGAGGAAGATCATTGTGTGTAATGCAAGAACTTGCACAATAGAAGAATATAATAGGAAATATGCTACAAATACTTGATAATAATATGCCACTTCAAGGGGGATGCTTCTAATAGTCTTCAATAAGAACACAATACTCAATATGATGATAATAACTAACGTCTACCTCATATATATGCCATACTTATGCCATGGATGCCACTCAAGATGACCTAACTACCTATATAAGACTATTTTAAGGATTATATATTTGAAATAAGAGTTAGGTAGCCACAACTTGACTAGTCATAACCACATACACACTATAGGATTAAGGGTGTAGCATGCCCCCCTCTTTAGAGAAGCATTTTCCTCAACATTGATCAAGTGTTGATGCTTATATATAAAACATTCATCATCCATGTGGCATCTTCAATTGGTAAATCCTTCTGATGTATGAAGTAGATTTTTTGAGGTCCCAAAATGATTCTTCCTTCATCGAGCTCTGGTAACACTGTTTGGGATGAAACTTTGTGTCTATTAACCTTCTCTAAGCTAGAGACATGGGAGAATGGTTGTATCTTTTTTGACTTGGGTAACATCAATGTGTATGCTATGTTGTTAGTCCCTTGTGAACCTTTATGATGCCCATACAAATTGGGTGGCCACTTGTGATCCAACATCTGGTGTTTCAAGGACAATGACTTATATGGTGCTTGTTGGTGTTGGAAGTCATCATCAACTACTCTCACCTTAGTTTGTACTTGTAAGAAGGAAGTGATGGATGGTGGAAGGTTCTTTGACCTAGTCAAAGGACTTGACCATGATCACTCTTGGAAGATCCTCTTTTAAGCATATCCCCCAAAATTGTAACTGCTCGCTGCACATGTGATGCAAGAATATTTCATTGTTGCACTTCCAATGATAATAACTAAGACTTACCTTTATCTACATCTTTTTAAGACTCATTTGGTGTGCACTTACTACTTGTGGACGTTTTACACACAACCTTCTTAGCTCATATTTTCTACCCTTTATGTAGAAATGCATGAATAGCTCCTAAAAATTTCTCTATTATACCCAAGCTAGTGAGGCATTGAACTCATAAAACAATGTCTACTCCAACCATGTGTATAGTAAACATAGGGCCATCTATCATGTAGTCTCCCATGATGAGTTTAATACTATGGCATTTCCCTAAACAATTGACTATACCGCCATTTGCAGTCATAACCTAGAATTTTGGGGTGGGGTAGATAAACAATTCAATTTTGCTGCTATTTATTGTTGATGAAGTTATGTGTACTCCTTGAGTCAATCAATACTGTCACCATTTATTGTTTAAGGAAACCCCTTACCCTGAGCATTTGTGGGTTGCTAATACCTGATAGTGCATGACAAGATATAGTTGGTTGGACATCTTTTGATTCCTCTACCACCAACATTGGCTCTTCTTCATCATAGGTAGCCTCAATGTAGAACAACTTATTCTCATCACATTTATGTCTTCTACTATATTTTTCATCACAGTTGAAACATAACCCCTTTGTTAGGGTTAGCCAGCAGAAGATATCAATTAAATGCAAATAAAGATTAAACAGAGGAATGAAAAATACATAGAAATTATAACAACGAGAGACAATTTTAACGTGGTTCACCCAAACTCAGGCTACATCCACCAACAAAGAGTCCAATATTATTATCCAGTAAATCAAACCGATTACAACCAGTAATCCCTGCAACTCAATACTGTTGCAAAATGCTACAATAAAATATTGAAAACCCTAACCCTTAGCCACTTTTATCAAGACTTATGTCGGTTACAAAATAGAGTTTTTTTATGTCGGCCAATAGAAAAATAACTCTTGACGCCTTTAAAAAAATAATCAAATCCATTTGAGGTTTTAGGGGCGCTATCCTCAAGCCCCCACGAGGGCACTGCCCCTTGACCCCGCCCTGTATCGCGATAGGGATTGCACCAGGGGCACTGCCCCTGGATCCTGCAAGGGGTGTTGCACCTTGACCCTGTCTTCGGGGTGCTGCCCCTTGACCAGGCGTTAAATAATTTTGGGGGAAACTACGCCGATAAAAGTAGGGAAAATTTAACCTCCGAGTCTGATTAGGCTCCATATAACAACACCTTTGGCCCTTTTATCTTCAGTTTGTTGAGGTGTCATCCTAATAAGTTGAAGAAATGATGATGTAGGAGCCCTTCCATCTTTGTTGCTATGGAATTCCTCCCTTTTGTTGCCAAATTTCTTTCCTCTACTTACCTTTCCATAATCATTGCTTAGGACATAGAATTCAGATGGAACATGTGTACCTCATATTTGATGTGATCCTTTAAGCCTCCAATGAATAATTCCAACAAATTTTCCTCTGCCACATTTTCTACTCTTAAAGACAAAGATTGGAATTGATGAATATAATCTTTGATTGTACTTATTTTCCTTAATTTGGTGATTTGAGTGAAGTAGTTATCCATAAGATTGTCACTGTAATGTGTAGCAAGTTCCTCTTGGAAAAAAAACCAAGTGGCAACACATCCCTTATTTTTATTTTCTTCACATAGCCAATGATACCAAATGAATTGGTTAGGTTCCAAGTATAAGGAATCCATGGACACCTTTTGTTGATAAGGAACATGGTGAATATCAAAGAATTGCTCCATTTGGCATAGCCAATTGGTAGGATCTTGACCATCAAAATTTCACATATACATGTTTGGTATGAAGTGCCTAGCCATAAAATGATTGGAGTGTTTCAATCCATCTTGAGATCTGATTCAAACCCCTAAGGATCATGTCCCCTTAGAAGCATCTTCTTCCTCCCAATTCTTATTATGTGAATTTTCTCCCTTATAGTTTATACCACTCAAAAAGAAATCCATTTTCTGGGATAATTCATACAAATTGCTGAAATATCTTCTTTAACCTTGAAGATTTCCTCCTACATATCATTAGTAGGAATCTCCCCACTTTCTATATCCTCCTTGTTGAGAGATTTCCTTGGTGTGACAGGATTCTTTTTGCCTCTTATGCTTAGCCCTGCCATGATAGAGAAAAATAATTTTACAATAAATCACAAAATAATTCTAATTAATCTAAATTTTTTATTGTAACTTATCGAGACCTAGAATTTGCTTCCAAAAAAAATTCCAAGAAATTCATTAATTTGTAAGCCTAAGGGTGAAATTGGTGGAAACCCTAATTTCATAATAAATTCCTCAAATCTAACCTAAATTCTTTCAAATTAGGGATGTAGGTATATCAGTGTACTCTTTATCAACCCTCCAAAAATTATAATTTTTTTTGTTGAATTGTAGCCTTAGGAGTGAAATTGGTGGAAACCTTAATTCTATAATAACTCCCTTACTTTTGCTCCAATTGACCTCAAATTTGAATTGTAGCAACTTCAGTATGTCCTTGAAAATATATCCTGTTATGTCAGAAAAATGCACCCTTGGGGGCTTTTTCCTAAAGGTTTAGCTCCCATGTCTTTAGATTTGCATCTAGAGCATTTTGCATGTTAAATTATACTCCCGATGAGAAAACCCCTGGGTCTTGTGGCAAATAGGACCTAGGGGGCTGCACTTCATTAAAATTTGAGCAAAGACAGGGGGTGGACAAGGGCACTAGCACCCTAGTCCAACCCTATTTTGGGTTTGCCCTAATTTGAAATGTTGGTTTTGTGACCGTTATTTGGTCTCCAGGCTGACATCATAAGTTTCAAATACAAAATTCTTGGCGGGAATCTTAGTAGTTGCATATATAAGCATGTTTAGGTTATCATTTGCAAACTAGAAGATTATTGTGAACTTGAGCTATTGGCATACTTGTGATTATCATTGTGGTGCAGAGCACATCATTTTTATTATGTTTGTTTGTAGGTTGGATTACATCTTCTCCTCATGGCATTGAAGAGCTTCTTCCTTGGACCACGAGAGCTTCATCATCAAGGTATCATTTATTGTGCTTTATCAATCATTATCATTTGGTTTTTGCCTTTGTCTCCCAAGGGCACGCACTCTCTTTGATAACAGTGTTTGGAAGTCTTGAATGTCTCTCTGGGGCTTGACTGAGGCAAGCCTCTAAACACCACAACCCCCTCCCACACTCCTTGTGATTGCAAGTTATAGGTGTTAGATCTAGAGGAAGTGGAGTTGCAGAGCAGGAAGACAGACATTGAAGATTCCAGATCGAGAAAGAAGTGGACACTATTCAACTTTTTGGGACAAGGGCACCATCAAACTTGTCCTCAAAATTCTAATCATGGGAAATAAAAAGTCTAGCAGAGATCAGTGCCGGAAAGAGATTGGGACTGTGCGAAAAAAGTAGCTCACTGGACTAGGGCGCCATCAACATTGTCCCCAAATTTTCTATTTTCTGACTGTAAAAAATAGTGAGTTAAGGTTCTCTGTACTCTATCTATTTCCCATAGCATTTGTCGTAATTCATAGATTTGATTACTGTTTTGCTTAAATTAGGGTTTAAAGGGCATAAAAGCATTAATTGGAAAACTTGTGTGATCACATCTGAACTTCCCAGCAGAAAACCAAGTGGCAGCTCAAATCTAATAGATGACTCTCCTCTTGATAGGTGAGGCACTTGGTTGAAAAGCCCTTGGAATGTTTTGTGGAAAGGAGGATTCAAACTAAAACAACAAACACCATCATCCCCATTTCCCATCCAAAACATATCCAAAAATCTTGTAAAGATGCACCAAAATGAGAGAGATATGAACTTTCCAAAATGACCTCCGAAATAAAAAAATCACATTGTTTTTTGCCTTCATGGTGCCAAGATCATGCTCTAATACCACTTGTAATAAAAAAATTTGCACAATAGAAGAATATAATAGGAAATATGCTATAAATACTTGATAATAATATGCCACTTTGAGGGGCCACCCTCCTAATCCACTTTGAGGGGGATACCTCCAATAGTCTTCAATAAGAGCACAATATGCAATATGATGATAATAACTAACTTCTACCTCCTATATATGCCATACTTATGCCATGGATGCAACCCAAGCTGACCTAACTACCTATATTTAAGACTATATTAATGTTTATATAACTTAAATAAGAGTTAAGGTAGCCACAAGATGACTACTCATAACCATATACACACTATAGGATTAAGGGTGTAGCATTGTGTTTATGTTAAAATTATTAATGATCAAATTCTAATCATTATCTTGTATGTGGATGACATGTTTATTGGTAATAGCAAGGTGATGATTAGGGAGCTCAAAACTTAGCTTTTTGGCACATTTGACATAAAAGATTTGGGAGTTTTAAATTATATTATTGGTATGAAGATTGATAGGGATTGAGTACACAAAAACTTTGGTTAAGTTAGAGTAAGTATGTTGATACCATTTTGCAATGGTTTAGTATGCATAATTATAACCCTATGAGTATTTTTTTCCTATTGACACTAAGATTTCTTTAGATATGAGTCCTAAATTAGATGACAATTTTGAGGATATGCCTAACATGCCTTATGCTAGTGTTGTTGGTAGTCTGATTCATGCAATGGTTTGTACTAGACCATATATTACCCAAGCAATGAGAGTTTTGAGCATGTTTATGTCTAACCTTGGTAAGGAATATTGGACTTATGTTAAGTGGGTCTCTAGATATTGACAAGGGACTTATGATTACTATTTGTTTTATAATGATACTAATCATGTTGTTAAGACATTGGACATACAAGGTTTTATGGATGTAGATTGGGTAGGTGACTTAGATAGTCTAATGTCCACTTGTGGCTATGTGTTCTCTTTGTTTAGCAATGCACTAAGTTGGATGAGTAAGAGGAAGCCCATGGTTGCTTTGTCCACCACTAAAGTAGAGTATATGGTCGTTATACATGCCTATAAGGAGGTGTTATGGTTATGAAAGATTATGTTTTGATATTGGTTTTAAGCGCATGATGGTTACAAATAGTTGTGATAGTTAGCTCGTGCTATTTGTTTGGCAAAGAATTTCATGTACCATGCTCGTACTAAGCATGTTGATGTTAAGTATCATTTTGTTTGTGAGATGGTAGAGAATGGTAAGGTTATATTGTAGAAAGTTGACATTGAGGATAGTGTTGTAAATTCCCTCATGAAGTTGATAAGCATAAAGAAGTTCTTTTGGTGCAAGAAGCCCATGGGCCTTGGATCCTATATTTGGTTTATTTTAAGTTTTCTATGGATGTTATTGCAATGTATAATATCAAGTGGAATAATGTTAGGAATGTGTAATATTTAATTGCAATCTTGATGTATAATGTATATCGTGTCTCCAAACATATTGGAAGGGGAACTTGAATGCCTTTTTAAGTGGATGAGAGATAATATTATTTAATTATTTTCCTAGTTGACTTGAATATGAGTTGTAATAGATGAAGGAGGTGGGCATTATGGTGGTGGTTACAAATTAATTTGATTTCACTAATTGCACTTTCCCAATTTTAGATGCTAGAAAAGGGAGTGGAGGGTCTTTGTTATGATAGATGGGCTCCACATGAGTTGTGGTCTCTATAATGGAATGCTATACTAGAGATGTGAGTCGTTGAAGAGTTATTGGTCAAAGATGCCTTTGGAGTTATGTTTTCTATTCATGAATACGTTGATTATATCCATATAAAGTCTTTGATTGTGTTTTACTATTCTCATAAGGTGTTCTTCATGTGGGGTGTGGGTTTTTTCATGATACCAAGATTTTGTTAATTCATTGTTTTGTGAAATCATATGTGGTTTTTCCCTCTTTCATTGTTCTAATATTGGAGGTATGAGAGGAGTTTTAGATGATGTTCTTATAGGTACATAAGTGTTGTCAGAGTGCTGAAAAATTGAAGAGAGAAGTGTGCTGATTATATAATATTGTTTCACATGATAATACATACTTGAGCCTCTCTTTGATGGTGGAATTTTTGTGTGAAAGAGTTTCTCTACATACATCCAATATCATGTGCTAATTTATTATGGTTTGCTGATTTTTATGTGCTCTCTATTTCGTTTACATATTGGTTTATACATAAACACTTAAATCTATACATTAAATTTGAGTTATTACAGCAATAGTTTACTTATTTTTCAACACCAACTAACATTTTTTTAATATAAACCTTCTACAATATACTTCTTTAAAAAATAAAAATATAATTTAATAGAAAATTTTCCAATAAAAATCATATAAAGGTTGTTCGACGAAACTACAATCAACAAAACAAGATTTTTTTAGCAGTATAAGTTTTTGGTTGAATTGTAAAATTTGCAAATGAACTACTTCATCATTGAACGACCCACATTAGACTTTTGCTTGTATTCACTCTCATTCTTAACTTCCAATTCATCAATAAATACAGTTGGAATTAACACCAAATTTCGTGAACATAATATAGTGTTATTCTTAAATATCATCCACTTCAACAATCAAAGATCAATTTTGACCAATAAAAATAGAACAAATATTTACCACTTTTTATTGTGAACGAGGTATAAAATTGTTATTGAATGTTTAACTATTAAAATGGATCATATTTAAGTAAAGTGGATAGTTAGATAGGTCTTATTTTCTTTTATAATTCCCAGTGCTTCTGCTTGATTTTCTTTTTTGTTTCCTTGGACTTACAAAGAAGGCATCTTCCAAAAGACTTGGATAAATATAGAGCAAACCCACAAACAGCGCATGTTGTAAAAATCTTGGACAACCTTTGAGTAAGGCTTTTCTTCTTGTTACTTTGTCCTCCAGCTGATTGCTTTGAATCTCCATTCATACATCGATGCCCATGTTTCCCCAGCTTAACTATTTCATTTTCTTCCTCCTCATTTTTAGATCTGGAGGACCGCTTCAAATCTCCACTGACCTTTGTCTCAGCCTGACCCACTTGCTTTATTTCTGGTCCTGGCGATGTCTTCAGGTGGTTCCAAGTTGCAGTTGCAACAATGCTATGACCTGAATGCATTATAAGAGTATTTAGAAAAATGTTTTGAAGAAAATAACACTCAAAATCTGGTCAGCCAAACTTAATGGTTGGCCTATGCCAATTTAATCATTCAGGTAAACCATGATATGTTGAGGTAAACCATGATATGTTGTGGTTAACATGCTGGCACTTTACGGTGAAAACCACTCTCGACATAAAGTGCTAATACATTGACCACAACTGTTTAAAGCTGTTCCCAACATAAAGTATTAGCACATTGATCACAACTGTTTAAACCTGTTCCCAACTTAATGATCTATATAACTTTTCTTTAAAATACTTTGATTTCTATATATATATGATAGTATGAATCACTCTGAAGTTAGAATGACCTTATATAAGTGAGTTTAACCACAACATACTGACTGTTTGCAGACAATGTTATATGTTTATCTATACTCATGAATATGAACCATGTGAGAATTTAGAGACACTTTAATCTCATCTTAGACAAGACTTAACCTAAAAAAAATTGTATTAAAACGCTTTACTTAAATATCATTACTTTAATGATCAAACAGTCAATAACAATTTTACACCTACTATTAACTGATTTGTATGCAGAGAACTAATGCTGCACCAGAATGTCCTGCATTTTGGGGTATTGATCTACATGTAAATATTTTCATTTTAAACATTCACTTACTTCTATAATAAAATCAAATAATACTGAGTTAATGTAAGTACAGTCTACAATACCTGCTAATTGTATTTCCTTAGAATCCAAGAAAACGCCATTAGCACCATTGACCTTCAAACAATCTAAGGCCTTGTCAGACTGTGATCTATTAATGGAGGAGGGCAGGGATATTTTAGCATTGTCGCTGTCAGGACCATCCATTTGTATGAAGCGTACACGTCGTTGTCGACGCTTAGATGTAACTCCTGGATCTGCAGTAATTGCTAAAGTCTTATCTTGCCCTGGCTCTGATTCAATGTGAAGGCTTCTTCTGCTTGCTTCATATTCAATGCTAAAGTCGCTTCTTCTTGACAACCCTAATTCAGTTTGACTGTCACAGCTTCTCCTCCCTGATATGCCCAGCAAAGATTCAATATCACAGCTTGATCTCCTCCGTGATAATGTACAGTCTATATAGTTCTTGCAACTCATAATTTCTTCATGCACCATCTTTTTCAATTCCTGCAAAGCAGAGCTCATTTCCTGCACATTTCATGCCATGGATTTTAACCATACACCTCATTGATAAATGTTACTTTCAAAAAAAGAAAAAACTCAGATTAAAAGGAAGATAAGGTAAAATTATACCTGTACTGTTTCAAGTTGGCGAAGCAAATCTTCCAGTTGCTTTTTTGTTTGATCCTTTGTCATCTGAATCGATGGTTCTGCTTTCTGGAGTGTTTCCAACTTTCTCTGGACTTCGTTAACGAGGTTGAAATTTTCCACAATTTTTTGGACTCCAATTTCAGTATCTTCATTTTCTTGAGAATCCATTTTCAAAACTGACTTTGCCACCTGTATATTTGGGGAATTGTTATTTGAAACAGGGGATCCCATCTGATATGTGTTTTGTCAATTCTAAAAAATTCTATCAGTTGATTGAAAAATCATCCAAGAATGCAATGTTATGCAATAGCAGACATCTAAGCAAAAGTTAACATAAATTAGTAAGCTAACTCTGGAATAACCTTGCCTAGCTTGAAGAAACACATCTTCTCTAATCAGATTTTGACATGGCCTCTTTATGACGAGATACACTTCCTCAAGATGTATTCTTGAAAACTGCAAGAAATTTTACTAGAGTGCAATAAAAAAGGCCAATGTCTACACTGCACTCGATTGAGTTATTTGATGACCCACAAATGCATTAGAAGGAACTCTTCTAGAAAGAATAGCAAAAGGTGGAGGATAATAGGGGGAAAAAATTGCCATACTTTTTCAAGGGTTGAAAAACTCAAACCAACCTGAATATGAGGATAATTTTGAGTATCAAAGACTTTGCAGGTGGTGGGATTTGTATGGGTAGCTGGCAACTCTATCGCCATCCAACTCGTGGACAGTTATCAGATGAACCGCGTCAATGCTGTTTGTGTATTAGCGTCGGCAATGGTTGAGTTTCAACATAAAATTATGCAGTTGTGTGGAAGATTTCTGGCTTAAAATCAGCACTGAAAATTAATAATCTGTTTGGCAAATGACACTGATTCAAAATTGTAACAGAAGATAAGATTAAAGAATTATTCTATTCAAACACCATGTGCTAAAAACGCTACCTCAAAGCTATTCCTTAAAAGTAGCACAATGACAATACTCCTTTGGCCCAGACTGAAAACTTCAACACATCATGTTTAATGAATTCCACAAAATCACAGAAAATCACCAATCTAGTGAATTGTGGAGTTTTGCTAAGACTAACTCTCCCAAGAAACAATACAGAGGGTGGGATCATAAATTCCAATAAAATGAGGGGTCAACAACCCAAAAGTATTTTTAGAAATAAAGCATTACCGATAGCACTGTTGGACAACTAATTCTTTCCTTTCATTGAATTAAAATAAAAACCTATGTCCCATTTTGGAATATGAAACTGTCACCCTTGGAACTTGAAAAATCAATAAACAATTTTCATGAGTGCATAAGCTCTGTTGGAATTTAAAAGTCTTGTTTTCCCTTTTCTATATTTAAAGAGCTCTGTTTCAATGTAAATAGACATTCCATTCTTTTCAGGCTGAACTAAATATGTTTAAGTTGGTTTACTCCTAAATTTAATTAGACATCTCACTTGGTGCTAAGAAAATAGCATTTTCTTTTTATCTGAGAGCCTTGAAAATTAACTAATCTCACATATAGATCTAAAATATGGTATGTCTTATTGGATGTTTGTGTCAAGAATTATTTGGATTAGCAATAAGATTATGATTATGATGCACATTTGGTTAAACAAGATCTTTTACTTACTAGACAAGCATTATTGATGTATTTACTTAGCTTGAATCATTTTATCAATTGGCCACTCTTTTTTACAATTCATTAGAAGGTTATCCATATATATATATTCTTCATGATATTGATTCTTTATTGAGTTTTTCAAATGCTGTATCTTCCATTTCTTATCCTAACCTTACCATTACCACTTCCATGACCACTACCACCTTTATGTTATTACACCTAGTGTGGCTTTTACCTCTATTATTCCCACCTCCACCACTCTTGTTCCTTCTATGGCTATCCCTTCTTACACATTCACTATTTCCTTTGTCCCTCACTATGGTCTATCTCATGGTTAGATTCCCTCTAGCATACCTACTTCTAGTGCATCCATCCCCTGTACTGTTCCACTTACATCCCATCCTTCTACTCATATATCCACTAGTGCTATACATTTCACCCATGTGTCCCATGCTATACCTCCTTCCCAACCTATGGATCACACTACTCCATCTCACCCCATGACTAAGCCATCATATAATGTAGTTCATCCATCTATGTCTATATACTTCCTCCACTGTCTCATATGCTTCAAATACTATCCTTGTCTATACTTCCATCTTGGACATACTATTACAAGAAATGGCCAATTTTAAGAAGCGAATCAATGATAATAAGAAGGATTCTATCACATACAATCCTCCACATCACATGCCATAAGCATTTGAGGTTTTTACATATCCATTGCATGTGGGCTTTGTGGCATTTAAATTTGAGTTATATCATGGAAAAGGAAGGAGATAGATGTTCATTTACAAGATTTCTCTATTGCATACATATGGAGTTTGCATACGATGATACTATCTTAACAAAGTTCTTTCCATGGACCCTAAGAGATTATGCTATTCAATGGTTTTATTCTTTATCTCCAAGTTCCATACATTGCATTGATGATTTAACCATTGCTTTCCTAAAGCATTTCCATGTCAACATGGGTTTAAAATTAACTATGAATGATTTGATCAAGTGTACCCAATAGACCAATAATTCTATTAATGATTATGTTCTTTGCTTTAAATCCTTAACTATAAAACTTAAGCATCAATTTGATGATGATAAGCTTTTGATTATGTTTCTTGAGGGAGTAATTCCTATTACTAGCACTTGCACCCATAGGAGGTTCAAGGAATATGCCGATAGGAACAACCAACGAGTTTAGAAAATTTTCCAGCGTGAGACAATTCCGAGCACTATAATGCTCACATATAAAAGCCTATCAGCTAATTAAGAGTAATGTACACTTGAATATCTTTCCATCTTTTAGAGATATGTATACTTGGTGCAGAACAGAGCCTCCCTCTCTTGTTCAACCATTCACACAATTTGCCAACTCACTAATACACATAACCAAATTTCTTAAAAATATGTCTACAGCAAAACAATAATCTCCCTTGAATTCCTTCAAATCCAATCTCACATCTCATCAATATTGAATTCACACCAATACTGGAAACAATTTCCTAAAAAACTCTTCATTCAAGTTTAGGTCATCAAGTCATTGGAGTAGAAAGTATCAATCAGATAAATACCATGCATCTACAGGAAATAAACCATCTACAAAATCTTCTTCTGTATGTTCTATCTTTTACCTCACTTGATGAAGGTGCCTCCTTCCTTCACCTACCTACGCCCTCTCTTCACTTCCACTCCAGCATGCTTGATCCCTATCTCAGACCCTCCTATGAGGGGTTGTATATCCTCCTTCCACTATTCTCTGATAGACCAATTACTTATTCAGATACGGAGTCTCTTCTATGTCCTGCGGTTGTTGAATGCAAGAAGAGGAAAAGGCAGCGTATGAAACACTGAAAGGTCACGCCTGCCTTATGGGATGCCATAGGAATATGAACTTCAGTTTTAAACAAGGTTTTGGTTCGACTCTGCTCCCATTAGTAAGATGTCGCCTAAACAGTCTTTGTCCGATTTAATGGAATGTCAAGATCTAAGATTCGAATTCGATTATTGAAAGTTATTTCTTCCCAATTTCGTTTTTGACTTGTCGATCACAAAAACCTTCCGACAAGCTCAGTCTTTTGAACTGAGCAACCTCATGGAATGCACATCGAAACAAGCAGCACAAGAGAGCAATTAATCTAAGCCAAATTCTGGCGGCCGCTTTAGAGGCAAATAAAATTTCCCAGAGTCATCATTAAACTGTGTGTAGCATACATATGCTATCTATTATGGGGCGAAGTGCTTCTGATCAGTTCATCATAAGGCAGAAGAAATGTCCATGGGCTGTTGACAACATATATACAAACTCACGGTGATACTTAGCCAAATCAGTATTCATCTTTTCTTCTACATATTTAGATCTTTTCCAGTGCCTATTTGGACTTCAGCACATAACTTACTTCTTTACCTACTTCTTTTCCCTTCATTCTTTCCATTATCTCAAATATGGTGAAAACTCAATCCCGCCAAATCTGATCATACGACGTGTCCCCAATGCTGTGAGATGCCAATACAGACCCAAACAAACCAAAACTGAAAGAAACAACAGAAAATCTTTTTAGGTGATGCAGGTTGCTTGTTCGCCCGGACTACTCATTTGAAAAATCTTGACACCAAATTGCTACCATCCAATACACTCACATATGGATCAATCCTCTTATCCTTCAAAGTTTCAAAAGTCAAATAGTTTCTCAAAAGGTGATAATTCAAAGGAAAATGTTAATCATAAAAAATTCTAGGAGTATCATTATCCTCCTAAAGATCATTTTCTTCCCAAAATGCTTTTTTCATAATGTTCTTCATAGATCATAGCATTTTCTTCTTCATGACTTGCTTCTTTTATCATGTGTTCCTTCTTGACAAGTTTTTATACTTTTTACAAGCACATTTTCAATTGGTTGTACAGTAGGCATTTCTCTCTTAACCCATTTTTCTTGTCTCTTTGATGGTGGTTGTATACAAATGTTTTTGCATTTTATGCCCCACAACACTTTACTTTGGAATCCATGTATTCTTCTTTGCATGAAATATTGTTTTTTTTTATCACTTGAGTAGTCTCTTGTGTGTTCTTAATTTATGGATGATTTGTTGACCATAATGATCATTAGAAATACTTTTATGTTTATCAACCATAGGTTGTGCAACTTGAGGCTCTTAAGTTTTTTGATAATCATGGACCAACCTCTATTGAATTCTTTCAAACTCATCCATATGCATCTTGTATAAATCATGTGTAAGACCATCCCTCTCATATGGAACATCTTTTGGTGTTTTCACAAATGTATCCAATATAAAGTGCATATAATTTGATATTGTCTTATAATGAGATTTTTCAACTTTGACTACATTTCCTTCATGTACAAATTTAACACGCTGATGCTGATGCAGGAGCATCCATGGTTCAAGAGCAATCTTGCATCAACCAAAAACATCTGCATTTCAGTTTGTTTGCATTTCAGGTTATTTCTTTTCATTTTCCAATTCAGTACAATTAGTTCAGTCAGAAGCAGTTTCTGTATTTTGGTCCGCATTCTACCGCAGTTACATTTCAGACCTTGTGGAGCTGGACTTAGCATCTAGACACATTCAGGCACATCATATCTAATTTTCAGAGCATTTGGATCAGATACCGGTAAGATATCACTATCATAAGATCGACTATTTTTCTCAGAACAGAGCATCCTGGCCCCCTCAAACAATCAGCCAAAGGAGAAGACTTGCAGAGCATTTCTTGACTTGCGGAGCTAAATGACACATCATTCAATGTTGTTAGGTTTGTGGCCGACCTTCCTTGAGATCCACACATCATTCCATTCATTTGCGGAGAGTTCTACATGAATAGGTCCAACCTATCCATGTACACACATTACAACTCTTCATTGGAGTTTGTGATCTTCCTTGGCTGATGCGGAGGAATCTTATGATCCGAAGATAATATATATTGCTGTAATAGATGCCTAGGAAAGTAGCTAGTGATTGATTCATAGTTGATAGTTTGAGTACTTTGTGAAGGCACTTCAAAGCTATATCTTGTGCATATACTGCAACTCTGTAATTAGGCCTGTGAGCCCTAATTGTAAGCCCGCATGTTACCGACCAATTTGTAGTTGAATTCTATGATATACTGAATGACTGAGTCTGCATTTTCTTTATACCTTGGAGTTGTTTCCGTTGTGTTTACTCTAGCTGCACGGCCTGGATAGTTCACTTTGTGGACCCTCCTAACTATGACTGCACTAAGTGGCATCAGAGCGAAAGATCAAATCTTTCGGAGTGAATTGAGCAAAGTTGGCAAAGGAATTCTGTAAGATCTTATTGTGAATTTGCAACCGATTGGTGATTGTGAGGTAATTGTCACCTTGTAGCCCGATCGCTGAAATTGAGGCAATTACACTTGATCCTAGGAAGAATGCCGCTGAGGAGAATCCCTACTATTGGAACAATGGCTGGAAGGATGGATAAGATAATGGAAATGATAAAAACTATGCGAGTTCACTTGGATACTGTTTAAGAAGATCGAAGAAGAGGACTTACACCTAGACCTAATGTTGAAAGTGATGATGATGAAGAATTTCAATCCGCTGATCAAATTGACGAAACACTAGGAGATGATGAAGAAGAAGAATCAGATCAAGTCAAGATGTTGCAAGCTATTTCAAAGATTGGGAAAAGACCTAGAGTTGATGTACCTAATTACACTGGTAATTTGAACCCTGAAGAGTTGATTGACTGGATAAATGATATGGAAGAATACTTTGAGTATGAAGAAATTGAAGATCCGGAGAAGGTGAAATTTGCAAAGACAAAGTTGAAAGGACATGTTGCAATATGGTGGAAATAAGTTCAGTTGGATAGAAACAAAAGAGGAAAATAAAAGATTACAAAGTAGGATAGAATGGTGACAAAATTGAAGAACCAGTTTATACCTGTTGACTATGAGTTGGAGCTGTTGAAGAGATTGCAAAACCTGAGACAAAGGGAGAAATCTATGAAGGAGTATACTGAAGAATTTCATAAGATGATCATAAGGATAGGACATAGTGAAGCAAGCAAGGAGAAAGTGGCTAGATACATCAATGGACTGAGATTGAACACTCAAGAGGAATTGAATTTGGTAAGGATGATAACACTGGAAGAAGCATATTAATTTGCCTCAAAGGTTGAAGAGAAGTTGAATAAGAGGCATGATCAAAGGTAGAGAGACAAAGCAGGTAAATTTCAGAGAGGTAGAACATTTTCCAGAGGAGAGAGATCATATGCGGAGAAGAACAAACAAGATAACACATTCAAGAAGGAGGACATAGATAACAATGCATACCGACGAGATGATAAAACTTTCTACCGCAAAGGAAACCCTAATACATACTAGAGTGAAGGATACAGAAGAGAAGGAAGAGGACTTGATAGGAGAACATTTAGAGGAACCTATTGCAAGTGTGGAGGTGAAGGACATAAAGCATTTGAATGTAATCAAGGGAATACAAGTAGGAGAATAGAGAGCAGTGGAAGAGCAGCCTATGTAGAAGAGGAACCTGCTGGATCACCTAATTCAGTTGGTAAACTTGAGGAAGGAGAATCACTTGTGATGAGGAGAGCACTATTTCAAGTAGAGATAAATGAAAAACCATTGCAGAGGAAAAGTTTATTCAGAACTAGATGCGAATTAGGAGGTAAATGTTGTAAAGTTGTAATTGATAGTGGTAGTTCAAATAACCTAGTTTCAGAGGAGATGGTAACTAATCTAAAGTTGAAAAGATTGAAATACCCTAAGCCCTATCAGATAGCATAGATTTAGGATGATCCTAAGGTACTGGTGAGTGATCAATGTTTGGTGAAATTTTATATTGGATCTTATCATGATGAAGTACTGTGTGATATTATGCCTATGGATGTTTGTCATATTTTGTTGGGTAGACCATGGTAGTATGATAGAAAAACTGTACATGATGGGAGAAAGAATACATACACTATATCATCTAATGGAAAGAGAATTATCTTGATTCCTTTAGAAGATGATCCTAAGAGCGAAGTATGTGGAAATGCTAGAATCTGTTTGGTAGATGGAAGAAAATTCTTGGATAGATTGAGACATGAGAATATGTACTATGCTTTGATCCCTAAGAAGCCTAAAACATTGAAGAAGGAGACTGAAGAATCACAA
Organism: Cunninghamia lanceolata; assembly: GCA_027924645.1. Taxonomy (NCBI): domain Eukaryota; kingdom Viridiplantae; phylum Streptophyta; class Pinopsida; order Cupressales; family Cupressaceae; genus Cunninghamia; species Cunninghamia lanceolata. Next base: position 16,961,462 of record BSBN01000237.1, on the reverse strand, counting down.
CCGGAGGAGATAACTAAGTTGTTGATAGAGTATGAAAACATCATATCAGACAATGTACTTGAAGGATTACCACCAATCAAGAGTATCATTCATCACATGGATCTTATATTGGGAGCTAGTTTGCCTAACAAAGTAGCACATAGAATGACACCAGTAGAGAATGAAGAATTGAATAGAAAGATACATGAGTTGTTGAGAAAAGGTTTGATCAAAGAAAGTTTGAGTCCTTGTGCAGTACTTGCAGTGTTAGTGTTGCAAGTATGAGGTGAACCAGTGTTGTCATTGATGTCAACTTACTCATATTGCATTGGTAAGAAGGTTTGGATGAGTTGTGTAGGAAATCAGTCTCCATCCGGAATAGTAAAGAACAATGATGAGAAGAAGGCAAATGTACTGTATAGGTTAAGAACCAGAGGATGTGGATTAAAGGGTTTGTAGATATGAGTCTTGAGATGCTTCAGCTAAGATTTCAGAGGTCTGCATGAAGATCGGAAGAAGTTGTGGCTGTCTGTGTGGAACCGGTTCCGACAAGTGTTTAGAGGTGATAGAGGATCACAGAAAGATCCGGTGAGGTCCGGAATTGTATTATCCTAATCTGCGGATTGGAAGGAGTGTTTGGGATGTCCTTGTGATGTGTCATCTCGAGTTGTGTATGATTTTGAGGTCCAGAAGTACCTTTTGCATTGTGACAGTGGCGACAGACTGTGTTCTTAAAGTACCAGATGATGAAGAGAAGAATTCTGGTAAGCTGATGAAGTGCGGATGTTTTTGATAATTCAGGGAAGGTTATGATGATCATTGGATCATATCTAGTTCGTATTGGCGGTCCGCATTGAAGTTAGAGTTGGATTTGATGTTATGGCTACTAGTTGTTGGTGTTCTTCCTGTAACAGGCCGACCGGATGTTCTACACGCCTTGCGAATGTTATTATGATGTTTGCCGACTTAGATGATTGTTCCTAAGTCGATGTCTTGTATAAATAAGTGTTTGAGAACTCATTTTGAGGTGTGGATTGTGTGGATGAGTGTGGCATAGTGAAGAGAAGTGCGAAAGGCAGAGCAAGGGTTTTTGGGCTTAAATGGAACTGATCCGGACATGGTAGAGATGTCATTCTCCAATTCAAGATTGTGATTCTTATCACTTTGTAGATAGTGTGTCTCCTTGTAGGCAACGTGCCTCTTTGTGAGCAGTGTGCTTGGGCAGTGAGCCCTAATTGGCATGTGCCATTCATTTTTCTTATTCTTCTAACAAAGAATAATCCTTGGGTTAATCACCCCATGGTTTTTCCCTTAACTGGGTTTTCCACATTAAAATCTTGTGTTCAACGTGTTGATGTTTATCTGCTCTTGTGTTTATGCATTATGCTTTCATGGATGGTTAATTGATATGCTGTTAACTAACAAAGAAGAATCAAATGTTTGAAGTAGAGCAAGTTTTTATACAACTGATTCACCCCCCCTCTCAGTTGTATGCCCTAGATCCAACAATTGGTATCAGAGCCAAGTTCCTCTGAAAGGAGCTTAACCACTTGAGGAGATCCAGGATGTCGTCATACAAGAAGGATAGTCTGAAGTTTGATGGAACCAACTTCACTCTCTGGAAAGGTTGCATGAAATGTCACTTGGAGTGTATGGGAAAAGCATACTTGGCCATGGTCTCAAAACCATATGTACCTCCATAGGGTGGTCCGACAACTCTGAATGAAATCTCAGATGCTGAAAACAATCTACAGACCAAGGAAGCTCTTCTAAGCGCATTGAATGACTCAGATCTCTCAAATGTTATCGACCTACCAACTGCATATGAGATCTTGACTAAACTGGAACTTCTGTATGAAGGAGATGAGTTTGTGAAGGGTGCAAGGTTGCAAAGTCTGAAAGGGAAATTTGAAAGATTGAAGATGAGAGAAGATGAAAACATCACTACCTTTATGCCAAGAGTGAATGAGCTGGTATGTGGAATTAGAAATGTTGGTGGAACTCTGGATGAAAATGAGATTGTTTGCAAAATTCTCAGATCCCTTCCTGCTGCCTACAAAATCAAGGTTGCTGCCATTGATGAATTCAGAGCCCACACAACTGTCACAAGAGAATAATTGGCTGGCAAACTAGCTGCATTTGAAATGACCGAGTTTGGAGATGATCCTCCCAAGACTGAATTTGCTTTCAAAGCCAGTGCCTATGTGAAAGGCAAACAGAGATTTGATCCGGGAGAAAACTCTTCAAGGAAGATGTCATGGTATGATCAAGCAAGAAGAGACATGGAAGAAGAGGAAGCAGAAACAGCTCAACTTGAAGCCCTCATTGCAAAGAGATTGCCAAGAGGATCCGGTAAGTATGAAGGAAAACTACCCTTTAAGTGTTTCAACTGCAATAAGATTGGTCATTTTGCTTCAAGATGTCCAGAAAGATCTACAAGGTCTAATACTAACAGACAAAGGTTTCAAAAGAACTGCTATTATGTTCATGAAGAAGATGACAATGAAGGAGTAATAGATGATGAATCAGAACTAGGAAGCAAATCTGGAAATGAATGGGTGTTTATTGCCATCAAGGAAGAAGATTCAATATCCTCTGAATCTGTCAATCACAAGGTTGTGGAAAGAGATTTAGCTGCTCAAGTGGAAGAAAAGGATGATTGGGTTATTGACAGTGGATGCTCTCACCATATGACTGGTGACAAGAATAAGTTCTTAGATTTGGAAAGGTATGAAGGAGGAACGGTAAAGTTTGGTGACAATTCTGCTGGCAGAATCAGAGGTAGGGGGACTATTTCCTTTGATGGAAAGAGCAAAACAGGTAATGTACTATATGTTGAAGGATTGAAGCACAATCTTCTCAGTGTTGGTTAGTTAGTGGACAAAGGCTATGATCTCCAGTTCAAGAATGGAAAATGTAGAATCTTTACAAGCTCCGGAACTGAAATTGCATCCGGTGCTCAAACAAAAGGTAATATCTTTCATCTGGTTGGTTCAAATAAAAGTTGTCTGTTTGTTTAAGTTGATCAGAGTTGGTTATGGCATAGAAGAATGTGTCATGTAAATTTTGATAACATCATCAAGATAAGCAATATTCAGGCTGTAAGAGATCTTCCAAAATTGGTGAAACCTACAAATAGTTTGTGCAAAGAATGTCAGCTAGGTAAACAGAGTAGAGTCTCTTTCAAAAGCAAAGATTAGTCCTCTACCGGATTGTTGGAATTAGTGCATACTGATATCTATGGTCCGACAAGAATCAAGAGTCTGCAAGGTGATAGATATTTCATGTTGCTAATTGATGACCATTCTCGGATGATGTGGGTTACCTTCCTAAAAGAGAAATCAGAAGCCCTTGAAAAGTTCAAAATCTTCAAAGCTATGGTAGAAAATCAAACCGGATTGAAACTGAAATGTCTAAGGTTTGATAGAGGTGGTGAATTTACATTCGGTGAGTTCATTGACTTTTGTGAGAAGCAGGGTATAAAGAGACAGTTGTCTGCTCCTAGGACTCCACAGCAGAATGGAGTAGTTGAGAGAAAGAACCTGACCATTCAGGAAGCTGCCAGGACAATGATGTTGGAAGCAAATGTTCCTCAGATGTTTTGGAAAGAAGCTATCAGCACTGCAGTCTACACTCTCAATCGAGTTCAAATCAGAAACAATACAGGTAAGACCCCCTATGAACTTTGGTTTGGCATCACTCCTACTGTGAGATATTTCAGAGTATTTGGTAGCAAGTGTTATATTAAAAGAGATGAAGATTTAGGAAAGTTTGATGCTAGAAGTGATGAAGGAATTTTCTTGGGTTACTCCACTCAAAGCAAAGCATACTGGTGTTACAATAAGAGACTGATGAAGATGACAGAAAGTACTAATGTGAAAGTTGATGAAGGAATTGAGAAGCTCTCAAGGTTCTATGAATGTGATGAATATGATCAGAATGATCCTCTGGTGCAAGAAGCTCCTTCCTCCTCTGAAATTCAGATCCAGACTGATCCGGTAAATCAGGAAGAAGAAGTTTGTCTGAATGAGCTTGATCAAGAATTAGTAGTGCAAGAAACTCCCAAAGTTCCAAGGTATGTAACTCTAAATCACTCTGAAGATCAGATCATAGGTGACAAAAGTAAAGGGGTACAAACAAGAAGAAGAATTGCTCAAGATTCAAATGAATACTGTCTGATTTCAAAGATTAAACCTAAGACAGTAAATGAAGCTTGCAATGATGAAAACTAGACCAAAGCAATGGAGGAAGAATTGATGCAAATTGAGAAAAATCGTACTTGGGATCTTGTTCGCAGACCTAGAGACAGGAATGTGATTGGAACCAAATGAGTCTTTCGGAACAAACTGAATGAAGCTGGTGAAGTAATCAGAAACAAAGCTAGATTGGTCTGCAAAGGCTACTCTCAAATAGAAGGAATTGATTTTGAAGAGACCTTTGCTCCTGTGGCAAGAATTGAAGCAGTCAGATTATTTCTTGCATTTGCTACCTTCAAAGACTTCAAGGTATATTAGATGGATGTCAAGTCTACCTTCCTAAATGGTGATCTAGAAGAAGAAGTTTACATTGAACAACCGGATGGATTTCAATTGTCTGATAATGATGATATGGTCTACAAGTTGAAGAAAGCATTGTATGGATTGAAGCAAGCCCCAAGAGCATGGTATGAAAGGTTGGATAAGCATCTTATGCATATTGGATTCAACAAAGGTACTGCTGACAGTAACTTATATTTCAAAATTGATCATGAAAACATTTTGATTGTTGAAGTGTTTGTGGATGATATCATTTTTGGAGGAAGAGATAGTATGTGCAAAACTTTTGCAAATCAGATGAAAAGTGAGTTTGAAATGTCTATGCTTGGTGAAATGAATTTCTTCTTGGGTCTGCAAATTACTCAAACAAAGAAAGGGATCTTCATTTCTCAGACCAAATATGTGAAAGAATTGTTGAAGAAATTTGGTATGGAAGATTCAAAGCCAATGAACACTCCTATGGCAACCGGATGTAAGTTGAGCAAAGATGATGACTCTCCAAAGGTAGATCAGACAAAGTATAGATCAATGATTGGTGGATTGTTGTATCTCACTCAGACTAGACTAGATATAATGTAGGCTGTTGGTCTTGTGGCAAGATTCCATGCTAAGAGACATTAAAGTTGAATATGAGGAGCCTATCACAATTTTCTGTGATAATTCAAGTGCAATTCATATTTCTAAGAATCCAGTATTGCATTTTAAGACTAAGCACATATCTATCAAGTTTCACTTTTTGAGAGAATAAGTGAACAAGGAAGAAGTCAGATTGGAGTATGTTCTTTCCAAGGATCAGATTGCAGATATCTTTACTAAACCTCTTCCCAAGGACTCTTTCGAATATCTCCGGGAGAAGTTAGGGGTCATGGCCCCTCCAGTGATGAACTAGGATGCACTGATGTGCATCAGTCCGGTGGATATCATAGTCATATCTTGTGATCCGGATTGATGATGGGGAGCTGCTACTAAGGGGGAGCAGCTGGTATGATTCTGATGTATTAGAATTGCAAGTATGAGCCCTTTGCCATTGATGTCAAAGGGGGAGAGAAGACATGTGAAAAATAAGTGGTTGATGATCAAAGGGGGAGCAGTAAAGGAAGAGAAGATATGTGAAAAGTTGTTGATAGGGGGAGCTGTGACAGAAAAGAGTAGTTCTTGTCTTGATGGTTTTTCACATCATATGTTGCCATCAATGACAAAGGGGGAGATTGTTGCAAGTATGAGGTGAACCAGTGTTGTCATTGATGTCAACTTACTCATATTGCATTGGTAAGAAGGTTTGGATGAGTTGTGTAAGAAATCAGTCTCCATCCGGAATAGTAAAGAACAGTGATGAGAAGAAGGCAAATGTACTGTATAGGTTAAGAACCAGAGGATGTGGATTAAAGGGTTTGTAGATATGAGTCTTGAGATGCTTCAACTAAGATTTCAGAGGTCCGCATGAAGATCGGAAGAAGTTGTGGCTGTCTGTGTGGAACCAGTTCCGGCAAGTGTTCAGAGGTGACAGAGGATCACAGAAAGATCTGGTGAGGTCCAGAATTGTATTATCCTAATCTGCAGATTGGAAGGAGTGTTTGGGATGTCCTTGTGATGTGTCATCTCGAGCTGTGTATGATTTTGAGGTCCGGAAGTACCTTTTGCATTGTGACAGTGGCGATAGACTGTGTTCTTGAAGTACTGGATGATGAAGAGAAGAATTCTGGTAAGCTGATGAAGTGCGGATATTTTTGATGATTCAGGGAAGGTTATGATGATCATTGGATCATATCTAGTTCATGTTGGCGGTCCGCATTGAAGTTAGAGTTGGATTTGATGTTATGGCTACCAGTTGTTGGTGTTCTTCCTGTAACAGGCCGACCGGATGTTCTACACGCCTTGCGAATGTTATTGTGATGTTTGCCGACTTAGATGATTGTTCCTAAGTCGATGTCTTGTATAAATAAGTGTTTGAGAACTCATTTTGAGGTGTGGATTGTGTGGATGAGTGTGGCATAGTGAAGAGAAGTGCGAAAGGCAGAGCAAGGGTTTTTGGGCTTAAATGGAACTGATCCAGACATAGTAGAGATGTCATTCTCCAGTTTAAGATTGTGATTCTTATCACTTTGTAGACAGTGTGTCTCCTTGTAGGCAGTGTGCCTCTTTGTGAGTAGTGTGTTCGGGTAGTGAGCCCTAATTGGCATGTGCCATTCATTTTTCTTATTCTTCTAACAGAGAATAATCCTTGGGTTAATCACCCTGTGGTTTTTCCCTTAACCGGGTTTTCCACGTCAAAATCTTGGTGTTTAATGTGTTGATGTTTATTTGCTCTTGTGTTTATGCATTATGCTTTCATGGATGGTTAATTGATATGCTGTTAACTAACAAAGAAGAATCAAGTGTTTGAAGTAGAGCAAGTTTTTATACAACTGATTCACCCCCCCTCTCAGTTGTATGCCCTATATCCAACAGTTAGCATTGAAGAAAGATGGAGAATGGAGAATGTGTATAGACTCTAGAGCAATAAACAAGATCACAGTTAAGTATAGATTTCCCTTGCCTAGGATGGATGATATCATGGATTGTTTGAGTGGAGCAAAGTATTTTACAAAGATAGATTTGAAGAGTGGATGATATCATCAGAAATTTTAGTTCTGTTTGTAACTCTGTGACAAAGACAATGAGAGGTGAAAGAAAAGACTTCAAGTAGACATCAGGAGCAGATAAAAGTTTTGAATTGTTGAAGCAGAAAGTGACAGAGCAACCTATTTGGGCATTACCATATTTCGATAAGGTATTTCAAGTAGATTGTGATGCAAGTGGAAATGCAATAGCAGTAGTGTTGAGTCAAGAAGGTGGACCTATAGCATATTTCAGTGGGAAGGTGAGTGATGCAAGGAAAAGATATCCAGTCTATGATCAAGAGTTCTATGCTATAAGTCAAGCCTTGAAGAAGTGGAGACATTACTTGTTGCCTAATGAGCTTGTGTTGTATACAGATCATCAAGCTTTGTAGTATTTGAATAGTCAAGGAAATTTGAATCAGAGACACATGAGATGGGTAGAGTTCATGCAGAGTTACACATTTGTATTGAAACATAGGAGTGGTAAATCAAACAAAGTTGCAGATGCATTGAGTAGGAGAAGGAATTTACTGACAGAGATGAGAGTTGAAGTTGAAGAACATGTATGAAGAAGATCTTGATTTTGCAGAACCTTGGAAAGCATGCAAAGAACTTGTTGTGACAGATAGGAGTAAGTGGTTGGATTATTTCATTTAGGAAGATAAGTTGTTCAAAGGAAATCAGTTGTGCATACCTAGAAGTTTCATGAGAGATAATTTGATCAAGGAGAAACACATCCGTGGATTGGCAAGACATTTTGGGGATGAATGGAAGACTACTTTTAAGACAAATGAAGGATTGTATGAGTGGTTAGTGATGCCTTTTGAATTGACAAATGCACTGAGTACTTTCATGAGGTTGATGAATGAAGTCTTGAAGAAATTCTTGGGTAAGTTTTTATTGTATATTTGGATGATATTCTAATTTTTAGTAAGACAAAAAAAAGAACATTTGTGGCTCCTAAGACAAGTATTGCAGAGACTAAGAGAAGAGAAATTGCTGATAAACATCAAGAAATGTAGTTTCATGAAGGAAGAATTAGTATACTTGGGATTTGTGATTTCTGTGGAAGGATTGAAGATGGACCTTGAGAAAGTAAGAGCAATTGTTGAATGGCCTAGACACCGAAGAGCATTGGAGAAGTCAGATCATTTCATGGATTGGCTAGTTTCTATCAGAATTTCATCATAAATTTTAGTTCAGTTTGTAACCCTATGACAAAGACAATGAGAGGTGAAAGAAAAGACTTCAAGTGGACATCAGGAGAAGATAAAAGTTTTGAATTGTTGAAGCAGAAAGTGACAGAGCAACCTATTTTAGCATTACCAGATTTCAATAAGGTATTTCAAGTAGACTGTGATGCAAGTGGGAATGCAATAGGAGCAGTGTTGAGTCAAGAAGGTAGACCTATAGCATATCTCAGTGAGAAGGTGAATGATGCAAGGAAAATATATCCAGTCTATGATCAGGAGTTCTATGCCATAAGTCAAGCCTTGAAGAAGTGGAGACATTACTTGTTACCTAAGGAGTTTGTGTTGTATACAGATCATCAAGCTTTGCAATATTTGAATAGTCAAGGAAATTTGAATCAGAGACACATGAGATGGGTAGAGTTCATGCAGAGTTACACATTTGTATTGAAACATAGGAGTGGTAAATCAAACAAAGTTGTAGATGCATTGAGTAGGAGAAGGAATTTACACACATAGATGAGAGTTGAAGTATTAGGATTTGATGAATTAAAGAACATGTACGAAGAAGATCTTGATTTTGTAGAACCTTGGAAAGCATGCAAAGAACTTGTTGTGACAGATAGGAGCAAGTGGTTAGATTATTTCATTCAGGAAGATAAGTTGTTCATAGGAAATTAGTTGTGCATACCTAGAAGTTTCATGAGAGATAATTTGATCAAGGAGAAACACATCAGTGGATTGGCAGGACATTTTGGTATTGATAAAACAATAGCTTTGGTAAGTGAAAATTACTTATGGCCTTAGATACATACGGATGTTAGGAAATTTTTTCAAAGTTGTAGAGTATGTAAAGTTGCAAAAGGAAGTAGTCAGAATACTAGATTGTATAAATCTTTGACAATACTAGAGAGACCTTGGGAAGACATAAGTATGGATTTTGTAATGGGATTTCTGAAGACACAGAGAGGACATGATTCAATATTTGTAGTAGTGGACATATTTTCAAAGATGGCACATTTCATACCTTGTAAGAAGATAACTGATCCAGTGCATGTAGCTGACCTATTTTTCAAGGAGATTGTGAGATTGCATGGATTACCTAAAAGCATAGTTTCAGATAGAGACACGAGATTTTTTGGATACTTTTGGAAGATGCTTTGGAAGAAGATGAAGATAGATTTGAAGTTCAGTTCAACATTTCATCCACAGACTGATGGACAAATGGAGGTAGTGAATAGGAGTTTAGGAAACTTGTTGAGATGTTTGGTTGGAGAGAAGGCAGGAAATTGGGATTTGATTCTTTCACAAGCAGAGTTTGCATATAACAATTTAGTAAATAGGAGTACCAGAAGAACACCATTTGAGATTGTTACCGGAGTAAGCCCTAGAGGAGTAATAGAGTTAAGAGATATCAATATGGAAGATAAGAGAATTGCAGAAGCAAAATAATTTGCAGGACATATGGAGACATTGCACAATTAGGTAAAGAAATATTTGGAAGAGATGAACAACAAGTATACAGAACAAGTAGATGAGAAAAGAAGACACAAGGAATTTGTAGTTGGTGATGAAGTGATGGTATACTTGAGAAAAAAAAGATTTCTAGTTGGGACATATAATAAGTTGAAGATGAAGAAGTTTGGACCTTGTAGGATAATCAAAAAGTTTGATTTAGGCAATAAATATGAAGTCGAGTTACCAAAGACATTGGGCATATCACCTATTTTCAACATTGTAGACCTTTATCAATATCATGAAGAAGAGTTCAATGACAGAATTGAAGAAGACTTGAAGCAATAGTTACCACGACAAACACCAGAGTAGATTGAGGACATCTTGGACAACAGTGTTGGATGCATCACTAGAGGAAGATAATACAAAGAAATATCTTGTGAAGTGGAAAGGTAGTCTGGAAGAAGACTCATCATGGATTTCTCAGGCAGAGGTGGACCGTTTTGGTTTTCCTCTAGCCCCAACAAAGTGAGGGACTCAATTTTTCAATAACACCAGATGTTTGATGCAAGAGCATCCCTGGTTTAAGAGAAATCTTGCATCAAACATCTGCATTTTAGTTTGTTTCTTTTCATTTTCTAGTTCAGTACAGTCAGAAGCAATTTTTGTATTTTATTCTGCATTCTACCATAGTTGTATTTCATACCTTGCAGAGCTAGACTTAGCATCTAGACACATTCAGGCACATCATATCCAATTTTTAGAGCGTTTGGATTAGGTACCGATAAGATATTGCTATCAGAAGATCGACTATTTTCCTCAGAACAGAGCATCTTGACTGCCTCAGACAATCAGCTAAAGGAGAAGACTTGCGTAGCATTTCTTGACTTGCAGAGCTAAATGACACATCATTCAATGTTTTTAGGTTCGTGGCTGACCTTCCTTGAGATCTGTACATCATTCCATTCATTTGCAGAGGTGTTTTGCGTGATTAGATATGACCTATCTGTGAACACAAGTTACATCTCTTCATTGGAGTTTGTGATCTTCCATAGCTGATGCAGAGGAATCTTATGATCCAAAGATGATATATATTGATGCAATAGATGCCTAAGAAAGCAGTTAGTGATTGATTCATAGTTGATAGTTCGAATACTTTGTGAAGGTCCTTCAAAGCTATATCTTGTGCATATACTGCAATTCTGCAATTAGGCTTGTGAGCCCTAATTGTAAGCTCGCATGTTGCTAACCAATTTGTATTTGAATTCTATGATATACTAAATGACTAAGTCTGCATTTGCTTTATATCTTAGAGTTGTTTCCGTTGTGTTTACTCTAGTTGTATGATCTAGATAGTTCACTTTGTGGACCCTCCTAACCATGACTGCACCAGATGCAAAATAGGAGTTGATCTACATTATCATATCCATGGTCTTCCAAGAAATACACCAAATCTATCCAAATATGCAACAACATGACATAAAACTAGTGATTCTTTAGGACCCACTCTCAATTGTAAATGATGCATCCTAATGTATTAATCAACATTCCATTGATAATCTTGAATGAAACCCTATAATGTGAATTCTCTTGAGTCTAATATTACTATTGAATAAGTTCCTCTCTGGTACATATATGTTATATTGACATTTAGGATAAATAAGAAATTGAGTAGGTGATGAACACTTGAGACTGCCAGTTATATATAATGGGCCATAATAGTTATCTTATAGGATCTCCTCATAAAAAATATTTAATTAATGAAGTAGGAAGAGAAGAAGAAGAAGTAGCCTTAGTTTTAATTTTACCCACAAAAATATGTAAATGTGATGCATCTTGACATTAAACATGATAATCATCCATAGTATCACTATCCTCATGTGTATCATCCATGACAATAGTTCATCTTGTGCCTTAACAAGTGCTATCATTTTGAATGGGAAATATATTAGTATAGATTTCCAATTGCCAATTTGGAGGTGTAACTGAAGGATTTCCAATGTCATTAACACCTTTACATGAATCTTGTATTGTATAAATGAGATCTTCCACTTTATGTTTCAAACTTGCACGTGGTTTTGTATAATGCCCTTTAACTCTAAAAATTACAAAATACTTATTCATTATAACTCTTTGGAAGTGGCTTATTAGGATCGAGGGGATCAATAAGAGGAAAATTAATCAAATTAGAGCTCAATAAACTTTAAAGTACATTGTAGAAGGATTCTTACAATTGTGTAAACTTTCTAGGAGGATTTCTTTTAAAAGTAGGAAAAGTTCTAAGTAGTAGTGACCTAATCAACATTTCCATTTGAATTATTACCCTTTGAGAGACTATTTAACTTTTAAAACTTTGAAGGGCACGAGGATTGAGATGAAAATCCATATTGGAATGTATTAGATGCTAGCAATATAGCCTCAAGATTTTTCAAATGAGTACACATATCTCTTACAGATGGAAGGGTTTAACCAATTTATTTTCAACAACAATGACTCACCTTTCTTGTGAGGCCTATTTATTTCACTCCCTTATTTTTCTCATTTCATATTATAGTTGGAGACATTTTAGACATTTGGGGACTGTTGATCCTGATATGTAGATTCTCTAGACTATATTCCTTTATTTTGGATTAGCTATGCTTAGTATGTGGTGATTTGACTATATTCTGATTTTGATTCACTGATGATGTTTAGATAGGTGATATGCACTTTGATGATATTAGAGATGTTAGATATGAAATTATTATATGCATGTGCTATGTGATTTTGATTCTAAGATAGTATATAGAAATGCAATTATGAATCTTATTTATGATGTGATTGTTTAATGTTTTGAATGGATTATGTGATGATGTGAGTGCTGCATTTCTTTGCTTTGGCTATGATATATATATGTGGGATTAATCTGTTTGTTCAAGTGCGCATATGATTTTCTAGGCCACAGAAAATCAGAGATCGATCTCACACTTATGTGTTTCCCATGTTAGACTAATCCATTCCCAAGAGGGACAAGGATCATGTGTGATTGAATGATGTTTTTGTAAATGCCTGTATTTTTATTATTTGGCCCAGTTTCACCTTTTTCTATTATTTAAATGATGTGTTGTAAAATATGTGTTTTAATTTACACCATTTGGTGTCTTTTAATTTTGTGGCCATTTTATGTGGATTTTTATCTCCTTAAGTGTTTACTAGGGGCTAAAATTAACCCTAGGTGGTACCCCTAGGGTCTAGGGCCCATTTGGGCATGCCAAACCCTAGGGTTACCCCCATTTAGTCACCTTAAACTTGGGTTAAATAAAAGTGGCGAAATTTCAAATTGGATAAGTGTGGGTGATGAGTCATGCCTTGAGGGAAGACCCATCTTCCTTTCCAATGCATGGGATTCCACCACCTTGAAGACTTGGGGAGTCTTCAAGACCCCCAATTGTGTGGAACCTTCCTCCAAGGCTCTCACACATGTGTGAGAGCATCTTGGAGTGAAGGGGTTCCCTTTGGAGAATAAGGTGATGACATGTGTCATCACTTATCCTCTTGGAGCCCATGTGGGGAGATGCCACCTCTCCACCTTTTCTCTCACACATGTGTGAGAGCACATATGAAGAGGGTGAGATTTGAATGGATAGGAGTGTGACACATGTCACCCTCACATTCCTTTTCCCTTGCAAGTGGGATGAGAGGAGGAAGGAGAAGGTGACATGTGTCACCTTCTCATTCCTCAGGGCCTTAGAATGAGGCCTATTTTAATTCCTCTTTGAGAGGGGAATGGGGTTCTTTCTTTTGCTTTATTTTTCTATCTTTGGAGGATTTTGGGGAGTGGGAGAGATTTTTGGAAGATTGGAGACTTGGAGAAAGCTTGTGGGCTCTTCTTCAACTTTCATCCATTGTTGGGCTCTTAAGGTAAGCCTCATGGCATTTTAGCCATTCCTTATGCTTGTTAAATTTTGGTTATGTGTTTGAAATGATTTTGGTGTTGTTCTTCTTTGTTGTTGGGGTTTTTGGGTGTTTTGGGATGAGACTACCAACTTGGGTGTGTCCATCCATGTGTGGGGTGGGGGAGGAGTGAACCTCCTCGAGGTCACCCTCCTGGGGTTGGTATTTTTATGGCGTTGAGGGTAAGATATTGAGTATGGGGTATTTTTGGTTGGCATGAGTGCCATGGTGAAATCTATATATTCATGGAGTTATCATTTTGGGCATGAGGCCTTATTTTTGTGTTGAGATCTTGAGATTTTTGTGGAGTGATCCCCTTGAATTGAGTGATGCCCACTCCCCTACCCCTCCAAACTCATTTCTATGGGTTTTGTGCTGTGTTAAACCTATGGGTGTTCTTCATGTTTTGCTTAGTTTGCTTATTGTTGTGTTGTAGAGTGATAAACCCATGTGAAGATCGACCTCCCAACTCGGGGGTGACCCACTTGCGAGTCTATGGTAGGGAGGAGAGTGTTTTTAGTGGCTTGGCTGTCCCTCCATTGTTGTTAGTTCTTGTAGGTTATTTTGGTGATTCTTGGAACTTGGGAGAAGTTATTTCTTTTATTGTGTTGTTATTGGTGTTTTGGCTATTTGAGAGCCATGGCAAAAAATGGCCTATTTGTAGTTGGACAAAATGTAAAGGGAGAAAATACTCTCTTCATATGTATTGTTTAAAAGATTTTAGTGTTATCCTCTATCTTGTTGAAGTTGCAAAAATATAATATGTTGCTGGTTTTATTATTGCTGTGAGGAGTTTATGTTGGATGTGAATGAAAGTCATTGGGAATAAATTATTTAATTGCTATTTTAAATTTCTGTTTCAAAAAAAATAGTTGTTGTTCTCTTTATGAAAAGATAGGAAAAAGGATAGGTAACTATTTAAAGATTAAAGTTGCAGTATTGTAAAAAAAAAAAGATAAAAAAATTCATAGTTGTTGTTTGTCATTTTGATGTTAAAAAAAAGAGAGAATGTTATACATGCTTTATTTAATGAAATACCTCTATGTTTACATGAAAAGAATGCCTTCACATATGGCAAATGAGCTCCTGCATTTAAGTTCTCTAAGAAAGAAATATTATTAAGCATTAGGAAGAAAACTATTTCCATAGTAGTTGCTGTGTTTGTTTTTACAAAAATGAGGTAAATAAACTTTCTAGATTAAAAGAGAAACTAGATTTGTATTTCTATCTTTTATACTTTTTTTGACAGTAAGTAAAATATTTCAAAGTTCCATATTTACCTTGTTTACTAAGGAGAATATATCAATGTATATATATATATATATATATATATATATATATATATATATATATATATATATATATATATATATATATATATATATATATATATATATATATATATATGCAAATATATATAAATACATACATGTATATGTACATTTAAATCTGACCTAATTGTATTTGAATTTAAAAAAAACATAGATTCTGTGTGAAATTGTATATATATATATATATTCCTTTGTGTTGGACTATATATTGTATTTGGGAATCTATAATATATATCTATATATTTTAGATTATTTATAGCAAAATAAACCTTATTTATTTTCTGAATAGAACAATCATATTTCAAAAGACGTGTGGTAAGGGCTTAAGGCCCGATGGTCTGTATTGGCCAAAGGGCCGAAGGAGTGTTGCTGCCACTGAAACTCTCGGTGCTATTCTTTTTGTTGACTATTTTTTTTTGTGAGTTGGGTGGGGGGATGAACCCCCACCCACTACCCACCATTCGGTGGGGATCCGCCCCCCCACACTCCCCTTTTTGCTATGACAGAACCTGTGGTGGGGGAGAAAATGGGGGCAACGCCCACCGTCGCTCTAATTCTGTCCTTCGCACCATATGGTGCCTCACTCTCTTTGAACCTGCATATTTTCTTCTTTGCCTACCATTGCTAATACATTAAAAGATTATATATATATATATATTGTTATAGGCCGAAGTAGCCTGATTTATATATATATATATATATATATATATATATATATATATATATATATATATTTCGTTCTGATATCATTTTTTTTAAAAAGAAAAAAATATATACAGATTCAAATAGTCACCATGGTGACCTCCAGAGTGGAGCCATTGCCATGGCTGCCCATCCCTATGACCTGCAACAAGTGAAAGAGAAGAGGAAAAAGAAAAGAGAGTGAGAAAACAATGTAGGAGGAAAAGAAAATAGAATAGAGATAGAAGATTACTAGTTTTTCATAAATATAATATTATTTTATTCTTAGGAACTTTTAGGGCTTGGTGGATAATTTTATCATATTCTTTTGGGATGGGATTTAAATTTAAAAATTTTATTGGGAAAAGTCTTTGGGTGCACGTGAAATTATGCCCATTTCCCCTTCCTCTATTTTGTGACCTAGTAAGGGAATTTATTACCTTTTTGTCTCCAAGTTGGGTTGAATTTACTTTTGATAAATTAAACCCATGGGTAGGGTAATTTTGAGAGTTTTCTTTTTAATTTCTTTTTTTTTTAATCTATTGGGGACCAACTCAATTTAACTTGTTCACTATATAGGGAAAATTAATTAAATATTGTGGGAACATTAGTCCCTCTATTTAATCGTGGTAAGCGGTTTAATTAACCCATTTGTTATTGTAAATAATTAAATGTGGTCCTACTTGTATAATGTTATATATTATTTTTAACTAGTCCTTTGAAGCAATTCAAATTTTAAGGGGCAAACTATTTAACCGTGTGGATAGCCTAATTTAGGTTTATATATTAATCAATTTTGGCAAAGCTCATAAAGAGGAGAGCTTTAATTAAATTTGTTTCACATACACCCAAGAGGCGTTATGATGCCAAATTTTTTTGGGAATCAAGGTAAATTTCTAGATGATTTAATCCTCGCGTTAATCAACAATTTAATGTTTTCGCAATTTAATGTTGTATTGTTAAGTTGTTATTTAATCTTTTTATACTCTAGTTTTAGGGTTTGGATTTTGACACATGTTGAAATCTCGCCACTCATTTAGGAAACCTAGGGTTCAGGACAAATTAGTCCTAACCCTAATGGCGACGCTCATTGCATCACATAACCCCCTAGTCAGCTATCATCACACAAGGGATTGCATATGTAAACACACTGCCCCGAGATTTGATTGACATGTTTACGCTTTATGCGTATTGCCACTGAGAACGCTGACGTGTGTGAGTGGGTTTCTAGGGATGTGTGGAAAAGTTTTTGATAGTTCGTGTCATGACCACATGACAAATGTGGGCATGACATGTGTGTTGTCGTGATCTCATGGGAAATGTGGGCATGACATTTCTCTAGCATACTTGTTCATTATTAGAAGAAACTTTTGAAGACAAGAAAATGATAAGAGGCAAGTAACACAAAGATAATGTAAATACACACGATACCTTTACCTCAAATCAACCTTTCTCCTATGATAGAGCTGAAGTAGAGTGCACCCTAGCTCCACTTGATTTGCTCTTTCAAATGCTTGCTTGATGATAAACTATTTTGATATGTTGATTGCTCACTCTAGCAACATATTGTTACTTTGAAGCTCATCCCATATAATAATGGATTGGATGGCTTGGTTGATGTTTGATTTATAGATTTTTGGATGACTAGATGGATGGCTAGGATTAAGAGGTGAGAGATAGAAGCTTCTAGGGCATTATTATGTGAATGGCTAGGATCGAGAGATATAGTATGAAATGAGTGGTGAAGATGAAAAGTTAGTTTGACTCTTGTGGGAGTGTCCAAGTTCAATGAATCTAGCTAGCTAACTTTTACTAGACATGTGACTCTATTTATTATTTATGGCAAGT
Source organism: Cunninghamia lanceolata (assembly GCA_027924645.1). NCBI lineage: Eukaryota > Viridiplantae > Streptophyta > Pinopsida > Cupressales > Cupressaceae > Cunninghamia > Cunninghamia lanceolata. The sequence goes on along the minus strand of BSBN01000237.1, from coordinate 16,943,910 downwards.
GGATGAGGATTATGACAAATGGAAATTAATGAATCAAATAATAAAATAATTTAATTATTTATTGAACGAGGATGATGTGAGAAGATAAAATTAAATAAATAAATAAATTTTATTTAATTAATTTGATTAAAGGGGAAAATGGATTAAATTAATTAAATAACTATAATTTATTTAATTAATTTGGTGGAAGGGATAATCTTGATTAATTAAATAAAATAATTTAATTAATCAATTGATGAAAGGAGGAATGCTAAAGCGAAGTCCTAGGATGAATGTGTCACAAACTAACATAATGTGGTGTCGAAAGATGATGTTACAGTTGTTGTAAGGATATGGTCAATTTTAGGTGTCTACATTTTGCCCCTCTTTGAGATGATGTTGTGACTAAGAGAAGTAACATCATTTCAAAGAAGATAAGGTATGGATGATTAGACATGGATGCCCCAACTACTTAGAGGAATGATGAGGAGGAATGACATACTTGGATGGAATGCTCCTTCGAGAGGATAGGTGGGTTAGAAGAACATGAGTATGCTGTTGAAATAGAGAAGACTGATTGGTTGAGGAAATGGAGGAAGATGAATGAATAATATGTCATGCTGCATTAGATGAGCAACCATAGATTTTGATATAGCACTAGACATTATGCACCAAGGTATAAAGACCAAGGTGATGATGTGTCTTGTGCATAAAGGATTGACTCAAAAAGAAAAAAGGTCACAAGCAAACATATGCCTTATGGCACAATGATATGTAAGACCATGATGTTGTTGTGGCAGTATGCTACAAAGATTGATGCAAATTTAAGTAAAATGATAACACACACAAGCAAGAAAGTAAGCATGCACAAATGATATAAAATAGAAACAAGGTTATTACCCCTGTCAAGTTGAAAACTGATGATTAATTAATTGATTGATTTGATTGGTTGATAGGATTGATTGATTGATGAGGATAAATCTTTATACTTAAGATAGGAAAAGTTCTTAAGCAAGATTTGATTGGATTTGATTTCTACTTAAGATAGGTAAGGTTCTTAAGTAGGAATTGATTGGGTTTGATGATGATGATTTGATTGGATCATGTTTGCAACAAGGCTAGGAACAAAACCGTTGGATACTTTCAGATGATTGGCTAGATTGCTTTGCTAGATTGACATGGATTAAGGATGACTTGCACTTGGATTTATTGGTTGGATTTTGTGATTTATGGGAGGGTTGCATATGATTACATTTGGATAGCATTTTTTGTTGGATACCAATGACAAGGGAAAACTAGGTCTAAAGGGCAAGGATGAAAGGAGGATTGAATGGATAGATGGATTAAAGGATTGGCAATAATGAATGGGATGGATGAGGGATACATGGTGGATGGATGGATGGGTTCAGGATGTGATCTCCAAGGACTATGTCACATAGAAATAACATCCTCCATTCTAGATATGCCACAATTAACTTTGCGGTACAATGGTGTAATGATAGATTTGATGCCTTGACCATAATTGATGTAGATTGGGATAGGCTCCAAGATGCCTTGTTCATGAAGGCCCAATCCTTTTCCATGATAATCCCTATTTTGACACATCTTTTTCACAATAGGATATTTGTTGCTTATGAAGGATGATGCAAGATCATCGGTATGTTGTTGAGCATAATCAAAATTTTCTATTGTCTCCTCTTTGAGTAGATATGACTTGATAAAGATGGTAGATCCTATTAGATGGGATGCTTGTGCTTTCTCATTGGGTATACTTGTTACATTTGGATCATGATTCATGTTTGTTGTTCCATGATCATCATTTGTGCTTATAATTCCTTTATCATTATTTGAATTCTCAATAGTATCTTAATCATGAATTGATATGTTTGCTATGATCAATGCCATTTATGTCATGATCTATGTGTTTATGGGGACTAAGTGTCTCATCATGGGATGTTGTTGGATGATGGACATGACTATGTTGATGACAGATAGGATTAATGTGGATTTCTTGATCATGGATGATGGTGGGATCATGGATGGAATAAGTGACAATCTCTTGATCATGGAGTGTATAAAGTTGGCTAAGGGGATTGTCATGGCTCTCTTGATCATAGATGGGAGCTTGATCATAAATAGGATCTTGATCTTGAGTAGCTTGGATAGTTTGATCTTGACTTGGTTGGGTGCAAGGTGGATCATGCTTTGGATTTAATTCTTGACATAGCTCTTGGGTTTGGATGAGAATGGAAGTTTATTGGATGGGCTTAATAGGCTCTATATGGTTAACCACATGGCTACATGATGGATCTTGACTTGCACTTATGGTGAGTGGTTCTTCAATAGGATTGATAGACATTGGAATGCATGATGGTATTGGAGGAATATACATGACACTTGAAGGTTCTTTGATAGGTTCAAGGATAGGCATTGGATTGCATGATGGTTTTGAGGAAAAGGCATGATGCTTGAAGGTTCTTTGACAGGTTCAAAGATAGCCATTGGATTGAATGATGGTGTTTGTATAGGAATAAGAGGCTCTTTGATGAGTTCAAGGATAGGAATTGTATTGGATGGTGGTGTTTGAATCATTGCTAATAGTCCTTGGGTAGCATCCTTCATGGTTTCATTGGTTGATGGATTAGATTTGGGACTAGGTGGATGGATAACAGAAGTGGATAGATTAGGATTGGGATTGGATGGATTTTTTGATGGGTTAGGATTTATGTGGCTTAGGAGATGGTTTAATGGAGGTGTTGAGGGTTTAGCATCGATATGGGCTAAGATTTTACAAATGAATGGGGAATCTAATAATTTAAGCTTTGTATAGGGTAATGGATGGTTTAATGGATTAGGGCTTGGAATATTTGATGGGGGATCTAATGAATGATGGACTATAGGGATTGATGGATTGGGAGGTATGTGGACTAATGGATTAGGATTAGGAGGGTTGGAGGGATATTGTGATGGAGGGACTATAGAGAATTATGGGTTGGGAGGTTGGTTGATCAATGGATTAGGATTAATAGGGTTGGAGGGATATTGTGATGGAGGGACTATAGGGATTTATGGATTGGAAGGTTGGTGGACCAATGGATTAGGATTAATAGGGTTGGAGGGATATTGTGATGGATGGACTATAGGGATTGATGGATTGGGAGGTGGAGGATATTTATCTATTAGTTGTTCACACATGATTTGCAGTTCAGTTATACATCATTTTATAGGATCTTTTTCTAAGTTGATGTTCCCTTGGTCAAAGGTACCGTAATGATGGTTGAGGGTGTTGAGTCATAAAATTTGTACACTAGCATTTTACAATTAGTTAGTTCCTAGTTGGGCTTATCTTGTTGCCTTTGTTAATTAGTGCCTATTTTTAACACATCTTGGAGCTCTAAACGATGAATATCCTGATCCTAACAATTAAACCCAACACAATCAACTTAGGACTAGACTAAGATTGCCTTAAAATATTTTGAAGCTTGTGGACCAAAGGCCCAAGGTGTCCAAGCATCCTCGTCCTGCTTGGGTACTTTGGTCCCACTTTGTGTTGCCAGCTTAGGACAATTCTATAGTTTGTATTTGTCAGCCTAAAGTTGTTTTAATTGTCGCACGAGTGAGCGAGAATGCATATTTAAGTGTGTTGTAGTTCATTTTACACTTGACTAGATGAATGTGAGATTGCTCTCATATGAGCTTTATGCTAAAGGATTCTTCATGCTTGGATTGTATTCTACTTGTGAATTCTATTGAAGTTGTTTGCAGGCTTTGAAGGAAGTTCAAGAAGCCCTCTTCATCACTCTCCTTTGTTGGTGTTATGTCTTCATCAACTAAGGTTGGATATCTTGTTTTTATTATCATCATTTATCATCATTATCTATCATATTATTGTAGATCTGGCCTCTGCCCTCCTAGGGCATGCACTATTGGATCTTATCATTCAATGTTGTGGAGGTGGGAATGCCAACATAGGGTTTGACTAAGGCAAACCCTTAAAACAACACAACATCTTCCCTCTTTCTGTGTGTGTACATAAGAAGAATAGGTTTTTGAGGCTAGTTTTTGAGAAGAAAGCACTACAGACGGATACATATCTGACAAAGTTTGAAGTTCTTCCTAACCCTAAAAAGGGACCAAGGCACCCAAGTGCCCCTGTCTTGGGTATTTCTGTTACATTTTCTAGGTTTTGAATTGTTCTGATACATCTGTTGTGTTGGTTGATCTCCAAGGTTTGTTTCTTGTAGTATGTTACAGTCTGTTATTCATCATTTTGTGGTTTAATCTTAGTCTTGGCTTTCTTGTTGAGCTTGGTTGATCCTTCTATATACAAAAAAAGGGTAGAACCACTGTAGTTTGGCTCTCCTCCTTGGTTAGAAGCCATGCTTAGTTTGTGCCCCAATGTTTTGTAGAAGAGGGATGAACTAGTTTAACTCTTTAGGCTTGTGATCTTTTTTCTACTTAACAAAGGGATGTTTGATGTGAGCCTATAGGATAAATAATACTAGCATGCTTTTGTTTTAAAGGATCTTGATGGCTACAAGGATTCATGGATCTATGATGTAAAATTGGGGAGAATTTTCTTGTAATGATGGCGTCAAGATAGGCAGTATCATGTTCAGCTCTAGCCAAATCATAAGTTTCACTAGGATATGTGGATGGATTAGGTTGGTATGATAGTGATATTGGTTGGATTAGAGGTATGGTTTGAGGAATGGGATTTGACATAGATGTTTTAAATTTCATAACAAATTTGTCAAACCGGCTCATGATGTTTTTATGTAGGTGTTGGATTAGGATTAGTCTTAGATGGGGATTTGATTAAGATGGGGTTTGATGATGTAAGATGATGGATGAAATTGATGTAGGTTGGGGATCAAATGTCAAGACCTTAGGATGGTTTGATTTGATTAGATGAGGGATGGATCTCTATCCTTAAGATAGGATAAGTTCTCAAGCAAGAGTTGATTAGATTTGATTTCTACTTAAGGTATACAAAGTTATTAAGTAGGAATTGATGGGATTTGATAACTATACTTAAGAGGCAACGCTCTTAAGCAAGTTCAGATTAAGGATGATGGGATCAAATTAAGGTCTTGATTTTTGATTTGAAGGTTGGATTTGAAATGGATGATTGTGGATTAGGAATAACACCTTTGGATAAAGGATTTTGATGATGATTTGGATAATTATGATTAGGATTTGGATGAAAGATTATGGGGTTGAGGGAGGCTAAGTCCTTAACCAAATTTTGTTTTTCAAAGGATGATTTTTGATTAACAATGTTGATTGAAATGTATAGATGGATATTGGGTGATTGATTGTGACTAAGAGATAAAGGGATTAGATTAGGATTTGGTTGAAATGGGATTTTGTATAAAGGAATTGGATTAAGATGATGATGAAGGATTGGCTTAAGCTCAATAATTAGATTATGATGTAGATTAAAGATGATAATGGATGAGATTGGATTAAGATAAGGATATAGGATGAAATTAGATTAGGGTAATGGATTATAGATGATAATGGTTGAAGGATGATAGACTAAGGATTGGATTAATCTAGGTGATTAGAATGAGGATAGGTTGGATTAAGCTCCATGATGGGATTATGATTAGGATGATGATTGTGATTAAGAAGTGGATTAGATGGATAGAATGGATTATGATTAGGAACTTGATTGGATTAGGCAAATTGATTAGGATTAGGGTCCTAAATGATGGATTAAGATTGGATTGGTGTGGATAGGATGATGAGGGTGATTAGGATGAATAAGGATGGGGTGGATAAGAGGGATGATTAGGATGATTGAGATGAGGTGATAAGATGAGTGGGATGATTAGGACAAAATGGATGATTAAGATGATTAGGGGGATAATTAGGATGATTAGGATGGGTTATTAAAATAAAATGGTTGGTTAGGATGATGTTGGATGTGGACTGGATTAGGATGATGTTGGATGTGGATTTGGATTAGGATGTTGAGGAGATAAGGTGCCTAAAATCAATGAGTAGGGGATTAGGATATGATATGAATGATTCGAATGATTGGTAAATTAGGATATGATGGATAACTAGGATGATTAGGGGGAGGTGTAGGATGATTAGGAGGTGATGTGGATTGGATTGGATGAGTGAATAAATTAGATTTGAATGATAATGGATGGTTAGAAGGTGATTAGGGATGGCTCGAAGCTTGGCCTTAGGAAATTTTATAAACAATAGATTTCACACTACATGCACAAGTTTGAAAAGGATTTAGATTTTGGATTAGGGAAGTGCATGGGTTTTGACAAATGAACACACACACCAAACACAATAACACCCTAGATTAGTCAAGTGGGAGTGTTAATCCTTGTGGACTCACAAATGGAAATTAATCCATTAATTTCATTTACTTGTGAGGGATAGCTAGGAATATCCGCATACATGAGAAATCCCTTACCAAGGAGTACCAAAGGCTTCACTAAGGTTGGATCTATCTCAACACATGGAAGTACATTATGAGTATCTTCTCCTCCCCAGCAGCGATGCACCACAAGGAAAAATAACCAAAGGTCTTGTGTTAGGAAGAAAAAGGTTTCTAGGGGTGTCCTTGATATATGCAAGGTATGAGAGGCTCAATCTATAAACAAGATTGCTATCTAAAGCATGTGAAAAGTCACTTTGCTGAGTCCTACAAGATTGACATGGGCCCAACATGACAACTACACTATAGAGGTATAACTTTTGTTCTCCCCCGTTTGATATACCTTGTTGGAACATGTGGTTTGGGTTGTCCCCTAGGGTGATGAAATCCCTAGGAAGGCCCCTAAAAGGAAAGGATTCCAAGTACTTTTGATTCCCAAGGTTATCTTCCAACGTGAGGGAAGAACATACACAACTTGGGTCCTTAGGTGATAAGAGTGAACCAAGAGGTGTTTATGATCCCCAAGATCACCTTGCAGTGTGAGGGGAGAGCATACAAACACACTTTATCCACACAAGAAAGATTAATTAATCCTTAAAATCAATGTGTGGTGTGAAATTGAATGTGATCAAAGGGTGTTTTTGATTCCCAAGATCACCTTTCAATGCAAGGGAAGAGCATACACACCAAATTCACCAAGCAAAGTAAGTACAAGTGGTTTTGAATGATAAATCTTTGACAAGAAAACCTGTACCACACTTGTTAGTAGTTTACAAAAGATTAATTATTTGACAAGCTTAAGCTACAAACAAGTTTTAAATATGAAAAAATTAGAAATAAATGTCAAAACATAGTATATTAGATGGCACCAATAGATTCTTTATGATTTTCTATGCAATTTCTAAAAAAAATTCATTGGATTTTAATTTAATATGCAAAAGTTATGAGCAATTGAAGTTTGATGTGCTATTTTATAGGCAAAAGCAATAAACTGTGGAGAAAAAAGTGTTGAAATGTGAAGCAAAAACACTGAACTGTGAGAAAAAGTGTTAAACAATAGGAAAAAAACACTAAAATAGAAAAATAGATTTATACTAGATCATGAAAGTATTATTTTGCAAGCAGAAGTGCTGAATTGTGGAGCAAAAGTATTGAACTATGAATCAAAAGCATTGAACTATGAAGCAAAAGAACTAAAATGTGAAGAAAAAGTGTTGAACTACATACAAAAGCACTAAAATAAAAGAATAGATTTATACTAGATCATAAAAGTATTGTTTTGCAGGCAGAAGCATTGAACTAAAAACAAAAGTACTAAATGACAGTCAAAAGTGTTGTTATGGAACCTAGATAATAAAATTTACAATTCAAAAGCACTGAAACCATGTAAAAAGTGAAAAATCCATGGAAAAGCTAATAAAATACAATCAAGAGTGCCATTCTAGAAATCTTTCTAAAAAACACACCAAACTTCACCAAAAATTCATTAGTAACAGGGACAGGAGTCCCACCGGGCATGCCAAAATGAAGACAAGAAAATAATAAGAGGCAAGTAACATAAATATAACAAAAATATGTGCACAATACCTTTACCTCATATCACCTTTTCTCCTTTGATAGAGTTGAAGTAGAGTGCACCCTAGCTTCACTTGACTTGCTCTTTCAAATGCTTGCTTGATGATAAACTATTTTGATATGTTGATTGCTCACTCTAGCAGCATAGTGTTATTTTGAAGCTCATCCCATATAAAAATGGCTTAGTTGATGTTTGATTTATAGATTTTTGGATGATTGGATGGATGGCTAGGATTAAGAGGTGAGAGATAGAATCTTCTATGACATTCTTGTGTGAATGGCTAGGATTGAGAGATGTAGTATGAAATGAGTGGTGGAGATGAAAAGGTAGTTTGACTTTTGTGGGAGTGGCTAGGTTCAATGAATTTGGCTAACTAACTTTTTCTCGACATGTGACTCTATTTATTATTTGTGGTAAGTAGATGAGGATTATGACAAGTGGAAAATAATTAATCAAATAATAAAATTATTCAATTAATTATTGGACAAGGATGATGTAGGAAGATAAAATTAATTAAATAAATAAATTTTGACTAAAGAGGAAATGTGTTAAATTAAATAAATATAATTTATTTAATTAATTTGGTGGAAGAAATAATCCTAATTAATTAAATAAAAGAATTTAATTAATCAATTTATGAAAGGGGGAATGCTAAAGGGAAGTCCTAGGATGAATGTACATCACAAAGTGACATAAGGTGGTGTCAAAAGATGATGTTAGAGGTGTTGTAAAGATATGGTCAATTTTAGGTGTCTAGAACTTAATCATTAGCATGCACTACTCTTGTGGTTCTCTTAGGTCTATATTCCCCTCATGATTGAGTACACTTGAATGCTCTATGACCTTCACCTCCACACTTAAAATAAATGATTCCTTTGAATGATATTCCACCACCTCTTCCATATCTACCTTGACCTCTTTGGTAATTATTAGATCTACTATTGTGGTAACTTTTCAAACTTTTCTATCTTAGTAACATCATGTTCCTCTCCTGCTTCCTTGATTTCTACCTCTAGAAAAATCTATCACTTCTTCATCTCTTATTCTATCTACCCTAGAATTTGGGATTCAACTTGTCTTTGGCATCTAGGAAAAAATTGTATGCTTCATCAACATACTAGATAGTTAACATATTTAATTCTTCTTGGATAGATTCCCTTAAACCATTGATATATCTAGCCACTTTTATTGATTGTCTTCATGATGACCTACTCTAATTGACAACTTATAATATTCATCAATATAATCCTTCACACTTAAATCTTTCCATCTCAAATTTTGTAACCTCTTTAGTACATCCATTTGATAACTTGCAAGAATCAACTTAGATTTCATCTTCTTTACCATCCTATCCCACTTGTTAATTTTAGGCTTAGCTTTCCTATTTCTTTCCAACTAAATTTCTTTCCACTAGATTGTAACATTGCCTTTTAATTTTGTCTTTGTAAGATTCACTCTATCAAGTCAATAACTCCACATACTCAAAATATTCTTCAAGATCATTAATCCAATCAACCAATTCTTCAGGATCTAGATTATCAAAATAATTAGGTAGATCAATTCTACTTTTCTTACCAAGTCTAGAAATAGCCTTCAACATTATCTTCTTTATCTTCATCTTCAACCATGACATATTCAATTAATCCATCATCATGTTAATCATCACTATCATCTAATATAGGGTTTACAATATCTCTTCTTCTTCTACCACATCCAACTAAATCTAAACACTCTTAATCATATAAATAAAAAAAATTCCTCAATTCATTCTGCAAAATGAAGTACAACTCGACCTCTACCCAACCTTCTAGGTGGTATCTTCAAATCTTATATGAACTACCTCAAATATTCAATGATCTATCCACAACCAATTCAAGTCATGAGAATCTTCTACCTAGCACTCTCTATCTAGAAGACTCCTTATTATAAATTTTCTTATATCAACTAATGTCTCACTTTTCTAACTTCATGAACTTCTAACCTACTTTGATACCATTCTAATGTAGTGAAGATCAGAAGGTCCAATTATGAACTATCTAACCTTGCAACCAATAGCATTTTCAAAGATAAACCTTATTGACAACATAATGGAAATCAACAGAAAAAATATGTAAGGAATGGGTACATGCATGGAAATGGGGGACCAAAGGGGGGTGTCAAAAGTGGCCACTTTTTTTTTGAAATGAACAAGAACTGATCTTGGATGAGAAATTCAAGATACCCATGCTCAAAATTTTAAGATGTGACAACAACAAGATTAGTAGTGCTCTAAATCTAGTTTCTAAACTACTAATTTTAAAAATAATGGTGGAGATTAAGAGGGTCAAATAGGGGGAGCACACAAAGAGGTCTTATTTTTTAGAAAAATATAACATCACGATAGGCGTGCTCCCCCTAAAATGTTGATTTTTAAAAGTATTTCACAAAATCTGTTAGTGGAAATTTAGATAACATCATTTAGTTCATGCAATATTTTTCTTCTAATTTTTTTAATGAATGTATGAATTTTAACTAGTTTTCAAAATTGACACATCTTGAAAAATAATAAATTGAGTGTGCTCCCCCCTTAATTTTGAGAAAACTAATTGAAAATTATTTTTTTAATGTGTATAAAATGGAGTCTAGAATTAAAAAATGTAATTTGTCTCAAGTTTGGATGAGTAGATAAAAAATGACACCAAAAAGGTATACAAAGAAAAATTAAGACACTAGAGAAAGAAATTGAAGATCAACATCTTAATGTATTCAAAATGTAGAAGAAACTACATGGTAAGAAAGGTAAGAGGGAGCTTGATGTTATTGTGGTATTCTTTAGAAAAATGTCTTAAAATGTGGAAAACTGATGGAGAGCACACTCAACATTTACTTGTTTTTCATGTTTTATGTAAAACACATATTTGGGCACCTTACATGCAGGTCCAACCCTTTGGCTCATACATCCAAGCCAAATCCAAGCCTAAGTATGAGCTTCCAAAGCAACTTTAAATGAAATGCATGCACGTTATAATGTGCACATGTTATAAATTAAAAAAAGAGAGTGATTTGTGTGTTTCATAGGAAAAAATAATGTGAGTGCATTATAACACACTTGTATTATGCTATATTTTTCTTTAAAATGGGTTTTAGCCACTTTTTGGTCCCCCCTCTTGGTGCACATACCTAAATGATCTTTGTTTAATTAACATAACACATATAAGAGATGGATTATATGTTGGGCTTCAAAATTTGAATTACAAATTAGATCTTATAATGAATCTTTCTATATTTCTTCCTTTCCTTTCTTTTCATTCTCTCTCTCTATCTCTATCTATATATCTATGTTTATGTCTATGTCTCTTCTTCTTTCTTCTTTCTATGTGTCTATTTTTGTTTGTCCTCAAATCATATTGGACCTGCCGATATATAGAAGTGTAGATTGAAGTGTGGTAGGTGGTAACATGATACACAATCATAGATTAATGTGATAAGGATCAAAGGATCTAAAATTAAATATTTCTCTTATCGATCAACCTTGGAAGTTAGCACATCATCCTTGTGTAGCATGTAAGTTTATTAGTAATGTGTAACATTATCAAATGTCTCCAAATTTAATGTGGTTTCATATACAACCCCTTTTTAGGATCTATAAGGAAGTAGGTAACTATAAGAATTGGTGCAAGTTTTAAATACTTGTCACATTATTCAAATGAGTTACCATTCTATAGTAAATAACCTGGTACTAGCCCCAACTAACTCTTCATATAGAAAACATACATACGATGATCAAGAACACATGAAAATTGAATTGAATATTCTAGATGCACAGTGTAATCTATGGTCTCAACCGTGACCAATGATTATTAACTTTGATGCCTTACAACATCACTAATGGCTTGAATATGTATATTGTTACAAATATGAATCTTTGGATCTATGAAAACATAAATGTGATGAGATGCAGTGCCTCAAACTTGACTCACACTACCCTACACTATCTAGTAAACTAGTAAAATACTTGCAAAACAAATAAATGTTAAAGAAGACATTTTTGGTTGATGAAAGATTGATCTTATACCCTAGACTCTCAATCATAATCTAGCTTTGACTACTTCTCCTTAGGCATATGAACATATGCCTCTCAAGTAGAAACTTGAAGATGTTGAAATGAGAGATTTTGCTTATCTAATCTCTAAAGGGGTTTTCTCAACAAGCATTCATGTAGGAGACTCGTTGATCAAGTAACATGCAATTCTAATAACTTTTTCCCAAAATTTATGTTCCAATCCAACCCCACTAAACATACTCCTAGCTCTCTCTATCAATGTATTGTTCATTCTTTTTGCAACTCCATTTCATTGATAGGTGTATGGATTTGTATTGTTCCTTTCAATCCTATTCTCTTTAAAACATCCATCAAACTCTACTGAATAAAATTATCCACCATTATTAGTTCTCAACACCTTGATATTTTTACCAACTAGTTTAGTTCTTCACAAGAGCCTTATACTCCTTGAAATGACTAAAGACCTCATATTTTTTTGAGAAAATAAACACATGTCCTAGTAAAGCCATCAATAAATGACACATAATATGAGGATTTTGATAAAGAAGGAACATATACAAGACCAAATACATCAATTAATAAATAAGATCTAAAATCATAGAAAACTTATGAGAAGTCAAGTAAAATTAAACACAATTTTTCTTTCCATATATACAATGTTCACAAAAATTAAACTCAAGAGAATAATCAACAAGCCCCTTTACAACATTTTCATTTTTCAAGGTCCCTAGATTTTTCTCACTAGTATGGCCCATTTTCTAGTGCCATAACATTATCTTCTCAACATGTAACTTGCTCTCTACGGTAAAATCATGCTTAGGTATCCAGAATGTACAACCATTAGAATTGGTTGTGGTAGTTCTCTTTACAAATGGTAACCTTTCCATAGGTCCAATTTGTAGAAACTCTATAGGTTTCGATGACAAAGGTGTAGATTTAGTAGATCTATTCACCACATGTATATAAGAACTATTGTACTATATGTACTTGTGCTAGAATCAATCCAAAAGAGTGTATCAAATTGAACCCCCTTTCTAAGTGTCATAGCTCTTCAAACCATCTTATAACCTCTATTATCAAAGACAACTTGAACAACTACACCATTCATTTTATTAATAAATAACAAGTTCTATACCAAACGAAGGATGTGTAGATCTCTAGAAATACCCTTGATCCTCCCATTAGATAATCATTTTTTGACTCTCATGACCAAGAATACTGAAGTAAGAGGCGTCGCAAAAATATACCTTCCCACCATCAAAACTTTCATAGTTTGAAAACTACTCTTGATGGGGAGTTATGTGGAAAGATGTTGTAGAGTTAATCATCCATACATATTCACATGTATATTTAGCCAAGGTTGCAACAAAAGATTCACTTGCATCCCCCTAAGAAAATTTATAAGAACTATCATTAGATTTTCCTTTGTTTTTATTTTTTTCTCCTCCTTGCAATCTCTTCTAAAATGGCCTATGTTACCATAGTTTTAGCGTTTCACCTTAAACCATTTACTAGGAGAATTAGATCTCCCACAAGATTTAGATCTTCTTTTATCCTTATTCTTTCCTTTCTCTTTTGATCATCTACAAACATTTTAAGCTTCCTTGGAAAAATTAGAAGTCTTTTTCCCCATCTCCTTTGAGAGTAACATAGCCACTACCTTATCAAGTGCAAGCTTTGAAGTAGTGATTTTGATATCTATCACCAAGGTGTTCCAGAAGTCTAGCAAAGAACACAATAGATTCATGCATCAATATTCTTCTTCTTCTTCCATTTTCACACCAATAAATTATAATTGGCTCATGATGGTGTTAAATACATTTAGTTTGCATATTTTGAGCTTCTTATCTAATCAGGTTCTAAAATGACATCATTTTCTTATTAAACATTTATTATTTCCAATCCTAACTCATTTATCTAAATTAATTATTTATTTTATTAATTTATTTCTCTTACAATATCTTTAAAATAGTTATGACCTGTATTCATTCTTACCCCTCCATTCAATGCTAGGAAAATATTTTAGGGAAGAAAATATTTCTTTCTCAGCATTGGGAATGATTGCTTGCACTTTTGTTTCACTGTGCAAATCTTTCTCCAATAGAAAATTTGATAAATCCAAACTTTAAACCTTAAATTTCCTAAGGTTTTATATTTTAAATAGAAGGAAACAACTTTTTTTCAAAAATAAATTATTTGTCCTATACTCGCTTAGATGATAATTTGCAACAAGACATGATAATCACCCATCAATATCAATAAAATCAAGATAGAGGTAACATACATTTTCAATTACAATTGTTCTCATATATTTCAACAACTATTAATAATTCTCTACAATAAATCTTTTGAAATATAATTAACCTACATTTAAGGACATGTAGGTGCCAACGTTGTAGGCACGCGACCACTCTTTTTTATTTTTTTATTTTTTTAATGATGTAGAAACATAAAATCTATCTCTAGATTTTAACTAATTTCTGTCAAAAATCCCACAATACCTCCAACACTAATTAATTAATTAAATTTTTTAATTAATTAGATTACCCTTATTTTGCTAGCTAATTGAATAAATTTTATTTTCTATTTAATTAGTTTACCCCTAATATTAGTTAATTAAATAAATCATTTTATTTAATTAACTAAGCTAGTGTCACACATCCTTCTCATTATTTAAAAATAAAAACATTTATCCCCTCATCGTAAAATCCAAAAATCCACATCATTTATCCAAAATGAAACCAATCTTGAATCTTAGCCTCTATTTAATCAAATTAATCTTAGCCATTAATCTCCAACTACTAACATTTAAATAACAAATTTAAATTCACACCATCTATCCAAAATCAAATTAACTTTGAATCTTGGCCATCCACTTAAATCAATCCAATCTCAACCCTCCATTTCCCAACCACCAACATTTATTTCCACTTCCCTCTCAAATTCAAATCAAAAAATCCTCGAGTCATGAAATCCTAGCCATCCATTCTAGATAAATCTCAGCCCTCCATTCCTCCCATCCCAACCATAAAAATCAAATATCATCCTCAACCAAAATAGAGAAGAATCCTTTATGAAAATATATGCTACCACATTGAGGACTCCAAAGAGAAATTCAATATTCAACATATCAAGAGCACATCCAATCACTCAAGGTTTTCATTTGTGAAGGAATTTTGGCTTTACAATTGAATTTGCATTACTTGTTTTCTCACCTAGAGGTAGTAGTAGAACTTGAAGTAGAATTCATTTGCTTTTGTGTTTCCTTTTCCTTTAATTTCCCCCTCACTACATTCTAGCATGCCTGGTGGGACCCATGTCCCAAGCTAATTTTTGTACTTGTAGGTCATTTTGACATTTTTTTTAATGTTTGAGTTCCTGAACCATGTTTTCTACAAAATAACATCTTCATCACTTGTTTTAGTGCATACGTCAGGCTTGAGCATATACACTTTACAAATTGGCACATGCATCTATTTGAATTGTTAGGGATTGGTCATCAATTATTGTCTAGTTACCTGTTTGATTTTCACCTATTCCTTGTGCTTGTAGGTTGACTAACATATTTTTTAGGTCAATAAGCACTTATGCAAACCATTTTGTAAAGTGGCATTTCCACTTTCTTGTTTCAACATCTCCATCACCTATTTCATCATATTTGTCCATTATGTGGTGTTTTCATCTTTATGCATGATAGTTGGCATTTGTTGGGTTTTTATGGGATTGTTTCAGTTTACTTAGGTCCCTAGTAGGTCGTTGTGTCTAACTAGTTCTGATTAGGTCATTTCTACTAATTGTGGTTTTACAAGCTCCTTATCTATTGCTAGTTTGTAGGATTTTTTACCCAACTGCATTTCTAAAATGAAATGGTGTATCTATCCATCCTATGATGCATCCATTCAAAATTTTGATGCATATGTTTCCTGTTTGCATCTTTCTATGGGTAATTTATCTATTATTTTTTGTTTCAAAGTTTCTATTTTGTTTATTACCTGTATCTATTTAATCATTGAGCATATGCATTTTTGTTTTGGTGTTTCTATTCTATTTTTGGCTATTTGATAGTTTTTCTTGGTTTTTGTGCTTGTTGACCTTTTTCTAACCTTGGTTTGTTTCTTTCTTATTATGCTAACCTTATTTATGTAACATATTCGTAAGTCCAAGGCAATCTAATAAAACTACTTACCCATGGTGATTGTAGGTTTGTTTGTAGAAGACTAAAATTTGAAACCCCCTTCACATGTCTTTCTTTATTTAATAAGGAATTAACCTTTGCTTTTCTTTTCTTTGTCTTGTGTGTTTGTGGGAAAAGGTTGTGTATTCTTTCCTCTCCCACCATGAGGCAAATGTGAGGATAAAAATCATCTTTCCATTTGCATCTCCCAAAGGAATTCTCTCTCCTCATACCTTAGGTTGATCTTAGAGATCAAAAGCAAGTGCCACTTTTTTATTTTCTTTCTATAGGTGGGTCTAGTTTGGATTTCATCACCAATTGTTGACTTGAACCCTTGTGTTTTGATGGGGCATAAAAATTAAGGAGAGAATAGAAAAACTCTCCCTTTGAGGTACATTTGTCATTCTTTCGAAGTGAAGGATGAGAGTGGGTTACCCTCTAAAGCCGAGGCTTTAGACATATGATTTGATTTCATAGATTTGGGCCTCATGTACCTTCAAGTATAACAAGGATACCCCTAGAGAGCCTGGTTAAGCATAGAATAATGAAACTTTTATCCATTCATATTTATGATGCATCGGTAAGTAATTATCCCTAGGAAGTTACTCACAAGGTACCTCTAGAAATGGGATAGTATGGCATGCATGCTCTCCTCTTGTATCTTAGAGACATCTTAAGGATCAAAAGTGGTTAGTGCCTCTCCAAGAGTCCTACTCTTTATGCCTATATCAATGCATATTCGTGGGCTCACAAATGCAAAAAGTCCTAGATAAATAATATAAATTGTTATTGTGTTTTCTTTGTCTTCCCCTTTTGTGCAAAACCAATGTTGAAACATTTAAATATCAAAAGAAAAAAAAATCTAAAGAATCCCCCCAAAAAAACCAAGAAATCTAAACAACTAAAACATTGTCTTCTGAGTCTAAACATCTTGAGTCAAGCTAATTCAAACCTCAACATTTCCCCCATTGTGACTAGGACCAAATCTAGAATCTACACCAACATGCACTTTGAGAAAGAAAATCCTTTTTCAAATTCAAGAATCCATGTAGGAAACATTTCTTGCAATCCTAATAAGAACTAACCTACCCATGATAGTGACAATAAGAGCCTTCATAATCATAGTGAATATGCATATGAAAAAGATGATTTCCTCCATATTGATCTAGGATGTGCCATGTTAAATTAGTTCCTCCTCCAAAACAAAGACAATCTTCGTAGACATCTTGTAAAACCAAGAGTTAGGCTACTTGAAAATTTTGACTTTTCTAACATCATAGCTCAAGACTCCCCTCGTTAGACTCACTCTCCTTGTCATAACCGTTATAGATCCAATGACCATGCTAAAGATCACGCCAAACCCCATAATGACCCTTTAAACAACATAAACCTTGGTGGTAGAGATACTGATGATGCCACAAACATGAATGAAGATGCCACCCAATGTAACACTTGTGGTAGAGGTCATTCTCATAAAAATTATCAATTTGTGCCAAAGCATAATATCCCATCCTTCCAAAAACTTGGCACACCATTTGATCGAGAATGGCGGGTGATGGAAGATACTATTAAAAGCCTACCAGAAGCCTGGTCCTCCAATTGACAGAAAGGGTATGCACCTTTGAAGATTTATGTCTTTATCCTCTTGATAGGTAATTCTCTCTTAGATGCAGTCATGATAGGAGGGTCCAACAAAGGACTATTTGACCATGGAACAAACAATATTAACACATCCATAGATCACCGCAAAACATATATATTCACTTCAAACCCCACAATTTATTCATTAGTAATAACTTGCATGATTATCACTAAACTACAACCACAAAGTTTGATGCAATGGGCCCTCTTACATGCTAGGCTACAACCATTTGATTACAACAAGAATACACATATGGATAGTCACCCCATAGGATTCCTACATGCATGTACTCACTAAACTATGGAAATATCACTTATAGACAATGCATAATGATATCAAGTACAATATAACTTCAAAATTTTACCACTGTCCTACTATAATGGTTGTTGCATTGGCCACATAATGATTTCTAATATAAAACTATAGCATTGCCTTGCTGCACAAGCTACAACCTTTGAAACACAATACTATTCTACAACAATGACATCCATGATGTCCCACTATCATCTCTAATGATCACACTCCACATCATACTCTTTGTTACCTCACTCTGCCTCTTAGATCTCACTTTGACTCTTAAATCTCATTCCCTTGTTGCTGAAACTTACCTTCTATGCCTCTACTCCATCTTCATCTTTTTTTCTTGCTTTCAATTTATTCAAAACCCAATATATATCATCCTCAATCTCCTCACATGATTTGTGTTGGCCTCAAGGTGGTATAAAGATTGAAACCACATTAAACATGTTGCTGATTGAAAATAACAAAATTGCAAATCCCAATAATCAAATGGTAGAGAATCTCCATGTGGTACACCACACATCTCCACAATGGTTATTATACCCCTCCCTAATATTCACATTTGGCACAAACACAAAAGAAACCTTCCATAAACTAAAATAATTCCAACTGAACACACTGTCAACCTATAAACACTTCATGAGCCAAATTACTAGCCTTATCCAATCAACCTTGAGTTTCAACAAAAGATAAATAAGCAATAACAAGAACTATAGAGAAAACCACAAAAGCTAATTCCTCAATGCAATGAAATGTTCTAACTTCCTTTACCATAGATTGTTAAGCACAAACTTGTAGACACACAAACTACCAAACTTAAACTACAAATTCCACTTTCTTAGACATGATACCACATTTAGACAATGCCCAGGGATGCTCCTACATCAAAACCCTAGGATAAAAATGTGTCCCTCATTTTCTAAGATAGTTTTCCCCTACCCAGAGGTTCCAATTTGTTGTTTCTTCAACTTGCTCCTTCTACCTCCTTAGGTATGCCTCAAGTGATCCACCTTGAGTATTTCTTTCATCCATGTTATTTATCACATTGTTCCATTAATCATCCTTTACACTATTGGTCTTTGGATTGTATTTAGTCAGAACCCACTCGCCCTTTTCAAATAGTCCCTCACATCTGTCAACCTCTTTCCTAGCTACCACATACCCTTCTATTATTCTTTATTCTACTGCATGTTCCTCAATATAACTTCTCATCCTCTTGTTCATCTACCCTATCCTTTGGATTATTTCCTTTTGGTCAGCTCCACTCTCATAGCCTCTTCTTTACCCTACTTATTTTGTATTTGTGATGTTTCTACATGTTCCAACAATTGTACACACCTTTGGAATCAACACATATTGTCCCTCCCAATGCACACTCCAATACCATTATACAACTATCCTTTGCTTACCCTCACTGACATTATCTTATGTTTTTATCCATTCTTTTACATCACATATGTGTTAGCACTCCCATCATACACTGCTTCCCTATCAAACTTCCATAGTCTTCCCAAGAGAAGATGGCACACATCCATTGGTGCAATGTTACCCAACACCTCATCATGATACACCCCTATGTTGAATCATACCTATATAGTATGGGCACGAATGTTTCATCCTTCTCAACCCCAACTTGTTAGTCATTTCCATAGACACTAGAAATTGTCCACGGTTCCACTATCCAACACTGCGTCACAACATTTACCTCCTACTATATATCAAGTCTTGAACAAAATCTTCCTTTGTGCCGACTCATTCATTTTGTCACACCTCAAAGTTCTATACAAAACCAATGAATCCTTGCACTCTAGGTTCCTCTCTAAAGTAGGAAACCTCTCATCACCAAATGCAACTCCTATGCTATCTTCTACCCTCTTTCCTCGGCACTCAAACACTCTCTATTCTTCCTTGCCACACCTAAAATAGGTTCCCTTGAAGGATTTCTACTTTTTCCTCATATCCCCCTCCACCTTGTTGGGAATATCCTCCACACTCCTCCCAAGACTCTATGTGGTGAGTATCCTCTACTCTTTCATCTTTGTAGTAACTTCCACCACCATCGGGTTACCTTTGCAATAGCTATTGTAGTCATCCTCCTTATTTTTGCAATAGTTCATATCATCTTCTTTCTTAGGGTTGCTCGCCTATCATTGCATCTCATTTTTCTACTCTAGTTCTTGTTTTCTCTTCCTCTCTAGCAAGTTTACTTTTCCTCCTACTTTAAATTTAATTTCTTCTATGTGGTGAGAGCCAATTGGTAGACCTCCTCTTTTGTCTATATATTCCATATACCCAACTCCTTTTAGATGGATTCCCTTAATTTGTTGATGTACTTCACCACTTTCTTGGCCCCTTCCTCATGATACACTGACCTAATTGTCATCCTATATTATTCCTCAAATGTGTACTCCTTCACAGTCATATTTCCTTCCCATAAATTGTGCAAATCTTTCAACAGTTCCAACTAGTAATTGACTGGGATAAACTTGGACTTTAGCTTTTCCACCGTTTGGTACCACTTTACAATACAAGGCTTTCCTTTTCTATTTCTCTCCAATTGAAATTCCTTCCACCATATCATTGCATGACATTTTATCTTGGTCTTCATAAGTTTCACTCTATTTGGGTATGCAACATCCTCATACTCAAAATGTTCTTCTAGATTAGTGATATAGTCTATCAACCTCTTAGGATCCATGTTCCCAAAATAGTTTAGAATGTCTAGTCTGGTCCTCTTACCAATGTTGGTTATGGCCTTCGACATTCTCTCTTCCTTGTCCTCTTCACTTCCAATTGATTTCATAGGACCTATTTCCTACTCATCACTTTCATTAGCCATAGGGTTAGGGTTCCTCTAGTGCATCTAATTAGTTCTACATAGCCTTCAACATCTCTTACATCTCCTCCATTCTTCTCGAAACATTGATAATATCTCTCCCTCTTTGGTGGCATATTTAAAAGACATAGGTCAACAATCTATCCAAAACTACCCTTTGTAAACAACCTCATGGTCAATACTCTATCTAAAAACCCTTGTGGATTGACATAGCTCAAACTTTATTTAATTCCTAAAAAGTACAACATCCAATTCAACATGCCTCAATGACATACACCTTCATTTAATTATCACCACCATAGTTTAGGTTTTAGTTAAACTCATTCTTAAGAAACCACATTGATTAGGTGTGGTCATATCCATACCCAGACCCCAACAATATTTCCATGATATAACCTTACTCTAATACCAATTGATATAGTCATGGTAGGAGGGTCCAACAAAGAACTATCTAACCATGCATCCAACAATTGTAACACATCCATAAATCACCACAAAACATAGATATTCACTTCAAACACCATAATTTATTCCTTAACATTATCTTGCATGATTTTCATTGAATTACAACCAACAAGTTTGTAACAACGGGCCCTCTTACATGCTAGGCCACAACCATTTGATTATAACAAGATTACATAAATGGATAGTCACCCCATAGGATTCCTACATGCATGTACTCACTAAACTATGCAAACATCACTTCCAGATGATGCATAGTGATATCAAGTATAATATAACTTCATAATTTTACTTCTTCCCTACTATAATGGTTGCCACATCAACCACATTATGATTTCTAGTACAAAACTACAATACTGCTTTGTTGCACAAGATACAACCTCTAAAACACAATACTAGATTCTACAATAGTGATATCTATGATGCCCCACTATTAGCTCCAATGATCGCACCGGATATCATACTCTTTATTACCTCACTCTACCTCTCAGATCTCACTTCCTTGTTGCTAAAACTTACCTTCTATGCCTCTACTCCATCTTTGTCTTCTTCACCTAATTTTAATTGATTCGTGATCCAATATATATATATCATGCTCAAGATCCTCACATGATTTACATTGGCCTCAAGGTGGTGCAAAGCCTGAAACCACATGAAATGTGTCATTGACTAAAATAATGAACTTACAAATTCCAATGGTCAAATGGTGGAGAATCTCTATGTGGTACACCACACATCTCCACAATAGTTATTACACCCCTCACAAATATTCATCTTTGGCACAAACCCAAAATAAATCTTTTGCAAACTAAAGTAGTTCCAACTAAACACATTGTCAACCTGTAGACACTTAACAAGCCAAATTACCAACCTTTACTTAGCCAATCTACCCCAAATTTCAATAGAATATAAATAAACCATAAAAAGAACTACAACCAAAACTACAGAAGCCAATTCCTTAATGTAGTGAAATGTGCTAACTTACTTTACCACAAAGTGTCAACCATAAACTTGTATACACACAAACTACCAAACAAAACCACAAATTATTCCACTTTCTTAGACATGATATCACATTTCCATGATACCCAAGGATGCACTTGCATCACTCTCGAACACCCTTTCCTTTGCATTTTGAAATCCCAAAATTTGATAAATATAAGGGAAGGGGAGACCCTCATGATCAGCTAAATTTTTTTATATGGCATGCCAAGAAATTATCCACAATGATGATTTTCTAATCCAACTTTTTCCAAGAGACCTAGGTGGACAAGCCCTTGAATGGTTCTTTCACTTAACTAAAGGTTCCATGTTATTTCATTATTCAATTTGCTAGAAAATTTTGTGTAAAATTTTTCTTATAACATAGAACATGAACTTACCATTATTCCATCATTGGTAATATTGAGAAAGTTGATACCCAAGTTAACTGATGCAGGAGCATCCAGGGTGTAAGAGCAATCTTGCATCAACCAAAAAAAAAGTTGTTTCTTTTCAATAAGGGCTAAATTTGGCAGGGTTACTATTTTTAGTAAGTTTGCATTTGTGCATAGTTGGATACAAAATCTTACACGAACCTCCAGAATGGTGAATTGAAGCTAATGGTGAAGAAATCACTTCAATATCATTTGTCATTTGTGAGATATTAAATTTTTAAATTCCAAAAATCCTATTGAAATATTCAAAGTCAAATTTGAGGCACTTAGAGGCTCCGGATGGGCCCGACATTTGGTGGGAAACCCAAGCAATCTACTTTTAGGTTGCATTACCGTCTTTTTGAGAGCTTTCCAAAAAGGTATTTTAATGGAAAATCCAAGAGTCGGATTGAAAGTTATGGCCCTGTGAAGTTGACCTATTTTTGGAGGGAGATGCAAATTTTGAAATTAAGCTGGCGGCCACCAAAAAGGGCTATATATTACCATTTTTGGGAACCCTTGGGGTAGTAGAGTTAAGGGGGAAGGTGTAGAGTTAAGAAAAGGTGGGCAAATAGAAACCCTATTTGATTTGGGGTTACAGAAGGCTAAAGATTCCAGAGTCTTGAGAGAGGGAGTTGTAATGTGTTGCAGCCTGTAGGGGATTCATCCTCTGATTATATTTGAGCTTCTATAATGTAATGTTTTGCCCATATTAATAAAATATCATTCTATTTTCTGTGTGCAATTTCTATTATTGTGTGTTTTATGATTTACCCCCTTCATCAAGTGGTATCAGAGCAAGGGTTCCTGAGTGTGTAGACAGATCGCCAACTATGAGGCAGTTTGCACTAGGACCTAAGGTTGTGGGTTTGCTGCAAAGATCAAGATGCCTCCACAAAGAAACCATGGTGGGAGGAATGCTTTGATAGAAGAGGGTTTTAGAGCCCTACAAAGACAAATCGATGCATTTCAAGAGGAGCTGCGAAGATGGTTCAAGCTGAGAAGGAGAGAGGAAAGCGAAGATGAAGCTGAAGAAGAGCTATCTGAGGAAGAACAAGAAGCTGCGGGAGATCCTGTAGAAGTTAGGTTGTTGTGGGCCATTTCAAAGATCGGAAAGAGGCCTAGGATTGAAGTTTCTACCTATTCTGGAGATTTGAATCTAGAACAACTTATTGATTGGATCAATGATATGGAGGAGTATTTCAAGTATGAAGATGTGGAAGACCTAGAACTAGTCAAGTTTGCAAAGACAAAGTTGAAGGGCCATGCCAGTATTTGGTGGAAGGAGGTCTAGTTAGAGAGAAATAGAAGAGGAAAAGAAAAGATTACTAGATGGGATTGGATGGTGGAGAAATTGAAGAAGCAGTTCATTCTTGTGGACTATGAGATGGAGTTGCTGAAGAAGCTGCAAGGATTGAAGCTAGGTAACAAGTCTGTTAAGGAAGGATAGGCCATGGAGAGGCCAACAAGGAGAATGTAGCTTGTTACATTAATGGGTTAAGGCCAAGTATTCAAGAAGAATTGAGCCTGGTCAGAATGACCACGATAGAAGATGCGTACTAGTTTTTCCTGAAGGTGGAAGAGAAGCTAAATAAGAGATTTGAAAGCAAGCAAAGGGGAAGAGGTCAAGGTGGAAGGACTAGTGGAAGACCCTATGGAGGCCAAAATGAAGATCCAAAGAAAAGTGAAGAAGCTGGAACCGGTCAAAATCAGAGAGGAGATAATACCTACCACCCTCGTGACTAGAATAATGGTGAGCAAAGACGAAGAGGAAGAGGTAGACTTGGGCAAGGACCTGGAAGAGGAGGTTTCATAGGAACATGTTTCCAATGTGGAGAAGAAGGGCATTGAGCATATGAGTGTCCGCAACATCAAGGAAGGATGAATAGAAGAATTGAAGGTAATGCACGAGTTGCACATGTAGATGAAGATGGACAGGCTGAGCATTCTGAAGATGCTGAAAGGGGTGAAATCCTAGTTGTCAGAAGAACCTTGTTGAATGAGGAGAAAGAACCAAATCAGAGAAAGAGTCTGTTCTACACAAGGTGCAAGTGTGAAGGTAAGTGTTGTGATATTATTATTGATAGTGGAAGCATTGACAATCTTGTTTCAGAAGAGATGGTTAATAAGTTGAAGTTGACAAGGAGAAAACATCCACATCCATATTGGATTGCATGGTTGTAGAAGGACCATAGAGCTTTGGTCAATGAACAATGTTTAGTTAAGTTTAAGATTGGAGATTACCATGTTGAGGTGTTGTGTGACATCATATCAATGGATGCATGTCATATGTTGTTGGGAAGGCTGTGGCAGTATGATAGGTGTGCTATTCATGATGGCCATGCAAACACATATTCCCTAACAAAGGATGGAGTTCGTCATAAGTTGAAGCCCTTGAAGGAGGTGGAAGAAAAGGTATGCAGTACTACCAAATTTTTCTTAGTAGATGGTAGGAATTTTTTGGAGGGTATGAAGCATGAGCGTTATTGCTTTGCATTGATTCCTAGGTTTAGTCAAGAGAAATGTGAAGATGTACCAGTAGAAGTCTCATATATGCTAGAAGAATTTTAGGACATTGTTTATGATAATGTACTATAAGGTTTACCACCGATGAGGAAGATAAGTCACCAAATGGATTTGATACCAAGAGCTAGTTTGCCAAATAAGCAACCCATAGAATGACTCTTGTAGAGAATGAAGATCTAAATAGGCAAGTTCACGAGCTGTTAAGGAAGGGATTGATAAGGGAGAGCCTAATTCCATGTGCGGTACCTACAGTACTAGCACTAAAGAAAGATGGAGAGTGGAGGATGTGTATAGATTCCTGAGCCATCAACAAGATCACAATCAAGTACAGATTTCCATTGCCCAGAATGGATAACATAATTGATTGTTTGAGTGGAGCCAAGTACTTCATGAAGATTGATATAAAGAGTGGGTATCACCAGATTCGAATCAGAGAAGGAGATGAATGGAAGACAACCTTCAAGACAAAGGAGGGTTTGTATGAGTGGTTAGTTATGCCATTTGGGCTAACCAATGCACCGAGCACATTCATGTGGATCATGAACGAGGTACTGAAAGAATTTTTGGGAAGTTTTGTTATTGTTTACTTAGATGACATTTTGATTTTCAATAAGACTTGGGATGAGCATTTGATGCATATCAGAAGAGTTTTAAAGAAGCTAAGGGAGGAGAAGTTGTTGATCAATCTGAAGAAATGTAGTTTTGCAAAGGAGTTGGTATACCTGAGATTTGTTGTCTCAGAGGAAGGTCTTAAGATGGACCCAGAGAAGGTGAGGGCTATCATTGAATGGCCTACACCAAGGAGTGCTTTCGAGGTAAGTTCTTTTCATGGTTTGGCAAGTTTTTATAGAAAGTTTATTAGGAATTTCAGTAACATTTATGCACCCCTAACTGAGACAATGAGAGGGGACAGAAAAGAGTTTAGATGGACTAAAGGAGGAGACAAGAGCTTTGATACATTAAAGCAGAAAGTTGTCGAACAACCTGTTTTGGCACTTCCAGATTTCAATAAGGTATTTCAGGTAGATTGTGATGCTAGTGGTAGTGGTATAGGAATTGTTCTGAGTCAAGAAGGTAAGCCCATTGCCTATTTTAGTGAGAAGCTTAATGATGCCAAGAAAAAGTATTATGTTTATGATCAGGAGTTTTATGTAATATTTCAGGCTTTGCAGAAATAGAAAAATTATTTGTTTCCAAAAGAGTTTGTTTTATATATTGATCATCAGGCTTTGCACTATCTTAATAGTCAAGGAAAGTTAAATCAAAGGCAGTTAAAATGGGTTGAGTTTTTTGTAGAGTTATTCTTTTGTTTTGAAGCACAGGAGTGGGAAGTCCAATAGAGTTGCAGATGCCTTGAGCATAAGGCAAAATTTGTTGATAGAAATGAAGATAGAGGTTGTTGGGTTTGATGAACTCAAAAGTTTGTATCCTGAAGATCTAGATTTTGCAGAGGCTTGGAAAGCTTGTTTGGAACCTGTTACTTTGGACAAGACAAAATGGTTGGATTACATAATCCAAGATGGCATGTTGTTTAGAGGAAGCCAATTGTGCATTCCGAGGAGTTCCATGAGAGAAACCTTGATTAAGGAAAAGCATAGTGGAGGATTAGCTGGACACTTTGGTTGAGATAAGACCATTACTATTGTTGGTGAACATTATTACTAGCCACAATTGTAGCAGGATGTGAGGAAATTTGTGCAGAGTTGTAGAGTGTGTCAGATGGCAAAAGGAACAAGTCGGAATACAAGGCTATATTAGCCATTACCTATACTAGAGAAGCCATGGGATGATATTAGTATGGATTTTATTCTTAGTTTACCAAAGACACAGAGAAGACATGATTCCATTTTTGTGGTGGTGGATAGATTCTCAAAGATGGCCCTTTTTATTCCTTGCAAGAAGACTAATGATGCTATTCATATTGCAGAGTTATTTTTTAGGGAGGTGGTGAGACTACATGGTCTACCTAAGAGTATAGTTTTAGATTGAGATACCAAGTTTGTTGGTTATTTCTGGAGGACATTGTGGAAGAAGTTGAAGATAGATTTGAAGTTCAGTTCTGCACACTATCCACAGACTGATGGACAGACAGAAGTGGTGAATAGGAGTTTGGGTAACCTGCTACGATGCTTAGTAGGAGATAAGCCCAAGGGATGTGATTTGACTTTACCATAGGCAGAATTTGCTTACAACAATTCTGTCAATAGGAGCACAGGTAAATCTCCATTCCAGGTTGTGTATGGGAATAGCCCAAGAACTGCTTCCGAATTGAAGAGGATGGATAAGGGGGAGAAGAGTAGTGCCGAAGCTAAAAATTTTCCTGAGCACATGAAGAATTTCCATGAAGATGTAAGAAAACATATGCATAAGATGAAATCTCAGTATAAGGCTAAGGCAGATCAGAAGAGGAGACATAAGGAGTTTTAGGAGGGTGATGAAGTCATGGTTCACTTGAGAAAAGAAAGATTTCCAGTTGGTACATATAATAAGCTGAAGATGAGGAAATTTGGACCATGTAGAATCCTAAAGAAGCACGATTCAGGAAATGCATTTGAGGTAGAATTGCCTAATGACATCAATATTTCACCAGTGTTCAACATTTCAAATTTGAGAGTATCATGATGATGGAGTTGATAAAGGAACACAGTGGGATATTCCAACATCTACTTTAGAGAAGGAGGAGATAGAGTGCATTCTAGATAGCTGTGTGGGTAAGAGTACAAGAAACAGGCAGTATACAGAATACTTGGTGAAATGGAAAGGAAGTCCTGTTGAAGATTCATCATGGTTATCTAAGATTGAGGTTAACCATTTTGGTTTCCCTCTAACTCATGAGAAGTGATAGGGTCACTTTTTAAATTACCCTGGGTGTCTGATGCAGGAGCATCCAGGGTGTAAGAGCAATCTTGCATCGACCAAAAAAAATGTTGTTTCTTTTCAATAAGGGCTAAATTTGGCAGGGTTACTATTTTTAGTAAGTTTGCATTTGTACACGGTTGGATACAAAATCTTACACGGACCTCCAGAATAGTGAATTGAAGCTAATGGTGAAGAAATCACTTCAATATCATTTGTCATTTGTGAGATATTAAAATTTTATATTCCAAAAATCCTATTGAAATATTCAAAGTCAAATTTGAGGCACTTAGAGGCTCCAAATGGGCCCAAAATTTGGTGGGAAACCCAAGCAGTCTACTTTTAGGTTGCACAACTATATTTTCGAGGGATTTATGAAGAGGTATTATAATTGATAATCCAACGGTCAGATCGAAAGTTATGGCCCCACGAAGTTGAGCTATTTTTAGAGGGAGATGCAAATTTTGAAATTAAGCTGGTGGCTGCCAAAAAGGGCTATATACTACCGTTTTTGGGAACCCTTGGGGTAGTAGAGTTAAGGGGGAAGGTGTAGAGTCAAGAAAAGGTAGGAAAATAGAAACCCTAGTTGATTTGGGGTTACAGAAGGCTGAAGATTCCAAAGTCTTGAGAGAGGGAGCTGTGTGTTGCAGCCTATAGGGGATTCAACCTCTTATTGTATTTGAGCTTCTGTAATGTAATGTTTTGCCCATATTAATAAAATATCATTCTATTTCTTGTGTACAATTTCTGTTATTATGTGTTTTATGATTTACCCCCTTCATCATTAACTAACACCATCAAGATCAAAACCTCCAATTTTATCTTAACCGCACAACATGATAGGGTCACTATTCAAGGGACTTCTTCACTTACTAGCAACTGATACAACCTCATTGAACAACTTGAGGATACTCCAAGTGTAGACATATCAATCTTGGATCTTCTCAAAACATCCAACGTTCATAGGGAAGTATTAGACAAGGTCTTACAAGAGTCAAGGGTCCCTTGCAACATTGAACCTTCCCACTTTTAGGTCCTTGTTGGCCACCTATCATCGCCCCATCAACTTACCTTTAGTGAGCATGATATGCTATCCTTGGATGCATCCCATAATCACTCCTTGTATATAGAGGCCATCATTTTAAAACATAAAATTAAAAGAGTGCTTATAGATAACGGCGTCCAGTTAAACCTTTGTACTTTGAAATTAGTTCACCTCCTTGGGTATGTGGAAGAGGCCTAAAATCCATAAACAATCACAATTAAGGGTTATGATAATGTAGAAATAGAATCTGAAGAAACCATAAGCTTGCCAATAGAGGTCAGGCTAGCTATACAACCAACCTTATGCCATGTTGATCTTGACATCCCTTACAACCTTCTCCTAGGAGTCCCTTAGATCCATGCCATGTAGGCTGTCCCCTCCACCTTCAACCAATGCCTTAAACTCTTTCACAAAGGCATTGACGTCACTGTCCCCATCGATCCCCACCCCTTGCAATATTGCAAGATGTTGGACCCACACTACCAAAAGGCCCACATTTGTCCTAGTACTGAGATTGCCACTCCCACTAAGGACAAGCAATCCTCATCTTGTGTCAATCACAGTGACCTTCCATCATCATTCACTTATCCACCTCCCAAAGTTAAAGTCAAAGGTCTTGAACAAAGGTTGTGGGGAGTACAAGCTCCAACAAACGTTTTATGTAGGAATACTACCCTTATCCCCACGATCTTATGACCAACCTGACATGAAACAAAACATAGAGCACAGTAAAATTTAATATGGTTCAATGACTTTTGGTCAACATGGTTACCTAGCAGATGAACAAATTAAGAATGCAATGTTATGCACTAATAGACATCTAAATAAAAGTTAACATAACTTATAGTAAGCTATTCTCGATATATTTTAGTATGGTCAGGAGGTAAACAACACAATACATTCTTTGACAATGTAAAATTTTGTCCTTAATTCACAGCTCGCCATAACGTGATTTGATTTAAAAATCAGGTAACTTTGTATTGGAACATAGAATCAAATCAATTTCTTCCTTAGAATTCTAAATATAAAAATAAACACAGCAACACTACACTACGTTTCACAGTTTCCCCGGATCTCAAACATGACTTCTTTTCAGATTCCTAAGAGCAAATTGCTCTGACCTACAAGATTTTAATGAGAGTGTCTGTTGTCTGCTTGTTTAGAAGATTATTTTAAGAAAATTGCAAATATTTTGGAATTTATGATAAAGTAACACATTGCAAACATCAGATTTTGTCATGGCCTCTTTAAGACAGACTACACTTCCTCAAGATATTCTTGAAAACTGCAAGAAATTTTACTAGAGTGTAATCTTCCAACAGAGTGTCAAACAGGCCAATGTTTACACTAAACTCCATTGAGTTATTTGATGACCCATAAATGCATTAGAATGTAGACTCTTCTAGAAAGAATAGCAGAGGGTGGAGGATAATAGTTAGAAAAAAGTGCCATACTTTTCCAAGGGCTGAAAAACTCAAACCCACCTGAATATGAGAATATTTTTGAGTATCAAAGACTTTGCAGGTAGTGGGATTTGCCAGTTAGTGTATGGGTAGCTGGCAACTCTATCGCCATCCAACTCATGGACAGTTATCAGATGAACCGCGTCAATGGAGTTTGTGTATTAGCGTCGGAAATGGTTGTTTCAACATAAAATTATACAGTTGTGTGGAAGATTTCTGGCTTAAAATCAGCACTGAAAATTAATAATCTGTTTGGCAAATGACACTGATTCAAAATTGTAACAGAAAATAAGATTAAAGAATTGTTTTATTCAAACACCATGTATTCAAAACGCCACCTCAAAGCTAATCCTTAAAATCACAGCAAATCACCAAGTCGTAGATACTCAAAACTTCAATACAACACATAATGTCAAACGAATTCCACAAAATCACAGCAAATCACCAACCTAGAGAATTGTGGAATTTTGCTAAGACTAACTCTCCCAAGAAACAATATAGAGGGTGCGGTCATAAATTCCAATAAAATTAAGGGTCAACAACCCATAATAAAATTAGTGGTCCTGTTTTTCTTCGAAGGTTCTCCTGTTGTTTTGTTTTGATTATGGGTAAGCGCTTTTGATTGGAGCTATGAACCAATGTTGTTTTTTATTATGGGTAAGCACTTTTGATAGGAGCTATGAACCAATGTTGTTTTTGATTATGGATAAGCACTTTTGATCGGAGCTATGAAGCGATGGGTTTTTGATTATGGATACAAACAACTTTTTGGAACCAACTTGTTGCAAACAAACTACAGGTGTCGTTGGGGGAATTTGAACCTTGGTCTTCAACATGAGAACCAAGTGGCCTAACCACTTGAGCTCACCCCACTTGACTCACCTATTGTTTGTTGGCTTCCTTGTGTGAGGATTAATTTTTTTGCTGTTGTTTCTTGTTGTGCTCCTTGTTGTTTCTTGGTGTTGTTAGGTCGTCATTGGATGTTCCTATTATTTCTTTGTTTGGGGAGTGACCCCTTCTATGTAATTTGGGTTCATAAGTCCAGTCAAAAGTGCTTACCTCGATAAAGAACAACCCATAGAATTTATAGAAATAAAGCATAACCTATAGCTTAGATGGACAACTAATTCTTTCTTTTTATTGAATTAGAATAAAAATCTATATATCCCATTTTGGAATATGAGTCTAAAAGTCTATCACCCTTGGAACTTGAAAAATCAATAAACAATTTTCATGAGTGCATAAGCTCTATTTGAATTTAAAAGTATTTGTTTTCCTCTTTTATATTTAAAGAGCTTTGTTTCGATCTAAATATATGTTCCATTCTTTTCAGGCTGCACTAAATTGGTTTACTTCCAAATTTGATTAAAAATTTAATTGGATATCTCACTTGGTGCTAAGATAAATAGCATTTACATTTTATCTTAGAGCCCTAAATTAAACAATCTCACATATAGCTCTAAAAATATGGTATAAGTCTTACTGGATACTTGTGTGAGAGAATTATTGATACACATTTGGTAAAACAAGATCTTTTATTTACTAGACAAGTATTTATTGATGTATTTACTCAACTTGAATCACCTTATCAATTGACCACTCTTTTCTACAATTCATTAGAAGGATATCCATATGATATATATTGTTCATGATATTGATTCTTTATTAAGTTCTTCAAATGTTGTATCCTCCACCCCTTCTCTTCTTCTTATCCTAACATTACCACTACCAACCATGTGTTACTACATCTAGTGTGCCTTTTACCTCTATCATTCCCACCTCCACCACTCTTGTTCCCTCTATAGCTATCCCTTCTTACACATTCACCATTGGCTTTGTCCCTCACTATGGTCTCTACCGCATGGTTAGACTCCCTCTACCATACCTACTTCTAGTGCATCCACCCCCTCTAGTGTTCCACTTACATCATACCTTCTACTCATATATCCACTAGTCCTATGCATTTCACCCAGTGTCACATACCATACCTCCTTCCCAACCTATGGATCACACTATTCCTCCATCTCTCCCCATGACTAATCCATCATATAATGTATTTCATCCATATATGGCTATATACTTCCTCCATTATCTCATATGCTCCAAATACTACCATTGTCTCTACTTCCATCTTGGATACACTATTACAAGAAATGACCAATCTTAAGAAACAAATGAGTGATAATAAGAAGGATTCTATCACATACAATTTTCCATATCACATGCCATTAGCATTTAAGGTTGTTACATATCCCTTGCATGTGGGCTTTGTGGCATCTATATTTGATTTATATCATGGGATAGGACATCCAAATGTTAATTTACAAGATTTCACTATTGCATGTATGGATTTTTCATATGATGATAATATCTTAACAAAGTTCTTTCCATGGTATCTAAGAGATTATGCTATTCAATGGTTTTATTCTTTACCTCCAAGTTCCATACATTACATTAATGATTTATCCATTTCTTTCCTAAAACATTTCCATGTTAATATGGGTTTAAAAATAAATATGAATGACTTGACCAAGTGTACCCACCATAGCAATAATTCTATTAAAGATTACATGTTCTTTGCTTTAAAACTTTATGTGGAAAACTCAAGCATCAATTTGATGATGATGACCTTTAGATTATGTTTCTTGAGGAAGTAAAATTCCTATTATTAAGAGCAATGCACTTGAGTAATTTTCCATCTTTTAGAGATATGTGTATTGATTTGAAAAATCTTGATATAAAATTGCTAGTATCCAACATACTCATATATGGATCTTCATGTCAATTCTCTTACTCTTCAAAGTTTCAAAAGTCAAATATTTTCTCAAAGGGTGATGATTCAAAGGAAAATGTTGATCATAAAAAATCTAGGAGTATCATCATCCTCCTAAAGATTATTTTCTTCCCAAAATGCTTTCTCATAATGTTCTTCATAGATTCTAGCATTTTCTTCCTCATGACTTGCTTCTTTTATCATGTGTTTCTTCTTAACAACCTTTTATACTTGTTACAAACACATTGTCAATTGGTTGTACATTAGGCATCTTAACCCATTTTTCTTGTCTCTTTGATAGTGGTTGTGTTCAAATGTTTTGCATTTGATGCTCGCAGCTCCACAACACTTTCCTTTGGAATTCATGTATTCTTCTTTACATGAAACATTGAATTTTTTTTATCATTTGAGTAGTTGCTTTTGTATTCTTAATTTATGGATGATTTGTTAACCTTAATGATTATTAGAAATACCTTAATGTTTATCAACCATAGGTTGTGTAACTTGAGGCCTTTAGGTTTTAGATAATCATGAACCAACCTCTATTAAGTATTTCTAACTCATCCAAATGCATCTTGTATAAATCATGTGTAAGATCATCCCTCTCATATGGTACGTCTTTTGGTGTTTTCACAAATATATCCAATGTAAAGTGGATAGAATTTGATATTGTCTTATAATGAGATTTTTAAACTTTGACTACATTTCCTTCACGTACAAATTTAACACATTGATACAAAATAGAAGGAGCAAACTTACATTCTCATATCCATGGTCTTCCAAGCAATACACAAAATCTATCCAAAGTTGGTACAACATGACATAAAATTAGTAATTCTTTAGGACCCACTCTCAATTGTATAATGATGCATCCTATTGTATTAATCAACATTCCATTAGCCATCTTGAATTAAACCCTTGAATTTAAATACTCTTAAGTCTAATATGACTATTGATTAAGTTCCTCTCCAGTACATATATGTTATATTGGCATCTAGGATAAATAAGAAATCAAGTAGGTGATTAGTACTTGAGAGTACCAGTTATATATAATTGACCATAATAGTTATCTTATGGGATCTCCTCATCAAAACTCTATAATCAATGGAGTAGGAAGATAAGTAAAAGATGTAGACTTAGTTTTAATTTTATCCACAAAAGTATGTAAATGTGATGCATGTTGATAGTCAACGTGATAATCATCCATAGTATCACTATCCTCATGTGTATCATCCATGACAATAGTACATCTTGTGCCTCAACACTATCATTTTGAGTGGGAAATAGATTAGTATAGATTTCCAATTTCCAATTTGGAGGTGTAACTGAAGGATTTCCATCATCATTAACACCTTTGAAGTATGAATCTTGTGTTGTATCAATGAGTGTTGGCAAGAGACATTGCTCGGAATGATATATGTTGTCATTGATGGAAACTAAGATCATCCCAATCATCTGCATAACACAATTTGTGCATACCGGAAGTCAGATTCAAAATTTATCTAAGTCTGGACAATTAGGAATAGAGTAGCATTAGGTTCTGGTATTTTGGTCTGGATCTCTCTGGTGGGAAGTCATAATTAGCTGCGGATCTAGGGGAGTCATGTGCATTGTCAAGATAGTCTAAATCCATATTTTTGTCTTCCGGTGATGAAGGATTCAAAAGATATTAGCCTATGAGTATTGGGTTCCAGTTTGTTAGAGCAGACATAAGAAGAACATGCCAACCTTGAAGAAGATCTTGATTCTGGATGTATGGAAGCTGTTTGTTGGACAAATGATAGTGATCAGTGATAGTGGCCGGCATGAGTAATAATTTTCAAGAGAAAGTTTTAGTCCGCACCTTAAGTTATGCATAGATCTAGCCAACAAAGCAGAGCATTCATAAAAGTTCTAAGTGTTGTTGAAGCCAACTAATTGTAGATCATATTGTGGTTATATATATAGCCAATGAAATTGGATGATCAAGTGTGTGAAGTTAATGTGAATAAGGTGTATGTGAGAAGAGTAGAAATTTAAAGTGCGAATGAAGGCATAATAGTAAGAGGAGTAGAGCAAAGATAAAATGTGTAAGATTAGTTTTTGTACTTAATTGGAACTAAAATTCTTGCATAAGTAGATGCTATTAATCAATTCAAATCTCTGTCATTATCTTGTAATATCTCCATAGGTAGTGAGCCTCTACTTGAGCAGTGAGCCCAAATGCATGTGCATTCCCATTTGTAAAAATACTTTTAACATGGTATTAATATTTGTGGGTTAACCCCCACTGTGGTTTTTCCCTTAACCGGGTTTCCACGTTAAAATCTTGGTGTCGAATGTGTTATTGATGTTTTCTGTTCACATGTTATTGATTGATGCTGAAATGTTCATATCATTAAATTGATTATAAGTAAAAAGGACTGAAAATGTGTGACAACAAATTCACCCCCCCTCTCAGTTGTCCGAACCTAAACCAACAATGAAATCTTGCAATTTATGTTTCAAACCCACATATGTGGTTTTGTAGAATGTCCTTTGACTCTTATATCTCTTTAGAGGTGGTTTATGAGGATCTAGGGGGTCAATAAGAGGAAAATTTATCAAATTAGAGCTCAATAAACTTTGAAGTACATTATAGAAGGATTCTTTCAATTGTGTAAACTTTATAGGAGGATTTTTTCTAAAAGAAGGAAAAGTTTTAAGTAGTAGCAACTTGATTAACATTTTTATTTGAATAATCACCCTTTGAGAAACTATGTAAATTTTAAAACTTTGAGGTGTATGAGGATTGAGATGAAAATTCATATTGAAATGTGTTAGATGCTAGCAATTTAGCCTCAAGATTTTTTAAATGAGTACACATATATCTGAAATATGGAAGGGTTTGACAAATTTATTTTTAACAACAATGGCTCACCTTTCTCTAGCATACTTGTTCATTATTAGAAGAAACTTCTTCATTAGAATGTATTTCTCGTGTTTCTCTCAAGTCTTTTCCTATATTACCCTTGTGACTGAGTACACTCAAATGCTCTATGAACTTCACCTCCACACTTTAAACAAATGATTCCTCATAATGATCTTCCACCACCTCTTCCATATCTACCTTGACCTCTTTGGTAATTATCATATATGCTACTATGGTAACTTTATGCACTCTCCTTTGTCTTAGCATCATCATTATGAGTTTCTCTTCCACTTCCTTGGTTTCTACCTCTTTTTCTTCTCTTGTTCTATTTGGTCTAGAATCCGTGTTTCAACTTGTCTTCAGCCTTTAGGGAAAATTGGTATGTTTCATCAACATAATAGATTGTCAACATACTTAATTCTTCTAGAACATATCTGCTTAAACCATTGATATCTAGCCACTTTTTCTTGATCATCTTCATGATGACCTTCTCTAATTGACGACTTATAATATTCATTGATATAATCCTTTATACTTAAATCTTTCTATCTCAAATTTTGTAAAATCTTCAGTAGATTCAATTGATAACTTTAAGGAATAAACTTTGATTTCAACTTCTTTACCATCCTATCCTACTTGTCATTTTTAGGCTTACCTTTTCTATTTATTTCCAACTAAATTTCCTTGCATTAGATTGTAGCATAGCCTTTTAGTTTTGTCTTTGGAAAATTCACTCTATCAAGGTTAGTAATTTCCTCATAATATAAAATATTCTTCAAGATCATTAATCCAAACAACCAATTCTTCAAGATCTAGATTACTAAAATAATTAGGTAAATCAATTCTACTTTTGTTACCAAGTTTACTAATAGCCTTCAACATTCCATCTTCTCTATCTTCATCTTCAACCATGACTTCTTCAATTAATCCATCATTATGTTCATCTTCACTATCATCTAATCTAGGGTTTACAATACCTCTTCTTCTATCCTCTTCTACCACATTCATCTAGATCTAAACATTCTTCATCATATTGAACATGTGCTCAATTCATTCTACAACATGAATTACACCTCAACCTTTACCCATCCTTCTAGGTGGCCCATCTTCAAATATGATATGAGATGACTCAACTATTTAGTGATCTATCCACAACTAATTCAAGTAATGGGAATCTTCTACCAAACACTCTCTTGCTAGACTCGCTATGCTATCTTTTCTTATATCAACAAATGTCTCACTTTCCCAACTTCACAAACTTCTAACCTACTTTGATACCATTCTAATGTAGTCAAGATTGGAAGGTCCAATTAAGAACTATCTAACCTTACATCCAATATCATTTTCAAAGATAAGCCTTATTAACAACACAATAGAAATCAATAGAAACAATACATAAAGAATAGTCTTTGTTTAATTAACATAATTGCATAAGAGCTAGATTACATGCTAGGATTAAACCTTTGAATTAGAAACTAGATCTTATAATCAATCTTTTTGTATTTCATCTTGTAATGTAGAAAATTGCACACCCTTGCAATTTCACACTATGTTTTTCACTCATTTTAGTGTCCACTCCCCTAGCATGTTTTATGTTCATTTTCAACCTTTCCTCAGCTTTTTTACCAACCCACATATGCTAGGTTTGTGTTATGTTTTATCCCTTGTGCTTATTTTTATAAAATTTCATTTAAGTGTCTTAATTCTCTCACTATCTTAAGGTTTTCTATGAAATCAGAAGCTGATGTCGCTTAGACACTAGTGCTTAGCATGAACATCCATGCGACGTGTTATCACTCGAGCCTATGTGGCATCCAATGACTATTTTTAGCATTAATTACCACCTTTTGTGATGTGACAGATTATGTGTAATAATTTTGCAACCTTGAATGGTTCCTTTTTGACTCGTCTCTCCTATTTTCCCTCCAAGTTGCTCATTTTGAAACATATCTTGTGAATGATTCTTGTGAAGTTTTTACATCTCCATTGCTAGCTCCAACATTCTATCACACTCTTGAAGTAATATTATAATCATTCTTGGAAATCTTCTTAGCTCTCTAATAGCATACAATAAATTTGTATTGATATATTCAAGCTTATGTGATCTCTTAGATTTAAACATCTTCCTGGGGTTTCTTGGAACCACTACCTACTATTAGGCCCTTCCTTGGGATTTTTTTTCAATTAGGTAGTTTGCATCTTCATTTTGTGAGGTGATTGAGTTCCATCTTTCCCTCTTTGTTTATTCATTTTGTGTAATCCACTTGTGTGATTCTAGAATTTTGTGGGTTACCTCATTTCCTCTCTTTCTTCCAATAACATACTAGTTTAATTTACATTTGAGTAGAATAGTATTTGTATTTTCATTTACATTATTTTTGATATTATTATTTATCTAGACACACTTAGAGGATAATAGCACACACTTGATTTTATTCATTTTTCAACATTGGTTGTTTGTGGAGGTAGAAATACCAAAGTAGGTTTTGACTTGAAGGCAAACCCCCAAATAGTCCCAACCTTCTCTTTGTTTCCCTAGAAGATTTTAGGCTTAAAGGAGAAGATTTCAACCACACATTGGTTTCATAAATATTTCCCTTTGATTTCTGTTATTCCATTTATTTCCTTCCAAGCATATTGGTATAATCTCTTTGATTTTAGTTCATTTTCATCACTTGGAAGCTACTGGAAGTTGTTATTTTTTGTTGTGTCGGTTGAACAAAATAAATTGAAACATAGTTGAGATTTTTTATTTTTCTTACTTTTTAGACTACAACATGATGTGCAATGTGTTGGTGTCCTAGGCAATGGCCTCCCCATTTGGCACCAAGTTCTTCTTGTTTTCCTTTCTCCAATTCTGTGACTAAAATTTATAGTTTCATTACTTTTTTTTTGTAATCAATACTTTACCAGCTTTCTTTACATTTCATAGCAAGTTAAAACTATTCATTGCCTCTTTTCATGGCACTCTAAGGATTGTGAATGTTATTCTATTGAACAGTAGTAGATAGTAGAAAACTAAAACAATCCTAATGTGGATCTAGTGAAATGTTCATTTGGATAATACCTCTTAGTTGAATTGTAACTTTTCCTTCCTCGTCTACATTTTGGTGAACTTGACAAAAATTTTCACACTTAAACATTTTCTTTATTGATGTGGTTCACTATAGTTTTTCATGAACCCGCCATTATTTAACATTTAAAACAAAATTCTCTCATCTTGTTTGGTTGTACATTGTGAAGCCTAACTCCATTTATGAGATTCACCACAAATCCTCACATTCTGATCATGTTGTTTACAAAAGTCTGAGACACACCACTATGGCCTAATCTTGTGCTACTAATACCCCTATTAGATCCGACACCTAATTTCTCACACTTCTCTTATGACACCACAATCACAACTCTCCCCTCTTTGTCATCTTTCTCAACTCCTTTGGTGACAAGCCTCCATGATGCGGAAGTGGCCTTTCATCATGAGGCTACATTAAATAGTGTTTATTAGACCTAGGTTTAAGAATTAGATTGACACCTAACCAACAATTAGAATTCCTAATTAGTGAGAACTCGCCTAATGCTATTGTTCCTCTAGTCAAGGCCCTTCATATAATGTTAACTAGTTACCCTGATGGCCTTGACTTCCTCTATGGTATTGCTCATATTATTCAAAATGATGCTCCTCCATTAGAAAGATCTTGTGAGGGGGCCCATGACTCTCATTCAAATATTAGTGTAATCAAATCTCAATTCCAATGGACACTTCTTCTACACAAACATACATATCTTTGCAAATGGTAGAGAGAGAGAGAGATTGAGAGGTAGAGGGATGATAAAGATAGGGAGATAGGGAGATAGAGGTTTAGGTTTGCTCAGGTTTAGGGTTTAGGGGCATTATTTAGGGTTTAGGGGTTTAGGTTTGCTCAGGTTTAGGGGTTTAGGGTTTCTTAGGTTAGGGTTGATAGAGAGAGAAGTAGAGAGGACTGATAGGGAGAGATGGAGGGGACAGAGGGGAGAGATAGGGAGATGGAGAGTGAGGGAGATGTCCAGAGACATAAGGAGAGAGATTGAGAGGTAGAGGGTTTAGGGGTTCTCAAGTTTAAGGTATAGGGGTTAGGGTTTAGGGTTTAGAGGTTTAGGGTTTAGGGAGAGAGGGGTTAGGGGTTGGGGTTAGGGGAACTTAGACCTACCCTAAGTGCAAGGTGTGCATATTTAGGGAATTGAGAGATAGAGGGACAATAAAAATAGGGAGATAAAAGTTTAGGAGATAGAAAGAGATAGATAGAGTTATAAAGAGATAGCTAGAGAGAGAGAAAGAGTTTGTGAAACATTAGAAGAGAGGATGATAAATAGTATTTTAGCTAGTTTAGAATGTGCTCGTGTTATAATGCACTCGCATTATAACATGAGCGCATTTTGAACTAGTTAAAATGATACCTAACAGTTTGAAAAAAGGCATGCCATGTGATTTTTGATGCACATGCTCTGTTTTATTCCATGTTCTGCACTTTTTTTAACATTGAAAGGGACTTTTCATGATTTTGAGGTTCTCCCATCATTGGTTGACAAAATTGATGCACTTTTTGTTTTTGTTTTGATGCACAAGATTCCAGTTACATGTTTTAAATTCAAATTTGATATTGGAAAGCATTTTTTTCATGTTTTGAGGGATTGCAACACTAGATTGAATAAATTAACTAGTTTTTGTTTTACATTGACCAAAAACAATATAATTATGCATGTTTTGTATTATAACTTGATAAATTATCCAATATTTTTTGGTTTCTTTTGACCATTATTTTAGAGTGATAAATAATTCAATACAATTCCAAGGAAATGAGAAAAACTCTAACACTGGAAGAGCCATAAAGCTGAGAATGCAAAGAAAAGAGAACAAATGAGATAACTTCATGACAATAAGAAATTAAACTTCACAATAAAGTCACATTTATGGACTTTGCCAGTAACCTGCAACTTGGAACATCTGGGGCACTTGATGCATGAAAAGAGACCTCCCCTAGCATATACCCTTCCACCTTGACGTGTTGGCGTAGTCTGTTGGGCCCCATGATGAGCATAACAAAAAATATGGCTCCTAGAAAGGTTGTGTTGAATGTCACTGAAGCATTTTGCAATAATGTATTTAATTTTGGCATGGTCAAACAAATTGGAGTTAAAAAAAACTAAGAGAGGTTGTTGTGGATGGACCCCATGTGTACCTTTAGGTCCAAATGGAACATTCCCAGGTGCCATGAATTTCAAGAACCGCTCTGTCAAAGTTTGTCTATTTTTTGCTCTTAGGGATCTCAAGTGACTTTGTCGGTAGCCTGCAGCCCAGAATGTTTGGGGCACTTGGAACATGAAAAGAGAACTCCCCTAACATTTACTCACCCACCCCGACATGTTAGCATAGTTTGTTAGGCCCCACGATGAGCATAATGAAAAATATGGCTCCTAGCAAGGTTGTGTTGAATGCCACTGAAGCATTTTTCAAGAATATGTTTAACTTCAACATGGTCAAAGGGATTGGAGTTGAAAAAAACTAAGATATTTTATTATGGAAAAACCCCACATGCACTTTTACATCAGAATAGAACATTCCCAAGTGTCACGAATTTTGAGAACCGCTTTGTCAAAGTTTGGAAGTTTTTTGTTCTCAAGGATCTCAAGTGACTTTGCTGATAGCCTGCAGCTCAGAATGCCTTGGGCACTTGGCTCATGAAAAGAGACCCCCTAGTGTTTACCTACCCACCTTGATGTGTTGGAGTAGTCCATTGGGCCCCATGACAAACAAAACAAAAAATATGGCTCTTGGTAAGGTTATGTTGAATGCCACTAAAGCATTTTGCAAGAATGCGTTTAATTTCGGTACGGTCAAATAGATTGGAGTTGAAAAAATTGAGAGAGGTTATTGTGGATGGACCCCAAGTGTACCTGTAGGTCCAAATAGAACATTCCCAAGTTCTATGAATTTTGAGAACCGCTCCATCAAAGTTTGGCAATTTTTTACTCTCTAGGATCTCAAGTGACTTTGCTGGTAGCCTCAAGCCCAAACTATCTGGGGAACTTGGTGCATGAACATAGACCTCCCATAGGGTTTACCCACCCAACCTAACTTGTTGGTGCAACCTATTGGGCCCCACAAGGTGGGGAATGGAAAATTTCACTCCTAGCACCTTTCCACTCCATGAAACTGAAACATTTTGGAACAATGTGTTCCTTGCCACCATAGGAAAATGAAATTGATTTAAAAAAAATAAGGTAGTTATTTGTAGGTGGACTTGACATCCACCTATACATGTAAAGGATATGTTCCTAGGTGTCACAGTTTGACAGAACCGTCACTCCAAAGTTTGACACCTTTTTTATCTTAGGGCTCTTAAGAGACTGTCTTCGTCCAATGTAGCCAAGAATGACCAGGAGGCTTCACCACCAAAAAGACACCTCCCCTAGCATTTAACTGCCCAATTAGACGTATTGGTGTCGTTCATTTGGCCCCAGGTGATTTTGAATGCAAAAATTCAATCCTAGCACCTTTCTAGTATATGAAACTAAACTAAAAGCTATGTTGTAATCGCCATTTTTAGGTGTTTCCTCTACTCTCCTTAGGTTGATATGATGTTCTCACTTGATCTAATGTGTTGTAGGGAATTAATCAAAGGTTCAAACAATCTTGAAGATGATGAACCCATTCCAATCCATGTTAGCACAAGAAAATTGTAAAAGATATGATCATGTTAGCATAAGAAAAATGTAATAATGGGATAGATAACATCATCTAAAACAATAAAATATAATCTTGTAAGAACATGTATCTAGTGTTTAAGTAGACAAGTAGACAAAACATAATGGAAAAATACACCTTGAAGAGTGTACTACAAAATCACATGAAATGGTTATCAAACTAGGGTTTATGATGATTTTTGGAAAAAAATGGAAGGATATGCTGTTGTTTTGACTATTGCAGCTATGGTAGAAGTTTTAAAATGGATTAAATTTCATCTTTTCATACTTACATTGTGGTTTCATAGTTTTCCATGCATATTTGATTAATGTTTGTGTGTAGGGATACTACTTATGTCTGCTAGGGTTCTTGTCTTTAGTATTACATCATGGGCTTGCCATTTTCTAATGAGTCCATGAAGTTATCCTATTGAGTTAGTCATTAGATCATCAAGGAAAGCATTATGAGGATACTATGAGGGTGTCATGAGTGGAGGGTAACCTTGTTGAGCATACAAAACCCTCATTATCACTATCAAAAGCATGCAAAATTGTGACAGTTCTAAGATTGTAGTAGCAACAAGATGTCTTATTCATAAGCAAATACCTTGGTTTT
This sequence comes from Cunninghamia lanceolata, assembly GCA_027924645.1. NCBI lineage: Eukaryota > Viridiplantae > Streptophyta > Pinopsida > Cupressales > Cupressaceae > Cunninghamia > Cunninghamia lanceolata. The sequence continues at coordinate 16,900,189 of BSBN01000237.1, read as the reverse complement.
CATCAACGGTGTTATCCCTATGTCTCTCTTTGTATGTGCTAAAGTACATTGGTCACTAATGTAGGTGCATAGAATGTTGGTAAGAATTCCATTTTTTGTTTCAAATTACAAAAGGAATAGGTATAAAGAACAAGATTGCAAATTACAAGTTCCATGAATAATTTGTATAAAAATAACCATTATTATTTTATGTCCATAATGAACACCACCACTAATAAAAGAACCAATCACCTAAGTCAATGCATGTTTTGGGGTGTTGTATCACATGTATACTTGTTGTTAAGCACATATACAACTTGTAGTGGTTTATTGTCACATGTTGTAAGCCATGTATGTGAAGATGAAAACATAGTTTATCCATTTGCATGAGGAAGTAAGGGATATAACATGTATTGATGACATGAGCAACACTACTACATATTCTTAAGTGTTGCACATCAATGAATATGCATCTTCTTATTTCATCATGTTGTGCTTCATTGTAGCATGAATCACTTGTTGTAAGCATGTACAATTATAGCATGTTATGTGCATCACAAATGAAGGAATGTTGTAACTCCAACACAAGTTGACATAAACATGGGAGAAATGGGGGAAATATTGTCTCATGGAATGCAATGATTGCAAGATATGCACAAAATGGATTTTTTGATAAGGCTTTAAAGAAAATTTCAAGAAAATGCAATTGGTGGGTGTAAAGACAAATTCCACAACCTTCTCCAACATCCTCCTTGCCTATGCCAAAATGGGATCTTCAAAACAGGGTGTGGACAACCATCAAAGCATAAAGGATATAGGAATTTTGTCACACGTTCTATTTGCAACTGCCCTTGTAGACATGCATGCAAAGTGTGGAAGCATAGACAAGGTGTGTGAACTATTTGACATGATGCCTCAAAGAGATGCCATCTCATGGAATGCAATGATTGCATGATATGTACAAAATGGATTTTTAGAAAAGGCTTTAGAAACTTTCAAGCAAATGCAATTGGAATGTGTAAAACTAAATTCCATAACCTTTGAAAGCATCCTCACTGCCTGTGCCAAATTAGGACCTTTGGAACATGATATGGACATCCATCAAAGAATAAAGGATATAGGAATTTTTCCAGATGTTGTATTTGCAACTACCCTTGTAGACATATATGCAACTTGTGTGGAAGCATATACAATGACATGAACTATTTGACATGATGTCTCAAAGAAATATTGTCTCATGGAATACAATGATTGCAAGATATGCACAAAATGGATTTTTGATAAGGCTTTAAAGAAAATTTCATGAAAATGCAATTGGCATGTGTCAAGCCAAATTCCATGACCTTATCCAACATCCTCTTTGCCTATGCCAAATGGGATCTTTGAAACAAGGTGTGGACAACCATCAAAGCATAAAGGATATAGGAACTTTTTCACATGTTATATTTGCAGTTGCCCTTGTAGACATACATGCAAAGTGTGGAAGCATAGACAAGGCATGTGAACTATTTGACATGATGGCTCAAAGAGATTCCCTCTCATGGAATACAATGATTGCAAGATATGCACAAAATGATTTTTTTGAAAAGGCTTTAGAAACTTTCAAGCATTGAATGCAATTGGAACGTGTAAAATCAAATTCTATAACCTTTGCAAGCATCCTGAGCACTACTTGTGCCAAATTAGGATCTTTGGAACAGGGTCTGGACAACCATCAAAGAATAAAGGATATATAAATTTTGTCATATGTTGTATTTGCAATTGCCCTTGTAGACATGTATACAACTTGTGTGGAACCATAGACAATGCACATGAATTGTTTGACATTATGCCTCAAAGAAATGTTGTCTCATGGAATGCAATGCTTGCAAGATATGCACAAAATGGAATTTTTGATAAGGCTTTAAGGAAACTTTCAAGAAAATGCAATTGGCGGGTGTCAAGCCAAATTCCACAACCTTATCCAACATCCTCCTTGCCTATGCCAAAATGGGATCTTTGGAGCAAGGCATGGACAACCATCAAAGCGTATAGGATATAGGAATTTTGTCACATGTTCTATTTGTAGCTGCCCTTGTAGACATGTATGCAAAGTGTGGAAGCATAGACAAGGCATGCGAATTGTTTGACATGATGCCTCAAAGAAATGCAGTCTCATGGAATGCAATGATTGCAAGATATACACAAAATGTATTTTACAAGGATGTTGTCAACATATATAATGTCATGAAAATATACATAATCTCATATATACATAATGCCATGAAAATAACATATAGTGTATATATCAAGCCATATAGGCATGTAAAAATAAAGCAATATAGGCATATACAATGATATACATCGATAACATACAAAAGTATGTTTACAAAGCCAAATAGGAATATGTAATAGTATTTATCAAAATCAAAATCAAATCTCCTATGGATTGCTATCAAATAATCAACAGCTCTTGCTAGGTTATGAAGATGGTGAACCAGTCAATTACTCATCCTTTATCGCTTGTTGGCTAGACCTCCTCGATAAAGATTTTTGAAGTTCCACGTATAATACAATCAACCAATATCCACATTAATATAGAAAATATTCAAAATATATAACATGATATAAGTAATCAATCACTTATCGCCAACTAGTGATCCATCTTGATCATTTGTTGTCTCCCTTCTTCTGTAGCTAAATGGGTAGGAGTTGTGATGTCCTGTGAGAAGAATGGAGAAGCAAATTTAAGTAAACATGAATATCATTTATGTACATTAAATGATGTGAGATAAAACAAGAAATACAAAATAACATTTACATGTTACTAGCTCATACCTTGGTCAAAAGATTTGTAAACAAAATAGCTACAACAATGCCCACCTCCACTGACTGACAAAGATGAGGAGGAATCTGCATATTCAACATCTAAAACTAGAGTTCAAGATTATTTGAGCAAAATAGATACATAACATTATTTAAATGCATAATGATTAGAAATGGTAAAAATTACCTCAGTGAAAGTGACTATGCCTGGGGACCAAGGAAATCATCTTGATGGTGATGCTCAAACATCCACTTATTCATCATCAAATTGTATGATCTTGTGATAAATTACATACCTATTGACTGGACCTCCTCTCATAAACTGAAATTGGATGACTTACAAACACAGGATGAATACTTTGACCCTCGAATTTCATAGTGCAGACAATTACATACATTAATTTTGAGTTATAATATCTACTCATATAATTAAATAAATATTTCAAATACAAATATATTAAATTGTAGAACCTTGTAAAAAATTACCTAGGAGTTAATACCAAACGTATGTTGTAAGAGGTCATCTGTGAAAACTATATTACCTAATATGGATGTGTCCATCACCTATTGTTGCCCCTCCGTTGCATCGTTTTGATGCTCTGGAATGTCTACATCCTGGGTAGTGTCTTGGGTCCCAACATCATACAATTCCCCACATGACCAGCAAAGATGAGGGGACTGATGATGCGTACTGCTCTCACCCTCTCCAGCCTGCGAAAGATCACCGCCATGCTATGCTAAAGTTTGGGTGAGGGAACTCAGGGAATGCAGTGTCTCCACCTCAACACTCTCCTTCAAAGTTGAAGGGAGTGAGACATGTTGTGGCCTCATAATAGGTCTTGGTGGATGGTCCTAGGCATGATGTGTACCCTCTCTATCCTGTACAGATCCACTACCTCTGCCCTAGAACTCTCAGATGTTAAAGTAGTTTGGGATGTCCTTGAGGCCAAACTCACAATAGATTTTCCTCAACAAATATTGGGGGACCTCATTATTATTACAAGGAAGTTCATAAAAAACCATGTACCATCTATCCCAAAAGTTTTGGGATATTTCTTCATGCACACACCAATGAATTGGGAATCATTTGCAACTCCCATGTAATGGTTGTTACATTTTAGGATCGATGAAAAGTGAATATAGGTCACCTTTCAAAAATTTATTATATTTGACTTGTTTGTATGATAATTTATCAGTGTAGAATTATCGACACTCCTCCCTATAGTCCTTCCAATCAGTGATTTTCTTTATAACTGAGTTAATATGAGAAATAATTGACTCTAGTGAAGTGGCAAGGGTTCTCCTATGATTGTTTCTTATATTCAAAATTTTCAATGTTTCAACTAAGGATTGAAGTTGTTTTTTGTTTTCTTCATTTTGGCTTATATAATTTTGTTGGGTTTCATGTGGAGGGTGAAGATGTGAATGAAAGTTTTGAGCTTACTCTTCAGTAGGAATATCAACATCTGGATGGGGGTTTTACAATGATTCATTAACTAAAAAATTAAAAAGAAAAATTTAATTAAAACAATGAAAAATAACTTCATTTTGTTTTGAAATGAAGAAAAATGATAAAACCCTACCTTCTTTAGTTGCTTGACTTTGTTTCCCTCGTCCACAGCGTGATTGGCGATGCAACATTGTGTTTGATGGTCTTCTACTTCAAATCTTTCAACACGCGCATGCATTAAAGCCCTAGTTGCATTTTGGATGCAATAGGAAAATGAAACTGAGAAAGTGAGGCTACGGGACTGTGTTTTTTCACTTTATTTAGTAGTCAAAAATGTAATTGCGTTATGGTTTCCTACCACTAAAAAGTGGGGTGGCCACTTTTTGGCCCCCCATCTTCATGCAGACACCTGAATATAATAATGTATCAATGAAGCACAAGGATGAAAGGAGGATTTTATATGGAAATAAGGTGTAAAAACCAAAGAAATGCATAAAGTCTAAAAACCCTAATAGTTATGAGAAACCCTAAGGGGAAACTAAGAGTGGATGGATTCAAAAAATGTAAAGAAAATAACTTTTACCTAAGCTTAATCTATGCTAATCAAATGAAATGTATATAAATCAAATACATATTAACCTAGATTAGTTGCTTTCAACTATGATTGTGATTAAATGAATAATAAATTCTAACATATGAAATTAAATGCAATAGTTAATGATACTTAGCTCCAGTCTTAATGAAGAAGGATGAAATTGATGTGGCATTGGAATAGATATTATTCTCAGTACTAAAAGTGGTTCCTCTATATCTATGTTTTTCCTTATAGTCTATACAATATCTATGTCATTTTGTGGCTCGAGTCCTCAAATCTAGGATAGTCATGTAGGGGTAGATCTAATCTAATAGCCTTAGATTTGGTCTTGCAATCTATCCAAATCTTCTTCTTGATTTAGCTAAGTCACTACACTCTAAACTATTACGAGGACTAGCGATATTTATGAATACCTTTGGAAGGTTGCTAGATCACCAGGGAACAAGTTCTCTTAAGTCAAACCCTGGAAAAGACTAACTTTATGGTCATGCCAATAATTGATGACAACAATCTTCAAACATGTAGATGCACTGGAGTGATGTGATCTAGAATTAGATTTGTGTAGATGCTCCAATTGAAGTGTTCCTAGCATGCTCCATTCTTGAATGTGGATTATATGCAAATAATTCTTGAATTTTAGAGGATCTAAAATGAATGCAATTGAGTACCTTTAAATACAAGGACATAGCAATAAATCACACAAATTTTGTGCCAAGTTAGCTCATGGTGGGAATAAAATTGACAAAAGTTAGAAAAATTTATATTTGAATCTTTGAATTTCAAGGGTCAAATCTATGGTCCTTCACCCATAGGATTTACCTAGGATAGCAAGGTGCTAGGATCAAGATGGATAATGAATATATAGGGATGTGTGCAATAATAGACATGACAAATGAGGAATGTATGGAAATATGCATAGATATGGATGAAACATGGATAAAATGTGTGGGAATGTGTGTAAATGGCTAAGTAACAACATGAGAAAAGGAGTGTGAATTTGTACAAGAGTGTCCCATTTGTTGATATGTAAATGTATTAAGTCATTCTCTTAAAATGGGCACAAAACTATATGGGAATTGGAATGGGTTGTAAATTTCACCATTACAATTATGTTAAATTCTAGTGTCAATAGATATTAATATCATGACTAAAGACTTAAGATTGACGACTATATTAAATTTGAAAATAAATTTAAATTACTTATATATTGTATGTTTGTGAACATATCTAGTAAATTTTTCATATTATCTTGAATTTAGAAAATATTATAAACTTATCCCTTGATCTAATTTTAAGACATAACAACCTTTTAATCCAAATACCTTAAAATATAGGAGAGTGTGCACATACACTTTTATACCCTCATTTCTTCCACCACACTAATATATATAAAAGAGATAATTTAAAATAACCCCTCCAACCCTAAATATTTAGGAGTATATTGTTCTTAAATTTCTTTATTAAAAACCCCAATATGAATAAATATGGAATAGTATTAAATCCACCTAGTGAATCCCCATGCCATATATTAGTATTTAACTTTTCCTCTCAAATATTTTCTCCTTTTAATGGTTAAGTTTGAGAAATATGATTTATTTATAGAAAATTTTTAATATAAATATTATATTTATCTAAGAGAAGATGGAATGGCTTAGATTGTGAGTTCAAAAAATATTGTGTCAAATTGACATTGAAAAATCCTATGATAGAATTAAGTAGAACTTTATTATTGCTTTGCTCTAGGTTCTAGGTTTTGGGCACACTTTTATCACATTAATACAAATATTATTCCAAGAGGCTTATGCTTGGATTGACATTAATGGAATATAATATATGAGAAGTTTAGATTTTCATATCCATAATTGAGGTTTCCTTGTAGTAGCTTAGCTTATTTATATTTGTTAGCTATTATTTTTTTTCCAACTATTGAAGTGTTTAGCTATCTTCTTGATGTTTATGCTTTTCAAGGCTTTCTCTTCCTTGATTTCCTCCCAAAACCATTGGTTAATGGACTTTTTATTTTGACTCTTTCTTACTTTATTAGAAGAAGAATATAAATGGTCTTTAATTTAGTTCTTATATTAAAGGGAGCAAAATCCAAATTTGTATACAATTTCTATTTCTTAAACCCTATTGGTTGAATCTTTATAATTTGAAGTAGATTCAACCACACAATTTTTTACAATTTCTTAGTATTCCCTTTACTTTCTTAGCCACTCCTTTAGAGTTCTAGAAGTGTATTATTTCAATGGTGAAGAGAAGATACCATAAATGGGATTACTAAACCCCTTTCTTTAGCTAGTAAATTCCAAATCTATTCTAAAATCCTCACTTCAAATCACAGCCTCATTTGTAAAAACTCCATGGATTAAGAAACTTCAATTGTTTTGTAAAAGAATGTAAATTCTTAATAATACTTTTAATCAAAGTATAAGACGCTAGTTATCTTGACTAGATTTAAAAACTAAATTTCAATTAAATAAAAGGATTGTTGAATATATTAATGAAATTCAATTCATTGTACTGTAAATTATAAACATAAAATAGAAGTGCATTATATTTTTCATGGTAAAAAGATTTGAAACAGCCAAGTGATATACACTTCCACTATTACAAACCATAACTTGGTTGGTTATTTTTATAACACACAAGTTCTTTTGGAAATTTTATATTCTCACTAGAATTTAGAGTCTTTTTCTTCCACACATACTCCTCATTTCCATATATATATAAAACCACTATTAAGAATGAGAAAGTTTATTTTTTTAAAACAAATTTCATAGGGCCTATCCATTACCTCATGTCCCTACGAGGCTGCTTAAGTTATTCCTTTTTTTTTTTCCCAAATTAAGATAATTTATTTTTTATTTTTTTATATATTAAGATAACTGCTTAAAATAAGCAGAAAAATCAATTGATTACTAGCCACAAGAAGCTAATCAGTGGCATGGAGACATGCCCTTAATGATTGACTTATACATATGAATATTTTCACCCTCCATAACTTGTGTCATCAATCTAAAACTTTCAGGCAGTGTGATCCATCTCAAACTACTTGGAAATAGATTCACACCCTCTTTCAAATGTTTAACTAAAAATTTTCCAGTTAGGGGATTATGCTTGGTACTTACACCATACCAAACCATGCATTTGAATCGCTCAACTTCAAAAAATTTAAGTGTTCTTTGAAATAAAATAATTGCCATTCTTTCTGTAGAATCAAAATTTTAAAGCTTAACATCTCCTCTTACATACAAACAATGCAGGATTTGCTGAAGGGATTTCAACTCATGGTATTGGCCATACAAATATAAATTCCAGTCAATATAAAACCATGCACAACAGCATACAGCATAAATCATGCCAGCATCCTTTTGTCCTACCATCTTAATAATTTAAAAAAAAAAATTGACTTTGCAGTAAGAACATAAAATATTGATTGAAAACCAACGAAGGGTAGCTGCCCTACAACTATAGATCATTTCAATATCCACTGTATTTAAGTTTCCAATACAACACGAAGATGGAGATCCCACATATAACAGTTTCAAATCAATTACTTTTTCGGTCGTTCCTGTAATTGTGTACCATTTCCTTGATGACTCGACATGGTGTGAAAACCTGTAAAAGCTTGCGAGCAAGGCTTTTTTCCTCTTTCTCTGGCTCTTTTTGTGATTCCTTTGAATCCCCAATGCTCTCAAGATGCTTATGAATCCCTTCCTCTATTTCTGGCGCCAACAATTCCTTGATGTCTCTATCTGCTGCATAGCCTTGATCTGCAGTGATTCGAAAACAATTTATAAAAATAAAAAGAAAAGGTTTTTAAACATTTATTCATGGCTATACCTGTATGCACTTCCTTTTGATCCACAACTGCCTCCTCTGTAGTATTGTCTTTTAGGGAAAACATTCTATCTTCAGTTAGAGCTTCAGTAGATTGCAATTTATCAGTTTGGTTCTTCAAAGAATTATTGCTTACTGTCAAAGACTCAATATCACTGCTCCTCTCTTGGACCAAACTTTCTTTTAAGGTGGCCTCTGTAGAATTTTCCTGCTGCAGTTTCCTAACATTGGTGTTATTTTGAAGGCTTAATATAAATCTGGAGAAATCAAAACAAAAATAAAAGCACAAAGTTAAAAGATATTACATCTACCATTTGAAGTCGGTGCAAGCAATCCACAAGTTCAGTTTTCAAGTCATAAATTTGGCGTTTGATCACCAGAAAAGCTGCCTTACATTTTTCCAGTGTCCCCAATTTTGTGAGCAATTCAATATTGGCATTTCTATCTGCTACAATTGTTAATGCTGCATCATGAGTATCCTCATTTACACCAACATCCTGAAGTAGGTACATGCAATCTAAGATTTGCTGACAGGTTTCCAAGTCAAAACAATTTCCTTCAATCATCAGATTTACTGACCTACAATTCCTGAATGTGCCTGATCTTATCAATACTTGAGTAATGGCATTGCCATTACCTGTAATGGTTAAGACTCCACATTGTTCAATGTCATCCTCTTCGTTGGTCATGCTGAAATACAGACTGCCCAAAGAAATTGTGGCTTGAATATAGAACTCAAACACAGAGTTTGCAACCTCTAACCTTGCAAAAAATAAGGGTGTATTGCAAAATGCTTGTTTGGGTTTGGGCAATGGACTATGACGGTTCCTCTTCTATTTGCAGTTGAAATTTTTGGAAGTTTAAGGAGGAGCCAATTGGGTTTGTAAGAATATCTTTAAAAACAGCAAAAATGATCTCTCTAATATGTTAGGTGTCCATTTTTCGCACAGTTATTACAATTGTCTAAAACTTGTAGATTAATATGGTATGAGGAATTGTACGTGGCAAGGCCCATTTGTTTTAGCTAAGCTTGTAGCGCACTTCATGTGCAGTAAAAGGTTTGGGTTACTCTCATAGGTTTCCCACTTCTTTAAAATTTAATCTGAAGGGGATGACTATATTTGGTCCAAATGACTTCTAAGTGGTGTCCTCGTATTCTTATTAAGCTGACACATTTTTTAAACTTATAAGTTCTCTGTTTTTAAAGGTTAATTGTGTGATACGGTTCTAGGATTTGATATTGTGATTTTGTTTTGGAACTCCATGGCAATATGTTAAGTTGTTTAGATACTTTGGTCTGAGTGAAATGTTATTTTTATATTGTTATTATTAAAATGGTGAAATTAGTATACTTATGTCATTTTCTATTTATTTTTGTGCTTATTTTGGTGTAATGACTTAATGTAATTGTTTTATAACGGATTTTTGGCACATAAACAAGTAGGGTAAGTAGAAAAACACCCAAATTTTGAGATGTTTTTAGATAGGAGCTACCGGAAAAAAAAAAAAAAAAAGAGGCAAAAGAGAATGAAGAACCAAGACTGAGCATTTAAAGGAGGCTGCCAATCTCAAAGGGTCTATGTTTTCCAGGCAATATAAGGGGAAATAAGAGGAACCCATGTGAGAGAAAGGAAGACATGAGGAGATTTATTTCAGGAAACAAGGGAGACTCAAAGAGGAAATATGGGAGCTGATTTCTACCAACATTTTTGGTGTAATTCCAATCAACATATCAAATGAAAATATATTTTATGTTAATAAAATGAAGAATAGTTCATTCTAAAGCTACCCTATCTATTGTATTGATCAAATAGTGGTTTTGGATTTAATCTCCTAGGGCGTATGTTTTACTTGTAAACTTGTTGCCTAAATGTGTGTGTGAATTGTTGCATGTGTATGTCATTATAGACTTATATATTGAATATGCATGTGTTGGCCATTAACCTATATCAACAACTGAGCTAAGTCGAAGCTCGTAGCAAGTAGTTGAGGTGGTTGTAGAATTGCCTATAGCTAGTTACAAGTTGAACAACTACGTACAACAAAAGAAATATTTAATTTTCTTTACTTGGCTGCATGAGTTGCTTTCAACAATACAACCTATCTTTGACTGCAAGGGTATGGATTGGAGATTCTTATGGTACTGTAAAAGTTGTGTGGTGCCATAAGTGTGGTATTATAGTGAGATACAACTCTAGGAAAGAAAGTATTGGCTTTGTCTTAGGATTGGAAGAAATCCTGCAAGAAATGGTTGTGGGTCTATGTCCCTATAGCAAGGGGTATTGTAGCTAGAAGAGTTGCAGTGAGAAGAAAGAAAGAGATTCAAGACAATAAAATATCTCCACGAAGAAGAATAGTATAGGTTGTTGTAACAACAAATGATACAAGTAGGATAGATGAGGTACTGTGGAGGCCATAAGGGGAGTACAAGCAAAGATAGACGCCCTAAAAGGTGATAGAATGAGAAGCAAGGAACATGAAGGTGTTGATAGTGAGAGTAAACGAGGAGGAGTTGATGCAATATGATAAGGTGAAAATGCAAATGAAGAGATGGATGTAGGGGAAAGAAGGTCATTAAGATCTATCTACAACATCAAGAAAGAAATGAGTATGGAGGTACCAAGCTTCTCGAAAATGAGTTGATATACTAGTTGATAGAAATGGAGGAACACTTCAAGTATGATGAGGTAAAAGACCCTAGAAGGGTGAAAATCTCCCAAACAAATCTAAAGGACATGCAACACTTTGGTGGAAGGAGGTACAAGCCAAGAGAAAGAGAAATGGCAAAGATAAAATCACTAGATGGGATTGAATGGTGACCAAGATCAAGGTGATGTTTCTACCTGGTGATTATTATCTTGAGTTGCTCAAGAAATTGCATAACATGGTGCATAGGGAATTAAGTATGAAGGCCTATAGGGAAGAGTTTTATAAGATTTTCGTCAAGTTAGGCCATAACAAGTTAGACCATGAAAAAGTAGCCTAGTATATCAACAGATTGAGGATGAATATATAGGATGAGTTAAGTATGATGAGGTTGTGGATTGTTGAAGAGGCATATGAGTATGCCCTATAGGATGAAGAAAAATAGTAAGAAGGTAGAAAGAAACAAGAAAAGGTGGAGGTGGATTTAGCAAAGGTAGAGGACAACTGCAAAGAAAATATAGCCATGATAAAGCGTCTATCTCTTCAAATAGCCAGAAGGATAATAATGAAACTAGAGGAAGACCTTACCCTATGAGAGGTAGAGTTAGACTTAGAAGAGGCCAAGGTAGAGGTTTTCAAGGAACTTGTTTCACGTGTGGATAGTCAGGACATAGATTTTATGAATGCCTACAACGCAGGCCAAAAGGATCAAGGAGGAGTGAAGCTGCAAGTGCACATGTAGGCAAAGGAGATGAGGAATCCATTGGGTTTGTTAGTCAACTAAATGAGACTAAAAGGGGAGAAGCACTAATGATGAAGCCGACTTTGTTGAAGCCAACAAAAAGATAAAATGAACATATCTAGAGGAGAAATGTATTTAGAACAATGTGCAAGCTTGATGGAAAATATTACAATTTATCTAGAAAAAGTAAGAGCCATAGTGGAATGGCCTACACCTAGAGTGTGCATGAGGTCTAAAGTTTCCATGATCTAGCTAGCTTCTACCATAGGTGGGTGAGTGCAGGATCATTGTGGGCCAAACAGTGGCAATAGGAAGAAAAAATGTGTTTTACATTGCCAAAATCATGAAATGTTCAAGTTTGACTTTTTTATGGGTTAGAGAGGATATCCGTTTGGTGAAACCTAAAACAAATATCCATTTTTCAAAATAGATATCCATTTTGGAGAAGATAAAAACAAAAAAAGGGCCTGCATTTTGTAAAACCCATAGCTTGCAAAACACAGAGCTTTAAAAATGGATATCAGATAAGTAGGACAGATATCCGATTCAAGGAGGAGGCAAATTCAAAGAGGTAAGGTCACATTCTTCTCTTTTTTGATTTTTTTGGTAAATCAAATGATTTTTTTTTGTTTTACATCCTAAATTGGTATGTTTTAAATTTTAAATAGGTAAAATGGATGAAGAACATCAAAACCCAAACTCTCCCCCTCCAAACCCTCCAACAATCCAAGAGAAAATTGAAATAAATATTGATGAAATAAGTAGGATTATAGAAATTTATTGCCGCCACCCTCGATTGTCTTCAATGACATTGAACTTAGAGGGGATTATTACTCATGTTCAAACCCTCACAAGCCAACATGAATCATTTAGGTAATGGCGAGAAACCAAGAAGGCAGAATATGCTAGAATGTTTTATCATATGGCCAAGTGAAAGAGTTAGACATTACCAAAGCTATGTTAGCCCAATATTTTGTCAATCCTAAAACCCGATCGCATGTTGATGTTCGTAAGCCTAAGTATTCAATCAAATGGTGTACACATCAGGGTATTACTCAATTTTTTTGGGATCGTTGGTGGATGGTTTTTGATAAACCACCCAACAACAATTTTGATGCACCTTTATATTTCCTTCATAAACTATATGTAGAGTTTGTAATGGGTCACCATGTGAATTATTTTGATTTTAGAGAGTTCCAGGGCTCGTAGGTAAGGGAATCCCTCAAGATATACCCAGGGCAATGAGACAAGTGCAAGGTCCTTTTATTTCCCCTCTTGCTATCTCTTCTCCACCTCTAATTCAACACCGAGACATTGTTGCAAATGCAACACAACAGGGCCTCATTGCCATACACTCTTTGACTGAGCACTTGATTACCAGACCTCTCAGTAAATTGTACAACCACATGATATTGGCAGTCATATTGGATCACTTGATCTTATTAGACCCTCTTCATCTACACATGTTTGTGTGCCTCGTCATTGCATTTTTTGCAATCAGTTGTGCTTAGGTCCTCTTGGGGAGAGTAGTGAGCCACCCCTCAAGACTTCAAAGTATAATGTCCCTCATACATCACCTTCACGAGTTGAGGCAGTGGGGTCCGGAACTCAAGTTGAGGGGTCAGAGACAAGAGCACAAGCACATGCATCAGGGGGTAGAGAAGGAGATGAGTACGGCCAATCTTTTTTAGAGGTAAAATTTAAAGTTAAATTTCATGGTGTATTCCATTTGAATATACTATAAACAAAGATTAGTACTAATGTATCTAAGGGGGATAACAATTGATGACAAAGGAGGAGTTGATAGAAGTTCATCATGTAACTCTTTCTGCCATCTAATTTGGCTTGGACTTCTTGGTATAAATTTTTGTACATATTTAATTTTTTATTGTATGCATTTAATTTTTTGTGAGTAATTATATATTAATTTATATCTTGATGTTACTTTACTTTTATAATCTATCAAAAATGTGAATGATGCGCAATATTTGCCAATATTCTTTAGTCGAACTCCTGACCAACCCTAGGGACCATCATTTGCCGAACGGCTCTCAGAACGCCAACAAAGGATGGAGGTAATTCAATTGGACTATAATTTAATTGATAATTTAAAAAACTTAAATATTTGATTATAGTCATTTAGATAAATAATAAAATAGAGAATCATGGTGTTTGTTACATGTTTGATCATATAAAATAATGGTTAAAAGAATGAAAATGAGAAATAAAGAAAGAAAGAAACATGTATTATCCATTATTCATAATATGGATTTGGGATTTACTAACAAATCAATTATTTATTTAAATATTCATATAGATTTTGCAATTGATTCAACTATTGATTATGTGATCCATTTTAGTGAATTGATTGATTCATCTTATGAGGATTCCATTATGACATACAATGTTCATTGATTGCTAAGATATTTGTATGTATTGATAAATTGATTCTATATCATTTTGTTATGGAGTAAAAAGTTTCCCTATGCCTTTTTACCTCCTAGTTTAGCTCCTAGGTCCTCGTGTTAATATTATGCAAGTTAAATATTTATCCTGATGCAATTTCCCTCGAAACCCATGTCAAATGGAAACTAGGGGCCCACTTTAATCCTTAATCATGACCAAAAAAGGGTCTTGGGACTTGGGCACCCATGCCCAAGTCTAGCCTATTTTTCAAAGTAAAATTTAGTGTATGTCAGCCTAGGACTCTTAAATGGGTCCCTCTTTGTTTGCCCTTTCATTTAATTTACGAATGTTTAGCAGGAAAGAATATATAAGAAATTATTTGAATTCATTTTAACCTAGATAGATAACACAAACTTGTGATATTGAGAAAAGAGCATTCAAAGGTCTTCATTATGTTTCAGAGAAGAATTGTGTTGTTATTGTGTTTGTTTGTTGCAGATTTGGCTTCATCAATCCATCTTCTCATGATTTGAAGGATCTTCATCTCCATGAGGGTTTCACCTCTAAGGTGACATCAATTTGTGTTTCAATCATTTCATTACATCATTGGATTTGGCCTCTTTCCTCCTTGGGCATGCACTCTATCTAACAAAGGTGTTGGAAAATTTGAATGTCCTTCCGAGGCTTGACCGAGGCAAGCTCCTAAACACCACAATCCCCAAACCCTTTTCTTCATGTGTGAAAGTTACAAGTGCAAGAATTGGAAAAGTGCAGGTGCAGAGAAGTAGTTTGAAGGATTAGGTTTTGGGATCTAGAAGAATCTTATGAATATTCCTCCTTGCTAGACTAGGGTGCCCACCCTGTAGTCCTCCTGACAAGTTTGGCTTTGGAATCACGAGCTGGTTACAATCTGCTACACCTCTCTATTTAGAATCTCCAAATTTTTTGCCCTCCTAGACTTGGGCACCCGCCCCATAGTCCATTAGGATTTCAATTTATGAAACTCAACTTCTGGTATGTTTCTAATCCTCCTTGAGTACCTTCCCATCTAGTTTTCTATAACATTTCATCTGTTTATAGTCGATTCTTCTATAATTAGGGTTTGAGGCCTACTTGACCTAGGGTTTAATAAATCTCTCAATCTAATCTATTCTTTCCTTATCATTCCTGAGCATAAAATCAGTAGCTGAGTCCTCATCTATCTTGTAGTGACTTGGCTCAATTTTGTCCTTGAATGTTAATGTGAAAGGAGGGTTTGATTTGATACACCTTTGCCACATTTCATACCCTTTTCCCTTTTACATATAAAATTTTGGTGAACCCAGAACAATGAGAATTTTGCATCTTGTTGAGTGTTGTAATCATTCATTGCATTCATTTATATCATATTTGTCATCTTACATTGGAAAATCTTACATACGTTCAAAAAAATTTAAAAAACAAGCATTCTAGTCTTGCATAAAGACATAGTTTTGCATGATTTGCATTGCATATGATAACAAGATTTAATTTTCTGATATTTGCATTAGATCTGATCCATATTATAGTAATCCATTATTTCATTATATTACATCTTGCATTTGAAGATCTCATTTGCTAGGGTTTTGGTTAAAAAGTTGCATTTTTCATATAACCTAGTAATTTCAAAAGCTAGGGTTTGTAGTCAAAATCTTATTTCAGATTTTGCTGCTGTCATAAACATCTTTCAATTTAGATCTAGTAATGATTTAAAACATATTTCATTTCTCATTTGAAAATTTTGCATCATTTCACACTTTAGTTTGAAAATTTACATGTTTGTAATTACACAATGTGTATTTCAACATAAGAAATTTAACATCTCTTTAACATTTCTTTGCAAGAAATCTTAAACTTGTCTATATTACCTTTTGTGTAGCACTTTTTACATCTCAATCACTTTGTTTGTAAGGACACTAGTGTGTTTTTGTACTTTGCAAAAAGATTCAAAAACCTGGTTTCCTCAAACTAGTGTTGTGGTGTATAAAAGTCTCCCATATTAGTGATATTTGATAAATGAATAGACCTTATTGTATATTGTTGTTACAAGACATTTCATTATGGCACCTTTATGTCATTTCTCTTTGGTATCTTTGCATGCATATACCAAAGATCTTGATTTTTGTAGATTCCTAACCCTCATGAGTGAGCATCCTACAATATTAGAAAACTTAACCAAATTCATCTCCATGAATAGTCATGAGAAAGATAACTGTGATGGCACTTCTTCTATGCATCTAGTCTCTAATACATGTAACAGTGACCTAGCATTGCCTATTTCACCCTATGATCACTCTCCCAAAGTTGTTCCCACTTGTGAGGACAACTTGACACAAGAAGATGAAATCATTGATACATTCCTTAACATCACCCTACCCTCCCTTCATTCCAATGCTCCCTCTTTGGATGATGAAGCATTAGTGGTAAAGGGCCTCCTCTCAAGAAGGATCCTCCAAGGGTAGATGATGACTATTCATCTAATAATCACATGGTACATGAAGCTCCTAAGGATAATCCAATGGATCTTCCACCTTTGATTGAATGTTCAAGTACCTTGGAAGTGAAGACCATGGATAGCTCTACTTTGGTTGCAAATTCAAGCCCCTTAGACATCACTAATGATACAATCATCACCAACCTCCTTAACAAAATTGTACCTTCCCTTAGTTTCGATGCTCCCCCTTCAAAATACGAAGCATTGGTGGATGAGGAAAGGTCTCTCACATTAAATCCTTTAGGGATGGATGTTGAGTGTAATCAAAATGAAAACAATGTTAATTCAATATTCATTAATCAACTTATTTCACGGACTAAGGGGATAATGGACAAGTATACTAATGTTCCTAAACTCATTGTGCATGGGACACCTAATGTCCCTCCTCACTTCAAACCAGTGATTATAGTTCAAGGTGCTCCAATACCACCTCGACCCCTGGGTTACATTCTCAATGTTACAAAATAAATTACTCAAAGAAATCAAGTGTATCAAAATGTGTCACAACAACCATATTGCAATGTGGTTGCTCACACACACATTACACGAAACAATAATCAAAGTAAACAACAATCACACACTCTGATCTCTTTACCAACTTCTCAACCTATGCTTCCTCAACCACCTCGTCTTACTCATAAAGGTGGTAAAGATTATGGTCTTGTTGAGCAGCTTCATGCTACTTTTTCTAAGATATCTCTTTGGGAACTCATAGAAACATCACCTACATACCACAAAATGCTCCAGGAAGCTTTACAAAAGGTGATTGTACCACCTATTGTTAAGCCTAATGATGTAGCAACTCTGTTAGACTATATGCAAGTGACAAAAACTGATAATATGTTTCAACAACACAAAGTACTGTTAATTGAAGTTCAAAACCAACATGATCCTCTTCTAATCTTTGTCACAATAAACAAAAAGTTGATAAAGCAAGTTATGATTGACAATGGATCAACTCTTAATGTTTGTGGTGTTGATTTGTTACACAAAATCAAGATCAACACTTCTTTAATCAAATTGGATAAGCTTAACATTCATGGCTTTGATAATTTTGGTAGACAATCCCTGGGTACCATAACTTTACCTATGAAAGTTAGACCCATGACATTATCTACCCTTTTTCATATCATGCCCAGTGCACTTTCATATAACATCATTCTGGGTAGACCGTGGATTCATGTCATGGGGGAAGTTCTGTCTACCCTTCATCGATCACTAAAGTTTATTTATGAAAGCAAACTTCACACCATTGAAGCTGATCTGGAGCTGAAAAATTGTTTACATATCAAAACACAAAAATAAGCCAACAATAATAAGATTCTAAACAACTTATGAGTTGATTCATCAATACCTCTGGCCACAGCTAATGTTGTGCAAGACTTTAAGCCATTGAATGCACTTTTTGGTGATGATTGGGGTTCATTAGATTTTACTCCTTCCTTTATGGGGGAATATAAACTTAATAACTCTAATTTGGACACATCAAAAGTCACATCGATCTCATCCAAGCATTCTTTGGAAATACCTAGGAAACCTAAAGTTTCTTTGGTAGAAAACAAACACAATACTCTTACTTATACTATAGAATATGAAACTTATGAGGCTCCACCACCTTCTAAAGAGATGGACTCTCTATGGTTGTGGATTTCAAATTCTATACAAAAATTGTGACTACATAGGCAATGGTTATGGTGTAAACCAACAAGGAATCAAAGTACCTTTACAAGTTGCAGTAATTAACTACTCGACTAGTATTGGATACTGTTCTTTGAAGCCCACCAAAGCTTCTCATCATCCTCAACTTAATGTTAATACAATATTAACTAGTCCAAGAAAAAATATGATATATCCTACAATGATTGACATGGATTATCCACCAAGAAATATCCCGCATGATCCAAGTAGGTATTTCTCACTCATTCAACCACAATTACGTAGCACCTTTCTAAGATGCTCTCAAGAGTGGCCTTCTCTTATGTGTCATATTGTGTTCCCCTGTATTGTGTTAAATGTTTGTTTAGGTCCCATTGGATGATCCTTGATACTCTTGTAAGGTCAATGATACAACGAGACTGCCTCCATTGTAACATTCTTCTATTTATTTCTCAATTCTTCTATACTCCTCTCCCTTGTTTTTAATTGTTCTGTGTTGTGCCTTGAGGGCATAGTGTGGTAGAGGGTGTTTTGGGGGCATCCTCCTACATGGTGTTCCTAAGTCACTTTGTCTCCTCTCTCATCTTTTGTGATTTCATTTCTTTTGTTGTACTTGTGGGTCTACTAGTCAGAGGATGACGATAAAACATAAACACTGATATGGACTGTGTGTCCCTTTAGCAAGTAAGCAAAAATGGACCTAGTCCATATATGAAGATGGGGTTGATATAATTCTGACACTTGACTAGTAGAATCACTTTGTGTTATGTGTTGTGTTGTGAAGAATCTTGTAACAAATCATTTACAATACTAATCTGCCCTATGCACTTTGATGTGTTTTGTGTCTCACCTTGTGCTACACTCAGTTTTGAGATACCTGAAATATAACCTTGTGGCTATACTTGGTTCCGAACCCTCAAGTATAGCCTTGGCTTGTTATCTGATATGATTAACTTATTTTATTGATATTATTTAGCATTTGATACTAGCGTGCATGATTGTTGGAAGCATTTGGTGATCGTAAAGCACATGTCACCTTGGGGGCATGGGTTTTGCAGAGCCTCTTGTTTCCTTGCATGTTTGTTAACTTTACCTTAAATGTGATTGCTCCCAGCAAGCGGAGTCAACCACTTTAAGGTGGAGGCATATTATGCATGTTTGGTTTAGACATTAATAGAATGTGTTTGATAAGATTATGAATATTGTGAACATGCTTCCTTTTCATCGTAAGGCATCTCCATGATGTAGGTGGGGTGGAATTTTTGAAAGCCCTTTTGTAGAAGGTGGGATGGTGTATCTCTTGAGCTAGTGCACATCCTTTTTAACAAAGTCCTCTGTGGAGGTAGGGTGGGTCTTGAGTCATTCACCCTTAAGCGTGTCTTTGGTGGTTGTGGTAGCATATATAGCTCAACTATCAGGTGTGTCTGAAATGTGTTTTAGATGGTGGAACTTAGCAATAAGCTCCTTCCCATCACTTGTGTTTGTCATGTATAAGATGTATAGTGTGTCGACGACATGCTATGTGACGCTCGTGTATTTCGTGTATTTTTCATGTGTCTTCCCTACATGTTTTACGTGTCTTCTATGTGTTTTACATGCTTTTGATGGTGGTGCTTAGCGATGAGCTCCCCCATCGCTTATCTAGTTGTTAAATCAAATGTCTTCTCTTTGTGTATGCTTCGTGTATTGTGTGTCTACTCTCATGTCTTCTTTGTTTATTGTGTGCTCCACTGTATTCTCTATGTTTTGCATGCTTCTCACTATCTTCCTTGTGTCTTGCATGACTCTCATGTGTTTTCTAGTGCGTACCTAAGATTGGGGGCTAAAAATAGTCCTTCAACTCTTGGGTATGCTTTAGCTCTATGTGTCTGGTGTGTTTGATGTGCTTTGACTGTACTTTAATGCATGTATTGAATCGTAAGATCATACATGCATTAAAGTGGGGGCTAAATGTTATGGAGTAAAAAGTTCCCTATGCCTTTTTACCACCTAGTTTAGCTCCTAGGTCCCTGTGTTAACATTATGCAAGTTAAATATTCATCCCGATGCAATTTCCCCCAAAACCCATGTCAAATGGGAACTAGGGGCCCACTCTAATTCTTAATCATGACCAAAAAAGGTCCTTGGGACTTGGGTGCCCGCGCCCAAGTCTAACCTATTTTGTAAGAGTAAAATTTAATGTATGTCAGCCTAGGACTCTTAAATAGGTCCCTCTTTGTCAGCCATTTCATTTAATTTATGAATGTTCAGCGAGAAAGCGTATATATGCAAGTATTTGAATTCATTTGTAACCTAGATAGATAATGTGAACTTGTGATATTGAAAAAAGAGGATTCAAAGGACTTCATTATGTTTCAGAGAAGAATTGTGTTATTATTGTGTTAGTTTGTTGCAGATTTGGCTTCATCAATCCACCTCCTCATGATTTGAAGGATCTTCATCTCTGTAAGGGCTTCACCTCTAAGGTGACATCAATTTATGTTTCAATCATTTCATTACATCATTGGATTTGGCCTCTTCTGTCCTTGGGCATGTACTCTATCTAAAAAAGGTGTTGGAAGACTTGAATGTCCTTCTAGGGCTTGACCGAGGGAAGTTTATAAACACAACAACCCTCAAACCATTTTCTTCATGTGTGCAGGTTATAGATGTAGGAGTTGGGAAGGTGCAGGTGTGGAGAAGCAGTTTGAAGGATTAGGTTTTGGGATCTGGAAGAACCTTACAAATATTCCTCCCTACTGGACTAGGGCACCTGCCCCATAGTCCTCCTAATAAGTTTGGCTCCAAAATCAGGATATGGTTACAGTTTGCTACACCTCTCTGTTTGGAATCTCCAAAAATTCTACCCTCCTAGACTTGGGCACCCACCCCGTAGTCCATTAGGGTTTTAATTTTCAAAACTCAACTTCTAGTATGTTTCTAATCCTCCTTGAGTACATTCCTGTCGGGTTTTCTATAGCATTTCATTTGTTTATAGTCAGTTATTCTATAATTAGGGTTTCAAGCCTACTTGACCTAGGGTTTGATAAATATCTCAATCTAATCTATTATTTCCTGATCATTCCTGAGCACAAAATCATTTGTTGAGTCCTCATCCATCTTGTAGTGACTTAGCTCAATTTTGTCCTCAAATGTTAATGTGAAAGGAGTTTTTGATTTGATACACCTTTGCCACATTTCATACCCTTTTCCCTTTTACATATAACACATTTGCATACACACATCAACATATAAAAACACATTAACATACAAGGAAACTAAAATTCATAAAAAATATAGATCATATAGATGCCCATGCCATAAACCAATAAATATGAAGACCAACCATACATATCAAAGTGTCCAATACCAAATGTCATCAACATAACAAAAATCATAACATGATCAAGCATATATAATTGTGGGGACACATCTTCTAATCCTCCTTCTCCTTTTGATCCTCTTGAACACAATCCTCTACCTACATCTAATGGATATAATAGTGGGGACACATCTTCTACTAATAATCTCTATGCATTTGTGACCCTGCATCATCCTCAGCTACAACTTTAATTGGCTCATCTCCATCATCGTCATTAGTAAATTCGTGAGTGGAAAATGGTGGTCTATCTATCGCCCAAGGTCTAAGTGGTAAGTTTTGGTGCCTCATATATATTGGACGTTTTAGGGGAACATCCTACTAGATAAAATATTATTTGAGGATCCACTTATAATGAAAACACTCCAAATATGTAGACAAATACTATTATTATGTGTAGAACTACTGAGGTGGCAATATACATGCATTGGAATACTTCATATTATATGTTTATCCTATGACAAATGTAAAAGGTGAGTACAATAAATACCTTATATTTTCTCATGAAATGTAAGAGGTTGTATAAAAAGTTCCATGGTAGCTCATTTTCGTTGAGTCTTTAAAAATTCATTTTAAGGACACTTCTCACTAGATGTGTTGATTTGGAGAGTTAAATGATGAGTCACAACTCTAAACCTTAGTTGTAGATAGATAATAGTCCATATCACATTTCTAAAAAACATAGAGGTCCGACAATATTCCATGTAACTTCTACATGGTCGTAAAGTTATCCCTAATGACTAATAGCTCCTCTCTCCTAATGCTAGTGAGCATTTTTTGTTTTGTTTAAATTGATCTATTAATTTAAAAGTTATTATGATTATTTGTATACATAGAGTCTTACATTCTTGTCATTTTTCATACATGAAATATTAGTTGGTTCATCCATGATGAGTCCTCAATCGATGTAGGAGGCCTCGTTGGTGGTATGTGCTTGTTTTATAGTAGATAATTTTTTGTTTAGTGTAGTCTCTAGATTGTTTATGTGTAACACATCTAACCTTTTTAATGTATGCATTTCCTTTTTTGTTATTATTTATGTATTAATTTATTTCAATGTTATTTTACTATTACAATCAATTGATAGAGTGAGTGATGTGGTACCTTTGCCATCATGCTTCAATAGGATACCTAATCATCTTAAGAGACAATCATTTGCAGATTGACTCTCTGAACGACAAGAAAGAGTTGAGGTAATTGAGTTGAATTTTTCTAAATAATTGATATTTTAGAGAGGTCTTATATTTGATTGTAGTGATTTAGTTGTGTGTTAATAAATGAAAGTTCTAAATTGTAGTAGATAAGATTCTATTTACTAAATCTAACTTATTTATATTTACCATTGAACTAATTAATCAAATTTGTGGTTTGACTTGTTAATGCAGTCAACTTTGCATCCATCAACTACTAGACATCATGGCATGAATAGGACACTTTTTGAGGATCCATCACAGGTTGAGGATTTGCAAGAGACCTTTAGTATTTGATGTAGCTATTTAGCATGTAGATTGTATATAGATTTTGAGATGGCATATGCCACATTTTGTAAAAAATGTTTTGAGTTGGCATATTTGCCAAATTTTTGTATATCTCTACCATTATGGACTAGATTTTAATACACACACACACACACACACACACACACACCTTGATATACAATATAATTTAAATTCCTTATGTGCGTGTATTCCTACTTTGAAACTTAAAAGTTTAATGTATAATTAGTTTACAATGGTTGAGTTATGATCAATAACATGTTATAGATTGATTTATTGTTATATATGATTGCTTTTCTTGGTAGAAAGATGATATATGTAGTTTCATACCTCAATACATAACTTGATCTTAATTTCGACGTGATTTTAGTTTTAGTTAGATATAGGATTTTCTTAGAACATTTGACATATAAGATTTTTTCCTTCAAATGATAATGCATTGTCCAAACACCATTAAGAAGACCTTCTTGTTGTTTTCATACTGATGACTATGTTATTACTAGCATAAAACCAAAGATTTGTACATAAGTAGATGTTACATGAGTTACTATATATTTATATATATGAATACCCTAATTAGTAATAATTAATAAAAAAAGAAGCATAATTCCAATCATATGAAATCTATATTTAACATTTCATTTTAATATAAGCTAAATCAATACATACTTGTTCAAAATTTATTTATGCTAAATAATTACATGGATGCTTAGTGTTAGTTAACATATTTGTTGTACTGTCCAACTCTTTTTGTATACATCTCATAATAATCATGATATTGAAACAACTAGATTTGATATAGAAACTACTAGATTTGATATAATAATCATTGATAATTTCTCATCTTACATGTTAAACATGCAAGATACATGTTAAAAATGACAAAACTTATGATGTTTTCATTCAATCCAAGATAGTTATTTTTTAATTAATGAGAAAAGACATGTTTGTGTGTTTACCCATTTTGTTATCTAGTTTATGCAAAGAAATGTCATCCACAACCCAAATTCAACAGCTATTGCATTTGGAAATGTAAATAGGTGTACATCTTAAATGGAAGCATGTTTCAATATCATATATACTCCATGTTTCAATATCATATCCTTATTTCACAGTCTATAGGTCTAGCATACCTCATTTCACCTTCTATATGGGTTATGGAAAGAGCATATAATGATGTAGAGGGGAAGAGAGAGAGACATAGGGAGAGAGATGTACATTTGGAATGATTCACATATCCTCATTTCACATTCTATATGGTCTACATACTTTACATATCCTCATTTCATAGGTCCACATATGTTTTCCATGATTCACTTATCCTCATTTCACCTTCTATATGTATAATGTATCCTCATTTCACCTTCTATATGTATAACGTATCCCCATTTCACTTTCTACATGTATAACATATCCTCATTTCACCTTCTATATGTTTGACATTATTTTCTTACCCTCATTTCACCTTCTATATGTTTAACATGATTTTTCTATCATCATTTCATTGTCTATAGGTCTAGTATACCCTCATTTCACCTTCTCTATAGGTTATGGAAAGAGAAGAATGAGGTAGAAAGGAAGAGAGAGACATAGGGAGAGAGATGTACATTTGGCATGATTCACATATCCTCATTTCACCTTCTGTATGGTCTACATACTTTGCATATCCTCATTTCATAGGTCCACATGTTTTACATGATTCGCTTATACTCATTTCACCTTCTATATGTATAATGTATCCTCATTTCACCTTCTATATGTATAACATATCCTCATTTCACCTTCTACATGTATAATGTATCCTCATTTCACCTTCTATATGTTTGACATTATTTGCCTACCCTCATTTCACCTTCTATAGGTTTAACATGATTTTCCTATCATCATTTCATCATCTATAGGTCTAGTATACCCTTATTTCACCTTCTATATGGGTTATGGAAAGAGCAGAATGAGGTAGAGAGGAAGAGAGAGAGAGATAGGGAGAGAGATGTACATTTGGCATGATTCACAATCTTCATTTCACCTTCTATATGGTCTACATACTTTGCATATCCTCATTTTCCTCGCCTCTACATGTTTGACATGATTTGCTTATCCTCATTTCACCTTCTATATGTTTAACACGGTTTTCCTATCATCATTTCATTGTCTATAGGTCTAGGATATCCTCATTTCACCTTTTATATGGGTTATAAAAAGAGCAGAATAAGGTAGATATGAAGAGAGAGACATAGGGAGAGAGACTCATTTGCCGGCAATGTAGGGTCCACATCATATAACCTCTAGTGTCATGTGGCTATAAATTTTGAATTGGGAATGAGTTGTGCCCTTGATGTGTTCCAATGTTTGTGGGGGAGTAAACATTTTACCCTTGCAAATGATGAAGATGACTACATAGGGAGAGAGACACATTTGGAATGATTCGCATTTGTACCTAACTAACAATGCCAATAGGTCAGGGTGGGTGGATTTATGCTAGTGGAGGCCATGTTTCATTCCCCATGCATCCCAATCAAATTGGGCTACATTGTACCAGCAAAGTCTCTTAAGAGACCTAAGAGAAAAA
This sequence comes from Cunninghamia lanceolata, assembly GCA_027924645.1. NCBI lineage: Eukaryota > Viridiplantae > Streptophyta > Pinopsida > Cupressales > Cupressaceae > Cunninghamia > Cunninghamia lanceolata. The sequence goes on along the minus strand of BSBN01000237.1, from coordinate 16,874,132 downwards.
ACTTACCAAATTTTGATGGAGTAGTTCTTGGACTTCATGGCACCTACGAATGATCTATTTGGACCTATGACTAGATGTCAAGTCCCTCCACAATAACCTTTCTTAGTTTTGATGAACTCAACCTCGCTTGACCATGCCAACGACGGATGTGTTCTTGAAAAATGCTTTAGTGGCATTTAGTGTAAAGGTGCCAAGAGCCATATTTTGCATTTTTCACCTCGTGGGACCTAACTGATAGTACCGACAGGTTAGGGTGGGTGGGTTTATGCTAGTGGAGGCCCTGTTTCATTCCCAATGCATCCCAATCGAATTAGGCTATAGTGTATTGGCAAAGTCTCTTAAGAGACCTAAGAGCAAAAAATTGCTAGACTTTGACGGAGTAGTTCTCAGACTTCGTGGCACCTAGGAATGATCCATATGGACCTATTCTTAGATGTTAGGTTCCTCCACAATAACCTCTCTCGATTTTGACCAACTCAACATTGTTTGATCGTGCCAATGGCGGATGCATTCTTGAATAATGCCTCAATGGCATTTAGTATAAAGGTGTCAAGAGCCATATTTTGTGTTCTTCACCCTGTGGGGTCTAACTAACAATGCCAAAAGGATAGGATGGGTGTGTTTATGCTAATGGAGGCCCTATTTCATTCCCCATGCATCCCAATCGAATCGGGCTACAATGTACCGACAGAGTCTCTTAAGAGACCTAAGAGCAAAAAATTTCTAGACTTTGACAGAGTAGTTTTTAGACTTCATGGCACCTAGGAATGATCTGTTTGGACCTATAGTTGGATGTTAGATCCCTCCATAATAACCTCTCTCGATTTTGACCAACTCAACATCGTTTGACTATGCCAAGAGCCATATTTTGCATTCTTCACCCCATGGGGCCTAACTGATAGTGTCAAAAGGTCAGGGTGGGTGGGTTTATGCTAGTAGAGGCCATGTTTCATTCCCCATGTGTCCCAATCGAATTGGGCTATAGTGTACAACAAAGTCTCTTAAGAGACCTAAGTGCAAAAAAATGCTAGACTTTAACAGAGTAGTTCTTAGACTTTTTGGCACCTAAGAATGATCTGTTTAGACCTACGGCTAGATGTCAGGTCCCTCCACAATAACCTCTCTCAATTTTGACCAACTAAACATCGTTTGATCATGCAACCGGTGGATGCATTCTTGAAAAATGCCTTAGTGGCATTTAGTGTAAAGGTGCCAAGAGCCATATTTTGCGTTCTTCACCCCATGGGACCTAACTGATAGTGCTGATAGTTCAAGGTGGGTGGGTATATGCTAGTGGAAGCCCTATTTCATTCCCCATGTCTCCCAATCAAATCGGGCTACAGTGTACTGGCAAAGTCTCTTAAGAGACCTAAGAGTAAAAAATTGCCAGACATTGATGGAGTAGTTCTTGGACTTCATGGCACTTATGAATGATCTATTTGGATCTATGGCTGAATGTCAAGTCCCTCCACAATATGCTCTTTCAGTTTTGATCAACTCAACATCGTTTGACCGTGCCAACGACAGATGTATTCTTGAAAATGCTTTAATGACATTTAGTGTAAAGGTGTGAAGAGCCATATTTTGCGGTCTTCACCCCATGGGACTCAACTGATAGTGCTGATAGGTTAGGGTGGGTTGGTTTATGTTAGTGGAGACCCCATTTCATTCCCCATGCATCCCAATCAAATCGGGCTGCAGTGTATCGACAAAGTCTCTTAAGAGACCTAAGAGTAAAAAATTACTAGACTTTGACGGAGTAGTTATTGGAGTTAGTGGCACCTACAAATGATCCATTTGGACCTATAGATAGATGTCAAGTCCCTCCACAATAAACTCTCTTGGTTTTGACCAACTCAACATCATTTGACCATGCCAACAATGGATGCATTCTTGAAAAATACCTCAGTGGCATTTAGTGTAAAGGTGCCAAGAGCCATATTTTTTGTTCTTCACCCCATGGGACCTAATTGATAGCACCGACAAGTTAGGGTGGGTGGGTTTATGCTAGTGGAGGCCCTATTTCATTCCCCATGTGTCCCAATCAAATCAGGTTATAATGTACCAGCAAAGTCTCTTAAGAGACCTAAGAGCAAAAAATTATCAGACTTTGACAGAGTAGTTCTTAGACATTGTGGCACCTATGAATGATCTATTTAGAGCTTTGATTGGATATTAGATCCCTCTACAATAACCTCTCTCAATTTTAACCAACTCAACACCATTTGACTGTGCCAATGGCAGATGCATTCTTGGAAAATGCCTTGGTGTCATTTAGTTAAAGGTGTCAAGAGCCATATTTTGTGTTCTTCACCTTGTAGGGCCTAACTGATAGTGCCAATAGGTCATGCTGGGTAGGTTTATGCTAGTGGAGGCCCTATTTCATTCCCCATATGTCCCAATCGAATCAAGCTACAATGTATTGGCAAAGTCTCTTAAGAGACCTAAGAGCAAAAAATTTCCAGACTTTGACGGAGTAGTTCTCAAAATTTGTGGCACATACAAATGATATTTTTGGACATATGATTGGATGTTAGGTCTCTCCACAATAACCTCTCTTGTTTTTTACTAACTCAACATCGTTTGACCGTGCCAATGGTAGATGCATTCTTGAAAAATGCCTCAGTGGCATTTACTATAAGGTGCCAAGAGCCATATTTTGTGTTCTTCACCTTGTGGGACCTAACTGATAGTTCTAACAAGTAGGGTGGGTGGGTTTATGCTATTGAAATCCTTGTTTCATTCCCCATGTGTCCCAATCGAATCGGGCTATACTGTACCGGTAAAGTCTCTTAAGAGACCTAAGAGCAAAAAATTGCCAGACTTTGACAGCTTAGTTCTTAGACTTTGTGGCACATACGAATGATCCATTTGGACCTATGGCTGGATGTTAGGTCCCTCAACAATTACCTCTCTTAGTTTTGATGAACTCAATATCGTTTGACTGTGCCAACGATGGATGCATTTTTGAAAAATGCCTCACTGGCATTTATTGTAAAGGTGCCAAGAGCCATATTTCGCATTCTTCACCCTGTGGGGCCTAATTCCCAGCATCAATAGATTAGGGTGGTTGGGTTTATGCTAGTAGAGGATCTTTTTTGTTCCCCATGCATCCTAATCAAATCAGGCTACAGTGTACCATCAAAGTCTCTTAAGAGACCTAAGAGCAAAAAAATTGCCAAATTTTGATGGAGTAATTCTTAGACTTCGTGACACCTAGGAATGATCTATTTAGACCTACAACTAGATTCTAGGTCCCTCCACAATAACCTCTCTCAGTTTTGATCAACTCAACATCATTTGATCGTACCAACGGTGGATGCATTCTTGAAAAATGCCTTAGTGGCATTTAGTGTAAAGGTTCCAAGAGCCATATTTTGTGTTCTTCACCCCATGGGACCTAACCAATAGCACCAAAAGGTTAGGATAGGTGGGTTTATGCTATTGTAGGCCCTGTTTCATTATTCATACGTCCCAATCGAATCGGGCTACAGTGTACCAATAAAGTCTCTTAAGAGACCTAAGAGCAAAAAAATTCTAGACTTTGATGGAGTAGTTATCAAACTTTGTGGCACCTATGAATGATCTATTTGGACCTAAATTTGGATCTTAGGTCCCTCCACAATAACCTCTCTCAGTTTTGATCAACTCAACATCACTTGATCATGCCAACGATAGATGCATTCTTGAAAAATACCTCAGTGGCATTTGTTGTAAAGGTTTCAAGAGCCATATTTTGTGTTCTTCACCCTATGGGGCCTAACTAACAATGTTGACAAGTCAGGGTGGGTGGGTTTATGCTAGTGGAGGCCCTATTTTGTTCCCCATGTGTCCCAATCGAATCAGGTTATGGTGTACTGACAAAGTTTCTTAAGAGACCTAAGAGCAAACAATTGCCAGACTTTGACGGAGTAGTTCTCAAACTTCATGGCACCTATGAATGATTCATTTGGACCTACAGCTAGATGTCAAGTCCCTCCACAATAACTTCTCTCTATTTTGATCAACGTAACATCATTTGACCATGCCAACGACGAATGCATTCTTGAAAAATGCCTTAGTGGCATTTAGTATAAAGGTGCAAAGAGCCATATTTTTCATTCTTCACCCTATGGGACCTAAATGACAATTCCAATAGGTCATGGTGGGTGGTTTTATGCTATTGGAGGCCTTGTTTCATCCCCCATGTGTCTGAAGCGAATCGGGCTATAGTGTATCGACAAAATCTCTTAAGAGACCTAAGAGCAAAAAATTGCTAGACTTTGACAGAGTAGTTCTTGGACTTCGTGGTACCTATGAATGATTCATTTGGATCTACATCTATATGTCAAGTCCCTTCACAATAACCTCTCTCAGTTTTTACCAACTCAACATCATTTGACCATGTCAACAACGGATGTATTCTTGAAAAATGCCTCAGTGGCATTTATTGTAAAGGTGCCAAGAGCCATATTTTGTGTTCTTCACCCCATGGGACCTAACTGACAGCATCGAAAGGTTAGGGTGGGTGTTTTTTTTTCTATTGGAGGCCTTGTTTCATTCCCCATGTGTCCCAATCGAATCGGGTTATAGTGTACTGAAAAAGTCTCTTAAGAGACCTAAGAGCAAAAAATTGCCAAACTTTGACGAAGTAGTTCTCAGACTTTGTGACACCTACGAATGATTTGTTTGGACCTACGTCTAGATGTAACATCCCTCCACATTAACCTCTTTAGTTCTGACCAACTTAACATCGTTTGATCATGCCAATGACGGAGGCAACTAGGAATGTCTCATTTGTGCATATAGTTGGATGTTGGATGTTGGGTTTACTCATAACACAACAATGGTGTAGGTAGAATAAAATTGCTCAATTCAATCCATTCAATGGGTTTAAAGGCTTATTTAATGGTTTTGAGTATGATTCAAGGTAGTTTTCTCAAGTTTTTCACTAAAATCCCATGAGGAAGGCCTCAATTGAAGCCTGGGGTTTGGTTTTCAAGGGAAACTCACCAAACCCCAGGGAGGGTTAGTCATTAGATCATCAAGGAAAGAATTTTAAGGATACCATGAGGGTGTCATGAGTGGAGGTTAATCTTGTTGAGCATCCAAAACCCTTAATATCCCTGTCAAAAGCATGCAAAAATTATGACATTCCTAAGTTTGTAGCAACAACAAGAAGATGTCTTTTTCAAAAGCAAAGACCCTATTTTTCATAGGGGGACTTAAGATACCTTCCCATGGATTTAATCCAACACTTGAATAGGAAAGTAGTTGCAAATGTTTAAAGAGCTTCAAGGATTTTAATAGGTTTTGGGACTGATTTGAAGAGGTTTTTGGGACTGATTTGAAGAGATATACTAGTTTATTGTTAAATTATTCATGACATCAAATCACTACATATATAAACTAATAAAGGATCAAAACTCATATATATGCTTTAATATTAACATAAAATATAAAACATAATGAAAAAACACACCTTAAAGAGTGCTACTAAAATCACATGAAATGGTTATCAATTCTTAGCATCAAATGTGAAGAAACACTAGGAGGATTTGTAAGATGGAACCTTTGTCATTCAAAGTCATAGTAACATTATGATATTATGGTCATAATCTCCTCATAGGATATACAAAATATACACATATACAAATCTGAAATATAAAAAATATACAAAATATCCTCAAAATGTCTCCACAATGGAAGTTAAATACTTTAACCACTGATATCAATCCCTTGAATACAATAGCTTTATAGTCCAAAACACTTGCATTTATAATTTAAAAATTTGTTAAACAAAGTAAACACCATCAACTACAACTAACTTAATATTTTTATAAGAAGTTTGATGAAAGATTAAGAAACACTAAGTTTAGAATTCTATCTTATATGTTACCTTAAGAATTATATCGAATGTCTCCAAAATGAAAGCTAAATGTTTTAACCACTAATCTTAGTCCCTTGAATGTACAATAGCTCTATTCTCTAAAACACCTGCATTTATATATTAAAATTTGTCAAGCAAAAAAAACTTTAACCTACTATTAACTCAGCAATGGTGGATGTATTTCCATTGTAACCACGAGTTATACTCAAAACACAGTCATGGTCTAGGAAGAATACACAAAATGTTGTTTCCAACCACATAAGTAGATCTAAGTATTCCAACCCTGTGTGAAATACATATGAACTTATAATGAGCTAAAAAATTGTTAAGCAAAGTAAACACTATCAACTGCAACTAACTTAAAATAATTTGTAATAAGAAGTTTGATGGAAGATTAAGAAACACTAAGTTTAGAATTCTATCTTATATGTCACCTTTGGAATTATATCAAATGTCTCCAAAATGAAAGATAAATTCTTTAACCACTAGTATCAGCCCCTTGATTGTACAATAGATCTATTCTCCAAAACACCTGCATTTATATTAAAATTTTTCAAGCAAAAAAACATTAACCTATTATTAACTCAGTAATGGTGGATGTATTTCCATCGTAACCACAAGTCATACTCAAAACACAGTCATGGTCTATGTAGAATAAACAAAATTTTGTTTCCAGTCGCATAAGTAGATATAAGTACTCCAATCTTGTGTGAAATACACATGCATTTATTACTCACATCAATGATCATGCAACATCATGTATGCACTATCCTAAGCTCACCTTTGTCTCACCTCATGTCACCTTAGTTACTTTGTAGCCAATAGCATAACATTCCACTAAGATCACTGAAATGTAGGGATATAGAATGGCATAAGGTAGCTAACATAAGGTTTGTTCAAGAGCATACAAAGACCTCTGTCATGACCTAACAAAGATCTAAGGTCTTAACAGTCCATCACTACCTTACTAGATTTGTTACTAATATTCTATAGATTTGTTATTAATATACTATAGATTTGAGAAGGAAATACAATCAAGGAGGTCCTACATGCTCAAAATGCCTTCATTTTCTATGCTGTCCTCTTATGAGTCAATTTGGCATCCATTTATGTTTACTTGGTTTGTATTGATTGACATGGTGCTTCATTTTTTCATCATGGTTGCATGAAGTTTTGAGTATGATAAGAGAATGTTCTTGAAGACTTCTATGGCACATTTGACATGATTTTGACTATACCTCTTGATGATTTTGAGTAAGGTAGGGGAGTTCTAAACCGTTGTTCCAAATATTATAAGTCTTTTTATAGCTGATACGAAGGATATTCTTAGTCATGGGGCATAGGTTTTTATTCTCCATTCATAATCTTTGATTTGTCCGTAAAGATCATTGGTGTTTGTTCTTTATATATCTAGTTTTCAAACTAACACTCTTCTCTTAAGTGTTTTGTAGGGTGGCCATGAGGAGTTTAGGAAATTTAGGATTGTCATACATAGTCATACACTATCATGCATAGTCCAACATGTAACGCCCCACATGACCACCTTAGAGAACAACACATCTATGCTATGCAAAATGGAATAATAATTTTTTTTTTTTAAATGAATAAAATAACACATTACTACACATCATTAACTATCAACTTGTTACTCTAAGATTTTCATGGGAGCATTACTTAACAAAACAATTAACATAATCTAACACACATCATAAATTAACATCAGTAGATCATTCTAAATCTATTGCATTAAATCAATAAACATTTACATTTCCATAACATCAGATAAGTAATCATCAGGATCTAGTACATAGTTACAATTTCTTCTCACATATGAGTACATCTTTACATTGTTACTTAACACCTTCTGAATACATACATTATAAATCAATTGATACATAGACAAGAACATGAATACAAATCACTTACTTCATACCTGGTACAAGATCTGACGGCTGATACACAAGATACAACATCCTCGCACACGAACAATAGCAAAGGGAAAACCAATGGATAAAAGCTCTTCCACCCGACCATGTGGAACCCTGAGGTCCACCCCCCGAGCTAGGAGTTAACATAAGGTCCCCACTACAACATACAGTCAGGTAGATAGTAGACTATAAGAACAAGACAAGACATAACAACACAAGTCAATATCATAACTTAACAACACTTCCAGAGGCAAGCACATAACGAATGGGGAGAGTACAACTAGGGAATGCTAGGCTACAGTAGGGAGGAGTGTCATCACATGGCTTGTCATGGGTTGTCCTGGCAAGCCTTCCTAGGCCCCGGCCCCCATCTTGGGTTGTCCTAGCAACCTCTCCCAACTCCCGGCCACCATACAACGCTCATGCGGAATCAACATACCTTTCATGAGGACAAGGTAGTTGGTCTTGCCATTCCAGGCCTTCTCATCTCATCTCAAGCCTAAACAAGCACTTGAGCCATGAGTGAGGCATCCACTTATCTTGTTTAGTGTGATTAGCTACCCAACCCCCTAATTCATTAATTAGGTTATCACTGAATTAACAAACTCCCACATGGGTTGTCCTGGACGCCACTTTGGGCTCCGGCCCCCATTGAGAGCCACTCCCCTACCTGCAACTAGAAAACCCTACTCAACAAGCACAACAAACATCATCATGACAACGATGATACATGAACCATGCAAGGCATTTAACCATCTTGTATAACAATTATCCTGATATGAACACGTATATGTAACACTGCAAGGCATTCACCATCTTGCATATCAACTTAATTATAAGTACATACTCTCAAACATTTTTCATAGCTTCCAAGTGAAGCAATCCAAAAATCACATAATCCTTTTACATTTCCTGATGCCTCCCCATTCACAAAATCCAATTCAAAAATCCATTACAAAATAAATACAATTAAATGGTGAAGAAATCATCCACAAGGGAATTACTACCACCCCAAGGTACATTCACAAATTAGATCATGCATCATTCACGTTACCCTTTGCCTCATACATGACTAGAGACAACATAACATCATATATTTAATACACATAAAAACACTATACTTGAAAACCAATCACGTTATCCTATGCCTCTGGACTGACAACCTAACAACTTGCACAGTGGACCCCATTACATCCAACAATCTCATAACAATGTTAATAAACCCACTATCGAGACTATTTAACCAAACTTCAATTAACAAAACCTTCATAATGATGTTGTAATAAGATTGTTACCAGAATTAAATTAATCAACAATAATCGTAACAATTTAAATTAAACTTTGTAATTAATATCACCTACTTTTCTTTATAGTTCAATGAATTAAATCTAATAACTTAACTAAAATATTAATCTACATTTGATTTTGCACTTTTAAAACTAACAATCATATAAATTATGCAATTTCTCATTAGACTTCACCCATACATTTTTCGGACAGCTTGGAGATGGCAACAATATCATTTAAACTAATAATAACAATAATATTATTAAACAATAATAATAATAATAATAATAATAATAGTAATAATAATAATAATAATAATACAACCTTAAATCATTCAATAGCAAATATTTTCATCCAAAGAGAAGAAAATTGTTATTTTTATTTAATTAGGGCTTTTATTTGATAGTCACCCTTGGCTGTCAAATAACTTATTTTTATGACAGTTATCTATTCAGTAATGTCTTTTAAAATACTATATATAACCCAAATATAAGAAAAAACTATATATCCTCATAATCCTATATAAATTTTGATGGATTGATTAGATCTCTCCTTTCATATACTACAGTCATTTTAAATATCTTAGTTGTATTTTACAGCTAAAATGTCTAATTACAACCAAAATAAATTTCTATACTAACACTGAAAATTCTTATTGACTGACAAATCTAATTTTTGAACATTTTATATGGACTATTCATTAGAAGATGCAAATTAGCCCATAGAATAATCATTGCACCCATTTCCTGAAGGCGTCTACTAGCCAGCGTTTCAAACAAAATAATAAAGTATATTTAATCTTTTAAAGTTATTCATGAATAGGCAAATTATAATGAAGGCAGTTTGATAAGTCTTCAAATAAAATTGTTAAATCAGTTTATAATACTGAGTATAACCATAAACATTGAAGCCTGATAATGATGATAGCTATAAACAATTACAGGAAGAAAACACGAGGAAAGCAACCTTGACAACTTTTTAATAAAACAATTGGCAGGTTAAAATGATGCACGGCCCCAGGAGGTTAGAGGATAAGGTTTGTATATACTTCAATCATATTAGCAACCCGGAAAGCATTGTAACTAGTGTGCATGATCGACTCTTTTACCCGCACTGGTGACCTTGAAGACACCCTAAATTTATCATTGAGAAACCTGTTAAATCTGTGTTGGCTGAACGATGTGTTCCCTTAGTGCCTGTCGATCACATATGAATATAGGCTTAGGAATATTTTCAACGCCACTGCTTGATTGCACAAACAAACTGCTATGCAAACAAGTGATGACTGAAAGGTAATCACAAAATGGATTTGTTGAGAAGGGTTTAGAATTTATAAACAAGGGCAATCCTTTTGTTTGCTGATCCCGCTCCATTTAGTTCACTTCAAATCTTGTTAATATACTCACTTAAGTTATTTAGTTTTGACTATTTTCCCATCATTGTGACTGAACATTGCAGTCTTAGCCTGGAGGCTTGGAAATTCCTGAATCACAGAGACCATCCGATGCTACAATATCAGTCATTTCACATCCTTATCATGGGCAAGGCTAAAAGGCCCCTCTAAGAGAGGACACTATTCAGAAACTAAACTGATAAATGAGTGCTATGCCCTGTCATGGCGGCATCATGGCAGTCTACATTGATTTGGAGAATGACACAATTTTCATTCACATAGCCAAATTCATATATAAAAAGAAATAACCCCTTGGCCGAGAATGCCCTAATATTGACACAGCAGTCTAGATGCATATGTGACCAACACCCAAAAGCCCCAAAGATCGACACATCCACCTACAAAATTATTATAGAGTTTGAATTCAATAACCAAATGTCTCAGTTGCTTGCTACTACTAGAAACCTGAGAGAGGCTTCAGATGCTCGTAATAGGTGCCAAAATTAGAATCAAATCAAATTAAAGATGGTATTATGATCTAGTCAGTTAGAAGGAATGTTGAATTTTACAACCTTTGGTTGTACGCTCCCTGTGCGTGCCAGAATGAAAGCTTTGGAACGGGTTCTGAACTTGTGCAGGTAAACGATTGAGTATGAAGGACTGCCTCAATTAACAATGACAAGGAGAGTTAGTGGATTCATACGGTCCAGTAGAAATTGGTCTAATATTGACTTATGGGCGAGAGCTAATTATGTTAAGGATCACGAACTGTCTAACCAAAATACTTCAAGGAGGCGATTCAATGAATGCATTCAATTTCAGAGACACACAAACACAACAATCAACAGAAAGACAAATCAAGGCATGAACATACATCTAGTTTCATATTTAGAGATTAAAAAAAAATCTGAAAGAAAATGGAACCTGGATTCTCCGCTTTTAGAATTCGATGTTGGGATCTCTCTTACAGCTGTCAAAACTAGCCTTCCAATCCCCGTTTTTTCCTCCCCTCCTCTCCTTCTCTCTGCTTATTATATAGAATTCCCTACCCTAATTGCTTGTACCCACCTTATTAGGGGATATAAACACAATCCAATGCCAACCGTCAATGAAAATACAGCCTACATTCTTTTAATTTTTTTTTAATAACATTACAATATAACCCCTATTCTTTTATTTACTCAAGGATAACTTACATTTAATATATTACAACTTATAATTTTTTACTTTATTTAATTTATTATTTTATAGATATTTGGTATATAACAACTCATAAATATATATTACTTTATTGAATCATTTATTTACTTGGCCACATATATATACTTTCTTGTTTATTTTATTAATTATAAAACAATTCCATAACTTATAATGCCCCTTTATAACTAATTTATCTCCTTTATTATTTATTTTTATTTATTTAATATTTAATATATATATTTGTTATATAACAACTAATGATTATTAATGAATCTATTTGATAATCATTAATCAAATTTATCTATTTATATACCACAATTAACCAATCATAATCATGCAATTACTCGACCATCAAGCATGTAGAGAAAGCAAGACGACAACCCATGGAGAGAAACGAATCTGAGAACAATGACTAGATGCATAACTGAAGACTTATCCTCTACAAGGATGATGGATGACTGGGGAACCTTATGTTAACTCTGATCGACAATTCCATTGGCTAGGGCACGCTCAGACCTGCTAGTTCAGGTGGAGTCGATGCCTAGTACCTGCATCCTGCAGCAAACTTCAAGGTTAAACACATATATATACAAACATGAAGTCATGCACATAGTAAATAGAAATCGCAACATGGCAGGGTACTCGGACACGAGTAATGCGACACCGTTCTGTTCACATAAATACATCAACAATTAAGTATACAGTTGTCTATAGAATAATCAATAACAATACGATCTAGTATAACAATCATTGTTAAAGCATCATAACCCTAATTAAATTTCACATTAAACTCAGAAATAACATTAATCCATTATATCAAATATGTCCATCAAACTATGAAACATAGAATATCAATAATCCAATATCATCAATCGTCATCATAGAAATAGGTCCATAACAACTCAACGTAATAACAAAGAATCCCACATCATGATATCTAACCCTACTAGGAATACTATCGGTCTGACAAAAGCAAGGTGAGGGGCACTACACAACATAAACAAGGAAGCATAGACAAGGGAATTTTGTCAAATGTTGTAGTTGCAACTGCGCTGTGAGACATGTATGCAAAATGGGGAAGCATAGACAAGGAACATGAATTATTTGACATAACACCTTAAAGAAATGTGGTCTGATGGAATGCCATGATTGTAAGATATGAACAAATTGAATTTGTTGAAAAAGGCTTTAGACACTTTCAAGCAAATACAATGGCATGCATAAAGCTAAATTCCACAACATTTGCTAGCATCCTCCCTATATGTACCAAAATGGGATCTTTGGAATAGGGTATGGACATCCATCAAAGAATGAAGGATATGGGAATTCTATCAGATGTTGTAGTTGCAATTGCCCTAGGAGACATGAATGCAAAGTGTGGAAGCATAGAAAAGGCACATGAACTGTTCGACATAATACCTCAAAGAAATGTGGTCTTAGGATATGAATAAAATGGATTTGTTGAAAAAGTCTTTAGAAACTTTCAAGAAAATGCAATTGGCAGGTGTAAAGCCAAATTCCACAACCTTTTCTAGCATCCTCCCTGTATGTGCCAAAATGGGATCTTTCAAATAGGGTATGGACATCCATCAAAGCATGAAGGATATGAGAATTTTGTCAAATGTTGTAGTTGCAACTGCCCTAGGAGACATGAATGCAAAGTGCGGAAGCATAGACAAGGCACATGAACTTTTTAGTGGAATACCTCAAAGAAATGTGGTCTAAGAAATTCCATGATTGCAAGATATGAACAAAATGGATTTGTTGAAAATGGCTTTAGACACTTTCAAGCAAATGCAATTGGTGGGTGTAAAGACAAATTCTAGAACCTTTGCCAGCATTCTCCCTGAATGTGCCAAAATGGGATCTTTGGAACAGGGTATGGACATCCATCAAAGTATGAAAGATATGTGAATTTTGTTAGATGTTGTAGTTGAAATTGCCTTGTGAGACATGTATGCAAAATGTGGAAGCATAGACAAGGAATATGAAATGTTTGACATAGCACCTCAAATAAATGTGGTCTCATGGAATGCCATGATTGTAGGATATGTACATAATGGATTTTTTGAAAAGATTTTAGACACTTTCAAGCAAATTTAATTGGTAGGTGTAAATAATGAAGGATATGAGAATTTTGTTAGATGTTGTAGTTGCATTTACCTTGTGAGACATGTATGAAAAATGTGGAAGCATAGACAAGGCACATGAATTGTTTGATAGAACACATCAAAGAGATGCCATCTCATGGAATGTCTTGATTTCATGATATGCACAAAATAAATTTAGAGATTAGTATGTACAAAAATCTAGAAAGAAAAATATTTTAAGAAACCCAAATGCACACTAAAATTTGTACCTCCCATCTACGATGTCATGCAAGATAACCTCATTAACAATCTTGTATAGTCAAAAGCATGCATTATAGTTAAAGAAACAAGATTTTTAATAAAACAATTCTAAAAAATAGAAAAAATAAGAACAAGTTAAGATAAAATTGTCATACATGTCTCATTTAGAAGTTTACATGCTAGTCAAACGTACCTGAGGGGTCATCTCTTACCTTTAGAGTATCCAATATTGCTTCATGATCAACAATACTAATTTCCATAGTTGTTTTATTTTTGGATTTGCATGATTCTTTAGTAACTTAATGTTTGTTGCTACAACTAGGTGTGAATACACGAATATGTTTTTGTGCTTCTCAAAGTCTTCAAATGTAGGGATGCCATTCTTTCTAATCATATATGTTCACAACCAAGTCCTAGCAATAACAACTGATCCTATAGGATATGTGAACCCATCATCATCTATTGCAGGTCATGTTAGCTTTTGTTTTTCTTGTACACATCGTTCCAACCAATAGTATGATCTCTCTTCAATTCCATGTGGTGCAACAACTGCATAAACATGACTTGGTTATGCGAGGTCTAAAAGATGCTCATAGTCAAATGAACCTTCCATGTCATTGATTAAAGATGAATGACCTTGAGATAAAGGGTTTAAATATCATGGAATCCATGCATCTACCCACTCACTTGACTCACAATTATTCTAATCACATTTAATATAACTCTAACAAAAATAAGTTAATTCTCGTGTCCAAATAGTCCATGCACTTGCATTTGATCCTTGAAATGAATGCATTTTTGACGATTAATTGATTCTCTAACAATCCAATTTCTCTTTCACTATCCCCTCATCAACCAACCAAAAGAACTTGTGTAGTTTTGAATCAAAAGCCACTCCTTGTGATAATGCATAATTACACCACTTAAAAATATAATCTGCATCATTGAATGTAGCACCACCTCTAATCTTTTGTTGTTCTTTAAAAAGAGTTCTCTTCATGCGTACACCTACTCCATCATTTTCCCCTTTTCCGTGCCCAACTTCAAAAAAATTCAAATATGAGGCATACCCTTCTTTGCATGCATTCTGTTCAACCAATAGAACATATGAGCACTCTTGAATTGACTGCTGCAATTATCTAACCAAATGAGATGTTGATCTATTCTAATATCTTTTTCTTGCAAGAACCTATAAAATTATTGAAAACAATATTGCACATACTCTAATGAATGAGATTGATCATCACTCATGTAAAAATGGTATTCTTCGACAGCATGTCTATATGTGATGTGAACAAAAATGGCAATCTGAATAGAATTGTAGTACTAGGGTTGCACTTCATTTTGTGGTTACAATGTGTAGTTTTGTACAAAATCAACTACAGAGACAATAGTTCCAATTGGGAAAAAGTCTTTACACATCATGAACTGTTGATCTAACCATCGAGACCTGTGGCTGTGTCTGACATACTTGTAAAAAAGATTTTTAAGTAGCAATACTAACCTCTCTTACAACCAACTCACATCTAGAACCTTCACCTCCACTTTTCAAATTGTATTTCACTGTCTCATATCTCTTTTTCTCAACCATTTGCTTTTCAAAATCAAGCTCATTACCCTCATAAATACATGATATATACTTTGATAACCCACCACATTGTAAACACTTTTCATTTAGACAACCATTCTTGTAGAAAATACAACCATTATCTCCAATGCATAGAAATAAATCTAATAAGTCCCTAGATGACTTTGTTAATTGAATTACACCACACTCCTATAACATTTTGTTAGTGTGTAAAGTAGAACGAATATAACATAATAATTCATGATACATAGAAAACTCTACATGGTATTTGCAACAACATGTATTATGAATTTTAAGAGGAACACAATAAAATGGCTTACAAGATTCAAATGCTCTTTGTGAGATTGTCATACCTGGGTGTGTTTCACAATATTGTTTGTACAATGTTGTTTGGCTACATTCCAAGTAATGTTTAGGATGTGGTGTGCGGTCTTTATCACTAATTCTTAACTTTAAAACATCTTTTACATTTAGTGATACCATAGAGTTAGTGTGCTAAAATCATTCAATTTCATCCTTTGTGCTATTGTTTAGCTTTTTATCAACTTGTGAAAGCCTACTACTGAAAGCCCAAGTATCATTTCCAAGAGGACTATCTGGTCTTAATCTTAATGCTAGTGCTTTTGACAATGTTTTACGATTCAATCTTAAGTCAACACAAGTTTTCCTCATTAATTGATCCTTTCTTAATTGTTTGCTCACTATTGAGGTTGTTATTACTCTATGAGCAGCTCTTTTATCTTTCTCCTTGCTAGTCTTTCCAATAGAATTGAGTGCATTGAAAAGGATTCTAACAATAATTTTATTCTGATTGGACACTTTGTTTACCTGAAACTTTAATTTCTTTAGTAAAGGTCTCATTTTGTACATCTTTAGTAATTGCACAAAAAGTTGGTATTGTTTAGTTAATGTTTTATTCTCAACTTGTATTCATTGAAAAGTTTTGAAGCCCACAACCGAACTGTTCGTGATGACCTATTACCTTCAAGTTTTTCCATTATGTTCTCATCAATTTCAAGTAACCATTTTAGGGTTCTTGGATGTTTTACAGTTTCATCATGCTCATTCTCTTCTTAGCAAATATAATTTGGAAATACATTGATCTTCATTGTTTCATCTATGTTATCAACTTCATCAATTTTATCAACAAGTGGATTATGGAGTGCAAATTCAACATCATGAGGTTCATATCCATAATCTTCAAGCAAATATCTATGTTTTTCTTCTTCTTTGTCCATGATATTTCTCTTATCAATAGGTGTTTCATAACATTTTGTAATATTTTCATTTGCAATATCATGGTCAATTTCATTCTTATCTAACATTTCATTATATTCAACATTAACACCTTCAATTTGCATGTCATTAGATGGTAAAGAAGAAGATTCACCTTGATGAGCATCCACCAAACCTGATCTTCCAATCCTCTTCCTTGCTCTATCATTTTCCCTAATTGCTTCAATTTCCTCCAATGTAACTTTCCTCCTTTTTTCTTTACAACGACTATTGCTCCCCATTAGGGGAACAAAAATATCACCCTAATGATTGAAACAAGCAAACTTTATGTCCAAAAGTGTACAAAAGTGTTTTTGACTGTAACGCGTCGAGATCATGGGTTTTTCGACAACAGATGGTCTATGGGCACCATTGTTGGGCCCAACAATATTTTTTTGCCTTTTTTGGATTTTAGATAATGGATATTTGTTGCTTAAAGCCCAATTCTTTGGGCAATAGATATCTAGGTAATGGATATCCATTCTAGAAAATGGATATCTATTCTAGAAAATGGATATCTATTCTAGAAAATGGATATCCATTCTATTTTTCCTATGTTATTCAATTGAGGCAAAGTATAAGAAGTGAAAGAGATCTAAATTGAGAAGTAACTTGGTGGGCCTTGTCGAAAAGATGAGGACTGAAGATAGAGTTATAGTTCCTATATTAGACTTTAGAGAGACTTTGGGAGAAACTAGAGGAGAAATGGATGAGAAAGGAGGAGTTGATGAAGTCATTAGGAGGCATGGCCCTTTGAATTAATCACTTAGTAAAGAAAATGGGGGTTCACATGTATTAGAAATCCATTTGCAATAAGGGTATTTAGTAGAAAGAGGTGCCAAAGAGTAAGGTGATTTTTGGTGACACAACCAACACTAGGTAAAGAGGAGGAATGGTTTCCCTATAAGAAATAGGTGATTGTTCCATGGAACAATGGAGCTGTGGCTCTAGATAATTGACTCTGAATAGTTGGAGAGTGAGATGCCGTGAATCGAGTATCATTGATTGATGAAAGATATTGGTTTGATGTTGATGTAGAAATTTTGAAAATATTTTTTTGAGGAGATCAATGATACTCTTTAGAATAATGACCTAATTAGATTATAACACTCAAGGATAAATAAGAAATAATGTGGTGAACAAAACCAAATGACTTATGTGTGGTTGAAAGAAGAGGATGTGATCTTCATTAAGGATTGGGAACTTTAGAAGTGATACCTGAAGAAGGAGATACATTGGAGGATTGTGATCTCTAGATCGTTCCCATAGAAGGAGCAACTAAGTTGAAGGAATAAATTTCCATGGAATGTGTCTATGGATTGCCATAGCCTTAGGAAGGAAATATTTCTAACTTCATAGTTAAAAACACATTTGTGAGAATGTGATAAGAGTTGAGTGGTGGCTCTAGGATTGTAGATATATGTTTTTCAGAAAAGAAGTTACATGAGTTGTTATAGGGTGTCATCTCGAGTGAAGATACTAAGTTCTTATGCCATGGTTAACATATAAATTAAGGAGTGAACATGTATATTATGGTAGTATCTTGGTATGAACTAAAAATCTAGAGGATGGATCTAGAAGAAGAACACCATTCCAAATGACTTTTGGAGGCATTGTCAAGGGTGTTGATGGCACACTAGAGATTTCAAGAGGCAAAGACATTAGTGTAACCTATGAAATGTTTATAGGGATCATATAGAATTGTTGCAAGTATGGGCCTAACCAGTGTTGTCATTGATGTCAAAATACTCCTATTGCATTAATTATAAGGATTGGATGAGCTGTATGCTGAGGATATTGAGAAAATTAGTCATATCAAGAATAGAGAAGAACAGTGAAGATAGTGAGGTAAAGATCCAAGATAAGATGAATATAAGAGGATGCGCTTCAAAGGGATTGTAGATATGTGTCTTAAGATGATCCAGTAAATATTTTAGAGGTCCGCATGAAGATCTGAAGAAGTTATGGCCACTTAAGTAAAATTGGTTTTGGCAAAAGTTCAGAGGTGATAGAGTGATACAGAAAGGTCCGGTGAGATCCAGAAATGAAATATCCTGTTCTGCGGATCTGGTGGAGTGTGTAGGAAGTCAATGTGAATTGACAACTCAATTGATTCATGGTTTGGAGGTTTGCAAGCATCTATTCCATTATGACAGTGATGATAGACTATGTTCTTGAGGTTCCGGATGAAAGAGAGAATGATTTCAGTAAACAGATGTAGTGCGGATGTTCTTGGTGATTCAGGAAAGCTTGTAGAGGTCTTTGGATCATGTCTAGTTCATTTTGGTGGTCCACATTGAAGTTTGAGCTCGCAATTGAAGAATTAATTTTGGATGATGGTGTTCTTCTCAAGTCAGGCCGACCGGATGAGTTACACATCCTGCGGATGATCTTGAAGATGTTATGTGAAGATTGGCATGTTCCTAGAAGAAGATTGAAGTCCTAGATCTATGTGGCCAACAGTGTGTTGATCCACATGAAGTCTTTTTTTA
Source organism: Cunninghamia lanceolata (assembly GCA_027924645.1). Classification (NCBI taxonomy): domain Eukaryota; kingdom Viridiplantae; phylum Streptophyta; class Pinopsida; order Cupressales; family Cupressaceae; genus Cunninghamia; species Cunninghamia lanceolata. The sequence continues at coordinate 16,854,749 of BSBN01000237.1, read as the reverse complement.
ATTAGTCATGATGTATTTATGTATTTTCTCTGTAATGTTTGCTGACTTAGATGATTATTCCTAAGTCAATGTCTTGTATAAATAAGGAATTGTAAAGTCATTTCAAAAGTAATATTGTGGAGATGAGAGTGAGGTAGAAAGGAGGAGAGTGAAAGGTAGAGCAGAAGTTTTTGAGCTTAAATGGAACTAACTCAAGCATGGTGAAGATGCTATTCTTCAGTTCAAATATGTAATACTTATTATTTTGTAGACAGTGTGTCTCCTGTAGGCAGTGGGCCTCTTGTGAGCAGTGTGCTTAGGTAGTGAGCCCTAATTGGCATGTGCCATTTTGTTCTTTCTATTCTTCTAATAGAGAATATAATCTTGGGTTAGTCACCCTGTGGTTTTTCCCTTAACCAGGTTTTCCACGTCAAAAATCTTGGTGTCATATGTGTTAATGTGTTTCTACTCTTGAATTGTTGCATTAAGTTTCCATGATTGATTTATCATAATACTATTGATTTAAGAAAAGGATTTAAGTGGTTAATTGCAAGAACATTTTGGACAACTGATTCACCCCCCCTCTTATTTGTTTGTCCTAAATCTAACAATTGGTATCAGAGCCAATTTCCTCTTAAAGAGCTCAACCACTTGAGGAGATCCAGGATGTCATCATACAAGATAGTCTGAGGTTTGATGGAACCAATTACACTCTTTGGAAAAGTGGCATGGAATGCCACTTGCAATGTATGGGAATATAGTATTGGATTATGGCCTCAAAGAAGTATGATCCCCCATAGAATGGTTTGTGCACCGTAGATGAAATCGGAGATGTTGAAAGCAATCTGTGGGCTAAAGAAGCTCTTCTAAGTGCCTTATCTGATTTAGAACTGACAAATGTTGTTGATCTAAAAATTGCATATGAGATTTGGCAAAAATTGGAACTTCTGCATGAAGGAGACAAGTATGTGAAATGTGCCAAGCTACAGAGTTTGAAAGGAAAATTTAAAAACTTGAAGATGAGAGAAGATGAAAATATCACTACATTTATGCCCAGAGTAAATGAGCTTGTTTGCAGCATTAGGTGTGCTGGTAGAATCTTGGATGAAGATGAGATTATTGGCAAAGTTCTCATATCCCTTCCTGATTCTTACAAATACAAGGTTGCTGCCATTGAAGAATTCAGAGCCCATTCAGGTGTCACAAGAGATCAATTGGTTGGTAAATTGGCTGCATTTGAATTGACCAAGTTTGGAGATGCCCCCCCAAGACTAAATCTGCATTTAAAGCTAGTGCCTCTGTAAAAGTCAAACAAAGGTTTGATCCAGGAGAGAACTCTTCAAGGAAACTATCATGGTATGAAAAAGAAAGAAAAGACCTAGAAGAAGATGAAGCAGAAACTACTCAACTTGAAGCCCTTATTGCAAAAAGACTGCCAAGAGGATCTAGTAAGTATGAAGGGAAATTGCCTTTTAAGTGTTTTAACTGCAATAAGATTGGTCATTTTGCCTCAAGGTGTCTGAAAAGATTTTCAAGGCCAAACTCTAACAGATCAAGGTTTCAAAACAAATGCTACTATGTTCAAGAAGATGATGATGATGAAGGAGTAATAGATGATGAATCAAAGACATGAAACAAATCCAGAAGTGACTAGGTGTTTATTGCCATCAAGGAAGAAGATCCAATGCCCTCTGAATCTGTCAATCATAAAATTATGGAAAAAGCTCTGGCTGCCCAAGTTAAAGAAAAGGATGATTGGGTCATTGATAGTGGATGCTCCCACCATATGACAAGTGACAAAAACAAGTTTATAGATTTGGAAAGGTATGAAGGAGGAGTGGTAAAATTTGGTGATAATTCTGCTGGCAGAATCAGAGGTAGAGGAACTATTTCTTTTGATGTAAAGAATAAAACTGGTAATGTATTGTATGTTGAAGGATTGAAGCACAATCTTCTCAGTGTTGGACAGTTAGTGGACAAAGGCTATGATCTTCGATTCAAAAATGGAAAATGCAAGACCTTTGAAAGTTTCAGAACAGAGATTGCATCCGGTACCCAGACTAAAGGTAACATCTTCCACTTGGTTGGTATTGGTAAAAGTTGTTTATTTGTCCAAATTGATTAGAGTTGGTTGTGACATAGAAGAATGTGTCATATAAATTTTGATAATATCATTAAAATAAGCAACACCTAGGTTGTAAGAGATCTTCCAAAACTGGTGAAACCTACTAATAGTATGTGCAAATAATGCCAGTTGTGTAAGCAGAGCAGAGTTACATTAAGAAGTAAGGAACAATCTTCTACCGGATTATTCGACTTAGTTCATACTGACTTATGTGGTCCGACAAGAATCAGGAGTGTGCAAGGTGATAGATACTTCATGCTATTAATTGATGACTACTCCCAGATGATGTGGGTAATTTTTCTAAAGGAGAAATCAGAGGCTCTTGAGAAATTCAAAATATTCAAGGCTATGGTAGAGAATGAAACCGGATTGAACATAAAATGTCTAAGGTCTAATAGAGGTGGAGAATTCACATCTGGTGAGTTCATAGAATTCTGTGAGAAGCATGGAATAAGAAGATAATTGTTTGCTTCTAGGACTCCACAACAGAATGGAGTAGTGGAAAGAAAGAACTGGACCATCCAAGAAGCATCTAGAAGCATGATGATGGAAGCAAATGTTCCTTAGATCCACTGGAGAGAAGCTATAAGCACTACAGTCTACACTCTTAATCAAGTTCAAATCAGAAGCAATACTGGTAAGACTCGTTATGAACTCTGGTTTGGCATCACTCCTACTATGAAGTATTTCAGAGTCTTTGGTAGCAAATGTTACATTGAAAGAGATGAAGATCTAGGCAAATTTGACGCTAGAAGTGATGAAGGAATATTCTTGGGTTATTCTACTCAAAGCAAAGCATACCGGTGCTATAACAAGAGATTGAGAAAGATTATAGAAAGTACAAATGTGAAGGTTGATGAAGGTATTGAAAAACCCTCAAGATTTTATGAATATGATAAAGATGATCAGAATGATGTTTTGATCCAAGGAGTCCAAGCCCCTTCTGAAGTACAGATTCAAACTAATCCGGTAAATCAGGAAGAAGAGATAAATTCAAATGAACCTGTTCAAGAATCAGAAGTGCAAGAAACTCCCAAAGTTCCCAGGTATGTAAGACTGAATCACTCTGAGGATTAGATCATAGGCGATAAAAGCAAATGTGTACAAACAAGAAGAAGGATTGCTCAAGATTCAGAAGAGTATTGTTTGATTTCAAAGATTGAACCTAAGATAGTGAATGAAGCTTGCAATGATGAATATTGGACTAAAGCAATGGAGTAAGAGCTGATGCAAATTGAGAAGAATCACACATGGGATCTTGTTCCCAAACCTAAAAACAATAATATGATTGGAACCAAATGGGTCTTCCAGAATAAACTGAATGAAGATGGTGAAGTAGTTAGAAACAAAGCTAGATTGGTCTGCAAAGGTTACTCCCAAGTAGAAGGAGTTGATTTTGAAGAAACTTTTGCTCCGGTGGCAAGAATTGAAGTAGTCAGATTGTTTCTTGCTTTTGCCGCCTTCAAGGATTTCAAAGTATATCAGATGGATGTCAAATCTGCCTTCCTAAATGGTGACTTGGAAGAAGAAGTATACATTGAGCAACCAGATGGATTTCAATTGTCTGATCATGGTGATATGGTCTGCAAGTTGAAGAAAGCACTGTATGGACTCAAGCAAGCCCTAAGAGCCTGGTATGAAAGATTGGATAAGTATCTTTTGAAGATTGGTTTCAACAAAGGTACTGCTGACAATAATTTGTACTTCAAAATTGATCATGAAAATATTTTGATTGTTGAAGTGTTTGTTGATGATATCATTTTAAGAGGAAGAGATAGTATGTGCAAAACTTTTGCAAATCAAATGAAAAGTGAATTTGAGATGTCCATGTTTGGGGAAATGAATTTCATGGGTCTGCAAATCACTCAAACAAAGAAAGGAATCTTCATTTCTCATACTAAATATGTGAAAGAATTGTTGAAGAAATTTGGGATGGAAGACTCAAAACTAATGAGTACTCCTATGGCAACGGGATGTAAATTGAGCAAAGATGATGACTCTCCTAAGGCTGATCAGAAAAAGTACAGGTCAATGATTGGAGGATTGTTGTATTTGACTCAAACTAGACCTGGCATTATGAATGTTGTTGGTCTTGTTGCTAGATTCCAAGCTGATCCTAGAGAATCTCATGTTATGGCAATCAAGAGGATTTTTATATATCTAAAAGGGATAGTTGAGTATGGTTTGTGGTATCCTAGAGATCATGATTTCTCTCTTCATGCAAATACATATGCGGATTGGGCAGGAGATGTGGATGACCGGAAGGGTACCAGTGGTGGAGCATTCTTTTTAGGGAAGAGATTGGTTTCTTGGCTAAGCAAGAAACAAGAGGCAATATCTTTATCCACTGTAGAAGTAGAATATATTACAACAGCAGGTAGTTGCACTCAAGTTTTGTGGATGAAGCAAATGCTAAGAGACATCAAAGTGGAGTATGAGGAACCTATCACAATCTTCTGTGATAATTCAAGTGCAATTAACATATCAAAGAATCCGGTGTTGCATTCAAAGACTAAACATATATCAATCAAGTTTCATTTTTTGAGAGAGCAAGTGAACAAGAATGAAGTTAGATTGGAGTTTGTGCCTTCCAAGGATCAGATTACAGATATTTTTACTAAACCTCTACCTAAGGACTCTTTTGAGTATCTCAGGGAGAAGTTAGGGGTTATTACCCCTCCGGTGATGCACTAAGGTGCACTAATGTGCATCAGTTCGGTGGATATCATAGTCATATCTTGTGATCTAGATTGATGATGGGGAGCTGCTACTCAGGGGGAGCAGCTGATATGATTTTGAAGTGGTGGAGTTACAAGTATGTGCCCTTTGCCATTGATGTCAAAGGGGGAGAGAAGACATGTGAAAAACAAGTGGTTGCTGATCAAAGGGGGAGTAGTAAAGGAAGAGAAGACATTTGAATGGTTGTTGCTGATAGGGGGAGTTGTATCAGTAAGGAGAAGTTCTTGTCTTGATGGTCAAAACAATTTTTCACATCATATGTTGCCATCAATGACAAAGGGGGAGATTGTTGCAAGTATGGGCCTAACCAGTGTTGTCATTGATGTCAACATACTCTTGCTGCATTAATGATAAGGATTAGATGAGCTGTATGCTGAGGATATTGAGAAAATTAGTCATATCAGGAACAGAGAAGAACAGTGAAGATAGTGAGGTAAAGATCCAAGATAAGATGAATATAAGAGGATGCGCTTCAAAGGCTTTGTAGATATGTGTCTTAAGATGATCTAGTAAAGATTTTAGAGGTCCACATGAAGATCTGAAGAAGTTATGGCCACTTAAGTAAAACTGGTTCTGGTAGAAGTTTAGAGGTGACAGATTGATACAGAAAGGTCCGGTGAGATCCGGAAATGAAATATCTTGTTCTGTGGATTTGGTGGAGTGTGTAGGAAGTCAATGTGAATTGACAACTCAATTGTATCGTGGTCTAGAGGTCCGCAAGCATCTATTCCATTATGACAGTGATGACATACTGTGTTGTTGAGGTTCCGGATGAAGGAGAGAATGATTTCAGTAAATAGATGTAGTGCAAATGTTCTTGGTGATTCAAGAAATCTTGTGGAGGTCTTTGGATCGTGTTCAGTTTGTTTTGGTGGTCCGCATTGAAGTTTGAGCTCGCAATTGAAGAATTACTTTTGGATGATGGTGTTCTTCTCAAGTCAGGCCAACTGGATGAGTTACACATCCTGTGGATGATCTTGAAGACGTTATGTGAAGATTGGCGTGTTCCTAGAAGAAGATTGAAGTCTCAGATCTGTGTGGCCGATAGTGTGTTGATCCGTGTGAAGTCTTTTTGTAATTAGTCATGATGTATTTATGTATTTGCTCTGTAATGTTTGCTGACTTAGATGATTATTCCTAAGTCGATGTCTTGTATAAATAAGGAATTGTAAAGTCATTTCAAAAGTAAGATTGTGGAGATGAGAGTATCGTAGAAAGGAGGAGAGCAAAAGGTAGAGCGGAAGTTTTTGAGCTTAAATAGAACTGATTCAAGCATGGTGAATATGCTATTCTTCAGTTCAAGTATGTAATTCTTATTATTTTGTAGACAATGTGTCTCCTATAGGTAGTGGCCCTCTTGTGAGCAGTGTTCTCGAGTAGTGAGCCCTAATTGGCATGTGCTATTTTATTCTTTCTATTCTTCTAACAGAGAATACAATCTTGGGTTAGTCACCCCGTGGTTTTTCCCTTAACCGGGTTTTCCATGTTAAAAATCTTGGTGTCATATGTGTTAATGTGTTTCTACTCTTGAATTGTTGCATCAAGTTTCCATGATTGATTTATCATTATATGGTTGATTTATGAAAAGGATTTAAGTGGTTAATTGCAAGAAAGTTTTGGACAACTGATTCACTCCCCCCCTCTTAGTTGTCTGTCCTAAATCTAACAAGAATATCATGTACAATATACATATGAAGTAATGCATCATGATACTTGGTATGGGTATGTGAGACTAGTAGAGTTGCTTGGTTGGAAGAGGCCAAGTGGTAAAAAAGAGGAATTTTACCAAGGTGTAGATGGACTAGAAATTCTATATTAGAGGATATTGACATAGTCTATGATGACACTTAAAAGGATAAAAGACTAGCATGGGAAATAGGTTGATAAATGATGTATGAACCAATAAAAAATAAAATCTATGAGGTTGTGGTCAACACACAATGGACATAGACCTATCAAATGATGGAATAGTAAGGGTAGGAAGGCAAGAGAGGTAACCAAAAATAGCCATAAGAAGAAGATGTAGATTGAAGGGAATAATGACATATTTTGTGCTTGTATATTTTTGGTGACACAACCAACATTAGGTAAAGAGGAGGAATAGTTTCCCTATAATAAACAAGTGATTGTTCGATGAAACAATGGAGTTGTGGTTAGATAATCAATTCTGAATAACTCCACAAATCCTTTTGCTAAAGGATAAGTCAAAATGTCATATGCCAAAGGATTATGAAATATTTTAGTAGTGTCATTTTTTGGTCGAACACTTTGTGCATGAGTATCAACATATCATTCTAGATTGTCAATCCTAGTAACGAGGTAGTTCAAATAACATGAAATATCATTCTCATCATGTCTCAAACTCACATGTGTATGCCTCGTGTCATATGTAACAATGGTGGAGGGTGTCAAAGATATATTATCAACTAATGTCACCTTATCCTCACATATACCAAGCAAAAATTGTAAAAGATCCTAATGTTGTTATTCATTCTTAAGTATGTCTATATCATGTGCAAGATGAGATATAGGAGGAGGTACTCCATAAGTACTTAAAGATATGACATGTGAAAGTATGAATGGATCCAAATGGGGGTCTATACTAATTTGGTATATCATACTAATGCATATAAAAGTTAATGGGATCTACTACAAATGGGCCACTGGAAGGAGAAGAAATAAAACCACAAGCAAAATATTGTCTAGGGCCAATAGTAAAGTGATCTATGAAAGCACATGACAATGCATGAAAGGATGTATGAGAAACATGACATGAATTAAATTAGTATTCAATGGTAAAAATTAATGTATCACTAAATGTTTGTATCAAAATATAGTCATCATGTATAGAAGAATAATTTGAAGATATCAATTATCTAGCATGTATCTTTACATCTTAATTACCACTAAATGACTCTAGCATATGTGTATTAAGAGAATATTCATCATAAATCACATAATCATGTAACAAAGAGTCATTAAGCTCATCATAAGAAGATAAAGAAATATCACTATGCTTATCACTAAACATATCATCAATAGACCATGAGCCACAAGATAGAGAAGATGGATCTATTGGAAACAAGGCAGATAACTAAGAGGGGGGGTGAATCAGTTATCTTAAAACTTTTCTTACTTTCACTTTCTTAACATTCAGTGCTATATCAAAACATGGAAGCATAAGAAAATATAAGAACTGAAATGAAATTAACACACATAACACAAGGATTTTTCCGTGCAAACCTTGTTAAGGGAAAAACTACGAGGTGACTAACCCAAGATTGTATTCTCTATTAAAAGAATAGAAGAGTACAAAATGGCACTTGCCAGTTAGGGCTCACTACCTGAGCACACTACTCACAAGAGGCTCACTACCTACTAGAGACTTACAGATAATACCAATGAGTTTGAACTAATGAACAACATCTACATATGCAAAAATTTCATTCCGGTTAGGTTTAGTATACTAATCTAGCACATTTCATTCTTATTCTTCTTAGTATCACTTTTCTGTCACATTCTGAGATTGGATTACTGTCTTCTCACTTTCCTCTGCTTTTCTTCACACTACTTCCAAAAATCCATTGCTTACACCTTCACAAGCTTGAATCCATTGGGTATATATATATATATATATCCGCATCAAGGATTTCCAACAACTTTCTAGTTGGCAACAAAAACACTTAGGATATTTGTAATTTACTATTCTGTCAGTTGAATCCATACTTGATTGATGATGCGCACCAAAAACTTAGGCATATAAGTCATTAATCATGTTGACCAACAATTTATAATGCCACAAATTTCTTGATCAACACCTTTTACACATCCGGATTGAAGTCTGATACTCTATCGGTCAGTTCTTCCTCTGTCTGCTTTGCCTGACTGGGACCCAACACTTAGATGCTCATAACTTTTTCATGCTTTATCATAAGAGGCTAAATCTCTAGAATACAATAGTCATGATACCCTTTTTGACTTGCCCAAGTCCGTAACTTACTAAGTTACACCATCTGAGAGATCTAGACCTGATTGTCAGACCAAGTTACATACTCTGTTCTTGTCCACCAGACAAAGACAATCTTTGTCTTGACTTCTGGTAAAGGCATATTATGTACTGCAGATGTATGGGATAGACTTTGTTTTCATTAATGACAACACTTATGAAGCCACACAGTGTCTCTTTCCAACAATCTCCCGCTTTGGCATTGATGGCAACACTTAGTGAAAAATGGCTAAGTGTCACAGTAACTCCCCATTTGCTTATGTTCTTACCAGAGCTCCCCCTTTGCTAGATTCCTCATTTTTCACTACTCTTCACACCCCCTTTGACATCAATGGTAAAGGGTTGAATCCACATACCAAAATTGTGCAAAAACTATTATATACATGGCCTCATATGTATATATAAATCATATGTTATACTTACATATACTTAAGTATATTTGCAAAGGTTGTCTTCAACTGTACAATCTCTATGGCCCAACTCCTCTTCATTCTATCCAAAATGGAGATGTATCCACTTAACAAAAATGCATATGCTTCTGCCCTCTTCAAATCTGTCAGATTACTGGTCTAGGCTGTACTTTGAGCATCTGTTAAAGCATCATCTAATACCTCTAACTTAGGGAGGATTATTCCCCTAGGTTCACCCATTCTATCCATTAGATGCCTCTTCTCCTTAACCAATTTCTTTACTTCATTTGTGATAACAACAGCTTGACATTCTTGGTTTACCAAAGAGATAGTAAGAGGATTAAACTTCTGAGACAGGTTTGTCAAATTTTCTTGTTCTTTTATCTTCTTCTCAATGTCCTATGTAACTCTAGGCCAAGATAAACAAAATTTATGTATATCTCCTCCATCTTTAAGAGCATTTTCAATGCTCTTTATGCCAATGTCTAAGGTTCTTCTGTCATTGTTAATTAGTCCTTGTACTTCACTGAATCTTTTTCCAAAGAACTCTTTCTGGACCTTAGTTTCTGCCAATTTTTCTAAAGATTCAAAATGAGAATTGATAGAGTTAACCAAGTTTTTCAAATTACCAGATGGAGAGGCAGATGCATCTTTCTGATATGCGGGCATGATCTTCTCTAGTATTTCAGATGCAGTATTCAGTAGTTCACTATCCTCCATATGAGATTTTAGAAGTTTTTCTTTTGCTTTGGCCTGAGAAAAAGATTTTATCTTCATTATCTAAACCAGAGAGAGAGAGTCAAGATTTAGTGGCCCTTGAATCAATTCAGGTTCATCCAGCTCCATCATTTCTTTGTCCAAGAAATTCTACACTGTCTCTGCAGTGTCTCTTGCTAGGGATTCAAACCTCTTCCCTTTATAGGTGTCTGGACTGGCTGGTTTGGATGTGTACACACCATCCTTTACTACTTGTTCTTCTTCCTCTTTTGCCTTATCTTCTTGATTCTTCTTTTCTTCTTTTCTTCCTTCCTCTACTTCTCCAGTGACCAGAAGATTTGTCTTGGTAATAGTGGGATCTGAAGGAGTGACATCCTTTTCCTTGTGAACTTCTTCTTCTAGAACCAAAGAGTCTAATGCCTCAGATGGCTCTTCATCAATTTTCATTAATCCTTTAACATCCTTGTCAGAGAATTCTTCATTAATTTATTTTAATCCTTCAACATCCATGGTAGAAGCCTCTTCATCTACTTCCTCTACAATGGGAAGAGTAAACTTGTTCAGGGCTTTCTAGAGAATTTCTTTTGTTTCATCAGGTATTTGATTAGTTTCTCCAAGCATGAGTTTATTCATTTGGGACTTGCTCTAAAAATCATCTTTACAATCCTTGAAAACCATGTCCATTTGTTTTGGAGTGATAGAAGGACATAGTTGTATCACTATCTGCTCCTGGATCTCTAAGTCTTGTTGATAACTGAGAGTGGGGGGTGAATCAGTTATCTTAATTACTTCAACTTTCTGTCCTTCTTTAACAATTAGTGCAGCATCAAATCATATAAGCAAACATAACCATGAAAATAGAAATAACATCAATACACATAACACAATGATTTTGACGTGGAAAACCTTGTTAAGGGAAAAACCATGAGGTGACTAACCCAAGATTGTATTCTCTGTTAAAAGAATAAGATAGTACAAAATGGTACTTGCCAATTAGGGCTCACTACCCGAGCACACTACTCACAAGATTCTCACTGCCTACAAGAGACTCATTGTCTACAAGGTACAAAGAAAGTAACAAGATACTTGAACTGATGAGAAGCATCCACATATGCTAAGGTTCAGTTCCAGTTAGGCTCAATATACTGATCTACTAGACTTCATTCTCCCTCTTCTTTAGTGCTGTTGTCCTGTCACATACCGGATCTGTATTACTACTTCCACTCTGCTTTCTACTTTTCTTCACACTCCACTTCACACCACACACACCTTCACATCTAAATTCATCTGGTATATATAACCGCACCAAGGGTTTTATCATCTTTCTAGTTGGCATCCGATACTCAATATTTTCCCAAACTTTGATCTGTCGGCTGAATCCTTGCATACTAAGTGATGTGTACCAAAGAGATACTTATAGAAGTCATCAGTCATGTTAGCTAACCATGAATGATCCCTCAAGAAACTTGATCACCATCAATTTCTCATCCAGATTAAGGTTTGATGCTTTACCGGTCAGTTCTTCCTCAGTCTGCTCTGCCAAACAGGAACCCAACACTTAGGTGCTCATATCTCTTTACTCTTTCATCACTAGAGGCTCAATCTCTAGAATGTATCAGTCATGGTACTCCTCTTGACTTCTCCAAGTCTGCACTTTACTGAGATACTTCCTCTGAGAGATTTGGACCTGATTGTCAGACCTTGCTGTATGCTCTGTTCTTGGTCACCAAACTAAAATACTCTTCAAACTAACTTCTGGTATAGACATACCATGTCATATGGATGTGTGGGATGGACTTTGTTGCCATTAATGACAACATTCATGAAGCCACATAGTGTCTCTTGCCAACAATCTCCCCCTTTGGCATTGATGGCAACACTTAGTGAAAAATGACTAAGTGTCACACTACACTCCCCCTTGGCTGATTCTTTGTTCTAAAGTACACTTTTTTGGAGCTCCCCCTTAGCTAGATTCCATATTTTTCACTGCTCCTCACTTCCCCTTTGACATCAATGGAAAAGGGTAGGATCCGCATACCAAAATTTCCAAAAACAATCTATACTTGGCTGCATAAATATATATACATAACATACTTACATATACTGAAGTATATCTGCAAAAGTTGTCTTCAACTGGACAAATTTTGTTGCCCAACTCTGCTTCATCCTGTCCAAAATTGAGATGTGACCACTCAACAGGAATGCAAAAGCTTTTGCCCTCTTTAGATCTTTTAGATCACTGGTTCAGGCTGTGGTTTGAGCATCAGTTAGGGCCTCATCCATGGCCTCTAACTTAGGGATAATTATCCCTCTAAGTTCACCCATCCTACTTATTATATTCTTCCTTTCCTTTTCAAGTTTCTTTAATTAATTTAGAATGGCAATAGTCTGACATTCCTGATTTATTATGGATGTGGTGAGAGGATCAAAATTTTGAGATACACTTGACAATTTATCCTCTTGCTCTTTCACTTTCTTCTCAATATCCTTTGTCACTTTAGACCAGGATAAGAAAAAATTATATATCTCTCCGCCATCTTTAAGAGCATTTTCTAAGCTCTTTATCTCAATATCCATAGTTCTCCTATCATTTGTTATTAGTCCTTGTACTTCAGAGAATCTCTTACCCAAAAATTCTTTCCGGACTTTCTCTTCTGTTGCTTTTTCTAAGGAGTCAAAATGTGTATTAATAGAATTAACAAGAGACTTTAGATTACCAGATGTGGAGGCTGAAGGATCCTTTTGAAAGGATGGCATGATTTTCTTTACCACCCTAGATGCAATTTCTATTAGCTCACAGTCTTCCATGTGAGACTTCAAAAGCTTTTCTTTTGCTTTGGCTTGAGCAAAAGATGCTACCTTCATTGTTTGGACTGGAGAAAGGGAATCAAAATTGAATGGTCCTTGAATTAGCTCTGGTTCATCTAATTCCATCATTTCTTTTGTCAGGAAGTCTTTGACTGCTTCTGCAGTGTCTCTTGCCGGAAACATAGTTTTCTTCCCTTCTGCAACCTTAGCACTGTCACTTGTGGTCTTCTCTATTTGACCTTCTTCTCTTCCCTTCACTTCTTCTCCTTGATTGATGCTCTCTTCTTTTCTTTCTTCTCCTTCAATTCTAGAGTCTGCAGGGGGATCTGGAAGAGAGGTGTCTACTTCTCCATGAACTTCCTCTTCTGGAACAGAGGAATCTAAGTCCTTAGCTTTCTCTTTACTTGTCTCCTTTGTCTCTTCTACAACTGTCTCAGTAGATTCTCCTTTGTCATCCATGGTAGAGGGTTCATCACCTAAGTCCTCCATAATAGGAAGATTGAATCTTTTAAAAGCATTCCGGAGGATATCTTCTGTTTCTTTAGCCACCTGATTAGTCTCTCTGAGCATAAGCTTTTTCATTCTAGCTTTGCTCTGGAACTCATCCTTGCAATCCTTGAAGATCATGTTCTTTTGCTAAGGAGTGATGGAAGGATAGATTTGGATAGAAATCTGCTCCTAGATTTCTAGGTCTTTTGCCATGGCATTGTTTTTCTCATTTCAAGTTCCTTTTCTAAGCTTTTGGGAATTAGAGATATAATTTCAATGAATGCTTTGTTATAAATGTTTAGATACTTGACTATGACATCTTGCAAACTCTTCTAGTTAGATTCATTAAATTCATCATAAAACTTAGTCATTAGTTTTAGGTTCCCATCCATAGTGATTGATTTGATGATATCATCAATGCAAAGAGTAGGTTTTTCAACAAATTCTTCTGCCTTTTCTTTCTTACCTTGACCGGTAGAGGGTTCACTAGATGTTTTCTTCTTCTTCTTCATTTCCTTGACTTCCTCATCGGTTTTAGTTTCTTCATCATCCTTCTGACTTGTATAGGATCTTGTTGCCTTTTTCTTTGTTCTCTTCTCTCCCTTTCTGATGTCTGGGATTCCAGTTTTGATGCCTTTTTTCTCTTAGAGGTGGCAGGTCCAGAGGTCTTGGAGGATGTGGTCTGGGAAGGGGCTTGCACTGGATCACTTTCCTTTTCTGCATCTTGTTTCTCTTTCTTTGGCTTTTCTAGTTTTTCTCTATTTGCATCAAGTGCTTCTTTTGAAATGCCATACCTTTTGGCAACATCCTCTACTTCTTTTCTCACTTTTCTTTTCATCTCCAGTTGTCTTAGCTCTACATGAATCTTCACACTCAACTCTTCAAAGGTTTCAAACCTTTCTGCCTCAAGGTCCTTGGGCTGACTCAACAGGTGTTGAATATGTAGCTCTAGAATTTTCTCATCAACTTCATACCCCATTGGCATGATCTAGACTATCCTTGGCTCCACTGCCTCCATTAGGCATTGATCAGTTCTACCATAAAGCATACTGTATCCTTATACTTTTCAACTAGAGATTGGGGGATTCTCTCTCTAGCTTGCATCATACTCTAAAAGTTTTTGAAGTAGCCCCAGAGTGATGTCTTCTGTGCCTTGGCATCACCAATTCCATGCAAATAATCTCTGATTTGAATGGCTACTGGTATGTCATTTTTACATATCCAACCACTGGATCTAGGAAGCTCATTCATAAAGTAAAAGAATAAACATAATATCAAGCCACCATATTTGAATGAATTCTTTTTATCTTTCTTTATTTTCTACAAATTCTCTAACAATTGATTCAGGAGAAGCTCACAAAGATCATAGTCGACATTTTCTCTTAGCATCTGATAAGTAGTGTAAATTGCAGTTCTAGGTACTAAATTTTCCCTGCTGGAGTGATATATCTTGTAACCAATTATCATGGAGGCAAACTTGATATCTGGATCAGTGATATCTTCTATTTTCATTACTCTCTTGTCAAATTTTGATCCGGTAGCCTCGCTTACAATCTGATTCTTGATAGATTTGAGAGTAGGTAATCCACCGGATGAGTACAAACTGGTTACCACCCTAATAACATATTTTGTGATCTTATATGGTCTATTTAACCACATGAAGTTGTCATGCACTATGTTCAAAACATACCAGACCCATTCATCTTCTATAAAACAGGGGAAATGGATGCAATGTCCAAAATGTTTTTCCTGGATAGCCTTCTACTAAGGTTTGAGTTCAAAAGAATCATCTATTAACTGATTATGATAGATATCCATTAGCTTGGATTCCCCAAATTCTCCAATGTTTGCATGTATGTAAACCCTAATATCTTCTACGTGTAGAACTCCATGCGGAATGCTAGAAAATGCGCCTAGGGGATCAACTTCTAGGGATTTGTAGGGATGTTTCTTGAATTTAGGGTGTGGCCTATCAGTGATCTTCACAACATTCAGAGTAGCCATCTTTCAAAAGATTTAGAGAGAGATTCAAGAGTGAAAAATACCTTTTACGCTTTTAGGGTTCACGAAATGAGCTGGATCGACTTGCTAGATAAATTGATTTCTGTGGTTGATCTTTGAGACATTTGAGACAATTTTGTTGCAGAGCTCCTTTCCTCTTCTTCTCGAATACAAATGTGCAAATGATGAACAAAAGAAGCCTTTTATTTCTACGCAAACCCTAATTCCATTCTGCAATAAATGCACAACTTAAGTTATTCCAGTTGCCTTGTTTTCCTTGTTCTGAGAGAGATCTTTTCAGATCACTGGGATGCACCTAGAATGATAACTTACAAAGTATCTTCCTTTCTCCAATCATTCCATCTAACCACAGATCCAAATATTTTAATTCTGAATTATACCAGATCTAACTGTGAAAGACCTATTTTTGTCGGATGATTGTCAAACTAGATTAATCTTGGATGATTAACCTTTTCAAACTCCTTGCAGATCTTTCATATCTTTACCAAGGGTAGTTTAGATGTTTCTTTGAGAGTCCTTTCAGTCCGCAACTTCCCATGTGCCAATTTTAGGCACCAATTGACTGGCTGGGGGGAATTGTTTTCTTTTGTGACTCCCCCTGAGCCATAGCTCATCTATTTAGTTTTCAGAAGGAATATCAACACTAGATTCTAGTGCGGATCCATCCTCAACATTTTTTGTACTCCTCTTCACCCAAATCTTGTTCATCTCCCTTTGAATTTCATCCGCAATCACTTTTCCTTTTCCTTTGTCTTGGTTTTGATTGTGATGCACCGGACCCCTTTTGTTTTGATTCTTCTACAGAATTTGGCAATATGACCGGATCTATTGCAATTGTAGAAAACAACATTTCTTTGCATATTTGACTGGTATCCTCTTGATCTACATTGATTAGCCTTATGTCCCATTCTATTGCATGTAAAGCATCTACCATTGAATGAATTGTTCATTTACAAATTTCTACATTCATGAGATTTGTGACCATACCTTTTGTAGTTAAAACACTGTCCAGAGAAGGATGGATTAGTCTGATTCATTCTTCTTCTGCATTGATTTGCTTTATGACCAAAGTTATTGCAATTGTGGCAGTATCCATTGAAGGATGGATATCTTTGAGCATTTGGTTGCCTTACCAGAGGTCTTCTAGGCCCGTTCCTTAGATTTCCTGATCCAGAGTTCTTCTAACCAGATCTAAAGCTTTCACCTTTCTCATACCCCAAGCCTTGCTTGTCATCTACCCTCTTTTGGATTTCAAGAACTTCAAGTTGAGCAGAGCTTATCTTGAATTTCTCTTTGTATTCATTTTCTATTTGAAGATCCCTTTTAAGAGTGCCAATCTGATTCTCAAGTTGTTCTTCATTATCTCTAGCTTCTTCAAGATCAGATTCTAGATGCCTAATTATTCTATCCATTTTGTGGTAGTCTTCTGACTTTTCTTTGAGAGATTGTCTTAGATCATCTTCAATTTTTCTTTTCTCTTCAATTTCTTGGGTGAATTTCATAAACCCTGACTGCATTTCATGTCTTACCATAATGACCTCTTTTGATAGCTTCTCACATAACTTGTTCTTCTCATTCAGATCTTCATCAGTATTATTGGCTTTACTTTGACTTGCTAGTTGTTGAAGTAGTTCCTTTCTTTTTTTCATAGAGATACTCAGTTTCTCTTTTAGTTCATTTATGAAATCATCAGCTTGTTTGAGTCTTTCCTTTAAGTCATTGACTTCAGAGTGAGACTCCTCAAGATCATCTAAAGCAGACTGAAGTTGTTGCCTCAAACCATACATATCCATTGAGATTCCTAGATCTTCCTCAAGCTGTTAGGCTATATTTGGAGGAACTTGGCTTTGATACCAATTGTTGATAACTAAGAGGGGGGGCTGAATCAGTTATCTTAATTACTTCATCTTTCTGTCCTTCTTTAACAATTAGTGCAACATCAAATCATATTAGCAAACATAACCATGAAAACAAAAATAATATCAATACACATAACACAATGATTTTGACATGGAAAACCCTGTTAAGGGAAAAACCACGGGGTGACTAACCCAAGATTATATTCTCTGTTAAAAGAATAAGATAGTACAAAATGAAACTTGCCAATTAGGGCTCACTGCCTGAGCACACTACTCACAAGAGGCTCATTGCCTACAAGAGACTCACTATCTACAAGGTACAAAGAAATTAACAAGATACTTGAACTGATGAGAAGCATCCACATATGCTAAGGTTTAGTTTCGGTTAGGCTCAATATATTGATCTACTACACTTCATTCTCCCTCTTCTTTAGTGTTGTTGTCCTGTCACATTTCAGATCTATATTACTGCTTCCACTCTGCTTTCTACTTTTCTTCATACTCCACTTCACACCACACACACCTTCATATCTAAATTCATCTGGTATATATAACTGCGCCAAGGGTTTCATCATCTTTCTAGTTGGCATCTGGAATACTCAATATTTTCCCAAACTCTGATCTGTCGGCTAAATCCTTGCATACTAAGTGATGCGTACCAAAGAGATACTTATAGAAGTCATCAGTCATGTTGGCTAACCATGAATGATCCCTCAAGAAACTTGATCACCATCAATTTCTCATTTGGATTAAGGTCTGATGCTCTACCGATTAGTTCTTCCTCAGTATGCTCTACCAAACAGGAACCCAACACTTAGGTGCTCATATCTCTTTACTCTTTCATTACCGGAGGCTCAATCTCTGGAATGTTTTAGTCATGGTACTCCTCTTGACTTCCCCAAGTCTACACTTTACTGAGATACTTCCTCTGAGAGATTCGAACCTGATTGCCGGACCTTGCTGTATGCTTTGTTCTTGGTCACCGGACCAAAATACTCTTCAAACTGACTTCTGGTATAGACATACCATGTCATGTAGATGTGTGAGATGGACTTTGTTGCCATCAATGACAACATTCATGAAGCCACACAGTGTCTCTTGCCAACAAGTCTTTTTCCTTTGCATTCTCTTTTCTTAACTCCAATACTTCTTCTAAGCTCTTAGGAATTAATGAAATTATTTCAAGGAATGCTTTGTTATAGATATTCAAATACCTGACAGTTGCCTCCTCAAGTATTATCTTGCCTACATCATTGTATTCATCATAAAATTTTGTCACCGGCTATAGGTTTCCATCCATAGTGATTACTTTGATGATGTTTTCAATTGAGAGAGTGGGTTTCTCAACAAATTCCTCTATTTTCTCTTCTTCATTTTTGCTACCAGAGGACTTCTTGAAAGTTCTTTTCTTCTTCATTTTCCTGATTTCCTCATCTAATTCTATTTCTTCATCATCCTTTTGGTTCACATATGTTCTTGTGGCCTTGGTCTTCATTCTCTTTTCTCCTTTACCAGATGGCTTGACTTCTAGTTTGGTGATTCTTGAGTTTTTAGGAGTAACATGAGTAGAACTACTAGAAGATCTTGTCTGGGAGGAGGCTTCCACCGGAACGCTTTCCTTCTTTGCTTCTTGCCTTTCTATTTTCTCTAATTTTTCCCTATTAGCATCTACTGCCTCTTTTGTTATACCAAACCTTTTGGCAAGTTCTTCAACTTCCTTTCTTACTTTTCTCTTGATCTCAGGCTCGCTTAATTCAATATGTATTTTTATGCTTAGCTCATCAAAGGTGCCAAACTTTTTTGCTTTAGTGTCCTTGGGTTGGCTCAACAAGTGCTAAACATGAACCTCCAATATGTTTTCATCAACCTCATATCCCATGGGCATTACCCACATAGTTCTTGGCTCAACTGTCTCCATTAGGCATTGATCTGTGTCAACCATGAAGCAAACTGTGTCTTTGTATTTCTCAACTATTGACTCTGGTATTCTTTCTTTGGCATGCATCATGCTTTGGAAACTCTTGAAGTAACCCCAAAGAGTTGTGTTTTGGGCTTGAGCATCACCAAGTCCATACATGTAATCTCTAATTTGAATTGCAATAGGTTTATCACTTTGCTAGACCCAACCCTTTGATCCAGGTAGCTCATTCATATATTAGAAAAATAGACACAATATTAGACTGCCATATTTGAAAGAATTTTTCTTATCTTTCTTTATCTTTTGCAAATTTTCCATCAGTTAATTGAATAGAAGCTCACACAAATCATAATCTGCATTTTCCTTCAGTATCTGATATGCAACATAGATTGTTGTACCAGACACAAAATTTTCCCTACTTTAGTGGTAGATTTTGTAACCAATTGTCATTGACGCAGACTTGACATCTGAATCCATGATGTTATCTATAGTCATTTCTCTCTTGTCATATTTTGATTTGGTGGCTTCAGTTACCGTTTGGTTCTTTACAAATTGAGTGCAGGTACCCCACCAGTTGAATGCAGTCCGGTCATAGCCTTGATGGCATCTTTGGTTATCTTGAATGGGCTCATTAGCCACATAAAGCTATCATACATCCTACGTTGAACATACCGGACCCATTCATCTTCTGCAAAGGATGGGAAATGTATGCAATGTTCAAAGTGTTTGTCCTTTAGAGTCTTGAATTCAGGTTTGAGGTCAAAATTATCATCTATTAACTATTTCTGATAGATATTGATCAATTTCGAGTCTCCAAAATCTTTGATGTTTGCATGAATATAATCCCTAATATCTTCTATATGTAGAATACCATGAGGAATACTAGAAAATGTACCCAAGGGATCAACTTCTAGAGACTTGTAAGGGTGTTCTTGAATTTTGGTCTCAGCCTTTCAGAGATATTGACAACCATCAGAGTAGCCATTCTAATTGACAAAATTTGAAGAGATTTTGTAAAAAGAAATACCTTTTTGCACCTTAGGGTTTGTTGTAACTATCAGATCAAAATTTTGATTGACTATTTGAATGTTCTGTAGGATCTCTTCTCAGAGCTCTTCTCTCTTCTTCATTTTGAATGCAAAGTCTAATAAATGGCAAATAAAGACCCTTTTATCCTTCTGCAAAACCTAATTTGTCATTGTAATAAATGCACAACCTTTTAAGTCATCCAGATACCCTATTTCTCAAGTGATCTTTTCATGAATCATCTTGCATATCTTCAACCTAGTATCTTAGTGAGTTGATAGCACATATCTGCCTTATAAACTTGCCTTAGAATAGAATATTGTATTTTCAAATCATACCGAATCAATCTGTATTGCTATATTAACATTGGATGGTTGCCAGAACCGAATCTACTCAAGTGGTCATAAACCCTTTCGAATCTTCATGTGGACCTATCACATTCTGACTGAAATCTCTTTGGAGGATTCTCTAGGAACCCTTGAATCCACAACATCAGATGTTTACTCAATGTGCCAAATTTAGGCACTTACAACCTGGCTGGATGAATTTTGATCTTCTTTTGCTGCTCCCCCTGAGCCAGAGCTCACCCTTTTAATTTTTGGAAGGATTATCATCACTAGATTCTAGTGTGGACCCATCACCAATGTTTATCACATTCTTCTTTGTCCAAATCTTGTTCATTTCCTTCTTAACCTCATCCACATTCACTTTACCTTTGCCTTTGTCTTGTTTCTGATCATGTTTCACCAGACCTTTTCCACTTTGATTTTTGTTCCTGCAGAATCTGGCTACATGACCAGATCCATTACAGTTGTAACACACAACATTTCTTTTCTTATTTGAATGATATCCTCTTGATCTACATTCATTAGCCATATGTCCAATTCTATTACATGCAAAGCATCTACCACTGAAAGAGTTGTTTATTTGCATTTTTCTACATTCATGAGATTTGTGACCATACCTTTTGCAACTAAAACATTGACCGAAGAAGGATGGATTGTTCTGATTCATTTTGTTCCTACACTGAGTTGCTTTATGACCAAATTTGTTGCAATTGAAGCAGTATCCATTGAAAGAAGGATATATTTGAGCATTTGGTTGCCTTACTGGATGTCTTCTAAGCCTGTTTCTTTGACTTTCTGATCCAAAGTTCTTTTGATCAGATCAAGAGCTTTCACCTTTCTCATATCCCAACCCACACTTATCATCTACCCTCTTTTGACTTTCAAGAAGAACTTCAAGTTGGGTTGAGCTTATCTTGAATTTTTCTTTGTATTCATTTGCAGATTGAAGGTCT
The DNA here is from genome assembly GCA_027924645.1 of Cunninghamia lanceolata. Lineage (NCBI taxonomy): Eukaryota > Viridiplantae > Streptophyta > Pinopsida > Cupressales > Cupressaceae > Cunninghamia > Cunninghamia lanceolata. The sequence goes on along the minus strand of BSBN01000237.1, from coordinate 16,833,351 downwards.
TGTTTAAGAGTGTCAATCTAGCTTTCAAGTTATTCTTCATTGTATCTGGCTTCTTCAAGATCAGATTCAAGATGTCTAATTATTCTGTCCATTTTGTGACAATCCTCTATTTTCTCCTTGAGGCATTGTTTTAGGTTATCTCTAGTTTTTCTCTTCTCTTCAATTTCTTGGGTGAATTTCATAACCTCTGATTCCATTTCATGTCTTATCATAATGACTTCTTTTGATAGCTTCTCACATAGCTTAGTTTTCTCATTCATATCTTCATCAGTATTATTGGCTTCATTCTGATTTACTAATTTCTAAAGTAGTTCCTTTCTCTTTTTTCACATAATTATTGAGTTTTTCTTTCAACTCATTGATGAAATCATTAGCTTCCTTGAGTCGCTCTCTCAAATATTGACCTTAGAGTGTGATTGTTCAAGATCATCTAGGGTAGACTGAAGTTGTTCTTTCATACCATATGCATCCATTGAGATTCCCAGATCCTCCTCAAGCTGTTAGGCTTTTTCTGAGGAACTTAGCTCTGATACCAATTGTTGGAAACAAGGAAGATAACTGAGAGGGGGGGTGAATCAATTAAGTTAAAACTTTTCTTACTTTCACTTTCTTAACATTCAGTGCTATATCAAAACATGGAAGCATAAGCAACTATAAGAACTGAAATGAAATTAACACACATAACACAAGGATTTTTATGTGGAAACCCTATTAAGGGAAAAACCACAGGGTAACTAACCCAAGATTTTATTCTCTGTTAAAAGAATAGAAGAGTACAAAATGGCACTTGCCAGTTAGGGCTCACTGCCTGAGCACACTACTCACAAGAGGCTCACTGCCTACTAGAGACTTATAGATAATACAAATGAGTTTGAACTGATGAACAACATCTACATATGCAAAAAATCAGTTCTGATTAGGCTTAGTATACTGATCTAGCACATTTCATTCTTCTTCTACTTAGTATCACTTTTCTGTCACATTCCAAGCTTGGATTACTATTTTCTCACTTTCCTCTTCTTTTCTTCACACTACTTCCAAAAATCCATTACTTACACCTTCACAAGATTGAATCCATTAGGTATATATATCTGCATCAAGGATTTCCAACAACTTTCTAGTCGACAACAAAAACACTTAGGATATTTGCAATTTACTATTCTGTCGACTGAATCCATACTTGATTGATGGTGTACACCAAAAACTTAGGCATATAAGTCATTAATCATGTCGACCAACAATGTATAATGCCACAAATTGCTTGATCAACAACTTTTACACATCCAGATTGAAGTCTGATACTCTGTCGGTTAGTTCTTCCTTTGTCTACTTTGCCTAACTGGGACCCAACACTCAGATGAACTTTTTCGTGCTTTATCATCAGAGGCTAAATCTCTAGAATACAATAGTCATGATACCCCTTTTGACTTGTCTAAGTTTGTAACCTATTGAGTTACACCATCTGAGAGATCTAGACCTGATTGTCAGACCAAGTTACATACTCTGTTCTTGTCCACCGGATGAAGACAATCTTCAATTTGACTTCTGGTAAAGGCATATTATGTACTATGGATGTATGGGATAGACTTTGTTGCCATCAATGGAAACACTTATGAAACCACATATGTCTCTTGCCAATAGGATCATCATGAATTACATGGGAGGTAATGACCTCATGTGAAGTTGAACAAGGTGTATCATGTATAGGCCTATCACTAGTGAGAGATGAAGTACAATCATCATAAATCTCATCACTAGGATAATCATTATAGATAGGTAATTAAATTCAACAAGTATATCATTTGGCATGGATAGAGGTGAATCATCATCACATGTAGGTAAAGGTAAGGCATATATATCTACATTATAAGTGTACATAGGTTTAACATGAGATATAGAAAAATGAGCATCATTATACTCATCATCATGTATTAAAAAAGGTAATTCATTCAAATCACATGAATCTATAAACATAGGACCAAAATGACATGTCAAATATATATCATCAAGATAGGGGCCCTCTTTATATATAGGCACCCTCGAACCCATCCCCATAGGTCGAGCCCTATATATCTAGGGGAGACTAGGCTTAGTCTATAGCTATATATAGTCAGTAGTTGGGTTGGCACCCCCTCCCCCAGCACAAGGAACCACAACTAATATGATACATAGGTGAGGAAGGTGTGATATCATCAATAGAAATCATACTATATGTATCATACCACATTATAAATCCATATTAGATGCATCACTACCATAGTTTTCCCTTCAGTATTTTCAACCACCTAAAACCAAACTTATGACCACCTATGCATTCTTATCTTCTTCCACATAATCCCCTACTATATATGATGATGTTGTGGACCCTATATAGCCTTATATAAATCTTCTTGAGCCTTCCACATCTTCTAGCATTCCTGAGGATTTCATCACTATTGTTTCTATCTTGCCTCCTATTATTCTCCTTCCTTTGGCATTGATTTACTCCCTCATGCTTATAGTGACACTCTTTAATTCTAATGTTGATATTGTTGGCAAGAGACACTACTCTGGTATGGATCTATATGTTGTCAATGATGGAAAAAAGTTTCATAGATCATATCTCCATGGCAAGAAGAGATATCTCTGGAAGAACATATTAGATTCCAGGTCCGGTTGACAGAAAAATGGCTAAGTATGGAAAGTATGCAGAGTAGAAGATAGAAAGTCAACTAGTATGCCTCTGCAGATAATGATCCAGTAATGTGGTTTAGATATGATTTCTATTGGTGTTTGATAGTGTTATGCTTTAGAGATTAAGTCCTGATCCTCTTCGAAAGTCATCTTGAACAAATGTCTAAGTCCGAGTAAGCAAAGGTATAGTAGGAATAGTGAACAAGGTCTAGTACAATGGTCTGCATTCTTCCACAGATAAGTATTTTGTTATGTAGTTTTGAGGTGTTGTAAAAACTTATATGAAGTGTCTTATTCTAGAGTTAGGAGATATGAAGCTCACTAGAAGGATAGCTACAAGCTACTAAGTATCAGCATAAGTGTTTGATAGAGTCTGAGTTCAGATGGTCCACATCTCTCCACAAGATGATATGATGCCTTGAGGTTCTAAGGATGAGATTGGGAATGTGTAAAGAGTCTTTGACATGATTTTGGAAGTGTTTTGTTGTCAATAGTAGAAGTTGTAAGTCAGTAGATGAAGTTGTTAAGCATGTTCTTGAGGAACAAGCTGATTGGTGAGATAAATCATTGTGTGGAGAAGGGTTAATGCTTGGAGGATTTATGTAAGCAATTGAATGATTAGAGCTGACCTATATGAACATGCTTGGGAGAATATTTGGGTCCACACGACACATAGTGCATTGGATTGAGCAACAAGGTACATCTTTCTATGTACACATTTCACTTCTTGGATGCCGACCTGATTATGGAGTAAATCATGATGCATATATATAAAGGTGATGAAATTTGATTGAATGGGGGGAAGTATGTGTGTGTGATGTGAAGATGTGAAAAGTGGAGCAGAGTTAGAAGATCAACAACGATAAAGACTTGGGATTCAGAATACAATTATTAAATGACTGTACCCTGGCATAGTGGCAGATGCTTAAGCAATATTTAGTTATCATGTGTGATTTGATTGGAAGCATGTTGTTGTCATCAAGGCAGTAAGCTAGAAGTGAGCCTCCAATAGGGTTTAATAGCCCTCAGGGTTTAACAACCCTTATTGTAATCTTGCTAGGTTTAGGGTTGAGGCAGTGAGCTTGTTAAACTTAGTTGTACACCATGGTTGTGAGCCAACATGTTCTAGGCCTGTGGAGTGACCAAGCCTGAACATCATTTTTGTAAAGATTGCAATATATATTTGAGAGCTAATCATCTCCGTGGCTTTTCCCTTTTTGGGTTTTCCATGTAAAATCTTGGTGTTATGTGTCATGCTTTTGTGGATGTTGTTTAGTTGTATATTTTGCTTCTATTTGATTATTCTTTTGAAATGGTTAAAAGTAAAAGTTCAAGAAAAGATTTATAGAACACTAATTCACCCCCCCTTCTTAGTGTTCCTAAAAATCAACAATTAGTATTAGAGCAAGGTTCCTTGGAAGAAGTTTAACAGTTTAAGGAAGATCTGGGATAGTGTGATTATGGAAGCAAGAAGGTATGGAAATTATGAGAGATACAACCACCTAGAAACAACTCTAATGGATCTTAAAAATTCTAAAGCAAAGGTCAGAGATTTGAAGGAGAATCTAAAGCAAGATGATGAATGCATCTTAAAGCTAAAGGAGCAAGTCAAGAAATTCAAAGACAGATACAAAGAAGTCAGTGACCAATTTCTATTAGAAAATGAAGCCCTAGAGGATTTGGAAGAAGAAGTTATAGAAAGAACTAAAATAGAAGATGATCTGAACTTGATTGTGAAAGACAGATTAGAAGATTGTGCAACAATTGAAAAAGAAATTATAAGTTTAAAAATAGATCTGGAAAAGGCCAGAAGTTTTGAAGAAAATTTCAAGATAAGTACTGCTAAGCTTGACGAAATGATTTCTAGTTAGAGGAATGCCGATGACAAATATGGTTTAGGATTTGAGAAAGGAGAAAGCTCAAACTCTGGGAAAATAAGCACTGAACCAAGGCAAAACAAAGGATACCAATTTAGAAATCAAAGAAGAAGACCTATAATATCTCAGGTCAGACAACCAAACGCTCAAAGACACCCATCTTTCAATGGTTATTGTAATTCATGTAATAAGTTTGGTCATAAGGCTACTCAATGTAGAAGTAGAATAAATCAAAAGACTCCATTATTCTTTGGTCAATGTTTCAATTGCAAGAAAATTGGTCATAGAGTTGTTGTTTGCAAGAGGAAAGTAAATTAGAATCCTATTAGGTGCAATGCATGCTATAAAATGGGACACAGATCAAATGAATGTAGAAGATTAGTAAGAACTAATCTTCAAAATATCAAGAATAGTCAATCTTTCAATGGAAAGTGTTTTGCATGCAATAGATTTGGACATATGGCTAATCAATGCAGATCAAATTCAATCAATGGAAGGAATCAAGGTCAAAAGAAGGTGGTGTGCTTCAATTGCAACAAATCTAGACATGTTACAAGGTTTTGTAAAAGTAGGAATGAGAAGAGAAATCACTACTTTGAAGAAAGGAAAATAGAGTAGAGAAATGACAAAGGAAAAAAGAAAGTTGATTAGGTTGAAACCAAGAAAGAAATGAACAAGATATGGATCAAGAAAGGAGTAATTGAAGTCAGAGATCAATCCGCACTAGTATCCAGTGTAGATACCTCCTTTGGGAAGTAAATTGAGAACTCTGGCTTAGGGGGAGTAATGTAGAAAATTCAAATCCCCTAGCTAGAAATTGGGTGCCAGAATACGACATGAAGGCATATGATGAAATCTAATATGACACAGCCTTTGGATGAAAAACTGGAACATAAAGAGTCAATGTGGCATATTGCAGAGCAATCCTAATTGAATGTGTTCTACAAAGAAAGGTTTTGACAGCTTTTTGGAAATAAGCATTTATGACGACTAGGTCAAGTCATGCGGAGGATAAAAGGGAACTTGTTTGATTTCAAAGTCATTTTGCACTTGAAGCCATCAAGTACTCAGAGAGACTGGATCAGTCTTTGAGCCACAACAATCAAGAATTGAAGGGCCTAGAGAATTTCAGAAAAAGGAAACCTAATTCGGCAATACAAGGTAATTTCGTTCAGAACCTTCCTGTGAATCTATTAAATTTTTTGAAATGGCGTCACCACAAGTTATTGATATTATTGAGTGGGCACGATCAAAATTCAAAAAACACTCATTCAAATCAACTGATATTACTAAGTGGGCACGGTCAAAATTCAAAAAACACTCATTCAAATCAACCGAAGTTGATCAGTTAGGAGCATTCTCAAGTGTTCCTCATGGAGTCATGCATGCAGAAGATGTTAGGGCATATATTCATGTTGCAATAGAGGAATTTAGTGATAGAAGGTTTATTGATCTCTATACAAAATACTTGAGCAATGAAAAACTCAAACTGAAAAATGAATATCTAGCATTAGAAGAAAATAAATTTATTCAGTACTTGGATTTCCCAACATTCATGGAAGATGAATGGGTCAAGTATGTGTTAAGCAGGATTCATGATGAATTCGTGTGGCTTGGAAGACCCTTCAAGATTACAAAATATGCTATTAGGGTGGTTATTGGATTATGCTCTACCGGACCAGTACCTCTATTGAAAGCCATGAAGAATGATACAATAATTATGACTACTGTAGAAAAATTTGATAAGAGAGCCTTGACAATAAATGATATTGAGGATCATGCCCTAAGATTTGCCTCAATGGTATTGGGATACAAAGTTTATTTCACAAATTGGGAGATCTCTATTTCAGGCACGACCATTTACATAGCCTATCAAATGATTAAGGAAAATATGGATTATGAAATATGTGAATTGCTTCGATAGCAAGTAATGGATAACCTAAAGAAGACAAAAGAAGGTAAATACCCCTTTAAATTTGGCACACTGATCATGTGTTTATTTTTGTATTTTATGCAAGAGTTGCCTAGTATGAAGAACGTATTCTGGACAAATGATAAACTTGTCATAGTTCAAATTAGAAATTTCTTGAGTAGCATAGGCACCATTGGTGCACAGAATGTAGCCCTATGGGGCTATTTCAAGAGTTTCCAAAGATCAATGCAAGCCAGAGAAAGGCTTCCCAGAACAATGGTTGAAAAATACAAGGATACAATCTGCTTTATTGTGACAAAAGATCAGTGTTTGATGGAGGTCATTGAGCCCAAAATGGTTTGGGTTATGCCTATGGGATATGAGGTAGATGGAGCTGTATTGGAAAACTATGCTGAATATATGCTGAGCAAACACAGAGATCCCAAGGAAGAGAGATTTGAGACTTATGATGAATTGCATGCCAAAATTTATGTTGAGGTAAGAAAACCTAAAATCTCTAGGAAAATGAGGAAAGTGGCAGAAGAAATTGCCATAAAGCATGGATTCACAAAAGAAGAAGTGGCAAAGGCAAGAGAAAAAGTACAAGCTGTTAGGGAAGTAGAAGAGAAGAGAAAAAGTGAATTGTCTGGGGCTCCTAAAGAACCCAAGGTGAGCTAGAAAATCCAGATAAGGCTAAAAGAAAAACTAGAGCCTCCACTTTTGTTGAAGCCTCATCCACTCCCTCCGGTTGCACACCATCTGCAAATGTGGAAACTCTTGCCACTAGCTCCAAAAGAATGAAGACTAAAGCCAAGAGAATTCATGCAAGCATAAGTGAAGAAGAGATAGAATCAGATGAGGAGGTAAAGAAAATGAAAGTTGATGCTACTAAAACATTCAAAGGTAGCAAGGAGAAGACAATAAGAAGGAAGACACCCAACAAAAGTCAGGAAGAAGATGAGTCTCATGCAACACTAAAGATTGAAGATGTATTAAGGTCTGTCACTATTGATGGTAACTTAAAACTTGTGGCTGAGTTTTATGATGATTATAATGATGTTGACAAGAGGATTTTGGAAGAATCTATTGTAAAGTATCTAAACATTTACAACAGAGCCCTCATTGAGATCATAGGTGATCTCCCAGACACCTTGGGCAGTGTTCTATCAGTCAGGAAGGAAAATGCTATCGCTAAAGATGTTGAGCTCAGAGAACATACATTGATAACATTATGTCCATATATCACTCCAGAAGAGAAAAGAAGAATCTCCAAGGCACTTAACAATGAGTTTAGGTCAAAGAAATAAATGAATGCATTAATGATAGGAGAAGTTGACAAGGTTGTCAAGGAAACAGAGGAAATTATTTTGGACACACTAAAGAAACACAATATTTCCACCATCTATGACAGTAAGGAAACAAAAGATGAAGACTCACTTCTACCAGAGACAAGTCTTGATCAAGGACCAAAATGGAGTGATCAAGCCCCTAACACAAACACATTGAATATAGGTAGAACTAAAACGAATCTATCCCTTGAGAAACACGCTGAGGAGGTAGAAGATAGGGAACAATTGAGGAGCCCTACACTAGAACAAAACTCAGAACAACAGGAAGTTATGGACTTAGACCATCTGGATCAAAGTCAAGGAGAAATATCAAAGAGGACAAGACACACTGCGGATGTCTCTGACAGGCAACAAATTGTAGAAGAATTTGAACTCCCTCAAGGTCCAATCAACTTGGCCTCATTGTCACCTTTCCAAAAGTTCAAGCTTTTATCTATGGTCCAGGCCAAGGCACATGAAGAGTTGTTACAATCACATGGTCAAGATAACAAACTGATCAGTGAAACATCCATTGTCTTGGAAAAGCTGCTACCATCATTTCAAAGGGACATCTCATTATCCTCTGCTGACCATCTCAACAAGTTATTAAATTTTGTAAATGTACATTTTGAATCTTTTGAAAAATCTGTGGAAGTAAAAGTAAGGAAAGAAATTGATGATAGAAGATTGGTTGAGTTGAAGAGCATGATAGATCGAGACAAAGTTTTGCTAGATAATGGAATTAAGAACATTCAAAGTGCCATTGAAGAAGTTGAAAAAATATACAAATTTTGTTTATCCTAGCCAAATATCACAAAAGAACAAGAAGATAAAATCAAAGACTTAGAACTCAAAATGATAAATATCTTTGAAACATATAATCTAGCAGCCGAGTCAATAAATGCCAAAGAAATACAAGTTACAAATATCTATAATGATCTAAATTCTCTGATGAAGAAGAAGGGAGAAATCAAAGATAGGTTGTGCTAGCTGAAAGGACTGATACGTCTGAAAATTGATTCCATGACCAATTTGACATATGAGGCCTTGAAATCTCAAGCACTAATTGATACTCCATCAGATGTCCACAAGGCAGAGAAGATAGTATTTTTTATGAATGGTCACATCAACATTCCAGAAAGTGCAAGTAATAGATGGAATGGAGAGATATCTCTAATAAAGACCATCTACAGTGACATTTTTCCTTCAGTCACAAATTAAGGTGAAGACTGTGCTTGTAAATATGCAGTAGAGTATATAAAATTTTGAAATTTTGACAAATTTTAAAGTTCGGCTCACACCCTTTTCCATTGATGTCAAAGGGGAAGAAGTAGATTAGTGAAAAATGGATAATCGTCTCAGGGGGATCAAGAAAGTACAGTGTATATAGTAAGGGGGAGCAGTCAGGCATTTTTCACTAAGTGTTGCCATCAATGCCAAAGGGGGAGATTGCTGGCAATAGACACTGCTCTGACATGGATCTGTATGTTGTCATTGATGGCAAAAAGGCTTAGATATCCTATCTCCATGACAGGAAGAGATATCTCTAGAAGAACATATTAGATTCTAGGTCTGGTTGACAAATAATGGCTAGGTATGGAAAGTATGTAGAGTAGAAGACAAAAAGTCAGCTAGTATGCCTCCACAGATAATGATCTGGTAATGTGGTTTAGGTATGATGTTAGTTGGTGTTTGATAGTGTTATGCTTTAGAGATTAAGTCTTGATCCTCTCCAAAAGTCATCTTGAAGAAATGTCTAATTCTGGGTAAGCAAAGGTATAGCAGGAACAGTGAACAGGGTCTAGTGCAGTGGTCCACATTCCTCCGTAGATAAGTATTTTGTTATATAGTTTTGAGGTGTTGTAAACACTTATATGAAGTGTCTTACTCCAGAGTTAGGAGATTTGAAGCTCACCAGAAGGATAGCTACAAGCTACTAAGTATCGGCATAAGTGTTTGACAGAGTCTGACAAAGACAGAGTCTAAGTTCAGATGGTCCACATCTCTCCGCAAGATCATATGATGCCTTGCAGTTATAAGGATGAAATTGGGAATGTGTAAAGAGTCTTTGACATAATTTTGGAAGTGTTTTGTGATTAGCAGTAGAAGTTGTAAGTCAACAGATGAAGTTGTTAAGCATGTTCATAAGGAACAGGCTGACTGGTGAGATAAATCATTGTATGAAGAAGGGTTAATGTTTGGAGGATTTATGTAAGCAATTAAATGATTGGAGTTGACCTATATGAACACACTTGGGAGAAGATTTGGGTCTACGCGACACATAGTACATTGGATTGAGTGACAAGGTACATCTTTCTATGTACACATTTCACTTCTTGGATACTGACCTGATTATGGAGTAAATCATGATGCAGATATATAAAGGCGATGAAATTTGGTTGAATGGGGGGGAAGTATGTGTGTGTGATGCAAAGATATGAAAAGTGGAGCAGAGTTAGAGGATCAGCAACGATGAAGACTTGGGATTCAGAATATAGTTGTTAAATGACTGCACCCTGGCATAGTGTCAGATGCTTGAGCAGTATTCAGTTATCATGTGTGATCTGATTGGAAGCATGTTGTTGTCATCAAGGCAGTAAGCCGACAGTGAGCCTTTAGTAGGGTTTAACAGCCCTCAGGGTTTAACAACCCTTATTATAATCTTTCTAGGTTTAGGGTTGAGGCAGTGAGCCTACTAAACTTAGTTGTACACCATGGTTGTGAGCCAACATGTTCTAGGCCCATGGAGTGACCAAGCTTGAACATCATTTTTGTAAAGATTGTAATATATAATTAAGAGATAATCCTCTCCATAGTTTTTCCCTTTTTGGGTTTTCCACGTAAAATCTTGGTGTTATGTGTCATGCTTTTGTGGATGTTGTTCAGTTGTATATTTTACTTCTGTTTGATTATTCTTTTGAAATGGTTAAAAGTAAAAGTTCAAGAAAAGATTTATAGAACATTGATTCACCCTCCCCTCTCAGTGTTCCTAACAATCAACGGATATTCCTCCACTTGCTTCTATTTTGACACCTACTCTTATTTATCCTAGCTCTCTTGAGTTGTTTTATAGGTTTACTCCCACCAAGTGGGCTAATGATGATTCTCTAAGCTTTTGGCAACTTGTCATTTAACCCATATGGAGCCTATAAGTGCTTGAACACATGGTCTGAATAGATATATGTTTCCTAGGAATGGATATCCATTTTCTAGGAACAATTATCGATTCCTGGCTCTACAAAATGGATATCTATTACTTTAAAAACAAACATCTATTATTAACGGATATGCTTCAGGAATGCCTTGGATTTAGGCTTGGGATTGTCATAGTTGACTTTCTCTCAATTCTAATGTGTTTACACATTTCACCCTCTTCGTTTGACTTCACCCTCCGTGTTGATGATTTTTTTTAATTCAAATTTGATAAAATGAAAAGGGTTTATTGAAGAAATTATTATCTTTCTAAAAATATAAGATTTTCTCGATTATCATATTATTAAACAATTATTAATAATTTCCTATATAGAGTGTGTCTGAAATCCTAATGGACACACTAATTGAAAAACATCCATAAGTTTCAAACCATTTCACCCTTTTCAATTCCAAAAGATGTGTCACACTATGCTTTTTTGGCTATAGGTTTAAAAAAATTGAATTCCAATTTTTTTTATCGAGTTAGGTTGGTTGGAAAATTACTTTTTAGTTTTTAAAAAAAGTCACAGTATAAAAATCATAACTAATTATTTTCTTGTAAAAATTTTCAAAAAAAATGTGTCACATTCGGGCATGAGTCTTTTACTCATTTTGAAAGATTCAAAAAAAAAAAATGTTCATACTTAGGTTGGCTGGAATGATACCCACTTAAATTTATATTTTTCTGAAAAATTTAATATTTGTTCATTGAAATATTCATTTTTCACCAAGTAAATTTAGTTTTTTTTGAAAAAAAAAATAGTAGCTCATAAACTAGATTCAATTCTCTACAAATTTTGTTCTTACATATTTTTCAAATTGTGTTGATAATCAATTCAAATTTTCACATGAACTTGATTAAGTTTGTTTTTTTGTATTTTCATTACCACTTAGAAGTATTGTTTGGCCCATCACGATCCTGCAATCACCAGGGTTTATTTAAAATTTTAGTAGGATAGGTACACCCATCATCAAAATTATGAGTGGAGATAGAAAACAGTTCAAGTAGACAACAATAGTAGATAAGAGATTTGAGCTCCTAAAGCGGATGGTCATTGAAGAGCTAGCACTATATTTGTTGGATTTTATAAAAGTGTTTCATGTGGATTGTGATGCAAGTTGGATAGCCATAGGAGTAGTTCTCAACCAAAAAAGCATACCCATAGCTTATTTCAGTAATAAGCTTAATGATACCAAGAAGAGGTATTCTATTTATGACCAAGAGTTTTATTCTATAGTGTAGACATGAAGTGGTGACATTATTTGCTTCCTAAGGAATTTATCCTCTACATGGATCACCATGCTTTGCAATTTATTAATATGCAAACCAAGCTCAATCAATGGCATATGAAGTGGGTGGAGTTCCTACAAGGTTATACTTTTGTTTGCAAGTATTGAAGTGGGAGTTCAAACAAGGTGGTAGATGCCTTAAGTTAGAGAGCAACATTATTGATTGAAATGAGGGTCAAAGTAGTTAATTTTGATACCATGAAGGAGTTGGATAAGGATGATTCAAACTTTAAGGATGCATGGATAACATGTATGGAACCAACTAGCATGGATAGAATACCATGGATGGATTACTTCATACAAGATGTATTGTTATTCAAAGGAGAATAACTATGCATACCTCAAGGATCAATGAGGGAGAATTAATAAAGGAAAAGCATCGTGGTAGATTAGTTGAACATTTTGGAGCTAATAAGACTTTAGCACAACTAGTTAGAGGTATTATTGGCTGAAGATGAGGAGTGAAGTTAGAAAATTTGTGCAAGGATGTTGATTTTGTCAATATGCCAAAGGAGGGAGATAAAATATAAGACTATATTAACCATTACCTATACTAGAGAGATCTTAGGATGACATTAGCATAGACTTTGTGCTAAGGTTGCTGAGAATGAAGAGAGGTAAGGACTTAATCTTTGTGGTTATTGATAGATTCTTGAAAATGACTCATTTTATAGCTTACAAAAAGACCAATGGTGTCACACATGTTGCAAATTTATTCTTCATGGAGGTTTTTAGGCTACATAGTTTGCCAAAAAGTGTAGTTTCAGATCATGATACCAAGTTTGTAGAATGTTTTTGGAGGACTCTTTGGAAGAAATTAGGCAAAGATATAAAATTTATCTCTATATATCATGTCCTTCAATAGATGGATAGACCAAAGTTATTAACCAGAGCTTTGGATATTTCTTAAGGTGCTTGGTTGGAGACAAGCCTAAGCAATGAGATTTCATGTTTCCATAAGAATAATTTGTCTAAAATGACTCCATCAATAAAAGTATAGGTAGGACTCCATTTCAAATTGTAGACATCCAAAATTGGCCATGTCCTTATGACACTTCTAAAAACACCTAGACATCACCTTTCGACACATCACCTAGTCATTCACCCTCCTAATACCACCTTATGTCACCTTGTGACACATTTATCCTATTTCCTAAATTAATTAAATAAATTTATTTAATTAATCTAAACCCATTTTCTCGATCACTTGATTAATTAAATAAATTATATTTATTTATTTAATTTAATCCATTTTCCCTTCTAGTCAAATTAATTAAATAAATCTTAGTTATTTCTTCCCACATCACCCTTCTCCAATAATTAATTAAATAATTTTATTATTATTTGAAATTAATTATTGAGAGACATGTCTAGCTAAAGTTAGTTAGCCAAATTTATTGAACCTGGACATTTGCACAAAAGTTAAACTAGCTTTACATCTCAACCATATATTTCATACTACAACTCTAAATCTCATCCATTCACATAATGATATGCCCTAGAAGCCTCCATTCTTGCCCTTATATTATCTCATCAAATCTCAACCATCCATTGCACCTCTTAATCCTAGCCATTCATCCTATCATCCATGAATCTATAAATCAAACATCAATCGAGCTATTTTGATAACACATAAGAAAGTAATGTTAAGCTACTAGAGTTTGTAATCAACATATCAATCATTATCAAGATCCTAGCCATTAGAGCTTGGGTGCACTCCATTCTACTCTATAAAGGAGAAAGAATGGTTTTAGGTGAAGGTAATTATGTCATTTGCATTTATCTTCTATGTTATTTACCTTTAATCTTTTTTTTCTTCATTTTGGCATGCTTGGTGGTACCCTCATCCCTTGATCTAGCTTGCTTTTTTGTAGGTTATGTTAGCTTTTTGTTGCAGGTTATGCTCATTTTGGACAAATATTGGGGGTGACCTATCGCAGGAAGTGTTCTAGGGAAAAATAGACCTCACAGTTGAGTTTGGAAGGCCCAAAAACCTTAGGATCCATATAAAGCATGATATATTTGGAGGCATTGGAAAGTAAATTTGATGAATTTTGTAGTGGTGTGGGCCTCTTCATCAGATTTAATCAGAATAATTAGGTATAATCATTTGAACTTGTTGTTTTCTTGCAAACTTTAATTGCTCATACCTTTTGCATTTCAAATTGAAATTTAACATTTTTTTTAAAATTGCATAAAAAATCACAAAGATTCTGGTGGTATCATCTAATCTACTACATATTATCATCCATTTATGATTTAGTCATATTTAATAATTTTAAGTTAACACAATTATTTTTATTTTTCTTGCTTGTCAAAGATCAAATATCTCACAATACTAACAAATTTGTTGTAGAATTTGTTGGTCAAAGACTTATCATTTCAAACCCTTGTGTTTGCTTTGTTTGGTGAGCTTGGTTGTGACTTGAGGTGTGTATGCTCTTCCCTGGCATTGAAAAACAATCTTGGGAATCAAAAGTACCCTTTAGACACATTCATTTTCACAACACATTCTTTATAAGGGTTAATTAGTCTTGTTTTTGTGTATCAATTGTGTGTGTATGATCTCCCCTTGCACCGCAGGGTGATCTTGGGGATCAAAAAACCTCTTGGTTCACTTTTGTCACCCAAGGTGTGTTAGTGTGTGTATGCTCTCTCCGTGTGCTTTGTGTGACCTTGGAGATCAAAACACCTAACATTAACATTTCCCATTAGGAAGCCTACTTGGGGATTTCATCACCCCACGAGAAAACCTCAAACATGTGTTCTGACATGGTATATCAAAGGGGAAGAATGAAAGTTGTACCTCAATCTAGTCATCATCATGTTAGAACACAAGGATATATTAAGAGGGGGTGAATTAGTATATACCAGAACTTATTCCAATTTAACTTTGTCAACCAAATCTTCTAACTACCTTAAACAGATGATCAACAAATTAAACAATTTAAAGCACAACACATAAGCACACAACCACAACACTAGATTTACGTAGAAAACCCAAGAAAGGAAAAACCACGGTGAGCAAGCTACTTGGATCGACAGTCAAAATAGAACCTCACAAGTAAAGATAAAACAAGTTACAACACGTTTTAGGGGCTACTACCCAAGGGAGGACAAACTCCCTAAAGAATACATTCCAAAAACACTTACATAATCACACTTAATATATTTCATTGATCAACCACCTCCGTAATGCCTCACTTTGTCACACCCCATCACTTTCTTTGCACAATGAATAATGATGCCTTAAACACACCACACACATACTCACTCACTTCCACACTTACACACACATCCTCACACACTCACATACACTCTTACTTTCCACACAAAACAAGATCTTTCATTTATACCTTCCGTAAATTACAAAATCTTTCTCCTATGTCAGCCAACATGAAATGTGCAACAACCATACCAAGTCAATATCCAAAAGATGTACAAATCCAAAGAAGTTCAAACCAAGTGATAACCAGGACCTATTCTTCCTTAACACATTCTTCCAAGCTAGCGCATACTCCAAAACATTTGGTGGGATCATCAAAACACATGAAGTCGGCCCAATACATACACATCCTTTAGTGAAATAGCTCCAGACCTAAAACAGTATCGGAGAGATTAATTAGTATTATGTGGATCATTTTACAAGCAACATGAGACTTCCACAAACCTTCTCAAACATTCCTTCCTCTAAAATATATATTTTCTTTCTAGCATAGACAAACATATACTAAACATGACATCACTAACAAACACAGGACACACTATCTTGAGATAGAGCATTGAAAAACCAACTTGCGATGCACTTCAACACTTGAATCCTGAAATGAACAATCATATTGAATATATGAACTCATCCTCCAAACATCAAAGCCAAAAAATGAACTACAGTGAAATGCAGTGGCTTTTGCTTTCTCTTCTAGACAACCCTAATTAGCAACATGATATGTCTTTGTTTTGTTGATACCAGAGAACCTCTGTAGTACAACTTATCAACTAAAACTTGAATATAACAATCTTTTCAATTGTATCTGACTATCCTTCAAACTGCAGCATCACATCTTCTAATGCATAGAAATGTAGAGCATTCCTTGAATCTTCTTTGACTGCACCAACACAGAATCACTGTCTTCACTCTACAAGCTCTAGAATCTTCTACATTAACTTCCAAGCTCTAAAATCAAGAACATACCCTCTTCACACCTATCTCCATCTAACTTCCAAACCACAAGGCCATACCATCAAATGTAAAGGAATGCAGAGCATTCTTTCGAGCTACTTCAATGTAGACTCTAATGCATTGAACTTCCTTAAACTTTCTTCCAAGATTTAAGCAATGCTTTTCATTAGGAACCAAGGAATACAACATTAACCACATCAGAGACTTCATCCTCAACATCATGCACAATAATCAACACAACAAGAATCTTCAGTTTAGCACATTCATCTGCTCATAACTTTCACCTCTGCATGATCTTTGGAAGATAGGGTACAACTGTGTACAAATGATATTGATTTGATCAGTATACATAACACAAGAATTCCATTATCTTACCCTTTAATTCACAACTTCTCTGATCCATCTCCTTTTTCTTCTTCTCTAAACATCTCAGCATATACTTGTTATATTGAAAAAATGCATCCTTGGGGGCTTTTTTCTTTAAGGTTTAGCTCCCAGGTCCTTAGATTGGTTTTAGAGCATCTTGCATGATAATTCAGACTCTCGATGAGAAAACCCTTGGGTATTGTGACAAATAGGACCTAGGGGATGCTAATTTAATGATCCTTAAGCAAAGACAGGGGGTGGACAAGAGC
The DNA here is from genome assembly GCA_027924645.1 of Cunninghamia lanceolata. Classification (NCBI taxonomy): domain Eukaryota; kingdom Viridiplantae; phylum Streptophyta; class Pinopsida; order Cupressales; family Cupressaceae; genus Cunninghamia; species Cunninghamia lanceolata. The sequence goes on along the minus strand of BSBN01000237.1, from coordinate 16,816,264 downwards.
CCTAGCACCCTAGACTAGCCCTATTTTGGGTCTACCCTAAATTCAAATGTCAGGTTTGTGACTGTTATTTGATTTCTAGGTTGACATCATAAGTTTCAAATATGAAATTCTTGGTGGGAATCTTAATAGCTGCATATATAAGCATGTTTAGGTTATCATTTCCAAACTAGAAGATGATTGGGAACTTTATGCATACTTGAGATTTTTATGATATCATTGTGTTGCAGAGCATAGCATTGTTATTGTGTTTGCTTTTGCAGGTTGGATTACATCTTCTCCTCATGGCATTGAAGAACTTCTTCCTTCCATGAGAGCTTCATCATCAAGGTGACATTTATTATGCTTTATCATCATTATCATTTAGATTTTTTCCTCTATCCCATAAGGATACACACTCTCTCTCTCTCTGACAACAGCGTTCTAAAGACTTGAATGTCTCTCTGGGGCTTGACTTAGGCAAACCTCTAAACACCACAACTCCCTAACACACTCCTTGTGATTGTAGGTTATAGGTATCAGATCTAGAGAAAGTGGAGTTGTAGGGAAGATAGAAAAACATTGAAGATTTGGGATCCGAAAAGAAGTAGACACTGTGTAGGCTTTCGGGACAAAGGCACCATCACCATTGTCCTCCACTGTCACATCCCCAGAAACTGAAGATATAGCAGAGATTAGTGTCAAAAGAAGATCAAGAATTTCTAGAAAAAGAAGCACATTGGACTAGGGTGCCATCACCATTGTCCCTGACATTTCCATTTTCCAGACTGCAAAAAATAGTGAGTTAAGGTTCTCTACCCTTTGTCTAATTCCGGTAGCATTTGTCGTAATTCACAAATTTAATTATTATTTTGCTTAAATTAGGGTTTCAAGAGCATAAAGAAATTAATTAGCAACATTGTGTGATAAATTTTGAATTGCCCAATAGAAAACCAAGTGACAAACCAATTTGATAGATGACTCTCCTCTCGACAGGAGAAACACTCGATTGAAAAGCCCTTGGAATGTTTTGTGGAAAGGAGGATTCAAACCAAAATAATCATATACCATTATCCCCATTTCATATAAAACATTTTGTTGAACCCATGTTTTAAACTTTTTGGCACCTTTCTGAGTGTTGTTTCATAGATTTACATTCATTCATTTCATTGCATTTGAAAATTTACAAAAAAATTGATATATTTGGAAAATTTGAAAAAATTGCATTCTAGGGTTTGATTTTTAACATAGTTTACATTCTTACAAATTTTGTATTTCATTAATTCTCTAATTTTTACATTAGAACTAAAATTCATTATCATTCAATTCATTATTTTCAATATTGCATTTGAAAAATTACAAAAAAAATTTAAAAAATTGGAAAATTTGCAAAAATTGGCATATTAGGCTTGCATTTTTGTGAAATTTAAATTAATTGGCATATAATTTCAACTAATTTATTTTATTTGCATTAGATCTGATCTAAAATACATAAATTCATCATTTACAATTCATTTTCATTGCATTTGCGTGCTTGATTTGTTAGAAATTACTTGAAATTTTGCATTTTTCATGAAAACCTAGTGTTGCATGAGCTAGGGTTGTAGTCAAAATATTGTTTCAGATTTTAATACCTTGTTAAAACACTCATTGGGTCTGATTTATAATTGTAGTGTTGCATCGTAGTGGCCTCCTTGTGAAATTTCATGTCTTGGGCTTAAAAAACTTGTATTTTTCACTAGATTTGGTCTTATCATCTTGCTAGACTTGCACTCCAAGTGTGTTGTAAGGGATTTTTCTTCACTAATTGGCTATTATTGGAATTTTTATCTGCTTCCCCTTCTCAATTTATTTACAACACCCTTTCTTTTGGGCTTTTGCACTAAAATTTTGGGAAAAATTGCATATTTTCACTATTTTTGTACTAGGGTTTGATCTAGAGTGGCACTATATGCGTGTTGTAACGGATTTTTTGGAATTATGTGGCTGTCATTACTATTATAATTTTTTTTCCATCATTATTTTTTTTACAACATCCATTGCCCTACTCTTTTGCATGGAGATTTGATAAAAAATCGCATATTTTGACCTATTTTCACTAGGTTTTGGCTTATCGATTTTCTAGAGTTGCTTCAAAAAGCATGTTGTGAAAGGTATTTTTGCATTAGTGGACTGTTATTAGGCATATAGTTTACTTTCCCTCTTGCAAATCTTCACAACACCTCTTCTTTCATTTGTTTACATTGAGAAAAGTTGAAAAATCAAGCATTTTAGAGCATATTCAACGTCACTTTTGCATTTGCTTTTTGTATATTTTGGAAGATCTTGAAAATCTGTTTTTACACTCCTTTGAAAACTTAAAAATGTCTTCTCAATACAATAATAATGCTAGGTTTGTTCCTAGGCCTCATTTGAAAAGAAGAGCCCCTGAGCTTGAAATAACATTCACACCTCATGACAAAGAAATGGTAGAAACCGAAGGACCTCTTTATATTATAGTAAACATAATGGAACAACTTATGCATGGAACACTCATAGACCCTAATTTCATGAAAAATGTGGTCACAGAAGATTTCCTCCTTAAACATGATATGGTACAAGAATCTTATGAACCGTCGAATCTAAGAATTAAAACACATAATGGAGCTTTAATGAAACCAATTGGCAATATAACTCTAATGGTTTCGGTCTATGATAAAGTTGTGGATCAATCATTTGATATAATCCCCTTATCTGACCTCTTTCATGTAAAACTTGGACATCCTTGGCTTAAAGCTATGAATGTTGTTCCTTCTACTATTCACAAATGTATAAAATTTCCTTTGTGAGGAGAGATCCGTACTATCCGTCGTAATGATTATCAACCTCTGGCTAAGGACAAGAACTTTATTCTTGATTACATTTGGCCACAACCTGAGATAGATCCTAAGCCACGAAGAGATAGATCTTTCATTGAATACAGAAAATACAAAGCAAAACAACTGGCTCGAGTGGCTAGGTCTCCTTTGCAACCAATAAGAGAAGAACACGAAGAAAGCATAAAATAAGATTATTATGGCTTTGATGAAATTTTTGTCATGAGAAATGTAGATAAGGAAAGGTCCCATAATACACCTCATCCATGGAGAGATGCCATTTATGCTAAGGTCCCTCCCCTATCATCCTTACAAGGATCGGGAGGCTTTTATCGACAACAAAATATTCCACCAAGACCAATGAGATTTGAATATGGTGCTTCCTCATCTACTGTGCAAACTATGGAAAAACATGATGAAATAAGCAATAAGACAAGAAGAAATAAACTAGCAAAAGAATGGAGGTGGAGAAGATAAGCCTATGCCCAATGGCTCGCAGATGAACAAGAGAACATTCAACCTAACATTAAAACAAATCAATAAGAGCTTAAGGATGAACAAGTTGAAAATAAGAACAAAAGTTGGGCTTTGGTACCTTACACACCACTTTCATCTACAATTCAGGATTTAGAGGATGATGACCTCCTTGATGACAACTTCTAGCATGGACCTCTCTAATAGGTAAGTACCTCTAACCCTTTATCTCTCGTGTTGTACTTCCCCCGTGATGTGTTATGTGTTGTTAGGCCTCCTAGGATGACCCTTGATTCTCTTGTAAGGTCAAGGATGCTAGGAGACCACCTCTATTGTGACCTTCTTCTATTTGTATCATCATTCTTCTATATTTCCCTCTCCTGATTTCATTGTTGTGTATTGTGTCTTATGAACATAGCATTGCGGTTAGTGACTTGGGGCACCCTTTTATGTGACTGTCCCTAAGGCACTTGTTCTCCTCTCTCATTTATTGTTTACCTTCCTCTAGTGCTTCCACCTAACTGGCAGATGACAAAAAACATATTATACTAATGCGGACTTAGTGTCCCTTTCACGAGTAATCAAAAAATGGACCTAGTCCATATATGACAATGCAGTTGTAACATATTATCCGATGCTTGGCTAGTGGAATCACTCCATGATTTCTCTATCTTGATGTTGATGTCAATGTTATCTTACAACACTTTAACAATACTGCTGTTTCGTGCACTTTGCTTATCATGAATATCGCCTTGCTTGGCTCTTTCATGCAATTGATCATATGCATTGTTGTTTATCATGATTTGAACACTAACACATTTCATGTAGGGATGTGTTTGTAGGAATATTTGATAATCGTAAAGTACATGTCACCTCTGTAGGACATGGGCTTTGTGAAAGCTCGAGTTCCCTTGTGTGTTTTCTTCCTAGCTTAACATGCTTGATATCGGTACACGATATCAACCACCTTAAGGTGGGGGCATATATAAGGTAAACTATTTGCTTTAGATGATAGTAAGTGTGTTTGAATAATCTGAAAATCAATCACAATCATTTAAGCCCTCTACAGAGGAGGGATATCGAGCATATCCTTTTATTTTAAGCTCTTTGTGAAGGTGGGATATTGAGCATATCCTTTTATCTTAAGCCCTCATCATGAGGCGGGGATGGTGTATTTCTTGGAGAGATTGCATTATCCTATCATTTTCAAAAGTCCTCGTCGCAAGGCGAGGAGTGGTTCTGTGACTAACTCAACCCTTAAGAGTTATTTTGATGATTGTTGTGGTGAAGTCCAATCATCGATGTGTGCTTGTAATGTGTTTGAGATGGTGATGAACCTAGCAATAGTTTCACTCCATCTCTTGGCTACCGTGTTTTCTCCGTGTCTTCGGTGTGTGTGTGTGTATGGCGTGTTTGTTCTCAAGTGCAAGACCGGTGGCAATGAGCTCCTCTACACTTTGGGATTTGTTTGGCGTGTTTGTTCTCAAGGTGCAAGATTGGTAGTGAACAACTCCTCTACAACTCGGGATTTTGTTTGGAGTGTCTGTTCTCAAAAAGTGCAAGACCAGTGGTGAACAACTCCTCTACACTTTTGGGGATTTGTTTGTTTACTTTCCTTGTACTTGCATTCTGCATTTCATATGGGATTTTTTTTTTTAAAATCACTGCATTCATTGTATTCTCTATGCTCTACGTGTCTTCAATGTTGTATTCTTTGTGTTTTTTGTGACTGTAACTATCTTCTCCATGTATTGCGTGTCTGTTATTGTATTCAATGTGTTTGGCGTGTCTTCTCTATGCTTGGTGTGTTTGCTGTGCTTGTTGACCTTACTTTAATGCATGTATTGACCTTGCATTTAATACATAAATTAAAGTGGGGGCTAAATGTTATGTTAGAAAAATGCACCCTTGGGGGATTTTTCCTTTAAGGTTTAGCTCCCGGGTCCTTAGATTGCATTTAGAGCATCTTGCATGATAATTTAGACTCCCGATGAGAAAACCCTTGGGTCTTCTAACAAATAGGACCTAAGGGGTGCTAATTTAATGATCCTTGAGCAAAGATAAGGGGTGGATAAGGGTGCTAGCACCCTAGTCTAGCCCTTTTTTGGGTTTGCCCTAAATTCAAATGTCGGGTTTGTGATTGTTATTTGGTTTCTAGGCCAACATCATAAGTTTCAAATATGATATTCTTGGCAGGACTCTTAATAGTTGCATATATAAGCATGTTTAGGTTATCATTTGCAAACTAGAAGATGATTGGGAACTTTATGCATACTTGAGATTTTTATGATATGATAGTGTTGTAGAGCATAGCATTGTTATTGTGTTTATTTTTGCAGGTTGGATTACATCTTCTCCTCATGGCATTGAACAACTTATTCCTTCCATGAGAGCTTCATCAATAAGGTGACATTTATTGTGCTTTATCATCATTATCGTTTGGATTTTTACCTCTATCCCACAAGGATACACACACTCTCTCTAACAATGGTGTTTAGAAGACTTGAATGTCTCTCTGGGGCTTGACTGAGGCAAGCCTCTAAATACCACAACCCCCTCCCACACTCCTTGTGATTGTAGGTTACATGTATCAGATCTAGAGAAAGTGGAGTTGCAGGGAAGATACAAAAACATTGAAGATTTAGGATCTAAAAATAAGTGGACACTATGCGAGATTTCAAGACAAAGGCACCATCACCATTGTCCTCCGCTGTCACATCCCCAAAAACTAAAAATATAGCAGAGATTAGTGTCAGAAGGAGATTGGGAATTTGTAGAAAAAGTAGTACATTGGACTAGGGTGCCATCACCATTGTCCCTGACATTTCTATTTTCTGGACTACAAAAAACTGTGAGTTAAGGTTCTCTGCCCTTTGTCTAATTCCAGTAGCTCATTTGTCATAATTCATAGATTTAATTACTATTTTGCTTAAATTAGGGTTTCAAGACTATAAAGGCATTAATTAGAAATAGTGTGTGATAACTACTAAATTTCCCAATAGAAAACCAAGTGGCAACCCAATCTAACAGATGACTCTCCTCTCAACGGGAGAAGCACTCAGTTGAAAAGCCCTTGGAATGTTTTATGAAAAGGAGGATTCAAACTAAAACAATCATATTCCATCATCCCCCTTTTCATATAAAATATTTTGGTGAACCCATGTTTTAAACCTTTTGGCACCTTTCTGAGTGTTGTTTCATAGATTTACATTTATTCATTTCATTGCATTCGAAAATTTACAAAAAAATTGATATATTTGGAAAAATTGAAAAAATTGCATTCTAAGATTTGATTTTTAACATAGTTTGCATTCATACAATTGTATTTCATGAATTCTCTTATGTTTACATCAGATCTGAAATTCATTATCATTCGAAATTCATTATTTTTAATATTGCATTTGAAAAATTACAAAAAAATTGAAAAAATTGGCATATTAAGCTTTCATTTTTATAAAATTTGAATTAATTGGCATCTAATTTCAACTAATTTATGTTGTTTGTATTAGATCTGATCTAAAATACATAAATTCATCATTTACAATTCATTTGCATTGCATTTGCCTGCTTGATTTGTTAGATATTGCTTGAAATTTTGCATTTTTCATGAAAACCTAGTGTTGCATGAGCTAGGGTTATAGTCAAAATATTGTTTCAGATTTTACTACCCTTTTAAAACACTCATTGGGTTTGATTTCTAATTATAGTGTTGCATCATAGTGGTCTCCTTATGAAATTTCATGTCTTGGGCTTGAAAAACTTGCATTTTTTACTAGATTTGGCCTTATCGTACTGCTAGACTTGCAATCCAAGTGTGTTGTAAGGGATTTTTCTATACTAATTGGCTGTTATTGGCATTATTATCTCCTCCCCCTTCTCAATTTCCTTACAATACCCTTTCTTTTGGGCTTTTGCATTGAAATTTTGGGAAAAATCACTTATTTTCACTATTTTTGCACTAGGGTTTGATCTAGAGTGGCACTATAGGCATGTTGTAACAGATTTTTTGGTATTAGGTGGCTATTATTACTATTATAAGTTGCTTTCCATCATCATTTTCTTTGGTGCAGGAGTACCTTGGAAATTTTTTGTCAATTTGAGTAATTTGAGTCATATCAAGTAGTGATAGGATCATATTGTGATGTAATAAGTATTGTGTTGTTGAAATAAGGTCTATTTTTTACCATTTATGTTGTAGTGAGGTCATCAAGGTTCTTAGGTTAGGATTTTGCAAAAATTGTCAAAATTTGTTGCATAAAAATGTTGGCAAATTTGGTTTTCAAAGGAAGTTGAAGAGTCATGTAGTTAAAGGGTCAGTTTGGACAGTTGGAATTCATTGTAAAGTGGTTATAAACACCCCATAAACTCATGCAAGGGTTGGAGATCACCTTTTTGGTGGTGGGAGAACAGATTTGATAAAGGAATAATACATAAGACTGTTCTTTTTCTGAAAATGACTATTTTTTTATGCTTTTCCAATGCTAATATAGTGTTCGTACAACAAATTTTTGGCATGAAACGAATTGGAGATTGTAGGGCAGTGAATCTATTTTAATTTGAATGTTATTTTGTTGATTTTCATGAATAAATAAGGCTATTCAAGGTGGATTTCTAAAAATTGTTCTAAATACCCTAGTTTCAAGGGTTGCAACAACAAAAACGTGATTTTCTTGCATTTTCACCATGGGAATTCCACCAAAATTGGTGTGGAGGTAATTTGAGATGTGTTATTTAAGATTTTGAAGGTTTGGGAGTGTTAGTTTATTTTTTATTATGTTTTTAGGCAAGCCCTAGGTTGTCCCAGGCTTAGGTTTTTACTCTGTCTCATAAAGAATTGCAAAAAGAGTCATAACAACAGGTGAATTTGGGTAAATAAATTGCATACATAGTCTTTTGGAGACTTGTAGGGAAGGTTAGTATTGAGTTTTGGGGTTGGGAAGTCAAATTGGTAGTAGGTCCTTTATGAAAGAGGCCTATTTAGGCCTAGAAGTGCAACAGGACAGTCCTATTTTGGACAAATTGTTCCAAAGAAACCTATGTTGGCTTTTTGATATGTTTTAAAAATTGATAATGGGTACCCAAAAATGTCTTCACAGTCTTGAAAGGAGGCCTGAAATAGAAATTATGCTCCAATAGTCTTTTTTTGAGGGCTATTAGGATTGGGGCAGTTTGAAAACAAAATGTCTTTAGTGAAGAGGGTAGACCTTGGTGAATGATGGAGATGGTTGTGTTTGAGTTTTAGAGGTGTAAGAAGGTCATTGGTAACTTGGTTTAGGTCTGGAAGTTGGAAACTTAAGAATGTAACCTTGAAATAGGAGATTGCCATGAGATGTTGGCTCTTGAAATGTGAAGAATGACCTTTTTGAGCCCATTGTTGTGAAATAAGACCCTTTGGATTTGAGTTTGACACTTGGTTTTTCATCAAGGTGGTATCAAAGCTCAGTTAGTAGATCTTTGAAGGTGATTGATTGAAGGTTACATAAAAGAACAGTTGGAAGTTGTAAAGACAAGACAACATGGCAAAGGACATCAGAGAAGCAACACAAAGAAATGCACTTTTCAAAACCACCTGCAAGTGTCGAGGTAAGGTATGTACTGTGATGGTAGATTCAGGTAGCCTAGATGACTTGGTTCTCAGAAAATGTTTGATAAGTTGCAATTAGTAAGGATTCCTCATAAAACACCTTATTATGTTTCTTGGTTGAATGGTGAATATACTCTTTTGGTCAAGGAGCAATCTTGGCTTAAATTCCAAATAGGTGGATATAAAGATAGAATCTTGTGTGATGTGATACCTATGAGTATATGTCATTTTTTATTGGGAATACCATGGCAATATGAAAGATTTTCTTTGTATGATGGAAGGCATAATAGTTATTAGATTATGAAGGATGGAGTTTCTTTTACTTTGATTCCATTGGTGGAGAAGGATCAAGTACAGAGAAAGAAAGAAAGGGTACTAATGCAGGGTAGAAAAGAGTTTATAAGGCATGAGGTAGACAAGTACAATGAGGGTGCAACCACTAACAAGAAAGAAAGAGTTGAGATAGCAAATATAGACAGGGATGCAAAGTTGAAGAGCAAAGAAGATAATGAGTTGATGAAGAAGACTGAGATAGCGAAGGTCAAAAGTGAAATGACCTTGAAAGTTCAAGACAAGTTTGGACAGTGTGATGAAGATAAAGGAGAGATTGGATTTTGGCAAAAGAAGGTAAAAGATGGTGTAGGACAGTCAAAAATTGTTAAGACAATGATAAGTAGACTTGATATAGAGGTTTGTGTGAATAAAATTCTTGGGGCAAAGACCCTAATGAGAGGAAGAGATAAAATGAATGCAAGAGATTTGCCTAAGGAAAGGCAAGATTGGCCTAGCAAAGTCACAATAGGAGAGGTGTATTTTCCATCTATTGGTCAAGAGGATAAAATGCAGTAGATGTTTGATAGCAAAGAAGATGGAAGACCTAATGACAGAGAGGTCTTAGAGGTAGAGATCATCATAGGGACATTGAATTGTCCATTAAAAGTAAAAGAAGACAAGGGGTAGATAGGTACTGTCATAACAGAGATGAGGAAGACTGAAAATACAGTGGTATTAAGGGCAGATGTTTTAAAGACAATGATGAAAGCAAGAGGTGGAAGACAACAGAAAATAGGTAAGTTCAAGAATGAGATTGTGTTAAGGGACAGGGAAGAGTGTGAATCCATTCTAAGGCTTGAAGATGTCAAGATGACAGAGGTAGAAGGTAAGGATAAGACTTTGAAACCTGATATAGAAATGGTTAAGAGTGATTTAGTTGTGGGAAGACAACCTTGGGAAAATAACCAAATCGAAAGCATGATGGGTGAAGTACATTGTCCATGGATGGGGCAAGTAGTTATTGAACCTAAGAATACAGTGTTGGCAAAGGAAAAGAGTCTAGTGCAGGACAAGAAAATAAAGAGTACAATGAGCCAAGGAGAAAGGCAAAGGTTAGTGCAAGAGTTTGTAGAGAAAAGGGAAGATGCAGTCACCCAAAGTGGTGAAGATGGGAAGTTGATAGAGATGGGCCAAGAGAAGGCCAAGGACAAAGTGTTTGTGAAGTCTCCAAATGAAGTGGAAAAGAGTAATGTTGTTGTGGTAAGGATAGAGATTTGTCCTTGGATGACAAAATTGGTTGAGGGGTAGTCATATGCTGCCATGACAGAGGTTGATATGTTTGATTGCATGGAGATGAAGAACCTTGAGGTGGTTGAGAAGAGAAAGGATAAGGTGAAAGTGAATGTATGGTGGAATAGATTCAAGTGTGCAAGAGTCCTTGTTTTGATAATGATTTTGATGGGGGTCAGACCAAAGGTCAAGATGAAATAAGAGGGAAAAAGTGAGAGCTATTTTATAGTGGATGATGAAGAAGAACAAGGTGGAAGCAAATGGATGAAGCTGATGAAGACAAATCAGAGCATGGAGATGCTGAACCAAGTTGACAAGGCAAGAAGAGGACTATATTGTATGGACAAGTTCAAGCCCAAGGTGAAGATGAAGATCAATGGAGCAATTTCAAGAACAAGAAGGAGCAAAAAAGAGTTGAAGATCAAAGTTCTATTGTAGGTTAAAGTGTTGAAGACTTCCAAGGGACTTGGAAGAATTTCATGGCCAGGTGTATGGTGCAGGAGCACCTTGGATGTTTTTTGTCAATTTGAGTAATTTGAGTCATATCAAGTAGTGATAGGCTCATATTGTGATGTAATAAGTATTGTGTTGTTGAAATAAGGTCTATTTGTGACCATTTATGTTGTAGTGAGGTCATCAAGGGTCTTAGGTTAGGATTTTGCAAAAATTGTCAAAATTTGTTGCATAAAAATGTTGGCAAATTTGGTTTTCAAAGGAAGTTGAAGAGTCATGTAGTTAAAAGGTTAGTTTGGATAGTTGGAATTCATTGTAAAGTACTTAAATATACCCCATAAACTCATGCAAGGGTTGCAGATCACCTTTTTGGTGGTGGGAGAACAGATTTGATAAAGGAATAATACATAACACTGTTCTTTTTCTGAAAATGATTATTTTTTAATGCTTTTCCAACGCTGATACAGGGTCCGTACAACAAATTTTTGGCATGAAATAAATTGGATATTTTAGGGTAGTGAATATATTTTAATTTGAATGCTATTTTGTTAGTTTTCATGAAAAAATAATGTTGTTCAAGGCGGATTTCTAAAAATTGTTTTGAATACCCTAGTTTCAAGGGTTACAACAACAAAAACTTGTTTTTCTTGCATTTTCATCGTGGGAATTCCACCAAAATTGGTGTAGAGTTAGTTTGAGATGTGTTATTTAAGATTTTGAAGGTTTGGGAGTGTTAGTTTATTGTTTACTATGTTTTCAAGCAAGCCCTAGGCTGTCCCAGGCTTAGGTTTTTACTCTGTCTCATAAATAATTGTAAAAATAGTCATAACAATTGGTAAATTTGGGTAAATAAATTGCATACCCAGTCTATTGGAGACCTATAGGGAAGGTTAGTATTGAGTTTTGGGGTTGGGAAGTCAAATTGGTAGTAGGTCCTTTGTGAAAGAGGCTTATTTAGGCCTAGAAGTGTAGCAAGACAGTCCTATTTTGGACAAATTGTTCCAAAGAAACCTATGCTGGATTTTTGATATGTTTTAAAAATTGATAATGGGTACCCAAAAATATCTTCATAGTCTTGAAAGGAGGCTTGAAATAGAAATTATGCTCTGACAGTCCTTTTTTGAGGGCTATTAGGATTGGGGCAGTTTGAAAACAAAATGTCTTTAGTGAAGAGGGTAGACCTTGGTGAATGATGGAGATGGTTGTGTTTGAGTTTTAGAGGTGCAAGAAGGTCATTGGTAACCTGGTTGAGCTCTAGAAGTTGGAAACTTAAGAATGTGCCCTTGAAATAGGAGATTACCATTGGATGTTTGCTCTTGAAATATGAAGAATGACCTTTTGAGCCCATTGTTGTGAAATAAGACCCTTTAGATTTGAGTTTGACACCTAGTTTTGTATCATTCTTTACAACACCCATTGCCCTCCTCTTTTGCATGGAGATTTAGTGAAAAATCACATATTTTGGCCTATTTTCACTAGGGTTTGGCTTATCGACTTTCTAGAGTTGCTTCAAAAAGCATGTTGTGAAAGGTATTTTTGGATTAGTAGAATGTTATTAGGCATGTCATTTTTTTCCCTCTTGCAAATCTTCACAACACCTTTTCTTTCATTTGTTTGCATTGAGAAAAGTTGGAAAATTAAGCATTTTAGAGCATATTCGACATCACTTTTACATTTCCTTTTTGCATAAGTTTTGAAAGATCTTGAAAATCTGATTTGACACTCCTTTGCAAACTTACATATGGCTTCTCAATACAATAATAATGCTAGATTTTTTCCTAGGCCTCATTTGAAAAGAAGAGCCCCTGAGCTTGAAATAACATTCACACCTCAAGACAAAGAAATGGTAGAAACTGAAGGGCCTCTTTATATTATGGTAAAGATAATGGAATAACCTATGCATGGAACACTCATAGACCCTAATTGCATGACAAATGTGGTCACAGAAGATTTCCTCCTTAAACATGAAATGGTACAAGAATCTTATGATTTGTCGAATCTGAGAATTAAAACACATAATGGAGCTTTAATGAAACCGATTGGCAAGATAACTCTAATGGTTTCGGTCTATGATAAAGTTGTGGATCAATCATTTTATATAATCCCCTTATCCAACCTCTTCTGTGTAAAACTTGGACATCCTTGGCTTAAAACTATGAATTTTGTTCCTTCTACTATTCACATATGTATAAAATTTCCTTTGCGAGGAGAGATCTGCACTATCCATCGTAATGATTATCAACCTCCAGCTAAGGAAAAGAAATTTATTCTTGATTACTTTTGGCTGCAACTTGAGATAGATCCTGAGCCACGAAGAGATTGAACTTTCATTGAATACAGAAAATACAAAGCAAAACAACTAGCTCGAGTGGCCAGGTCTCCTTTGCAACCAATAAGAGAAGAACAAGAAGCAAGCATAAAACAAGATGAAATTTTTGACATGAGAAATGTAGATAAGGAAAGGTCCCATAATCCACCTCATCCATGGAGAGATGGCATTTATGTTGAGGTCCCTCCCCTGTCATCCTTACAAGGATTGGGAGGCTTTTATCGACAACAAAATATTCCACCAAGACCAATGAGATTTGAACATGGTACTTCCTCCTCTACTATGCATACTATGGAAAAACATGATGAAATTAGCAATAAGACAAGAAGAAATAGACTAGCAAAAGAACAGAGGAGGAGAAGACAAGCATATTCCCAAGGGCTCATAAATGAACAAGAGAACATTCAACTTAACATTGAAACAAATGAAGAAGAGATTAAGGTTCCTTACACACCACTTTCATCTACAATTCAAGATTGGGAGGATGATGACCTCCTCGATGATGAATTCTAGCATGGACCTCTCTAATAGGGAAGTATCTCTAACCCTTTATCTCTTGTGTTGTGCTTCCCCTGTGGTGTGTTATGTGTTGTTAGGCCTCCCAGGATGACCATTGATTCTCTTGTAAGGTCAAGGATACTAGGAGACTGCCTTTTTGTGACCTTAATCTATTTGTATCATCATTCTTCTATATTTTCCTCTCATCTGATTTCATTGTTGTGTGTTGTGTGTTGTGTCTTATGGACATAGTGTTGTGGTTGGTGACTTGGGGGCACCCTCCTACATTACTGTCCTTAAGGCACTTGTTCTCCTCTCTAATTTATTGTTACCTTCCTCTAGTGTTTCCACCTAGCGGGCAAATGACGAAAAACATATTACACTAATGCAGACCTACTGTCACTTTCATGAGTAATCAAAAAATGGACCTAGTCCATAAATGACGATGGGGTTGTAACATATTATCTGACACTTGGCTAGTGGAATCACTCCGTGATTTCTCTAACTTGATGTTGATGTCAATGTTATCTTATCTTGCTAACAACACTTTAACAATACTGTTGCTCTGCGGACTTTATTTATCATGAATATCACCTTGCTTGGCTCTTTCATATAGTTGATCATATGCATTGTTGTTTATCATGATTTGGACAGTAACACCTTTCATGCAAGGATGTGTTTGTAGGAACATTCGGTGGTCATAAAGTACATGTCACCTCTGGGGGGCATGGACTTTGCAAAAGCTCGTGTTTCCTTGTGTATTTTCTTCCTGTTTAGGGTAAAATTTGGATTGTTTAACGTTTAAGTGTTTAGATGTTTGAATGCTCCTTTCACCCTATACATTCAAGGATCTAGGGTTGAGTGGCCATGCACTATCATACCCTAGTTCACTATGAGATGTAGGGAAGCTTGGATTAGGGTATTTAATTATCAATTTTCCTTCTCCTATGCTTAATTAACCATTAAAACCCTAAGTTTGCAAATACAACTGTAAACAAAAGAATAATAGAAAAAGCTCTTGTAGAGGGAAGTAAAATATTAAATCACAGATTACCTATTTTTGGGGCTCCAAGGTAGAAAAGTCAGGGACATAGGAGCGTGCACCCAAGTCCAAGGCCCTAGTTTTTGTCAAGATATGGAAACTCAATCTGCAACTCTTCCCTGTTGTTCAGGAGATTTTCCCGTCACAGAAGTTGGAGGACTAATGAGTGGGCGCCCAAGTCCAGGGTGCTATTTTTCCTTCTGTTTTGCAATTCTAACACTTCAAGATGCCTTCCTACAACTTCACCTTGCCCAGCTTCGCAACTTATAACCTGCAACCATAAAAACTTTGGGAGGGGGTTGTGGTGTTTAGAGGCTTACCTTAGTCAAGCCTCAAAGGACACTTAAGTCTCCAAACACCATTGTCATATAGAGAGTACGTGCCCTTGTGAGGTAGAGGCAAAAACCAAAGGAAATGATGATGAAAACACAATATAATGTCACCTTGTAGTGAAGATATCATGGAGGAAGATACTCTTCATTCCATGATGAAATGGATGCTCAAATCTGCAAACACAAACACATAAACCACACAAATCTTCTCTTGCAACACAATGAAATCCTTGAATCACCTTGAGAATGCCTAAAGTTCACAATGATCATCTAGTTTCTAAATGAATGCCTAAACATGCTTTTACATGCAACTACAAACACTCTCGCCAAGATTTTGTAAATTCAAACTTACTGTGTCGGCAAAGGAGCCAAATAACAGTCACAAACTGACACTTAAAATTTGGGACTACCTAAAAATAGGGAAGGACTAGGGCATGGGTGCCCAAGTCCTTCCCCTTATTTTGGGAAGGATCAAGCTCAAGGGGTCCTCCTACATCACATTTGTCATGTTACCTAGGGCTCATTCCATTGGGATGCCAAATTATTAAGTAAGATGTCCTAAATGCATGCAAAAGACCTGTGAGTTAAACCTTATGAGGGAAAATCCCCCAAGGGGACATTTTCTGATGTTACATTTAGCCCCCACTTTAATGTATGTATAAATGTAAGGCCAATACATGCATTAAAGTAAGGTCACAAACACAACAAACATGCAAAGCATGGAGAAGACACGCGAATCACATAGAAGATAGTAACAGGCACACAAAACATGGAGAAGATAGTTAGTCACACAGAATAAAGAGAAGATATCAAATGCATAGAAGATACATTAATGCATAGAAGACAGGCATGATTTCTTTTCTTTTCTTTTTCTCATATATATGAAATGCAGATGCAAGTACTGGAAAGTAAACAATCCTCCCATAATGCAAGAATCACTCATCGCGCTGGTCTTTATACTACATATGGGGCAACACACACGTAAGACACACAAAACCTCCCAAAAATGTAGGATGTACTCATTGCACTGCATATGGGGCAACAAACATGCCACACAAAGCAAGCACACCACACACACACTTTGAATACATGGAGAAAACATGGTAGACAAGCAATGGAGTGTACCTATTGATAGGTCCAACACCATCTCAAGCATATTATAGGCACACATTGATGATTGGGCTTCGCCACAACAATCACCAAAGACACGGTTAAGGGTTGAGTTAGTCATAGAACCGGTCCTTGCCTCCACAAAGGACTTTTGAAAATGATAGGATGATACAATATGTTTTGAGAAATTCACCATCCCTGCCTCCATAGAAGGCTTAAGATAAAAATGATATACGTGATATCCCACCTCCGTAGAGGGCTTAAATGATTGATTGATTGGTTGGTTGCAAAAAAACTTAGAGTGTAGGATGTACTCATCATACAAGTTGCACCTGAGGACAAGCACATTGCTAACATCTACAACAGATAGCTTACCTTATATATGCCCCCACCTTAAGGTGGTTAATATCATGCATCGATATCAAGGATGTTAAGTTAGGAAGAAAACACACAAGGGAACAAAGACTTTTGCAAAGCCCATGCCCCCTGGAGGTGACATGTACTTCACGATCACCAAATGTTCCCACAAACAAATCCTTGCAATAAACATGTTAGTGTCTACAAAATCATGATAAACAACAACATCAATGCATATGATTAACCACACAAAGAGCCAAGGTTATACAACAAATTCAGAGTTCAAGGATAACCGTGGGGCTATATCACAAAGCTCTCTGAATCAAGTACCACCAAGGCTAGATTAAAAGACAAAACAAAGGTGCACAGAGTAGGAGTATTGTTAAGGTTTGTAAATGAGATAAAACATCATCAAATTCACTATGCGGAAAACATGAGTGCTTCCACTAGCCAAGCGTCGAATAAAATATACAGCCCCATTGTCATATTACGAATTGAGTCCATTTTTTGATTGCTCTCGAAAGGGACACTAGGTCTGCATCAGTATAAATATTTTTCGTCATCCGCCCACTAGATAGAAACACTAGAGGAAGGGAAACATTAAAATAAAAAGGAGAAACAAGTGTCTTAGGGACAGTCATGTAGGAGGGTGTCTCCAAGTCACCAACCACAATGCTATGTCCGTAAGACACAACACACAATGATGAAATCATAGAGAGGCAATTTAGAAGAATGATGATACAAATAGAAGGTCACAATAGAGGCAGTCTCCTGGTATCCCAGACCTTACAAGAGAATCAAGGGTCATCCCAGGAGGCCTAAACAACACATAACACATCACAGGGGAAGCACATCACGAGAGAAATAAAGGGTTAGAAATATTTACCTGGTAGCACCATCGTTAAGAACATACACATTTAGGATACCTCTTATGTTGTTTTAATATTGTATTAACATTAAGTTTAGGACAACAAGAGGCTTTGGTGGATTTCAAAGAGCGGTATCCTATAGCAGCTGTGTAGTTAATTCCAACAACTTGTAAATGTACTCTAATTCCTTGTTGATTTACACTGCAACCATTGCCTACATAGTCATTATTTTTGTACAAGATTTGAAATCCATGACCATATAGACAGTCCATTTCTTTAGAAGAAGGTGAAGCCTCATAGGTATCATAATTTGTAGTATAGGTGAGGGTATTGTCTTTATTTTCAACCAAGGAAACTTTGTTTTTCTGAGATGTTTCAAAAGATTGTTTTGATGAGATTGATGCGACTTTTTATGTGTCAGGTTTATTAAATTTGTATTCTCTTGTACCGCAAGGGTTAAAATATAATGAACCCCAATCATCATCAACAAGTGCATTCGATGGTTGAGAGTCTTGCACAACATTAGTCATTGATGGATCACCTTGCGAATTGTTTAAGCTCACATGATTGTAAACTGGTTTTTGCATTTCAATGTGTAAATAATTATCTGGTTCAGGATCACCATGAATAGTATGAAGTTTACCTTTGAATATAAATTTGATTGAACGATGTAGAGTGGAAGGAACTCCTCCCAATGCATGAATCCAAGGTCTACCAAGAATCATATTGTAAGGTAAAGAACAAGGCATGACATGAATTAGGGTAGGCACAAGCACAGGCCCTACTTATATAGGTAGAGTTATAGTGCCCATGGATTGTCGTCTAGCATTATCAAAGCCACGAATACTAATGCCATTTGGTGTGATTTGTGATGTGTCAACCTTGATTTTGTGTAGTAGGTCAATGCTACAAACATTAAGAGCTGATCCATTATAAATCATAACTCTCTTAACCAATGATTTGTTTATTGTGACGAAGATAACGAGAGGATCATATTGGTTTTGAACTTCTACCGATGGTAATTCATGTGGTTGAAAGAGTATATCCATTTTTGTCGCATTCATACTTTCCAATATGGCTACTACATCATTAGGCTTAGCAGTAAGTGGGAAAATCACCTTATGTAAAGCTTCTTGAAGCATTCCATGATATGTAGGTGATGTTTATATTAAATCCCAAAGAGAGATCTTAGTCGGAGTAGCGCGAAGCTGTTCGACAAGATCATACTCTTTACCACTTTTATGAGTAAGGTGAAGTGGTGGAGGGAGCATAGGTTGAGAACATGAAAGAGAGATATGCACATGCAGTGCTTGGTTACTTTGCTTGTTATTACAAGTGTTGTATGTGTGAGCAATCACATTGTGGTGTGGTTGTTATAACACATTTTGAACACCTTGACTCGGTTGAGCAATTTGTTGTGCATATTTATAGATGCAATCCGAGGGTTGACCTTGAACAGTAATTATCGACTTTAAACAAGAGGGTGGACTAGGTGCCCCTCGGACAATCATATTAGGAATATTACTGCAAGGTCTACTAATGACGATTGAATTAACATTGTTTCCCTCTTGATTGCACCCAACATCCATCCCTAAAGAATTTAATGTGAGACCTTTTCTCATCCACTAATGCTACATCTTGGCCAGTGAGAGCAGTGGGACGAGAGGAAGGTACAATATTGATAGAAGATTAAGTGTTACATCATTGATAGGGATATCCATGGTCTTCTCATCTAATGTTCTTGGTCTTTCAACTATAGGAGAAGAAGGATAACTTATGGAATCATCATTATCATCGTCACCATATGTTTTAACTATTAAATCCAAAGCATTAAGAGAACTTTCACTCTCATAATTCTCAATGTGTTTTGTCAAATCTCCTATGACCCAAGGGTATGTATTCATAAGAGAAGTGAAGTTGTCAAAATCAGATACATAGTCAAGGATTTCAAATGAGGAGCATTTAAATATATCCTTGTGATACATAGCTTGTAAATAAGTGAGCACATGAGGATTCATATTAAGAAATTTGTAGAAACTCTTGAAGTTTTTGATATATGCATGTAAAGATACCAAAGAAAAATGAGATGAAGATGCCATAATGAAATGTCTTGTAACATCAATGCAAAATCAGATTTTAAGAGCTTTTCAAAAGTATGCAAGAGCCAAGTGCAAAACTACATGCAAAAATGATCTAAAATGCCTGATTTTTTGTACTTTTTTAATGCAAATAAGTGAAACAAAGGGTGTTGTAAGGATTTTAATCAGAGGCAGAAAATTATATGTCTAATATCAGTCCAAAATAGTAATATGATCCTTATCAACACACTCTTGATGCAAATCCAAGATAATGCCAAGTCAAACTATAGTGAAAATAGGCACTTTTTTCACCAAAACTCAATGCAAAAGAGCATAACAAAGGGTGTTGTGAGGAAAATGATGATGGAAATAAATTTATATCAATAGTAACATCCACTTAGTGATAATATATCCATCACAACACACTTTTAGTGCCACTTAAGGTTAAACCCTAGTGAAAATATAGCAAAAATAGACTATTTTTCACGGTTTTTCAACTCCAAGACCTAGAGAAAGGGGTGTTGTAATGAATTTTAGGAGGTAAAAAAATAAAAGTAAATATATCAGTCATGTCAATCCATTAAATTGATCACAACATGCTTGGAGTGCAAACTAGGTCAAATCCTAGGGCAAAAATAGTCAAAATGTGTAGTTTTTTGCCAAATTTTCAATACAAGAGCCTGTTAAAAGGGTGTTGTGAAGATTTTTAAGAGACACAAAAAATTATTACCTGAATAACAACAAATTAATGCAAAAATACCCTTCACAACATGCCTATGGTGCAAGTTTAGAGAGTCGATAATGCCAAACTTAGTGAAAATCTATGTTTTTGAAGCCCTAGGTTTGAGATCTTGGAAAAAAATGCTATATGATGTTTTGAGGTCTGATTTATGATTAAAATGAAATATTTTCAGATCTGAAAATGAATTCCAAGATTTAATATGCAAAATGCTAATGCAAATCTAATGAAAATGCATTAAAATTGCTAGTTTTTTGTTGAAATTTTCTATGCAAAAATACAAATATTTAAAATCTAAATGCAAATTTACACTAAAATGCAAGAGTATAGCCAAATGAAAATTTGAATGAGCCTCTAAAATAAATAGAAAATTTTGAAAGAAGATTTTGCCTACTAACCCTAGATTTTGGAATTACTAGGTTATATGAAAATTGTCAAAATTTCTACAAAAGCCTAGCAAATTAATGATGAAAATGCAATGTAAATTATTGAATTTTGTTTTTTTTCCGTAGTTTATATAAGATCTGATGCAAAAATCATGAATTAGGGAAATTTAGAAAGAATTGATACAAATTAGTAAGCCAAACAATGCAATTTTTTTTTGAATTTTTCTCAATGCAATAAAATGAATGACTATATGCATGAATGGAATCGATCCAAATCTGAGGACACACACTCAACAAGTTGCAATTTAAGTCCAAAAACACGGGTTCACTAAAATGTTTAGGGTAAAATTTGGATTGTTTAACGTTTAAGTGTTTAGATGTTTGAATCCTCCTTTCACCCTATACATTCAAGGATCTAGGGTCGAGTGGCCATGCACTATCATACCCTAGGTCCCTATGAGATGTAAGGAAGCTTGGATTAGGGTATTTAATTATCAATTTTTCTTCTCCTATGTTCAATTAACCATTAAAACCCTAATTTCACAAATACGACTGTAAATAGAAGAATAACAGAAAAAGCTCTTGCAGAGGGAGGTAAAATATCAAATCACAGAGTACCTATTTTTAGGGCTCTGAGGTGGAAAAGTTGGGAACATGGGAGCGGGTGCCCAAGTCCAAGGCCCTAGTTTTTGTCACAATCTAGAAATTCAGTCTGCAACTCTTCCTTATTGTTTCAGAGATTTTCCCATCATGGAAGTTAGAGGACTAATGAGTGGGCACCCAAGTCTAGGGTGCTATTTTTCCTTATGTTCTACAATTCCAACACTTCAAGATGCCTTCCTGCAACTTCAACTTGCCCAGCTCTGCAACTTGTAACTTGCAATCATGAAAACTTTGGGAGGGGGTTGTGGTGTTTAGAGGCTTACCTCAGTAAAGCCCCGGAGGACACTTAAGTCTCCAAACATCATTGTTAGATAGAGAGTGTGTGCCCTTGTGAGACAGAGGCAAAAACCAAAGGAAATGATGATGAAAATATAATATAATGTCACTGTTGTGATGTTCACAACACGCCCCATTTTGCTCCTTAGCAAAATGAGGACCCCTGCTGTCGCTTTGCTTTTTGCTTCTGCTTGTGTTTGTCTGCTTTCTGGCGGTTTGGTAAAAATGAGTCAAGTGCATCATCATCATGATATTCGATGAGGAGGATCATCATATTTTTATCCTGTCATGTTGTCAAGATCATCATGATCTTGTTTGTCTACCCGATATTTCGTGAAGTCCTCCTGCCGAGAAATATGACCTTTTGCAAATATCCTAATGATCATCATCATCACATTTCCCTTCGGCAGGATATTTTCCAAAACATGATCCGGTTCGCGAATATGATGATGATGTCATGTTCTAAGTTTAACAAAGGCCCCGGATATCATGATGACGTCATCCCGATCTGATAAACGAAGAAGCAAATATCCTGATGATCATCATCACTTTTCCCTTCGGCAGGATATTTTCCAAAACATGATCCGGTTCGCGAATATGATGATGACGTCCTATTCTAAGTTCAACAAAAACCCCGGATATCCTGATGATCATTATCATCCTGATCTTTCGAGAGGGTTACCTTGGCCGCAAAGGGGTCATATTACATTCACCACCTGATCATGCTCCTTAGGTGACCCGATATTACATTTATCACCTGATCTTAACTAAACATGACGGTGACGTCATCTTTTGCATTTTAATGAAGCCCGGATATGACGATGACGTCACCATCATATTCCTTTCCTCAGCAGCAGGATCATATTTCATATCCTCCTATTTTTTCCTTCGACAGGATGATGATGGTGATTGTCATTCTTTTCCCCAATATACAGAAGCGAAACATCCTGATGACGTCATCTGGACCTTCGGAAGGGGAGCATCGTATTTCCAAAATATCATGCGGACGAAAGTTCTAAGTCTTCATCGGCATGGTTTTATCTATCGGCCAGGTTCATTTTTCGCCCGCCGATATGGGTTGTCTTCCTGATGGAAAGGTGATCGGCCAAACAAAGAACATCAGCTGAGCGATTTTTGACACGCCGATGGGCGGGAAATGGAATGCGATAGAGTTTTAAAACTATTTTTTGGCACCCGTGGCATTTTCCCGGTCAACGATAGTTGACCCGATGGGTTGTAAGCAGTCTGTATGCGTTTTGAACGCGTTTTAAGAGTATTTTGGACCCGATTTCCACGATTTTGCAGTCACCTGGATTTAAACGATTATTTTAATTTCCTGCTATTTATGTGATAAATGTGATACTTATTGCATGTCTTGTCTTGCAGGCTTGCAGTTGAGGAAGCAGTTGGAAAGTCAACACAGTGACCTCATGGAGGAAGAAAATCTGATCTCACAAGCAGGAAGATAAAGATGAAGTACGAAGAAGTCAAGGCCATTCAAGTGAAGAACAAGGTTGCAGCTGAGAGTATCACTACAACAGACAAACAAAAGTTATTGCCCAGCTGCTGGAACTTCTCAGAAGGGGCAATATTTCACCCAGATTTGACACTGCTCAGAGATATTTTGAAGAGCTGGTTCACCTGTATTTATTGCTGTAACCAGGGGTTTGAACCAGAGGTTTAGTTAGGTTTTTGCTATAGTGAGGACAATCAGAATGTCTTTATATTGTGCCTCTCTACACTGTAATACTTTACAACAGGGGCTACAATAGAGACCTTTTTTAGAAGCACACAGGGATTTTAGTATTTTGCCAGAATTGTAGAGTCTTTCTGGGCATAGTTTAGAAGTAGAAGAAGGAGGTCGCTTGTTTGTCTGCAGTAAGGTGCGCGTAGAATGTCTGGCTACCTTACTGTATCTGTAAAGCTTGTAAGTTCTCTGTAGTATGATCAATGAAACTAAGAGTCATTCTTACATTGTAAATCATGTATGACTATTCGTTTCTAATACAATAGAATCTGGAGTTCTGCATCTATCTTCTGAGTGTTCTCCTGCTCTTCTTTGTGTTTTGAAATATTTTCTTTGAGAGCTTGCAATTTTAAATGTATGTTTGTGAAAATGCTCAGAACTTGCATTTAAGGTTTTTACTGTGGATTTGATCAAATTACTGTGGTATTTACATAGTTCATAACAGAAACAATTAGATCCTTCGGTAGATTAAATGAGGTATAGATTAGATCTTTCTAACTTTTCCCAACCCATCTGAAATATTTAGCTAAAAAACGTAGAAATCTAAAGGAAATTGTCTCAAGTTTGAAGAAGCATGCATAACAGAGTTAAGAGTAGACAGTTTTCATAAATAGATAAAGGAGAAAGCTGCAATAATTCAAAAAAAAAATCATCTGAACTTGCAGTGCAGTAACACTTGTGTGCAAATGAACAAAATACTTGTTGAAATCTATGATTCTTTTGCATATTCTTAGTCCAGTAAACCACCAAACAAACCTAAATCACGTAAGGCCCCTTGAACATTACAGCTTCACATTGACCAACTGAACTTGACCAACCGAACCATTATAGACTTGGGATTAGTAGAATCTCAAATGATTCCTTCTTATCTTTCAAGTATAGTTTCAGTTCATTATATGTGAATTTTAACTTATTGTTATGATTGCATCAAAACAATCATCAACAGTTTTCTGGCGCTAGAAGGAGGGCCCTCCTGTTTTAGGTTTCATTTCAAACTGGCTAACGACAGCAATAGGGTGACTAGGTCTAAATCCAGTTCAGGAGATATATTTGTGCAACTACCTGATACAAGGCGAAGTAAAAACCCTTTAATTTGGAATCCAAAGATATCGCAAACGGGAAGTTCATCTGGAACACCTCCTGGGTCACCTTTTAACATCCGTAGTATTGTAAGTCCTGACAGATCACTGTTCAGATCTTTAAATCTTGGTTCAGGCACTCCTGGAGGTCTCAATCCTCCTGTAAATCCTAATCCACCAATCAATCTAGGTATTCCTGCAAGTTCAAGTCAAGCTCAAACACCTGCAATGGCTTATTTCGATGTCAATTCTCCCATACTCTTCAATGATTATCATGAGATGCCCAAAAATCCGGAAAAGATATGTCCCAAATACCAGTTGCATCAGGACCCAGAAGATCATATTAGAATATTTAAGGAAGCATGTTTTAGGGCTATGTTAGAGCACGAGGATGTTGTGTGTAGATTGTTTCCTTACACCTTTAATGAGCAGGCCTCTAGCTGGTACGTAAACTTATCCAATGGTTACATTTCTTCCTGGGCACTTATGGAAGAAGCATTTCTGTCAAGATTTAGAGGACCCATTGACCCTTGCGCTTTGTATCATAAATTGGCTACTATAAAACGAGGTGAGGGAGAGCTAATTGATAATTTCAATGACAGATTTCAAAAGGCCTATTCTAGGCTGGTAGCCCCTTATACCATAGATGATGCTCCCTTGTTGGCTATGTACTATGCTGCCTTGGATCCTTTAACCGCCATGTTTGTCAAAAGAAAACCTGACATAGATTCAATATCCAAAGCCTATAAAGAGGCAGCCTCAGTGAACCAAGAAATGAGGCATACAACTTATAGTCCATTTGTCAATGGAGGAAATTTTGGGGTGCAGAATCAGGCACACCCATGGAATGGAGTCCCTGTGCAGCATGCTCCACTAGTAAATCCGGTTCCTTCTTACACACCTGTGTATAATCCTACTCCCATCCAAGCTATAACTCCTTACACGGCTAGTACTTCCAATAACAGTCAAAATAATGGTCAGCCTTTCTTCCAACTTCCTAGGGATGTAACTGTGGCAAAAGCACAAGAGGATAGGGAAGAAATCAAAGAAATTACTGCACATTTGAAAAGATTAACAACCGAAGTGACATAGCTAAGAAATGAGAACCTCTATGGAAGAAGCAACCAAAACTACAATCCACATCAAAATCACAACCAAGGCCAAAATCAGAATTATAGTCTCAATCAAAATCAGCAGTACAATCAGAACCAAAACTACAATCAGCATCAAGGCCCCAGTCAGGGGCAACCAATGCAAAATAGGGGGCCAGTGATAGATAATAGGACCTGGGGCAATAATAACAGAAATCAGAATCAACCTAGGCCACCCAAGACATGGAACACTGGGCCCAACAACGGTACTCTGGCTTCTCCTTTTGAGAATACAGATAATCATGGTGCAAAACAAACGACTAGCATACAAATGGCCAGTACAGCACCCAAAAATTGGTGCAGATTTCACAATACTAATGCCCATGCTGAGCACGACTGTCCACAGTTCCACTTGGCAGCTAGTATTTTCAACGTAGATGTACAGCCTCCTACCTCTGAATTTCTCATTCCTAAGGGTAATGAGGTAGTACCCTCAGAATATGACACAGCATTAGTCTTAGAAACATTTACCTTTGCAACTGCAGAAGAGAAAGAAGATGAATTGCTAGAGGATGAACCATACTGTTGTGAAAGTCTTTATCCTGAATCAGCCTTTGTGTTAAATGCTTTTCAGTTTCCTTTTGAATCTGAAAATGAGATATTAAATGAAACAGAGGAGGTGCAGGCCTTTCAACAAACAAATAAAAGCCACACCTACAATTTGAGGAACAACCCTAGGCCGGGAGGACCTTTCACCACTTCCACTCCTCCGAATAACATCAATACACCCCCAGATCAGAATACTAGCAACAATCCTGCCATACTTAAAGCTAGTCAGCACACAAATAATGGAACGACAGTGCAAAAGGATCAAACAAGTAAGACAGAAGCAATAGAGACAACAAGATTAATGAATTACTTATCAGAGGAAATAAAGAAAATTAAGGTCAGTATACCTCTAAATGAATTATTGAAGACCCCAGGGATCAGAAATGCTTTTTTAAAATCCCTGGATACATCCATAACAAACAAGGTGTCTGCTGATATAACTGTTCCTAATAGTGATTCACCACCTAAGGAGAAAGGTAAGAAAGTTGAGCAGCCTTCCAATACAAATGTAGTAATACATGCGGATAAGAGGGATACTCAACCTTTCTTGTTAACTGTTAGGTTGTGTGGGAAGAATATACACAATTGCATGGTAGATTCTGGTGCTTCAGCCAACGTAATGCCCTTAGGAATATGTAAAACTCTCAGGCTGACTCCCACCAAATCTGCCAAGGTTGTCACGCAATTAGGTAAGACCGAGGTTAGCGTGATAGGAGAACTCATGAACATTCAAGTGCAATTAGCTTCAGACCCTAGGGTAAGCCAAATCATTGACATTCAAGTAGTGGATATACCCGTAAATTATGGAATGTTGCTAAGTAGGGATTGGTCCAAGACATTAAACGGATATATGGCTACTGACTTTTCACACATGTGGTTACCGTGGAGAGGCATCCCAAACCAGATCAGAATAGAGGCAGAGCCCAGAATGAAACATATGATAACAGAGTATAATCAAACTAATGAAATATTATATGCTGCTGTTGAACCAGGTGTCTATAGAATTACCAACAATGGGATGCAGATTGAAGAGATTATGATGTTAAACATTAGAAAGAAGTGTGTCAACAATAGAATGGCACTATTCATTGAGTCTGACGGAAATTCTTCAGATGAAGAAAACAATGCAATAGACAAATTTGGTCATGCCATTAGACGAGAGGTGGAAGAGTGCGTTACACACAATCTCCCAGTCCAATGTAAGTTATATAAAAATAGGTGTAGAGTCCATGATAGGCAACATTATGAGGAGAATTGTGAAATATGCAAAGACATCATTGAATATGAATACAAAAAGTGCATAGGGAGGGTAGAGTCACAAGAGAAAGATGAGAATCCTGATCCAACACAGATATATGTTCAGGATAATATAGATGCCTTGATTCTAGATTTAGGAAAAGAAATAGAGGACAAGGGTAGTTATCTTTCTGAGTTGCGAACTAAAAACACACATATGCAAGATAACCAAACGGAAAAACCCATGAATAAACAAGACAACACCCCACAGGCAATGAAAGGGACAAAGTATGCCAAGATAAAAGATCAGAAAAGTAAAGATGGCATGTGGACGTTAAAATGTGATGGGTCCAAATCAAAACAGGGCGCAGGTGCGGGTATTGAACTCATAGATCCTCAAGGTAAATCACATTTGGCAGCATATAGATTACAATTTTCCTGCACTAACAATATTGCTGAATATGAGGCCCTAATTTTAGGACTTGTCATGGCCATCAAGAAAGGGGTAAAAACCATCAGAGTATTTTTAGACTCTGAATTAGTAGTCAGACAAGTGAGGAAACTATATGCCTACAATTATAAGAAAATGATTAGTTACAGACATAGAGTATGGGGTTTAATGGATTCGTTTGATGCTTTTAACATAGAGCACATTCCTAGAGAGCTGAACCACAGGCCAGATGCGTTAGCAGTTGCTGCTAGTACATTAGAACCATTGACACTGACAGGACTAAGACGATTTGCTGTTGAGCTAGTTAACATGCCCAGTATACCAGACAACGTTACACACTTTCAGGTATTTGGAGAGGATCAGCAAATTATTAATTTTCTAACTTGTAATGAGGCATTTGAGGCCCAAATCATTGATGAACAAGAAAGGCCTGAAGTAACATGGGACGAAGAAGATATGATCAACTTAAAGAGCAACTTCTTACCAAAAGGAGTAATTGAATTAGAACACATCTTTGACTTCGACGGGGTAATAAGACAGAAAGACTTACCCAAAACAGAAGAGGGTAGGTGTGATTTACATAACTTAGGGACTGAGCTAAATCCACAAAGTGTACTAATTGGGAAAGCTTGCTCTGAGAAAATTAGAAAAGAGGTTCTGGACGTTCTGAAAGAATATAAACATGTCATAGCATGGACTTATGAAGACTTGAAAACATTTGATGAGTCCATCATAACTCACGTAATACCTTTAAGAAAAGAAGTCAAACCATTTAGACAGAAACAGAGGCCTGTAAATGCCATTCCAGAGCCTTTAATCTTTGAGGAAGTTAAAAAATTACTGTCCGCTGGGATAATTTTCCCTGTCAGACATTCTGTCTTGGTAGCTAACTTAGTACCAGTGAGGAAGAAAAACGGAGACATCAGGTTGTGTGTAGACTTTAGAAATTTAAACAAGGCATCTGAAAAGGATAATTATCCTTTGCCCCCAATAGACGAAGTACTGCAAGCAGTAAATGGCGCAAAGATGATGTCTTTTTTAGATGGTTTTTCAGGTTATAATCAGGTCTTAATTGATAGGGAAGATAGACTAAAAACCACCTTCACTTGCAAATGGGGAAATTATGCGTATAGAAGAATGCCTTTTGGTTTAATCAATGCAGGTGCCACTTTTCAGAGGGCCATGGACGTTGCATTTCGTGGATTATCAGGTAAATGCATTGTTGTGTATATGGATGATTTAACTGTGTATTCCAAGGATGCATCCACCCACGCTGAAGACCTCAGAAAAGTACTCAAGCGATGTGAAAGGTATGGGATTTCCCTTAATCCTAAGAAATGTATATTTGGCGTAACTGAAGGAAAATTATTAGGCCATGTCATTTCTAAAAATGAAATTTCAATTGATCCGGATAGAATAGAATCCATAAAAAATTTGCAAATACCAAACAGTAGGAAAGAGTTGAAATCATTCTTTGGTAAAATTAACTTTGTTCGGAAGTTTATAACAGGTTTTGCAGAGATCGTGCAGCCGTTGAATGCCATGTTGAAGAAAGATGCACAGATGGAATGGACACCAGTGGCCAAAGCCGCATTTGAAGATATCAAGGAGGCAATTTCTAATGCCCCTGTATTGGCAAGTCCAGACTACACAAACCCGTTTTACATCTACTCCTTTGCATCTTCTCATTCTGTCGCGGCTGCCTTGACACAGAAAGGTGAAAATAATGAAGAGAGGCCCATAGCATTTATGAGTGCGCCTCTGAAGGATGCACAGCTGAGATATCTAGATATCGAAAGAAAGGCATTCGCATTAGTGAAGGCTGTGAAAAAATTTAGACACTACATTCTGCGCAGCCAGATTAAAGCCATAGTACCAGACGCAGCAGTAAAAATGTTGCTGATGCAAAACGAGCCTGGAGAAAAAAGAGCCAAATGGATCACCACACTGCAAGAATTTGACATGGAGATCATTCCCGCAAAGCTGGTCAGAGGGCAGGCGTTGGTGCAGACAATAGCAAACATGGATCCAAATCTGATAAAACAACAATATGTATTGAATTCCCAAGACGCATCAGGCTGGTACGATGATTTAAGCACCTTCTTGATAGCCGGAAAGTACCCAAGCAAGATGAAGGCTTCTCAGAGGAGAGCTTTGAAGATTAAGGCACAAAATTATATGGTGCAAGGAGGTCTTCTATTCAGGAAGAACCATGATGGAATTTATCTGAGATGCATAAACAGAACTGAAGCTGATAGAGTGTTGACAGAACTACATGACAAGTACGGAACCGGCCATGGTTCCCATTTAGCTACAACACACAAAATACTGAGGGCGGGCTATTACTGGCCCACTATGTTCAAAGATACTAAGAGTCACATCAGAAGTTGCCACACCTGTCAGACTGCAGTAGACAAAGGGAGACATCCGGCCAATCCACTGCAACCTGTGATTGAATCCAGACCATTTGCACAGTGGGGCTTGGATTTTATCGGAGTCATCAATCCCCCATCTTTTGCAGGACACAAATTTATATTGACGGTAACAGACTATTGTACAAGGTGGACTGAGGCCACCTGCTGCAAATTTTCCACAACTGAGGTAGTTATCAAGTTCCTTGAAGAAAACATTATCACCAGGTTTGGAACGCCCTATTCATTGGTATGTGATAACGGCCCTGCTTTCTCTTCTTTAAAATTTTCTAAATGGGCATTTGAATATGGGATTATTCTAAGGTTTTCTTCGAATTATTACCCTCAAGGTAATGGACTGGCTGAATCAACAAACAAAATTTTATTAGACATAATCAAGAGGTTAATTGCCAAAAGTCCTAGAGAGTGGAATACCCTATTAAGATATGCATTATGGGTAGACAGGACCAAGTTTAAAATAGTTTTAGGTAGCACACCTTATCACTTAGTTTATGGGACTGATCCCATACTTTCGGTTAATCTGAGAATACCAACCTGGAAGTTTGCCAGTGAATATCTAGGCTTTGATAACCATAGGGAAGCCAGAATAGTGCAAATGTTCAACTAGAGGAGAAAAGAGGTCAAGCCCTCGAGAAGTTTGCCAAACACCAAGCGGTTGTTAAGAGGTGGTTTGACAAAAGGGCAAGAGTCAAAACATTTAGAATATCAGACTTAGTGTTGTGCTGGGACAAAGCACATGAAAAGAAAGGAAGCCATGGAAAATTCGATAAATTATGGCTGGGTCCATTACAAGTCTCAGAAATAATAGGAGATAACACCTTTAGACTTAAGACCTTGACTGGAGAAGATATGCCATTACCAGTTAATGGCCAGCATTTGAAACACTACTTCCAGGCTTGAGGTAAAAGGGGGGCAGTCCTTTTTTCTTAATGTAAAATGCTGTGGGTAATGTACAGTTCTTCTTTTGTGTTTTCTTTTGTTGTGTTGTTTGTACAGCTTGTTTGTTTGGTTTGTTTGTTGTCTCCTCAGCAGGGATCTTTATTTTACTTTAGGGTATTAAGGAGCAAAACTAGCAACCATTCAAAACAGTATAAAATTTAGGATATTCAAGTTAATCATTTGCAATTTACACATAATTTGTCACTGTCATGAATGTAGAGAGTTGTTCATCTTCTGAAGTTTTGTATTCAATAAATGTGATTGAGAATTCGAAGCAAGTTTCTCACGATGACACACCTAAAATCCTTGGGTTTGTTGAACTTACCAGTGTAGATATTAGGTGAAAAATCAGAGGTCACCCTTGCTACCATTACAATTCTCAGCTTAATTTTAGCAAGTGCCCACTCCTTGCATCATGAAGTTACAAATTGCTATATCTTATGAAATCTTTCAAAATTAGAAAACAAAAAATAAATAAATAAATAAATAAAGCGGATTATACTGAAAATCTAGATTAAGCCATCTAAGTAACTCTACCGGGGCTATGGACGCTCGCTGGCAGTGGGGCTCTACTTAAGAGAATTGTAACGATAACCTTGCCGGGGCTATGGACGCTCGCTGGCAGCAAGGCTCTATCCGGTCGGCTATGAGGGAATATCCTCACCTATGTAGGCTAATGTCAGTCACTGGTTTGTTCAACCGATCTTCAAGATGAGGATAATTAATCACGTGCACACAACTAAACTGAAAATGGAAATTCATGCATCTTTATTGAATACCTTAAGTCTCAAGATGAATAGTAATTTGCAGGAAGGATAGTCGGAAGTTATGGATTCATTTCATCTAGTTTCCTTGAACACTCTTAATTTAGTTGTTTTGTTTTGGTTGCTAGTTGTTGTGATGTTCACAACACGCCCCATTTTGCTCCTTAGCAAAATGAGGACCCCTGCTGTCGCTTTGCTTTTTGCTTCTGCTTGTGTTTGTCTGCTTTCTGGTGGTTTGGTAAAAATGAGTCAAGTGCATCATCATCATGATATTCGATGAGGAGGATCATCATATTTTTATCCTGTCATGTTGTCAAGATCATCATGATCTTGTTTGTCTACCCGATATTTCATGAAGTCCTCCTGCCGAGAAATATGACCTTTTGCAAATATCCTGATGATCATCATCATCACATTTCCCTTCGGCAGGATATTTTTCAAAACATGATCCGGTTCGCGAATATGATGATGACGTCATGTTCTAAGTTTAACAAAGGCCCCGGATATCATGATGACATCATCCCGATCTGATAAACGAAGAAGCAAATATCCTGATGATCATCATCACTTTTCCCTTCGACAGGATATTTTCCAAAACATGATCCAGTTCGCGAATATGATGATGACGTCCTATTCTAAGTTCAACAAAAGCCCCGGATATCCTGATGATCATTATCATCCTGATCTTTCGAGAGGGTTACCTTGGCCGCAAAGGGGTCATATTACATTCACCACCTGATCATGCTCCTTAGGTGACCCGATATTACATTTATCACCTGATCTTAACTAAACATGACGGTGACGTCATCTTTTGCATTTTAATGAAGCCCGGATATGACGATGACGTCACCATCATATTCCTTTCCTCAGCAGCAGGATCATATTTCATATCCTCCTATTTTTTCCTTCGACATGATGATGATGGTGATTGTCATTCTTTTCCCCAATATACAGAAGCGAAACATCCTGATGACGTCATCTGGACCTTAGGAAGGGGGAGCATCGTATTTCCAAAATATCATGCGGACGAAAGTTATAAGTCTTCATCGGCATGGTTTTATCTATCGGCCAGGTTCATTTTTCGCCCGCCGATATGGGTTGTCTTCTCGATGGAAAGGTGATCGGCCAAACAAAGAACATCAGCCGAGCGATTTTTGACACGCTGATGGGCGGGAAATGGAATGCGATAGAGTTTTAAAACTATTTTTTGGCGCCCGTGGCATTTTCCCGGTCAACGATAGTTGACCCGATGGGTTGTAAGCAGTTTGTATGCGTTTTGAACGCGTTTTAAGAGTATTTTGGACCCGATTTCCATGATTTTGCACAGTCACCTGGATTTAAATGATTATTTTAATTTCCTGCTGTTTATGTGATAAATGTGATACTTATTGCATGTCTTGTCTTGCAGGCTTGCAGTTGAGGAAGTAGCTGGAAAGTCAACACAGTGACCTCATGGAGGAAGAAAATCTGATCTCACGAGCAGGAAGATAAAGATGAAGTACGAAGAAGTCAAGGCCATTCAAGTGAAGAACAAGGTTGCAGCTAAGAGTATCACTACAACAGACAAACAAAAGTTATTGCCCAGCTGCCGGAACTTCTCAGAAGGGGCAATATTTCGCCCAGATTTGACACTGCTCAGAGATATTTTGAAGAGCTGGTTCACCTGTATTTATTGCTGTAACCAGGGGTTTGAACCAGAGGTTTAGTTAGGTTTTTGCTGTAGTGAGGACAATCAGAATGTCTTTATATTGTGCCTCTCTACACTGTAATACTTTACAACAGGGGCTACAACAGAGACCTTTTTTAGAAGCACACAGGGATTTTAGTATTTTGCCAGAATTGTAGAGTCTTTCTGGGCATAGTTTAGAAGTAGAAGAAGGAGGTCGCCTGTTTGTTTGCAGTAAGGTGCGCGTAGAATGTCTGGTTGCCTTACTGTATCTGTAAAGCTTGTAAGTTCTCTGTAGTATGATCAATGAAACTAAGAGTCATTCTTACATTGTAAATCATGTATGACTATTCGTTTCTAATACAATAGAATCTGGAGTTCTGCATCTATCTTCTGAGTGTTCTCCTGCTCTTCTTTGTGTTTTGAAATATTTTCTTTGAGAGCTTGCAATTTTAAATGTATGTTTGTGAAAATGCTCAGAACTTGCATTTAAGGTTTTTACTGTGGATTTGATCAAATTACTGTGGTATTTACATAGTTCATAGCAGAAACAATTAGATCCTTCGGTAGATTAAATGAGGTATAGATTAGATCTTTCTAACTTTTCCCAACCCATCTGAAATATTTAGCTAAAAAACGTAGAAATCTAAAGGAAATTGTCTCAAGTTTGAAGAAGCATGCATAACAGAGTTAAGAGTAGACAGTTTTCATAAATAGATAAAGGAGAAAGCTGCAATAATTCAAAAAAAAAAATCATCTGAACTTGCAGTGCAGTAACACTTGTGTGCAAATGAACAAAATACTTGTTGAAATCTATGATTCTTTTGCATATTCTTAGTCCAGTAAACCACCAAACAAACCTAAATCATGTAAGGCCCCTTGAACATTACAGCTTCACATTGACCAACTGAACTTGACCAACCGAACCATTGTAGACTTGGGATTAGTAGAATCTCAAATGATTCCTTCTTATCTTTCAAGTATAGTTTCAGTTCATTATATGTGAATTTTAACTTATTGTTATGATTGCATCAAAACAATCATCAACAGTCACCTTGTAGTGAAGATCTCATGGAGGAAGATACTCTTCATTCCATGATGAAATGGATGCTCAAATCTGCAAACACAAACACATAAACCACACAAATCTGCTCTTGCAACATAATGAAAGCCTTGAATCACCTTGAGAATGCCTAAAGTTCACAATGATCATCTAGTTTCTAAATGAATGCATAAACATGCTTTTATATGTAACTTCAAACACTCCCACCAAGATTTTGTAAATTCAAACTTCTCGTGTCAGCAAAGGACCCAAATAACGATCACATCAACACTTAAAATTTGGGGCTACCCAAAAATAGGGTAGGACTAGGGCGCAGGTGCCCAATTCCTCCCCTCCTATTTTGGGTAGGGTCAAGCTCAAGGGGTCCTCTTAGGTCACATTTGTCATGTTACCTAGGGCTCATTCCATCGGGATGCCAAATTATGAAGTAAGATGTCCTAAATGCATGCAAAAGACCCGTGAGCTAAACCTTATGAGTGAAAAGCCCCCAAGGGGACATTTTCTGACGTTACACTTCCTACCTTAACGTGCTTGATATCGGTACACAATATCAACCACCTTAAGCTGGGGGCATATATAAGGTAAATTGTTTGCTTTAGATGATAGTAAAGCGTGTTTGAACAATCTAAAAATCAATCACAATCATTTAAGCCCTCTATGAAGGAGGGATATTGAGCATATCCTTTTATTCTAATCCCTCTACAGAGGTGAGATATCAAGCATATCCTTTCATCTTAAGTCCTCATCGCAAGGTGGGGATGGTGTATTTCTCAGAGAGATTGCATTATCTTGTCATTTTCAAAAGTCCTCATCACGAAGCGGGGAGTGGTTCTGTGACTAACTCAACCCTTAAGAGTGTTTTTGGCAATTGTTGTGGCGAAGCGCAATCATCGATGTGTTCCTATAATGTGCCTAAGATGGTGATGAACCTAGTAATAATTTCACTCCATCGCTTGTCTATTGTGTTTTCTCCGTGTCTTCAGTGTGTGTGTGGATGGCATGTTTTTTCTCAAAGTGCAAGACCGGTGGCAATGAGCTCCTCTACACTTTGGGATTTATTTGGGGTGTTTGTTCTCAAGGTGGAAGATCAGTGGTGAACAACTCCTCTACACCTTGGGATTTTGTTTGGCATGTCTATTCTCAAAAAGTGCAAGACCGATGGTGACCAACTCCTCTACACTTTTTGGGGTTTGTTTATTTACTTTCCTTGTACCTGCATTCTACATTTCATATGGGAAATTTAAAAAAAAAGGAAAATAATCACTGCATTCATTATATTCTATGTGCCCTGCATGTCTTCAATGTTGTATTCTTCGTGTTTTGTGTGACTGTAACTATCTTCTCCTTGTCTTGCATGCATGTTATTGTCTTCAATGTGCTTGGCATGTCTTCTCTGTGCTTGGTGTGTTTGCTATGTTTGTTGACCTTACTTTAATGCATGTATTGGCCTTACATTTAATACATACAATTAAGTGGGGGCTAAATGTTATGTCAGAAAAATGCACCCTTGGGGGCTTTTTCCTTTAAGGTTTCACTCTCGGGTCCTTAGATTGCATGTAGAGCATCTTGCATGATAATTCAGACTCCTGATGAGAAAACAGGTTGGGTCTTGTGACAAAAAGGACCTAAGGGTGCTAATTTAATGATCCTTAAGCAAAGACAAGGTGTGGACAAGGGTGCTAGCGCCCTAGTCTAGCCCTATTTTGGGTCTACCCTAAATTTAAATGCCAGGTTTGTGACCGTTATTTGGTTTCCAGGCTAACATCATAAGTTTTAAATATGAAATTCTTGGTAGGAATCTTAATAATTGTATATATAAGCATGTTTAGGTTATCATTTGCAAACTAGAAGATGATTGGGAACTTTATGCATACTTGAGATTTTTATGATATCATTGTGTTACAAAGCATAGCATTGTTATTGTGTTTGTTTTTGCAGGTTCGATTACATCTTCTCCTCATGGCATTGAAGAGCTTCTTCCTTCCATGAGAGCTTCATCAGCAAGGTGACATTTATTGTGCTTTATCATCAATATCATTTAGATTTTTGCCTCTATCCCATAAGGATACACTCTCTCTCTCTGACAATGGTGTTCAAAAGACTTGAATGTCTCTCCAGGGCTTAACTGAGGCAAGCCTCTAAACACCACAACCCCCTCCCACACTCCTTGTGATTGTAGGTTACATGTATCAGATCTAGAGAAAGTGGAGTTGCATGGGAGATAAGAAAACATTGAAGGTTCAGGATCCAAAAAGAAGTAGACACGGTGCATGATTTCGAGACAAGGGTGCCATCACCATTGTCCTCCACTGTCACATCCCCAGAAACTGAAGATATAGTAGAGATTAGTGTCAAAAGGAGATCGGGAATCTACAGAAAAAGCAACACATTGGACTAGGGCACCATCACCATTGTCCCTGACATTTTTGTTTTTTGGACTATGAAAAATAGTGAGTTTAAGTTCTCTACCGTTTGTCTAATTCCGGTAGCATTTGTCATAATCCACATATTTAATTACTGTTTTTCTTAAATTAGGGTTTCAAGAGCATAAAGGCATTAATTAGCAACATTGTGTGATAACTTCTAAATTTCCCAGCAGAAAACCAAGTGGTAACCCAATCTGATAGATGACTCTCCTCTCGACGGGAGAAGCACTCAGTTGAAAAGCCCTTGGAATGTTTTATGGAAAGGAGGATTCAAACTAAAATAATCATATTCCATCATCCCCCTTTTCATATAAAATAATACTCGTCACTTTGCTTCTCTGTCTCACAACAATCACTATCCTTTGACACCTCTGACCATCACTGAATAGCACACCATATCAACACAACATCACTTCCACTTTCAACCTTTCACAACATTGCATTGTTAACATCAATCCTATCCATTATGCTGCTGACATAAATGACAACACATATACAACACATCATGTCTAGCATAGCCTTGGGGACCTTGGTGATTCTAGACACAAGGTGAAGAGATCGTTTGAGCCTTTGCTTCAATCTCATGCTTGTAGATGGACTAGTGTTCATGGATTGGACCCCACATACCTTGCATATATAAGGGACTCCCTTAGAGGCTTGTTCATCCTAGTTTAAGACCTTTTGGTCATCATATCTTGGGGTGCATCGCTACTGGGGAGAAGTGCTCACATGTACCTCTGTGGGTGAGATAGAGCTAACTTTAGGAAAATCTTTTCACCCCCAAAGTAAGCAATTTCTCATGTATGTAAGATATTCCTAGCTATCCATTCCATGGTAGATGGTATTAATTAGACATCTGTTGCCATTGTGAGTCCACAAGATTTGACATGCCTACTTGAGTAATATAAGGTGTTATCATGTTTGGTGTGTGTGTTCATTTGTCAAAACCTATGCGCTTCCCTATTCCAAAATCCATATCCTTTGTAAACTTGTGCATGTAGTGTGAAAACTATTGTTTGAAAAGTTTCCCAAGGTCAAGCTTCAATCCATCCCTAATCACCTCCTAATCATTCATTTTCATCCAAATCAAATCCAATCCAATTTCATCCTAATCCTCTTCATCCAATCCACATCACCTCCTAATTAACTTACACCTCCCCCTAATCATCCATCATATCCAAATCTACCAATCATCCCTCTCATCCTAATCATCCCTAATCATCCTAATCACCATATCCACATCATCCCAAATCTATCCCCAATCCAATCTTAATCCAACATTTAGGACCCTAATCCTAATCAATTTATCTAATCCAAGCAAGGTCCTAATCCTTATCTTAATCCAACCTCATCCATTATCATCCATAACCCACATCATTATCCAATTATTGAGCTCAAGTTGATCCTTCATCATCATCTTAATCCAATTCCTTTATCCACCTAATACCATTTCAACCAAATCCTAATCTAATCCACTTATCCATCATCTGACATCAATCACCCATTATCCATCTTTCCATTTCAATCAAGCATCCTGTTGGTGCCTACATGAGTAGTCAGTTTTCAAGCATTTAAGCATGCAGGCACCTTCCCTAAAAATCCAAAAAAAGTTCTAAGTCCTTGGACCTCCTCAGCATGTTTTAGCATCAGCATCATATTTTCTGGGGGGAGGAGGTCATCATCATCATGTTTCCGGTCATCACCCTTTTGTTTCTCACGGAGGTCATCATCATTTTTTCTGCCAGCCTGATCTTTCACCGAGGTGATATCGGGTGATCTTAGTTAAGATCATCCTGATGACGTTGCTGCAAAGTCCTAAGTATGACCCGATCTTCCGTGGGGTCATCATATTTGAACATCAGGTGATCTTTGTTAAGATCATCCTGATGTTGTTTTATCACTTCATGTTCATTGTTTTATCACCTTGATGATGCTGACGTCATTCTTATGTCAAGGTGATATCCACTTTTCTACCTGTCTACATCATGATATTTCTGAGGGGGGGTGATAT
Organism: Cunninghamia lanceolata; assembly: GCA_027924645.1. Lineage (NCBI taxonomy): Eukaryota > Viridiplantae > Streptophyta > Pinopsida > Cupressales > Cupressaceae > Cunninghamia > Cunninghamia lanceolata. The sequence goes on along the minus strand of BSBN01000237.1, from coordinate 16,777,166 downwards.
TTGCATATCCGAATATCACCCCGATATATGAATATGATGGTGACATCATCAGGATCCGGGGGGGTCATATTTCTAACACTAGTCATCTTGTGAAGATCCCCTGATATTTGCAAATTTGAAAATGATGTCATCTGGATATGAGGAGGTGCGCGATAGGTAGATATGCTGATGATGTTAGCAGGATATGATGGTGATGTCATTAGGACGTTCATCGGCGAGACGTGTGGTATCGGCAAAGCAGGAGGATCTTCCTCTGATGCATCAGGTTGTGCCGATGAAGGTGAATATCAAGATGATATTTTACATGAAGGTAAGGTTGGTCATCAGGTTGATATTTTTTATTAGGTGATGAGGTCCAGATATGCTTTCCCGTAGGGTGATATTTTCTGCAGGGTGATATGAATTATCAGGATGAGCTTAGCAGGTGGTTTGCTGATGTCAGGATGATATTTTGTGCATCTGAATATCATGTAGGAGGATGATGACGGGGTTTTATGCTGATGTCATCAAGAGCAAAAGCATCGACATCATATATGCTTACGACTCAGTATATAAAGATATGAGGAGGTTACCACGGGGTGCATGTGGGACAATTTGATCTTGCATAATTTGAACTATCAGGATGAGGTATTTTGGTGGAAAAGGTCAGCGATGCACAGTGTGATGTTTTTTCCCAGGCCATGAGTTGGTGTGCCATTAATGGCAGATTTTGCAGGGTATGGGCGAAGATGTGGATGTATCTAGTACTCGACTGAAGTTGTGAATCCACAGGCAGTGATGCAAGGCTCGAGGCCTTTCCCTATCTCCTCTTCCACCTGCTGCATTAAATGTTTGAGCACCAATTTCTCATGACGCGTTGTATTTGGTAGATATTTTGAAGCGCCATTGTACTGAATGATGGGTACACCTTCCTGCTATATAATGCAGACTGTGTTACTCATTTGGGTGGTTGAAGGCCTGGGGCATTTTTGTGTAAATAACGAAGAACAGGGCATGATCCTAGTTGTTTTATCCCATTTTGGAGTTTATGTGTTGCAACATGAATGTATTTTGCACATATGTTCAGTTTCATGTTGATTTTATATGAGAAATGCTTCGTTGCATGTGTTTATCTGTCTGTCTCCTTTGTTGCATGTCTTTCCTTCTTTTGAATCTGGTTGCTAAGGGTTTCATAGATTCTAGGATACAGGGTTCTATATCACATGCCTAATCTCTAACTTCCATTCAAGGAGTGGATTAAACTATTTTAGGTTGAGCATGGAGAAGGTTGTATGTCTGCAGGGATATCTGTAAGTAGAGACAGTTAGATACCCATTCTTGAGTGATGTTTGTAAGGCAAGCATCAGTCCAACCCCCTGAAACTTGAGTGAAAGTTGTAAACCATCTGTTGTATATGTCTAGTTGACTCCTTGCCCAATGGATAGGCACCAGTCTACTCCTGGGTCAGTAGTTCTGAGCCAAAACCCCTTGTCTTGCATCCAAGATATTATGTCCACCCATTTCATCACTTCCACCTGTTAGTGTAGGAGTAGGATTAGGACCCCTACATACTCTCATCCTCAACTAGACAAATATGTCCAAGAATGTTACCAACCTTGTGATCTATCATGCAGATCTTGGTCCATACATGAGAGTATTCTGCCTATTGCTATCAAGCTAAATCTATCAGTCATTGAGCAAGTCAAGGTCACATCTTTAGTTATAGGGACACCCCCCTTGGTGCGCCAAAACCAAAAGTGAAGGGGAGGAGCTCACACAACCTCCTGTATTTAGTTGGCTAAATCTGCCTGTGCATTAGAACTGGCAAACCCTAATGCTAATTCAGAAGAAAAACCAACACATCCAATCTCTGATCCTTAATCAAAAATCATCCTTTGAAAATCACAATTTGGTTAAGGACTTAGCCTCTTTCAACCCCATCCATTCCCATCCAAATCCTAATCATAATCTATCCAAATAATCATCAAACTCCTTCACCCAAGGCTGTTATCCCTAATCCTCCTTCATCCATTTCAAATCCAAGATTCAAATAAGAAATCATGACCCTAAGTTGATCTCATTATCCTTCACCCAAACTTACTTAAGAACATAAGTCCATCTTAAGTATAGTTATCAAATCCAATCAGTTCTTGCTTAAGAACTTTGTTTGTCTTGTAGAAACCAAATCCAATCCACTCTTTCTTAAGAAGTTTGTCTATCTTAAGTATAGAGAATCATCCCTTATTCAATCAAATCAAACCATTTTAAGGTCTTGACATTTGATCCCCAATCATCCATCATCCTATATCTTCCAAACCCCATCCACATCCAATCAAGATCCCCATCTAAGCCTAAGCCTAATCCTAATCAAACATCTACAAGCATCCTGAGATGGTTTGATAAAATGGTTATGGAAGCTAAAACGTCTAGGTCAAACCCCATTCCTCAAACCATATCTCCAATCCAACCCATATCACCATCATATCAACCTAGTACATGCACATATCCTAGTGAACATGATACTGCCCATCTTAATGTAAAAATACAAGAAATTAAGCATGTCAAGATTATTCTTATGACCCTATCACATCAACATTACCATCCTATGATATGTTATCCCCATCACCCTCATACCAACCTCCATCCACTTATGTGACCATGTCATCATACCAATCCAACCTATCAATACCTCAAAGTTATCCAACCTCCACCTATTCATATGCCTCACCAATCCCTCCATCACAATATCCATCTAATCCTAATCCATTAGTCCACATACCTCCCAATCCATCAATCCCTATAGTCGATCATTCATTACCTCCTCCATCAAACCTTCCAAGCCCTGATCCATTAAGCCATTCGCTAACCCACTAAAATCCTAAACCATCAAACTATCCATCTCATTTTAATCTTAATCCATCCCCAATAGATAACCCTCAATATTCACCAAGATTGAAAGTGTTTGCTAAATATCTAAAAAAAATGGAGTTGGTTAGCCATTACCTCAAAGAAAATTTGGATCGTTACTTTTTATTACTAGCTTAAAGATGTGCCAATTTACCATCCAATTTTGACATTTCCCAACTCAAAAGAAAAGACCCTTGAACATCCACCCATGAAGACCCTAATCCATCAACCCATGAAGCTATGAAGGATATGACCCAAGGACTATTAGTAAGGAATCAAACACCACCATGTAATCCAACACCTATCCTTGAACCTATCAAAGAGCCTCCTAGTCCTATGCAAACACCATCATGCAATCCAACACCTATCCTTGAGACTACCAAAGAGCCTTCAAGTATCATGCCTATCCCTCCATTACCATCATGTAGTCCAACACCTATCCTTGAGACTACCAAAGAGCCTTCAAGTTTAATCGCCATTACCATCATGTAGTCTAACACCTATCAAGCCCATTAAAGAGTCTCTTACCATAAGTGGAAGTCAAAATCCATCATGTAGCCATGTTGTCGACCATCGAGAACCTATTAAACTTATCCAAGAAACTTCCACTTCAATCCAAATTGAAGAGCTCTATCAAGAACTCGTTCAAAAGAAAGACCAACCATGTCCCCAACCAAATCAAGATCAAAGCCTCCTAATTCATCCTATCCAGGCTCAATATCACACTATCCACATTAATCATCTCTATGATCAAGATATTATCTATGACCAAGATCATATCTATGATCAAGAGTTTACCACTCCTCCCATCCATGATCTCACTAGACCATCTATGATCAAGAGGTCAACACCCCTCCCATCCATGATCCCAAAACCATCCAAGATCAAGAAACACACATCACTCCTATCCATCATCCCACTAGTCACATCCATTATCCACCAATATCCTATGATGAGACACATCGTCACCTTGGTCTTTATACCTTGGTGCATAATGTCTAATGCTATATCAAACTATATGGTTGCTCACCCAATGCAACATAATGTATCATTCATCCATACCTTATCTTTCCTCCATCTCATTAACCAATCTGTTTAACCCATTTTTAGAGCATACCCATGTTCTTCTAACCCGCCTATCCTCTCAAGGGGGCATACCATACCTACATCATTCCTCCTTGTCACTCCTCCAAGTGGCTGGGGCATCCCTTTCCATCATCCATACCTTATCTTCTTTGAAATGATGTTACTTCTCTTAGTCACAACATCATTTCAAAGAGGGGAAAAATGTAGACATCCAAAATTGGCCATGTCCTTACAACACTTCTAAAAACACCTAGACATCACCTTTCAACAAATCACCTAGTCATTCACCCTCCTAACATCACCTTATGTCACATTATGACACTTTTATCCTATTTCCTAAATTAATTAAGTTAATTATATTTATTTAATTAATCTAAACCCATTTTCTCCATCATCTGATTAATTAAAAATATATATTTAATTAATTTATTTATCCTCCCATATCACCCTTCTCCAATAATTAATTAAATAATTTTATTATTATTTGATTAATTATCGAGATTCACATGTCTAGCTAAAGTTAGTTAGCTAGATTCATTGAACTTGTACACTTGCACAAAAGTCAAATGAGCTTTACATCTCAACCATCCATTTCATACTACAATGCAAAATCTCAAGCATTCACATAAGGATATGCCCTAGAAGCCTCCATCCTTTCCCTAATGTTGTCTCATCAAATCTCAACCATCTATTGCACCTCTTAATCCTAGCCATTCATCCTATCATATAACAATCTATAAATCAAACATCAATCAAGCCACTTTGATAACACACAAGAAAGTAATGTTATGTTGTTGGAGTGAGAAATCAACATATCAATCATTGTCAAGAGCATAGCCATTGGAGCTTGGGTGCACTTCATTCCACTCTATCAAGGAGAAAGAAGGGTTTCAGGTGAAGTTAATTGTGTCATTTGTATTTATCTTTATGTTATTTACCTTTAATATTTTCTTGTCTTTAAAAATTACTTATGGGCAATGTTGTCCTATTTTGCCCTAGGCCTAAAAAGCCCATATTTAGACTTGCAAATATTTCCAAAATCCTAAGTGTTTTTCCTTGTGAAAACCTTAAAAATCCTGAAACTTCCTAAGTCAAAATTGCCTTTTGTTTTCCTTGAGGTCAGCATTTCACCTGGGGCTCACGAATCATTGAATTTGCCAACTAGTTCATCAGTTCACTTTTTCCCTAATCAGCTGACAAGGGAAAAAGGGAAGAAGTTAAGTGCTCATCTACGAGAAAAGATGGTTTGCAAACCAACAGGTTCACCGACATGCCAGTTCCCTGATGGGAAAACTCACTGATCAAGGATGGAGGACAAAGTTTTATAAGGCAAGAATAAGTCAGGGATGAATGGTTTGAAAGTTTGCAAGTTCGCTGATTGGGCAACCCACATATGAAGGAAAAGATAGAGATCTAAATATGGTTCATGAAAGGAAAAGTTTTTTGACGAGAAGAAGTCTCAAGGAACAAAGGAAAAGTGGTTTGTAGATTGGTAGGTTCACTGATGGGCAAACCTACTAATAAAAAAGGGATGGTTCATCAAGAGAGGAAAATGAGAGCTTGATTGTGCAAAGGGATAGTTTAATTAGCTAAGGCACATAGATTTATAAAGGTGGAAATAATGAAGTGAAAATTAAAATGGAAAAGGGTACCAAAAGCATATTTAAAATCAACACTTTAAAGTATTGTAAAAGCATTAAAAGAGCGCACTATCTGTGTCTTGCCCTAGAAACATGTTTCTTTTAGGGACTCATGTTTAACACTAGATTCCATTAGTGCAAAGTGAGTTGGATCTTGGTTGGTCAAACAATATCAAGAGTTTAATGTTGAAATAGTGAAGATCTTCAATGCTTAGTACCAAAAAGGACAAAGTGGATGAAACAAGTATTACAAGTACTCAAGAAGTGGATTTCCTAGCATTTCAGGCCTTCCCTCATTAATGCACTAGGTATTTGAAACATGTGGGTGATCCTCCTTTCCAAGTTTTATAGACACATTAGGCATGAGCAACACTGAAATCATGCAAATTTTGATAGGGACTCTAAAGCTGAATTTAACGCAACATGGGAAAAACGTGTTGATTGTGTTTTCTCACACCCAAAGTTGCACAGTGAAATGACAAAGTTATATAAGCATGTTAAGATGTATTTTTTAGGGGTTGGTTAGTAGCTCGGCCCTTATCCATGTTGAATTGCTTGATGTTCGATCATGGCCTCATGATATTTCCTAGAACTGTATGAATCAGATGGACTGTGTCCTCTTTCAAGACTCTCTTGTCTTCATTTCCAAGTCAACTATGAATGGAAGTTTGTCACTCTGTGTCTTTTCTTATTTGTATTGAGCTATTCTTCCTTTTCAATGGCTTCTTAGCCTTCATGATCAATAAAAATTACTAATGTTTGCCTCTCTCTTTATTTATGCATTGTGCTTATTTGAAAGCTGTATACTTATACTGTGGATGAATGGTTCCTCTTTAGTTGTATTTTTCTATTTGAAACTCTGTTGGAATTGCATGAGTCTGTGCGAGTTTCTTCTATTTTGAGATCATTATTGTGTCATGTTAGACCCAACCAAATACTCTAAATCTGGTGTATCACCCTTTTAATTTTAGTTTCTCCTTCTTTCCTTTTTCCCTATAATCAGTAACATTAGATTTAGTTAAACTCTTTGGAATTTAAGCCCAAAAAGAGGAACCAACCTGCTCTGGAGGTTTGATCTCATCTGCAAGGTCCCACACCTTGAGATCAATCACATTATGTCATTGGAATGCCTAAACTAGTGCAATTCCAAGTGATAACAGGCACAACCCTAGAGGTGTTTTAGAATTAAGGAAACTTACAAATGTTAAGGGTTATGTGAAAAGTGATAAAGGTGAGGAGTTTTCCAAGCATATGCAAGATTGGCATCAACAAATAAAGGAAAGACTAACTTGTATTAGACAATGATATAAACAAAAAGTGGATTCATAAAGGAGAGAAAAGAATTTTGAACTGGGAGACATGGTACTAGCACATCTTTAGAAGGAAATATTCGCATCACTTATAACAAGCTCAAGTGGAAGAAAACTACCTTGCAAAATTGTGAAGAAATTTTTATGAAATGCATATGTGATACATGATCCAATAGATCTAGACATCTCTCCAATCTTAATTTTTTCTAATTTTACACCTATTATGAGGGAGAGACATCGTGGAAGCAAGAGAAAGAGGAAACAACACCAAAGATATGGATGTCACAACTACCCAAGAAAGAATGAAAGGAGATTGAGAGCATTTTGGATTCTTCAGTGGTTAGGTAGACTAGAGTTAGAGAATATAAAGAATATTTGGTCAAATGGAGGAATAAACCAGTGGAGGATGCTATGTGGTTGAGTTCAAGTAAGATTAAGTAGCTTCAATTCAACTTGCAGCAATGAGGTTTCTAACTTGCAACAACATGCAATTTTGGTAGTGAGTAGGGGCTTACAAATTTTGTTACATGGGTGATTTAATGTAGGTTCATCATGTTTTATTCTTCCCAAGGCTATGATCATTCCTACTTCCCAAGGTTCTTTTTATTAATTTTAAAATATAAAGCACTTTGTCAATCATTTAAAAATTTAAAATCCCTACCATCATTTGTGTTTGGATAGGTTTCATCTACTCTTATCCATATTTATTAGCAATCATGATAGAAAGGGGAGAGAGCAAGAAATTTAGGTGGGAAAGCTTTCAATTTAAGTGAGTTTTGCATTTACAATTTGAGATTTTTGGCACCTATGCAAGCAAGGTAAGTAGAAAAATGACCATATTTTAGGATCTTTTTAGATATAAGGAACTACCAAAAAGAAAAAAAAGGGGGTAGGTATAAGAGAATGAACAAAAAAAAATGAGCATTTAAAGAAGGATGTCAATTTCAAAGGGTTTATGTTTTACTAGCTAGTATAAGGGGAAAGAAAAGGAACTCATGTGAGAGAAAGGAAGACTCAAGGAGATTTACTTCTGGTGTAGGACTAAGGAAATAGGGGAGACTCAAAAAGGAAACAATGGAGTTAATTTCTACCAACATTTTTGGTATAATTCCAATCAATGTATGTAATGAAGATATATTTTTGTGAATCAAATGAACTATTCATTCTAAAATTGCTTGTGTCTATTGTATTGATCAAATAGTGTTTTTGGATTTAATCTTGTACGGTGTATGTTTAGCTTGTAAACTTGTTTCCTCTATGTGTGTGTGAGAGTTGTTGCATGTGTATATCATTATAGACCCATATATTGTATATGTGTGTGTTGTCCAACAACCTGCAACAATAGGTGAGCTAAGTGGGAGCTCCTAGAAAGTAGTCAAGGTGGCTATAGAATTGCTTGCAGCTAGTTATAGGTTGAAGAACTACTTGCAACAAAAGAAATATTCAATTTTACTTAAGGCAACATGAGTTTCTTTTTAGAATCATACCCTATCTTCTACTATAAGGGTATGGATTGGAGAGTTCTGTGGTGTTGCAAATGTTGTGTGGCATCATCAATGGTATACTTTTGTATTAGGTTTGGATTGTGGCATGATTCCTATCCATTTTTTGTTTTATATGTGTTTGCACTAAACTTAATATATTTGTTATTCATCCATCCCAATTCACATGTATTTCCATATGTTTTTTACTTACCTCAAGATCATCACCTCATCCCTTTAGTTTATTTCTAAGTGATCACCATTGGATCTACAAGCAAGTGTTGATAAGCACTTCATAGTTTTTGGGGAGATGCCAAAAGGATTGCCTCCTAAAAGAGATCATGATCATGCCATTCATCTTGTACTAGGGAGCCAACTTCCCAAAATTAGGCCAGGTACATATATCTATATGTACAAAAAAGTGAGATTGAGAAGATAGTTCAGGAGATGCTAGAGGTAGGCATTATTAGGCACAGTCAAAGTGCTTACTTATCTCCTATGGTAATGGAGCACAAGAAGGATGAAACTTGGAGGATGTGTCCAAATTATAGGGAGCTCAATAAGTACACCATAAAAGATAAGTTTCCTATTCCAGTAATTGATGATTTGTTCGATGAGATTAATGGTGTTGTTTATTTTATAAAACTTGATATTCATTTTGGTTATCATCAAATTAGAATTAGAGATGAGGATGTACATAAAAAACTTTTCAAACCCATGAGGTACTCTATGAATTTTTGGTAATGCTTTTTGGTCTCACAAAGGCACCATCGACATTTCAAAGTTTGATAACTCTATCTTTAGGCCATTTGTAAGGAATTTTGTTTTGGTATTTTTAATGACATCTTAATAAATAGTATGTAATGAAACAACTTGTGTTAATAAAAGTGTCTCAACCATGCAACTTCGAAAGGTTACTGTTCTTCCCAGTTTTGGTCTTTTTGAATACCCTTTATCTTGAAGAATGATCTAGAACTTTCAAAGTTTTCAAAAGGGCCAAAAATGGTGGGACTTACTAGTTTTAGTAACTTTACATTTGACCTTGGATTGACCTAAAATTTTCCTAAAAGGTGCAAGATAGCTAAGTAAACATCTTGGGTGAGTTTCGACTCACTGTCATATTTGGAATGCGAGATATTAAAGTTTCTATTTTTTGAAACTGTTGAAAAAAGTTTCAAACTCAATTTTGAGGCACCTGGAGGTCCCTAGATGCTCTAAAAATTGTCATGACTAATGAAGTGGGCTACAACGTGATAGATCTCTTCATGAGCTTTCCGATGCATCAAATGGTTCGTCAATCGGACACCTAGATCAAAAGTTATGGCCTCTGAAAGTTGGACCTCCTATTTTTGGGAAATGTAAAAACGTGTTGGACACATAAAAGAGATGTAAAGGGGAGAGTTACATGTGTTAGTGTGTGGTTTGGCACATCACAAGGCATCTTTGATTGGAGATAATTTGGGCGCCACTTTTGGGTGGTTTTAGCTCATGGTTTTGTAATTATCATTGATAGTTTACTGTATTGTATCTCCTATATATTAGGAGCTTGAGATGGAGGTTGTAAGTAAGAGTCTTATAGATGTTGGTTATACTCCTATGAAAGCTTACTCTGCAAGTATATTGTAATCTTCTTGATTCCTGAATAATATATTGGGCAGATTTGGAGTGTAGGTTTTTTGCCCAAAAGGGTTTTCCCCACTTATATCTTGTGTTGTGAGTTTTGCATTTTGATGTTGTTATTACCTTTCTGTTCATGTGCATCTAATAACATGTAACTGTAAAAGTTAAAATTTGCATAAATCTTTCCTCGATAGATCAGTGTAGGAAGCATCTCCGCATACCTTGTTTCCTTTCAACTTGCACAATAGAAGAATATAACATGAAATATGTTGCAAATACTTGATAATAATATGCCACTTCGAGGGGAAACCTCATAATCCAATTTGAGGGGGATACCTCTAATAGTCTTCAATAAGAACACAATACTCAATATGATGATAATAACTAAGCTCTACCTCCTATATATACCATACTTATGCTTTGGATGCCACTTAGGCCAACCTAACTACCTTTATAAGACTATATTATTTATTATATAATTTAAATAAGAGTTAAGGTAGCCACAAGCTAACTACTCATAACCATATACATAATATAGGATTAGGGGTGTAGCATGCCCCCCACCTTTACAAAAGCATTGTCCTCAATGTTGATCAATTGTGATAGTTTCTTCATAAAATCTCCATCCTTCCATGTGGTAACTTCAACTAGAAAACATTTCTATATAATGAGGTAATTTGGAATTGTTGATGTCCTCAGCTTCTTCACGTGTGTTTATAAAATTAACTTTAGCTCCAAGATGTGTCTTCCCTTTGCATCTAACTCTTGATAGCAATGAATGTGTTCTTCCATTTATCCAACCTTTTGGTGTGCCTTCGAGGAAGAGGTGAGGAATGGTAGGTGGTACCCTAGCATTGGTTGAATAGTCTAAACAAGATCTCCTTTAGGAATTTTTTTAAATGCTCTAGAAGTAGTGATAAGGCATGGAAATATATTGTTGATTTGACTTCTCCTTTTCCTCTTTTAAATCTTCTATTTTTCTTCTTCCTCTTCCTGCTTCTCCTTCTCCTTCTCCTTCTCCTTCTCCTTCTTATTCTTGTTCTTGTTCAATATCATCATTATCATCATCTTCTTCTTCATTATCTTCCTCAACTAATTCTTCTTTTGCTTCTTCTTCTTCCTTCCAATCCTGGTGGTATGACTCTCTATGTTTAGTATCTCTAGTATGTTGGCTACCCGTCAATTTCTTCATCATTTTTTCAATATCACTTGACTTAGCCAACCCTTTCATTTGTTCAAACACAATGAACAATATTTCATCCTACATCTTGTTGGTTTATTTATGAATGTGGTCAAATATATTCATTGTATTTATGAACACTCCTCATTTTCCACCTTCCCATTGCCTAGATATTTCCCAGGTGTGCCAACATTCTTTTTGCTTCTTGTTGCAAGCCCTGCCATGATGGGAAAAATAATTTTGGAATAAATTGAACACAAAATAGATATAATTAATCTAAAATTTTTACTGTAACTTACCAAGGCCTATATCTCACTATTGCAAATATGTGCCTATGAATTGTTGTCATTGATGTCAACATATCTCTTTGTTAGAGACAGTGAAGACAATGTAGTTGAGTAAAGTAGGTTGCTCCGCATTCCCAATGAGACGAATATTAGACTCTAGGGATTAAAGGGTTTGTAGAGGATTGTCTGAAGTTGCTCCAGTTAATATTTGAGAAGTCCGCATGAAGGATTGATGAAGCTATGGCTATCTGAGTAGAACTAGGTTTTGCAATTGTTTAGAGATAATAGAGTGACAGGAATTTGGTTCGGATTGCTCTGCATTGGAATATTATGGTCTTTGGTTCTAGAGGTATGTTTGGGATGTTGGTGTGTATCCTCAACTCAAGTGGTTCATGGTTTGGAGGTCCACAAGAAAACTTTCTAGTGTGACAGTCATGACAGTTACTATTCTTAAGTTCCCATATGAAGATGCAAGTGATTCTGGTGATTTGAGGTGGTGTGGTTGTTCTTGTTGATTTCATTGTTCTTGTGGAGGCCTTTGGATCATGTGCCTATTGTGTTGGTGATCTGCATTGAGGATTAAGCTCATAGCTGAAGATTTCTCCTTAGGTGTTGCTATTCTTTCTAGTCTTGGCTGACCGGATGCTTTGTGCATGTTGCGGATGATCTAAGAGAAGTTCTATGGAGTGTGGCATGTTGTTCGAGGAAGATTTGAGTCACAGCTATGTTTGGTTGACAGTGTAGTGGTCCACATGTAGCATTTTGTATAATGTCATTGTAATTTCTTGTAATGCCTATCTTGGATAATATTCCAGATAGATGATTGTAAGGCCAACTTTGATGTTCATTCCAAAGTTGATGTCATGTATAAATAAGTGTAATGAAGTCATGTAAATGTGTCAGTGTGTGTCAAGATGCGGAGGTAGCAAGGAAGTGTTTGGGGGCAGAGTAGAGGTGTTGTGAGCTTCAATGGCTATAATGTCTCCTTCCTAGGTGACTTTCATGATGAGTAATTTAGCCTTTATCTCCTGAAGGCTAATTGACAAAATAAGGGAGATATTATTAAATTAATTATTTTATAAGGTTATTACTTAATTTTAAATCAAAAGGTAACCTTATATTTAATTAATGTTATATAGTGACTTAAAATACACATTATATCATTAAAGTCACTAAAATAAAATAATAAGATTTTTCTAGAAGCCTCTTGAAGTGGGATTAAAAAAAGTATAAAGGAAGGGGCAAGGCAAGCTTCTAGGCATCTGATTATTGTCAAATGCATTTGATGAGTTTTGTGGAGCCAAGGGTTTCTGCATATTGTCTACTTGGTCTTTAGGAACGAAAACTCCTATAGATTAGCATAACTGATGTGGTGAAATATCCTTTGAAGGGTTGCAAATTGGAAGGGATACTTCAATCCTTTCATTTGTGCTTAAATATGAAGTATTAACCAAGGGTTTGGAGGTATTAATTTACAGATCAGAAGTTTTGTTAGCTGCTACAGTGACATGAATAGTACCGTGAACAGTATTGTGAATAGTGACATGAACAGTGACATAAACAGTGCCGTGAATAGTGATTTGCTACAGTGATTCACTACAGTAACTTGGTGCATGTTGATGAGTATATGCATTAGATTTTGGCTACCACGACTTCTCAACTCAAGGGCAATTTGTATATCAGGTTCTACATTAAATTTACATCATTTAAATGAGTCATTTGACATTGTAATGGTGGCTATCATAAAGTAGCTGCAGATGCACATTTTATATTAGATTTATAATACTCAGACTTTAGGAGTTGTAAAGCCAAGAGTCTTGGCGAATTCATGCTAGCATTTTACTTGAGGATTGCATTTTAATAAGGAGTAATAAGTTGGGAGTCATATATTGAATGTAATGATCATTTTGATAGCATTATAGTATGCATGCCAGCTATTTGACAAAATGTCAATTGGCTATAGGTGTTGATTTATACTTGCATAAGTCATCTATTGCTTTTGGAAAATACAAAGACACTTGCATTACATGCTATACTTGTAGTTTAATCATTTAGCATTTATTTCAAGGCATTTGCATCATCTTATGTTCCAATTTCATCAAGCAAAGCAAACTAAAATACAAAAATAGCAAGAACATACTATGTATGCAAAGTGTTTGATGATATTCCTTGAGCCAAAAAATAGTTACAAGAAGTTAGTTTGAGCAAGGGATATTACAGTGGTATCAGAGTGGTTTCCTACCATCCTTTGGGTTTGAAATCAACTCCATTAATGCAACAAAGTGACAGGTCTAAGAGGTATATGGCTAGAGAAGAAAGGAAGCAAAAATAGTGGCCACAACAACCTGAATAGAACACTTTATCAGCTGCTTTAGCAGTAAGATAGTGAGAGATTGGTTCATCCGGCACTATGGGTGAAAGAGGTGAAGGTAGCCCTATCAGAAACAGAGGAAGAAATGATGAAGAACATGAAACACGTGAGCTCTTTAGACAAATGGCTACGAGGTAGTAGCAGGTGGTAGATGCTATGCAGGCACTTACTACAATGATTCAACAAATGAACCCTCAAAGAAGATGAAACCATGAACCAGATGATAATAGGAGTGTGGTTGGGACACCTAAGGCACAAGCATCTTCTCACATGACAGATAGGCCTACACGTCCTACTTTTTTAAGGAATGAACAAGAAGAGGAAAATGCAAAAGAAGGAGAAGAAATGTTCACAGATACTCTTATGGCAGCTAATGATGAATGGGAGTTGTTGATACCACAAGTTAGGGAGCACATGAGCATTGATAGGTTTGTGAGTCAAAGAAGAGAACACTACAGGGGAAAGCAAGAAAGGAGACCAAGAAATCAAAATAATGATTTAATGTATGTTGCCAGTAGAGTTACATTGCCCATGTTTGATGGTAGTGGGAAGGTTACAACTCAGGCTTGGATTCATAAGCTAGACACCCTCTTGACTCTTAGACCCATGATAGAAAGGGATGCAATAAAATATGCTACTTTTCACTTGAAGGGAGCAGCCCACGATTGGTGGTATCATGGATTAGAGACATTGCATCATAATAGTATCACTTCATATTAGGAGTTTGTTGATGGATTGGTGGAACGCTTTGATAAGAGAGATCCAAAGACATATTTTAGATACTTGGCACAACTTAAGCAGACTGGGAGTTTAGAGAGTTACATTAGTGAATTTCAGAAATTATCAGTCATGGTCTCCAATATATCTGAGAGGAGATTGGTTGTGCTATTCATGGAGGGCTTATTGGAATCGTTGAGAGGATGGATAAAAGCTTTTGATCCCTCGACACTACAGGAGGCAATGAAAAAAGCTAGGAGTATGGAACTTGCAGCCCCTCAAAGTAAGTACTCATCTAAGGGATCCTATTCATACCAGGACAACAAGACATTTCCCAAGAAAAAAGGAACTCCAGACTCAAAGGGAAAGTCAACAACACCTTTAGATCATGATACATTCAATGATTTATGAAGGAAAAAGTTGTGCTTTTACTGCAAAGGACCTTATGATGCAAACCATGATTGTCCTTTAAGACCTAAGGGCAAAGAAAATAGGATTATGTGGGCATTCTATGAGGATTTAGAGTCGGATCAACAATCTGATCAAGAGGAATCCAATGAGGAAAAACCTGATGATGAGACAGATAAGCATGAAATTGAGGTTGAAAATGTTGAGGAAGCAAATTTTCAAGAAGCACGCCTTACTAGCATACAACAAGAGGGCTCATTTAGAATGCGTGGGGTTTTAGCTAGACAGAAGATCATTACCTTACTCGATACAGGTGCCACACATAACTTCATTGATGCTAGGTTGGTTGAAAGGCATGGAATTTGGATAGAGGAATTTGAGGGCATAAGAGTAAAAGTTGCTGATGGGTATACACTTAAGTGTGATAGGATGATTCCAGGTCTTCCCATGCGACTGAATAACTTTGAGTTTAAGGCAGATTTTTATGTGGTGAACATGGGTGAAACTGACATGGTTTTAGGAATGAAATGGCTTCATGATATTGGGAGTTCACCATTAACCATAGGGAAATGGAGATGAGGTTTAAGGTGGATGGGAAGACTCATGTGCTAAAATCCATTAGGGGTACCAGCTGTAGGATGATATCTTTTAGAAAAAATGGATAGACTTATGCACCATGACATGGTTGAGTGGGTAGCAGGGTGTATTCTAATGCCAACATAAGAAGAGAAACAAAAACCAGCCTATCACCTAGATATACAGGAGTTGAGGATCAAGCACTCCAAGGTGTTTAGTGATATTCCACCAGGGAGGCCTCCAGACAGAGGGATTGAGCACATAATAGAATTGGAGGGTGCTAAACCTATGATGATCACTCCTTATAGACACCCCAAGGAGCTAAAAGATGAGATTGAAAAAACAATTAAGGAGGTATTGGCTATGGGGCACATTAGGCCAAGCAAATCACCTTTTACTTCAGTAGTAGTCTTGGTCAAGAAAAAGGATGGTACCCTTCAGATGTGCATCGATTATAGGGTGTTGAATAAGAGGACAATTAAGAACAGGTACCCTATTCCTCGCATGACGAGTTGATCGATGAACTTCATGGTGCTCGCTATTTCTCAAAAATAGATTTGGGATCAGGTTATCACCAGATCAGGGTCAAAGAGTAGGACATCGAGAAGATAGCATTTAGGTGCCATTGTGGTCATTTTGAGTTTGTGGTTATGCCATTTGGGCTAACCAATGCTCCTACTACATTTCAGTCCACTATGAACAAGGTTTTTTAGTCACAGCTGAGGAAGTTTGTATTAGTCTTTTTTGATGACATTTTCATATATAGCAGAACTTGGGAGGAGCATATCGCCCATTTGGATACAGTGTTGGGAATTCTTAGTAGGGAGTCCTTGTACGCCAAGGAATCCAAATGTGTTCTGGGCATGACAGAGTTGCTATACTTAGGTCATATCATTAGTGCATAAGGTGTGCATATGGACCCTGACAAAGTTAGAGCTATTATTGAGTGGCCTACACCTGAGAATCTTACTTAGCTTAGGGGATTTTGGGGTTTGTGTGGTTTCTACTACAAATTTGTTAGTGGATATTCACATCATGCAACACCACTTATAGATTTAATGAAGAAAGGCGCATTTGTTTGGACACTTGAGGCACATGAATGTTTTAGAAATTTAAACAGTTGATGCCTACTTGCCCAGTTCTTGCCTTGCCAGATTTCACTAGACCCTTTGAGCTACAGTGTGATGCTTCAGGTGAGGGGATTGGTGCAGTTTTTATGCAGGACAAGCATCCAATAGCTTTTGAGAGCAGGAAGTTATGGGGTCCAGAGAGGAGCTACAATATTTATGATAAGGAGATGTTGACCATTATGCATGCATTGGCCAAATTCAAGCAATACCTTGTGGGCAAAAAGTTTTGCATTAAGACAGATCATAACAGCTTGAGGCATTTCCTAGGACAACAAGATCTCAATGATCGTTAGTAGAAGTGGGTGAGTAAATTGCAATCATATGAGTTTGACATTACTTATGTCAAGGGGACTCAGAACATAGTTGTTGATGCTTTGTCTCACCATCCCCATGTGAGCTCTATGGTGGAGATTTCAAAGGATTGGAGACACTTGATTGTGGTAGAGTATGCTAAGGACTCATGGGCTTCTAGCATAATTGAGTGGTTAGTTCAGGATGACAGGTACTCATTTGTAAATGATCTTATCATTTACAAAGGTAGGATATTTTTAACCCTAGGATCAAAGATGAAGAACACAGTGATGAGGTCTTTTCATGACACACCTATGGTAGGGCATCTCAGGTACTTCAAGACATATAGGCAGGTTTGAGAGTGCTTTACTTGGAAAGGGCTCAAGATAGATGTTCTTCGGTATGTCAAAGAGTGTCCTATTTGCCAGCAAAATAAATAGGAACATACATACCCTGCAGGTTTACTTCAGTCACTTATGATTCCTGATAGGAAGTGGGTGTGTTTATCCATGGATTTTATTACCGGTTTACCGAAAACCTAGGGACAAGATTGTATTTATGTGGTTGTTGATTGATTAACAAAATATGCTCATTTCTTTCCGATCATAGCTACATACTCAACTGCACAAGTAGTTGAACTTTTCTTCCGTGAGATATTCAAGTTGCATGGGTTACCTCAGAGAATTGTTAGTGACAGGGATAGTTGGTTCTTGAGTCATTTTTGGCAAGAGTTATTTAGACTATGTGGGACAGAGCTTACTTCAAGTACCAGTTACCACCCATAGATGGATGGCCAGATAGAAACTATGAATGGAGGGATATCTCAAGAACTACATTGTAGGGCAACAAAAGGGTTGGGTTAAGTGGATATACCTTTGTGAGTACTGCTACAATACCACTTACCATATTTTAATTCAGATGACACCATTTATGGCCTTGTATGGTTATGAAGCACCCAATTTCCTTGACTTGTTGATGAGTGACAGTAGAGTGCCTAGTGCAGGAGATATGTTATAGGAGAACTAGGATATTATGAGAGCTCTTTGGGAAAATATCTAAAAGGCACATAATCAACAGAAGTAGTATGCTAATCAGAAGAGAGTTGAGCAGTCATTTGAGGTTGGGGATATGGTGTATCTAATGTTACAGCCCTACTGATAATCCACTCTGAAGAAGAGTGGTGTAGAGAAGCTCCAGCTACATTATTATGGCCCTTTCAGGATTATCCGGTGAACTGGTGATGTGGCTTATGAGTTAGAATTATCGGCAGACAGCAGAGTACACAATGTTTTCCATGTGTCATGCCTCAAGAAGGCATTAGGTCATCATGTGGTTCCTTTCGCTATCTTACCACCCTTGGATGATGAGGGGAAGTTGATTCTGGTGTCTAAGGCTATTTTAGATGTTAGGGAGAGGTAGTTATAGAGACGGGTCATCAGAGAGTACTTGATCAAATGGAGGGATTTATCGGTGGAGGAGGCCACTTGGGAAGGTGAAGAGATTCTTCAGCATCCAGAGTTGAGATTGCTTGGGGACAAGCAATTTTAGGAGGGGTAGACTATAATGTCCCCTTCCTAGGTGACTTTCATTATGAGTAATTTAGCCTTTATCTCCTGAAGGCTAATTGACAAAATAAGGGAGATATTATTAAATTAATTATTTTATAAGGTTATTACTTAATTTTAAATCAAAAGGTAACCTTATATTTAATTAATTTAATATAGTGACTTAAAATACACATTATATCATTAAAGTCACTAAAATAAAATAATAAGATTTTCTAGAAGCCTCTTGAAGTGGGATTAAAAAAGTATAAAGGAAGGGGCAAGGCAAGCTTCCAGACATTCGATTATTGTCATTTGCATTTGATGAGTTTTGTGGAGCCAAGGGTTTTTGCATATTGTCTACTTGGTCTTTGGGAACAAAAACTCCCATAGATTAGCATAACTGAGGTGGTGAAATGTCCTCTGAAGGGTTGCAAATTGGAAGGGATATTTCAGTCTTTTCATTTGTACTTAAATTTGAAGTATTAACTAAGGGTTTGGAGGTATTAATTTGCAGATCAGAAGTTTTGTTAGCTGCTTCAGTGACATGAATAGTGACATGAATACTACCGTGAATAGTGATGTGAATAGTGCCATGAACAGTGTCGTGAATAGTGATCCACTACAGTGATTCGCTACAGTAACTTGGTGCATGTTGATGAGTATATGCATTGGATTTTGGCTACCACGACTTCTCAACTCAAGGGCAATTTGTATATCAGGTTCTACATTAAATTTACATCATTTAAATGGGTCATTTGGCATTATAATGGTGGCTGTCATAAGGTAGCTATAGATACACCTTTTATATCAGATTTATAATACTCAGACTTTAGGAGTTGCAAAGCCAAGAGTCTTGGTGAATTCATGCTAGCATTGTACCTGAGGATTGCATTTTAATAAGGAGTAATAAGTTGGGAGTCATATATTGAATGTAATGATCATTTTGATAGCATTATAGTATGCATGCCAGCTATTTGACAAAATCTCAATTGGCTGTAGGTGTTGATTTATACTTGCATAAGTCATCTATTTATTTTGGAAAAATACAAAGACACTTGTATTTCATGCTATACTTGTATTTTAATCATTTAGCATTTATTTCAAGGCATTTGCATCATCTTATGTTCCAATTTCATCAAGCAAAGCAAACTAAAATACAAAAACAACAAGAACATACTTTGTATGCAAAGTGTTTGACGATATTCCTTGAGCCAAAAATTAGTTACAAGAAGTCAGTTTGAGCAAGGGATATTACAATGGAACTAAACCTTGGCATGAAGAAGATGTTGTTTCTCAGATCAACCTTTTAGTGTTAACCATGTGAATATTTTTGTAGATAGTGAGTCTCTTGGAGCAGTGAGCTCTAGGCAGTGTGCCCGAAGGCAAGTGTATTCCCATTTTTCTATTCTTTTAATAGAGAATAAATCTTGTGGCTTAACCCCCACCATGGTTTTTCCCTTAACCAGGTTTCCACATAAAAATCTTGGTGTTATGTGTGTTGATTGTATTTCTACTCATGTGTTGTTCATTCATGCTTTCATGGTTATATCATTAATCTATTAATAAGTGGTAAAAAAGATTAAATGCAGCAAAAGATAAAGTCTTGTGACAACTAATTCACCCCCCTCTCAGTTGTCTGCCCTAATTTCAACACTCACTTCCTAGAAAAATATTCAAGAAATCTGTTAATTTGCAGCCTTGGGAACAAAATTGGTTGAAATAGTAATTCTGTAATAACTCACTCATTTCTACTCTAATTCCTTTGAAATATGGATTGTATCAACTTCAATAGGTCCTTGAAAAATTATTTAAAAATCTTGAAACAATTCTCCAAAATGAGAGAGACATGCACTTTCCAAATGACCTCCAAATAAAAAAAAAATCACTTAGTTTTTGCCTTCGTGGTGCCAAGATCATGCTTTGATACCACTTGTAATGAAGTAACTTGCACAATAAAATAATATAATAGGAAATATACTTCAAATACTTGATAATAATATGCCACTTCGAGGGGATACCTCCAATAGTCTTCAATAAGAACACAATACTCAATATGATGATAATAACTAACCTCTACCTCCTATATATACCATACTTATGCCATGGACGCCACTCAAGCTGACTTAACTACTTTTATAAGACTATATTAATTATTATATAACTTAAATAATAGTTAAGATAGCCACAAGATGACTTCTCATAACCATATACACAGTATAGGATTTGGGGTGTAGCATAGTAAAACTTAGGAGGAACACTTGCAACATGTAAATCAAGTTTTGGATATTTTGGAGTAGCATCAATTATATGCTTAAGAATTACAAGTCTATCTTTGGAGTCAAAGGAGTGGATTACCTAGGTCACATTGTGTCACATGAGGGAGTCAAGGTGGACACTCATAAGATCTGGGTGATTGTAGAGTGCAAAATCCCTAACACCCTTAAGAACCTACAAGGTTTCTTAGGGCTTACATGTTATCAGTATAATTGGTATCAGAGTAGGTTCCTTTAGAGAGAGCTTAATCACTTGAAGGTTGATCTTAAAAGAACACGTGGCCGAACAAGATGGATAGGGTTTTTCTTCAAACAAGGCACCATTGTTTGATGGATCCAACTATGCATTTTGGAGCTTAAGGATGGAGACTTATCTGAATGCTCTAGGGTTTGACATATGACAATCTATTGTAGATGGATATACTACTCCAAACACTCCACCAATAGATAAGGATGGTGAGAAGGTTATCAAAAATAATGCCAAAGCAAAGAATGTTATTTTATGTGGGTTGTCAAAATCAGAATTGGTAAAGGTAATGAGTTGCAAATTTGCTAAGGAAATATGGGATAAGTTGAAGAATATCTTGTTGGCAAGAGACACTATGTGGCTTCATGATTGTTGTCATTGATGGCAACAAAGTCTATCCTACACATCCACAGTACATAGTATGCCTATACCGGAAGTCAGATTGAAGATTGTTTTGGTCTAGTGAACAAGAACAGAGTATGCAACAAGGTCTGACAATCAGGTCTGGATCTCTCAGATAGTGTAACTCAGCAATTTGTGGACTTGGATAAGTCAAGAGGAGTATCATGACTACTATAGCCTCCGATGATAAAGCATGAAAAAGATATGAGCATCTGAGTGTTGGGCGCCAGACAGGCAGAGCAGACAGAGAAAGAACTAACCGACAGAGCATCAAACTTCAATCTGGATGAGTAAAAGGTGTTGATCAAGTAGTTTGGGGATTATACATTGTTGGCCGACATGATTAAATACTTCTATGCCCATGTTTTTGATACGCATCACAAATCAAGCATGGATTCAGCCAACAGATTAGTAACTTGTAAATATCTTGAGTGTTCCTATTGCCGACTAGAAAGTTGATGAAATCCTTGATGCGGATATATATACCTGTATACACCTAAAATTGGCTCAGGTCGAATTAAGTAAATATTTTTAATATTTATCTTAATTCTTATTTTCTTTTGTTAATTAAATAAATATTCAAAATTTATTTGATTGTTTCATTATCCCATAATTAAATAAAATCAATTTATTTAATTAAATTCCCTAAATTCTTTTAATGTCTCACATAATTAAATAATCCTACATTACTTAATTAATCATAAATTCCTCTATCCTAAGTCCTAATTCCATAAATCCACCTCACCAATCCACCTCATCAATCCACCTCATCTCTTCCACCTCACCATGTTACACATATAATTAAATATTCTTAATATTTAATTAGCTAATATCCTCCATTTTCAAAAATAAATCTTTAAATCAATTATCCTCCACCAAATTGAATATTTAAATTCAATGTTCCCCACTATCCTCCACTAATTGGATTTTTAATTCAATGTTCCCCACTAGCCTTCACCAATTGAAATTCAATTGTCCCCCACTATCCTCCACTAATTGAATTTTTAATTCAATGTTCCCCACTAGCCTTCACCAATTGAATATTTAATTCAATTGTCATAACCCACTGTCCTCCACTATTGAATATTTAATTCAATGTTCCCCACTAGCCTTTACCAATTGAATATTTAATTCAATTGTCATAATCCACTATTCTCAAATAATTTATTTTTAATTCATCCATTATGAATTAAAGATTCACAAAAAAGGAGAGCCATTGATCTCATCTTTTGATCCTCCCCCTCCATTCCCTTTTCAGAAAATCTATAAATAGAACCCTCTTCTAAGCCATGAGAGAGGCACTTCATTTGGCAAGATAACTATACCCAAATTTCTCTTCTTCTCTCATTCATTCTATTTCAAGTGTCCTCCATTATCATGTGTTGAAGCTCACATTCAACACAAATAGATACTACAGCCATTCTTCCTTTGTCATCTTCAACAAGCAACCAAGCCAGGAAGGCTTCTGAGGGCTTCACAATCAAGATCAAAGAAAGATAGGTAAAGGATTTTGTAAGTATGTTCTTACTTGTTTTGGTTTGATTCCTCTTTGCTTTCAACTTCCATTGGTGTTTAAGTTTTATTATGTTTTCATTAATTTGACTAACACACATTTCTATTTCCCCTCCACAATACCAGATGGATTTCAGTATGTGGGTGCGTGTGTGATGAATTAGAGTGTGAAGAAAAGAAGGGATAAGTGTGAAAGCAACAATTCAAATCTAGTATGTAATAGACAAATAGTATTAAAACAGAGGAAGAATGAAGTGCATCAAATCAGTGTATTGTACC
Source organism: Cunninghamia lanceolata (assembly GCA_027924645.1). Lineage (NCBI taxonomy): Eukaryota > Viridiplantae > Streptophyta > Pinopsida > Cupressales > Cupressaceae > Cunninghamia > Cunninghamia lanceolata. The sequence continues at coordinate 16,753,923 of BSBN01000237.1, read as the reverse complement.
TAACTGGAACTAAACTCTAGCATGTGTGGATGCTTCTCATTAATTCAAACTCCTGATTACCTTCTGTAAGTTTTGTAGACAGTGAGTCTCTTGTAGGCAGTGTGCCTCTTGTGAGCAGTGTGCTTAGGCACTGAGCCCTAATTGACAAGTGCCATTTTGTACTCTTTCATTCTTTTAATAGAGAATACAATCTTGGGTTAGTCACCCCGTGGTTTTTCCCTTAACAGGGTTTTCCACGTAAAAATCCTTGTGTTATGTGTGTTAATTTTATTTATGTTCTTATGATCACATATGCTTATATGTTTTGATGCTGCACTAATTATTAAGAGGAAGAAAGTTAAAGAAATTTGAGATAACTATTTCACCCCCCCTCTCAGTTATCTGCCTTGTTTCTAACAATTGGTATCAGAGCTAAGTTCCTCTAAACGAAGCCTAACAGCTTGAGGAAGATCTGGGAATCTCAATGGATATTTATGGTATGAAGGAACAACTTCAGTTTGCTCTTGATGATCTTGAACAATATCACTCTGAAGCCAATAATTTGAGAGAAAGACTCAAACAAGTTGATGATTTCATAAATGAGTTAAAAGAAAAATTTAGTATCTCTATGAAAAAGAGAAAGGAACTACTTCAAAAATTACCAAATCAGAGTGAAGCCAATGATACTAATGAAGATCTGGAAGAGAAAAATAAGCTATGTGAGAAGCTATCAAAAGAAGTCATTATGGTAAGGCATGAAATGGAATAAGGGGTAATGAGATTCACCCAAGAAATTGAAGAAAAATGGAAAATTGAAGATAATCTAAAACAATCTCTCAAGGAGAAAATAGAGGACTACCACAAAATGGACAGACTAATCAGGCACCTTAAATCAAATCTTGAAGAAGCTAGAGACAATGAAGAACAACTAGAGAATCAGATAGACACTCTTAAACAAGATCTTCAAACAACAAATGAATACAAAGAGAAATTCAAGATAAGCTCAGCTCAACTTGAAGTTCTCCTTGAAAGCCAAAAGAGGGTAGATGATTAAGTATGCCTTAGGATATGAGAAAGGTGAAAGCTCCAGATCTGGTCAAAAGAACTTTGGATTAGAAAATCAAAGAAACATGCCTAGAAGACCTCTGGTAAGGCAACCAAATGCTCAAAGATATCCATCCTTCAATGGATACTGCTTCAATTGCAACAATTTCGATCATAAAGCAACTCAGTGTAGGAGGAGAATGAATCAGGCTAATCCATCCTTCTCTAGACAATGTTTTAACTGCAAAAGGTATGGTCACAAATCTCATGAATGCAGAAATAAGAAAATAAACAATTCATTCAATGGTAGATGCTTTGAATGCAATAGAATGGGACATATGGCTAACCAATGTAGATCAAAAGGATATCAATCAAATAAGCCAATAAATGTTGTCTGCTACAATTGCAATAGATCCGGTCATATTACCAAATTCTACAGAAGTAAAAATTAGGATAGAAATGGTTTGGTGCAACATAATCAGAAACAAGATAAGGGCAAAGGTAAAGTGAATGCAGATGAAGTTCAAAAGGAGATGAGCAAGATTTAGGTAAAGAAGAGTACAAAAAATATTGGGGATGGATCCGCACTAGAATCCGGTGTTGATATTCCTTCCAGAAACTAAAATGGTGAGCTCTGGCTCAGGGGGAGTCAAAGAGAAAAATAAATTCCCCTAACTAGTCAATTAGTGCCTAAAACTCGGCACATGGAATGCTGCAGATTAAAGGGTTCTCAGAATAACATCTACATAACCTTCAGTAAAAATATGAAAGATCCTCATGGAGTTTTGCAAGAGTTTAACTGCTCAAGTTAATCTGGTTCTGACTGCACTCCAGTAAAGCTAGATTTTCACAGACAGATTCGGTATGATACAAAATTGAAATACTTTGATCTGCGGACCCATGGTATGATTGAAGTAAAAAAGATACATTGTCAATCCTCACTAAAAATGATTCTAAGATCAGTACAATGACTTGAGAAGATCTCTCTCAAAACAAGGCATTCTAGATAACTTATGTTTTGCATTTATTATGAAAGCAAATTAGGGTTTGCGCAAGGTTAAAAGGGTTCAATCACTTATTATTTGCAAATTTGCATTTGAGAAGAAGAAAAGGTGAGATCTACATCAAACTTTTTGCAACTCACTCAAAGATCAACTGCAAAATCAAATTCAACCAGTGATTTGTTATGTCTCTTATTTTGAACCCTAAAATGTAAAAGGGTACTTCCATTCTAAAAATATCTCTTTGAATCTTTTGCAAGATAGCTACTCCAATGGTTGTTAAGATCACTGATAGGCAACGCCCAAAATTCAAGAAACACCCCTATAAATATCTAGAAGTTGATCCTTTAGGCGCATTTTCTAGCATTCTACATGGGGTTTTGCATGTAGAAGATGTTAGGGTCTACATCCTGTTGTGTTGCTCACAACACACCCCATTTTACTTAGAAAAATGAGGACCCCTGCTATGGCTGTGGCTTTTTTCTTGGGTGTGGGTCTGCTTGGTGGTAAAAGGGAAAAGGAAGTGAAAGTTACAAACCTTGTTGAAAATAAAGAAAAATAGCATTAAGTACCAGAGTAGAGTATGGGTGAATTCTTTGTCAAAAATGAACAGGGGTTGCTTTTTGAACCATTCCAAAATTCCTAATATTTTGCAAGATATGCGTGTTTTGGTAAAATGCACTATAGGAAGGTTTGTATGTTGCATATACAAGGTCGTTTGTATGTGGAATCATTGTACTAGTCGTATAAGAGTGGTCAAGTTTATTATATCTCGGTATTTCTATGCATATTGCTAACGTTTTATCCTTTACATACAAATCTGGCCCGACGGGATTCAAAGATAAAATGGATAATTGAGTAAGTCTGTGGTTTGTATCTTGGGTTGTATGTTTGTTGAAAAGAAACATACAAAGGGGATATACAACATGACATACATATTACGGATCTAAGGAAAATATTAAATTTGGTTTTATTTAGGTATGTTTCGCGGTTTGTATGTTTTATGCTTCAGGTTATACTTTTCCATATACATTCAGTGCAGAAGTCAAAGAAAATTAAAATCCGATAAAGTAATGCATCATACTTTAACACATATTGAAAGGTGCATTTTACTTTATATACATGTATGGAGCCAAAGAGTTATGTATTGTGGTTTATAAAAGATGAGAGGTCTGAAAGAAGGATACAAATAAGTTTGCATGTATTAGGGCTTGTATCTAAGAGTAGATACAAGTATTGTTGTATCGTTGAAATACCAAGTGGAAAGTTAAGTGGGTCCCACCGATTGTATCTCAATCTTGTATGTTAATAATATACATCTCTGATATACAAGCCAATGTACAAGAAAAGATGCAAATAAGAGGTGCAAGACGGATTTGAAAAGGAAGTTAAATAAAGGAAAATCTTTGTATGTTTGGGACGATTGTATGTTAATAATATACATATTTGATATACAAGGGAATAAAAGACATCGTGGGAGATAAAGGTAAAAACAAGGTTTGTATGGGTTGTTTGTATATACGTTTGTATCGATGAGACATACAAAGAGTGATATACAAATCAAAGATACAAGTATGGATAAAAAGGGAAAAGGGAAATAACATTAGTTATGGTTTCTTGTGTATATGTTTGTATATTGAAAAGATACAATGGGAACATACAAAGAATAACATACAAGGAAAGATACAAGGAAAATGAGATGTATGCAAAAATAAACTAACGGATAAAAAGTTTAAAACTAAAACACTAAAATAGAAAGCCAAAGCCTTAGGTACATTAATTGTTGTAATTAAATGCCGAGCTAACACCCAAAAAAGAGTAAAATTCAAAGGGTTAGGGTAAATTTAAAGTCATTTTCTTTCAGATTTACATTGTCAAGAGTTAAAACTGTAGAAAGAAGAATTGCTATAGAAACATTGAATAGAATTCATCAAAGTGACAGAATTACAGAGCTAGACAGAGTAAGAGACGGTAAAGTAAGTCAGCAACACAAAGTTGAGTTGTCAAGATATACATGTATTTATCTTAAAACACCGTTACATTTCAAATGGTAAAAATGCAAAATAGATGTAGTAATTTCATTTTGAAATATAAACATTTGTTAAATTATTGGTTTAATTGTTAATTAGTTGGGTAGAGTTAAACAAATGTGAAAGTCAAAATAGAAAAGACAAATGGGGTTTAGGTTAAAATGGTAAAAAGCAGAAAAAATTCATAGTAAAACCCTAGGTAAAAGGTAAAATGAAGAGTTAAAAGGATGCATTTTTTCACAGGATGGCCCTGAAATAGAAAAAGGTAGATACAGGGGGCGAAGTTAAAAAGGAGAGGAAACCACGCAAAGAAATAGAGAAAGAAGGGTTACCATTACACAGAGGGTACCCATCATTGATTAGTTACACTGGAGTAGGGACAGATACAAACATTGGGAACTATGATGCAAATGATGTCCTACAGAAGATCACAGCTGCTGATGCTACACCTGACATGAGGTGTATATGGGAGAGCGGATTGTTCAGAGCTGCGGGTTTTCCATTGGCTATGGAAGCCAAGGATTTGTGTCTAGACTACTTAATTTTGTACGACCTATCAACCAAGAAAATAATGTTTCATGACAGACTCATTGCATACTTATCTACAAAGGGTATTGCAAGAACATTCGATCTGGAAATCAATGAGAAAATGGTGGATATTGACATAGATCAATACAATGAAGATTTTCATACCAATGAAAGGGATTGTAGAGGTAAGATATTTTACAGTTGGTGCAGCCTAGAAAACAAACCCAAGGCTGTAGCCAGAGTGCACAAGAATCTACTAAGAATATACTTCAAAGAGGAAATATACTTGATGATTACAATGCTGAGTAGATTGGTGGGATTGAGAGATGGCACTAAGTGCGAGCCATGGATGTTTGCTATCATCAATTTCATGAGAGAAGCACAGCCATATGGAAATAGCCATGCTAAGGAAGCAAAAATTGTTGCCTTTCTATTTGTCTTCATACATATTATATTCATGTGTAGCAGAAGTTAGACCATTCATACATGGGATAGAAAGGGTTGGAACCTTAGGAAGTGGTCCAGGTCAGAAACTGGTATATGAACATTACCCTAATCTACAAGAGGAAAATGCAATGAGGAAGTATGCTCTAGTTAATGATGTGTTTTATACATACATGGTGAGAATTTTAAGGGAAGAACCTAACAAGAGGATATCTAAGGATGCAGAGGATACAATTAGGTTGCATAGTTCTTGGTATATTCAATTTGAACATTTTACTTACATCAGAACTGAAGGATTTGGGGGAAAACCATTCATGCTACCCAGGTATCCTTCCAATAAATTGATTGGTCTGGAGTTTTCAAGGCAGAATCTGAATGCCTTTAGAATTTACAAGAAGAGGTTTAATAGAGGAAATCTTAAGTTACCTTGGTTAATTGGTAGAAATTCATGTTATAGTGAGGAGGTTGCTAGTTATTCAAAACATGAATTGAGATATTATGGATTTGAAGAGTTTGATTTAGCCAGAAGGTTTGACCCCTTCCATAGAATTCAAAATACAATTGATAACAAGTTTAAGCATTAAATACATATTGAAGATTTTTGGTCAGACTGTAAGAATGATAAAGAGGTAAGAAAGAGGGCTCATAAAAGGCTAACAGTTGATCAAATGAAAACTATGTGAGATATATATGTTCCTCAAGAGGTTAAAGAAGATGATAAATTGCTACATCATAGTTATGCAAGTGCCAGGCTTGCTCCTACTACAGAGCCTATTTGGTCACAACCATGGAACACATCTTTGGACGTATTGTCCAAACCAGTTATTTTGTTTTCAAAAACATGGTTAAAAGACAAGATTGAAGAGCTCAAAGCTGAGGGGAGGGAAATCACATATCCAAAGAAAGGGAAAAAGAGAGTAAGAGAGCCTAGTGATGATCCCCAATGTTTCTATGAGAAGAAAAGAAGGATTGTGGAAGCTAAAATTGTAGAGAAGGATAAAAATGCTACTCTGATGGATCCTTATGCATTGGGAGTAATAGTAGCAATATCATCTGATACATTTGTAGAGGCAAAATCATTAAGCCATGAGATTAGTATGGAAGAAGCACAGACTTCTAAGGAAGTAACAGGACAAAAGATCATAAAAGCAATACCAATAAGCATATCAAAAGGAGAGACTTTGAGAACAAGTGAAGTCATAGGAGAATAGTAGGTAGGTGAAAAGTTGAGTGATATACCTAGTGCATCCACCCCAATAGAAAAAAGACAAGCATATGCTCAGGTGAAGACAAAATTGGCTGGAGAAATGCTGTAAGGGTCAAAAGCACATGAAGCCAACAAACTACTGAGGCTGTCCACATTGAGAGTGATAACAAGGAAAGTGAGGAAAGGGGAATGTATGCAGGAAAAGAAATTGAAATAGAAGAAGAATCTAGTGAATTATTAAGTGAAGAAGAGGAGCAAAATGAAAGGAAGCTAGGTGTGTGGAAAACGCTTCCTACACTAATCTAATGAGGAGAGGGATATGCAAATTCAAATTTATCCTAACTATTACAGCAATGTTAAACCATTAACATGAGATATTGCAGAAAAACACAAGAGCCAAAAAGTAGACAGAACAAGAGAGACAAAGATTTACGGTGGGGAAAACCCTTATCGGGTGAAAAACCCCACACTCAGAAACCTGCACAATGTATTAACAAATCTGAAAGAATGTTTACAATACACTTGCAATGCAAGCTTCAATGGTCTTCAACACTCGTGTCTGGAGTCAATCCGGTAGCATAACAGTACCTGTGAACCTGTGATACAAACTCCATCTTCAAGCACCTGTATAAATTGGAAATACAAGGCAATATTGGACCTATCTTGGAATGGACGTCCAACATGGCTTCTTGGACCAAAACCCATGCCTAAGGACACTTGGTCAACATTGTAGAATGTGCCTGACACTTGTCCACATCTCCCATCCCAAAGAGGTCACCTATTTCCAAAATGGGCTATGACAGATTCTCTTACGACACTTACAACCATCATAGAATCTATCATAGCGGTTACAACTTATAGCTATAAGAGAATCTGTCATACACATGCTATAAATAGCATATTCTCTTACAACATGTCATATTCCACCTTGGGGTGCCCAAAAATGCCTTATTCAAAGATGCTTCATTACACATGTCATCACCTATCTTACAACCTTCTATTTTTGACTCTTACATGTCATAGATTTGTCATAGGAATCCATCATAACCATTTCGGTCAAACATTCCTTACACAACATGGAAGATGCCGACACATGGCAGAATATTCCTACCACTAAGTGGGACACCTTTCTCCTCATGTGAGGACAAAATAACAAGTTGTCATATTCCATGTAGGATTGACACATCACTGTGCCACATCCCACAACATGACAATATGGAATTTCCAAATATTTACAACATAGGAAATTAAATAATAAATATAAATATTACAAATGCAGAGAATTACCAAGGTTGAGACACCTTAATTCCCAACACAAAACACTCAGGTCGAGATGGAAATTGAACAAGGCCCAGTATATGAAAATGAAGCGATACAAGAAGAATTAGGAATAGTAGATCCATTTGGTACCCTAGTGTCTCCTAAAATAATCAAAGATGTGCAAGAAGAAGCACATAAAATTAAGGAGTCTGAAAAGGAAGATGCACCTAAGGAGACAATCAAAGAAAAAATTACTCAAGAAAAAGAAGAAACAGGCATGGGCACCTCAGGTGTAGATGCACTAAATATTCTTAATTTGTATGGTGAATAGAGTGAAGAAGAAAAGAACATATAAAGCATGCAAGAATAGGTAAAAGAAGCAAAAGAGGATGATACAATGGTAAGATCACTTGCACATACAGAGCAAAAAAAAGAACAAAAGGAAGGTGAAAATACAGAGGATGCAACCAAGAAGCCTGAGGATGAAGAACATACAGAAAATATTGAGGAAGGTAAAACTGAAAAAAAATAGAAGATATAGATACGATAAATGTAGAACAAACACATAAAGAGGAGGACCAAGAAAAGGAATCATCAAAGGGAGAAGGTCCTGAGGAAGAAGATGAAGGTGGAGGAACACAGAAATTGAAGAAGAAGAAAATGAGGGTGAGTCTCAATAGTAGGATGATCCAATGATACAAGAAGCAGCCCCTCAACATCAACCTCCTCCACAACAACAACAACAACAACAAAAACAATAGCAACAAGGAGAAGTGGAAAAACCTTAGGAAGAGGTAATTGATGAAGAAAAAACTACTGAAGGCACAAAAGAGATTCCTGCCTGGTTAGAGGTGGAGATAAGGAAAGAAAAGGAGGTACAATTGGTATGTATTGACATTAAAAGTTTATTGGGTGATACCACGCCAAGGAAGGAAAAGAGAAAGGCCAGAACCATGTCAGCCATACAAAGAGGTCCAGATGGATCTAGGATGCTGAACTTGGCCATATCCCAAAAAGAAAAGGCAAAAGGGGAAATAACTATAGATGAGTATAAAATACTTAATTTTGACTTGGGGCATACAACAAGAGAGCAACACATAACTGAGTGGGAAGACATGCACCAGGTAATAGCATAAATGTTAAAAAAGGATAAGGATAAACAAGAATATTTGAAAGGACACATTGTCCAATTGCAACAATTCATTAAGGGAATATTTGATCCCAATACATTAGTGCCAGAATTGCCCAGTGAGATAGTAGTTGTATCCAAGGATGAAATAGAAGATATGGAAAATAAAAGGCTTAAAGCCAATGTATTTGAAGAATGGTTCAAAGACTTCATGCAAGAAGGAGAACAGGTAATAGAACGAGCAGTGAAAAGATGGAAAGTGGTTGCAATGGAAAAGAATAAATGTAGCATGCTTGTACATAATGGTCAATTTAGAAGAGAGAAATGCAAATCAGAATTGGAACAGCTAGAGGAAATTGAGGAAAGAGTAGAAGAACTAATAAATGAAGGAGTAATTACCCCTTCAATGACAAATCAATTGCCACAGGTGAGGTTAGAACTAAAATTTGAAGAGGATAATCTTAAAAGTGCATAACAATTGCTCAGGACTTAGAAGAAAAGGTAGATGACATGATTAGAATGCATAAGAGGACAATAGAAAGGCTCTTAGGTCATGAATGCATGGACATACTAGCGTATGAATTGTAAAGGGCTTTAACATAATTCAAAGCCATTTTTACACCATGCATGGAAAATCCTTATGCATATCTAAGTAAACAAATGATTGATTCATTGATGGAGGAAAGTGCCAAATGAAGAAATACAAGAAGAAGAGCGAAGGTTTAGAGAATAAAGAAAAGAAACTGAAAGAAGGGGTTATAATGTAGGAGTATATATGGACAAAGAGTCCAGAAGGAGATTGTACCTTTGTAGAAGGTATAATCAATAATTTCAAATCATATTTGGAGTAGAAATTGTAAAAGGAGTAGCAGTTTTGAAAGGGATCAAATAAAGAGGTATCTACAGGGAAAGTCTACAAGAAGGCAGAAGTCAAAGAAAAGGGAATCTTATTTTTGAAAAGATTCCAATAGCATCCTTTGAGAGGGAAAAGATACCATTCAAATATTTGAGAAATGGTTAGAGATGAACATGCACCCTTGATCAATAATAGATAGATCTTGACCGTAGATTAAGTTTTGTAGTCGTAGCAGTAGGAAGCTTCAAATTCTATATAAGAACCTCTGCTACTTGTACATTAAATACACAAGGATTTTGAAAGATAGCTTGCACTTGTAGTTTGTTGAAACATTTTGATTAAAGAAGTATTTTAGTTTAGAGGAGGAGGTCACCTGTGTCTACAGTAAGGAATGCGTGGAGTATCTAGCTTCCTTATTGTATCTGTAAGACGTTTGTAAGTTTTATGTTGAGTTGATTAATGAAGCAAAGAGTCATTCATACATTGTAAACCATATATGACTATGTATTTTAAATACAAATAAATCTAGAATTATACGTCTATTTTCAGAGTGTTTTCTGGCTCTTGTATTTGAAATAGTACCTATTTAAAAGCTTGCAATCTTGAATGTGTGTTCATGAAAATACTTAGGGCTTCACATTTAGAGATTTAGTCTGTTGATTTGATCAAGTTTGTTGTATTTCTTACAACGTGAATAATAGAGCATTTAGATCCTATAGTAGGATGATATTCAATTTGAATTTCTCTAACTTTTCTCCAAATATTTGAAATAATTAGCTTAAACGCAGAGATTTTAAGGAAATTGTCTTATATTTGAAGGAAGCATGAACAATTATGTTAATATTTGATAGTTTTCATACCAAATTTTAAAGAAAAAGCTTGTTTCATTATAAATCATACAAAGCTTTGTGATATAATAATAAATTTATGCAAAGAGATGAACAATTTGCTGATATTTGTAACAATTTACATAATTCAAGTCCAGTGAGTCATAGATCACCTTAAATCAAGTAAGGCCCCTTGCATATTATAGTTTCATGTTAACCTACTGAATTATCCACAAGGTCAAGACCTGACCATACAAAAACTTGGGATTAAGCAATCTTAATTAATTTCTTCGTATCTTTCAAGATAGTTAGGTTCATTTTGTGAATTTTAACTTTTGTTATGGATGTGTAAAAACAATCATCAACACATCCATGCCAACATTGAGGAATTTGGAGACTCTAAATTGATGGACATCTATCACAAATAGCTAATAGATGAGAGTTTTGAACTCAAACCTCAATACAAGGCCATCCGGGATAAACACTTCAGACATTGCATTTCATGTGGTTAATGAGGCCCTTCAAGATAACAAAAGATGCTATTAGGGTAGTAGCTGGACTGCACTCACCTGGTGGGCTACCTGCACTTAAATCTATCAAGAACCAGACAGTGACTGAAGCCACCAAATCTAAGTTTGACAAAAGAACAATGACCATACATGACATCACATATCCAGATGTCAAGTTTGCCTCAATGATAATTGGGTACAAGATCTATCATTCTAGCAAGGAGAATTATGTGTCCAGGACTGCAATATATGTAGCATATCAGATGTTGAGGGAAAATGCAGATTATGACCTATGTGACCTTCTCCTATATCAACTACTAGAAAATCTGCAGAAGATAAAAAAGGATAAGAAGAATTCCTTCAAATATGGTTGTCTAATACTGTGTTTGTTCTTTTATTACATGAATGAGCTACCTAGATCAAGTGGTTGGGTATGGCAAAATGACAAACTGGTTGCCATATAGATTAGAGATTATATGTATGGACTTAGTGATGCTAAAGCTCAAAACACAGCTCTCTGGGGTTATTTTAAGAACTTCCAAAGCATGATGCAAGCTAGAGAAAGAATACCTCAATCTATAGTTGAGAAATACAAGGATACAATGTGCTTCATGGTTGACATTGATTAATGTCTAATGGAGGCAATTGAGCCCAGAACAATGTGGATAATGCCTATGGGTTATGAGGTTGATGAGAAAATCTTGGAGCTGCATATTCAACACCTGTTGAGCTAGCCTAAGGACCCTGAGGCAGAAAGGTTTGGAACCTTTCAAGAACTAAGTGTAAAGATACATGTTGAGTTAAGACAACTGGAGATAAAGAGGAAAGTTAAAAGGGAAGTTGAGGAAATTTCCAAAAGATTTGGCACATCAAAAGAGGCAATAGATGCAAATAGAGAGGAAATGGAGAAGGCTGAGAAAGAGAAACAAGAAGTAAAGAAAGGAGATGTTCTAGTACAATCCTCCTCCTGGACTAGATCCTCCAAGAGCTCTACACCTACCACTCCTAAAAGCTCAAGGGCCACCAAACCGGAAGTCAAGACATCTGGAAAAGGAGAAAAGAGGACAAGGACCAAAGCCACAAGGTCATATACAAGCCTCAAAGATGATGAAGAAATAGAATTTGATGAGGAAATAAAGAAAATGAAGAAGAAGAAAACATCCAGAGAATACTCTGTGAGTAAAAATAAGGAAGAAAAGGTAGAAGAATTTGTTGAAAAGCCTACTCTTTCCATTGATGACATCATCAAGGCAATCACTGTGGATGGGAACCTGCAGCCAATAACAGAGTTCTATGATGAATACAGTGATATAGACAAGAGGATATTAGAAGAAGCTACTGTCAGGTACCTGAATATTTACAATAAAGCTTCCATTGAAATTATATCCTTAATTCCTAAAAGTCTAGAAGAAGTACTTGAACTAAGAAAAGAAAATGCAAAATCAAAAGACTTAGAGATCTGGGAATAGATAGCAATTCATCTTTATCCTTCCATCACCCCAAAACAAATGCACATGATCTTTAAGGACTGTAAGGATGATTTCCAGAGCAAAACAAGAATGAATAAACTTATGCTTGCAGAAACTGACCAAGTAGCAAAAGAAACAAAAGACATCCTCTCGAATGCTTTTAAAAGATTCAATCTTCTTGTTGTGGAGGAAACAGATGAAGAACCTTCTACCATGGATGCAGAAGGATTAAATGTAACCAATGAAGAATCTTCTGAAAAGGATGTAGAAGGATCAAAAGAATTAGATGAAGAGAAGTCTAAGGACTTGGATTCCTCTAATTTGGAAGATGAAGTTCATGAAGCAATAAACACTAGCGACATCTCTCCTCTGGATCCCACTGCTAGCATTCTGAATTTTGAAGTTGAAGAAGAAGGAAGAAAAGAGGAGAAAGTAAATCAAGAAGAAGAGGTTAGAGGAAAAGAAGAAGTACAAGTAGAAGAGACTAATGTTGACTGTTCTGATACCCTAAAAGAAAAGAAGACTCAATCACGGGCAAGAGACACTGCAGATGCAGTGAAGGACTTCTTGAACAAAGAAATGATGGAGATGGATGAACTTGAGTTATTTCAAGGGCCACTAAATTTTGACTCTCTCTGGTCTAGACAATGAAAATAACATCTTTTGCTCAAGCCAAAGCAAAAGAAAAACTCTTGAAATCTCACATGGAAGATTGTGTACTGTTGGAGATGGCATCTAGGATGCTGGAGAAGATCATGCCATCATTCCAAAAGGATCCTTCAGCCTTACCATCTGGCAACCTAAAATCTCTGGTAAATTATGTTACCACTCACTTTGAATCTCTAGAAAAATCAGCAGAAGCAAAGGTCTAGAAGGAGTTTTTGGGAAAAAGATTCACTGAAGTACAGGGACTCATTGCTAATGATAGGAGGACCCCGAACATTGGAATAAAGAGCCTTGAAAATGCTCTTAAAGATGGTGGGGACTTGTACAAATTTTGTCTATCTTGGCCCAAAGTGACAGTGGATATTGAAAAGAAAGTGAAAGAACAAGAAGGTAAACTGTCAAGTTTATCTCAGAATTTTGATCCCCTTTCTACTTCTTTAATGAATCAAGAATGCCAGACCATTGTCATTATAAATGAAATAAAGAGGCTGGACAAAGAAAAGAAGAATATAATAAAAAGGATGAGTGTACTCAGAGGGATAATTATCCCTAAGTTAGAGGCAATGCATGAGGCCTTGATAGATGCTCAGACGACAGCCCGGACCAGTGATCTGACAGATCTAAGAAGGTCAAAAGCATATGCATTTTTGTTGAGTGGTCACATCTCCATTTTGGACAGGATGAAGTAGAGCTGGGCCATAGAGTTTGTACAGTTGAAGGCCACTTTTGCGTATATACTTAAGTCTATGTAAGTATAACATGTATATATACTTATGCGGCCATGTATAGATTAATTTTTGCAAAATTTTGGTACGCGGATTCCACCCTTTGCCATTGATGTCAAAGGAGGAGTGAGGAGTAGTGAAAAATGTGGAATCCAGCTAAGGGGGAGCTCCGGTAAAATAGTACAAAAGACAGATCATTAGCCAAGGGGGAGTTTACTGTGGCACTTAGCCATTTTTCACTAAGTGTTGCCATCAATGCCAAAGGGGAAGATTGTTGGCAAGAGACACTGTGTGGCTTCATGAGTGTTGTCATTGATGGCAATAAAGTCTATCCCACACATCCGCAGTACATAGTACACCTATACCGGAAGTTAGATTGAAGATTTTTTTGGTTCGGTGAACAAGAACAGAGTATGCAACAAGGTCTGACAATTAGGTCCAGATCTCTCAGATGGTGTAACTTAACAAGTTACAGACTTGGATAAGTCAAGAGGAGTATCGTGACTACTATATTCCAGAGATTTAGCCTCCGGTGATAAAGCATGAAAAAGATATGAGCATCTGAGTGTTGGGCTCCAGATAGGCAGAGCAGACAGAGAAAGAACTGACTGACAAAGCATCAGACTTCAATCTAGATGAGTAAAAGGTGTTGATCAAGTAGTTTGGGGATTATACATTGTTGGCTGACATGATTAAAGACTTCTATGCCCATGTTTTTGATACGCATCACAAATCAAGCATGGATTCAGCTGACAGATCAGTAACTTGTAAATATCTTGAGTGTTCCTATTGCTAACTAGAAAGTTGATGAAATCCTTGATGCAAATATATATACTAGATGGATTTTAGTATGTAGGTGTGTGTGTGATTGATGAATTAGAGTGTGAAGAAAAGTAGGGATAAGTGTGGAAGTAGCAATTCAAATCTAGTATGTAACAGACAAACAATATTAAAATAGAGGAAGAATGAAGTGCATCAAATCAGTGTATTGTGCCTAACTGGAACTAGACTCTAGCATGTGTGGATGCTTCTCATTAGTTCAAACTCTTGATTACTTTTTGTAAGTTCTATAGACAGTGATTTTCTTATAGGTAGTGTGCCTCTTGTGAGCAGTGTGCTTAGGCAGTGACCCCTAATTGGCAAGTGCCATTTTGCACTCTTTCATTCTTTTAATAGAGAATACAATCTTGGTTTAGTCACCCTGTGGTTTTTCCCTTAACAGGGTTTTCCATGTAAAAATCCTTGTGTTATGTGTGTTAATTTTATTTCTGTTCTTATGATCACATATGCTTATATGTTTTGATGCTACACTAATTATTAAGAAGAAGAAAGTTAAAGAAATTTGAGATAATTGATTCACCCCCCCTCTCAATTATCTGCCTTGTTTCCAATATATCTATGAAGGAGATGATAAAGTAAAATAGGCAAATCTTCAAACTCATGGGAACAAATTTGAAAGTCTTAAGATGAAGGACGAAAAAGACATAGTTACCTATTTCCTTTTCATCGATGAGATTGTCAATACCATTTGAGGTCTTGGAGAAGAAGTTAAAGAATCAAGTTTCGTACAAAAATTATTAAGATTTTTATCACTAAGATTTGATGCAAAAGTATCTGCAATTGAAGAAATGAGGGATTTGGAGAAATTAACAAAAGATGAGTTGCATGGGATACTTACCGCTTATGAAATAAGGACTGAAGAGAAATCTTCCAAAAGGGAGGCAACCTTCAAAGCATCTAAAAAGAGAAACGATAAAGAACCAGAACAAAGTGACAATTCCAAGAATGACATGGAAAATGAGGAAGCTAACTTTGTAAGGAGGCTGAAGAATGGAACCAGAAAATACAAAGGTAAATTGCCTTGTGAATGCTTCAATTATGGAAAGGTAGGTCATTTTCCATTTCAATGTCCATCTAGCGATAAGGAAGAGGGATATGATTCAAGGAAATGTGACAAGCCTTTTAAAATAGATCACAATCAAGGCATGTTCAATAAAAGGAAAGGTCATTATAAAAATAAGAAAAGCTTCTAATCTAAGGAAGAAAGTTTCTCATCTGAAGGAGGCTTACTCTGACAACAATCAAGAAGAGTTTCTATTCATGGAAATCAAGAGCAAAGATGAGGAGAAAGATGAAAAGGAGATAAAAGGCATTGATGTAAATATAGAAGATGATGAAGGAGTGGTTGATCTGGAAGCAAAATTGATTTCTACCCTATGTGATATCAAGAAACTTAGGAAAGAGAATCAAATCTTAAAAGAGCAAATTAAAGATGATAGTGAATTCAAAGAAAAATTAGAGAAGATGATC
The DNA here is from genome assembly GCA_027924645.1 of Cunninghamia lanceolata. Taxonomy (NCBI): domain Eukaryota; kingdom Viridiplantae; phylum Streptophyta; class Pinopsida; order Cupressales; family Cupressaceae; genus Cunninghamia; species Cunninghamia lanceolata. The sequence continues at coordinate 16,737,939 of BSBN01000237.1, read as the reverse complement.
TTAAATCTGAAGATCCAAATAGAAGAAGCAAAAATAATTGAGGAGGATGTAAGAAAGCAATTATAGGAAAGGGAAGAAAATTGTGAGAAACTTGAATCCTAGATCATGTCTTTAAGAAAGGAGGTTGAAAAAACAAGTGCCCAATCAAACCGAAGTTTGAAAAATGAGAAGGGTACTAAAATGTTGGATGACATTATCAACTCTCAAACGCAAGTCTTTGATAAAAGTGGTCTTGGATATGAAAAGGATCAAAGCTCAAAAACATCACAATCATCAAATGAAGAAAAATCAAAGGGTTATGTCAATGTTCTTAAAAGTCCAGTCAAAAGTGAAATCAACAAAAAGGAGAGTCAAAAGTCAGCCACACCTACAAAAACTAACAACAACATGTTCAAAAGGGCCTTTCCTCCAAGGCAAGCTCACATAACCAAGTTCTATCCTTCTTTCTTTGGTTACTATTTTCTATGTAATCAATTTGGACATAAAGCAATAGATTGAAAAATGCATGTAAGAAATAACTTTAGTTATAAAGTAATGAATTATGGAGTATTTGTAAGAATGAATGTCGATCATAAGAATACAAGAAATTATACCAGAAGCAATAAGACATGGAATAAAAATAAGGGTTCTTATGGGTTTGTGGTGCAGGGGCACCAAGTTTATCTTGTATAAAATTTGTAAATAAGGTCTTAATGTTGGTCTTTGATAGGAAATAGGTATGTTGGAGTCTTTTGTCATTAAATAAGGTCATCATAGACCACTTCAAATGCAATTTGACTCATGGGAAGTGTCATATTTGTAATATTGTCAAAAATGCTATGTAAGAAGTAAAAAGACAAACTATGGAATACCAAGGGTCAAGTGTCTCAAAAGGTCATTTGAGTTAGTTCAAGTGGTTGGTTTTTGGAGGGAAAACAAGCATATATGTGAAAAGGCTCATTGTAAAAAATTTGGAATGGTTTGGAGTAGTTTGAAGTGAAGAATAATAATATATACCCCTATTTTTCTGCATTTTTTCTACAAAATGACTGTTCCCAAGGCTGGTATGACCATGTACAGAGACCAAATGGCATGAAATTGGTTTTTTTTTAAATTTATCTAAATAATCTTTCATTTTAAATTGGCTTCATTTAATTTCATTAAGTTTTAAAGAAGTTATGAAGGTTTTAGTGATTGCTACTTTCAGATTTTTCCTATAATAGTCCTGTTGCAGCGAATAGTACAAATTTGTACGAATGTTTTGAGATCTGAAACTAATTTAGATTGATGGATGAATGAATAAAATTTATTTTTCAACTGGGTTGGTTTGATTTCATGAAGTTTTGAGCATTTTATAGCCGATTTACCAAAAAACTGCCCCAGTTGTATCTTTGAGTTTTTTACTTGAAAAAGGAGGTTTTGAGTGTGAGTTTGATGAAACAAAGTTGTTGGAGGGTAGAGGAGAGTTTTAGAAGCATGTACAGACCCAACACAATGTGTTTGAGCCATTGGGAAGGTGTGGTAAGATGTGGAAGGTAAATTTCTAATAAACCCTCATGGAAACTAGCCTTAAACAAGCCTAGAATAAGGGTATGGTGGTTTGGTGATGTATAAGACTTTTCTTTGCCTAAAAATTGTTGATTAGGTCTATTGGAAACCTAAGAAGAGTGATAGAGTAGGTGTGGGAAGTTTGGGCTAAAGAGTTTGAGTACTTGCTTTGGAAAAGTGGGCTAATTAGCGTAGGAAAAACATGGACAGTCAATTTTAGGCCAGGATGTTCCAAAATAACCTAACCTCAATTCTTGATATGTTGAATAATTCAATGATGGGTATCTAAAAATATATTTCTCTTGTGGGTTTGAGTTGTATTCTGCAAGTTATTATGAAAAAACCCCTAAAATAGGGCTACAAGGAGTTAGGGACAGTTGTGAAGGAAGATCAATTAATTGGCAAGTCAAACTTTCAAAAGTGATTGGATTGAGTCTAGTGAGAGATATTAACACCTTCCACTACATCAAATTGGTATCAAAGCAGAGGGATTAGATCTCTTGAGGGAGATTGGTTGAAGTTTGCATAAGAGAAGAGTTGAAATTTGAAGAGTCAAGATGCCTCCTAAGACTAGTGGCACTGCTAGAGAGTTGTAGGAGTTGAAAGAGAGACATGCTAGGTTATTGGAGTCCCATAATTCTATTTTAGTAAGGATTTTTTCCTGGAGTCAAGTCAAAGAAGAGGTATGGTTCAAGGTGATGTAAGTGAATCTGAGGAGGAAGGGGAAGAAGAGAATGAAGTAGAGGTAGAGCATGTTAGTGTTCGAATCGGTAGAGGGTTTGCCAGTTCCAATGCACAGGAAGATTCTACCAATAGATACGGGAGGTTGCATGAGATGCCTCCCCTTCACTTCTGGTTCTGCCACACCAAGGGGGGTATCCCTATAGCTAAAGATTTAACCTTGACTCGCCTGATTACAGAAAGATTTAGCTTTACAACAATAGGCAAAATACTCTCATGTGTGGACGAAGATATGCATGATACATCACAAGTTTAGCAACATTCTTGGACATAACTAACTGGTTGAAGATGAGAGTATGCAGGGTCCCTATTTCTACTCCTACAAACTAACAGGTTGGTATCATGAAATGGTTTGTTTTAAATTTTGGATGCAAGACAGGGGTTTTTGGATCATAACTACTACACAGGGAGCAGACTGGTGCCTATCTCAGGGTAAGGAGTCAACTAGACATATACAAGTGAATGACTTGCACTGACATTCAAGTTTCAAGGGGTCAGATTGGTGTTTGCCTTACAAACACCACCCAAGGATGAGTATTTAGTTGCCTCTACTTACAAATATCCCTGTTGACATACATTCTTCCCCATACTTAACCTAAAATAGTTTAATCCACTCCTTGAATGGAAGTTAAAGATTAAGCATGTGATACAGGAATCTATACCCTAGAATCTGAGGAACCCTTAGCAACTAGATTCAAAAGAAGAGAATGCATACAACACATGGAGACAGACAGATAAACACATGCAATAATACATTTTTCATATACAATGACAAGAAACTAAACATATGTGCAAGGTGCACTCAAATGCAACTCATAAACTCCAACAGAGATAAAATAGCCAAGAAAAAGATCCATCCATTATTTTTCCCCAAAAAATACCCAAGTCTTTAACCACCCAAATGAGTAACACAGTTTGCACTTTATAGCAAGACTGTGTACTTAGCAATAATTACATGGCACTTCAAAATTCACCAGAAACAATGCACCACAGAATGGTGCTCAAATCATTGAATGTTCCAGGAAAAAAGAAGGAAGGGAGTAGGTGAGATTAGGATCTGCACCGCCACCTGAAGATTTTCCTCATTGATTGGGTAGTTGACCTGTCAACTCAACCCATACCTCTGCATTGTTGCCATAAATGGCTGACCTACCCACGGGATGTAGCAATGGTTCGTGCTATGAAGATTCCTACCAAAAAAGATGTAGTGAACATGGGAAATCCTTCACTATTGAAAGTTTAAACCATGACCGTCGAATTCCTTCCTAACGCTGAGATCTGCGGTCCCCAAAACAAGCTGAAAAGTCATTGTCCAACAGAATCATGCCATGTAGGTGCTTTATCTCCTTTGACTTTTTCCATCACAACGTTCATTTTGCTTTCTTCGCCTTTTTCCTTTTTCACCAATGAATCCTTTGTATATGCGAGTGCATATACATAAAATCGCGCCTGAACACATGGCATCTCTTGATTTTCTCTTCATCATTGTGAAATTGCATATCCATCGACCATCGGGATGACTCAAGGAGTGTTCACCGATGCATCGAGTCCCATCGACAGAACCCTTGCATCTTCCTTTTACATATGCAGGATATACAATGCTTCACATACAAGGAGGACTTCAACACTTTATCTGCTAGATTGGAACATCCTTTGGAATCCGTGTTGTATCTTTCTCATTATACATTGGCATACACAAACACTTTATCATACAAGCCGCAGACCCCAAATTCTTATGAAACATATTGAAATTGCTTTCGGGTCCCGGCCATATGTCTTACCTTTGTATAATCTCTTTGTATATTTTGTATACAAATACAATATACAACCAACGGACCCCAAATCATTTATTCACCAAATCACAATTTCCTTCGCGTCTGGGCCTTGCATGTGCACTTTGTATATACCCTTTGTATATAGCACATACAACCTAGGACATACAAGTGGCAGGCCCCTTCATGTCTTTGAGTGCTTTGTTGACTTTGACCACCTTGCACATTTCACTTGTATCTTTCACTTGTATGTGCACCTGTATATTGGATATACATACAACACAAACATACAAAGGAAATACTTTTGACCTTTCAACTCAGCCATTGTATGTATGCGCGCCAGGTCCAATTTGATAATATTTGGAATCTGCCCCTTACATATTCTGCTTTGTATGTTTCAATTGTATGTTGGGAACATACAACCCCAACATACAATGTGTGGACCTCACCCAGCTCATAAATGCAATTAACCTCTTCACTGCATCCACCTTGTACTTGTTCACTTGTATATCGCCAATGTATCTCCGTGATGTACATTCTACCTTGCATGTTCACATTGTATGTTGAACACATACAATCTCCTTTGTATACTTGTGGGTCCCACCAAATGTATCTCCTGCTTTGTATATTGCCAAATGTACAAGACCCCTTGCATCTTTTCATTGCATGTATCTTTGACATACATTTACCTTCACACATGCATCTAGCTATTGTATATCTGCTTGCATCTTTTCCATTGTATGTAGCCGTTGTATGTCTAAACATACAAACCCGATATACAAGCAAACTCAACATACAACTATAGAATATTTTGGGAATCTGTGATAGATTTCTCAATGTATATGCACCTATTCCAAACCCAATATGCATTCAAGGAGGCATAAAACTGATTTTTTCCACTTTTTGAAGGCTGGTTGAACATACAAACCACCTTTTATGCTCGAATGTACACTTGAACTTGCATGTATATACAAGTGGCCTTGCATATACAAAGACACATGCAAAAAACTATTTTTTGTACTTTTCAACTGCAAAGGCTGAAAGACTTAGAATTTTTTGAGTTTGAAAGAAAATGCATGCAGATGAATAATTGAAACCCAAAATCTAGGTGGGCACCACCAGAGCAGATGGATCCTAATGAATAGAGGACAATAAGGCTTTTGAATGCAGTAAGAGGAGAGGAATATAAGTCCAAGGTTGATTTTCCTATGTATGGAGGAAGTTTGAATGATGAGGAGCTTCTAGATTGGATTGTAGCCATTGATAATCACTTTAAATGTGAAGATGTTCCTGAAGAGAAGAAGGTCAAGATTGCAAAGACAAAGCTAAAAGGTCATGCATTATTGTGGTGGGACTATGAACAAGCCGAGAGGAGAAAGAAAGGTAAATCAAACATAGTTTCTTGGGATAGAATGGTTGGTAAACTCAAAGGTAAGTTTCTTCCTAAAGACTATGAAGTTCAATTGTATGAGAAACTCCAAGGTTTGAAGCAAAAAGACTTAGATGTTAAGACCTATATTGATGAACTCTATAAGTTAAGTATAATATTAGGTAGAATGGAAAATGAAGTTGAAAAGGTTGCAAGGTACCTTGGTGGACTTAGATTTAACATTCAAGATGAATTAGTTGTGGCAAATCCAAGAACTATTGAAGAGTGTTTTCAAATGACAATAAGGGAGGAAGAGAAGATCAAAAGAAGGCAAGACAAATCTATTAGAGGAAGAGGCAGCAATCAGAGAGGAAGAGGATCATTTCCTACATCAAAATAGTCCCATGATGAACAAGAAGATGCAAACAAAGGTAAAGAACAAGTTGTTGATTCAAGGGGTGGATTTAGAGGCTCTAGAGGTAGATTTGGTGTAGGTAGGAGTTCCAATACATTTTTAGGAGGATGCTACAATTGCAATCATTTTGGTCTTCCATCCTTCAAGTGCCCTAAAAGACAAGGCTCTACTTCAATCATTGGTGACAAGAGGGTTGAAATTATGCAAGAGGAGGATAAGGAAAGTGTGCATACACCCTCTCTACATGCTATTCCAGAAGTTGGGGAGGCATTGATGATGCAAAGTGATGTAGGAGCATCCAATGGTGTAAGGGCAATCTTACATCACCCAAAAAAAAGTTGATTCAAAATCATTGCATTTATTTTCATTTTTTCCATAATTAGTGTTTCTAGTTCCATAATCTCTTGAATAATAATGTAGGACTTTCAGTTTTTCCAAAACTGCTAAAAATAGCAAACTGCTAGTTTTGGAAAGTTTACCTGCCATTTTAGGAAAGTTTGCATTTGGGCACAGATTGAAGCAAAAACTTACAGAAAGATCCATAACTAAAATATAAGACCTTTGACAAAGGAATCAGGTAAAGATCATTTGTGAGTTGAAAGATATTAAAGTTTTTGTTTTCTGAAAAGCCCCTGAAAATTTTTGAAACGTGATATGAGGCACTAAAACATCCCATAACATCCCAAAAAGTTGATAGAAATCCATTTACAGATTTTTGGCGTGATAGTTCACATCGCGAGATTTCTGGTACTTAAAATGGTTCGTCAATCAGACACCCAGATCAAAAGTTATGCTTCCCAGAAGTTGACCTACTTTTGAAGGGAGTTGCAAATTTCAAAATTTAGTTGGAGGCTGCCAAAAAGTGCTATTTATGACTATTTTGGGAACCCTGTGTAGTAGTAGAGTTAAGGGGGAAAGTGTAGAGTCAGGAATAGGTGGGAAAATAGAAATCCTAGCTGATTTGGGGTTGCAGAAGGTAGAAGATTCTAGAGCCTAGTGATGTGTAGCTGTAGTGTGTTGCATCCCGTGGGGAATTCACTTCTCTGATTGTAATTGAGCTTTTGTAATGTAATAAGTTGTCCAAATCAATAAAGAAAGTTCTATTTTCTATGCGCAATTTCTATTGTTTTTTTTATGGTTTACTCCCTTCATCAAGTGGTATCAAAGCAAGGGTTCCTAAGTGTGTAGATAGATTACCGACTATGAGGCAGTTTGCACTAGGACCTGAGGTTGTGGGTTTGCTGCAGAGATCAAGATGCCTCCACGAAGAAATCGTATTGGAAGAAATTCTTTGATGGAAGAGGGTTTTAGAGCCCTGCAAAGGCAAATTGATGCATTGCAAGAAGAGCTACAAAGAGAGTTTGAGTTGAGAACAAGAGAAGAAAGCGAAGATGAAGCTAAAGAGGAGCTATCTGAGGAAGAACAAGAAGCTGTAGGAGATCTTGCAAAAGTTAGGTTGTTGAGGGCCATTTCCAAGATCGGAAAGAAACCCAGGATCAAAGTTTCTACATATTTTGGAGATTTGAATCTAGAACAGCTTATTGATTGGATCAATGACATGGAGGAGTATTTCAAGTATGAAGATGTGGAGGACCCAGATTGGGTCAAGTTTGTAAAAATAAAGTTGAAGGGCCACACTAGTATTTGGTGGAAGGAGGTCCAATTAGAGAGGAACAAAAGAGGAAAATGAAAGATCAACAGATGGGATCGGATGGTGGAAAAATTGAAGAAGCAGTTCATTCCTATGGACAATGAGATGGAGTTGTTGAAGAAGCTGCATGGACTGAAGCAAGGTAACAAGTTAGTTAAGGAGTATACAGAAGAGTTTTATAAGATTACTATTAGGATAAGCCATGCAAAGGCCAACAAGGAGAAGACAGCCTGTTAAATTAATGGGTTGAGGCCAAGGATTCAAGAGGAGCTGAGCCTGGTTAGAATGACCACCATAGAAGATGTGTACTAGTTTTCCCTGAAGGTGGAAGAGAAGCTGAATAAAAGATTTGATAGTAAGCAAAGGGGAAGAGGTCAAGGCAGAAGGACTAGTGCAAGACCCTATGGAGGCCGAAATAAAGATCCAAAGAAAAGTGAAGAAGCTGGCACCATTTGAAATCAGAGAGGAGATAATGCCTACTATCCTCGTGACCAGAACAATGGTGGACAAAGAGGAAGAGGCTGACCTGGGCAAGGACCCGGAAGAGGAGGTTTTAGAGGAACCTATTTCTAATGTGGAGAAGAAGGGCATCAAGCATACAAGTGTTCGCAACATCAAGGAAAGACAAATAGAAGACTTGAAGGTAATACATGAGTTGTACATGTAGATGAAGACATGCAGTCTAAGCATTCTAAAGATACTAAAAAGGGAGAAACTCTAGTTGTCAGAAGAACTTTGTTGAATGAGGAGAAAGAACCCAATCAGAGGAAGAATTTATTCTACATAAGGTGCAAATGTGAAGGTAAGTGTTGTGATATTATTATTGACAGTGGAAGTACTGACAATCTTGTTTTAGAGGAGATGGTTGACAAGTTGAAGTTGATAAGAAGAAACCATCCACATCCATATCGGATTGCATGGTTGCAGAAGGACCACAGAGCTTTGGTTAATGAGCAATGTTTAGTGAAGTTCAAGATTGGGGACTACCATGATGAGGTGCTGTGTGATATCATACCGATGGATACATGTCATATGTTGTTGGGGAGGCCGTGGTAGTATGATAGGAGCGTTGTCCATGATGGTCGAACAAACACATATTCCCTAACAAAGGATGGAGTTCGTTATAAGTTGAAGCCCTTGAAGGAGGTGGAAGAAAAGGTATGTAGTACTGCCAAAATTTGCTTGGTAGATGGTAGGAAATTCTTGGAGGATATGAAGCATGAGTGTCATTGCTTTGCATTGATTCCTAAGATTAGTCAAGAGAAATGTGAAGATGTACCAACAAAAGTTTTAGATATGTTGGGAGAATTTCAAGACATTATCTCTGATAATGTACCAGAAGGTTTACCACCAGTAAGGAGGATAAGTCATCAAATGGATTTGATACCAAGAGTTAGTTTTCTGAATAAGACAGCCCACAGAATGACCCCTGCAAAGAGTGAAGAGCTGAACAGACATGTTCAAGAGCTGTTAAGGAAGGGGCTGATAAGAGAGAGCCTAAGTCCATGTGTGATACCTATAGTATTAGCACCGAAGAAAGATGGAGAGTGGAGAATGTGTACAGATTCTTGAGCCATCAATAAGATCATGATCAAGTATAGATTTCTATTACCTAGAATGGATGACATAATGGATTGTTTGAGTGGAGCCAAGTACTTCACGAAGATTGATCTGAAGAGTGGGTATCACCAGATCCAAATCAGAGAAGGAGATGAATGGAAGACAACCTTCAAGACAAAGGATGGTTTGTATGAGTGGTTAGTCACACCATTTGGGCTAACCAATGCACTGAGCACATTGATGTGGCTCATGAACAAGGTACTGAAAGAATTTTTAAGAATTTTTGTTATTGTTTATTTAGATGATATTTTAAATTTTCAGTAAGACTTGGGATGAGCATTTAATGCATATCAGAAGAGTTTTAGAGAAGTTGAGGGAGGAGAATTTGTTGATTAATCTGAAGAAATGTAGTTTTGCAAAGAAGGAGTTGGTATACTTGGGATTTGTTGTCTCAGAGGAAGGTCTTAAGATGGATCCAGAGAAGGTGAGAGCTATCCTTGAATGGCCTACACCAAGGAGTACCATAGAGGTACAATATTTTCATGGTTTGGTAAGTTTTTACAGAAAGTTTATTAGAAATTTTAGTATCATTTGTGCACCCCTGACTGAGACAATGAGAGGGGATAGAAAAGAATTTAGATGGACTAAAGGAGCAGACAAAAGTTTTGACACATTGAAGCATAAAGTTACCTAGCAACCTATTTTGACACTTCTATATTTCAATAAGGTATTTCAGGTAGATTGTGATGCTAGTGGTAGTGCTATAGGAGCTATTTTGAGTTAAGAAGGTAAGCATATTGCCTATTTTAGGGAGAAGCTTAATGATGCCAAGAAAAAGTATTTTGTTTATGATTAGGAATGTTATGCTATAGTTCAAGATTTGAAGAAATGGAGACATTATTTGTTTCTAAAAGAGTTTGTTTTATATACTGATCATCAGGCCTTACAGTATCTTAATAGTCAAGGAAAGTTGAACCAAAGGCATTTAAAATAGGTTGAGTTTTTATAGAGCTATACTTTTGTTTTGAAGCACAGGAGTGGGAAGTCCAACAGAGTTGTAGATGCCTTGAGCAGAAGGCAAAATTTATTGACAGAAATGAAGATAGAGGTTGTTGGGTTTGATGAGCTCAAGAGTTTGTATCTAGAAGATCCAAATTTTGCAGAGGTTTGGAAAGCTAGTTTGGAACCTATTACTTTGGACAAGACAAAATGGTTGGATTTCATAATCCAAGATGGCATGTTGTTTAGAGGAAGCCAGTTGTGCATTCCAAGGAGTTCCATGAGAGAGAACCTAATTAAGGAGAAGCATAGTGGCGGATTAGCTGGACACTTTGGTTGAGATAAGACCATTGCCATTGTCAATGAAAATTATTATTGGCCACTGTTGCAGTAAGATGTGAGAAAATTTGTGCAGAGTTGCAGAGTGTGTCAGATGGCAAAAGGAACAAGTTAGAATACAAGGTCATATCAGCCATTACCTATACCAGAGAAGCCATGGGATGATATTAGTATGGATTTTGTTCTTGGTTTACCAAGGACACAGAGAGGGTATGATTCCATTTTTGTGGTGGTGGATAGATTCTCGAAGATGGCACATTTTATTCCTTGCAAAAAGACTAATGATGTTGTTCATATTATAGAGTTATTTTTTAGGGAGGTGGTGAGATTACACAGTCTACTAAAGAGCATAGTTTCAGATCGAGATACCAAGTTTGTTGGCTATTTCTAGAGGACATTGTGGAAGAAGTTGAAGACTGATTTGAAGTTAAGTTCTGCACAGCATCCATAGACTGATGGATAGACAGAAGTGGTGAATAGGAGTTTGGGTAACCTGCTATGATGCTTAGTAGGAGATAAGCCCAAGGGATGAGATTTGATTTTTCCACAGGCAAAATTTTCTTACAACAATTTTTTCAATAGGAGTACTGGTAAATCACCATTCCAAATTGTATATGACAATAGCCCAAGAAATGCTTCTAAGTTAAGGAAGCTAGACAAAGGAGAAAAGACAAGTGCTGAAGCCGAAGACTTTGACGAACATCTAAAGAATTTACATGAAGAGGTGAGAAAGCACATTAATAAGATGAATATTTAGTACATGGCTAAGGCAGATCAGAAGAGGAGATATAAGGAGTTCCAGGTAGGAGATGAAGTCATGGTTCACTTGAGAAAAGAAAGGTTCTCAATTGGAACATACAATAAGTTGAAAATGAAGAAATTTAGACCATGTAGAATCCTAAATAAGCATGATTTAGGAAATGCATATGAGGTAGAACTATCGAGTGGGATCAATATTTCCCCTATTTTCAACATTGCTGATTGATCAGAATATCATGAAGGTGGCACAGAGAATGGACCAACAGAAGAACAATGGAGTATTCTGGCATCTACTTCCATGGAGGAGAAATAAGAGATCTTGGATAGCTATGTGGGAAGTACTCAGAAAAGGCAATATGAAGAATATCTGGTGAAATAGAAAGGAAGACCTATTGAAGATTTTTCTTGGCTGTCTAAGGCACAGGTTGATAGTTTAGGTTTTCCTCACACAAACACCTAAGACGTGATAGGGTCACTTCTCAAATTACCTTGGGTGTCTAATGCAGGAGCATCTAGTGGTGTAAGGTCAATCTTGCATCACCTAAAAAGAAGTTGATTCAAAATCATTGTAGTTGTTTTCATTTCTTTCCATAATTAGTGTTTTTGGTTCCATAATCTCTTGAATAATGATGTAGGACTTTCAGTTTTTTCAAACTGCTAAAAATAGCAAACTACCAGTTTTGGAAAGTTTACCTGCCATTTTAGGAAAGTTTGCATTTGAACACGGATTGAAGCAAAAACTTATAGAGAACTCCATAACTAAAATATAAGACCTTTTGCGAAGGAATCTGTTAAGGAAAAATTGGAGTAAACATGAATAATCAATATAGTATATCAATAATACCCAAAACGTAATGAAATAATGAATAAAAGAGATTCAATCAAACAATGAATAATACAAAGCAAACCTCCTTTAATTCTCATCTTCCATTGATCGCCTATCTCAAATGATCATGTCTATGAATATGGCCCTCAGAAGGTACACTTCCTTGCTATGATTCCAAGATGTCAAATGGGAACGGCTATGATAGTATCACCATGAAGATGAGCTTCACAATAATGATAGTAGTGTGTAGTAATGAGTGTGATTGCAAGCAAAGAAGGAATTGGTGGCAAAGGCATGCTGTAATTCTTACAGAGTAAGTTTACTTAAAGCTTGGATGAATGAAATATAAGAACAAGGTTGAATTTATAGACTTGAGAGAATGAAGATCAATGGTACATAAAGAACAAGAAGATCAACAGTTGAGAAAACTTGAGGAATGTGTGCGAATAAGAAGACAAGTGTCACCCAAAAGTTGTTTTATTTGAGTTAACTACTTTCTTTTCTAAAGATAAGATATGACTTCATAAATTAAAAATCTTTTTTTCTAATTTAAGAGATATTGATAAAAACAAGGTTGATTAAGTCAGTTAACTCAACTTGAGATTTGATTTTGCATGATTTGAGAGAAATTAAATAATAAATTATTTAATTTTGTGTGCATGAAGAAGAAGACTTATTTTTAGAAGATTTGGAAGATATTTGAAGAATTAGAAGATAAGAAATCAAATAAAGCAAATTAAATAAATAAATTTATTTAATTGTTGTGCATGATTTGGAAGAATAAATAAAATATTTGATTGTATTTTATTTTTGGAGATTGAGAGGATAAAAATAAATTTGATTTGATTTATTTAAATTTGGAAGAATGATTTTGACTCTAATTAAATAATTAAGAATTATTTAATTGTTTGGAACAATTTAATTAAATAAAGGATTTTATTTAATTTTGACATTAGAAGAGATAATTAAATACTTCGATATTTAATTAATTTAGAAGAATATGAATCAAATAAATAAATTTGTTTATTTATTTATTGATAGAAGAATTAGAATAAAATAAATATTAAGAATATTTATTTAGACCGAGTCGTGTCATTTTTAGGCATATACATTTTGCCCCTCTTTGATGTGATGTTCGAGATGATGAGATTTGTGTCAAGTAACATCATTTCAAAGAAGCTAAGGTATAGATAGAAGAAAAAGATGGCAATGGAAAGATAGGATGAGGATGCCCCCTCGGGGAATTGGACAAGAAGAGAGTTTCGAGGGCATGAGATGGACAATCTCACGATGAAGAAGGTTGGAAGAATAGGTTTGGGTGAAGAAAAATGGTTGAAGAAAGAGCCGAATGATACGATATGCAAGAATAGAATGATATCACACATAAGCAAGTAAGTAAGCAACCACAAATGATACAAGAACAAACAAGGTATTGCCCTTGTCAAGCGGTAAACCAATGATATACGACAGTGTTGTCATGGCAAGGAATGATATATCCCTAGACCAACATGGCAGGCATGTTGTCATGGCAGGGAACGATGGATCCCTAGAGCAACACGAAGGATAGTGTCTGGTTTTAAGAAATGAAACATGTCGTGTAAGACGTGTGTATTGGTCTGAGTTCAACAATGCAACATCCTGTATAAGACAATTGATAGATTATAATTGATTCAGTTGGTTTACAACCAGACAAGGATCCAGACCACTAATTGTGATTGGATCATTTGACAAGATTGAGTTGACTTGATTGGTATGGATTAAGGATGAACTTGCATCTGGATCACTACTCGGATTGATAACTAGAACTGTTGACGAGAGATACAATGATAGATAGAAAGTTGGTCAATAGAAGAATGACTCAACGGAAAGAATCACAAGCTTTTATTTGATACTTTGTGGTTTGGATCTTTATATGCATGGGATATGGTATGGATGCTTTTGTGGATGTGAATGGTATGGATGCTTTGTGGATGCGAGTGGATGTGAATGGTTTTTTTGACATCTTGATAGTGCAAGTATTTTGAAGTGCTTATTTCATCATTGGGTGAATTTTTTTGGTACTTTTTCTGAATGTTGTAAGTTAATACAAGCACCTAGGTATAATTAAACAGAGATGACTTGAGCAGCATCGCTTACATGGATTTTGCTTTAGCAAGTTAATACAAGCATCGAGGTATAATTGAACCGAGATGCCCTAAGTATTTCTTGCGTATCAACAAACAAGGATTGCCCCCTTTCATGTTAGACCTTTGATGTCCTCGATGATCTTTTGCCGATCATGTCATTAGAAAAGGTGTCACATTACTAAAGTTTAATCCACAAACAACAAACATTGAAAACAATCATGCCCCCATCATAGCATCTCTAGCTTTTGGCATCCTCGAGTAGCATAGAAAGGCATGATAACAAAAATCAAGACATTGTAAGTTAACCTAATCACAAACACAAAACATTCTTGCATTTAGATGTGTTTTTCTTTCCATATTTTGGATAGAATCAGTTTGAGTGCTTTAGGTGCTTGTTTGCTTTACCTTGGATAGGTTGATGTTTTGTGTCAATATCTTTGCTTGAAAAGCAGGTTTTTCTTGTGCTTGCTTGCCTGGTGAAAGGTTATACAATCCTTATTCATTTGATGGACCCTAAGGGACTGACCTAGTGCCTCGAGGGCTCATTGCTAAATGGCATTGCCTACGTGACGACATAGAGGCAACGTAGTTTGGGGTAAACCCTAATGGACCTAAGACCTAGGCGATGGAAAGTGACACGGACTCAAAAGGACTAGACATGTGATGGATAGGCAAGTGGAGCCTCAGGGGCACATTTGAGAAATGGCCTTGCCTATGTGACAACGTAGAGGCAACGTAGTTCATGGACTTGGACCATGTGGACACTGACAAGAGATACTATGCTAGGCTAACTCTAAGGATAGGATATGGGATAAAACCTTGGTTGACAAGGCAACAAACGAGATAGAGTATCAAGCCACGATAGGTTATTATTAGAATTTTATTATGGAACAGATATGGATTGAATGGGACACAAGTGAAGGAAGAATGGACACAAGGTGGTTGGTTTCCCAAAGATGGAGGAAGTGGTTTATCACAAGTGACACCTGTTTACCAGGTTTTCACCACTTGATTTTATTTGCGTGAAAGCCAGAAAGTATGCATGACACCTGTTTACCAGTTTTTCATCATGATACCTATCCAAGGCGCATGTTTGCTAGGTTTTAACCAAAGGACAATTTTTTTTATTTTTCTAATTTTTTGATTTTTTTTGTATTTTTCTAATTTTTTGATTTTTTTGTATTTTTATGCCCCCCTTACATTGGGGTTCTCTTAGGTATAGAACTGGTGAAGATGCATGATGTTGATTGGGTCATCAAATAGCTCACCCTCTGATGTTGCTAACTGATATGCCCTCGATCCATAAGTAGTTATGATTACATAAGGCCCAAGCCAGTTGGGTTCGAACTTGCCTTTCTTTTCTCGATCCTATTGATTGCGGGGGTCTCTTTAAGTACTAGATCTCCAACTTTAAAGACTCTTGGGCGGACTCTGTGGTTGAAGCTTTGTGACATCATTTGTGATATGCTTTGAGATGATCAGAGGATTTCTATCTCCTTTCCTCTAGCAACTCTAGTTCTTGCAATCTAGAAACTCTGTACTCTTCATCTATTATGAGACCTTTTAATGACACCCTAAGAGATGGTAACTCAACCTCAATGGGGAGGATAGCTTCTGAGCCATAGACAAGGGAAGGAGTAACACTTGTGGGAGTGCATATACTAGTTTTGTAAGCCCACAGAGCTAGATTGAGTTAGATGTGCCAATCACGACCAATATCATTGATTGTCTTCTTGAGGATTTTCAAGATGGTCTTGTTGGATGCTTCTACTTGGTCGTTGCCTTGGGGGTAATAGGGTGTGGAGAAATAGTGTTATATTTTGAATCAGTCATAGAGTTCTTGAACATCCTTGTTTTTGAAGGGTCTTCCATTATCTATGAGAATGGATGAGGGAATTTTGTATCTGCAGATGAGGTAATTAAGGATGAATGAGGAGAGTTGGTTTCCTATGACAGTGGTGAGGGGGATGGCTTCAATCCACTTGGTAAAGTACTCAGTGGCGGTTATTATGAATTTGTGGCCATTGGATGATGGAGGATGGATTTTTCCTACAAGGTCAAGTCCCCATTAACAAAAGGGCCAAGGTGTTGTTAAAGGTCTTAACTCTTGAGCTGGTGCATGTATCAAGTTCTTGTGTATGTGGCACTGCTTGCACTTCTTCACAAATTGCTATGAATTTGTTTCCATGTTCGGCCAATAATAACCCAAACGCATGAGTTTCTTAGCTAAGGAAGGACTGTTAGAGTGTGTTCTATAGATCCCTTTGTGTACATCTTGTAAGGTGGTTTGGGATTCTTCTCATTCTAAACAATGAAGTAAAGTACCATATAGACCACATCAGTATAGGGTGTTGGCAATAATGGTATAACAAGAGGTTTGGCATATAAAGGTTTGTCATTGGTTTGAAGATAAGTTAGGTGGAAGGGTGTTGTCCTTGAGGTAAGTGTAAACCTTACTATACCAAGGTGAATCAGATCCAACTAATAGGCATATGGAGTGGGTTTCAAGAAGATCATAAGTTGGTTTCTGAATTGATTCCACTAAGAACTCGTATCATGACTCATTCTCTAGAATTTTGAAGAGAGAGGCAATGGTTGCCATGGCATCCACTGCTTTGTTTTTAATGTGAGGTATCTGCTCAAAAGAGATGATCATAAAGTATTCCTTAAACTCCTTGACCATCTGCTTGTATGGGACACACTTCTCATCTTTGGTTTGATAATCATCATTAATCTGATTGATCACTAGTTGAGAATCACCATAGACATGTAGCTCTTTGGTTTTCCACTCTATTGCCATTTTGAGGCCAATGACCAAGGCTTCAATTCTACTATGTTGTTGGTGCATGGGAATAACAGATGGTAAGACTTCGGTATGGTGTCGCCATGAGGAGTTACAAACAAGATTCCTACTCCCGATCCACGATTTGTGTAGGACCCATCAAAGTAGAGTTTCTAGGAATGTGTTGATATATTGAATAAGGATTCATCTAGAAATTCAAATTGCATTGGTGTGGTGTCCTGTAGTGGTGCATCTGCTAACTAATCAGCAATGACTTGTCCCTTGATAGCCTTTTTGTCTACATACTCAATGTCATATTCACTTAGGAGCATTACCCATTTGGCTAAGCGACTTGTTAGCATTGCTTTGCTTAGTAAGTACTTTAGTGGATCTATTTTTGCAATAAGTTTGACTGGATGTGCTAGCATATAATGTTAGAGTTTTTGGGAAGAAAAAACTACCACAAGGCATGATCTTTCTATCTAAGAGTATTGCAACTCATAGCCCACCAATTTGCAACTGATGTAGTAGATGACTCTTTCTTTACCTTCATAATCTTGTTGTGCTAGAAGGGCCCCAAGAGCTATTGGTGTAGCAGATATGTATAGTAACAATGGCTTCCCTTGGATAGGAGGCATGAGAATAGGTGGATTCATAAGATACTCTTTCAATTTGTCAAATGCCTCTTTGCATTTCTCATCCCATCTGAATGGAATGTTCTTATGTAGGAGATGACTGAAGGGTTGACACTTGTCTGCCAATTGTGATATGAACCTATGGATTTCTTGTAGCTTGCCCTGTAGAGATCTTAGTTGAGTAAGATTTTTGGGTGGTGGCATGTCTATAATAGCCTTGACTTTGGTGGGTTCCACCTCTATTCCATTTGCTGATACAATAAAACCTAAGAGCTTGCCTAAGGTGACTCCAAACACACATTTCTTTTGGTTCAACCTGACTTTGAATTGTTCTAGTCTTTGAAAGGCTTTCTCCAACACATCTAGGTGTGATTCTCTTGTAAGTGACTTTGCAATGATATCGTCTATATAATCTTCCATTGTGACGTGCATCATGTCATGGAATATAGTGGTCATAGAACGTTGATATGTGGCTCCTGCATTCTTTAGCCCAAATGGCATGACATTCTAGTAGAAAGTGCCCCATGGAGAAGTAAAAACTATCTTATGTTGGTCTTCTGGTGCTATCTTGATCTGATTGTATCCCAAGAAGCCATCCATGAGAGATAACATGGTATGCCCTGCTGTTAAGTTGACTATGATATCTATATTTGGCAATGGAAAATCATCCTTGTGGAAAGATTTGTTTAAATCTCTAAAATCATTACATAGTCTAACTCAACCATCAGGTTTGGACACTGGTACTATGTTGGAGACCCATTCTGGATAGTCTATAGCTCTGATGAACCCTACATCTAGTAGTTTCTTGAATTCTTCTTTTACCAGTAGTGCAATGTGTGGATGCATCTTTCTAAGCTTCTGTTTCACTAGTTTCACTCCTGGATCTAATGGAGGACGATGTAGAATCAGGTCTGGATCTAGCCTCGGCATATCTGTATATGACCAAGCAAAATTGACTTGCTTTCTCTTGAAGAATGGTACAAACTTAGTCTTCTCTGGTGGAGTTAGAGATTTAGCAAAGTGAATGATCTTAGGTTGTTCCTCTGTTCTAATGTTAACAGGTTCTGTAGGTTCCACTACAATCTGAGACTTCTCCTAGTGTATGTTGTTGGGAAAAGTGTCAAGCCTTCCATCATTAGGTGCTACAGTTGGGTTTTCACCATCAGATGCGTCCTTTCTTTTTACTATTTTAGGATCTGACACTACCGCAGAGTGGTTTTCACCATCAGATCCAGTTTTTATTTTGATATTTTTGCAACTGGAAGGCTTGGCACCCTCTTCAAAATAAGCCACAATATTAAGTTCAATGGTAGAGCTAGCTTTATGATCTCCTTTAGGTAGGTGGTCCCTAAGTTCCATGTAGTCAATATAGGCATCATCATTTTGGAACATATCTAGTTGCGGGGTTCCTTGTTGATCCCAATCAATAAGCTTAGGATGCACAAGGGGGAGGGAGTCAGGGGATAGATCTAATTTGTTGATAGTTTGAATGGATATGTTAGGAGTATTGGTACGAAGAGTGTTCGGCATGGTACTTCCCTCCAAATTGTTTATTGTGATAGAACTTGAACCATCCTCTAAAGTTGTATTCTCAGGGATAGGCAAATCATACTCTAATGGTCTATGTGGTAGCATTTGTCCCTCATGGTAGGGGCTATAAGTTTGAATGGTGTCAACCTCTTTGTCAGCATAGGAATGCTCTATTAGCTCATCCCACTCATACTCATTGGAATCTATGTCATTGTCCTCTTGAAGGGTATGGATCATTTCCACAAGACAAGTATTTACTTTTTCTTTGCCATTATCTTTATATCCTAGACCTTTTGTAGTTCTAGCCAATGAGGATGAAAAGGGTTGAATGGGTTCTATAATTCCTTCTTTTCTTAGGTTGATGGGGCCTTGTCCTTCATAACTCATTCTATGTAGGATAGACTCACCTTGCCCATAGATTTTTGTTGGGAGCTTAGGTGGTTCTTGTTGTGTGCTCTCTTCTTCTTCTGTGTAGAGCTATTTTAAGACATCTCTTTCATCTGTTTCATCTGATAGGGTCCCCCATTTTACAAAGTGAGCTATGGGAGGTGTAGGAGGAGAAGATGGCTTTGGAAAATGCTTCAGTCACCCAAAGGATCTAGGAGATAGAGGCATTTTGGCCAAGTTGAGGCTATGCTTGATGGAGTATTCCCCTACTCCTATTTCTTTGATGGTATTTCTTTGCTCTTTGGGCTTGGATGAGGAAGCTTTAGAGGTAGAATCATGCTGTGGGGTAGGGGATGTAGATGCTTTGTTGTTGGGTATGATGCAATTAGGTTTTGAAAGGATAGAGTTGCAATGCTAAAAGGGGTTGGGATCACCTTGGATGGTGACTTGCTTTACATTATGAGGGAATTTTATGCATTGGTGATGGGTAGAAGGCATAGCTTTCATGGCATGAATCCATGGTCTACCTAGAATAATATTATAGGCTAGTTCCCTATCTAGGACTTGGCACACAATGTCTTTTTATCACTGGTCCCACTTGTATGGGTAATACCACTGTTCCTTTGGTAGTTGTCTCCTCTTCATCATAGGCTTTGATAGTAATCTTCTTCCTTGGATCAACTGCATTTTCAGAGAACCCCAATGTAAGGACTAGCTTGAGAGTGCAAATATTTAAACTGGCTCCCCCATCAATGAGAACCCTCTTGATGTGGTGCTTATGGATGAAGGCGACGATATGTAAAGGGGTGTTATGAGATTGAGACACTGATAGGTCATCTTGTTCGGTAAATGATATGGTACTTGAGGAGATCAGATTACATACCATGGCTTGAAACTTCTCTTGGGCCAAGTTAGTGGGTATAGTGGTTTCCACTAAGGCTTTATTGAGAATCTCCTTGTGGGAAGGAGATAGACGCAACAACTCTAAGATAGAAATTTGGGCAGGAGTCTTCCATAGTTGGTCTATGATGCTATACTGGTGGGAGTTGGATTAAGAAGGTGATGACCTTGGAGGAATGGTATTTAACGTGACCTTACCACTGTGGGTGATGATACTGCAATCAGTTCTATTGGGCTTTGATTGTTGGTTGGGCATAACCACATTGATTTGTGGGACATGCTCTGATACACAATTGATGGTATAATCGACTGGCACACTTGCATAATTAGCATTACTACTCCCATTATTCTGATTTTATTTGTTACGGTTGTTGTTTTTGTTACCATTGTTTTTGTTGTTGTTGTACGATTGAGAAGTGGATCTTTGTAAGCCACATGTGTCTCATTAGAAGTATGTTGTTGAGCAGATCATTGATTTTGATCAAGCATGTCTTGAATAACATGTTTGAGATGGATACAATTGTTGGTTGTATGACCTCTTCCTCTATGATACTCACAAAATTTAGTGTCTTTCCAATAGTGAGGTTTTATTTGAGGTTCATAATCGCTTGTTGGCGATAGAGTGATTTCATTGTTGGCCAATAGCTTCCTTAATGTGGATTCTTGGGACTCACCCAACGATGTGAACTTTCACCTTGGATTTGAGTTGAACCATGGTCTTGGCTCCCGAGAGAATGTTTTGTTGGGTGTAACATTGCTTGCCTCTTCTTTGAGAGTGAATATTGGTTGTTGTTTGGAAGATGCCACCTTGGCATCAACTACTCCATCGTTGATGATATTTTTTATTCTTAGTCCAAAACTTTGATTTTTCAGTCGTGTGGTTGGAGGTAGGTGTGTCCTTGTATAACTTGATTTCTCACTTGGTGCTCATAGCTTTCTTGATGAACAATCCCATTTCAATGACCTTTGAAAATGAGGTAGGGCATTGAATTTGTATTTGATAGCTTAGATTGGAGTTGAGGTTGTGGACAAACACCTCCATTAATTGCTTTTCAGGTATATCATATGAGCATTTGCTTGCTAGTTGTCTCCACCTTTGTAAGGAGGCAAATAATTCACCACTCTTTTGTTTGGTATTGCATAGGTCAAGCATGGAGACTTCATGTTCAATATTGTACGAAAAGTGTGTGATGAATTTTTTGACTAACTCATCAAAAGTTTTGATACCTGATGGGAGTCTTGAGAACCACTCCATGGCTTGACTACCTAGAGATCTAGGGAATAGTCTCATTAAGAAAGTCTCATTGTGAGCTACTTCCATGCATGCGGTGTTGAATTCCCTAATGTGATCTCTAGTGTCCCCTTTTCCTTTGTACTTGTCAAACTTAGGAACCTCGAATTGAAAGGGGAATGGTATCATGTTCAAACTTTTACCAAAGGGGTACAATGCAATATCTTCCAAGGAGTATGATTTTGTGTTTGTACCCATCTTGAGATCTGTCATTTGTTGTCTTAGACCCTCCATTTGTTTCCTCATTTCTTCCATAGGTGTGTTTGAGTCTATGACTTTCTTTCCTTTGTCTTCACCAGTGTGGTGTTCATGATTATCCTCTACGGTCTCTTTGAGTTTGCTTAGATCGAAATCAACGGGGAAATTAAGTCCAAGATTTACAAGATGATAAAAATACTTGTGAGGGTCCTCATGGAGCACTTTCTCTAGAAAGCATTGGAATTTCCAATCTTGGAGGTGTCCTTGATAATCTTTGTGAGAGATTTCCTCATCACTATCATGAGGGGTGACAATACGGTTAGATGTTCCAGCCATTTCAAGTTGCTTTTGGTATTGAGATCTAGTAAGAACCATGTAAGGTGACGTGGGATGCGGTGGGATGAAGCTAAAGATTTTGGCAAGATACCGGTGGAGACTGCTGAGAATAGGATACTTATGACAAGATTTGGACAAGGGACTCTCTCAATCAGTAATTCCAAGTAAGACAATTGATACAAGATGATAGCCACTAGTAAGGGTACTCGATACCTATCTTACTATGTAGGGATTAGTCATGCACCAAGACCACTAGCAAAGTTATGTCACTTACTAGAGTTATTTGAATCCAAAATGATCTAAAAAAGGGGCCTATGCTAATCTAATATCGGATACTTTGACTTTGGACTAGGGAGACCTGATAGAAGGTGAATGAGATGACCAATGAAAGAGAGACTTTGACATGAAATGGATGGAAAAGTGACTACAAGGTAAGATCTAATCTCAAAACCTAGAATTAGGCTTAAATGGGTACCCAAAAATGGTAAAATTTTTCTCTCAAAGACTATAGAAGTGCTCACTATCATGCATGAGCTGGAACAAATGCTCCGCATAAACTGGTAAATGCATGAAAAGTCAGTACATATACACAATATTGGTAAACTTTAGATGCACAACAATAGGTGGTAAAAGCACAGTAAGTTAGTACATATGCATAGCAAGTCGGTACAAATGCGTGGCAAAAAAGGATGAATGCACCAATCTGGTTTTTTTAGTGTTTTTGCAAATTTTTGGCAATTTTCTAATGTTTTTGGTATCTTTGGCTGCAAGAAGGTTTTTTTGATCTAATTTTCTAAAATTATGGCAAGAAGACATAGCAAACACAAAGAATGTTTTTATTTTTTTTATTTTTTTGTGATTTTTTGACTCTTTTTGGGATAAAAGAAAGCAAGTACAATCCTAGGTTTCAAAGGACAGTATAAAACCAAATTCTCACTATCTCTAGTGAAGCATCTTCGGGAGGTGATAATCGCCCTTCCCTACACCAGATTATAGGGCTTTTTGGCCACTAAGACAAAAGTGTTTAATAAAGGCAACTGTTCGAGTGGTTATACATGTGGCAGCACTACTCTCCATTATGCAGTCTCCCATCCTGCAAGGGTTGTGCCTTGGAGGGTTTTAGGGGAGGTTAGTTGTCGGTATAACACAAATGCACTCGTTGTTTGAAGCTTTCTCTCGAAAACATAATTTATTTATAGTAGATTGGTAGGGCTTGGCATCTAGCCTATTACCACTTAGGGTGATTCCTACTTGGATGAACAGTATCCAAGAGCAGGCCCCTCTAAAGGCAAAACACATGCAAAAATGATATGTCTAGCATTTTGGTCACCCAAGAGAGGGGAGAGCATAGGCCTGGTATCATTCCCAAAACACAAAAGACAGTGGTTCTTTTTCCCTAGTTAAAATGAGAAAAACTAGATGAGCTATCTACTTGGGCAAGCACAAAAATTTGTTAACTTTGAAGTGATAACAAGATAGCAATAGTTTGGTTTTACCAAGATAGCAATGATGTGTTCAATTTTACCTAGATAGCAATGAGTTGTTAACTTTGAAGTGATAACAAGATAGCAATGGTTCAATTTTAACCAGATAGCAATGATTTGTTAACTTTGAAGGATAGCAATATAGCAATGATTCAATGATATGTAAGATAGCAATGATTCAATTACCACCTTCCTAGTTAAGACTATGTGAGATTTGCATGAGCATCCATTTTACTTTCCTGTTAGAAATCAAAGTGTGAGTTAACAAGTGCAACTATATGATTCTAAACCAGTACCTAGCCTACAAATAGATCAAGAGTGTTCCTGCAGAAAGATGTTAGCGTTAGCGAAAACTTCAAGGAAACCCTAAAAATCATTGCCTAGATCAGATGAGCAGCTTTAGAGCTTGAATGCGCAGAAACAGAACTTAGAAGCTGTTGGCAAGAGACACTATATGGATTCATGATTGTTGTCATTGATGGCAACAAAGTTTATCCCACACATCCGCAGGACATGGTGTGTCTCTACCAGAAGTCAGAATGAAGATTGTTGAGGTCCGGTAAACAAGAACAGAGCATGTGGCAAGGTCTAATAGACAAGTCTGGATCTCGCAGAGGAAGTATCTTGGTGCAGTGTGGATTTGGGGAAGTCAAGAGGACTACCTTGAGTGGTATATTCCAAGGATTTAGCCTTCGGTGATAGATGAGGAAAAAGATATGAATAGTTGAGTACCGGATTCCTGAGTGACAGTGTGAATAAAGGAAGAACTGACTGACAGAACATTAGACTACTTTCCGGATGTGTTACTGATGGTGGTAAAGGTTATGAAGGCATGAATCATGTTTGGCTAACATGATTAATGGTTTCTACAAGTATATGCTTGATCCGCATTACTTGATGTGTAAGGATTCAGCCGACAGAATAGAGTTTGTGAGAAGATTGACTATTCCGGGTGCCGACTATAAAGATAATGAAATCACTTGTGCGGATATATATATATAGGATGGATTTAGTTGTGAGAAGTGTTGTGTTGGTATGTGACATGCGAATAAGAGCAGAGCAGAGAAGAAGCAGTAAGGAAGGTCGGGTATGTGAAAGGAAAGCAGCATAAGAAGAGGAAAGATGAAGTGCAACAGATCAGTGTACAGAGCCTAACCAGAACTGAACTCTAGCATATGTGGATGCTTCCAATCAGTTCAAGTATTGTATAACATTCTTTTGTAGATAGTGTGTCTCCTTGTAGCCAGTGTGCCTCCTTTGTGAGCAGTGTGCTCGGGCAATGAGCCCTAATTGGCAAGTGCCATTTTGTATTTCCTTATTCTTCTAACAAAGAATAATCTTTGGGTTAATCACCCCGTGGTTTTTTCCCTCAACAGGGTTTCCATGTCAAAAATACTGTGTCATGTGTTTTTCCATTTCATGGAAATGTTTGCTTGTTTGAATTAATGCTGCATTGATTAATAAGAAAGTTCAGAAGAAGAAATAATTAGGATAACTGATTCACCCCCCCTCTCAGTTATCAACAATTGGTATCAGAGCTAAGTTCCTCCTAATAGAGCCTAATAGCTTGAGGAAGATTTGAGAGTTCAAATGGATGCATATGGTTTAAGGGAGCAACTCAAGACTGCCCTTGAGGATCTTGAACAGTCAAACTCTGAAGTCAATGAATCAAAGGAAAGACTTAAACAGGCTGATGATTTCATGAGAGAACTAAAATACAAATTAAGTCTCTCTATGAAAAAGAGAAAGGAGCTGCTTCAGCAATTGGCAAGACAAGGTGAAGAAAATAATGCAAATGAAGAGCTAACTGAGAAAACCAAGTTATGTGAAAAGTTATCAAAAGAAGTCATTATGGTAAGACAGGAAATGGAATCAGGAGTTATTAAGTTTACTCAAGAAATTGAAGAGAAAAGAAAAACTAAAGACAATCTAAGACAATCTCTCAAAGAGAAATCAGAAGATTGCCACCAGATGGATAGAATTATTAGACATCTTGAATCTGATCTTGAAGATGCTAAAGATAATGAAGAAAAACTTGAGGATCAAATTGTCTCTCTCAAAAGGGATCTTCAAACAGCAAATGAGTATAAAGAAAAATTCAAGATAAGTTCTGCTCAACTTGAAGTTCTTCTTGGAAGTCAAAAGAAGGTGGATGACAAATGTGGTTTGGGATATGAGAAAGGAGAAAGCTCCGGATCTAGTTAGAAGAATTATGGATCAGAGAATCCAAGGAACAGGCCTAGAAGACCTCCGGTAAGACAGCCCAATGCTCAAAGATATCCATCCTTCAATGGATACTGCCACAGTTGCAATCACTTTGGTCACAAAGCTAATCAGTGCAGAAAGAGAATGAATCAGACTAATTCATTCTTCTCCGGACAGTGTTTTAACTACAAAAGGTATGGTCACAAGTCTCATGAATGCAAAAATATGCAAATGAACAAATCATTCAATGGTAGATGCTTTGCATGCAATAGAGTAGGTCATATGGCTAATCAATGCAGATCAAGAGGATATCAGTCAAATATGCAAAGAAATCTTGTTTGCCAAATCTATAATAGGTCCGGTCATAATGCAAAAGTCTGCAATAGCAAGAATTAGGAGAAAAGAGGTCTAGTATATCATAATCAGAATCAAGATAAGGGTAAACAAAGAGTGAATGCGGATGAAGTTAGGAATGAGATGAACAAGATTTGGGTGAAGAAAAGTTCAGAGAATGTAGAGGTTGGATCCGCACCAGACTCTGGTGCTGATATTCCTTCCAAAAATTAAAAGGTGAGCTCTGGCTCAGGGGGAGACACAAAGAAAACCTTGTTCCCCTAGCCAGTTAAGTGGTGCCTGAAATTGGCACATGAGAAGCTATGGATCAAAGGGTTTCTAGAGAAACATGTAAAGAAGGTCAGGTAAAGATCTGAGAGATCCGCAAGAAAATTTAAAAAGTTTAATTCCTTCAGAATTGGTCCAGTTAAGCAAGTCTTCCGGTAAAATAGGTTTCTCACAAGATTGGCCCGGTATGAATCCAAATTGATACAGCTTGATCTGCGGATACATAAGATGATCAGAAGGACAAGTGGATATGATGATTCATCACTAACATTGATCACAAGGGAATCATAATAATCCGGATGAGTTTCTTCCTCCTTGAACAAGGAAAACCAGGCAAACCGGAATGAATTAGGTCAAGCATTTATTGTAGTCTGATATTAGGGCTTGCGGAGCAATATAAGGGTTTTTCATTAATCACTTGTTCATTCTGCACTCAAGAAGAAACGAAAAGCAGAGCTCTACAACATAATTCCTCAAGTTCATCGAAGATCACTTGCAGAAGTCATTACTCCCAGAGATCAATCCAGCCAACTCTGTGAAACCGAAAGGTGCAAAAGGTATTTTCCATTTTCAAATATCTCACTGCAAATCTCTTGAAAATGGGTACTCCGGATATTGTAAAGATTTCTGATAGACCTCGCCCTACATTTAAGAAACATCCATACAAATCCTTGGAGGCAGACCCCCTAGGTGCATTTTCCAGTGTTCCGCATGGTGTTTTGCACACAGAAGACATTAGGGTTTACATACATGCAAATATTGAAGAGTTTGGGGAATTCAAACTGAGAGACATCTATCACAAACAATTGATAGATGATACTTTTGAGCTTAAACCAGAATATAAGGGCATCCGGGAGAAACATTTTGATTAGTTCATTCATTTCCCCTATTTTGAAGAAGATGAATGGGTCCGGTATGTTTTAAGTAGGGTGCATGATAACTTCCTATGGCTGAATAGACCTTGCAAGATTACCAAGGAAGCAATTAGGGCAGTAACTGGTTTACATTCCTCCGGAGGAATTCCTGTCCTCAAATCTGTCAAAAACAACATTGTTATAGAGGCCACCGGATCAAGATTTGATAAGAGGGCAATGGCCATTGAAGTTATTACTGACCTGGATATCAAGTATGCATCTATTATAATAGGATACAAGATATATCATTCCAGTAGGGAGAATTCAGTATTCGGAACTGCAGTATACATGGCCTATGAGATGCTGAGAAAGAATACAGATTATGATCTCTATGAACTCCTCTTGAGACAATTAATGGAAAACATACATAAGATTAAGAAGGACAAAAAGAACTCTTTTAAATATGGAGGACTGATACTATGTTTGTTCTTCTACTTCATGAATGACCTTCCCGGATCAAATGGATGGGTATGGGAAAATGACAAATCGGTAGCTATCCAGATCAGAGATTACTTGCATGAACTTGGAGATGCAAAGGCAAGAAAGACAGCTCTGTGGGGTTACTTCAAACAATTCCAAAATACAATGTAAATCAGAGAAAGGATCCCCAAATCAGTAGTTGAAAAATATAAAGATACAGTGTGCTTCATGGTTGACACTGATCAATGTCTTATGGAGGCAGTAGAACCAAGGATAGTCTAGATCATGCCCATGGGGTATGAGGTTGATGAACAAATTGTGGAGTTGCATGTTCAACACATGCTAAGTCAGCCCAAGGATCCAAAAGCAGAAAGGTTTGGAACCTTTGAGGAGCTAAGTATAAAAATCCATGTTGAACTCAGAGAACTAGAGATCAAGAGGAAGCTGAGAAAAGAAGTAGAACATATTGCACAAGGCCTTGGGATCCCAAAGGAGGCACTTGATGCCAACCAGGAAAAGAGACAAAAAGCTAATGAAGAGAAGAAAGAGGCAAAAAAGGGAAGCAAGAAAAGTGCTTCGGTAGAAACTTCCACCCGGACCAGATCTTCAAAGAGACCAACACCTGTCCCTGCTAAAAGCTCAAAACCGGAAGTCCAAGCATCCGACAAAGGAGAGAAAAGGTCAAAGACAAAAGCCACAAGGGCTTATACAAGTCAAAGAGATGAAGAGGAAACTGAATCTGATGAAGAAATCAAGAAAATGAAGAAACAGAAGAAATCATCCGGTGAACACTCTACCAATAAAGGAGAAGAAGAGAAGGAAGAGGAATATGTTGAAAAACCCACTCTTTCCTTAGATGTTGTAATGAAAGGAGTCACTGTGGATGGGAACCTGCAACCCTTGACAGAATTCTATGATGCATATAATGAAGTAGATAAAAAGATTCTGGAGGAAGCCACAATTAAGTTTCTAAATACTTACAATAAAGCTTTTATTGAAATTATCTCTCTTATTTTGAAAAGCTTAGAGAAAAGACTTGAAATAAGGAAGAACAATACTAGAGCAAAAGATCTGGAAATCTGGGAATAGATAGCTATTCAACTATATCCTTCAATTGATCCCAAGATGATGAATATGGTATTCAAGGATTGTAAAGATGAGTTTAGGAGCAAAGCAAGGATGAATCAACTTATGCTCAGAGAAACTGACAAAGTTGCAAAGGAGATAGAAGAGATCCTCCAGAATGCATTCAAAAGGTTCAACATTCCTATTATATAGGAATTGGGTGTAGAAACAACTATGGACTTGCAATCCTTTGTTCCAAAAGAAGTGACCCCTAAACAGACTAACATTTCTCCTCTAGTTTCCCCTACAGTCTCCAGATCTAAAGGAGAAGAAAAATCACAGGAGAAGGAAGCAGAGGTAAAAGAAAAAGAAGATGATAGTGCTAAGGTTGTAGAAGGAGAGAAGACTTCAGTAGAGAAAATCACAACTGCTAGTGGTGGGAATGTAGAAGGAAAGAAAACTCCAAAGGACAACTCAAAGACTACAGAAGAAAAGAAACATCTATCTCCGGCAAGAGACACTGCACAAACTATCAAAGATTTCCTGATCAAAGAAACAATGGAGATTGATGAACTGGAGCTTCTACAAGGTCCATTCAATTTTGATTCTCTTTCTCCGGTACGGACAATGAAGATAGCTTCATTTGCAAATGCTAAGGCTAATGAAAAACTCCTAAAGTCTCATATGGAAGACTGTGAGTTGATAGAAGCTGCATCCGGAGTGCTGGAAAAGATCATGCCATCTTTTCAGAAGGATCCCACAGCCTCCTCTTCTGGTAATTTCAAAATCTTAGTCAGCAGTGTTAGTACACATTTTGATTCTCTAGAAAAATCAGCTGAAGAAAAGGTCCGGAAGGAGTTTTTGGATAAGAGATTCTCAGAGATACAAGGATTAATCACTAATGATAGGAGAAATATGAGTATTGGGATAAAGAGCTTAGAAAATGCTCTTAAGGATGGCAGTGAAATATACAAATTTTGTATCTCCTGGTCCAAAGCAACAGTAGAGATTGAGAAGAAAATAAAAGAGCAAGAGGATAAACTACTAAGTTTGTCTCAAAGTTTTGATCCTCTCTCTTCCTCCAGAGTAAATCAAGAGTGTCAAACTATTGCAATCACAAATGCAATAAAGAATTTTGAGAAGGAAAGGAAGAACATAATTAACCGGATGGGTGAACTTAGAAGGATTATTATTCCTAAGTTAGAGGCCATGCATGAGGCCATAAATGATGCTCAGATTACAGCCCGGACCAATGATTCGACAAATCTTAAGAGGGATGAAGCATTTGCTTTCCTGTTGAGTGGTCACATCTCAATTTTGGATAGGATGAAGTAGAGTTGGGTAACAAAAGTTGTACAGCTGAAGAATACTTTTTCAGACATACTTAAGTATATGTAAGTACAACTTGTATATATATACTTATGCGGCTAAGTATAGTTAAAATTTTGAAAATTTTGGTATGCGGACCCTACCCTTTGCCATTGATGTCAAAGGGGGAGTAAGGAGCAGTGAAAAATGAGGAATCCAACTAAGGGGGAGCTCCAGAAAATGTATATAAAGACAGAGCATCATCCAAGGGGGAGCATAGTGTAAACACTTAGTCATTTTTCACTAAGTGTTGCCATCAATGCCAAAGGGGGAGATTGTTGGCAAGAGACATATATGGATTCATAATTGTTGTCATTGATGGCAACAAAGTTCATCCCACACATCCGCAGGACATGGTGTGTCTCTACCGGAAGTCAGAATGAAGATTGTTTAGGTCCAGTAAACAAGAACAAAGCATGTGGCAAGGTTCGACAGACAAGTCTGGATCTCTCAGAGGAAGTATCTTGGTGTAGTGCAGATTTGGGGAAGTCAAGAGGACTACCTTGAGTGGTATATTCCAAGGATTTAGCCTTCGGTGATAGATGAGGAAAAAGATATGAATAGTTGAGTACCGGATTCCTGAGTGACAGTGTGAACAGAGGAAGAACTGACTGACAGAACATCAGACTACTTTCTGGATGTGTTACTGATGGTGGTAAAGGTTATGAAGGCATGAATCATGTTTGGCCGACATTATTAATGATTTCTACAAGTATATGCTTGATCCGCATTACTTGATGTGTAAGGATTCAGCCGACAAAATAGAGTTTGTGAGAAGATTGACTGTTCTGGGTGCCGACTACAAAGATAATGAAATCACTTGTGTGGATATATATATATAGGATGGATTTAGTTGTGAGAAGTGTTGTGTTGGTATGTGACATGCGAATAAGAGAAGAGCAGAGCAGAAGCAGTAAGGAAGGTCAGGTATGTGAAAGGAAAGCAGCATAAGAAGAGGAAAGATGAAGTGCAGCAGATCAGTGTACTGAGCCTAACCAGAACTAAACTCCAGCATATGTGGATGCTTCCAATCAGTTCAAGTATTGTATAACATTCTTTTGTAGATAGTGTGTCTCCTTGTAGGCAGTGTGCCTCCTTTGTGAGCAGTGTGCTCGGACAGTGAGCCCTAATTGGCAAGTGCCATTTTGTATTTCCTTATTCTTCTACCAAAGAATAATCTTTGGGTTAATCACCCCATGGTTTTTTCCCTTAATAGGGTTTCCATGTCAAAAATACTATGTCATGTGTTTTTCCATTTCATGGAAATGTTTGCTTGTTTGAATTAATGTTGCATTGATTAATAAGAAAGTTTAGAAGAAGAAATAATTAGGATAACTGATTCACCCCCCTCTCAATTATCAACAGAAGCACCGTAGTACACATGAGCTAAGACAGAGGTCAAAAGCACAGGAAAATAATATATGCATCGAACTGACACGTACACCATATTAAAGGGTAGATGCACTAGAACAGAGTCTATATGCACCAGAATATACAATAGATGCACTGGGTTAGAGACTGTATGCACCGAAATGATATATGTGCTAGAACAGATAGCATATGCATGTTAGGATGTGTCAAATGCACAGTTTCCTCCTATGTACGGCTTTCTAAAACACAAAACTTAGTTTTTGCATTAAATTAGGGCTATGCCCCATGGTGGGCACCAAAAATGTTAAGGGAAAATTGGAGTAAACATGAATAATCAATATAGTATATCAATAATACCCAAAACTCAATGAAATAATGAATAAAAGAGATTCAATCAAATAATGAACAATACAAAGTAAACCTCCTTTAATTCTCAGTTTCCATTGATCGCCTATCTCAAATGATCTTGTCTATGAATATGGTCCTCAGAAGGTGCACTTCTTTGCTATGATTCCAAGATGTCAAATGGGAACGGCTATGATAGTATCGCCATGAAGATGAGCTTCACAATAATGATAGTATTGTGTAGTAACAAGTGTGATCGCAAGAAATGAAGGAATTGGTGCCAAAGGCATGCTGTAATTCCTATAGAGTAAGTTTATTTAAAGCTTGGATGAATGAAATAGAAGAACAAGGTTGAATTTATAGACTTGAGAGAATGAAGATCAACGATATAGAAAGAACAAGAAGATTAATGGTTGAGAAAACTGGAGGAATGTGCACAAATAAGAAGAAGACAAGTGTCACCCAAAAGCTATTTTATTTGAGTTAACTACATTCTTTTCTAAAGATAAGGTATGACTTCATAAATTAAAAAGTTTTTTTCTAATTTAAGAGATATTGATAAAAACAAGGTTGATTGAGTCAGTTAACTCAACTTGAGATTTGCTTTTGCATGATTTGAGAGAAATTAAATAATAAATTATTTAATTTTGCGTGCATGAAGAAGAAGAGTTATTTTTAGAAGATTTGGAAGATATTTAAAGAATTAGAAGATAAGAAAGCAAATAAAGCAAATTAAATAAATAAATTATTTAATTGTTGTGCATGATTTGGAAGAATAAATAAAATATTTGATTGTATTTTATTTTTGGAGATTGAGAGGATTTAAATAAATTTGAATTGATTTATTTAAATTTGGAAGAATGATTTTGACTCTAATTAAATAATTAAGAATTATTTAATTGTTTGGAATAA
Organism: Cunninghamia lanceolata; assembly: GCA_027924645.1. Lineage (NCBI taxonomy): Eukaryota > Viridiplantae > Streptophyta > Pinopsida > Cupressales > Cupressaceae > Cunninghamia > Cunninghamia lanceolata. The sequence continues at coordinate 16,705,091 of BSBN01000237.1, read as the reverse complement.
TTTAATTAATTAAAGGATTTTATTTAATTTTGACTTTAGAAGAGATAATTAAATATTTTGATATTTAATTAATTTAGAAGAATATGAATCAAATAAATAAATTTATTTTTTTATTTATTGATAGAAGAATTAGAATGAAATAAATATTAAGAATATTTATTTAGACTGAGTCGTGTCATTTTTAGGCGTATATAGAATCAGGCAAAGATCATTTGTGAGCTGAAAGATATTAAAGTTTTTGTTTTCTAAAAAGCCCCTGAAATTTTTTGAAATGAGATATGAGGCACTAAAATATCCCATAACATCCCAAAAAGTTGACAGAAATCCATAGACATATTTCCTGTGTGATAGTTCATATCGTAAGCTTTTCGGCGCTTAAAATGGTTCTTCAATCGGACACCCGAATCAAAAGTTATGCTTCTCGGAAGTTGACCTACTTTTGGAGGGAGTTGCAAATTTTGAAATTTAGCTAGAGGCCACCAAAAAGTGTTATTTATGACTATTTTGGGAACCCTGGCCAGTAGTAGAGTTAAGGGGGAAAGTGTAGAGTCAAGAATAGGTGGGAAAACAGAAACCCTAGCTGATTTGGGGTTGCAGAAGGCAGAAGATTCCAAAGCCTAGTGATGTGTACCTATAGTGTGTTCTAGCCTGTGGGGAATTGACTCCTCTAATTGTAATTAAGCTTTTATAATGTAATAAGTTGTCTAAATCAATAAAGAAAGTTCTATTTTATGTGTGTAATTTCTATTGTTGTGTGTTTTATGGTTTATTCCCTTCATCACAAAGACAACTTTTGAAGGCACCCAGGAGAAGGAGCTAATTCAAAGAAAAGCATTATTCAGGACAACATGCAAATGCAAGGGAAAGGTATGCAAAGTTGTCATAGAATCAAGTTCTACTAAAAATATGGTGTCTTGTGAAATGGTTGATAAACTGAAAATAGAAGGAATTCCACATGAAGCATCCTATAAGGCATCTTGGTTGAGTAATGATCAGTCCATTTTGGTTAATGAACAAGCCCTAGTTGAGTTTCAAATTGGTAGATATAGTGATAAGGTTCTTTGTGATGTTGTGCCTATGAATTGTTGCCGTCTATTACTTGGAAGGCCTTGACAATTTGATAGATATGCCAATTATGATGGGAGAAACAATACATATCAAATTAAGAAGGATGGGAATGATTTTACATTGACTCCATTGGTTGAAGATGTGAAAGAACAAGGCAGGGCAGCAAGAGTGATCATGATGGGAAATAAGGAGTCCATAAAGCTTGAGGAAGGCAAAAATAGAGAGTGTGAAGCTATTGCAGGAGTTGTAGATGTTAGGATAGAAACTTTGAAGGATGATATAGTGATGGAAGGAAGAAAAGGAGGTAGTATTTTGGTGCCAAAGTTTGATATAGTGAAGATTAAGAGTGAATTGCTTGAGAAGAGGCAAGATTGGCAAGATAAGATCAGGATTGGGATAGTATTTTGTCCTTTAGCTTCAAAGAAAATTAATGATCAATCATGTACTATCAGAATAAGGGTTCCTAAATCTGAAAGGATAGATGTTTGTCAATTTGAGAAGACAGTGGTACTTGGGGTAGAAGATCCAAGGGAAAAGGATGAAATGAAACATGGTGTGAGGCAAGAAGTATGCAATGAAGGTGAAAGAGATGAATATCCAAGACAAGAATGGAAGAGGTATGTTTGCAAGCATGAAGACAAGTATGACATCATCACAAAGTGAAGTGAAGGCGAGACACAATCTATCCAATGGAGGACAGCCAAACCAAAGAAGAAATCAGTCAAAGGGCAGAGATAGTGCAAGTTCTCAATACTTGACTCATTGGAAAGAGTTACCAAGTGGATATGCAGGTTGGAGGTCAAGGTATGATCAGAGGCAACATGTTTTGATGGCATATAGTCCTCATGGGATATGAGGTCTTCTTTTTTGGCCTGGTGTTTGGTGCAGGGGCACCAAGTTTATCTTGTATAAAGTTTTTAAATGAGGTCTTAATGTTGGTCTTTGATAGGAAATACATATGTTGGAGTCTTTTTTCATTGAATAAGGTCATCATAGACAACTTCAAATGCAATTTGAGTAATGGAAAGTGTCATATTTAGAATATTGTCAAAAATGCTATGTAAGAAGTAAAAAGACAAACTATGGAATACCAAGGGTCAAGTATCTCAAAAGGTCATTTGAGTCAGTTCAAGTGGTTGGCTTTTGGATGGAAAACATGTATATATGTGAAAATATTCGTTGTAAAAGATTTGGAATGGTTTGGAGTAGTTTGAAGTGAAGAATAATAACATATACCCCTATTTTTTTGCATTTTTCTGCAAAATGACTATTCCCGAGGCTGGTACGACCATGTACAGACACCAAATGGCATGCAATTGGATTTTTTGGAAATTTATATGAATAATATTTCATTTTAAATTGGTTTCATTTAATTTCATTAAGTTTTAAAGAAGTTATAAAGGTCTTAGTGATTGCTACTTCCAGATTTTTCCTATAACAGTCTTGTTGCAGCGAATAGTACATATTTGTACGGATCTTTTGTGATCTAAAACTGATTGGGATTGATGTAGGACTGAATAACCCTTATTTTGCAACTGGTTTGGTTTGATTTCATGAAGTTGTAAGCATTTTATAGCCGATTTAACAAAAACTACCCCAGTTGTATCTCTGAGTTTTATACTTGAAAAAGGTGGTTTTGAGTGTGAGTTTGATGAAACAGAGTTGCTGGAGGGTAGAGGAGAGTTTTAGAAGCATGTGTAGACCCAACACAATGTTTTTGAGCCATTGGGAAGGTGTGGTAAGTTGTGGAAGGTAGATTTCTGATAAACCCTCATGGAAACTAGCCTTAAACAAGCCTAGAATAAGGGTATGGTGGTTTGGTGATGTATAATACTTTTATTTTCCTAAAAATTGTTTATTAGGTCTATTGGAAACCTAATAAGAGTGATAGAATAGGTGTGGGAAGTTTGGGCTAAAGATTTTGAGTACTTTCTTTGGAAAAGTGGGCTAATTAGCCTAGGAAAAATAGGGACAGTCAATTTTAGGCCATGATGTTCCAAAATAACCTAACCTCAATTCTTGATATATTGAATAATTCAATAATGGGTATCTAAAAACCTTTTTTTCTTTTGGGTTTGAGGTGTATTCTGCAAGTTATGCTGAAAAAATCCCTAAAATAGGGCTAGAAGGAGTTAGGGACAGTTGTGAAGGAAGATCAATAAATTGGTGAGTCAAACTTTCAAAAGCGATTGGATTGAGTCTAGTGAGAGATAATAACACCTTCCACTACATCAGTTTGAAAAGAGAAACTACAACTCATTTGTCCCCTTAATGGATTTTAATACTATATGTTACAAGTGCAATAATTTTGGGCATACAGTGAAATTCTGTAGGAGTGTTTTTGAATAACCTCCCAAATAGAACAAGAAGGAAGAGACAGTGAATAAACATAGAGAAGAAAATTCAAAAATTTGGAGAATGAAGGAAGAAGAATCCATGCTAGTCCAAACCTCTCTACACACTCAAAATGAAGGAGACCAGTGGTACATTGATAGTGGATGTTCTAGTCACATGACAAGTGACAAGAATGAATTTATCACCTTGAAAAAGGTAAATGGTGGAAATGTCATGTTCGGTGATAATACAACAGAAAAGATATCTAGAAAGGTCATCCTTAGCTTGGACAATGGCAAGACAAAAACTAAGAATGCTATGTATGTTGAAGGGTTGAAACACAATCTTCTAAGTGTGAGCCAAATGTCTAATCAAGGGCACACTCTCACATTTAATGCATAAGGGTGTGAAATCAGGAAAGCAGGGAAACTAATTATTGATGCTAGTATTTTTACTAGCAATCTTTATGTACTTAGTGAGATAAGAGGTGTAAATGTTATACAAGTTAAGAGGATGAAAGTTGGTTGTGGCATAGAAGGATGGGTCACATAAACTTTGACAATCTTGTCAAAATTAGTCGCAAGGAGGCAGTGAGAGACGTGCCTAAGATATCAAAGCCATCCAATGTCATTTGAAAGCAATTCCAACAAGGAAAACAAACTAGGGTAAGCTTCAAAACAAAGGAATTCTCTACATTGAAACCCTTGGAACTTATACATACAGATCTCTGTGGACCAAATAGAACAAAAGGTATGCATGGTGAAAGATACTTTATGTTATTGACTAATGATTACTCAAAAATGACCTAGGTTACTTTTCTAGAAAGAAAAGTTAAAAGCATTTGACAAATGCAAGGCATTCCAAGCCTTATTAGAAAATGAAATAGGTCAAAGGATCAAGTGCCTTAGAACATATCGAGGAGGAGAATTTACTTTGAATGAATTTGAAGAGTTTTGTGAAAACCATAGAATAAGAAGACACTAATTTGTCACAAGGACTCCACAACAAAATGAGGTTGTAAAAAGGAAGAATAGGATGGTCCAAGAAATGGCTAGGACAATGTTGAATGAGTCCAAGCTACCTAATTCTCTTTGGAGAGAAGCAGTTTATACAACTGTCTATATCCTAAATCATGAGCAAATAAGGATAAATAACAATAAAACACCATATGAGTTGTGGAAAGGGAGGCCTATATCAATGAAGTATTTCAAGGTATTTGGAAGTAGATGTTTATAAGAAGAGATGAAGAAGAGTTGGGAAATTTTGATTCAAGGTGTGATGAAGGAATATTTATTGGTTACTCCTCTAGGAGCAAAGCTTACAGATGTTATAATAAGAGGCTGGACAAGATTGTTGAAAGCACAAATGCTAAAGTAGATGAAGAAAATTAATACAAGGAAAATGAACAATAAGTTGAATGTCAAAAATGAAGAAAGGTGCAAAACAGATGAAGGAGAAGAAGAAATTGAAGATAAGGTAGTAGAACAAAGAAATATAAAGACATCGGCACAAATGTCATCTAAAACACTAGTATCCAGGTCTGTTCAAAGAAATCGTCTAGAGGATTTAATTATCAATGACAAATATGGTAAAATTCAGACAAGAAGGAGATTGAATTTAGAGCATGTCAATTTGTCTTTGCTTTCAAAAATAGAACCCAAAAATTTTAAGGAAGCAAGTGAAGACAAATATTGGATAGGTGCTATGGAAGAAGAATTGGATCAAATATAAAAGAATGAAACATGGGAACTTGTTCCATGGCCTAAGGATAATAATATAATTGGTACTAAATGGGCCTTCATAAACAAACTCAATGAGGAAGGACAAGTGGTAAGAAACAAAGCAAGATTAGTATGCAAGGGATATGCTCAAGAGGAAGGGATTGACTTTGAAGAGACATTCACTCCTTTTGCATGGTTAGAAGCCATAAGGATGTTCTTGGCATTGGCATGTTGAACAAAAACTTCAATATTTACCAAATGGATGTAAAATTTGCTTTTCTAAATGGAAATCTAAAAGAGGAGGTCTTTATAGAACAACCTAAAGGGTTCATACTGACAGAACATAAGGATTTTGTTTGCAAATTGAAAAAGGCACTTTATGGATTAAAGCAAGCCCCTAGAGATTAGTACTTGAGGTTGGATAAGTACTTACATCAGAAAGGGTTCAAGAGAGGACTTGTTGATAGTAACCTTTACATCAAAACTATATGCAATGATCAATTTATAATTGTGGTATATGTTGATGATATTATATTTCATGAAAGTAGTGACAATATGTGTCAAGTGTTTGCCATGAACATGCAGAAATAATTTGAAATGTCCATGCTTGGTGAGTTGTCATTCTTCTTTGGGCTACATATCTCTCAATCTGATAAAGGGATATTCATTTCACAAATAAATTATATTAAGGAGATGTTGAAGAAGTTTAGAATGGAGGATTGCAAACCTATAAGTACACCTATGGTCATAGGGTGTAAATTAAGTAAGGATCATGAGTCACTAGAGGCAAATCAAACTCTTTATAGCTCTGTGATTGGGAGTTTGTTATATGTGACAACTTCATAGCCTAACATTATGCAAGCAATTGGCATGGTGTCTAGGTTTCAAGCTGCAACTAAGGAAACTCATGTGCAAGTTGTGATATGGTGTGGAGTCTGATCAGTCTCCAAGTGGGAGATTATTGTTATATGGAGCCTAATCAGACTCAGAGGTTATATTTACCCCACTTTTATCGGCGTGGTTTACCCCCAAATTCCTATGGGGTCAAGGGGTAGCGCCAACCTTGCGGGGTCCAGGGGCAGTGCCCCTGGCGCGTTCCCTGTCGCGATACAGGGCGGGGTCGAGGGGCAGCGCCCCCGAAACCTCACACGGTTTTTTATTATTTTATAATGCACCTGGAGTTAATTTTTTCATTGACCGACATAAGAAAACCCTATTTTGTAACCGATAAAAAGCTTGATAAAAAGCGGCTAAGGGTTAGGGTTTTGATATTGTATTGTAGCATTTTGCAGCGGTATTGAGTTGCAGGGATTGTTGATTGTAATCGGTTTGATTTACTGGATAATAATATTGGACTCTCTGTTTGGTGGATGTAGCCTGAGTTTGGGTGAACCACGTTAAAAATTGTCTCTTGCTATTATTATTTCTGTGTATTTCCATTTCTCTGTTTACTCTTTATTTGCATTTAATTGATATCTTTTGCTGGCTAACCCTAACAAGTGGTATCAGAGCGGGTTGTGTTTGATTATCGTCTGCAGGAAAGTCTCAGGTTGAGTGGGAGCAATGGCGGACGGGGGTAAAACGAAGGTTGATAAATTCAATGGGTAGAACTATCAGTTATGGAAGATGTAAATGGAGGATTACCTCTATCAAAAGGATTTATGGAGGCCGTTGGAAGGAGTAGCCAAGAAACCGGCAACAATGTCTAATGAGGATTGGAATCTTCTTGACAGAAAGGCACTGGGAACCATTCGGTTATGCCTGGCACCGTCGGTGGCATTCAATATAACAGAAGCGAAGACGACAGATGGTCTGATGAAAGCTTTGGCAAAATTGTATGAAAAACCCTCAGCCTCAAATAAGGTATTTCTCATGAAGCAGTTGTTTAATTTGAAAATGGTTGAAGGTGGATCTGTGACAGGTCATTTAAATGAATTTAATACGATTGTCAGTCAATTGACTTTTGTAAATGTAAAATTTGATGAAGAAGTTAGAGCTCTCTTGATATTATGTTCATTGCCTGAAAGCTGGGATAGTTTGGTAATAGCGGTTAGTAACTCTGTTTCTGGTTCAAATACCCTAAAATTTGATGATGTTGTTGGTGTTATTCTGAGTGAGAAAATTTGTAAGAAAAGCTCAGGTGGATCCAAATCAGGTAGTGTTTTGAATACAGAAAGCAGGGACAGATCAAAGGAGAGAGGAAAAGGTTCTGGAGGTCATGGGAAGTCATGAGGAAAATCAAAGGACAAAAGATCCCAAACCAGAGGACAGAAGGATTGCTGGTACTGTGGAAAACCAGGTCATCTGAAGAAAGATTGCTGGTCTCGGAAGAATAAAGAAGGAGACAAACAAGAAGGCAATAAGGAAGCAAATGCGGTAAGCAATAAGTCTGAAGATGATGCTTTGATTCTTTCCCTAGATAATGCTGATGATTCATGGGTTTTAGATTCAGGGGCCTCATTTCATGCTACGCCCCATAGAAGTTATTTCCTTGATTATGTCCAAGGGGATTTTGGGCTAGTTTATTTGGGAGATAACGAACCCTGTCAGATTGTTGGAAAGGGAAGAATCAAGATTAAGTTGCAGAATGGGAATCATTGGCTACTACAAGAGGTAAGGCATGTTCCAAGGCTCAGTAGGAATTTAATTTCAGTGGGGCAGCTAACTGAACAAGGTTGCACTGTTACATTTACTGATAAAAATTGGAAGGTTTCAAAAGGTGCCTTATTAGTAGCAAAAGGTGTGAAAGTAGGCACCTTATATCTTTGTACAGGTCATACTGTTCCTTCTACTTTAGCTGTTACAGAGAAAAAACAAACAGGTTCAGGAACAGTTGCTACAGATTTGCAGGAAGAGACTGGAAAAGTTGCTGCAGGTTCTGAGACAACACTGTGGCATAACAGATTTGGGCATATGAGTGAAAAAGGTATGAAGGTACTTCATTCTAAGAAAGTTTTACCAGGTCTGAAATGTATTAATATGGATTTCTGTGAAAGTTGTGTGTATGGAAAACAAAAGAGAGTCAGTTTTCTTAAGGATGGGAAGCAAAAGAAAAATGAAAAACTGGAGCTTGTGCATACAGATGTATGGGGACCAGCTTAGGTATCTTCTCTCGGTGGCTCTCGGTATTATGTTACATTCATAGATGATGCAACTAGGAAGGTCTAGATTTATTTCCTTAGATAGAAATCTGATGTATTTGAAACATTTAAGAAATGGAGAAGCTTGGTTGAGAATGAGACGGGTAAAAGATTAAAATGTCTCAGATCTGATAATGGAAGTGAGTATTGCAGCAAAGAATTTGAAGATTATTGTTCCCTTAATGGAATTCGCAGGAAGAAAACGGTTCCAGGGACTCCATAGGAAAATGGAGTGGCTGAACGCATGAATAGGACAATAATGGAGCGTGCAAGGACCATGAGATTGCATGTTGGGCTACCTTTAAACATGTGGGCAGAGGCTGTCAACACTGCTGTATATTTAATTAACAGAGGTCCTTCAGTTCCTTTAGGCTGTGGTATTCTAGAGGAAGCATGGACATGCAAGAAGGTGAGTTATTCTTTTTTAAAAAACTTCGGCTGTGAAGCATTTGCACATATAGATTCTGAAAATAGAACCAAGCTGGATGCGAAATCAAAAAAATGTACCTTCGTTGGATATGGCATTGATGAATTTGGTTATAGGATTTGGGATTTTGAAAATCAAAAAATTGTGAGAAGCAGGGATGTTATATTCAATGAGAAGGTGTTGTACAAAGATCAGTTGTAGCAGCATGAGAAGAAAGAAAAGGATTATGTGGTGCTGGACGATACTCCAAATAGTGATGTTCCAGTGGTTCCTCATGCTCTGCAACAGCAACCAGAAATACCACAAACTCCAGTGAATGTTAGACGGTCAACAAGGATCAGCAGACCTCCTGAAAGGTTTTCTCCCTCTTTGTATTCTATTTTGTTAATAGATGCTGGTGAACCCGAAGGGTATGATGAAGCTAAGCAGGTGGATACACAGGTTCAGTGGGAGCTTGCAATGAAAGGAGAAATGGACTCCTTGCTGAAAAATCAGACTTGGGAATTATGTACGTTACCTATAGGTAAAAAGGCTTTACCAAATAAATGGGTTTATAGGCTGAAAGAGGAAGATGGAGGTAAGAAAAGATTTAAGGCCAGGTTAGTTGTAAAAGGATTTGCACAGAAAAAGGGCATTGATTTTGATGAGATATTTTCTCCGGTTGTCAAGATGACTTCTATTCGTACTGTTTTAAGTATTGTGGCTGCTGAAGATTTACATTTGGAACAGCTAGATGTTAAAACTGCCTTTCTCCATGGTGATTTGGAGGAGGAGATCTATATGGAACAACCCCAAGGATTTGAGGTCAAAGGTAAGGAGAAACTAGTGTGCAGATTGAAGAAGAGTTTGTATGGCCTGAAACAAGCACCTCGGTAATGGTATTTGAAATTTGATAGTTTTATGGCTGAGCAAGGCTATAGTAGGTGTAATTCTGACCATTGTGTTTATTTTAAGAGGTTAGATAATGACAGCTACATTATTTTATGTTTATATGTTGATGACATGCTTGTAGCTGGGTCTAACATGGATCACATAAGAGAGTTAAAATAGCAGTTGGCACAATCATTTGATATGAGGGATTTGGGGGCAGCAAAACAAATCCTTGGTATGAAAATTTGCAGAGATAGGCTGAACAGAAAATTGACTCTATCTCAGGCTGCTTATGTTGAAAAGGTGTTGCAGAGATTCCACATGGAGAATGCAAAAGCTGTCAGCACACCTTTGCCTAGTCATTTGAAATTGACTAAGGACATGTGTCCTAAGACACAAGAGGAGGAAGAGAAAATGTCCAAGGTACCATATGCTTCAGCTGTAGGCAGTTTAATGTATGCCATGGTATGCACGAGACCGGATATTGCACATGCTGTAGGAGTCGTTAGCAGGTATATGAGTCATCCCGGATTAGAGCATTGGAATGCGGTAAAATGGATTCTCAGGTATTTGAGAGGTACATCCAATAAACACTTATGTTTTGGGGGCTCTAACACTGATTTAGCAGGTTATGTAGACTCAGATTTGGCAGGAGATATTGATACCAGGCGGAGTACTACAGGTTATGTCTTTACTGTAGGTGGAACAGCGGTAAGTTGGATTTCCAGGTTGCAAAAGGTGGTTGCTTTATCCACCACAGAGGCAGAATATGTAGCCGCAACAGAGGCAAGCAAGGAGATGATATGGCTGCAATCTTTCATGAATGAATTGGGCACACAACAGGTTAACAGTTATTTGTTTACAGACAGCCAGAGTGCCATACATCTTGCAAAGAATTCTGCCTTGCATTCAAAGACCAAACATATACAGTTGAGGTATCACTTCATTCGGTCGGTGTTGGATGATGGACAGTTACAGCTGGCAAAGATACATACAGATGACAATCCAACAGATATGTTTACAAAGGCAGTGACAAGGGAGAAGCTGAGCTCCTCTTCAGCTTCGGTTGATCTTCTCGACTGAACACAACAAAAATAGAACAGCAGAGTCCAGGGTGCTTATTTCCAGTGGGAGCTACAGGGTCAGTGGTGTTATGATCAGTCTCCAAGTGGGAGATGATATGGTGTGGAGTCTGATCAGTCTCCAAGTGGGAGATTGTTGTTATATGGAGCCTAATCAGACTCGGAGGTTATATTTACCCCACTTTTATCGGTGCGGTTTCCCCCCAAATTCCTACGGGGTCAAGGGGCAGCGCCCCTTGCGGGGGTTTGGGGGCAGCGCCCCTAAGATGGGGTCAAGGGGCAGCGCCCCTGGCACGTTCCTTGTCGCGATACAGGGCGGGGTCGAGGGGCAGCGCCCCTGAAACCTCACACGGTTTTTTATTATTTTATAATGCACCGGGAGTTAATTTTTCATTGATCGACATAAGAAAACCCTATTTTGTAACCGACAAAAAGCTTGATAAAAAGCGGCTAAGGGTTAGGGTTTTGATATTGTATTGTAGCATTTTGCAGCGGTATTGAGTTGCAGGGATTGTTGATTGTAATCGGTTTGATTTACTAGATAATAATATTGGACTCTCTGTTTGGTGGATGTAGCCCGAGTTTGGGTGAACCACGTTAAAAATTGTCTCTCGCTATTATTATTTCTGTGTATTTCCATTTCTCTGTTTACTCTTTATTTGCATTTAATTGATATCTTCTGCCGGCTAACCCTAACAAGTTGTAAAAAGAATTTTCAAATATTTGAAAGGCACATTAGATTTTCATTTATGGTATCCAAAAAGTGAAGACTTCACCTTAACAACATATACAGATGCAGATTGGACTAGAAGTGTTGATGACAAAAAAAGTACAAGCGAAGGAGAATTCTTTCTTGGAGATAGTCTTGTTTCATGTTTGAGTAAGAAACAAGCTTCAGTGTCCCTATCTACTAGAGAGGCAGAATACATTGTAGCAATTAGATTCTATGGATGAAACAAACTTTGAAATACATGAAGATAGAGTATGATCATCCTATCTCAATACTTTGTGACAATACAAGTGCAATCAATATTTCAAAAAATCTATTTATGCACTCAAGGACAAAGTACATTCCCATTAGATATCACTTCTTATGAGAACAAGTGGCAGATCGACAAGTCAAGTTGGAGTATGTTACCCCAAAGGAACAAATTGTAGATATTTTCACTAAGCCACTTCCAAAATATACATTTGAATATTTAAGGCAGAAATTGGGAATCATACCACTCTCATCCATCCACTAAGAAAAAGCATACATTCAAGGGGAGCTACCCACAACATCATCTTGTAGATCCATGGAAGAGAAGGTTCAAATATAGATGGAAGACCCTTTTCCATTGATGTCAAAGGGGGAGAATTAAAGAAAAGGGGGAGAAACAGAGATAGGGGAAGTAGTGAGACAGGGGGAGCAATGCAGGGAAAGAAGAGTTGCCATCAATGACAAAGGGGGAGATTGTTAGAATATTGCCATTGATGTCAAAGGAAGTAAATGGCATTTTTGAGGAAATCAAATAAATGTTAAATGAAAGATTGAAGATATATATGGAGGTCAAGCTCCCAAGATTAGAATATGGTTGACCTCCCAGGAAGTGTTTAAGCTTCCTCTGTTGGTGCCATTAAAATATGGTTGACTCACTTATTACATTCCAAAGGTGGTCGACTTCCCTTGTTTGACTTAAATTTAAATTAAATATTTCAATTTATATGTGGTCAACCTCTCTTAAATAAAGTGCCTATTCTCATATAAGACTTGAAGAGGTGCAAATATATAGGAAAAAAGACATGCGATTTGATTGAAGGGAGCAGTGATCAGGTTAATGATTAAGAGCAGAGATTTCTTATTGGAAGGGTAGTGCCTAACATAAAGGGGTGCAATTTGTTTCTGAATGGTTGTGATTTGTATTTTGAAGAGATGCAATTTATGAAGAGAGATATCTATTTGATAAATACACTTATTTTGGAAGAATATAAATGATGAAAGAAAAGGTGAGTTTGAAAATTCCAATGATTTAATTCTAATTTAGATCAGAAATTAAAGGAGGTGTGGAAATAAAAGAGTATATCTAGCAAACACTTTTAGATTTGCATATGAAGAATTGAAAGAGAAAAAGGGGCGGATTTGTAAGAGAGTTGACATCAGATTTATAGAAGAGATTTATGGAAGATTTATAGAGGAGAATACTTGCATATCAAAGTGTATTTGTCCATCATCCATTCAAGAGATCATTCACAAGAAGATAGTGATCCATATCCGTAGATGTTTGGTGCCTTAACAAGAGATTGGTGTCTCTTACTGGGTTGTTTCTTAGTTGCGAATTGGTGCTCACGACATCGACAAGTGGGGATTCGTATCTCCAATGGGTTGGTGCTCACAAATCATATAAGAGGGGATTGGTGTCTCCTATAGGTTGCAGCCTACAAAGATTGTAAAAGAAATTTATATATATAAGCAATATTTTTCCATGGTTTTCTCCTGTAAGGGGTTCCACGTAAATCTTATGTTCTTCTTGTGTTTCATCATTGATAGATCTTGTGTGATTCATATTGATGTGGTTGTTAAGTTGTAAAAAGTAAAAGTTTGTAATATATTGATTCACCCCCCCTCCCGCCTCAGTATAATTGTGTGTTCTTCAATAGGTATCAAAGCAGGTTCCTTCAGAGAGAGTTTAATTTCTTGAAGGTTGATCTTAAAGAACACATGGCTGAACAAGATGGATATGGTTTTTCTTCAAACAAGGAACCATTGTTTGATGGATCCAACTATGCATTTTGGAGCTCAAGGATGGAGACTTATTTGAATGATCTAGGGTTTGACATATGGAAATCTGTTGTAGATGGATATACTACTCTAGACACTCCACCAATAGATAAGGATTGTAAGAAGGCTAGAAAAAATAATGCCAAAGCCAAGAATACTATTTTATGTGGGTTGTCAAAATCAGAATTGGTAAAGGTAATGAGTTACAAATCTACTAAGGAAATATGGGATAAGTTGAAGAATATCTATGAAGGAGATGATAAAGTAAAATAGGCAAAGCTTTAAACTTGTAGGAGTAAATTTGAAAGTCTTAAGATGAAGGACAAAGAAGACATAGCTACATATTTTCTTTGCATCAATGAGATTGTCAATACCATCCTAGGTCTTGGAGAAGAAGTCAAAGAATCAAGTGTCGTACAAAAGATATTAAGATCTTTATCACTAAAATTTGATGCAAAAGTATTTGCAATTGAAGAAATGAGGGATTTGGAGAAATTAACAAAAGATGAGTTGCATGGGATACTTACCGCTTATGAAATGAGGACTGAAGAGAAATCTTCCAAAAGGGAAGCAGCCTTCAAAGCATCCGAAAAGGGAAAGGCTAAAGAACCAGAACCAAGTGATAATTGTGACAATGATACATAAAAAGAGGAAGCTAACTTTGTAAGGAGGCTAAAGAAAGGAACCAGAAAATACAAAGGTAAATTGCCTCTTAAATGCTTTGATTGTGGAAAGGTAGGTCACTTTTCATCTCGATGTCCATATAGTGATAAGGAAGAGGAATATGATTCAAAGAAAGGTGACAAGCCTTTGAAAAGATATCACAATCAAGACATGTTCAATAAAAGGAAAGGTCATTATAAAAATAATAAAAGCTTCTACTCTAAGGAAGAAAGTTGTTCATCTAAACTAGGTTACTCTGACAACAATCAAGAAGAGTTTCTATTCATGGGAATCGAAATCAAAGATAAGGAGAAAGAAGAAAAGGAGATAAAAGACATTGATGTATAGAAGAAGATGATGAATGAGTGGTTGATCTAGAAGCAGAACTGATTTCCACCCTAAGTGATATCAAGAAACTTAGGAAAGAGAATTGAATCCTAAAAGAGAAAATTCAAGATGATAGTGAATTCAAAGCAAAATCAAAGAAGATGATCTTAGATCTGAAAGTCCAAATAGAAGAAGCAAAAGGAATTGAGGATGATGTAAGAAAGCAATTAAAGGAAAGGGAAGAAAACTGTGAGAAACTTGAATTCAAGATTGTGTCTTTAAGAAAGGAGGTTAAAACAAGTACCTAATTAAAACAAAGTTTGAAAAATGAGAAGAGTACTAAAATTTTGGATGATATTATCAACTCTCAAAGGCAAGTCTTTGACAAAACTCAAAAATATCACAATCATCAAATGAAGAAAAATAAAAGGGTTATGTCGATGTTCTTAAAAGTCTAGTCAAAAGTGAAATCAACAAAAAGGAGATTCAAAAGTCAACCACACCTGCAAAAACTAAGAAAAACATGTTCAAAATAGCCCTTCCTCCTCAACAAGTTTACATAACCAGGTTCTATCTAAAAGGAAGCTAGGTGTGTGGAAATCTATTCCTACACTAATCTAATGAGGAGAGGGCTATGCAAATTCAAATTAATCCTTACAACTATAGCAACATAGAACATCTAACAAAGATATTGTAGCAATACACATGAACCAAAAAGAAGATAGAAGAAGAGAGACAAAGATATAATGTGGGGAAAACCCTTATCGGGTGAAAAACCCCACACTCAGAAACCTGCACAATGTATTATGAAAATAAAAAGTTATTTACAATACACTTGCAATGCAAGCTTCAATGGTCTTTGACACTCATATCTAGAGTCAATCTGATAGAGTAACAATACCTGTAAATCACATACTACTTCTCCTCCTCCAAGCACTTGTTTATATAGAATATACAACGCAATATTGGTCCTATCTTGGAATGGGCGTCCAACTTGGCCTTATGGCCCAAAACCCATGCCTAAGGACACTTGGTCAACATTGTAGAATGTGCCTGACACTTGTCCATATCTTCCATCCCAAAGAGGTCACCTATTTCCAAAATGGGCTATGACAGATGCTCTTACGACACTTACGACCGTCATAGAATCTGTCATAGCAGTTACAACTTACAGCTGTAAGAGAATTTGTCATAAACAGGCTATAAATAGCATATTCTCTGACAACATGTCATAATCCATCTTGGGGTGCCCAAATATGTCTTTTTCAAAGATGCTTCATGACACATGTCTTCACCTATCTTACAAGCTTCTATTTCTAACTCTTACATGTCATAACTTTGTCATAGGAATCCATCATAACTGTTTCGGTCAAACATTCCCTTACACAACATGAAAGATGCTGACATATGGAAAAATGCTCCTACCACAAAGTGGGACGCCTATCTCCTCATGTGATGACAAAATTACAAGTTGTCATTTTCCATGTAGGATGACACATCACCGTGCCACATCCCAAAATATGACAATATGGAATTTACAATTAATTTACAACATAGGCAATGAATTAATAAATACAAACATAAATAATGCAAGGAATTACCAAGGTTGAGACACCTTAATTCCCAACATTCTCCCACTTGTAGAACACCTTGTAAGAGCCAATATAATAACATGATTTAACTGCTATAGGCCGAGAGGCCCATAGACTCTTAACACCATCTAAACCTCTTTGTGCCCACTAGCTTCGTTAATGCATCTGCAACATTCTTCAAAGTATCTACCTTCTCCAAATCTACCTTCCCATCCTCTACTATGTCTCGCATGAAGTGAAACTGAACATCAATATGCTTTGTTCTGGCATGGAAAGTTAGATTCTTTGCAAGGCAAATTGCACTCTGACTGTCACAATTGATCATGATCTGACCTGCATCAACACCAATATCTAAACACCAGCTCTTAAGCCAAATGGCTTCCTTACAAGCATGAGTTGCTAACATATACTCAGCTTCTATCATGGACAAAGCAACCATAGGTTGTCACTTACTCATCCAACTAATAGCACCACCAAACAGTGTAAACACATAAGCATTGGTGGATCTTCTGCTTTCAATGTCACCTACCCAATCTGAATCCACAAATCCATGAATATCAACAAAATGCGAAGGTCTTGAAGCATTGCCATGATAGAAAATGGAATACTTGGAAGTACCCCTCAAAAATCTGAACACTTGCTTAACTCCATCCCAATGAACTCATCCAGGATTAGCCATAAATCAACTAAGCACTCCCATTGCTTAGGCAATGTCTAGTCTTGTGCAGACTATAGCATACATCAAGCTGCCAACAACACTAGCATAAGGTAGTCTGCTCATGTCCTCCACCTCACTAGGAGATTTTGGATAATCCTCAATAGACAACTTTGTCCCCAAAGAAATAGGAACACACAATGGTCTACAATCTGCCATGTTGAACCTGTCCAACACGGTCTTCACATACTTACTCTAGCTTAACCAAAGTTTTCTGTTGGTTCTTGTCTCTTATGATTTCCATTCCTAGAATGTACCTAGCTACCCCTAAATCTTTCATTTCAAACCATGCTGACAACTAAGATTTAAAATCAGAAATCATATTCTTACCCTTCCTAATGAGCAACATATCATCAACATACAGCGCAACAATGAGAATACAATCACCATCAAACTTATAATACACATAGTGATCCAATTTTGATCTCACAAATCCAATTGACAACACAAAGGCATCAAACTTCAAGTACCATCTCCTAGGGGACGGCTTCAAACCATACAAAGACTTCATAAGTTTGCAAACCAAATTTTCTTTAACTTTCACCATGTAATGCTCTAGCTGTGACATGTAGATTTCTTCCTCCAAATCACAATGAAGGAAAGTTGTCTTCACATCCATTTGTGCTACCTCTAAGTCATAAGGTGCTACAAGAGACAACAAGAATCTAATAGATGTTAGCTTTGCAACAGGAGAGAAGATCTCACCATAATCTATACCCTCCACTTGTGAATACCCCTTTGCAACCAATTTGGTCTTATACTTCTCAACACTGCCATCTACACCAAATTTCTTCTTGAAGACCCATTTACATCCAATGGGTTTCTGTCTAGGAGGCAAAGGCACCAAGTCCCAAGTTTGATTCTTTTCTAAAGAACCCATCTCATCCTCCATGGCCTCCTTCCAAGAACCTGCATCTTTCATGTCCATAGCCTCTGATACAGTTCTAGGTTCATAACTGTTAGTAAGCAAAGCAAAAGCACAACTAGAATCAAGCAATGTAAAACCAAACCTTTCAGGTTGCTTTCTTATCCATGTAGACCTCCTCACAAGCTGAGGTTGAGGTTCAGCTTCTTCATCTGAGCTTTCAGAGCTACAAGAGCTCTCATCATCATGTCCAACATTGTCTTTCTATTCAGTCTTCTTAGGGGTAGCAGGAAACTGAACAACATCCTCTTTCTTTTCTTTTTCTTCTGGCTGTAAAATAGTGGAAGAAGGTGTAAGCTCTCTGAAGATGACACCTCTGCTATACAACACTTTTTCAGCCACAGGATCCCAAAGCTTGTATCCTTTCACACCAACACCATAGCCAATGAAGATACACTTAACAACCTTGTTCTCCAATTTTGACTGCTTCTCCCTAGGCACATGTGCATATGCCTCACAACCAAACACACAAAGATGACTTATTGAAGGCTTTTACCAAACCACACCTCCATGAGTGTCTTTCCAACAAGAGCTGATATAGAAGATCTATTTACAAGATAGCAAGTAGTGGCAACAGCTTCAGCCCAAAACTTTTGTTCTAGGCCAGCTCCACTAAGCATACTCCTAGCCTTCTCCATCAGTGTCATGTTCATCCTTTCTGTAACTCCATTTTGCTGCGAGGTGTATGGAGTTGTCTTATGTATTTCAATCCCAAGTTCCTTGCAATATTTATCGAATTATGTAGAATAGAACTCATCACCATTGTCAGTTCTCAAACACTTTAAATCTTTTTACCAGTCTGATTTTTAGCAAAGGCCTTGAACTCCTAAAACTTACTATAGACTTTAGATTTGCTTCTAAGAAAATAAATCCATGTCCTTCTACTGTAGTCATCTATGAAAGATACAAAATATATAGATTTTGATAACTAAGGAACATTAACATGACCAAATACATCAGAATGAACAAGGTCCAACACACCAGAAGACTTATGAGAACTCGAATAAAACTGAACACAGTTTTGTTTGCCATATATGCAATGTTTGCAAAAGTCAAACTCAAGATTACAATCATCTAACCCCTTAATGAGTTTTTTATTTTTCAAGGTACATAGACCCTTCTCACCGATGTGGCCAAATCTCTTATGCCATAACATTGTCTTTTCAGTAGGAAGCTTAACTTCCAAGGCGTGACTACAAACATCAGAACTAGAAACAACAAATTTCTTAACTTCTTGTTCAGATGGTGGAATGAAGTGACTGTTGCCCTCTTCGTTGAATTAGAAGAACTATTGCATTATGAAATGCATGCCTCTAGTTGAAACAAAGCACCTCTCCTAGTACCCTTAGCAAGAACCATAGCTCCTCTAGTCATCTTGCATCCTTGTTTCAAAAAGACAACCTACACACCTACATCATTCAACATACTTACAGAAAGAAGGTTCTATGCTAAGCCTGGGATGTACATAACCCCAGAGATCCCCTTCACTCATCCATCAGGGAATTAGATAGAGACTTGTTGTGTGGTTACACAACACGCCCCATTTTGACTTGGCAAAACAGGGACCCAACTTTTCTTTTGGCTTGTGTTGTTTGCTTTCTGGCGGTTTGGTAAAATCAGTCATGTTCATCATCATGTGGAGTCAAGATAAGGTAAGCCCCAATATGAGGTCAGTTTGTCAAAATTCATATTTCATATATATGACCACATATTCCAAAAGAGCATTAAATATCATGCAGGTTTGCCTTTTACATCACCCTGATATTCATCAGGATGTGAGAGTTATGAACAGTCAAAGTCTTGGTCAAACCTGATATTCGCAAGAAGAGGGTCATATTTTATAAACTCAGTTATGCTGTTTGAAGAACATCATCATCATATTTGAAACGCCCCCCCGATAATATCCTGCGGCTCAAATATCCGGACGTCAAATTTAAGTAATAGTAGGTCTTCCCCGTCGAACGGTCTTTTGTATCGCGAGCATCATATTTTGAAAGTAACCTGATATTCGTTAATATCATCCTGATGCAAAATATCACCCTTAACAAATATCCTGATGACGTCATCCGAAGACGATAAACGAAGAAAGAAACATCCTGATGACATCATCATCATATTTGCATTTCAATAGGATATTTTGTAAACATGATCATGTTCACCCAATATGACGATGACGTCATAAGACATTTCCAATACAAAGAACAAATATCATGATGATGTCATCCTAATATTCCGAAAGGAGAATGAGGAAGTATGAAGGTCATCATCATATTTTGAAATATCACCCGATGAACCGAAATATCCTCCTGATGTGCTAAAATGAAAACAAAGGTGCGTTGTCATCCGAATTTTGTCGCGATAACAATTTCAAGACTAGGGAGGATGATATTGAAACTCAACCTGATATTTGTGAAATATCATCCTGCCCTCATGATATCTTGTCGTATGGATATCCCCCCGCTCCCTTTGCCGCCACTGCCATTAAATGCACACAGATTTGGTAGGTGATTCCCGCCGACCCCGGAACCCAATGAAACGTCTGGCGAGATCCTGAGTTTTCGCATGAATGATCAAAGATTGCAATCTAACTTGTCAGAGTTACCCTAAGTTTGCCCTAACTGTGAGGTTAAAAGGTAATTCGACCGCCATTGTTACATTCACCTGCGTTAAAATTGTTTTACAGAGCACTAGCCTCCATATCTGCATAACAGCTACCGTTGCGTGACTGGAGCTCATAAACTGAGGAAGGAAGGTGATCAGCAGCCGAAGTAAGAGCATCTCAACGATATACTGGTATAGAAAGAAATCTACATAACTAGGTAAGTGAAATGAAACCCTCATCATGTTGTTTCTAAATAATGTTGTAAGTTCTGGTTATATATCCATGTGAGCAGGTAATGTGAAATTGATGCAGTAGGCATGAAATTGGCAATATGTATACATGCATATCCTGTTGTGAGAAGAAATGATTGTTAATTGCAGGTACCCATGGCTGAAAAGCACTTAGTCAAGAATCAAGAGGAATTCAGTAGGTCTATGTTCTCTTCACAGAGAGGGGTCCTGTTCAAATTTGGGGCAATTACAGATACCCATCAGGGAAGTACCAACCTGGAAGCTTGGTCAGCCAAGCTGAATGATGGACAAGATAAGAGTCCAGTATTGGACGCCGTGTTTGTATCCGGCATGTGGAACGCTGCTGGCTTCCCCTACTCCATGGAGTCTCCGGAGCTGGTTATTGAGTGCGCCCGGAATTACAACCCTCAGAGGAGGCAGGTGACGAAGCACGGGAGAGTGTATGTAGACCTATCCATCAAAGGTATATCCCGAACGTTTGGACTGCCAATGGGCAGTAAGGTAAAGAGTGTAGACTTGAAGAAGTCTGAAAGAGAGTATGAGGCCAACAAGAAGATGGCCAGAAAGAACATGTATGCTTGGCGGGCCGAGAACAGCACATATAATGCAGCGGCCAAGCTCCCTGTGCACATGTTCAAGTTTGATTTTAATGAAGAATATCAGTATGTGATTGCCCTACTGAATAGGGTGACTGGCCAGCTTGATACTGGAGAATTCAGAGACTGGATGTACGGCATAATAATGATGTGCCTATATGCAGACATCAAGCCACTATGGGGCCAAATCATAAGTGATGCTCTGCATGAGCAGCTGCTGAACCTGGGAGGTTCAGATTGTGCCTTCTATATGACGTCTTACATTGTTTATTCCTGTGCATATAGAGGTACGTTTGATGCCTTAACCACAGATGAGAAGCTAACAGGCACAAATGCAGCTTATATCTGGGATCATCATCCCCAGCTGCAAAGAACCAAGTATATCAAGGACTATAAGCTAGTCAACGATGCATTCTCTATGCATCTGGTAAGGACCATGGAAGATGACAGGACAAAAAGACTGAGCATGGAAGCTCAGGAGGCAGTATACAGGCATGGGGCATGGTACATCCAATTTGCCACCTTTTCCTACATCAGGATAGAAGGTTTTGAAGGGCATCCCCTGATGCTGCCAAGATATCCTACTGATGCAGTAGTTCTAATGGAATTTATCAGGCAGGGCTCCACCATCATACAGACCTATAAGGATGCCAAGAAGCTGCCACCAATTTTGTTCCCAGTCAGCATCGGCAACTATATGTGCCCTGACTCGGATAATATTAAGAAGGTGATGGTCACTCTGAACAAAATGAATCTGCTACCCTTCCCAGTAACGAGACCATATGATCCTTACGGCTGAATGCAGAAGATTCTAGGGAAGCCTATTCACCAGAGGCACCTAGAAGATTTTTGGGCTGACTGCGAAGATGAGGCAGAGGCCAGAAGGAGGAGATATCAGAGGTTGACTCTGAACCAGATCAGGACATTTGACTGCATACCCCTCCCTCAGCAGCTGAAGAGTGATGACGGCAGGATCATGGCAGATGAATATGAGCAGAAGAAGATATACAATGATACCATTTCTGCACCTGACCTCACCATGCAGGAGGATATGTCCTTGGACCCATTCTTTGCCAGAACCATACACTTGACCCAAGCTTGGGTAGATGCACAGGTAGAGGCATTGAAGAAAAAGGGTGTTGCCATCACGGTGGACAACAAGAAGAAGGGGTAGGACATCCCCACAGACGAATATGATGACTTCCTGTTGGAGAAACGGAAGACCAAGGGAGAGAGGATTCCTCCACCACAGCAGCCAAGCAAGAGAGCCACAAGGGTCAAGAAGGTGGAAAAGGGACCCAAAGGGGTCATAATTGAAAGGGCAGTATTCACGGCTGAGGAAGCAGCAGGAGCAGGATCAGAATCAGATTCTCCTCCCAAGCCCAAGAAAGCCAAGAAAGCAGAGGCTGGAACCACAGAGACCCAAGAAGTGGGTCAATCATCGAGACAACCAGGCAAGGATATCCTCATGGAGGAAGAGCCTGAAGAAGAGGAAGCTCCACTAGTAATTAGAAGAAAGAGGAGAGCTCGCCAGGTGTTGGTTCCTACCGCGCCTAAGAAAACAAGAACCTCCATGAGAGGTGAGATGAGTCATCCCCCTGTGCAAGTACAAGGGGTAGGTAGTGAAGTGCAAAAGGAACTTCAACACAATGTTCCACTTCCTACCATTGTCAAGTTCAAAACAGAACTTGCAGAAGAGCAACAAAAGGAAACATCTCAGGCACAAGCAGAAAAGCTTGTCTCGCTAGACGAGACAATAAACTTGTCTGACGATGAGGTGGTGCAGGATGTAGCCGCACAAGAAATGGAAACACTTGCAGCTGCTGGCATCAGTGTGGCTCCTCACAAGCCTCCATCTGTCCAATCAATGCTTGAAGAGATGAAACAAGCAGAGGCGGAGCAAGAAAAGAGCCCAAAACTAGAGAAGAGCCCGGAGCAGGTAGCTCAGGACATAGGGCTGGACACACTGATTGCCAAGGTGACAGGTCCTGCAGTGGTAGACTTAACAGAGAAGCAGGATGCAAGTCCTGAACAGCCAGTAGGATCACCTGATAAGGGCCACCTAACAAAGGAGATAGAGATGGCCGAAGCAGAGGGCCATGCTCTCGAATCAGGCCAACAGAGTCCACAAGATACATCAGCAGGACCTGCTATAGTAGAGGTCCAAGAAGCAAAGGCTGATGATGAGGAGAAAGAAGCGACACAAGATCCTGCTGATAAGGCGCAAGAGGTGGATGCTGTAGGTACAGAACAAGTAACAGCCGCAGAGCCATTACCATCACCTCAGGCAGATCCTACAATGTCAAAGGTGGTCGACATACCACCAGAAGTAGAAAAGCAAAAGGAGGATGATAAACCTCCACAGGGGGAAGAACTGGGGAAAGATGAAGAAAAGATGGAAAAGGATCATGATCATCATGATCTACCTACAGGTACACCGCAGGGTTCCCCACACAGAGAAGATGCTCCCCTGGAAAAAGAAGTTCCTCAACAGGAGGAGGTGCCTCAGGATCAACAGCAGCAAGGCGAGCATCAAGAGCCGGAAAAAGAAAAGTCACCATCTCCACAACGCTTGTTGATAGAAACAGGAGATAGAGGTGAACAGCATCATGATGCTGAGAAGCATGATCAGGTGCCTCCATGGTTAGAAAAGGAAGTGAATATTGAGGAGGAGCTGGAGATTCAGGAATTCGACGTCTCCACCCTGTTCGCCATAGATATAATGAAGCCCAGGAGAAAGCCCAGGATGACTTCGGCCATCAAAAGAGATCCAGAGACAGGGAGAAGGACCGCACAAATTGCTGTGCCTGCAGTAGAGAAAGAGAAAGGCAAAATCACTATGGATGAGTTCCAAATAAGCACAGTTGATCTGGGTTTTGCCAACGAAGAGCAGGAAGGTCAGGAGGGAAAAGAAATTATAGACTCTCTAATTCAGAAAGTGAAAAGAGAGAAGGAGAAGAATAGGCGACATAAAGAGCATATTGCTCAGTTGCATGCATATATTAAAGGACTAACCACTCCTGAAGATACCACAGGTGAAGCTGCAGTCCCATTGACTGCCATTTCTCAGGAGGAGGTAAGTAAGCTGGACCTCATGAAACATGAGGTGTCCGTCATCAGAAAATGGGTGTCATCCACATTGGATGATGCCATTGAAATAATGAAAGGTTCTTTGAAGAGATGGAGCATATTGAGTGACTCCAAAACCAAGGTGGACAGGTTGCAGATGCAGACCGGAAAAAGGTCTTATAAACTGGAGAAAGCCCTCAGCCTGCTGGACGAAATAAGGAAGATAAATCCACAACTGCTTATCAGTAAGCAGGTGTTAAATAATAATACTACATTATTAGTGGATAGCTTGTATAAGGATGTATAGTTCGAATGCGGAGTCCTCAAGAGATGCAATAATAAGCTGAGGGAGATCAGCATGAGGCTACGCGATTTAATGGGCATTGAAGCAGACATGCTCGAAACATTAGAGGGCAAGGTGGAAGGGAAGATAGAGAATCAAGATGAAGATTCCGCCCTCAAGGCTCTGCGTAATAACTTCTAAGTGGAAGATGATGGTCTACTAGTCCACTTGATAGGAGAAATAATAAATAAAATGATGAGGATCAAGGTCAAGATGGAGACCTATAATGAAACACTGCAGGACAGAAAGAATAAGCTGGATAACAGCAGGGATAGGTATGAAGCGCACAAGCACGCCATCATCAAGGCAAAGCCTCAAGATGGCGGAGGAATAGACCAAGTTGTGAAGTCATATGAACAAATCCAGAGCAGCATGCAGCCCCATATGCAACAGCGTCATCATCCGGATAGCGAAAGTTCAGAGAGCGATGCACATGATGATGACCCGCATGCATCAGATGAAGAGCTTGATGAAGATACATCATGAAGGGGAACATTTTGCATATGCAGTATAGATAGTTGCCAGCTGGCAACTTGTGCCTTTTGTAAAATTGACAAGTCATGAAGTGATGACCGTTGATTGGTATTGATAAATCAGATCCGTGGATCTTTTGTAACGGATTCCTCACCTTATTCTATAAAAGGTGGTGGAATGCCTTGTTATTTTCATTCGAAACTTAATTGAAATCTGATTGCTGAAATATTCAGGACTTATTTCAAAGCTGCTATATATGTACATGTCTTTTGCATACGTAATAAAAGAGAAGAGTATTTTGATTAAAAATCTTCATAAATCTTGAGTAATCTGTGTCTGAATTTTGGATATATGCTTTGATTTGCTGCGTCCCTTGGAGTGCTCATCATGTTGCATGTATTGTTTTCATTCATTATCCTCTGAAGTTTGCATCAACTGTATCTAGCTGTGGAATGTCCTGGTGAACATATGGTTTGATTTCTTCTCCTCATGATAGTATCAAGCATGTATGTGGATCAAAAGCTAAAGGTTCAACTTAATTAGAAGTATTTCCTTTAATTTCTTTCAATTTCAGAGCATCTCACTATCACAATTGCAAATAAACTGATAATCTTAAGCAAACAACCCAAAATATGCAGACATCTCGTAGATAATCGTAAATATTTAGCATATTTGAACACTAAGCATGCACAATTAAAAATATCATGCAAAGATTGAGGTATTTTACATCTTTTCATCAAATAGCTGCATAATTTGACTCCTCTGTAAGGAATTTCTGTAGGAACTTCATGATGACGGTGCATTTTCACGTAAGGCCCCAAAATGGAAACAGCAACTCACATTAACCACTGAGTAACGTCAGTCGATTAAGACCTAATCACCGGAGACTTGGGATCATGAATTCTTTGAATTCACTGTATCTTTCAAGATGAATAAAGGTTAATGTGTACTTTTATTCTATGTTTGTTTGTGACTAACATCATGACCAACATAAATTGGCGCTAGAAGGAGGGCAAAACTGGAAAAGATACCATTGCTTCAGTCATCATACATTTTATGCAGACCCCTCGCTCCTAATGCAACATAAATTGGCGCTAGAAGGAGGGCCAAGTCGCGCTCATCATCAGTATTTTCAGGTTTGATGACGTATAAGAGTAAGGTAACCTCAGATCACCCGTGAATTTCAGTAAATTACGTAAATATTTGCTGTGAGAAGTTTGTATATGCACATTCTATGTAAAGATTTCCAGATCTCACCTAAATATTGCAAGCTTTACAGTAGATCTCTCTAAATTCACTAATATCGGCTAGAGATGCGTAAATTTGTTCAAGCTTTGAGAATTTGAGCCTTAAACACTTGAGATCTTGTGCTACAGGTCAGGATATCCCAATATCCTGTCATATTTGCAGTATCTTCGCAAATATTGCATAAATATCCAGTCTAATTTGCCGTTTAACCGCAAATATCACCTCATCCGGTGGAATCCAGCCAATATTTGCAAAGTTCCCACCAATTTGCCTCCAAATCAAGAAATCCTGGCTCACAGGATAAATACCAGGTCTAGACCTAGTGAAGTTTTCGAAGAATTGCCCGTTAGAGGTTTCAGACCTAGGACTGTAGACATTCACCATACTCCAGGGTCTGGTACGTCTAGAGCTTCACCGGGACCTCCTCCTGTAACTCCTGTTGGTTTGCAAATACCTTCCGGTGTATCCGTGACACCTCCTGTTCAAACCCAGGGTATACCTTTAGTTCAACCTCAGCCAACTGCACCACCAGTTCAGCCCCCTCAGGTTGCAATGTCTTTCTTTGCAGCAGAGTCACCCTTGACCTTTAATGCATATCACGAGTTACCAAAGAATCCGGACAAACTTTGTCCAAAATATCATCCTTATCAAGATGCTGATGATCATATCAGAACATTTAAAGAAGCTTGCTGCAGAGCCAGAATAGAACATCAGGACGTGGTGTGCAGATTATTCCCTTTTTCCTTAGGGGAAGAGGCTTATAATTGGTTCATTAGTCTTGGTCAATCTTCTGTCGGTTCGTGGGCTGTCTTAGAGAAAGCCTTTCTTGACAGGTTCAAGGTCCCTATTGATCCATCCATGAATTACCACATGTTTGCCACAATCAAAAGATTTGAGAATGAGCCTATTGCCAATTTCAATGCTAGGTTCCAGAAAATGTTGTCCAAGCTAGTTGCCCCATATGTGGTGGCTGATGCTGCTGCTAGGAGTATCTATTATTCAGCCTTGGATCCATTAACTTCCATGTTCATCAGAAGAAACACATCCTGAGATCACTACATTGACAGGAGCTTTTCAAGAAGCTATCAAGGTAAATCAGCAGTTGATACCTGCTCCTACTCCAAATATAGCATTCCCTACTTTGCCTGGCGTGCAATCACAATATCCAGCACAATATCCTGCAGCTTATCCTTCACAATATCTTGCACAATATCCAAATGGATCATTGATACCCCTAGCAGTCATGCCTGCACCTTTGCAAGTACCTCCATTGAGTATTATGCCTCCTCCTAATGGAAATGGCCAATTGCCACAATATCCTGCACATGCTCAGACACCTCAGGGTACAGATCTATCCAACAATAACCATGGATCTTCCTTTTTCAAGCCTCAGACTGAAAATGTAGTGGCCAAAGCTCAAGAAGAGAAGGAGGAAATCAAAGAAATTTCTGCTCAGTTGAGAAAACTCACCATAGAAGTAACACATTTGAGAAATCAAGGGTTTTATTCGTAGTCAGGTCAGAATAGGAGTTATTCCAATGACAGACCAAACTACCCTGACAGAGGATATAACAACAATAACTTCAACAATAATGGTGGAAACAACAATAATCCTCCTAGACAGCCCAGAGTGTGGAACTCCAGGCCAAATAACGGTTCATTACCATCACCCCTAGACAATCAGCCTCCTGGTGAAGCCAAACAGACTACTAGAGTCAATCTTGCTGAAGCAGCCCTTACCAATTGGTGCAGGATTCACAATACCAATGCACATGCAGAATTAGATTGTCCACAATTTAGGATTGCTGCCAGCATCTTTCAGACTGAAGTGTCTAACACTTCTGGAAATCCACCTCAGGCAGAAGGAAATGAAATAGTTCCTTGTGGATACAACTCAGCTTTTGTGCTAGAAACGTACACAAATCAGCCTCATCAGGATTATAATCAGACCTGTGAGGAATCTGCCTTAACCTTTGAAACAAACTATGTCTTCCCCTTTGAGGATGAAAACGAACCTGCAAGAGAGCATGAGGAAGTACATGCATACCAGCAGCAATACCCTGGTAAGCACAATTATAACCTGAGGAGTAATGCCAACAAACCTGCTGGTCCATTGACATCATCTCTACCTCCAAACAACTTCAACACACCTCCTGATCCTAAGGCTAGCAATAACCCTGGGTTCCCTAAGGTGAATGCTCAATACTTGTCTCCTCAAAACACAGTAACAAAAGTCGTAAATGCACCTCATGAGTCTGACAAGTTAGTCAGTTATTTGGCTGATGAAATGAAGAAAATCAAGATCAGCCTGTCCTTATTGGAGTTATTGAAAACTCCTGCCATCAAAAGGGCATTCATGAAGTCACTAGATGATCCTGCTCCTAAAGAGGATAATCATCTTTCAAGTCAATCCAATGGCAAAGATCATGCTGCTAAAGATAATACTATCAAGTCTAAGGCGTCAGCTACAGTCCAAGCCGCTGAAACCTCCCACATGACCTTGTATAGAGATAAAACTGAATCACCTCCGTTTCTCCTCACCATAAGAATGTTCAGTAAGAACTTGCACAACTGTTTAGTTGATTCGGGAGCTTCAACGAATGTTATGCCTTTGTCAATATGCAACGCATTAGGACTGCATCCTGCTAAATCCTTAAAGAAGGTCACTCAACTGGACAAGACAGAAGTAAGTGTAGTGGGAGAACTCACTCACATTCATATGCAGCTAGCATCTGATCCTCGGATCCAGTATTATATTGACATTCAGGTAGTTGACATACCTGATACATATGGGATGTTGCTTAGCCGAGATTGGTCTAAAACGCTCAACGGATACATGTCCACAGACTTCAGTCACATGTGGCTACCATGGAAAGGTATACCTAATCAGATCAGGATTGATGCTAAGCCTAGGATGAAACATATGATCACGGAATATAACAAAACAAATGAGATCATGTATGTAAACGTAGAACCTGGAGTTTATCACATCAGGCCGCAAACTGTTAAAATAGAGGAGATCCTGATGCTTGATGTTCATCATCATCATGATGATGATTATCATGAGGACATGCTGAGTATGGAGTTTGGTAATGATCCAGATAATGAGAATGAAATAGATCGCTTCAGAGATTTTGAGATGCATCTATCTACTCAGGTAAAACGTTGCCAATTATTGAATATACCTGCTAATGATATTTTGATTGATGGATGGTGCAGATTACATGGTGAAGCACACTCAGAAAAGACTTGTGAACCATGCTTAGACATGATGATACTGGAGCAGACATATAGTGAAGCATCATCATCATATTCCGAGGTGAGTGCTACATCTAATGATGATGATGATACTAATTCTTATTTGTCTTCTACAGGAACAGAAGAGTCGACAGATCATGATGAAGATCATATCCTAAAAACAGAAGAGATCCTGGTGTCCGATCCGATAAATGATGCAGACAAAGAAAAGATCACTCCTGGTAGCGATTGCTTCATGGAACTGGATTATGAGTTGTCTGATGAGGACAAAGGCAGTGACCTGACAAAGTTCGAAGAATTTCTGGTAAAAGAAATAGAAAAGATGACACAACAGTGTAAATCTCCCCAGGAGGTTTTAATTAAAGGTTGGTGTAGGCTGCATGAGGCGCCGCACTCAGAAACAACTTGCTCACTGTGTTTACACATTTTGAAGAAGCATGCAGCTGTATGTGCTGAACATCATCCTCCTGCTGAGATGGAAGAGAAAACAGAAAAGCCATCAGGCTCACCAAATAAAAGAAAGAAGAAACTTGAAGATGACATCCCCAAGTTAAAGTGGATATCAGGCAGAGCAGCAGCCAGAGCTGCAAAGAAGAAAGAAAGTTCAAGTAAATGTCCTGCTGAAGATAAGCCTTGGATCCTGAGGTTTGATGGATCCAAATCTAAGCAAGGTGCTGGGTTAGGAATTGACCTTGTTGATCCATCAGGGAAGTCCTATTTAGCAGCTTACAGATTACAGTTCCCCTGCACCAATAATGTCGCAGAGTATGAAGCTCTGATTCATGGAATGTTGTTTGCTCATAAGAAGAAAGTGAAGATCCTGCATGTCTTTGGAGATTCAGAATTAGTTGTGAGACAAGTAAGAGGAATTTACTCTTGTAATTACAGAAAGTTATCAAATTACAGACATCGAGTGTGGGACCTGATTGAAGACTTTGATGCCTTTAATATCGTTCACGTACCAAGAGAACAGAACCAGAGGGCAGATGCACTTGCCCAGGCCGCCAGTACATTGGAACCGCTGTCTATATCTGGTCTAAAGAGATTTTCAGTAGAATTGGTGTCAGTTCCTTCAGTACCTGACAATGTGACTAATCTCCAGGTGTTTGATGATGATCAGCACATCCTGGACTTCATATCAAACAGAGACATATTTGAAGCTCAGATTATAGATGAGAATGGTATGGAAGATCATGTCTGGGAAGAAGATGAGATATTGGAGTTGCCTAGCAACACAATTCCCAAAGGTATGATTGAATTAGAAAGAGCCTTTGATCTAGATAATATGCTTAAACATAAAGATCTGCCTAAGGCAGATGGAGGTCAATATTCATAGGTGAATATTGGACAAGCTGATGACAAGAGAAACGTCTTATTGGGTAAGGTTTGTACACCTGAAGAGTTAGAAGGAATAACTCAGGCCCTTAAGGATTACATACATGTAATTGCATGGACTTATGATGAGCTAAAGACATATGACACTTCTGTCATAACTCATACTATACCTCTCAAGCCAGATGCAAAACCTTTCAGACAGAAGCAGAGGCCAGTTAATGCTCTGCTTGAACCAATCATCCTTGAAGAAGTCAAGAAATTGTTAAATGCCCGGATAATATTTCCTGTAAGGCACTCCACTTGGGTGGCGAATCTTGTGCCAGTCAGAAAGAAGAATGGAGACATCAGATTATGTGTAGATTTCAGGAACTTGAACAGAGCATCAGAAAAGGATAATTATCCTTTGCCCTCTTTGGATGAAGTTCTACAGATTGTAAATGGAGCCAAAATGATGTCCTTCTTGGATGGTTTTTTAGGATACAACCAAGTAATGGTAGATAAAATTGACAGATTAAAAACTGCCTTCACCACAAAGTGGGGGATATTTGCATATAGACGTATGCCATTTGGACTTATAAATGCTGGAGCTACATTCCAGCGAGCAATGGACATAGCCTTCAGAGGCTTAGTAGGAAAATGTATAGTCATCTACATGGATGACCTGATAGTATTCTCCAAAGAAAGGGGAAATCATGTTGCTGATCTTAGAAGTGTACTGAAGAAATGTGAAGAATATGGAATATCTTTGAATCCTAAGAAGTGCATATTCGGGGTCACAACAGGGAAGTTACTAGGCCACCTGATCACAGAAGATGGAATTATCATTGATCCTGACAGGGTAGAATCCATTATGAAGTTACAACTTCCAGGAAGCAAAAAGGAACTTAAATCTTATTTTGGTAAGATAAATTTTGTGAGGAAGTTCATCACCGGCTTTGCTGAGATTGTCAGACCACTGAATGCCATGTTGAAAAAGGATGCACAAATTGAGTGGACACCAGAAGCCAAGGCTGCCTTTGAAGATATAAAGAAGGCCATTTCAGATGCTCCTGTCCTCATTAGTCCAGATTATACAAGAGATTTCTACATCTACTCGTTTGCCTCAGAACATACCTCTGCAGCAGTGTTAACTCAAAGAAATGAAGATAAAGAAGTGAAACCAATTGCCTTCATGAGCTGTCCTTTCAGGGATGCTGAGTTGAGATATGTAGATGTTGAAAGACAGGCACTTGCATTAGTCAGAGTAGTAAAGAAGTTTAGACATTACATACTAAGAAGTAAAGTGATTGCTGTGGTACCAGATGCAGCAGTAAAGATGCTGCTGATGCAGAGTGAACCTGGTGAAAAAAGAGCCAAATGGATTACTGTATTACAAGAATATGATATGGAGATCACACCAATGAAGCTAGTAAGAGGACAAGCTCTGAGCCAGATGATATCTGAAACTGATCCAAACATCATCAGTCAGCAGTATGTGATCAATGAGAAAGACAATAGGGAATGGTATTCAGACATCAGGCACATCCTGATCACTGGAAGATGTCCTTCAAGAATGCAAGCCTCACAGAGAAGAGCCTTAAAGATAAGATCCCAGAAGTATATGATGAAGGGAGGAACCCTGTTTAAAAAGAATTATGAAGGGATATACTTGAGATGCTTAGAGAAACCAGAAGCAAATAAAGTTTTGACAGAGTTACATGACAAGTTTGGAACGACACATGGACCAGCGTTGGCCACAACACATGCAATCCTCAGAGCAGGATATTACTGGCCTACAATTTTTAAAGACACGGCTGATCATGTTAAATGTTGTCATGTTTGCCAGGTTGCTGCCAACAGAGAGAAATATGCTGCACAACCGTTGCAGCCAGTGATGGAAGAGCGCCCATTTGCACAGTGGGGCATGGATTTCATAGGACCGATCAATCCTCCGTCTTCCTCAGGCCATAGGTATGTCCTAACAATTACTGATTATTGTACCAGATGGACTGAGGCTACCAGCAGCAAAACCTGCACTGCAGATGATGTTATCAAATTTCTGGAAAGCAACATTATCACCAGGTATGGAACTCCCTATGCATTGGTAAGTGATAATGGTTCTGCTTTCATTTCCACCAAATTGTCAAGTTGGGCTTTTGATCATGGGATCATACTTAAGTTTTCATCCAACTATTATCCCCAGGGAAATGGATTAGTAGAATCCACCAACAAGAATTTACTGAGTATAATAAGAAAACTGATAGAGAAAAATCCCAGGGAATGGAACTCATTTCTGAAATATGCCTTATGGGTAGACAGAACTAGAATGAAAATTGCATTAGGAAACTCACCCTTCCAACTAGTATATGGGGTAGATCCTATCCTCCCTGTAAACTTGAAAATTCCTACTCTGCAGTTTGCCCAAGAGTATCTAGGCATAGATAATAAACAGGAAGTCAGGTTGCTTCAGTTGATGCACCTGGAAGAAAAACGAAGTCAAGCGATTGACCAATTTGCAAAACATCAGGCTGTTGTCAAACGCTGGTTTGACAAGAGAGCCAGAATTAAAGCTTTCAGGATATCCGATTTAGTCCTGATGTGGGATAAAGCCCATGAAAAGAAAGGTGACCATGGTAAGTTTGATAGATTATGGATAGGTCCCTTTCAGATTTCTGAAATTTTAGGAGACAGTACTTATAGGCTCAAGAACCTGACAGGTGAGGATGTCCCGTTGCCAGTCAATGGACAATTTCTCAAACATTATTTCCAGGCCTGAATGACATCATGACAGTCATATGTATCATATTGTATATTTGTATAGTTGTTTGTACAGTTCGTTTGTTGTGTGTTGTTGTTTTGTTGGTTGGGACCTTGTTCTGGTAAGTCAGGATGATGCACTTCATCACCCTAGAAAATAATTAAATTGTTGAGATTCAAATGATGAGATCACATTTAAACATAGGTTATGATTCATTCTAGGAAGTATTCATGATTAGGTTTGTGATATCTTTTCATCAGGGTGCTTTTTCTTGGTCAAAGTGAATCCATCACAATGAAACACCTAACAGCCTTGGGTTTGTTGAACACACTAGTATAGGTGTTAAGTGAAAAATCTAAAGGGACTCCCTTGCTACCAGTACAATCTCCAACCTAAAGCTGCAAGTGACTATACCTTGTGCAAATGAGCTGACATGATGATATCAGATATAAATTTTTTGAGAAAAGAATCAGAAAAGAAATAAAATTAGGCCATCTAAGTAACTCTACCGGGGCTATGGACGCCTGTTGGCAGTGGGGCTCTACTTAGGGAGATTGTATAGATAACCTTGCCGGGGCTATAGACGCCTGCTGGCAGCAAGGCTCTATCCAGGTTGGCTATGAGGGATGATCTCCAACTATGTAGTTTAACGCCAGTTACTTATGTTTTCAACTTACTTTCAAGATGAGGATAATTAATCATATGCACACACCTGATCCTTTGTTAGCTTTATCACCATAATGAAATTTTATCATTCAGAGGATTATGATGCTTACACTTAGGCAGAATTAGAACATTATAGATGAATGTGATCACATCACTTGAATCATTGGAATTTGTCTATTTTCTTTGGTGGCAAGTTGTTGTGTGGTTACACAACACGCCCCATTTTGACTTGGCAAAACAGGGACCCAACTTTTCTTTTGGCTTGTGTTGTTTGCTTTCTGGCGGTTTGGTAAAATCAGTCATGTTCATCATCATGTGGAGTCAAGATCAGGTAAGCCCCAATATGAGGTTAGTTTGTCAAAATTCATATTTCATATATATGACCACATATTCTAAAAGAGCATTAAAATTCATGCAGGTTTGCCTTTTACATCACCCTGATATTCATCAGGATGTGAGAGTTATGAACAGTCAAAGTCTTGGTCAAACCTGATATTCGCAAGAAGAGGGTCATATTTTATAAACTCAGTTATGCTGTTTGAAGAACATCATCATCATATTTGAAACGCCCCCCCGATAATATCCTGCGGCTCAAATATCCGGACGTCAAATTTAAGTAATAGTAGGTCTTCCCCGTCGAACGGTCTTTTGTATCGCGAGCATCATATTTTGAAAGTAACCTGATATTTGTTAATATCATCCTGATGCAAAATATCACCCTTAACAAATATCCTAATGACGTCATCCGAAGACGATAAACGAAGAAAGAAACATCCTGATGACATCATCATCATATTTGCATTTCAATAGGATATTTTGTAAACATGATCATGTTCACCCAATATGACGATGACGTCATAAGACATTTCCAATACAAAGAACAAATATCATGATGACGTCATCCTGATATTCCGAAAGGAGAATGAGTAAGTATGAAGGTCATCATCATATTTTGAAATATCACCCGATGAACTGAAATATCCTCCTGATGTGCTAAAATGAAAACAAAGGTGCGTTGTCATCCGAATTTTGTCACGATAACAATTTCAAGACTAGGGAGGATGA
Organism: Cunninghamia lanceolata; assembly: GCA_027924645.1. NCBI lineage: Eukaryota > Viridiplantae > Streptophyta > Pinopsida > Cupressales > Cupressaceae > Cunninghamia > Cunninghamia lanceolata. Next base: position 16,669,825 of record BSBN01000237.1, on the reverse strand, counting down.
TATTGAAACTCAACCTGATATTTGTGAAATATCATCCTGCCCTCATGATATCTTGTCGTATGGATATCCCCCCGCTCCCTTTGCCGCCATTGCCATTAAATGCACGCAGATTTGGTAGGTGATTCCCGCCGACCCCGGAACCCAATGAAACGTCTGGCGAGATCCTGAGTTTTCGCACGAATGATCAAAGATTGCGATCTAACTTGTCAGAGTTACCCTAAGTTTGCCCTAACTGCGAGGTTAAAAGGTAATTCGACCGCCATTGTTACATTCACCTGCGTTAAAATTGTTTTACAGAGCACTAGCCTCCATATCTGCATAACAGCTACCGTTGCGCGACTGGAGCTCATAAACTGAGGAAGGAAGGTGATCAGCAGCCGAAGTAAGAGCATCTCAACGATATACTGGTATAGAAAGAAATCTGCATAACCAGGTAAGTGAAATGAAACCCTCATCATGTTGTTTCTAAATAATGTTGTAAGTTCTGGTTATATATCCATGTGAGCAGGTAATGTGAAATTGATGCAGTAGGCATGAAATTGGCAATATGTATACATGCATATCCTATTGTGAGAAGAAATGATTGCTAATTGCAGGTACCCATGGCTGAAAAGCGCTTAGTCAAGAATCAAGAGGAATTCAGTAGGTCTATGTTCTCTTCACAGAGAGGGGTCCTGTTCAAATTTGGGGCAATTACAGATACCCATCAGGGAAGTACCAACCTGGAAGCTTGGTCAGCCAAGCTGAATGATGGACAAGATAAGAGTCCAGTATTGGACGCCGTGTTTGTATCCGGCATGTGGAACAATGCTAGCTTCCCCTACTCCATGGAGTCTCCGGAGCTGGTTATTGAGTGCGCCCGGAATTACAACCCTCAGAGGAGGCAGGTGACGAAGCACGGGAGAGTGTATGCAGACCTATCCATCAAAGGTCTATCCCGAACGTTTGGACTGCCAATGGGCAGTAAGGTAAAGAGTGTAGACTTGAAGAAGTCTGAAAGAGAGTATGAGGCCAACAAGAAGATGGCCAGAAAGAACATGTATGCTTGGCGGGCCGAGAACAGCACATATAATGCAGCGGCCAAGCTCCCTGTGCACATGTTCAAGTTTGATTTTAATGAAGAATATTAGTATGTGATTGCCCTACTGAACAGGGTGACTGGCCAGCCTGATACTGGAGAATTCAGAGACTGGATGTACAGCATAATAATGATGTGCCTATATGCAGACATCAAGCCACTATGGGGCCAAATCATAAGTGATGCTCTGCATGAGCAGCTGCTGAACCTGGGAGGTTCAGATTGTGCCTTCTATATGACGTCTTACATTGTTTATTCCTGTGCATATAGAGGTACGTTTGATGCCTTAACCACAGATGGGAAGCTAACAGGCACAAATGCAGCTTATATCTGGGATCATCATCCCCAGCTGCAAAGAACCAAGTATATCAAGGACTATAAGCTGGTCAACGATGCATTCTCTATGCATCTGGTAAGGACCATGGAAGATGACAGGACAAAAAGACTGAGCATGGAAGCTCAGGAGGCAGTATACAGGCATGGGGCATGCTACATCCAATTGGCCACCTTTTCCTACATCAGGATAGAAGGTTTTGAAGGGCATCCCCTGATGCTGCCAAGATATCCTACTGATGCAGTAGTTCTAATGGAATTTATCAGGCAGGGCTCCACCATCATACAGACCTATAAGGATGCCAAGAAGCTGCCACCAATTTTGTTCCCAGTCAGCATCGGCAACTATATGTGCCCTGACTCGGATAATATTAAGAAGGTGATGGTCACTCTGAACAAAATAAATCTGCTACCCTTCCCAGTAACGAGACCATATGATCCTTACGGCCGAATGCAGAAGATTCTAGGGAAGCCTATTCACCAGAGGCACCTAGAAGATTTTTGGGCTGACTGCGAAGATGAGGCAAAGGCTAGGAGGAGGAGATATCAGAGGTTGACTCTGAACCAGATCAGGACATTTGACTGCATACCCCTCCCTCAGCAGCTGAAGAGTGATGATAGCAGGATCATGGCAGATGAATATGAGCAGAAGAAGATATACAATGATACCATTTCTGCACCTGACCTCACCATGCAGGAGGATATGTCCTTGGACCCATTCTTTGCCAGAACCATACACTTGACCCAAGCTTGGGTAGATGCACAGGTAGAGGCATTGAAGAAAAAGGGTGTTGCCATCACGGTGGACAACAAGAAGAAGGGGCAGGACATCCCCACAGACGAATATGATGACTTCCTGTTGGAGAAACGGAAGACCAAGGGAGAGAGGATTCCTCCACCACAGCAGCCAAGCAAGAGAGCCACAAGGGTCAAGAAGGTGGAAAAGGGACCCAAAGGGGTCATAATTGAAAGGGCAGTATTCATGGCTGAGGAAGCAGCAGGAGCAGGATCAGAATCAGATTCTCCTCCCAAGCCCAAGAAAGCCAAGACAGCAGAGGCTGGAACCACAGAGACCCAAGAAGTGGGTCAATCATCCAGACAACTAGGTAAGGATATCCTCATGGAGGAAGAGTTTGAAGAAGAGGAGGAAGCTCCACTAGTAATTAGAAGAAAGAGGAGAGCTCGCCAGGTGTTGGTTCCTACCACGCCTAAGAAAACAAGAACCTCCATGAGAGGTGAGATGAGTCATCCCCCAGTGCAAGTACAAGGGGTAGGTAGTGAAGTGCAGAAGGAACTTCAGCACAATGTTCCACTTCCTACCATTGTCAAGTTCAAAATAGAAATTACAGAAGAGCAACAAAAGGAAACATCTCAGGCACAAGCAGAAAAGCCTGTCTCGCTAGACGAGACAATAAACTTGTCTGACGATGAGGTGGTGCAGGATGTAGCCGCACAAGAAATGGAAACACTTGCAGCTGCTGGCATCAGTGTGGCTCCTCACAAGCCTCCATCTGTCCAATCAACGCTTGAAGAGATGAAACAAGCAGAGGCGGAGCAAGAAAAGAGCCCAGAACCAGAGAAGAGCCTGGAGCAGGTAGCTCAGGACATAGGGCTGGACACACTGATTGCCGAGGTGACAGGTCCTGCAGTGGTAGACTTAACAGAGAAGCAGGATACAAGTCCTGAACAGCCAGTAGGATCACCTGATAAGGGCCACCTAACAAAGGAGATAGAGATGGCCGAAGCAGAGGGCCATGCTCTCGAATCAGGCCAACAGAGCCCACAAGATACATCAGCAGGACCTGCTATAGTAGAGGTCCAAGAAGCAAAGGCTGATGATGAGGAGAAAGAAGCGACACAGGATCCTGCTGATAAGGCGCAAGAGGTGGATGCTGCAGGTACAGAACAAGTAACAGCCGTAGAGCCATTACCATCACCTCAGGCAGATCCTATAATGTCAAAGGTGGTCGACATACCACCAGAAGTAGAAAAGCAAAAGGAGGATGATAAACCTCCACAGGGGGAAGAACTGGGGAAAGATGAAGAAAAGATGGAAAAGGATCATGATCATCATGATCTACCTACAGGTACACCGCAGGGTTCCCTACACAGAGAAGATGCTCCCCCGGAAAAAGAAGTTCCTCAACAGGAGGAGGCGCCTTAGGATCAACAGCAGCAAGGCAAGCATCAAGAGCTGGAAAAAGAAAAGTCACCATCTCCACAACGCTTGTTGATAGAAACAGGAGATAGAGGTGAACAGCATCATGATGCTGAGAAGCATGATCAGGTGCCTCCATGGTTAGAAAAGGAAGTGAATATTGAGGAGGAGCTGGAGATTCAGGAATTCGACGTCTCCACCCTGTTCGCCGCGGATATAATGAAGCCCAGGAGAAAGCCCAGGATGACTTCGGCCATCAAAAGAGATCCGGAGATAGGGAGAAGGACCGCACAAATTGCTGTGCCTGCAGTAGAGAAAGAGAAAGGCAAAATCACTGTGGATGAGTTCCAGATAAGCACAGTTGATCTGGGTTTTGCCAACGAAGAGCAGGAAGGTCAGGAGGGAAAAGACATTATAGACTCTCTAATTCAGAAAGTGAAAAGAGAGAAGGAGAAGAATAGGCGACATAAAGAGCATATTGCTCAGTTGCATGCATATATTAAAGGACTAACCACTCCTGAAGATACCACAGGTGAAGCTGCAGTCCCATTGACTGCCATTTCTCAGGAGGAGGTAAGTAAGCTGGACCTCATGAAACATGAGGTGTCCGTAATCAGAAAATGGGTGTCATCCACATTGGATGATGCCATTGAAATAATGAAAGGTTCTTTGAAGAGATGGAGCATATTGAGTGACTCCAAAACCAAGGTGGACAGGTTGCAGATGCAGACCGGAAAAAGGTCTTATAAATTGGAGAAAGCCCTCAGCCTGCTGGACTAAATAAGGAAGATAAATCCACAACTGCTTATCAGTAAGCAGGTGTTAAATAATAATACTACATTATTAGTGGATATCTGGTATAAGGATGTACAGTTCGAATGCGGAGTCCTCAAGAGATGCAATAATAAGCTGAGGGAGATCAGCATGAGGCTACGCGATTTAATGGGCATTGAAGTAGACATGCTCGAAACATTAGAGGGCAAGGTGGAAGGGAAGATAGAGAATCAAGAGGAAGATTCTGCCCTCAAGGCTCTGCGTAATAACTTCCAAGTGGAAGATGATGGTCCGCTAGTCCACTTGACAGAAGAAATAATAAATAAAATGATGAGGATCAAGGTCAAGATGGAGACCTATAATGAAACACTGCAGGACAGAAAGAATAAGCTGGATAACAGTAGGGATAGGTATGAAGCGCACAAGCACGCCATCATCAAGGCAAAGCCTCAAGATGGTGGAGGAATAGACCAAGTTGTGAAGTCATATGAACAAATCCAGAGCAGCATGCAGCCCCATATGTAGCAGCGTCATCATCTGGATAGCAAAAGTTTAGAGAGCGATGCACATGATGATGACCCGCATGCATCAGATGAAGAGCTTGATGAAGATACATCATGAAGGGGAACATTTTGCATATGCAGTATAGATAGTTGCCAGCTGGCAACTTGTGCCTTTTGTAAAATTGACAAGTCATGAAGTGATGACCGTTGATTGGTATTGATAAATCAGATCCGTGGATCTTTTGTAACGGATTCCTCACCTTATTCTATAAAAGGTGGTGGAATGCCTTGTTATTTTCATTCGAAACTTAATTGAAATCTGATTGCTGAAATATTCAGGACTTATTTCAAAGCTGCTGTATATGTACATGTCTTTTGCATACTTAATAAAAGAGAAGAGTATTTTGATTACAAATCTTCGTAAATCTTGAGTAATCTATGTCTGAATTCTGGATATATGCTTTGATTTGCTGCGTCCCTTGGAGTGCTCATCATGTTGCATGTATTGTTTTCATTCATTATCCTCTGAAGTTTGCATCAACTGTATCTAGCTGTGGAATGTCCTGGTGAACATATGGTTTGATTTCTTCTCCTCATGACAGTATCAAGCATGTATGTGGATCAAAAGCTAAAGGTTCAACTTAATTAGAAGTATTTCCTTTAATTTCTTTCAATTTCAGAGCATCTCACTATCACAATTGCAAATAAACTGATAATCTTAAGCAAACAACCCAAAATATGCAGACATCTCGTAGATAATCGTAAATATTTAGCATATTTGAACACTAAGCATGCACAATTGAAAATATCATGCAAAGATTGAGGTATTTTACATCTTTTCATCAAATAGCTGCATAATTTGACTCCTCTGTAAGGAATTTCTGCAGGAACTTCATGATGACGGTGTATTTTCACGTAAGGCCCCAAAATGGAAACAGCAACTCACATTAACCACTGAGTAACGTCAGTCGATTAAGACCTAATCACCGGAGACTTGGGATCATGAATTATTTGAATTCACTGTATCTTTCAAGATGAATAAAGGTTAATGTGTACTTTTATTCTATGTTTGTTTGTGACTAACATCATGACCAACAAGACTCTTCCATGACCAACAATCTTCAGATGAGAGTCATCACCCAAGTACACCTTTCCACCATTGAACTCTTCATACTTAGTGAACTAATCTCAATGTGAGGTCATGTGGGATGATGCACCAGAGTCAATCAACCACACATCATTAGATGCATGGGTTGCTAGGGCTGTGATGAAAGCATCACCATCATCTTATGATTTGTCAGAATCTAAATCTGGGGTCTTCTGTTGGGAATTAAGGTGTCTTAACCTTGGTAATTCTCTACATTTGTAATGTTTGTATTTATTATTCATTGCCTATGTTGCAAATAATTAGAAATTCCACTTTGTCATATTGTGGGATGTGGCACGGTGATGTGTCAATCCTACATGGATTATGACAACTTAGTATTTTGTCCTCACATGAGGAGATAGGCATGCCACTTAGTGGTAGGAATATTCTGCCATGTGTCGGCATCTTCTATGTTGTGTAAGGAATGTTTGACTAAAATGGTTATGACGGATTCCTATGATGGATCTATGACATGTAAGAGTCGAGAATAGAAGTTTGTAAGATAGGTAATGACATGTCTCATGAAGCATCTTTGAATGAGGCATATTTGGGTGCCCCAAGGTGGAATATAATTTGTTGTAAGAGAATATGCTATTTATAGCATGTGTATGATAGATTCTCTTATAGCTGTAAGTTGTAACCGCTATGACAGATTCTATGACGGTCGTAAGTGTCGTAAGAGCATCTGTCATAGCCCATTTTGGAAAGTGGCAACCTCTTTGGGATGGGAGCTATGGAAAAGTGTCAGACACATTCTACAATGTTGACCAAGTATCCCTAGGCATGGCTTTTGGTCCAAGATTCCATATTGGACACCCATTCCAAGAAAGGTCCAAAATTGCCTTGTATGTTCTATTTAAACAGGTGCTTGGAGATGGAGTTTGTATCACAGGTTTACAGATACTATCATACTTCTGGATTGACTCTAGACATGAGTGTCGAAGACCATTGAAGCTTGCATTGCAAGTGTATTGTAAACATTCTTTTATATTCGTTAATACATTGTGCAGGTTTCTGAGTGTGGGGTTTTTCACCCGATAAGGGTTTTCCCCACTGTAAATCTCTGTCTCTCTTCTTCTGTCTTCTTTCTAGCTCTTGTGTTTTGCTGCAATATCTCATGTTAATGGTTTAACATTGTTGTAATAGTTAGGATAAATTTGAATTTGCATAGCTCTCTCCTCAATAGATTAGTGTAGGAAGCGTTTCCGCACACCTAGCTTCCTTTCAGTTGGTATCAGAGCTTGATCACCTTTGGTCCTAGTTGTTGGGTAGGGGTTTTTTGAGCTAATCTTAGGTTGAGTGGGAGTCTGTATAGAGCATTATGTATGTTATTGCAGCAAGGAGATGGCAAGCACATCAAGAAGGTTTGAAGTAGAGAAGTTCAACGGCAGTAATTTCGAGCTATGGAAGCTCAAGATGGAAGACATGTTAGTTGACCGAGACCTTTGGGAAAGTGTGAACGGAACTAAACCAGTTGCAATGTCACAAGCTAACTAGGATCTCAAGGATCGGAAGACTAAGGGTCTCATAAGACTTAGTCTTGCTGATTCTGTGTTGTTAAATGTCCATGAGGAGGCTACTGCAACACTCCTTTGGAAGAAGTTGGGGGATGTGTATCAAGCCAAATCCCTTGTCAATAAACTTTTCCTGAGAAAGAAGTTGTATTCTCTTCGAATGGAGGACGGAGGATCTGTGGATGAGCGTATGAATGCCTTTAACATGCTGGTTGCACAATTGACATCTATCGGTGTAAAGATGGAGGAGGAGGATCAGTGTATGACCCTGCTTTGTTCTCTGCCAGACTCATGGGATCATCTTGTCATGGCAATCGGAGACACCACATCCACATTCAAAATGGAAGAGGTGGTTTCTTTGCTGTTGTTTGAAGAGATGCAGAGAAAGTCTTTTGAGGTAGCCAAAGAAGCCCTTGCAGTTCATGGAAGACCCAAGGAGAAAGGGAAGAAGAAGGACAAGAAAGCTGAGAAGGGTAGATCCAAATCCCGTGGGAGATCCAAATCTCCTGGAAAGTCCAAGGCTCTTTGTTGGAACTGTGGCAAGAACTGGCATTTCTGAAAGGAATGCAAAGAGGAGAAGAAGAAAAAGAAGAAAGCTCCTGATTTAGATTCTAATAAATCACAAGATGACGGTGATGCCTTCATCCCAACATTGTCAACCCATGCATCTGATGATGTGTGGCTAATTGACTCTAGTACATCATTCCACATGACCTCGCATCGAGACTGGTTCACTAAGTATGAGGAGTTCGATGGTGGAAAGGTGTATCTGGGTGACGACTCTCATCTGAAGATCATTGGTCATGGAAGAGTCTCTATCCGATTCCCTGATGGTCGAGTGAAGGGGATCTCTGGGGTTATGCACATCCCAGGCTTAGCATGGAACCTACTTTCTGTAAGTAGTTTGAATGATGCAGGTGTGCAGGTTGTCTTTTGGAAAGAAGGATGCAAGATGACTAGAGGATCTATGGTGCTTGCTAAGGGTACTTAGAGAGGTACTCTTTTTCAGCTGGAATCATGCATTGCACAATGCAATAGTTCTTCTGACTCAAGGAAGAGGGCAGCAATCACTTCATCCCCACCATCTGAACGAGTAGTGAAGAAATCTGTTGTTTCCAATCTTGATGGTTGTAATCATACATTGGAAGTTAAACTTCCTGCAGAAAAGACAATGTTATGGCATAAGAGATTTGGCTACATTGGTGAGAAGGGTCTGCGTACCCTAAAAAATAAGAACCTCATTGAGGGGTTAGATGATTGTAATCTTGAGTTTGACTTTTGTGAACATTACATTTATGGAAAACAAAACCGTGTTCAGTTTTACTCGAGTTCTCATAAGTCTTCTGGTGTGTTGGACCTCATTCATTCTAATGTGTTTGGTCCTATTAATGTTCCTTCATTATCAAAATCTGTATACTTTGTATCTTTTATAGATGATTACAGTAGAAGGACATGGATTTATTTTCTCAGAAGCAAATATGAAGTCTATAGCAAGTTTAAGGAGTTTAAAGCCTTTGCTGAAAATTAGACTAGTAAAAAGATTAAATGTTTGAGAACTGACAATGGTGGTGAGTTCTGTTCTACATAATTCGATAAGTATTGCAAGGAACTTGGGATTGAAATACATAAGACAACTCCATACACACCACATCAAAATGGAGTTGCAGAGAGGATGAACAGGACACTAATGGAGAAGGCTAGGAGTATGCTTAGTGGAGTTGGTCTAGAACAAAAGTTTTGGGCTGAAGCTATTGCCACTGCTTGCTATCTAGTAAACAGATCTCCTACATCAGCTCTTGTTGGAAAGACACGCATGGAGGTGTGGTATGGTAGAAATCCTTCAGTAAGGCATCTTCATGTTTTTGGTTGTGAGGCATATGCACATGTGCCTAAGGAGAAGCAATCAAAGTTGGAGAACAAAGCTGTTAAGTGTATCTTCATCGGCTATTCTATTGGTGTGAAAGGATACAAGCTTTGGGACCCTGTGGCTGAAAAAGTGTTGTATAGAAGAAGTGTCATCTTCAGAGAGCTTACACCTTCTTCCACTGTTTTGTAGCCAGAAGAAAAAGAAAAGAAAGAGGATTTTGTTCAGTTTCCCCTCACCCCTGAGAAGACTGAACAGAAAGATAATGTTGGACCTGATGATGAGGAGAGCTCTAGCAGCTCTGAAAGATCAGAAGAAGAAGTTGAATCTCAACCTCAGCTCTTGAGGAGGTCTACACGGATAAGGAAGCAACCTGAAAGGTTTGGTTTTACATTGCTTGATTCTAGTTGTGCTTATGCTTTGCTCACTAACAATGATGAACCTAGAACTGTATCAAAGGCCTTGGATATGAAGGATGCAGGTTCCTAGAAGGAGGCCATGGAGGAAGAAATGGCTTCTTTGGAAAAGAATCAAACTTGGGACTTGGTGCCTTTGCCTCCTAGACAGAAACCCATTGGATGCAAACGGGTGTTCAAGAAAAAGATTGGTGCACATGGAAGTATTGAAAAGTATAAGGCTAGATTGGTTGCGAAGCGGTATTCACAAGTGGAGGGCATAGATTATGGTGAGATCTTCTCTCCCATTGCAAAGCTAACATCCATTTGATTCATATTGTCTCTCGTAGCAACTTATGACTTAGAGGTGGAACATATGGATGTGAAGACAACTTTCCTTCATGGTGATTTGGAGAAAGAAATCTACATGTCACAGCCAGAGCATTACATGGTGAAAGGTAAAGAAAATTCAGTTTGCAAACTTAAGAAGTCTTTGTATGGTTTGAAGCAATCCCCTAGGAGATGGTACTTGAAGTTTGATGCCTTTGTGTTGTCAATTGGATTTGTGAGATCAAAATTGGATCACTGTGTTTATTATAAGTTTGATGGTGATCATATTCTCATTGTTGCACTGTATGTTGATGATATGTTGCTCATTGGGAAGGGTAAGAATATGATTTCTAATTTTAAATCTCAGTTGTCAGCTTAGTTTGAAATGAAAGATTTAGGGGCAGCCAGGTACATTCTAGGAATGGAAATCAGAAGAGACAGAACCAATAGAAAACTTTGGTTAAGTCAGAGTAAGTATGTTAAGACCGTGTTAGACAGATTCAGCATAGGAGATTGTAGACCATTGTGTGTTCCCGTTTCCTTGGGGACAAAGTTGTCTGTTGAGGATTGTCCAAAATCTCCTAGTGAGGTGGAGGACATGGGCAGAGTACCTTATGCTAGTGCTGTTGGTAGTTTGATGTATGCTATGGTTTGCACAAGACCAGGCATTGCCCAAGCAGTGGGAGTCCTTTGTCAATTTATGGCTAATCCTGGATAGGTTCATTGGCATGTAGTTAAGCGAGTGTTTAAATATTTGAGGGGTACTTCTGAGTATTCCATTTTTGTTATCATGGTAATGTTTCAGGACCTTCACATTCTGTTGATATTCATGGATTTGTGGATTCAGATTGGGCAAGTGACATTGACAGCAGGAGATCCACCAGTGCTTATGTTTTTACACTATTTGGTAGTGCTATTAGTTAGATGAGTAAGCGACAACCTATTGTTGCTTTGTCCACGATAGAATCTAAGTATATGGTAGCAACTCATGCTTGTAAGGAAGCCATTTGGCTTAAGATATTGTGTTCTGATATTGGTGTTGATGCAGGTTAGATCATGATCAATTGTGACAGTCAGAGTGCAATTTGCCTTGCAAAGAATCTAACTTTCCATGCTAGAACCAAGCACATTGATGTTCAGTTTCACTTCGTGAGGGACATGGTTGAGGATGGAAAGGTAAATTTGGAGAAGGTAGATACTTTGAAGAATGTTATAGATGCATTGACAAAACCAGTGGGCACAGAGAAGTTTAGATGGTGTTCGGAGTCTATGGGCCTCTCAGCCTATAGTGGTTAAATCCTATTTTTCTATTAGCTCTTACAAGGTGTTCGACAAGTGGGAGAATGTTGGGAATTAAGGTGTCTCAACCTTCATAATTCTCTACATTTGTAATGTTTGTATTTATTATTCATTGCCTATGTTGCAAATAACTGGAAATTCCACTTTGTCATATTGTGGGATGTGGCATGGTGATGTGTCAATCCTACATGGATTATGACAACTTGGTATTTTGTCCTCACATGAGGAGATAGGCATCCCACTTAGTGGTAGTAATATTCTACCATGTGTTGGCATCTTCTATGTTGTGTAAGGAATATTTGACCGAAATGGTTATGAGGGATTCCTATGACGGATCTATGACATGTAAGAGTCGAGAATAGAAGTTTGTAAGATAGGTAATGACATGTGTCATGAAGCATCTTTGAATGAGGCATATTTGGGTGCCCCAAGGTGGAATATGATGTCTTATAAGAGAATATTCTATTTATAGCATGTGTATGACAGATTCTCTTACAGCTGTAAGTTGTAACCTCTATGACAGATTCTATGACGGTTGTAAGTGTCGTAAGAGAATCTGTCATAGCCCATTTTGGAAAGTGGCAACCTCTTTGGGATGGGAGCTGTGGACAAGTGTTAGACACATTCTACAATGTTGACCTAGTGTCCCTAGGCGTGGGTTTTGGTCCAAGATGCAATATTGGATGCCCATTCCAAGAAAGGTCCAAAATTGCCTTGTATGTTCTATTTAAACAGGTACTTGGAGATGGAGTTTGTATCACAGGTTTATAGGTACTGTTATGCTGCTGGATTGACTCCAAAAATGAGTGTCCAAGACCATTGAAGCTTGCATTACAAGTGTATTGTAAACATTCTTTCAGATTTGTTAATACATTGTATAGGTTTCTGAGTGTGGGGTTTTTCACCCGATAAGGGTTTTCCCCACCGTAAATCTCTGTCTCTCTTCTTCTGTCTTCTTTCTGGCTCTTGTGTTTTGCTGCAATATCTCATGTTAATGGTTTAACATTGCTATAATAGTTAGGATAAATTTGAATTTGTATAGCTCTCTCCTCAATAGATTAGTGTAGGAAGCGTTTCCGCACACCTAGCTTCCTTTCATCTTCTTCTTCTTTTTCTTTTCTTCTTTGCATTCCTTTGAAAAATGCCCAGATTTACCACAGTTCCAACAGATAGCCTTGGACTTTCCAAGAGATTTGGATCTACCCTTCTCATCTTTCTTGTCCTTCTTTTTCCCTTTCTCCTTGGGTCTTCCATGAACTGCAAGAGCCTCTTTGGCTTCCTTAGAAGACTTTCTCTGCATCTCTTCAGACAACAGCAAAGAAACCACTTCATCCATTTTGAATGTGGATGTGGTGCTTCCAATAGCCATGACAAGGTGATCCCACAAGTCTTGCAAAGAACAAAGCAAGGTCATACACCGATCCTCCTCCTCCATCTTCACCCCAATAGATGTCAATTGTGAAACCAGCATGTTAAAACATTCATATGTTCAGCAATGGATCCTCCATCTCCATTCGAAGGGAATACACTTTCTTTCTCAAAAAAAGTTTGTCAACTAGGGATTTGGCTTGATACACATCTCCCAACTTCTTCCAAAGAAAGTTTGCAGTTTTCTCCTCATGGACATTTAACAGGACATAATCAGCAAGACTAAGTCTTATGAGACCCTTAGCCTTCCAATCCTTGAGATTCTAATTAGCTTGTTGCATTATAGCTGGTTTAGTTCCATTAACACTTTCCCAAAGGTCTCGATCAACAAGCATGTCTTCCATCTTGAGCTTCCACAACTCGAAATTAGTGCCATTAAATTTTTTCACTTCTATCCTTCTGGATGTGCTTGCCATCTCCTTGCTACAACAAGATTTAGAATACTCTACACAGACTCCCACTCAACTTGAGATCAAATCAAAAAACTCCTACCCAACAACTAAGACCAAAACTGGTCAGGCTCTGATACCAACTGAAAGGAAGTTAGGTGTGCAGAAATCGCTTCCTACACTAATCTAATGAGAAGAGGGCTATGCAAATTCAAATTAATCCTTACAACTACAACAACATAGAACATCTAACAAAGATATTTTAGCAATACACATGAACCAGAAAGAAGACAGAGGAAGAGAGATAAAGATATAACACGGGGAAAACCCTTATCGGGTGAAAAACCCCACACTCAGAAACCTGCACAATGTATTATCAAAACATAAAGTTGTTTACAATACACTTGCAATGTAAGTTTCAATGGTCTTTGATACTCGTATCTAGAGTCAATCCAGCAGAGTAACAGTACCTGTAAATCACATACTACTCCTCCAAGCACCTATTTATATAGAATATACAAGGCAATATTGGTCCTATCTTGGAATGGGCATCCAACTTGGCCTCATGGCCCAAAACCCATGCCTATGGACACTTGGTCAAAATTGTAGAATGTTCCTAACACTTGTCCACAGTTCCCATCCCAAAGAGGTCACCTATTTCCAAAATGGGCTATGACAGATGCTCTTACGACACTTACAATCATCATAAAATCTATCATAGCAGTTACAACTTACAACTGTAAGAGAATCTATCATACATAAGTTATAAATAGTATATTCTCTTACAACATGTCATAGTCCACCTTGGGGTGCCCAAATATGCCTTTTTCAAAGATGCTTCATGACACATGTCTTCACCTGTCTTACAAGCTTTTATTTCTGACTCTTACATGTCATAACTTTGTCATAGGAATTCATCATAACCGTTTTGGTCAAACATTCTCTTACAAAACATGAAAAATGCCAACACATGGAAAAATGCTCCTACCACAAAGTGGGATGCCTATCTCCTCATGTGAGGACAAAATTACAAGTTGTCATCTTTCATGTAGGATGACACATCACCGTGCCACATCCCACAATATGACAATATGGAATTTACAATTAATTTACAACATAGGCAATGAATTAATAAATACAAACATAAATAATGCAAGGAATTACCAAGGTTGAGACACCTTAATTCCCAACACCATCCTTCTTTCTTTGGTTACTATTTTCTGTGCAATCAATTTGGATGTAAAGCAATAGATTGAAAAATGCATGCAAGAAATAACTTTAGTTATAAAGTAATAAATTATGGAGAATTTGTAAGAATGAATGTTGATCATAAGAGTACAAGAAATTATACCAAAAGCAATAAGACATGGAATAAAAACAAGGGTTCTTATTGGTTTGAAAATAGAAACTGCAACTCCTTTGCCCCCTTAATGGATTTTAATACTATATGCTACAAGTGCAATAATTTTGGGCATACAGTGAAATTCTGTAGGAGTGTTTCTGAAGAACCTCCCAAATAGAATAAGAAGGAAGAAACAATGAATAAACATAAAAAAGAAAATTCAAAAAATTGTAGAAATAAGAAGGAAGAAGAAAAATCCATGCTAGTCAGACCACTCTACATGCTCAAAATGAAGGAGACTAGTGGTACATTGATAGTGGATGTTCTAGTCACATGACAAGTGACAAGAATAAATTTATCACCTTGAAAAAGGTAAATAGTAGAACTGTAACTTGTTTGGTAATAATGTAACAACAAAGATATCCAGAAAAGGCATCCTTAGCTTGGACAATGGCAAGACAAAAATCGAGAATGTTCTGTATGATGAGGGTCTGAAACACAATCTTCTAAGTGTGAGCCAAATGTGTAATCAAGGGCACACTCTCACATTTAATGCAGAAGAGTGTGAAATCAGGAAAGCAGGGAAACTAATTTTTGACACTAGTAGATCTGCTAGAAATCTTTGTGTACTTAGTGAGATAAGAGGTGAACAATGTTGCATAAGTCAAGAGGATGAAAATTGGTTGTAGCATAGAAGGATGGGTCACATAAACTTTAACAATCTTGTCAAAATTAGTCACAAGGAGGCAGTGAGAGACATGCCTAAGATATCAATCCATCCAATGTCATTTGCAAGCAATGTCAACAAGGAAAACAAACTAGGGTAAGTTTCAAAACAAAGGAATTCTCTATATTGAAACCCTTGTAACTTATACATATGAATCTCTATGGACCAACAAGAACAAAAGGTATGTATGGTGAAAGATATGTTATATTATTGATTGATGATTACTCAAGAATGACCTTGGCTCCTTTTCTAAAAGAAAAGTCAAAAGCATTTGACAAATTGAAGGCATTCAAAGACTTGGTAGAAAATGAAATAGGTCAAAGAATCAAGTACCTTAGAACAAATCGAGGAGGAGAATTTACTTCGAATGAATTTGAAGAGTTCTAGGAAAACCATGGAATAAGAAGACAATATTCTACCGCAAGGACTCCACAATAAAATGGGGTTGTGGAAAGGAAGAATGAGATAATCCAAGAAATGGCTAGGACCATGTTGAATGAGTCCAAGCTACCTAACTCTTTTTGGAGAGAAGCAGTTTGTACAACTGTCTATATACTAAATCATGGGAAAATAAGGGTAAATAATGATAAAACACCATATGAGTTGTGGAAAAGGAGGTATGCATTAGTGAAGTATTTCAAGGTGTGATGAAGGAATATTTCTTGGTTACTCCTCTAGGAGCAAAGCTTACAGATGTTATAATAAGAGGCTGCACAAGATTGTTGAAAGTGCAAATGTTAAAGTAGATGAAGAAAATTACTACAAAGAAAAGGAACAAGAAGTTGAGTGTCAAAATGAAGAAAGGTGCAAAGAAGAGGAAGGAGAAGAAGAAATTGAAGATGAGGTAGTAGAACAAATAAATATAAAGACACCAACACAAATGTCATCTAAGACACCATCTAGGTTTGTTCAAAGAAATCATCCAGAGAATTTAATTATCATTGACAAAGATGGTGAAATTCAGACAAGGAGATTGAATTTAGAGAATGTAAATTTGTTTTTGCTTTCAAAAATAGAACCCAAATTTTTTAAGGAAACAAGTGAAGACAAATATTGGATAGGTGTTATGGAAGAAGAATTGGATCAAAAAGAATAGAATGAAACTTAGGATTCTAAGGCCTAAGGATAAAAATGTAATTGGTACTAAATGGGTGTTCAAAAATAAACTCAATGAGGAAGGACAAGTGGTAAGAAACATAGAAAGATTAGTATGCAAGGGATATGCTCAAGAGGAAGGGATTGACTTTGAAGATCTTCACTCCTTTTGCATGGTTAGAAGCCATAAGGATGTTCTTGGCATTGGCATGTTTCAAAAACTTCAAAGTTAACCAGATGGATGTAAAATTGGCTATTTCTAAATGGAAAACTAGAAGAGGAGGTCTATATAGAATAACTTCAAGGGTTCATACTGACAGAACATAAGGATTTTGTTTATAGATTGAAAAAGGCACTTTATGGATTAAAGTAAGCTCCTAGAGCTTGGTACTTAAGGTTGGATAAGTACTTATAGCAACAAGGGTTCAAGAGAGAACTTGTCGATAGTAACCTTTACATAAAAACTATATGCAATGATTAATCAAGATAATTGTGGTATATGTTGATGATATTATATTTGGAGGTAGCAATGACAATACGTGTCAAGAGTTTTCCATGAACATGTAGAAAGAATTTGAAATGTCTATGCTTGGTGAGTTGTCTTTCTTCCTTGGGCCATAGATCTCTCAATGTGATAAAGGGATATTCATTTCACAAACCAAGTATATTAAGGATATGTTGAAGAAGTTTAGAATGGAGGATTGCAAACCTGTAAGTACAACCATGGTCACAAGGTGTAAATTAAGTAAGGATGATGAGTCACCAGAGGCAAATCACTCTCTATTGGTTAATGATTGAGAGTTTGTTAAATGTGACAGCTTCACGACCTAACATTATGCAAGCAGTTGGCATGGTGGCTAGGTTTCAAGCTGCACCTAAGGAAACTCAGGTGTAGGTTGTTAAAAGAATTTTTAAATATTTGAAAGAACATTAGATTTTTGTTTATGGTATCTAAAAGGTGAAGACTTCACCTTAACAATATAAACAGATGCAAATTGGGTTGGAAGTGTTGATGACAAAAAAAGTACAAGCGGAGGAGTATTCTTTCTAGGAGATAATCTTGTTTCATGGTTGAGTAAGAGGCAAAATAAATTGCAGCAATATCCTGTTGCACTTAGGTTTTATGGATGAAACAAACTTTGAAAGACATGAAGATAGAGTATGATCATCCTATCTCAATACTTTGTGACAATACAAGTGCAATCAATATTTGAAAAAATCTAGTTGTGTACTCCAGGACAAAGTACATTCCCATCAGATATCACTTCTTACATGAACAAGTGGCAAATCAACAAGTGAAGTTGGAGTATATTACCACAAAGGAACAAATTCTAGATATTTTCACTACGTCACTTCCAAAAGACACATTTGAATATTTAAGGCAAAATTTGAGAATCATACCACTCTCATCCAACCACTAAGCAAAATCATACATTTAGGGGGAGCTACCCACAACATCATCTTGTAGCTCCATGAAAGAGAAGGTTCAAAGATAAATGGAAGACCCTTTGCCATTGATGTCAAAGGGGGAGAATTAAAGTAAAGGGGGAGGAATAGAGATTGGAGGAGCAGTGAGATAGGGGGAGCAGTGCAGGAAAAGAAGAGTTGCCATTAATGACAAAGGGGGAGATTATTAGAATATTGTCATTGATGTCAAAGGAATAAAATGGCATTTTTGAGGAAATCAAATTAGAATATGGCCGACCTCCCAAGAAATGTTTAAACTTCCTATGTTGGAATGATTAAAATATGGCCAACTCACTTATGGCATTCCAAAGGTGGCCAATTTCTCTTGGTTGACTTAAATTTAAATTAAAGATTTAAATTTATATGTAGTTGATCTCCCTTTAATAGAGCACCTATTCTCTTATAAGACTTGAAGAGGTGCGAATATATAGGTAAAAAGACATGTGATTTGATCGAAGGGAGCAGTAATTAGGTTAATGATTAAGAGCAGAGATTTCTTATTGGAAGGGAAATGCCTAACATAAAGGAGTGTGATCTATTTTTGAATGGTTGTGATTTGTATTTTGAAGAGATGCAATTTATGAAGAGACATATCTATTTGATAAAGACACTTCTTTTGGAAGAATATAAATGATGAAAGAAAAGGTGAGTTTTAATATAAGCAATTCCATTATTTAATTCTAATTTCAAGAAGAAATAAAAGAAGGAAGTGTGGAAATAAAAGACTATATCTAGAAAACACTTTCATATTTACATATGAAGAATTGAAATAGAAAAAGGGGCAGATTTTAAGAGAGTTGATGGTAGATTTATAGAAGAGATTTATGGCAAATTTGTAGAAGAGAATACTTGCATATCAAAGTGTATTTGTTCATCATCCATTGAAGAGATCATTCACAAGAAAATAGTAATCCATAATTGTAGAAGTTTGGTGCCTTAAAAAGAGATTGGTGTATCTTACTGGGTTGGTGCTCAGTTGCGAATTGGTGGTCACGATATCTACAAGTGGTGATTTGTGTCTCTAGTGGGTTGGTGCCCACAAATCATATAAGAGGGGATTGGTGTCTCCTATAGGTTGAATCCTACAAAGATTGTAAAATAAATTTATATATAAGTAATATTTTTCTGTGGTTTTCTCTCGTAAGGTTTTCCACATAAATCTTGTGTTCTTTATTGTGTTGCATCATTGATAGATCTTGTGTGATTGAAATTGTTGTGGTTGTTGAGTTGTGAAATGTAAAAGTTTGTATTATATTGATTCACCCCCCTCTCAATATAATTGCTTATACAAAGATTGTAAAAGAAATATATATATATATATATATATATATATATATATATATATATATATATATATATATATATATATATATATATATATATATATATATATATATATATATATATATATATATATATATATATATATAGTTGTGGTTGTTGAGTTGTGAAATGTAAAAGTTTGTATTATATTGATTCACCCCCCTCTCAATATAATTGCTTATACAAAGATTGTAAAAGATATATATATATATATATATATATATATATATATATATATATATATATATATATATATATATATATATATATATATATATATATATATATATATATATATATATATATATATATATATATAACACCAATCCCCTCTTATATGATTTGTGAGAACCAACCCACTAGAGACACCTATCCCCACTTGTAGATGTCGTGAGCACCAATCCACAATTGAGCACCAACCTAGTAAGAGGCACCAATCTCTTGTTAAGGCACCAACCTTCTATAGATATGGATCACTATCTTCTTGTGAATGATCTCTTCAATGGATGATGAAGAAATACACTTTGATATGCAAGTATTATCCTCTACAAATCTGCCATAAATATTTTCTATAAATCTGCCATCAACTCTCTTAAAAATCTGCCCCTTTTTCTCTTTCAAATCTTCAAATGCAAATCTGAAATTGTTTGCTAGATATACTCTTTTATTTCCATACTTCCTTCTTTTATTTCTACTTTAAATCATAATTAAATGGAATTGCTTATCTTCAAACTCACCTTTTTCTTTCATCATTTATATTCTTCCAAAATAAGTGTCTTTATCAAATAGATATGTCTCTTCATAAATTGCATCTCTTCAAAATACAAATCATAGCCATTCAAAAATAGATAGCACTCCTTTATGTTAGGTATTGCCCTTCTAATAAGAAATCATTGTTCTTAATCATTAACCTAGTCATTGCTCCCTTCAATCAAATCACGTATCTTTTTTTCCTATATATTCATACATCTTCAAATCTTATATGAGAATTGGTACTCTATTAAAGAGAGGTCGGTCACTTATAAATTTAAATCTTTAATTTAAATTTAAGTCAAACAAGGGAAGTCGACCACCTTTGGAATGCAATAAGTGAGTCAGCCATATTTTAATCATGCCAACATAGGAAGTTTAAACACTTCTTGGGAGGTCAACCATATTCTAATCTTTAGAGGTTAGCCTCCATATATATCTTTGATCTTTCATTTAACATCTAGTTGATCTCCTCAAAAATGCCATTTACTTCATTTGACATCAATGATAATATTCTAACAATTATCACTAATTTGTAAAGATTTATGGTAACATAGCATCTCCTCTCGCAACTTTGTTGAAGAAGGATTCCTTTCAATGGAATGAGGTAGCTACAAGGGCATTTGAGAAACTAAAGGAATCCATGTGCACAACTCTATTCCTAGCTATTCCTTCAAGGACATTACAATGGTAACAGAGCTGGTGGTCTTGCCAACTCATTGGATCCTTGTTGTAGATTTCCTGTTGCATGTGACTTTCAGCAATAGCATGTTTTGAGTTTCAACAATTATTTATATTCATAGGATTATTAGAGCCTTGATTCTACTCACTTGTGAATCATGATGATTATAAGTGAAGAAGATAATGGAAGAAACTTTATAGAGAAAGCAAGAAACTTGAACATCTATCACAATCAAAGCATGAATTACTCAACATTTTGGAGGAAGTAGAAAATTGTATATATGGTTGATCATTCACGTTCTAAGATAATGCAACTTGCTACAACTCCTTCGGAAAATGTTGGAAGAGGAGAAAGAAGAAGCATTTTATCAAAATTGATGTAGTGATGGAGTTTGTTGTGGGTTGTTTACAACCTACAAGGGTGACTCAATCATCCAACTCCATTTTGTGACCTACTCACAAAATCTTTCCTATCTGGCGTGTCTGATGTAGGAACATCCAGGCGACTAGACTATCCCACATCAACCAAAAACATTTCAATTTGTTTTCTCATTTTTATTGTGTTGTGGTGGTCTTAGGTATCTCTCTACATCTTGTGAGCTCTCCTATAGTCAGAAGTGCAATTTTCAATTTTCACCGGTTCATCGTTTTAGAGGCCCTACATGCAGTTTCATGAAAACAATTGTTTCTAAAAATCTATGAGGGTTGGGAAAAACCCTCTTATAGGCACATTCTTAGATGCATTCCACATTTAATGCAAAAGGAATTAGGGTCATATCTTTCACTGTTTGAAATTTCAAGTTTTATAAATTCTGAAGCAAAATCCTTTTGTGGGAGGCATCTTAGTGACACTCCACTCATTTTGGAAATTTTTTATGTGAAGACAAGATTCTGAGAGAAAGTTATGCAAAAAGGCAATTTCTAGGAGTTTACCAGCATCCAGTTTCAAGATCCAAAGCACCAATTTGATCATTTTATTTGGGTAAGATAATATGGAGATCATGGAAAGTAATTTTCTAGGTTTATTCCTTTATGTTTCATTTTTCCATTGCATAAAGCGTTTGGAGGCAATCACATTTGCAAATGAATTTAAAAATTTATGTTTTGAACCCCGTAATGGTGTAAAACTATCGTAATATTTTCTACGCCAAACTAGAAGTTGAATGCCTCTTTCTCTAAAATAGAAAATGGTATTGATAATGTAGTGTGGAAAAGGAGAGAGTTTTGATACACCATTCTTGAATGATTTAATATGGTCAAACAAAGAAAATATTAAAATAGACGAGAGGATATGCTCCATATTAAAAAGGAAGGTGTTGAAACCATAGTGGAGACATTTGTTTTTAATTGAGGAAATGCTTTCCTTAGGCAGGGATGTGTAATAAATAAAAATCAAATTTCCATGCCAAAAGAGATAGGTGAAAGGAGGTGTAAGAGAAATGACTTGGGGTGGCCTATAACAAAGTTTTACTATAAAAAGAAAATCTAAATTCTAATGCCACTATGTTGGCACCATCATTTTTTTTATGCAGATTTATTTTCAACTCTGCCAGAAGATAATAAAGTGAGAGGAGGTGTAGCAAAGAAAATAATAATGAACAACAGAAATGGAAAATCTCTTTTGGAGGAATGCCTCATGGGAGAGAGGCCATAGGTAGTGAGCGGTAGGAAAAGAAGCAACCTTATTTGCAGATTTGAAAGAGTTTAAACAAAAACCAGAGATGAGTGAAGAGTGTTGCAGAGTGGGAGAGTATTGTAAAGAACCTGATGTAATTTCCTGTAGAGAGGCCATGAAGGTCATCAATGTAATGTTGTAGACTTATGTAATTTTGTGATTGTACAGATTTGAAATAAAATTTATGAGATTTGTAAGCAATTCCATGTTTTCATTTGTGTGGTTTTGAGTTGTGTGTGTGAGTGGTTTTGTATTGCATCAAAAACAAGGGTTTGATTGAGGCAAACCCCCCAAACAACCCCAAATATTTTTCTTTTTCTCATCTATAGGTACTTAGAAGGGGATTAAACTGTACAAAGATTTGTTGGTTTCTTCCTTTCCCTTTGTTATTTTTCTCATTTTGTTTAATTTAAGTAGTTTATCATTGTTATTTCCATTTCTATATTATCTAGTACTGTGTTGTTGTTCTCCCTTGTTCTATTTTTGTAGATCTAGATGAGTTGTAGGGTGGAATTTTGCATTTTTTGAAATTTGTTTGTATTTCTATGTTGTACAGACGACAACACTTATCACGGACATCGGCACAACGCACTAGTGTCCTGGACAATGGCTTCCCTCGTTTGGCTCTAGGTTCCTCATTATATCCCCTCTTTTTCTCTGCAACTCATTTTCATAAATTATTTTCTAAATTTTAGTTAGTTCATGTTTTCCATTCCAACACCTATGTAATGTAATGCAAAAAGTGATATTTATCACTTTTTCTTCATTACATTTTGGTGAACCTACCACTCTAACACAAAACTTCTTCCTTTTTCTTTTCTCAAAAGTAAAATTCAAGGCACTGCCCTGAACCCTAGCCTTTGGTGTTTCTTAACTTTCTTCTTCTATTTTTTCTAAATCAACATGTTCTTTTCTTTTTTACATCACTTTATAACTTTCCTCAAAAGTTTTGTGAGAGTGATGTTCCATTTCAAGCATGTGATGGTAATTTAGCTCTATCTCTATCACTCTATGTTTTTTATCCCTCTCCTAAGATTCCTCCTACATACGAGGATATTTTGGTGCAAGAGGAGGAAAATATTGATGCATTTCTTAACATTACTTTACCTTCTCTTCATTTCAATGCTCTCTCTTTGAGAGATGAGGAATTAATAGATGAAGAGTCTCACCTCGCATTGGATCCCTCACAGATAGATGTTGAGCATATTAGTTCTACTTCTACCACATCTTCCATAGTCCATGATGATTGCATGTCTCTTCCTATTTCTCTCCCTCCTTTGGTTGCATGCTCAAGTCCCTTGGACATCACTAATGATGTTGAAGCCTCTTTATCTTCTCTCCCTCCTTTGGTTGTATGTTCAAGCCCCTTGAACTTCACCAAGGATGTGGAGACCTATACACCTCCTCTCCCTCCTTTTGTTACATGTTCAAGCTCCTTGGACATCATTAAGGATGTCTCCACATGCTTCTCTTCTCTCCATCCTTGGAACCCTTACATGTTCACACTCTTTGGACCTCCCAAAGGATGTAGAGATCTCTCTCTCTTCCTTCATCACCTATGAAGATCCTAGCCTTATAGTTGACGATGCTTATTCACCACATAATTCTCAAAGTTCTATTGATAAAATCTCTTTCAGTGCTTTTGATGACTCTACTTTGACTGATGATGAGTCTCATGCTTTTATAGACCCCTTATCCTATCATGATGGATGCTATTCTTGTTCATCCCCTCCTTTTTCCTTGGAGGATGAACCCCCTTTTGAAGACAAAGGTGAGCATGCTAGCATCATTCATCACTTCAAGAATGTCACTTTGGTTGAAAGTCCTCCTTTGATACATATTGAACATTCTTCCACTAGATCTCCTAAGAGTATTCTATCCACTCTTTTGGAGAATTAGTTAATCACTCTTCCCCCTCCTATGTGCAAGAAATTTTCTAAGCACAATCATTCCACACTTCTTGTGGGTATCATAGAATGATTGGTCATTCAACCAATCAGTGTTAAGCATTAAAAGACATAATACAAGGCCTTATTGATACAGGTGTCATTCATGTCTCATCTTATGATGTACCTTTTCCTTCTTTACATGATGATGACGTTGATTCAATGCTTGAATCCGCACAAAGTCATGACACTTTTCTTGCTCATGATGAATATGATATTGGATATGATTCTTCTCACACATGTACTTCTCCCATAGCTCATCTTCCTATAGCTATGGAGCCTATTTCTATTCATACTAACTTTTATAACTGTCTTCATGCAAAACCTAAACATACCTCTTATAATAAGTTGATGTTTCAGCCTCTTGTTGATGTTCCTTCTCTATCTTCTACATTTATTGGAGGTTGTTATCTTCATAGAATTTTATTTCTTCTTCTCTTGGCTAGATGCACTTTGTTGGGACATCAAGATATATCTTTGTCTAGCTCACCTAGACTTTCATGCTTCTTTGACATTTACACATGGTATCGAGATTAGCTCAATGTCATTATTTTGGGACTCTCCTATTATCAAGTTTACCTCTATTATAATATTGTGAGTCCTTGGTTATGACATCAATCTTACCATTGTCATCCTTTTGAGATTCCTCTATTATGACATTGATCTTACCTTTGTTATAATGTTGAGAGCCCTGCCAAGGTTATGATATCGAGTTTACCTCTATCATCACTTTGCAGCTACCTCTATTATGACATTGATATCACCTGTATCTTAATAAGAAAACCACTTTATTTTCCTATCACATCAAATTTGATAATACACTTCTCTCTCCTTGTGATGAGAAGTTATTTTAGTCCATTGTTGGTGTTCCTCTTATAACTTATACATTCACTCATGTTACAGGTCTATGCTTGGAGAACTCTTTCCTTCATTCTCCTTGTGACGTGGATTTCACTGAAACATTCTAATCACTACACTATTGGTGATTAACTCTATTGTCACTTTGTTGTGCTACTACTTGTTATGTGGCATGTAGCTCTCTCTTTTCTTGTTTTCATTTGTGGTTGTACAATCTTAGGTGTAACCACCTTCTCTTTTCTCAAGTAACAACACAATGTCTTTTATCTTTATTGTCCTCACTCCTATTCTGGGGGCAATGACAACTTGTTTCAAAAGTAGACACCCTACGGGTGTCCTTCCTATGGATACTCTTCTTTCTTTACCCCATCTCACTTACCTTAAAATCAATTGCATACATTACTTCATGCAATTATTTTAAGGGGGCATATATTCTTCTCACATGTGCATCCATACATGCACCTTGCTTTATTTTAACCCCCTAAGGTGTTGTATATTAATTCACCCCCTGTGGTGTTGGTGTTTAATACGCTCACTAAGGTGGCATTCATTTTTATACTCCCTAAGACATTGTTCATTTTTACACTCCCTAAGGTGATGTTTGTGTTGTGATGTTCACAACACGCCCCATTTTACTCCTTAGCAAAATAGGGACCCCTGCTGTGGCTTTTCTTTTTGCTTCTGTTTTGTGGGTCTGTTCTTGGTGGTAAGGGAAAAGAGAGTGAAATTTGCAAACTTTGATAAAATTAGTGAGAAAATGCATTTTGAGTGCTCGTACATGGTATGGTTGGATTCCTTGTCAAAAATGAGCCAGGGTTGCTTTTGAATCATCTGAAAATTTGCCATATTTTTTGAGTTATGCCCATTTTTGTAAAGTGCACTATCAGATTTAAATAGTGCAAAGTTTCAAATATTTAATTAAATGTTCCTAAGTGTTTCAGCAGCTACGCGGAGCATGCCAAGTGTCACCTTCCGCGAGGGTTTCATTGCAGTTTCAAATAGTTTCCAGAGTCACGTGGAAGGAGACAAGTGTCACCTTCCGCAATTGCCCCTTCAATTTTAAAACATCCGCGGGCTTTAAAAGTTTCCAAAAGTTTCACGGCCATGCGAGGAGTCTCAACAGTTTCCAAAAAGTTTCCCAATAGTTTCTAACTCTCGCAGAGTGTCCCTTAACAGTTTCAATAGAGTTACGCGGAAGATGCCATGTGGCGCCTTCCGCAATAGCCCCTAAAATATTGCAAGAGTAGTGCAGAGTGTGCCATGTGTCACCCTCTGCAGAGCCCCTTAAAAGTTTTTAAAACTATTTCAGAGTTGTGCGAAGGACACCACGTGGTGCCTTCCGCAAGAGTCCCATAAAGTTTCACAAACAGCGCAGAGCGTGACAAGTGTCACTCTCCGCGAGTTTCTTAAAGTTTCCACAACAGTTTCTAAGTAGTTTCTAATAGTTGTGCGGAGACTGCCACTTGTCACTCTCCGCCGGGCTCCTTAAAAGTTTCTAAAGTGTTTCAAAGTTGTGCGGAAGACGCCACGTGGCACCTTCCGCGAGGGTCTCGAAGTAGTTTCTGACAGTTTCAACAAGTTTACAAAGTTTCTTAAAGTTTCAACACCTTCGCGGAGTGCGCCACGTGGTGTCTTCCGCAAGTCCCCTTGAAAGTTTCACAAGTTTCAAACAATCGCGCAGAGCGCGACACTTGTCACCCTCCGCAGGTCCCTTTAAAATGTTTCCAAACAGTTTCAAATAGCTGTGTGGAAGACGCCACGTGGTGCCTTCCGCAAAAGTTTGAAGAAGTTTCAAAAGTTTCGCGGAAGACGCCACATGGCACCTTCCGCGAAGGTTTCTAAGAGTTTCAAGAGAAGCACAAAGTGCGACAAATGTCACTCTCCGTAGATCCTTCAACAGTTTCCAAAAGTTCCTTAAGAGTTTCAAACATGTTTCAAGTCTCGCGGAGTGTGACAAGTGTCACACTCTGAAGAATGACCCACCGAGCCCCCATGCATTTCAAACAGCTGCATGGAAGATGCCACGTGGCACCTTCCACAAACAAGTTTAAAGGTGCCCCAGTAGTTTCTTAAAGTTGCAATGGTCATGCGGATAGTGACAAGTGTCACTTTTCGTGAGAGTCTCATGGTTTCAAAAGAGTTTCTGAGGAGGGCGTTGAACGTGACAAGTGTCACATTCCGCGGTAGTTTCAACGGCCCCTTTGGATTTTAAACAGAGTCCCACGGGTAGCGACAGGTGTCTCGCATGGGAGTCAGGGTTTCGAAAGTTTCTGAGAGTCCCTGGGGTAGTTTCGCAACAATTTTTTAGTATCTTGAGAGTCCCGCGGGTGGCGACACGTGTCACCTTCTGCATGAAGAAACAAGTTTCAAAAGCCCCTCCCACGGAGCGTGCCACGCGTCACTCTCCGCGGCACCATTTCTATTTAAAGGAATGTAAAGGGCCATTTTCGGCCAGACACAGTTAAGTCAGTGGGCGATTTTCAGGGCTCGCCAATGAGGTTTTTTGGTGCCAACAAGTAGGAAATATTTAGCGATAGGGTTTTTTTATAGTTTTCGACACATTTTGACCCTACATTTGCGTCATTTTTGGTCTGCGATGGTTGACCCGGTAGGTTTTTTGACACAGTATATGCGGTATGAACGCATTTTTTGCAGATTTTGACCCAATGAACGTGATTTTTTGGCTCGGCCCCACTTGATCTAACAGGTATTTTTGTTTCTCATTGTTTAATAGTGATGACACTTATTGCTGATCTATTTTTGCAGGTTTGCAGCTGGAAGGAGAAGCTGAAACTTAAATGGTAATGACGTCCTGGGAGGAGAATTAGATTTCAGAAGCCAAGAGAAGATAAGGATGAAGTGCAGAAAGTCAAGGGACATCAATGAGAAGACCCAAATGTAGATAAAACATAATGACAAGTAGGTTGTAGAATTTACTTTTGAACTGCTAGGGTTTCAGAAAGGGGCATATTTTTGCCCAGATTTGACACATATTTAGAGATTTTTTTTTGAAGTTGGTTCACCTACATTTAATGCTGTAACCTAGGGTTTGAACCATGGCTTAACCATTAGGGTTTTGGGCTGTATTGAGGACAATCAAAAAGTCTATATATTGTGCCTTAATACATTGTAATATTTTACAACAGGGATTTTAGGAAAACATAGGGATTTTAGCTTAGCATAGTTTAGAAGTAGAGGAAGGAGGTCGCCTATTTGTCTACAGTAAGGAGTGCGTGGAATGTCTGGCTTCCTTACTGTGTCTGTAAAGCTTGTAAGTTCTCTGTAGTTTGATCAATGAAACTAAGAGTCATTCCAACATTGTAAATCATGTATGACTATTTGTTTCTAATGCAATAGAATCTGGAGTTCTGCATCTATCTTCTGAGTGTTCTCCTGCTCTTCTTTGTGTTTTGAAATATTATCTTTGAGAGCTTGCAATTTTAAATGTATGTTTGTGAAAATGCTCAGAACTTACATTTAAGGTTTTCACTATGGATTTGATCAAATTGCTGTATGATTTATATAGTGCATAACAGAACAATTAGATCCTTCGGTAGAGTAAATGAGGTTTAGATTAGATCTTTCTAACTTTTCCCAACCCATCTGAAATATTTAGCTAAAAATGTAGAAATTTGAAGGAAATTTGTCTCATATTTGAAGAAGCATGAACAAGGGTTAAAAGTAGACAAGTTTTCATAAATATATAAAGAGGAAGGCTGCAATAATTCAAGACAACCATCTAAAGCTTTGCAGCACAGAAATACTTTTATGCAAAGGAATGAAAAAGTATTGACATATCTCATGATCTTTTTGCATAGTTTGAGTCCAGTAAACCAAAGAGAAACCCTAAACTACGTAAGGCCCCTTGAACATTACAGCTTCACATTGACCAACTGAATTTGACCAACAGTACCATTGTAGACTTGAGATTAAGTGAATCTTAAACGATTCCTTCTTATCTTTCAAGTATAGTTTCAGTTCATTATATGTGAATTTTAACTTATTGTTATGATTGCATCAAAACAATCACCAACAATTTTTTGGCGCTAGAAGGAGGGCCTCATTTGAGTTAGGGTTTGTTTCAAATTGGCTAATAACAGTGATAGAGTGACTAGGTCTAGATCTAGTTCAAGAGATATATTTGTGCAACTACCTGATATAAGGTGAAGTAAGAGCCCTTTGATTTGGAATCCTAAAATATCACAAGTAGGAAGTTCATCTGGGACACCTCTTGGGTCACCTTTTAACATCCGTAGTATTGTGAGTCCTGACAGATCACTATTCAGATCTTTAAATCTTGTTTCAGGCACTCCTGGAGGTCCTAATCCTCTTAGAAATCCTATCCCACCAATCGATCCTGGTATTTCTACAAGTTCAGGTCAAGCTCAAACACCTGCAATGGCTTATTGCAATGTTCATTCTCCCATATTCTTCAATGATTATCATGAGATGCCCAAAAATCTAGAAAAGATATGTGCCAAGTACCAGTTGCATCAGGATCCAGAGGATCATATTAGAATATTTAAGGAAGCATGTTTTAGGGCTATGTTAGAGCACGAGGATGTTGTGTGTAGATTGTTTCCCTACACCTTTAATGAACAAGCCTCTAACTAGTATGTAGACTTACCCAACGGTTACATTTCTTCCTGGTCACTTATGGAAGAAGCATTTCTGTCAAGATTTAGAGGACCCATTGACCCTTGCGCTTTGTATCATAAATTAGCTACTATAAAACAAGGTGAGGGAGAGCTGATTGATAATTTCAATGACAGATTTCAAAAGGCCTACTCTAGGCTAGTAGCCCCTTATACCATGGATGATGATCCCTTGTTGGCTATGTACTATGCAGCCTTGGGTCCTTTAACTGCCATGTTTGTCAAAAGAAAACCTGACATAGATTCAATATCCAAAGCCTACAAAGAGGCAGCCTCAGTGAACCAAGACATGAGGCATACAACTTATAGCCCATTTGTTAATGGAGGGAATTTTGGGGTGTAGAATCAGGCACAACCATGGAATGGAGCCCCTATGCATTACACTCCATTATTAAATCTGGTTCCTTCTTACACACCTGTGTATAGTCCTACCCCAATCCAAGCTATAACTCCTTACATGGGTAGCACTTCCAATAACAGTCAAAATAATGGTCATCCTTTCTTCCAACCTCCTAGGGATACGACTTTGACAAAAGCATAGGAGGATAGGGAAGAGATCAATGAGATCACTACACATTTGAAAAGGTTAACCACCGAAGTGACACAACTAAGAAACAAGAACCTCTATGGAAGAGGCAACCAAAACTACAATCAACATCAGAATCACAACCAAGGCCAAAATCATAACTATAGTTTCAATCAAAATCAGCAGTACAATCAGAACCAAAACTATAATCAGCATCAAGGCCCCAACCAAGGGCAACCAATGCAAAATAGAAGGCTAGTGATAGATAATAGGACCTGGGGCAATAATAACAGAAATTAGAATCAACCTAGGCCACCCAAGACATGGAACACTGGGCCCAACAACGGTACTCTAGCTTCTCCTTTTGAGAACATAGATAATCATGATGCAAAACAAACGGTTGGCATCCAAATGGCCAGTATAGCACCCAAAAATTGGTGCAGATTTCACAATACCAATGCCCATGCTGAGCATGACTGCCCACAGTTTCACTTAGTAGCCAGCATTTTTAATATAGATATCCAGCCTCCTACCTCTAAATTTCTCATTCCCAAGGGTAATGAGGTAGTACCCTCAGGATATGACACAGCATTAGTCTTAGAAACGTTTACCTTTGCAACTGAGAAGAGAAAGAGGATGAATTGCTAAAAGATGAACCATACTGTTGTGAAAATCTTTATCCTGAATCAACCTTTGTGTTAAATGCTTTTCAGTTTCCCCTTGAATCTGAAAATGAGGTATTAACTGAAACAGAAGAGGTGCAGGCCTTTCAACAGACAAATAAAAACCATACCTACAATTTGAGGAACAACCCTAGGCCAGGAGGACCTTTCACCACTTCCATTCCTCCGAATAACTTCAATACACCCCTAGATCAGAATGCCAGCAACAATCCTTCCATACTTAAAGCTAATCATCACATAAATAATGGAACAGCAGTATAAAAGGATCAAACAAGTAAAACTGAAACAATAGAGACAACAAGATTAATGAGTTACTTGTCAGAGGAAATAAAGAAAATTAAGGTCAGTATACCTCTAAATGAATTATTGAAGACCCCAGGGATCAGAAGTGCTTTTATAAAATCTCTGGATACATCCATGACAGACAAGGTTTCTACTGATATAACTGTTCCTAATAGAGATTCACCACCTAAAGAGAAAAATAAGAAAGTTGAGCACCCTTCCAATACAAATGTAGTAATACATGCGGATAAGAGGGATACTCCCCCTTTCTTATTAACTGTTAGATTGTGTGGGAAGAATATACACAATTGCATGGTAGACTTTGGTGCCTCAGCCAATGTAATGCCCTTAGGAATATGTGAAACTCTCAGGCTGACTCCCACCAAATCTGCCAAGGTTGTCACACAATTAGATAAGACTGAGGTTAGCGTGATAGGAGAACTCATGAACATTCAAATGCAATTAGCTTCAAACCCTAGGGTGAGCCAAATCATTGATATTCAAGTAGTGGATATACCCGTAAATTATGGAATGTTGCTGAGTAGGGATTGGTCCAAAACATTAAACGGATATATGGCCACTGACTTTTCACATATGTGGCTACCTTGGAGAGGTGTCCCAAACCAGATTAGAATAGAGGCAGAGCCCAAGATGAAACATATGATAACAGAGTATAATCGAACTAATGAAATATTATATGCTGCTGTTGAACTTGGTGTCTATAGAATTACCAACAATGGGGTGCAGATTGAAGAGATCATGATGTTAAACATTAAAAAAAAATGTGTCAGCAATAGGACAACATTATTCATTGAGTCTGATGGAAATTCTTCAGATGAAGAAAACAATGCAATAGACAAATTTGGTCATGCCATTAGACAAGAGGTGGAAGAGTGCGTTAAACACAATCTGCCAGTCCAATGTAAATTGTATAAAAACAGGTGTAGAGTCCATGATAGGCAACATTCTGAGGAGAGTTCTGAAATATGCAAAGACATCATTGAATATGAATACAAAAAATGCATAGGGAGGGTAGAGTTACAAGGGGAAAATGAGAATCCTGATCCAACACAAAAATATGTTCATGATGATGTAGATGCCTTGATTCTAGATTTAGGAGAAGAAATAAGGGACAAGGGTAGTTGTCTTTCTAATTCACTAGATGGAAATACACACATGCAAGTTGACCAAATAGAAAAACCCATGAATAAATAGGACAACACCCCATAGGCGATAAAAGAGACAAAGCATGCCAAGATAAAAGGTTAGAAAAGTAAAGATGGCATGTGGACGTTAAAATGTGATGGGTCCAAATCAAAATAGGTCGCGGGTGCAGGTGTTGAACTCATGGATCCTTAGAGTAAATCACACCTAGCATCATATAGATTACAGTTTTCCTGTACTAACAATATTGCTGAATATGAGGCCCTAATTTTAGGACTTGTCATGGCCATCAAGAAAAGGGTGAAAAAAATCAGAGTATTTTCAGACTCTGAATTAGTAGTCAGACAAGTGAGGAAACTATATGCCTACAATTACAAGAAAATGATTAGTTACAGACACAGAGTATGGGGTTTAATAGATGCATTTGATGCTTTCAACTTAGAGCATATCCCTAGAGAGCTGAACCACAGGCCAGATGCACTAGCAGTTGCTGCTAGCACACTAGAACCATTGGCACTGTCAGGATTGAGATGATTTGTTGTTGAGCTAGTTAACGTGCCCAGTATACTAGACAACGTTACACACTTTCAGGTATTTGGAGGGGATCAGCAAATTATTGATTTTCTGACTTGTAATGAGGCATTTGAGGCTCAAATCATTGATGAGCAAGAAAGGCCTGAAATAACATGGGACGAAGAGGATATAATCAACTTGAAGAGCAACTTCTTACCCAAAGGAGTAATTGAGTTAGAACATATCTTTGACTTTGATGGAGTAATGAGATAGAAAGACTTGCCCAAAACAGAAGGGGGTAAGTGTAATTTACATAACTTAGGGACAGAGCAAAATCCACAAAATGTACTAATTGGAAAGGCTTGCTCTAAGAAGATTAGAAAAGAGGTTTTAGATGCTCTGAAAGATTATAAACACGTAATAGCATGGACGTATGAAGACTTGAAAACATTTGATAAGTCCATCATAACTAACGTAATACCTTTAAGACCAGAGGTTAAGCCATTTAGGTAGAAACAAAGGCCTGTGAACACCATTCTGGAGCCTTTAATCTTTGAGGAAGTTAAAAAATTACTGTCTGCTGGAATAATTTTCCCAGTTAGACATTCAGTCTGGGTAGCTAACTTAGTACTGGTGAGGAAGAAAAACGGAGACATCAGGTTATGCGTAGACTTTAGAAATTTAAACAAAGCATCTGAAAAGGATAATTATCCTCTGCCTCCAATAGATGAAGTGCTGCAAGCAGTAAACGGGGCAAAGATGATGTCTTTTTTAGATGGTTTTTCAGGTTATAACTAGGTCTTAATTGATAGAGAAGATAGACTAAAAACCACCTTCACTTGTAAATGGGGAAATTATGCATATAGAAGAATGCCTTTTCGTCTGATTAATGCAGGTGCCACTTTTCAGAGAGCCATGGATATTGCATTCCATGGATTATCAGGTAAGTGCATTGTTGTGTATATGGATGATTTGACTATGTATTCCAAGGATGCATCCACTCACGCTGAAGATCTCAGGAAAATACTTAAGTGATGTGAAAGGTATGGGATTTCCCTTAATCCTAAGAAATGTATATTTGGCGTAACCAAAGGTAAATTATTAGGCCATGTCATTTCTGAAGATGGAATTTCAATTGATCTGGATAGAATAGAATCCATAAAAAATTTGCAAATACCAAATAGTAGGAAAGAGTTGAAATCATTTTTTGGTAAAATTAACTTTGTTCGGAAGTTTATCACTGATTTTGCAGAGATCGTGCAGCCATTAAATGCCATGTTAAAGAAGGATGCACAGATAGAATGGACGCCTGTGACTAGGGCCGCATTCGAAGATATCAAGGAGGCAATTTCTAATGCTCCCGTGTTGGCAAGTCTAGACTACACAAGCCCATTTTACATCTACTCCTTTGCATCTTCTCATTTAGTCACGGCTGCCTTGACATAGAAAGGTGAAAACAATGAAGAGAGGCCCATCGCATTTATGAGAACACCTCTGAAGGATGCACAGTTGAGGTATCTAGACACTGAGAGACAAGCATTTGCATTAATGAGGGCTGTGAAAAAATTCAGACACTACATTCTGCGCAGCCAGATCAAAGATATAGTGCCCGACGTAGCAGTAAAAATGTTGCTGATGCAGAATGAACCTGGAGAAAAAAGAGCCAAGTGGATCACCACGCTGTAGGAGTTTGACATGGAAATCATTCCCATGAAGCTAGTCAGAGGGCAGGCATTGGTGCAAACAATAGCAAATATGGATCTAGATTTGATAAAACAACAGTATGTATTGAATTCCCAGAACGCATCAGACTGGTATGAAGATTTAAGCACCCTTTTAATAGCTGGAAAGTACCCAAATAGGATGAAAGCTTCTTAGAGGAGAGCTTTGAAGATTAAAGCACAGAAATATATGGTGCAAGGAGGTCTTCTATTCAGGAAGAACCATGATGGAATTTATCTGAGATTCCTAAACAGAGCTGAAGCAGATAAAGTGTTGACAGAACTACATAACAAATATGGAACTGGCCATGGTTCCCATCTAGCTACAACACACAAAATACTAAGGGTGGGCTATTACTAGCCCACGATGTTCAAAGATACTGAGAGTCACATCAGAAGTTGCCACACCTGTCAGACTGCAACAGATAAAGGGAGAAATCAGGCCAATCCACTACAACCTGTGATTGAGTCAAGACCATTTGCACAGTGGGGCTTGGATTTTATTGGAGTCATCAATCCCCCATCTTCTGTAGGACACAAATTTATACTGATGGTAACAGACTATTGTACAAGGTGGACTGAGGCCACCTGCTGCAAATTCTCCACAACTGAGGTAGTTATCAAGTTTCTTGAAGAAAACATCATCACTAGGTTTGGAACTCCCTATTCATTGGTATGTGATAATGGCCATGCTTTCTCTTCTTTAAAGTTTTCTAAATGGGCATTGAATATAGGATCATTTTAAGGTTTTCTTCAAATTATTACCCTCAAGGTAATGGATTGGCTGAATCAACGAACAAAATTTTGTTAGATATAATCAAAAAGTTGGTTGCAAAGAGTCTTAGAGAGTGGAATACCCTGTTAAGATATGCTTTATGGGTAGATAGGACCAAGTTTAAGATAGCTTTAGGTAGCACACCTTATCATTTAGTTTATGGGACTGATCCCATACTTTCAGTAAATCTAAGAATACCAACCTGGAAGTTTGCCAATGAGTATCTAGGCTTTGATGAACATAGGGAAGCCAGAATAGTACAAATGCTACAATTAGACGAGAAAAGAGGTCAAGCCATCGAGAAGTTTGCCAAACACCAAGCGGTTGTTAAGAGGTGGTTTGATAAATGGGCAAGAGTCAAAACATTTAGGATATCAGACTTAGTGCTATGCTGGGACAAAGCACATGAAAAGAAAGGAAGCCATGGAAAATTTGATAAACTATGGCTAGGTCCATTACAAGTCGCAGAAATAATAGGAGACAATACATTTAGACTTAAGACCATGACTGGAGAAGACGTGCCATTACTAGTTAATGGCCAACATTTGAAACACTACTTCCAGGCCTGAGGTAAAGGGCAGTCCGTTTTGGTGTAATATAGTGTAAGTAATGTCCGATTCTTCTTTTGTTGTTTTCCTTTTTGGGGTTGGCTGTCTATTTTCTGTTTGTTGTTTTGTTCCTATTTGTATAGTTTTTTCTACTATTTTGCTTTTTGTACAGCCTGTTTGTATAGTTTTTTCTACTTTTTTTTGCTTTTTGTACAGTCTGTTTGGTTGGTTTGTTTGTTGTCTCCTCAGCAGGGATCTTTATTTTACTTTAGGGTATTAAGGAGCAAACTAGCAACCATCCAAATCAGTATAAATTTAGGATATTCAAGTTAATCATTTGCAATTTACACATAACCTTTTGTGACTGTCATGAATGTAGAGAGTTATTCATCTTCTGAAGTTTCGTATTCAATAAATGTGATTGAGAATTCGAGGCAAGTTTCTCACGATGACACCCCTAAAATCCTTGGGTTTGTTGAACCTACCAATGTAGATATTAGGTGAAAAATCAGAGGTCACCCTTGCTACCATTAGAATTCTCAGCTTAATTTCAATAAGTGTCCACTCCTTGCATCATGAAGCTACAAATTGCTATATCTCGTGAAATCTCTTTCAAAATCTGAAAATAAAAAAAATAATAATAAATAAAGTAGATTATACTAAAAATCTAGGTTAAGCCATCTAAGTAACTCTACCGGGGCTATAGACGCTCACTGGCAGTGGGGCTCTACTTAGGAGAATTGTAACGATAACCTTGCCAGGGCTATAGACGCTCGCTGGCAGCAAGGCTCTATTTGATTGGCTATGAGGGAATATCCTCATCTACGTAGGCTAATGTCAGTCACTGGTTTGTTCAACCAATCTTCAAGATGAGGCTTATTAATCATGTGCACACAATTAAATTGAAAATGAAGATTCATGCACCCTTATTGAATGCCTTAGGTCTCAAGATTAAATGATAATTTACAAGATGGATAGTCAGAAGTTATGCATTTATTTCACTTAGTTTTCTTGAATGCCTTGAATTCAGTTGTTTGTTTGGTTGCTAGTTGTTGTGATGTTCACAACACGCCCCATTTTACTCCTTAGCAAAATAGGGACCCTTGCTGTGGCTTTGCTTTTTACTTCTGTTTTGTGGGTCTGTTCTTGGTGGTAAGGGAAAAGAGAGTGAAATTTGCAAACTTTGATAAAATTAGTGAGAAAATGCATTTTGAGTGCCAGTATATGGTATGGTTGGATTCCTTGTCAAAAATGAGCCAGGGTTGCTTTTGAATCATTTGAAAATTTGCCATATTTTTTGAGTTATGCCCATTTTTGTAAAGTGCACTATCAGATTTAAATAGTGCAAAGTTTCAAATATATAATTAAATGTTCCTAAGTGTTTCAGCAGCTATGCGGAGCGTGCCAAGTGTCACCTTCCGCGAGGGTTTCGCTGCAGTTTCAAACAGTTTCCAGAGTCACGCGGAAGGAGACAAGTGTCACCTTCCACAATTGCCCCTTCAATTTTAAAACATCCGCGGGCTTTAAAAGTTTCCAAAAGTTTCACGGCCGCGCAGAGGAGTCTTAACAGTTTCCAAAAAGTTTCCCAATAGTTTCTAACTCCCATGGAGTGTCCATTAATAGTTTCAACAGAGTTGCGCGGAGGATGCCACGTGGCGCCTTCCGCAATAGCCCCTAAAATGTTGCAAGAGTAGTGCGGAGTGTGCCATGTGTCACCCTCCGCAGAGCCCCTTAAAAGTTTCTAAAACTATTTCAGAGTTGTGCGGAGGACACCACGTGGTGCCTTCCACAAGAGTCCCATAAAGTTTCACAAACAGTGCGGAGCTGACAAGTGTCACTCTCCACGGGTTTCTTAAAGTTTCCACAACCATTTCTAAGTAGTTTCTAACAGTTGCACAGAGGCTGCCACTTGTCACTCTCCGCCGGGCTCCTTAAAAGTTTCTAAAGTGTTTCAAAGTTGTGCGGAAGACACCACGTGGCACCTTCCACGAGGGTCTCGAAGCAGTTTCTGACAGTTTCAACAAGTTTCCAAAGTTTCTTAAAGTTTCAACACCTTCGTAGAGCACGCCATGTGGTGCCTTCCACAGGTCCCCTTGAAAGTTTCAAACAATCGCGCGGAGCATGACACTTGCCACCCTCTGCAGGTCCCTTTAAAAAGTTTCTAAATGGTTTCAAACAGCTGCACGGAAGATGCCACATGGCACCTTCCGCAAAAGTTTCAAGAAGTTTCAAAAGTTTCATGGAAGATGCCATGTGGCGCCTTCTGTGAAGGTTTCTTAGAGTTTCAAGAGAAGCACGGAGTGCGACAAATGTCACTCTCCACAGATCCTTCAACAGTTTCCAAAAGTTCCTTAAGAGTTTCAAACATGTTTCAAGCCCCGCGGAGTGTGACAAGTGTCACACTCTGAAGAATGACCCACCGAGCCCCATGCGTTTCAAACAGCTGCGCGGAAGACGCCACGTGGTGCCTTTCACAAACAAGTTTAAAGGTGCCCCAACAGTTTCTTAAAGTTGCAAGGATCGTGCGGATAGTGACAAGTGTCACTTTCCACGAGAGTCTCATGGTTTCAAAAGAGTTTCTGAGGAGGGTGCGGAATGTGACAAGTGTCACATTCTGCGGTAGTTTCAACGGCCCCTTTGGATTTTAGACAGAGTCCCGCGGGTAGCGACAGGTGTCTCGCGTGGGAGTCAGGGTTTTGAAAGTTTCTGAGAGTCCCTGGGGCAGTTTCACAATAGTTTTTTAGTATCTTGAGAGTCCTGCGGGTGGTGACACGTGTCGCCTTCCACATGAAGAAACAAGTTTCAAAAGCCCCTCCTGCGGAGCATGCCACGCGTCACTCTCCGCGGCACCATTTCTATTTAAAGGAATATAAAGGGCCATTTTTGGCCAGACACAGTTAAGTCGGTGGGTGATTTTTAGGGCCCGCTGATGAGGTTTTTTTAATGCCAACAGGTGGGAAATATTTAACGATAGGGTTTTTTTATAGTTTTCGACACATTTTGACCCTGCATTTGCTTCGTTTCTGGTCTGCGATGGTTGACCCAGTAGGTTTTTTGACACAGTATATGCGGTATGAATGCGTTTTTTACAGATTTTGACCCGATGAACGCGATTTTTTGGCTCGGCCCCAATTGATCTAACAGGTATTTTTGTTTCTCATCGTTTAATAGTGATGACACTTATTGCTGATCTATTTTTGCAGGTTTGCAGCTGGAAGGAGAAGCTGAAACTTAAATGGCAGTGACGTCCTGGGAGGAGAATCAGATTTCAGAAGCCAAGAGAAGATAAGGATGAAGTGCAGAAAGTCAAGGGACATCAATGAGAAGACCCAAATGCAGATAAAACATAATGACAAGTAGGTTGCAAAATTTACTTCTGAACTGCTAGGGTTTCAGAAAGGGGCATACTTTTTTGCCCAGATTTGACACATATTCAGAGATTTTTTTTTTTTTGAAGTTGGTTCACCTGCATTTAATGTTGTAACCTAGGGTTTGAAGCATGGCTTAACCATTAGGGTTTTGGGCTGTATTGAGGACAATCAGAAAGTCTATATATTGTGCCTTAATACATTGTATTATTTTACAATAGGGATTTTAGGAAAACACAGGGATTTTAGCTTAGCATAGTTTAGAAGTAGAGGAAGGAGGTCACCTGTTTATCTGTAGTAAGGAGTGCGTGGAATGTCTGGCTTCCTTACTGTGTCTGTAAAGCTTGTAAGTTCTCTGTAGTTTGATTAATGAAACTAAGAGTCATTCCAACATTGTAAATCATGTATGACTGTTTGTTTCTAATGCAATAGAATCTGGAGTTCTGCATCTATCTTCTGAGTGTTCTCCTGCTCTTCTTTGTGTTTTGAAATATTATCTTTGAGAGCTTGCAAATTTAAATGTATGTTTGTGAAAATGCTCAGAACTTACATTTCAGGTTTTCACTGTGGATTTGATCAAATTGCTGTATGATTTATATAGTGCATAACAGAACAATTAGATCCTTCGGTAGAGTAAATGAGGTTTAGATTAGATCTTTCTAACTTTTCCCAACCCATCTGAAATATTTAGCTGAAAATGTAGAAATTTGAAGGAAATTTGTCTCATATTTGAAGAAGCATGAACAAGGGTTAAAAGTAGACAAGTTTTCATAAATATATAAAGAGGAAGGCTGCAATAATTCAAGACAACCATCTAAAGCTTTGTAGCACAGAAATACTTTTATGCAAAGGAATGAAAAAGTATTGACATATCTCATGATCTTTTTGCATAGTTTGAGTCCAGTAAACCAAAGAGAAACCCTAAACTACGTAAGGCCCCTTGAACATTACAGCTTCACATTGACCAACTGAATTTGACCAACAGTACCATTGTAGACTTGGGATTAAGTGAATCTTAAACGATTCCTTCTTATCTTTCAAGTATAGTTTCAGTTCATTATATGTGAATTTTAACTTATTGTTATGATTGCATCAAAACAATCACCAACAGTTTGTTTTTACACTCCTTGAAGCATTGTTTATTTTTATGCCCATTGAGGCACTGGTAGCATATGAGCCACCTAGCATAATACAATTTACTAGTCTGTGTGTTTCATATGACCTACCTTTTCACTCATGATTACCTAGCATATTGCAGCTTGATAGCCTATGATCCATGATGGGTAGTCTATGAGCCACTCAGCATAATACAACTTGATGGCATGTATGCTTCATATGACTTACCCTTTTACACCAATGGTCACCTAGCATAACACAACTTGCTATCCTATGATCTATGGGGTATTGTGATTTGCATTACCCCTAGCAACAAAGCAAGCTAGTGCTT
This sequence comes from Cunninghamia lanceolata, assembly GCA_027924645.1. Taxonomy (NCBI): domain Eukaryota; kingdom Viridiplantae; phylum Streptophyta; class Pinopsida; order Cupressales; family Cupressaceae; genus Cunninghamia; species Cunninghamia lanceolata. Next base: position 16,629,067 of record BSBN01000237.1, on the reverse strand, counting down.
GAGTTATGTACTCTTCTTTGTTCATATTGATTGCTTCCATGTTTGTTTGTATGCATTCTCTTATTTTGAAGTAATCGATTGACTCATTATATTCTTCTCTCCTCTTTAAAATTCTTTTATTTGTGGTTTTCTTTATTTTTGTTATATTTTGGGGGTGACACATAGTATTGAGACAACCTTTCACATTAAGGTCTCTTTCATTATTCTAACTTAATTTTTTTTTTGTGTGTGTGTTATTTATGTTTGTATATATGGTTGTGATACTCTGACATAGTGGTTTTGCATGTTTATGCCTTCTGACACTGTTGTAGATTATAGGTTTTTGTCTTCTAATGTATTTGTTTGGCAAGTTCTCAGCATAGGGGCTCAGTTTATCTACTTGAAGATTTTTGCATCCTCTACAATATCCTTTTGGGTATCCTTTTGTGATGCTATTTACTTTCAATATTTCATTTATATACTTTAGTGTAGCTTATCACCTAGTGTCATTAGCTCGCTAAAGTGAAGGCTAAATGTAGCATAGAAATTAACATACCCTTGCAATTTCATGCTATCTTTTGGGCTTGTTTTAGTATCCATTTTCTTAGCATGTTTTAGGGATCATTTTAGCCTATCCTTAGCCTCTTCCTTCACCAAATTGCCAAATTTTTCTATCAAATTCTAATTCTTCTCATTGTGTTGGGAACACATGTTTAATTTTGTGTGATTTCTATAGGAAACTAGCACTATGCACGGATATCCACGTGACACGCTAGTGTCCTAAGAGTCCCAAAATTTAAAAATGTTGTTTTCCCACTCATCCACCTATTGTAACACTCAATTGTCAAAAAAATGCTTCCAACATTCGAATCTAACCCTTCGGCTTCTCTCAAACCCTTATGCAAACACTATTTTTTGGGATATCTCTCTCATGCTCTCTCAATTCATCTCTGTTGGCTATTCTTGGCTACACGTACCTCCATTGTTGAACTTGTTGAAGTTGAATGTTGAAATAACACCATTTTGAAGCTCTCTCAAGGATTCACATTGTTACACTTTGGTTGACTCCTTCAAAGAGCTCATTCTTCCCTTTTCTATAATCATCCTAGTAATATTCTTCTTATTTTTTCTTTGAATAATATTATAGATCTTCTTTATCATTTGTTTCTACATTTCTATATGGAAAATCTTGGTTTAGACCACCACCTATTTGTCTCCATATGCACACTAGGGTGTTTCTCTGTAGACCAGGGATAATGCTCTTAGTTGTATTTTGTTAACTCTGCTTTTAATTCCTAGATGCACATAGGATAGGAGCACACACAGTACTTTCTATCTTTTTATTATTGGCTACTATGGAGGTCAAAAGACCAAAACAGGGGTTTGACTAAGGCAAACCCCCAAACAACCCCAAATATTTTTCTTGTTCTCAGCTATAGGTACTTGGAAGGGGATTCAACCACATGGAGGTTTGTTGGTTTCTTCCTTTCCCTTTGTTATTTCTCTCATTTAGTTTTATTTAAGTAGTTTATCATTGTTATTTCCATTTATATATTATCTAAAACCTTGGTGTTGTGCTCCCTTGTTTTGTTTTTGTAGATCTGGGTGAGCTACTAGGTGGAATTTGGCATTTTCTAGAAGTTATTTGCATTTCTATGTTGTATGAATGATAACGCTTAGCACAGATGTCCACGTGACACGCTAGCATCTTAAATAGTGGATTCCCGCATTTGGCTCTAGGTTCCTTTCTATATCCCCTCTTTTTCTCTACAACTCATTTTCATAAATTATTTTTTAGTTTTTAGTTAGTTCATGTTTTCCATTCCAACACTTATGCAATGTAATGCAAAAAGTGCTATTATTCACTTTTTCTCCATTACATCAACATCCCTCAAATGAACCCTCCAAAACCAATAACCATAGCTCAAGGTCCATAACCATGAGAAGATAAAGCATAAAGAGAAATGCATCTAAAAATATGATGGGCAATACCTATAAGAAGATAATCCGCTGAGTAGACCAAGAGTGGGGAATGAGAATGTTCCTTGAGGATATACCAAGTCTCTCTCCAAGAATAATCTCCTCTAGGTCCATAATGAACTCACATCCATATCTAGGTGTAAGCTCCTTAGTCTTCCTACTGAAACCTCCAAAGAGTAATTGTCTCAACAAATATCTCTAATCCCAAGAGAACTCTAGCCTCACCCAAGTTTCCAAGTATCCACGAGCACCTCCATGATCAATCCATGTTAAACTCCAAATGCAACATTGCACCATCATGAAGCTCTCCAAGAAAATGACCAATGTACTCAATACCAAGAGAACCAACAAGACCATTGTCAAAGCTCCCATTGCATATCTGAATAACCTAGGAAGACATCATGACATCATGATCTAACATCTCCCCAAAGGAAGACCACATGTTCGAAAGAACATATCATGTATCAAGATAACATGTATCATGCCAGCACTCTAATCTAGAATAAAGAGTCCACCATGACACAATAAGAAACATCCTATAAACAAGGATCAACATCACCAATCACATGAAGATAACCATCTCCTGAAAATATAACTCAAAATGTCAATGAACTCTCACTACCAAGAGCTCCTCCATGACACCAACCACTACAGAAGACCATCCATCACTAGGTGATGAATCTACATCACTACCAAACGTCCCACTGAAATGTGATACTAAGATATCCATGGTATCATGATAACCATACTACAAGTCCCAATAAATGACTATCTAGGCACTCTAATCATCCATCATCTTATCCCAAAGTAACATACCAATGCATAAATGACTAGAGACAAGGCCAACTAACAAAATTTGCATCAACACTAAGTTGATCTCATGGATATAGACTGTCCACATTCGAGTCATTCCACTGCATCCAATGGGTAGCTAATCCACATAACTACATAACTCAAAATTCCAACCAATGAAAAAAAATGCAAACTCATTATCACATCAGTAACTTGCAAATTGAAATATCAAAGAGGATAACTTGTAGACCTCAAGACTCAAACACTAGATCAACATCAAATCTGATTTTCCAAACAAATCTACAATGAACCCATCAAGCAAATACTGTAGAAATGATGAGTGACTAAACACATACCAGCATATTTGTTGCCCTCTCAGTTGTTGTCCTTGATGTCAAATACACAAACTCTTAGGTTTGTGGTACAATGACAGTAGTATTCATAACAGTTGGCATAATGTTGATATTATATCTCTGCATGATGTGGTTATCATTTTTGGACTACACTCTTGGTTTCTAGGTATTGACAGAGTTGGGTTTAGTCTCCTTTGATGTCAAACATACTCTCATGATGATATTCTGACAGTTGGTTGTTGATGTATTCACATGCTATGATCCTTTTTGTTATTTTTTGATGTCACATTCACATGGTACTATGATGCATATTGGCTAAGACATGCTCTACAGTTGTATTGATTTCAATGAGTTGTATTTCATTGTAGCAGTTTCTATGCTCTACAGGTGCATCATTGGTTTCATACACTCAGTTGGTATTTGGTTTGTAGTTGGTTTCATCTCCATAGACAATCTTTGGGTGACTTGGTATATAAGTGTAGTGATCTTATGATTGGCATTACAATGGACTCACACTTGTATCAGATTCTTTTCAATCTTGTTCCAATTGGCATTATGACATGAGACAATGCAAGGTTATTGGTTCTATATGATGTTCCATTTATTTTTTTAAGCAAAGCCAAGGTCTTCATTTAACATATCATTTTTTATGTGATTAGAGTCACTAAAGAGGCATCATATCATTGAGTGTCATTAATTGATAAAGGATATTTATTTTGATATAGTTTGTAAATCATTGATAAGCATAAGGCTTTGTCGGGCATGTAAGTTATAACCTGCCTAGCAAGTATCGAGGAAAACTTGACATGTAAAAAAATGATGTTGATGCTAATTTGTGACTAGATCTTTTAGGGCAAATGGGAGCAGTTGGTAAACAGGGTTCATGGCAAAAATTTTGATTGCATTTTCATTATACAACTTGTCAAAACTTTGAGATATGATGCACTCGACTTAAGGTTTTATCATTATGCAAAGTTTTCTTGAGTTTATGTATCATGATGGGAATTTTGGTGATATGAAAATGCTCGGGAGTCAAAGGTGAACCTGGACAATTATATTTTGAGCTCATAGGCACAACAAAGTCTTAGTCCTTTCAATAGTTACAGGTGATATCCTTCTTTGTTTTCTCATGTGGGAATTTTTTATCAAAAGTAAATGGTGATTCTCTAGTTTTTTTAAGAAGGTTGAAAAAGAAATATTTTTGTTTCTTTGATTATAAGGGTTTATATCAGTCCTGAACCATATTTGAGATTAGCACTAAGAATTTTTTTTAACTATGGTTAGCTTATATAGCAGTTAGAAATAGAAAGACAACAACAATTTTGTAACTCAAACTACAAGGTTTTTTTTTTGTCACATATACTTTACTTATTTGATTATTGAAAATAGTGAAGGGAAATGAACGGTGGATAGTCCGTTATGTAACTTCCTTGTAGACAGTAAAGATTGAGTTGAGGGTTTGCAAATTTTTTATACACCCATGGTTAGGGTTTGAAGGATTTACTCTACCCTAGGGTTTCTTGCATGAATGTTGAGGACAGTTTGATGATATCTGTTTTGGTTTGATATGGTTAAATTTGGTTAACCATAGTTTTTGAAAGGCATTTCTTATTCTCTCTGGTTACATTAATCAATTTGCAAATTATTTGTATCATTTGATTAAAGTTTGAAATATTTTTCTTAAAGGCATTGTGGAATATTTTTATAAACTTAGGCTTTTCATAATGGGTCTATTTGACCATTTGATATTGATAGTTATTGGTTCAGTTGAAAACTACCAGAGACAGTTGGAATGGTTCAATTACAAGTTAAAACTGTTCAATGAAAGAAATGACAAGATGTAAGAATGTAAAAGGGCATGAGATGTAAACACCTAATGTGGTGTTGATGATATTGTATCTTACACTATCATTGAGAAAATACTAGTGTGTTATAATGCAAAAACATTTCTGAGTTAATGTGCACAGTTTTGGTTATGTGATTCTTGAGGTCTCCAAATTCAATGAGATAATCAAGAACTGAGCTGTAGTGAGATAGAGAAACCCTCTATATTGTATATTTTTTTGATCCTTAAGAAGTTGTAAGTGATCATGTCAGTGAGACAATATGATCATTGCCAATGAAGCTTGTGTTGCCAGTGAGGCTTGTGTTGCCAATGAGGCTTGTGTTGCCAGTGAGGCTTATGTTGCCAGTGAGGCAATGATAAAAGTTAGTGAGACATTTTTTTCTGTAGCCAGTGAGGCATGATTTTTGAATAAGTTAGTGAGGCATTTACTTAGTGGTTTTTCCTACCCCAAGAGGGTTTTCCACTCCTAAAATCTGTGTCTTATGGTTTCATTTGTTGCATGATTCATGTGTTCATTATACTTGTTTGTTCAGTTCTTTAATGCACAATCTCTTGCATTAATAAATCTGAAATCAACATTTGTTTCTGTTGTTTAAGTTTGAAAATAAAAGTGAATACTATTGTTTTTTTTCTACAACACCGATTCACCCCTCCTCTTAGTGTTGTCAAGTACTCCAACAAGTGGTATCAGAGCCAGACCCTTGTCTAAAAGGTTTAACCAACCTAAGGAATTCCTGGTGGAGTACATACCATGTCATCCTAGGAAGGTCTTTCTACTATCAGAGCACCATTGTTTGATGGTAGTGATTATGCTTTTTGGAAGTATAGAATGACTCGTCACATAAAGTCTTTAGGCTTTGATGTCTGGAATGCAATTGAAACTGGTAATTCTAGTCTAGATACACCATCTACTATTGATAAGAGAAAAGCATATGATTGTGATGCAAAGGCTTCAAATGCCATTTTCTATTGTCTATCCAATGATGTATTAGTCGAGGTCATGGAATGCAAAATAGCTAATTCCATATGGGAAAAATTGTCAAACAATTATGAGGGTGATGAGGATATAAAAGAAGAAAAACTTCAAGCTCTGAGAAACAAGTTTAAAGGCTTAAGAATGATAGATGAAGAGAAGGTAGCTAGATTACCTTCAAAGAGTCCAAGAAACCGTAAACACTATGAGAGATTTAGGAGAAAAAATAGAAGAGGTAACTGTTGTTAAAAAGGTGTTAAGAACCTTGTCTCCTAAATATGATTCTAAGACTTTTGTTGTTGAAGAAAGAGACATGAAGAAATTAACTATAGATGCTCTTCATGGAATTTTTACTGCATATGAAATGAGAAAGATCAATGACAATCCTAACAAAGAAACTACTTTCAAAACTATGAAGAACGATAATGAAATAAATTTTGAGTCAGAAAAAGCCAATTATGATGAGTCAGTTTTTGTAAGCAAACTAAAAAGAGGCTCAATAGGTAGATATAAAGGGAAGTTACCCTTTAAGTGTTTCAATTGTGGCAAAATAGGACATTATGCAGCAAACTGTCTAAACAAAGAACTTGATAGTGATGAAGAAGACAATAAAAAACAAAGTAGGAAAAAGTAGTATAACTTTAAGAAAAATGTCTCCAAAAAGAAGAAAAGTTTGTTTTTTGATGTTACTGATAGTGGCTCAGAGGAATTTGCTGAAGAAGGTGATGAAACCTTGTTCATGGCAATAATCAATTTAGTTGAAACTCAAAATACATTAGATCAATTTGAAACTGAGGATGATTTTGAGGGTGAACTCAAATGTGTTCTTAGTGAAATAAAGAAACTTAAAAAGGAGGCCATGGTGCAAAAAAGTTAGATTACTGACTATGAAAAACAAATCTCAGATCTAAAACTGCAACTTGAGGAAAACAAGAAAATTTTAGAAGTTACTCAAAAATAATTGCATGTCAAAGAAAAAGAGTACTACACTCGAGAGGCTGAGATTGTTAATTTGAGGAAAAATCTTGCAATGTGTGAAAGTAGTGATAAATTGTCTCATCTCTTAGGCAAACAAAAGTCACATAATGATAAGAGTGGCTTGGGGATGATAAAAGGACAATGTTCAAATTCTAACAATGATGGGTTCAATGTTGCTAAAACAAAGTTGATTTGGAAACCAAAGAAGGTTGATAAAAAGACAGAAGGTATGCTTGATCAGATAGCTTTACATGCCAAAGTAAGAAATGTGTGGGTTTTAGATAGTGGATGCTCTCACCACATGATGAGTGATATAAACAACTTCATCAAATTTGAATATTGTTATTGTGGCTTAGTATGGTTTGGAAATGGTGATTGTATTCAGATCATAGGGAAATGTACTGTTTCTTTGAATGATAATCTACCTTTACATGATGTGTACTATGCAAAGGGTCTCAAGCATAATCTTTTAAGTGTAACTCGGATCTATGATCAAGGCTTTTATATCCTTTGTTATGCTTTTGGGTGTGAAATTAGAAAGAACACAGGTGAAATTGTTACAGTAGGATTAAGAACTCAAGCAAACATTTATAATTTGCAAGAAACCAAATGCATGAAAATGGTTGGTCAGTTGAGGGAGAGATTGGATGATCTTCCTCATATTTCTCTTCACTAAATCTTTCATGTGTGTTCTCAGGGTGCACTTCAAGTATCATCTTATATCCCTGTGGTTTGTTCGATGCATTGAGTTCATGGTTCTATCTTTGCAATTTAGTAAGTTAAATATGTCTGTGATATTTTTGAAATATGGTGAAAGTTCTTGTTTATCAGTGTATGATAGCTTTATACAGTAAGGATGTGCTTTTTGGTTGTCATTTGGATAGTACAGTTTCTTTTTGTTTTAATATTTCATGTTGAAGTGTCAAGGTGTTTTGTCAGAAAAACATTCAGTGCAAGGTTGATAGTTTTGATGCAGTGATGGATAGTGTGTCTCTTAGTGATAAGTTGACACAAACTAGTACTAAGCATCTCTTGAAGCAAGTAAAGTAAATGTTGAGGCCTTTAAGGTCAAGGGAGAGTTGCAGTAAGCCTTAATCTTAGGGGGAGCTTCTTAGCACCCTAATGTGACATTTCAACATTTATGAGGACAATGGTTCATGCATAGTTTTATGAGTTTTCTATTTTTGATTTGATAAGGACAGTGGTACAATGGAATATACAGATGATCTCTTAGTGCTTTGATGTTGTTTTCTTGTTGCCTACATTCTGGTGCTTTTAGTTGGTTAATTGATGTCTTTATCAGTTGATGTTGTACCATGATGGATATAATGTAGTTTTTGGGGTTTTTATGTTCAACTTTTTATGGTTGCTTATAGTTCTTGATGTTATATCAGTGAAGCATTGTGCAAGGTGATATGCTGCAGATTTATTTGAAAGAGAGAGTGTTTAGGTGGTGGAATTCTTAAGATGCCAACCTATGTACAGTGACATCTTTGTGTGCTTATCTTGACAGTACAGTTCTAAAAAGGTTTTGGTACAAGTTTTAGTGATTGGTTTCTATACATTTGTTTTTGGTTGTCAACTGTTATGGTTCATCTCTAACAATGTTGTACTTGGTGTTGGCTATCATAGTGATATCAGTGTTTAGCATTTTGTTCACAGTGATTATTCATTTCTTGAGCTTTAGCATTCAAAGATTTCAATACAACAGTGTGCATTGCAAAATGGAGTTTGTTGTACTATTCTTTTGCATGATGACAGTGTTTGAAAGGAAGCTAGGTGTGTGGAAATCACTTCCTACACTAATCTAATGAGGAGAGGGCTATGCAAATTCAATTTTATCCTAATTATTACAGTAATGTTAAAACATTAACATGAGATATTGCAGCAAAACACAAGAACCAGAAAGTAGATAGAAGAAGAGAGACAAAGATTTATAGTGGGGAAAACCCTTATCGAGTGAGAAACCCCACTCAGAAACCTGTGCAATGTACTAACAAATCTAAAATATGTTTACAATACACTTGCAATGCAAGCTTCAATGGTCTTCAACACTCATGTTTGGAGTCAAATTGGCAGCATAACAGTACCTATAGAACCTGTGATACCACTCCCTCTCCAAGCACTTGTTTATATAGAAAATACAAGGCAATATTGGACCTTTCTTGGAATGGGTACCCAACTTGGCTTCATGGACCAAAACCCATGTCTAAGGACACTTGGTCAATATTGTAGAATGTGCTTGACACTTGTCCATAGCTCCCATCCCAAAGGGGTCACCTATTTCCAAAATGGGCTATGACAGATGCTCTTATGACACTTACGACCGTCATAGAATCTATCATAGCAGTTACAACTTACAGCTATAGGAGAATCTGTCATACACAAGCTATAAATAGAATATTCTTGTATAACATGTCATAGTCCACCTTGGGATGCACAAATATGCCTTTTTCAAAGATGCTTCATGACACATGTCTTCACCTGTCTTACAACCTTCTATTTCTAACTCTTACATGTCATAGATTCGTCATAGGAATCCGTCATAACTGTTTCGGTCAAACATTCCCTTACACAAAATGGAAGATGCTGACACATGGACAAATGCTCCTACCACAAAATGGGAAGCCTATCTCCTCATGTGAGGACAAAATTACAAGTTGTCATATTCCATGTAGGATTGACACATCACCGTGCCACATCCCACAATATGACAATTGGAATTTACAAATATTTACAACATAGGTAATTAAATAATAAATACAAACATTAATAATGTAAGGAATTTACAAGGTTGAGACACCTTAATTCCCAACATTCTCCCACTTGTCGAACACCTTGTAAGAGCCAATAGAATTACAGGATTTAACTGCTATAGGCCGAGAGGCCCATAGACTCCGAACACCATCTGAACTTCTCTGTGCTCACTGGCTTCATCAATGCATTAGCAACATTATTCAAAGTATCTACCTTCTCCAAATTTACCTTTCCATCCTCAACCATGTCTCGCATGAAGTGAAATTGAACATCAATGTGCTTGGTTCTGGTGCGGAAAGTTAGATTCTTTGCAAGGTAAATTGCATTTTGACTGTCACAACTGATCGTTATCCGTCCTGCATCAACACCAATATCTGAACACAATCTCTTAAGCCAAATGGATTCTTTACAAGCATGAGTTGCTTCCATATACTCAGCTTCTGTCGTGGATAAAGCAACAATAGGTTGTCGCTTACTCATCCAACTAATAGCACCACCAAACAGTGTAAACTGGTGGATCTCCTGCTATCAATGTCACCTTCCCAATCTAAATCCACAAATCTATGAATGTCAATGGAATACGAAGGTCCTATAACATTACCATGATAGCAAATGGAATACTTGGAAGTACCCCTCAAATATCTAAACACTCACTTAACTACATCCCAATGAACCCATCTAGGATTAGCCATAAATCGACTAAGGACTCCCACTACTTGGACAATGTCTGGTCTTGTGCAGACCAGAGCATACCTCAAACTACCAACAACACTAGCATAAGGTACTCTGCTCATGTCCTCCACCTCACTAGGAGATTTTGGACAATCCTCAATAGATAACTTTGTCCCCAAAGAAACAGGAACACACAATGGTCTGCAATCTGCCATGCTGAACCTGTCCAACATAGTCTTCACATACTTACTCTAGCTTAACCAAAGTTTTATGTTAGCTCTATCCCTTTTGATTTCCATTCCTAGGATGTACCTAGCAGCCCCTAAATCTTTCATTTCAAACTGTGCTAATAACTGAGATTTGAAATCAGAAATCATATTCTTACCCTTCCCAATGAGGAACATATCATCAACATACAATGCAACAATGAGAATACAATCACCATCAAACTTAAAGTACACACAGTGATCCGATTTGATCTCACAAAACTAATTGACAACACAAAGGCATAAAACTTCAAGTACCATCTCCTAGGGGATTGCTTCAAACCATACAAAGACTTCTTAAGTTTGCAAACTGAATTTTCTTTACCTTTCACCATGTAATGCTCTGGCTGTGACATGTAGATTTCTTTCTCCAAATCACCATGAAGGAAAGTTATCTTCACATCCATATGTTCCACCTCTAAGTCATAAGTTGCTGCGAGAGACAATATGAATCAAATGGATGCTAGCTTTGCAATGGGAGAGAAGATCTCACTATAATCTATACCCTCCACTTATGAATACCCCTTCGCAACCAATCTGGCCTTATACTTCTCAACATTGCTATTTGTACCAATTTTCTTCTTGAACAACCATTTGTATCCAACAGGTTTCCATCCAAGAGGCAAAGGCACTAGGTCCCAAGTTTGATTCTTTTCCAAAAAGCCATTTCATCCTCCATGGCCTCCTTCCAGGAACCTGCATCTTTCATGTCCAAAGCCTCTGATACAGTTCTAGGTTCATCACTATTAGTGAGTAAAGCCTAAGCACAATTAGAATCAAGCAATGTAAAACCAAACCTTTTAGGTTGCTTTCTTATCTGTGTAGACCTCCTCAATGGTTGAGGTTGGGTAAATGCAAGAAGTTGTGTCCACTTAAGGTGGAAGTTTTAGAGTTAGAAAAATATCTAAAATCAGGTAACTAAAAATGGGATCCCGTTTGAGATCCCATTTTTTATTTTAGGCTCAGGATACTGTTCTAAAATGGGATCCCATTAATGGGATCCCATTTTAGAACGGAATCCTGAGCCTAAAATAAAAAATGGGATCTCGTTCTTAGCGCGATCCCGAACCTACAACCCAAAAATGGGATCTTGTTTCATAAAACGGGATCCCATTTATAACGGGATCATGTTTTATGAAACGGGATCCCGTTTATAAATGGGATCCCATTTTTAAAAAGTATTATTTAAAAAAAAAAGGCTGCGACCCCATTTTTCCCAGCGATAGGCGACAGGTGATAATGAGATCCCGAGTTGAAGAAGGATGATTTTCACCATCAAAAACATCAGGTAAGTGGATTTTTCCACTTCTACAATTTGGCAATGAATGTTTTGAAGTTTCCTTTTTTTGTGTAAAATACAATCAAAATTGAAATTGTAGAGTGTTATTTAGTGTTTCTGTTTATGAATTCAATAGCTATATTTTGACATTTTAGTTGTAAAATACAATTGAAATTTTGAAAGATTATATCATATAAAAGGATCGAATTTGAACAAACTGTCAGAATTTTGTTTAAATTTGAGAATTGAGTAGTTGTATTTAGACATTTTAGTTGTAAAATAAAATTGAAATTTTGAAAACACTATATCATATAAAAGGAGAGATTTTGAACAAACTGTCAAAATTTGATTTCAATTTGAGTGTTGAATAGCTGTATTTAGACATTTTTGCTATAAAATACAATTGAAATTTTGAAACGACTGTATCATATGAAAGGAGAGATTTTGAACAAATTGTCAAAATTTATATAGCATTGGGATTCAATATATATATTTGGTTTTTATAAAATTTACTTATATCAATGTATGTCATTGTATTTTAAAGGCATTATTGAATAGGTAACAGTCATGTAAAAAAATTACAATAAACCATAATAAAACCTTTATCACTTCCTTCATAATCAAACCTTTAGAGAAAACCAACTAATCAAGAATTGAGAAGATTTTACAGTTTTTGTGATAGCCAACTAATTAAGAATGAAATCAAGCCAATGAATGTAACTTTAGAGAGACTTGTAGCTGTCCTCATTAGCTAGGTTATGCCCCTGGGATGAACATCGTGATGTTAATTGTGATATGGGCCTAACCTCATTGGTAATGCTTCCCCTAATCTTAATGACATTGATGTAGGCCCCACTCATGATCCTTACGAAGATCTTGCCACCACTAACCTCTTTCATGATAGGTCACTATATCCTCACCATCTCCTTAGACCTATAATACCTTGAGCTTATTGATTGGGACCAACACGACCCTTAATGATTTGATGTTTTCCAAAATGATGAAGCCATCATGAAACTTATGAAGTGTCAAGACCACATCCCCATGGTAATCATAAGAAAGACTTTTCCACCATACTTAACACCTATGCTTATTTTGGAGAGAAAGAAGAACCCTTTAGTCCTAAGGCACCCTAGTAGGAAGAATAGAAATAAGATATAAGAAGAAACTTGTGATCGATTAAAATGATACAATAAAAATGGACACTTCCCAAGAGCTCCTCAATGACAAACTTCACCTTCCATTAGATACCACTCAGATACAAGATGAGTCTCATCTCCTTGTTGAGGATGCTATAGACATCAACCTGTGAATAGAAGAGGACCGTATACTCTCTAAGATAGCAACTCCATTGGACCTTGACATCAAAAAAGGCATAACCATCACCCTTAAAGATTATGCTGATTTCTTCATGTGGTCTTATGTTGATATGCCTTGAGACTCCATCTTTAGTCATGCATCATCTTGTGGTTCACCTTAATTCCAAACCTATTCAATAAAAGCTACGCAAAATGCACCCCCAAGTAGCCCTCTTGGTGAAAGAAGAATTGTATAAACTCTTGGATGTGGGGTTCATTCAGACTATCACTTATCCTAAATGGGTCTCTATTGTGGTCTTAGTTAGCAAGAAAACTAAGGGAATTCATGTTTGCACTAACTTTTGAGACATCAAAAAAGGACACCCTAAAGATAACTTTTCTCTACCAAACATTGATATGATCGTGGATCTCATAGCCATATATATAAAATGTTATCATTAATCTGGATATAATATCCCTTGAAACATTTGAGTTAGACATGGAGACACCTAGATTATGGAGAGGTCTATGTAAGAAAACACCTCCTGTAGACTCAACACAAACTTATCCCTCAACCCTGTAAATTGTGACTTACATCATTTGATTACCCTGGAACACACTATAGACAACTCTATACAAATTTGGCAAAAGATATTTTCTCCTAACAGAAACTTGTATATGTAGAATTAGACTACTACATAGAGTTTTAAATTGTTCTTAAGGTTTGGGACAATCATAGTGTTAAGATAGTGCAAATTTTAAGACTATTTAGACTAATTAAATGGGCTTAGTCTCAAACTAAATAACACACATAAGAGTTGGGACTAACAACTAAATAGAAAACAATAATTTACAAATACGTATGAATAGGAAACAAAATCAAGCTAGAACCATCAACTAATATATTTTTCTAGCTAGATTGAATCCCTACAATCACAAGTTAATCAAAGTATCAAATTCTTCATTAAATTTAAATCACAAATCATCATAATATATTCATCTTCATACTCAGATTAGTCCTAGGCAACTAGTAGTCAATCCTAGATCTCCATTATCAAATTTGGTTGCCACATGCAACTTCACCAAATTTAGGTTTTCAGATCATGTGGCATGCACATGATATCCACCTCAAGGTAGTTTTCCAAGTCTAGTTATAGTCTCAAGAAGATGTTCATTATGATTCTACCTAGGTGGTATGATAGTCCACTAGTTTCTATGACATCATTCAATAGCATAAATGCATCTGTTCTAATTCATTTCTTTTGTCCAAAATGGTTGTGATAATAAAAAAGAAGCTTATTGAACTCATAATCAATAGGAAACCCCTGGTCATAATAGGAGGTCTTGAATAAATGGTACCAATGATTGTGAGGTCCTTGTAGAATATGTGAACCTTTTGAACAAGAGAACCTTGTATCTACCATGATGCATATCTTGATAAACTTGAACATTATCTCAACGTCATGTGAATTCTTTTAGCCATCCTACAACCTCCTATCACCCTTCATCCTCTTATAGGGATATACCACACAACCTCTCCAAGTTGACCATGCCAAACCCAAAGTCACAATCCTAAGAGGTCCCCAATTTCCTCCCAATGATCATGAGAACCTTGTAGATCATGATGCATATTTTGAACAACAAGATGAAATACAAAGACTTCAACATATGTGGAAATCCATCCCAACACAAGAGAAAAAGATCCTAGCCCAACAACAATTTCGAGCACAACAACAAGCCCTTATTCAACAACTCCTAGCCACCCACCAATCCCAAACCCAACAAACACAACCACAACATCAACAAATTCCACCTCAATCCTATGTGTCACCTCCATCATCATACCAACCTAGTCCATCCACATATCACATGTCAATTCTACATCAACCTATCCCACTTATTTCAATATCAACTAATATCCATATCAATCCATACCCAAAGATCATCCAACTACCTATTCCAACATTTCATCTCATCATCAAATCCATTTACAAGACTATCAAGTTCCTTTGCAACAAGAACGTTCAAGTCCAAGTTACCCTTTTCACCAAGATCAAGTGTCGTTATTCCTTAGGTTACCTTTGACAAGGGGAACACTACTCTAGATTATGCATCTTATGGGTATCCTTCATCATCATCCAATCGAATGCCTATCCAACAGCCTACTAGTCCTATCCAAACACCACCATGTAATCCCAATCCTAATTCATTGGTCCATCCACCTTCTAATCCATCAATCCCTTCATTACCCTCACCACCATCTAATCCTCCAACTTCACATCGTAAATTTAAATCACCTCTCTTAAATGACCTCTATAGGTGTACTATGAACTATAATACAAAGACAAACCTATATGCCATCCCTCTCTATTAAGTTTGATCACTCCCAATCCTAATCCATTTCCTCCTATTATCCATCCACCTAATCCTAGACATTCATCCTTCATTGATATATATTGATAGTAAAATATAGAGTTTTAAATTGTTCTTAAGGTTTGGGACAATCATCTAGTGTTAAGATCTAGTGCAAATTAAGACTATTTAGACTTTAAATTAAATGGGCTTAGTCTGAAGCTAAATAACACACATAAGAGTCAAGTGATTAACAACTAAATAGAAAACAACAATTGCAAATAGGAAATAGGAAACAAAATCAAGCTAGTTCACCATCAACTAATATCTTTTTTCTAGCTAGATCATCCCTACAATCACAAGTTAAACAAAGCATCCTAACCTTCTTACCTCATCATCTATCTTAAAAGTGGAAGATTTAATCATTACCACATGGTTATATGTCTCTTTGATTATCTAGATAATGCAATTGAATCTTTAGAGGGGTCTTACATCTTAACAATTTTCATTGTCCCCTTGTAGTTCATTGTCCCTCATGACAAGTTTGTTATTGGTTTAAGGCTATCTTAAAGGTCCATATAACAATCTAAGAATTTAATAACAATTAATGTTCAGTCCTTAATGGTCATGACAACATTATACAAGATACTTAAAGTTCACATTCAATGATTTCCTCTTTCATATCAAATGGTAAGGATTCACTCAAATTTTCACATGCTCTTGAACACATATCCAATTTATGAATTCATGATTGATCCAATGCTCAAACCAATGCAAGCATGACTATTGTTTGTTGACCAAGCTTATTAGTCATAGTTAGAGAAATTCATCCAAAACCATTACAAACTATTTGTAGCTTTGCCATAGGAAATGTTGGATCTCCTAGAATGAGTACTTAACATCAAACCAATAGCCAACTCCATAGAAAAATTAACAAAATTGAAACCTTGGACCTAACATATGATAACAAACCTTGAGAACAAATTTGTTATGGTAATCCTAATAGCCCTACTATTAAATTGATCCAGCTATAGTATTAAATTGATCTGTCTTGTCTCCCTCACTATAAGAATCAAAATTTAGGTCTCGAATGAAAATCCCTTGATTTCAATTTGAAAATTAAACATCTAGTTCACTATATAATAGCTCTCTTACATTTTGAAATTTGTACATGCATGTATGTATCTATATGTTTAATTTAAATTTATTGCAAGTGTAATTTCTTGAAACATACATACAATTTATAATATTTGAACATGTACATTATATGTTTATATATATATATATATATATATTCTTGATTTAATTATAAATTTGTACTCAAGTTTGTATGTTTATATGTATATATGCAGGTTCATATTTGTTTTTTTATATATATCATGAATCTGGATGATATTCACTTTGATGTTGAGGACTTCCTCAATGCACAAGATGATTCGGCCCCACCCCCAACCCCACCCCCAGCACCAGATGCCCCACCTCCACTCCTACCTTTACCCCCACCTGGAACTGACCAGGCTCGCTTGCGAGCCATAATTAATGAAAATGTGGATTCCATACAAGAAAAATTAAATTCCATTCGCAATGAACAATTCATGCCACCTCACGTGGTACGTTTTGCAGCTTTGATGCAAAACATTGTAGATAATGTGAGGTCTATTGACTCAGACATTGATGGATTCTAGAAATGGAGAGAGGAGAGGCACCAATTTTATGCTGATGGCCTCTCCTATAAGACTATTTTGGATCTTAAAATCACAAAAGCTCATTTAGTGCAATATTTTAGACATCCCATTACAAATGAACCTATTCCTGCAAATAAGAAAAGAATATCAATCAGGTGGTGTAGGCATGAAGGAATGTCTACCAATTTTTGGGACAGATGGTGGATGGTGTTTGATTATCCACCTCATGCTAATTGTGAGGTTCCTTTATATTTTTTGAGAAAATTATATGCAGAGTTTGTTCTGAATAAAAAACCCAACTACTTTGATTTTAGATCATTCCAGGGTATTGGTGGTGGCATGCCACAATAGAGGTTGGGGGCATGGGTTGATCCCTAATGACCCGTGCCTGTTCAACCTCTTATTGACCCTCATGTTGCTGCCATTCCTTCATCCTTCCAGCATCGTGCAGTAGTATCCACACTAGGCACATTGAGTGCACTCTCAGGTAGCCTACATGAGCAGACTTCTATGATGGTATCTCAGGTTAGAGACCATGGAGGAGTTGATGATGGAAGTGGTCCTAGTACCACTCCACATGTGTCGATTCTTCATACATGTACGAGTTGCAATCAGTTGTGTTATGGACCTTATCAGGTAGCTGCACCCACTTTAGCTACACATGCATCATCTGATAATGTGGGTGAATCATTTGTTGATTATCTATTTGCCGAGGATCATCCCACTAATCATTCGACATAGGTATATATAGGTTATGTACACATGTTGAATTTATAACAATTTTTTAAGCACGTGTTTTTAATCAACATATAGATCAATTAAATTGTAATATTTTAACAATCGAATTGTTTGTAGATGATGGCAACAGGGACCATTGATCGAATTAATTTTTCATCAACACTTGTTCATCTCGGGCACCCATTTGGGGTACATTTTGAATGATTTATATTTTAAATATTAATTTTATTTACTTGATTTTAATTTGTAATTCAGTCTTGAATGTGTGTACATTAAATATTTATGAACTGGTTCAGGGTTCTTCCACATTGAATCCTCCATCTCAGGGTGTCTCAAGCACTCTTCCATCATTGGGCATCTCACATAACACTTTTACAGTATGTATATTGTTTTAAACAACTAATAACTCATAAGAAATATCAAAACATGTATTTAATGTATTTAAAAGAACAATATAAATCTATTTAACTATATTTACCTGTATTTACTTATTCTATTGTACCATCTCCATCCTCTCTTTTTTCCAACGCATCGATGATTGTCTCATGGTCTTCCATAGAAATTATCCATAGCTCTTTATTTGTAGGTTTTCCACGATACCTCTCCAATTTTATATTTGTTGCCAACACCAAATGTGAGTAGTGTATAATCTTCTTATGTGTTTCATAATCTTCGAATGCAGGCAAACCATTTTTCCTTATTAGGTATTTCTGTAGCCAAGTGCCAAAAACCACCACCGAACCTATTGGATAATGATAGCCATCATCAAAGAAATTCTTAAAATTTTCTTAAGGGGATGAAAGAAGTTCTTAAAATTTGCTTAAGGGGATCAAAGACTTGTTATCAAAATTTGCTTAAGGGGATGTCTTAAGGGGATCACTAAACCTATTGGATAAGGAAAGCCATCATCATCTTCTCGAGGTGTTGTTAACTTATGTTTAGTCTCCACACAATGAGCCAACCAATATTCTATTTCCTCTTCATTCTTCTTTGGTGCAACAATAGCATACACATGTCCTGCAAACAAATTTTGATTTAATAATTTGCACATGTCCATAAAATTTGACCAATCAATATACATGCATTCATATGTACACATATAAATACATAAAAACACTACAAATTAGTAATGAAGTGAAATAATTTGAATTAAATTACCTTCTTGTACAAGGTTTGAAACACGGTCATAATCGTCTGATGCAAATAGTTGATCATTGTCTTCAATTGTTGTTTCGCTTTGATTGTGTGCTTGTACAAGTGTCAATGGTCTTTGCTTCCACTCTTCAACCCATTCTATATTCTCACATGCTTCCCAATCTCCTGAAATACAAAACTAACAAAAACATGCAAGCTCCCTTGTCCAGATAGTCCATGTACTTGCATTCGAACTCCTAAATGAATGCCATTTAGTAGATCCACTTATAATTGTCTGGTAATCAAGTCTAGGTAGAATGTTTTCTTCTTCAACCAACCAAAAGAATCGACGAACTGTAGATTACTTGCTTGATCCAGGTGTACATAATCTTGTATTGCACCAATCTACAATCCCACGTGCATCTTTAAATTTTACTGTATCCTCAAATTTCAATTGTTGTCTCTAGCAAGAATTCTTTTAACACATGCACCAGCTCCATCATGTTCTCCTTTACCATGTCTAGCTTAAAAGAAATTCCACATATGTTGGACATTATTCTCTTTGTGAACCCTACTTAACCAATAGAACATTCGAGCATTCTTGAACTTCCCCGTACAATTATCTGACCATATAAGATGTTCAGTCATCTGGATTCCTCTTTCTCTTAAATTTGGATAAAATATATTAAAACAATATTAAACAAACTCTGATGAATGTAACCGGTTGTCACTCAAATGGAAATGATACTCCCTCAAAACTTTTCTATCATTCTTTGTGCTATCATCTGCATGTCTATAAACAATATGGATAAACATAGCAACTTGCACTGAATTGTAATATTGTGATTGAATTTCCTCTTGTAGAGCTAAAGTATAGTTTTCCACAAAATCAACCACTGATAGTATAGTACCAACTGGAAATGTGTTTCTACATTCACGAAATTGTCCATCAAGCCATTCAGCTTGTTGAGAGTGGTTGACACATTTTGGTATAATTTTACTCTTAAATTTTGATATGAATCCATGCACACTAACCTTTTCTGTAATTAAATCACAACGCTTTCCAAATTTTCCATCTTTTAAAGATTATTCAACATTCTTAAATCTTTTAACATCCACTAATTGTTGTCCAAAATTATTTTCAACACTTTCATGCATACAAACTCTTAACAAAGAAAGATTGCCAGAACTAGTGCATTGTCCAGAAATACATGAACTTAAATAAAATGATTTTTCATTAGATCTTTCATAGAACAAACTTGATATAAACTCTTTTATTGCTTCAATTGGCATATTAATATCACATTCCTGTATAATCATATTACTATGTAAAGTACAACATATTTATTGAAACACATCATAATAATAACGAAATTAAACATGTGTTTTACAACAACAAGATATTCGTTGCTTATTAATCTTTACATACCATGGTTTGCATTTTTCAAAAGATCTTTGACTTATTTTAATATTACCAGGTAACACTAATTCATCACAAAATTTTCTATAAAATTCAGTTTGCGTTGTATCTAATAGGTGTTTTGGATGAGGATCGCGAACTTTGGACCCCACTCTTAATTTTAAAACATCTCTAACATTAGATGATACCCTAGTATTATCATGCCAATATTTTTCAATCAAAGATCTGATTTCAACATTTAGTTTCATGTCAGATCTCAGGAGTCGACCATTAAAACTTGAACATTGGTTAATTGGATCATTTTCTATACTTTCTCTTCTTTTTGCCGCTCTTACCAATGTTTTAGGATGTATTTTTAGAATTCCACTAATATTGCTTACCATTCTTCTATTCAAAGTTGTTTTATTCACTATAGCAGTTGTTATAGCTCATCTTGCTGCATTCTTATCTTTGGATCGACTATTACTTCCAATAGACTCAATGGCACTAGCAACAGTAGACATAGCATGTTTTAGTGATTGATCTTTTCTTTTTGGTTTAACAAAAATGCCTAACATTTTCATTACTTTTCTCATTTTCCACATTCTCATTAATTGCATCATTAGTTGACATTGAAATGATAGTTTTTTATGATAAAAAAATTCCTTGTATAATCTATTGGCATGTGTTCTTATTTGTCTCCAAGAAATTTTACCAGGAAGATTATCCAAAACATCTCTTTCAATTTTGAAAAAAATTCTCATTTTCAACATCATATCCTGGATTTTCATTTTCATTTTCAACTTCAAAACGATTTTTATTTTCAACAACAAAACGGTTTTCATTTTCATTTTCAACAGCAAAACGGTTTTCATTTTCAACAAAAGGATTTTCGTTTTCATTTTCAACAACAAAACGATTTTCATTTTCATTTTCAACAACAAAATGATTTTCATTTTCATTTTCAACAAAAGGATTTTCATTTTCATTTTCAACAATAATTTGTTTCAAATTTTGATCTCTATGAATATTATCAATCTCAGCATTGTTAAATCCGGCTTGTTTTAAATCTCCTATCAACACTATTTCCATTTCATTCAAAGGTGGATTTGAAGAAGTACCTAGATTTGTGCCTATTGAAACATTCTCCATAGCATTGACAGAGGGATTTGAAGACATACCAGGAGTAGTTTGTATAATCGTATTAGTTTCCACATTCACCTCTTGCAAATTTGCATCGTCTACATGCATGGTCTCTTCAATGTTTTTATCTTCAATAGTTGTGGAATTGGATGCTTCAGCATTATTCATTGATTGAATCTTTATTCTTCTATCTCTTTGTCTTTTTGCCTCCTCTCTCTTTGCTTCAATTTCTTCAGGGGTTAATAGATTCCTATCTTTCCTCTTATTACGACTTTGTGATCCCATGATTAAAAAATTTATGAAGCACGTACAAATGAATGTCAAAAACTTGAAAGCCTTTCTTCTTTGTTCAAGTCCTTCAAACGAGTACCAATTCAACAAAATTTCACTCAAACAGTGTCTCAATGATGGCTTCTATCAAAATTCAAACAATATTCCAAGTTGATGGCCCTGCAAAAGAAAAAAAGATGGTAGAGAATGCTGCAAATGTCGCTATTGGTCGTACTGTAGAGTAAGTTGCAGGGCTGACAGTCATAGTACAGTCTTATTAAAAAAAAAGGACAAATAATAAATGGGATCCCATTTAAGAAACGGGATCCCGTTCTATAAAACAGGATCCCATTTAGTAAATGGGATCTTGTTTAATACGGGATCACGTTTAGTAAACGGGATCCCATTTTGTTTTGCACCGGTGGAGTAAGAAACGGGATCCCGTTATTTAAAATTTAAATTTTAAGCTCGGGTTTTGCTTTGTAACCCAGTTTAGGAAATGATTTGGGGACCTGAACTTGACCTCTAGACCTAGTTTGACCTGCAACTTGAAGGTCCTATCAATGTCACAACAAAATAGTGACTTTGGGCATATATCTGAAGGTCTATTTTGCATAATATTTTGACGAAATTAAAACCCATTATAGATGAGACAGTGTAGATTCCAAATATGTAATTTTTTTTACAATTGGATTAATTTTTCTATTTTTTAATCAATTTCTGATGAAATAGGTCCATAAACTTGAATTATCAGGGTTTTTTAGTATTTTAATAACATTTTATTAAAATGTTTTTTTGTAAAAAAAAATCTACAAAAACATACTTTAGACAATTATTTTCAATTTAAAAAAAATTCAAAAAATGTTAAGTTTAAGTCATCTTATGCGTGACGTACACGATGATTTTTTAAAAGACCAAAAATGGCCAATAAAAAATTAATAAAAAAAATAATATTCAATAAAAAATTACAAAAAATATGGAAAACGTGCTTCAGTGAGTGACAAATCTTTTCCCAAAAGGGTTTTGAAAAATATGATTATTTAGGTCAAAATATGGATGACGTACACGTACATGGTATAGTAAAAAAAGTGACTTTTAAACAGTGGTTTTTAGAAACACCTATTCAAAATCAATTTCTATCATTTGGGTATTGAAAAAAATTACATATTTGGAAACTAGACTCGAAGTACTACATTTCATATTTAGTGACTTTTTCTAAGATTCCACATTTAAGTGCTTCAAATTTTTAGGTCAAATGTGACAAATTCTGAAAATCAGGGAAAACACTTCCACTTTTTGGCCAATAAGTGGACACAACTTCTTGCACACACCCAGTTGAGGTTCAACTTCTTCATCTAAACTTTCAGAGCTGCTAGAGCTCTCCTCATCATTAGGTCCAACATTGTCTTTCTATTCAGTCTTCTCAGGGGTAGCAGGAAACTGAACAACATTCTCTTTACTTTTTCTTCTAGCTGTAAAACAATAGGTGTAAGCTCTCTAAAGATGACACTTCTACTATACAAATTTTTTTCAGCCACAGGGTCCCAAAGCTTGTATCCGTTCACACTGACACCATATCCAATGAAGATACACTTAACAGACTTGTTCTCCAACTTTGACCGCTTCTCCCTAGGCACATGTGCATATGCCTCACAACCAAAAACACGAAGATGCCTTATTGAAGGCTTTCTACCAGACCACACCTCCATGGGTGTCTTACCAACAAGAGCTGATGTAGAAGATCTATTTACCAGATAGCAGGTAGCGGCAATAGCTTCAGCCCAAAACTTTTGTTCTAGGCTAGCTCCACTAAGCATACTCCTAGCCTTCTCCATCAGTGTCTTGTTCATCCTCTTTGCAACTCCATTTTGTTGCAGGGTGTATAGAGTTTTCTTGTGTCTTTTAATCCCAAGTTCCTTGCAATATTTATCGAATTCTGTAGAACAGAACTCACCACTGTTGTCAGTTCTCAAACATTTAATCTTTTTACTAGTCTAATTTTCAACAAAGGCCTTAAACTCCTTAAACTTGCTATAGACTTCAAATTTACTTTTGAGAAAATAAATCCATGTCCTTCTACTGTAATCATCTATAAAAGATACAAAATATATAGACTTTGATAATGAAGGAACATTAATAGGACCAAACACATCAGAATGAATAAGGTCCAACACACCAGAAGACTTATGAGAACTCGAGTAAAACTAAACACGGTTTTGTTTTCCATAAATGCAATGTTTAAATAAGTCAAACTCAAGATTACAATCATCTAACCCCTCAATGAAGTTCTTATTTTTCAGGGTATGCAGACCCTTCTCACCAATGTGGCCAAATCTCTTATGCCATAACATTGTCTTTTCAGCAGGAAGTTTAACTTTCAATGCACGATTACAACTATCAAGACTAGAAACAACAAATTTCTTCACTGCTCATTCAGATGGTGGGGATGAAGTGACTGCTGCCCTCTTGCTTGAGTCAGAAGAACTATTGCATTGTGAAATGCATGCCTCCAACTAAAATAGAGTACCTCTCCTAGTACCCTTAGCAAGCACCATAGCTCCTCTAGTCATCTTGCATCCTTCTTTTGAAAAGACAACCTGCACACCTGCATCATTCAAACTACTTACAGAAAGTAGGTTTCGTGCTAAGCCTGGGATGTGCATAACCCCAGAGATCCCCTTCACTCGACCATCAGGGAATTGGATAGAGACTATTCCATGACCAACAATCTTCATATGAGAGTCATCACCTAGATACACCTTTCCACCATTGAACTCCTCATACTTATTGAACCAGTCTCGATGCGAGGTCATGTGGAATGATGCACCAGAGTTGATTAGCCACACATCGTCAGATGCATGGGTTGCCAGGGCTGCAATGAAAGCACCACCATCATCTTGTGACTTGTCAGAATCTGAATCAAGAGCTTTCTTCTTCTTCTTCTTCTCCTCTTTGCATTCCTTTCAGAAATGCCCGGTTTTGCCACAGTTCCAACAAAGAGCCTTGGATTTTCTAGGAGATTTGGATCTCCCACGGGATTTGGATCTCCCACGGGATTTGGATCTCCCACGGGATTTGGATCTACCCTTCTCAGCTTTCTTGTCCTTCTTCTTCCCTTTCTCCTTGGGTCTTCCATGAACTGCAAGGGCCTCTTTGGCTACCTCAAAAGACTTTCTCTGCATCTCTTCAAACAACAACGAAGATACCACTTCTTCCATTTTGAATGTGGATGTGGTGCTTCCATTAGCCATGACAAAATGATCCCATGAGTCCGATAGAGAACAAAGTAGGGTCATACACTAATCCTCCTCCTCCATATTCACACCAATAGATGTCAATTGTGCAACCAGCATGTTAAAGGTATTCATACATTCAGCGATAGATCCTCCATCCTCCATTTGAAGATAATACAACTTCTTTCTCAGGAAAAGTTTATTAACTAGGGATTTGGCTTAATACATATCCCCCAACTTCTTCCAAAGTAATTTTGCAATAGTCTCCTCATGGACATTTAACAGAACAGAATTAGCAAGACTAAGTCTTATGAGACCCTTAGCCTTCCGATCCTTTAGATCCCACTCATCTTGTGACATTGTAGCTAGTTTAGTTCCATTAACACTTTCCCAAAGGTCTCGATCTACAAGCATGTCTTCCATCTTAAGCTTCCACAGCTTGAAATTAGTGCCATTGAATTTCTCCACTTCAAATCTTTTAGATGTGCTTGCCATCTCCTTGCTGCAATAAGATACAGAATACTTTGCACAGACTCCCACTAAACTTAAGATCAACTCAAAAAACTCCTACCCAACAACTAGGATCAAAGGTGATCAAGCTCTGATACCAACTGAAAGGAAGCTAGGTGTGCGGAAATCACTTCCTACACTAATCTAATGAGGAGAGGGCTATGCAAATTCAATTTTATCCTAATTATTACAGCAATGTTAAACCATTAACATGAGATATTGCAGTAAAACACAAGAAAAAAAAGTAGATAGAAGAAGAGAGACAAAGATTTATGGTGGGGAAAACCCTTATTAGGTGAAAAAATCCACACTCAGAAACCTGCACAATGTATTAACAAATCTAAAATACGTTTACAATACACTTGCAATGCAAGCTTCAATGGTCTTTGACACTCGTGTCTAGAGTCAAGTCAGCAGCATAATAGTACCTATAGAACCTGTGATGCTACTCCCTCTCCAAGCACCTATTTATATAGAAAATACAAGGCAATATTGGACCTTTCTTGGAATGGGCGTCCAACTTGGCTTCATGGAACAAAACCCATGCCTAATGACACTTGTTCAACATTGTAAAATGTGCTTGACATTTGTCCACAACTCCCATCCCAAAGGGGTTGTCTATTTCCAAAATGGGCTATGACAGATGCTCTTACAACACTTACGACTGTCATAGAATCTGTCATAGCGGTTACAACTTACAGCTGGAGGAGAATCTATCATACACAAGCTATAAATAACATATTCTCTTACAACATGTCATAGTCCACCTTGGAGTGCCCAAATATGCCTCTTTCAAAGATGCTTCATGACACATGTCTTCACCTGTCTTACAACCTTCTATTTCTGACTCTTACATGTCATAGATTCATCATAGGAATCCATCATAACCATTTTGGTCAAACATTCCCTTACACAACATGGAAGATGTCAACACATGGCAAAATGCTCCTACCACAAAGTGGGACGTCTATCTCCTCATGTGAGGACAAAATTAAAAGTTGTTATATTCCATGTAGGATAGACACATCACCGTGCCACATCCCACAATATGATAATTGGAATTTACAAATATTTACAACATAGGCAATTAAATAATAAATACAAACATTAATAATGTAAGGAATTTACAAGGTTGAGACACCTTAATTCCCAACAATGTTCATTGTCTTATTGTTTGTTATCTTAATGCTTTGATGTTGTTCTCTTAATGTCTACATTTCTTTATTCTTGATCATTGCTATATATGTTTTTGGTGCTTTTAACTAGGTCTTGATATTACACTATTTCAGGAGATAGTGGTATTCTGCCCTTTACAGATGATAAGAGTCATATCTCTGGTTTTGCTTTTTGATGCTTGACATTCTCAGTTGTTGTTCTTGATAGTTCTTTATATCTTTTGCTATGCTACATGTTCTTGGTACTAATAGTGCAGTTTTTTTTTGTTTCAAACCATTTTGATCTTTGTGCTCCATTGGACAGTTATGGTATTCTGCAACATGTTGGATTATGATTCCTGATCTATCTTTGAGGCAATGGTACACTTCTTTCTCCCTTTTTCTTTGATGCAAAAAGGGGGAGAGAGTGTTGTGTTTTTTCCTGGTCAAGGACAAAGGGGGAGTTTGTTGCCCTCTCAGTTGTTGTCCTTGGTGTCAAATACACAAACTCTTAGGTTTGTGGTACAATGACAGTTGCATTCATAATAGTTGGCATAATGTGGATATTATAGCCCTGCATGATGTGGTTATCATATTTGGACTGCACTCTCGGTTTCTAGATATTGACAGATTGAGTTTAGTCTCCTTTGATGTCAAACATACTGTCATGATGATATTATGACAGTTGGTTGTTGATGTATTCACATGCTATGATCCTTGATATTATTTTCTAATGTCACATTCACATGGTACTATGATGCATGTTGGCTGAGACTTGCTCTACAATTATATTGATTTTAGTGGGTTGTATTTCATTGTAGCACTTTCTATGCTCTACAAGTGCGTCATTGGTTTCATACACTCAGCTGGTATTTGGTTTCATCTCCATAGACAATCTTTGGGTGACTTGGTATACAAGTGCAATGATCTTATGATCGACATTACAGTGGACTCACACTTGTATCAATTTCTTTTCAATCTTGTTCCAATTGGTATTATGACATGAGACAATGCAAGGTTACTGGTTCTATATGATGTTCCATTTATTTTTTTAAGCAAAGCCAAGGTCTTCATTTAACATTTCATATTTGATGTGATTACAGTCACTAAAGAGGCGTCATATTGAGTGTCGTTAATTGATAAAGGATATTTATTTTGATATAGTTTGTAAATCATTAATAATCATAAGGCATTGTCGGGCATGTAAGTTGTAACATGCCTAGCAAGTATCGGGGCAGACTTGACAGGTAAAAAAATGATGTTGATGCTTATTTGTGACCGGCTCTTTTAGGGAAAATGGGAGCAGTTGGTAAACAGGGTTCATGGCAAAAAGTTTGATTGTATTTTCATTATGCAAAGTCGAAACTTTGAGATATGATGCACTCGACTTAGGGTTTTATCATTATGCAAAGTTTTCTTGAGTTTTTGTATCATGATGGAGATTTTGGTGATATGACAATGCTTGGGAGTTAAGGGTGAAGTTGGACAATTATATTTTGAACTCATAGGCACAGCAAAGTCTTAGTCCTCTCGACAGTTATAGGTGATATCCTTCTTTGTTTTCTCATGTGGGATTTTTTGATCAAAAGTAAATGGTGATTCTCTGGTTTTTTTAAGAAGGTTGAAAAAGGAATATTTTTGTTTCTTTGATTATAAGGGTTTATGTCAGTCCTAAACCATATCTAAGATTAGCACTGAGAATTTTTTTTTAAACTATGGTTAGCTTATAAAGCAACTTTGGAAACAGAAAGACAACAACAATTTTGTAACTCGAACTACAAGGTTTTTTTTGTCACATATACTTTACTTATTTGATTATTGAAAACAGTGAAGGGATATGAACAATGAACAATCCATTATGTAACTTCCTTGTAGACAGTAAAGATTGAGTTGAGGGTTTGCAAATTTTTGATACACCCATGGTTAGGGTTTGAAGGATTTACTCTACCCTAGGGTTTCTTGCACGAATGTTGAGGACAGTTTGATGATATCTGTTTTGGTTTGATATGGTTAAATTTGGTTAACCACAGTTTTGGAAAGGAATTTCTTATTCTCTTTGGTTACATTAATCAGTTTGCAAATTATTTGTATCATTTGATTAAAGTTTGAAATATTTTTCTTAAGGGCATTGTGGAAGATTTTTATAAACTCTGACTTTTCATAATGGGTCTATTTGACCATTTGATATTGATAGTTATTGGTTTAGTTACAAGTTTAAACTATTCAATGAAAGAAATGATAAGATGTAAGAATGTATAAAAGGGCATAAGATGTAAACACCTGATGTGGTTTTAATGATATTGTATCTTACACTATCATTGAGACAATACCAATGTGTTATAATGCAAAAATATTTCTAAGTTAATGTGCACAGTTCTAGTTATGTAATTCTTAAGGTCTCCAAATTCAATGAGACAATCAAGAACTAAGCTATAGTGAAACAGAGAAACCCTCTGTATTGTATATTTTTTTATCCTTGAAAAGTTGTAAGTGATCATATCAGTGAGACAATATGGTCATTGCCAGTGAGGCTTGTGTTTCCAGTGAGGCCTGTGTTTCCAGTGAGGCCTGTGTTGCCAGTGAGGCTTATGTTGCCAGTGAGGTAGTGATAAAAGTCAGTGAGATTTTTTCTATAGCTAGTGAGGCATGATTTTTGAATAAGCTAGTGAGGCATTTACTAAGTGGTTTTTCTACCCCAAGAGGGTTTTCCACTCCTGAAATTTGTGTCTTATGGTCTCATTTGTTGCATGATTCATGTGTTCATTATACTTGTTTGTTCAGTTCTTCAATGCACAATCTCTTGCATTGATAAAGCTCAAATCAACATTTTCTTCTATTGTTTAAGTTTGAAAATAAAAGTGAATACTATTGTTTATTTTCTACAACACTAATTCACCCCCCCTCTCAGTGTTGTCAAGTACTCCAACAATCTCTGCATTGAGACAGCTACAAATAACCTCCTCAAACCATGTATGAAGTATCATTCAAAACCTACAACTATCTTGCATCCAAAATACCCCTAGTGATTCATAATTTGAAAAATAGTTTACTCGTAAATCTACAAAACCACAAGTTTTGATTAGTCGTGTAAAACTTGCAAAATCTCCATGTCACTGACACACATGTGAATCCATATTCACTTATTTAGCTGGAACACCCACAAGTCAAAAGAAAGAAGAGATCCAGGAATTCTAGGCCCACTTGTAGGCCAACTCCACAACCACCACCATTTACAAGCATATGGAGGAGTTAGGTTGTTCCAAAAGCTTTTAGATCATCCAATAATGTCACGTCTCAAACTTCTAGACTTCTTGAACTCAACTCTATTTAGCATTGTTAGATGTTTATTTCTAGTTATGTTATAAATAGATACTCATCTATGAATAGAAAGTCTTCAATGTTATCCTTCCTTTTAAAGTATACATTAGAGAATGATGAAAATGGATATTATGTGATGCTTCGGCTATGGATTTTTGGTCACTAACCTATTAATTGGGAAATGAAGTTGAATGATTGCAGGAATGTGTCGAAGGCAAGAGTCTGGTTAAGGCAGAGGTGACCTAGGTACCTGGCAAGAAATGGGATGGAGAAAACCTCTATGTAGCACACACAAGCACTTAGTTCATAATTGCATTGCATTTTCCTCATTGCATGAAATAATCTATGTTGAATGGTTTAATTGTTTTCTCACTAGGCTTAAAAGGATCTTTTATTTGAAATAGAATAAGTTAGGAATGGGTATATTTTTCTTTTATTTAAAATTTTATAAATCTAGATGAGGGTTTGTTTTGAAATTTATTTACTTATCTTGAGAACAAAGACATTATTTAATTATTTAATAAAATAAAATAAGTAGGAGAATCTAGTGTTACCTTAAAAAAATTATTATATAAAATAAAAATATTATTGTATTATTAAAATAAATATATAGAAATATCAATATGATTGGAGCTTATCTTTCTAAATTTTTGAGATCATGACAAGTTTTAAAGATAGAAAGAAAACAAGAAATACAAGAAGGAAAAAAAAACAAAAAGGATAGAAGAAAGCAAAAAATTTTTAAAAAAAAGACAAAAGGATAGAAACAACAATAATAAAAACAAGAGAAAATCTTATATAGGAGGGTATGCCATTGAGAAAGAAAAAAAAAGACAAAAAGGGAGAATAGAGAAGAAGTAGCAATAAGGAGGAGACCAGTAGCGACAAGGAGCCAAAGAGCAGCCTCTTGAGGATTGTGATAATTCTTGGGTATGCACCTAATTATGAAAATGATTAATTGTTTGTGTTAAATTTGGTTGAAATCAATTTCTCTAAAATGTAAGAATTGTTTTATTCTGTGAATTCTCTTTTGCACAATCTATATATTTTTGCCCTATTGTTAGAAAGGCTTGGATATGTAATCTATCATGAGAACTATTGCGTCACCAATAACTTTATTTTTACGAATTGGGTTTCTTTTAAATTTTTATATAAGGTGCGCCACTTAGTTATTTAAATCATATACAAAAATTAGCTATACCCAGTTTGTCATTTTGTAGATATGTAATAATTAGTGACTGTTTATCTCTTACTCATTTTGTTTCTGTTAAAATAGTCTATTGAGTCACCAATAACTTCATTTTTATGAACTAGGTTTTTCTAAAATTTTTATATAAGGTGTGAAGATGAGTTATTTAAATCATATCCAAAAATTAACCTTCTCTAGTTTGTCAATTTGAAGATATGTATTAATTAGTGACTATGTATCTATTATCCATTTTTTTCCTACAAGAGGCTATATAGTCAATAAATTTCTCCCTGCATGCCATTCTTTTACCATGCCATCAATTACCTGTGTTTAATCCTTTTGAAAGATGCTTAATAAACTAAATTCTTTGCAAATAAATCTTTAAAAAAAATTGTAGATGAGGCAACTCCTTACGGCTGTATAGCCACCTCCATGCCCTCCCTTCATCCATTTTGCTTGCTGCAATTTAAAACTTGACTGCAATTTATATCTTGGCTGCAAACCTTGTAAGATCTCCTTCATTCATCCATATGCAAAGGTTTTTCAAACAAATAAATTTATTAGTCATGAGAAAATATTATCTCAAACAATGCCTTTGATTTTATTTTCTTATTTATTCCTCTTAATCTATATTTTAGTAGTTTCCTTCAATCAATTTGAGTTAGTTTAGCAAGAAACCTTGAAGATAGGAAAGTGTAGGAAATTGATTTTAGAAGATAGTACATATTTAAATAATTGTAGTAAAATATTATAATTAATTAGAAATATGTATGTCATATTGCTTTTATAAATTAAATGGTCTTTTATTTGGGAATAATAGTGAAATTTATAGATAAATAATTGTAGCATAATAGTTATGAACTTCTAAAGCCTTATTGCCATTGTAAAATGTGATGATATGTTAAATAAAAAGTTTGATTGGGAAATAGTAGTGAATTATGGTTCATCTTCTAGTTAAATAAGTGTCGAATTATACATTGCCACATTAAAAATAGTTGGTCTTCTCTATTATGTTTACAGATCTTATGTTATGTGCATGAATTTATTTAACTTATATGTTTATGCCTTCAATAATTATGAATTTAATCTAGTCTCTTTGCAAAAGCTTGTTTATACTTAGGAAATGAATCTTCCTCTAAATAATGTCTTTGTTTATTTTAATATGATCTTTGCATACGGATATAAATTTATAGCCTTTATATATTTCTAGTGGCCAACAATGTAAATAAATGTTGTATTGATTCGACCTATGTAAATAAGAAACCTAATATTGTTGGCCTACTTTAAATTAGTTCTGCAAACCATTCCTTACAATTGGGACATATTGCATTACTTGTCGCAACCTATTTCATTGAGTTTTATGGAATTGTTAAACAATTTATATCTTCTTAATGTCCCTGTCACAAATTAATGGTAATGGTGTTATAAACCTACTTTATTTGGAAATAATTAGGTGAATAAGGTTTAATGAATATAACTAGTTGTATATCTTTTATGTGTATCTTGATTAAATCATGCATGTAGCTCATTGTTAGAGGTATGAGATGCATGCAAGGTGTATTCACGTTGTTTTTGCATGAACATAATAGTGACTATTTTTAAGAAAATGTTTGTATTATTATGCAATTGGAAATAGATTATTCTTGTTGTGTGCTATGTGTGATAAGTTTACCTTCCAGGACATGATGTCAAATGTGGGCTAACAGAGAAGGTAGTCTTCTTTTTCAAGATTACCAATTGTATTTTATGCTTTGGCCAAAGCTATGCTTGTACCATTGAAATAGATGGATAATTAATGCCTAGTGATTAATATTATTCTCTGCAACATCTTGTTTGCAACAAATATGATCATTCTAGATTAGAATGCATATAGGCATCAGGCATGCATTGAGTGTTTCCCTCTTGCCCATTTGTTCCAGGTTGCTAGGTGCCTTGTGCAGGGTCAGGTATTCTTCAAGATAGGAAGAATTCTAGAGAAGTATAGTGCTTCGTGGTTGGGTGGAAAAGCACCTTAACCATGCTCTTAACCTTCAGTTTGTGGAAGACCAGTGGGTTATGGCAATCGAAGATAGATTGTATATTTGATTTTCATTATGAAATTCAAAAGATGGATATATCATTGTATTGCACATTTGTATGGTTTGTTTAGCCAATGTATGTAATTGTACTTCTCTTTGATGTACTATTGTTGCACTTAAAAAATTGTAAAAGATTATACATTTATGGATATCTTGTTAATAGAAAGATTCATTTTCCATTTATAGATTGAGAAATTGCTTTACTTGGTATTTTTAGTAAGTGGAAAATCTCGTACTTTACAAATAATCAACTCCATAGCCTACATGCATTCAAGGTTTACAAAATAGTGCCTTCCAATGCTAACTAAAACCATTCACCCAACATAAGCACATCAAACCATAGTCATGACAACCTAAATTTCTCCATGTGATTAGGGAGCCAACAACCACCCAACATGAATACTCTACTGCAATCGACCATTGAATGAAAGAACACAACCACCATGCATGAGAGTTATTACATCCTGTCAAACAAGAACTCCATATCAATATCATATTAAATGTAACCACATGATCAACTCCAAAATACTCCATCTTCTCCATCCTTCAAAGACATCTTTGGGAACCTTATTGAAGATATTTGATTCCAAACTAGGACGGCTGGTAGATTGGTGATAAATGTGTAGCAATAATTCCTAACAACAAACTCCTTTCAAAAATGCCTAGCATCAGATGGCACGACACACAATAGAGAGGTACAACCTGTCATAATAGTATTAAATACTTCCTTATAATGTTGCAATCTCTTTCCTATATGAAAATGCCTTCTTATTGTGGCGTGATCTATTCATATTCCCTTCCTAGTGGTGGCCAACAATGCATAACATCTTTAGAAATTTTAATGAAAATAATATTATTAAAACCCTTCAAAATGTCCCAAAAAAAAACTCCCTCTTCATCTAGACGTCTCTTTGCCCAATACAAGTGGCCTGGGCAATAATTATAATTAGTATAATAATACTAGATAAGTATAGTTTAATTAACATATTGATTGTCGTATAAATGAAAACTTTAAATTATTACAATTCTCATTCTCACAATATAATATAATAAGAAAAAATAAATTTTATTTTAAAAGGTTTCTACCTACCAAGGTCAATGGGGTTTCCAACCCTCTTGCATCTATACATTGGCCTAGGTCCTTATACCTTTTGTAGAGGTGATCTTTATCTTTTACATTAGTGTCAAGCACATTATCATGGGCACCATTCATTGTATGAAGTGTTGCGACCTTTTGTATGGATGTATTTATCAACACTGTGATGTATCCCTTGTCATTTGCTTCAAGTTAGAGTAAGCACCACAAACTCCCCAAAATGAATTAGTACCTTCCATATTTAGGTTTTTGCCCTTTTTTAAATTTTATTTTATTGCATAAACCATAAGTTAAAAAAATAATATATTAGAGAATTTGGGCAAAGAAAACATAATATTTTATGTACAGAACAATACTCACTTCTATTCTTCCATCTTTTGATCAATAACATATTTATAGGAGTTTCATTTCCTATATTATAGGAAACCTCATATAAGAGCTCCCTTACATAGATAATGACGGGATAACAAATAATTACGAGTATAACCATTCTATAACAAATACTCATGGAAATAAGCAAACTCTAAACAAATATAAACAAACTAATAAACCATAACTAAGACACCTAATGATGTAATATTCCTACCACACGTATTACATCATTCTCTAAATGGGGATAGGTGGACCAAAAACACTTGATGAACACATTCAATAGTTCATCAAGAAAACACAAGGTAAGAGTAGGGATATACACATCTACTCATGATAAGCAATAGTAGAACTCACCTCACTATGCTTCTTCAGTATGACTAACCATACTAGATTTTTATCCAAAGATAGGGACAAACACATCTACCCATGGAACTGCAAATAGGGACTAACACTTCCATCAAAGGTCATACAACAAGTTTGGATAGGGACAAACACATCTATCCAACATTAAAGTTATGAACAAGGACACACACATCTTCTCACAATAATTATGATTGGGGACAAGTATGTCCAATCATAATCACCCAATTTCTGTGATTCGGGACAAACACATCCAATCACTCAACAAACAATTATGATTGAAGACACATTCAATCACAAACAACCATCAATTGTCATTGGGGACAGACACATCCAATCACAAATACAAACTTTTGATTTTATTAAGAAAATGTATTCCTCTTCATTGTTCTCATGTGGAGAGTCTTTAATAGCTATTTCAAAAAGGCATTCTTCATTTTTATCCATAGCTAATGTCTTTTCTATATTTAGCTTGTCATCGAGGAGATCCTTGGCACACTGAATACAGTTCATAATAATGTGCCACTTTTCTTGCAATAGTAGCACAAAATTTTGTCTATGGAGTACTAAATTCCCTTTGAAGTTGAAAAATTAGATTTAGAGGAATTATTAATCTAGTTTTTGACAAGCATTACAGTTTCCTCTATAATCGAATCATTTTTTTTAGTTCTTTCATCAATCAATGTAGAGATTATATCTTCTAGAGTAGCATCTACTTTGTTCAATGTGAACACAATATTACCATAGCTAAAAAGCATGTTATTCAACAAAATAGCTTTTGCATCATCATCATCTACCTTATCTTTTATACTAGCTAGTTGATTTATCAGAGGATGAAACTTACTGATGTGTTAAACAACATTGTCACCTTCCACCATTTTTAGCCCAAATAACTTCTGCTTTAAGCCCATCTTCGCACTTAATGCTTGTGATCCAAACAAAGCATTGAGATCATCCCATACTTTCTTGGAGGCCTTTGATAAGTCAATGTGGTGGAGGTATGCATTTGAAATTTCAAGACAGATCAAAGCTATTGCTCTTCGATCCTTTGTTGTAATGTGTCGTACCTGTTTGTATTTTTTAAAATTTTAATTGTGTGATTTTTATTAGATTTTTGTGTGTTCTTTCAGATAGATAGAAGATGCAGAAGGGGGTTTAATGTTTTCCTGTAGATGTAGTGCTGAAGCACACAATATATAGCATAGAACCTAAACCCAGAAAATATACAATGAATCTGAAGAAACTAAAGACAACCCAGATAGTAAAATAGCCAAGAAACAATTACTATCACATACCCATGTGAAAATATGCAACTTGGTATGGCCGCCAGAAATAGACCAGCAAGTGGGTATGGTTGGAAATGCATCAAATCTCCATAGAATGTCACAAATAACTCATACAAAATATAAGAGAAACAACTGAAGCACTAAACACCTCCCAAAGACTATGAATGAGTAGTAGAAGCAAAGAGAAAAGCTTCCCTACAATACTCCAACTCCTCTTTATGCAGTACGGCCAACAATGGAAAGGTATAGCAACAAGGAACTACTTCAAACACTCTGATTTTTGCCTTCTATACCATCCATTATCAACTTATAATAGCAATAGAAAAGATCTTTCACTCAGCACAAGAAACAACCTCAAATGTCTCCATTTTAGCACATATGTGAATGCCGAATACATCCACTGTCAATGGCACCATTGGGTGGTCTTTCACACCTGTGGGATACCGTCACTAATGGAGGTTTCCATCTCCAATAGTCTAATGCAAATTCTCAAACTCCAAAAACCCTAGCAGAGCTCTCACAAGTAAATATCAAAACATAGCATAAAACCAAATGAGCTCCAAATGAGCTTTTTATCTTCCTCCAAGATAAGCGTTGGGCAATTAGGAGGGAAAATAACAATTAATTTCACTTTATGTCTCCTAGGGATGGAGAATAACAATTTACTTTCACTTTATGTCTCCATTTCATTAATTTCACTTTTTCCGGCAAAAATATAATAAAGTCCATATTAATATAAATTAGTAAATCTTCAGACTTTAAAATAAGTATGACGACGGTGTCAAAATTCACTAATCTTTAGCTCGCCGAAAAGGTCTCGACGAAATGCATCTGATCCAACTCTGAAAATATTAAACCGACACAGTACCTGAACTTACTAAAAATAGTAAGTAACAGCCAAGAGCCCACTGAACCAACCACGAGGATGCCAACTGGATCCACTAAATGCGAACCAAGACTTTGTCACTGCCAAGGACCTCCAGAGCCAAACTAACCACAGTTCCCTAACCAAACTGCTAGCCCACGAGAACTCCATGATGGACTAACCATGTGTCTAGAAGGGGACATTACAGTCCGCCCTCCCTAAGATTGCTTGCCTCAAGCAATCTCAGCTCAGGATGCTCCAGAATCTACTTGTTCTCCCATGTAGCATCCTCAACCGATAGGTTTTTCCATTTGACCAGGTACTCTCTGATAATCCTCCTCCTCAAATTGCGATCCCTGGTGTCAATGATTGCCTCGGGTACCAATATCAACTTCCCCTCATCATCAAGAGGAGGCAACTCAACTGAAGGTGTCACATTGTGCCCCAGTGCCTTCTTGAGGCAAGAAACATGAAACACATTATGTACCCTGCTCCCTGTTGGTAACTCCAACTCATAAGCCACTTCACCAATCCTCCTGGTGACCTTGAAGGGTCCATAATACCGTGGCTTCAACTTCTCCGCTCCACTCTTCTTGAGAGTAGATTGCCTATAAGGCTGTAGCATGAAGTAAACCATGTCACCAACCTCAAATGATCACTCAGTCCTCTGCTGATCTGCATACTGCTTCTACTGATTCTGAGCTTTCTATATGTTTTCCTTCAATGCCCTCATGATATCCTGACTCTCCTGAAGGAAGTCTTTGGCCTTCGGCACCCTACTATTACCAAACAGTAAATCAACAAAGCTCGGTGCCTCATAACCATACAATGCCATGAAGGGTGACATCTGGATGGACATGTGGTAAGTGGAATTGTAGCAATACTCCCCCATGTGAAGCCACCTAACCCATGCCTTCTGCTGCCCTGAAACATAGTTTCGGAGGTATCCTTCCACCCACTTGTTCACTATCTCTGTTTGACCATCAGTCTGGGGGTGATAACTCGTATTGGGTGTGAGCTCTATCCCTGACAACCTAAAAAGCTCCTGCCAAAAATTACTGAGGAACCTGTTGTCCTTGTCACTGACAATGCCCCTGGGCAACCCATGAAGTTGAAATACCTCACAAAAGAACAACTCTGCAACCTGAGCTGCAGTATAAGTGATAGGAATGGCAAAGAAGTGTGCATACTTCGTCAACCTATCCACGACCACATAAATACAATCCTTGCCTTGGACTTTAGGTAACCCTGTGATGAAGTCCATAGAAATGCTGTCCCACTTCCTGTTAGGAATGGGCAAGGGCTGCAATAAACCTCCTGGAAGTGAGTGCTCTTGCTTGTTCTGCTAACATATTGGGCACTCTCTCACATACTGCATCACCTTGGTCTTGAGGCCCTTCCAGGTGAACCTCTCTCTGACCTGTCTGTAAGTTTTGAAGTATCCTAGATGCCCTGCCATAGGCAAGTCATGAAATGCCCTCAAAACTTTTTGCTTCATCTGTGAACCCGACACCAAGAAAATCCTGTCCTTGTAGATGATCAAGTCATTTACCACCGTGTACCTGTCATCTTTGATGGTGCCATCAATCACTCCAGTAGCCCACTCATCCTTAGCATATTCTACTGAAATCAATTCTCTCCAATCATCAGCTATAGCACCTAGTGCACATAGATGAGGTCTCTTGGATAACGCATCAGCAACAACATTCTTCTTTCCTTTGACATAAACAATGTCAAAGTCGTAGGCCTGTAACTTGCTGACCCACTTCTGTTGCCTCTCGTTCAAATCCTTCTGTCCAAGGAAATGCTTCAAACTGTTGTGGTCTATCTTAACCACAAATTTACTGCCCACCAGATACTGTCTGAACTTAGCCAGTGCATGCATGATGGCTAACATCTCCTTATCATATATGTTGTAACTCCTCTCCACACCCCTCAACTTCCTACTCTCAAATGCAATGGGGTGCTTATCCTGCATGATTACTGCACCAATGCCTACGCCTAAGGCATCACACTGTAGCTCGAAGAGTTTACTGAAATCAGGAATGGCTAACATAGGGCAAGTACTCATGATCTATTTGAACCTGTCAAAACACTCTTGTGCCTTATCAAACCAACTAAAAGCATCCTTACGAGTCAAATCAGTAAGGGGAGCAGCTGATTGAGAGAACCCCTTCACAAACCTGCGGTAATATCCACAAAGGCCAAGAAATCCCTTAAGATATGAGAAATTTTTTGGTGGTGGCAAATCCACAATTGCCTGAATCTTTTCCGGGTCTACCTTCACACTACTAGCACTGATCATATGACCCAAGTATAGTAACTCAGTCATCCCAAACTCACACTTTGACATTTTGGCATACAATGACTCATTCTCTAAGATGCTCAGCACAATGTCAATGTGTTTCAGATGCTCTTCCCATGTCCTGCTATAAATTAGTATATCATCAAAGAAAATCAGCACAAATCTCCTCAACTACTCTCTGAACACCTTGTTCATACAGGACTGGAAGGTAGCTGGAGCATTGATCAAACCAAATGGTATGACCAGGAACTCAAAGTGCCCATAATGACACCTGAATGCTATCTTCTCCGCATCCTCATCTCTAACCTGTATCTGATGGTAACCGGATCTCAAATCAATCTTAGAGAAGTAACAAGCTCTGTGCAACTTGTCAATCAGCTCATCGATTTTGGGAATCAGGTACCTATTCTTGATTATTTTCTTATTAAGTTCCCTGTAATCGATACACATTTTGAGAGTCCCATCCTTCTTCTTTACCAATACCACAGATGATGCAAACAGACTCTTACTAGGCCTGATGTGACCCATCTCGAGAAGCTCTTTGATAGCCTCCTCAATCTCATCCTTATACCTCTTTGGGTGCCTGTAAGGTGTCATGATTACTAGCTTAGCACCCTCCTCCAACTTGATCACATGCTCAAAACCTCTATCAAGAGGTTTACCTGGTGAAATATCACTAAACACTTTGGTGTGTTTAGTAAGTATTGACTGTATGTCAGGAGGATACACATGCTTCTACTGATCTACTGCAGGCATCACCATAACCTCAGCTGCCCACTCCACCTGATCATGTCGAATCAGTCGCTCCATCCGCTTGAGAGAAACAACTCTCAATCCACCATCTGAAATGCCTCTAAGCACATGTCTAACTCCATCCACCTCAAACTTCATTTCCATTGTCCGCAGGTTGAGAGTGAACTCCTTAATATCATTCAACCACTTCATACCCAACACAACATCCATCTCACCCATACTGACAACATAAAACTCTGATTGGCAAGTGTATCTGTTCAGTTGGATTGATAGATTGGGTATCCTCCTAGTGCAGGTAAGTACAAAACCATCCACAACCTTCACCTTAAAGCCCTCAAATTCCTCAGTTTTCAGCCCTCTCTTGGCGACCAATCCCTCGTCTATGAAGTTATGAGTGGCACCTGTGTCAAGTAAGGCAACACATCGCTGCCCACTCAGTACCCCTCTAATTCTGAATGATCCTTCCTTCTGAATACTCATGATACGAGCTATGGGTCGAGCTAGATCATCCTCTCTATCTGATGCTTCCCCTGAGCCCTCTGATTCTCCACCCTCAGCCTCTGAATGGTAATCCGAGTGGGGTTCCCCATCAACAGACTTGTCGGCTGAAAAGTACTCTAACTGTTTGGCTTTTCCTTGGGCAGCACACTTGTGTGTGGGATCCCAAGGCACTTGACAATGAAAACAGAGTTTCTTTCTCCTCAAGTCATTCATCTGATCACTGTCCAATCTAGAAGAACTCTTATGCTGTTGTCTTGCATCTCTTTGAAATGGTCTCCTATCCCTCTCCTTATCTTTCCTTGGTAGAAATCCTTTGGATTGAAATTTACTCCTCCATACTTATGATTCCATGTCCCGGGCCTTCTTCATGGCCTCTTGAAGTGTAGTAGGGTCAAAACCCTTCACCCATCCGCGAAGTTGATCTGACAATCCGTCAATGAAAAGAACAACCAACCTGTACTCAGTAATATCCGGAACCATAACAGATATATCCTGGAAATCAGCAATGTAGGAGTCTACTGATCCGCTCTGTCTCAACTGAGTCAACTCCTTGAACTATAACTCTGGGTCCTTTTTATCAAACCTGTCGATCAGTCTAGCTGTAAACTCCACATATGAAGTGACTTGATCGTGACCCAATGTAACCTTCCCGTTACTCCACCATTTGTGAGCAGTCCCCTCCAAGTGTAGAGCTGCATAAGTAATAGCGTCCTCCTCTGGCATGGGACTAATCTGCAGTAGCTGTCCAATTTCTGGACCTAAGCTCTCGCGGTGGTCTTACCTGATCCATCGAAGTAAGGAAGTGTCATCTTACTTACTTTCCTCTACAGTTCTTGGTTTTGTGATCTACCTCCCCTCCAAGGTCTACACCTAGTCCTCATTTCAGAATATTCAGCAAATGTCATCTCATTTCTAAAACCCTCACTAGATGCTCTCTAGTCCCTCAGAATCTCCTCCTGGAACTCTGCCTGAGTAGGATCCTATTCAGGAACTTGATTCCTGGGAGCAAATATCAGAATACCAGGTCTATCTCCCGCAGTGAACTGTGAAGCCCTACGGTGATTAACCGAAGCCTCATCATCATCTCTATCTCTGCGCCTATCATCATGATACATGTCCCCATTATTCCGTTCTTCCCGATTCCTATCACCGTTATGCCTGTCATTCCCATCATTCCTATTCCTTTCTCCCCCATCATGTCTATTTCTATCACCATCCTGGTACCTGTTCCTGTCACCTTTGTTGTATCTGTTTCTGTCACCTCCATGGTACCTGTTCTTGTCACCTCCATTGTATCTGTTTCTGTCACGGTGATTGTCTAAGTCATTACCCATCCGTTCGATGACATGTGCTAACTCAGCCTGTGCCTCTACCATCTCACGTCGAGACTCTCTCATCTCTCGAGTAAGTGTGATCAAAATGTCATGCGCACTAAGTTCTGGTTCTTCCCTGTCACCCATATCTCCTGTAGGACCTGTAACTGGTGGAAGCTCTCCAGAAAATGGGTCCGTCCGTGATACCTGAGAATCGTCCTCAGTAGTTGCTACCACTATCTCAGTATCTGACTCAAAAGGATTTATTACGGGAACTGGATTCTCTGGATTATTCAACTGCGGAGCCTATGTTCCCTGTCTTGCCCTTGTACTTCTGAACGGATATCTATCAGCTGGTCGCATGTCTCATTTTACTTCTGCATGTCAAAACTGAACTCACAGGATGGCAAGATCTTTAGCTTTGATACCACTATAATGTGCCGTACTTGTTTGTATTTTTTAAAATCTTAATTGTGTGATTTTTATTAGATTTTTATGTGTTCTTTCAGATAGACAGAAGATGCAGAAGGGGGTTTTATGTTTTCCTGCAGATGTAGTGCCGGAGCACACAATATATAGCATAGAACCTAAACCCAGAAAATATACAATGAATGTGAAGAAACTAAAGACAACCCAGATAGTAAAATAACCAAGAAACAATTACTATCACATACCCATCTAAAAATATGCAACTTGGTATGGCCACCGGAAATGGACCAGCAAGTGGGTATGGCTGGAAATGCATCAAATCTCCATAGAATGTCACAAATAACTCATACAAAATATAAGAGAAACAACTGAAGCACTAAACACCTCCCAAAGACCATGAATGAGTAGTAGAAGCAAAGAGAAAAGCTTCCCTACAATACTCCAACTCCTCTTTATGCAGTACGACCAACAATGGAAAGGTACAACAACAAGGAACTACTTCAAACACTCTGATTTCTGCCTTCTATACCATCCATTATCAACTTATAACAGCAATAGAAAAGATCTTTCACTCAGCACAAGAAACAACCTCAAATGTCTCCATTTCAGCACATATGTGAATGCCGAATACATCCACCGTCAATGGCACCGTTGGGTGGTCTTTCACACCTGTGGGATACCGTCACTAATGGAGGTTTCCGTCTCCAATAGGCTGATGCAAATTCTCAAACTCCAGAAACCCTAACAGAGCTCTCACAAGCAAATATCAAAACATAGCATAAAACCAAATGAGCTTTTTATCTTCCTCCAAGATAAGCGTTGGGCAATTAGGAACGAAAATAACAATTAATTTCACTTTATGTCTCCTAGGGATGGAGAATAACAATTTACTTTCACTTTATGTCTCCATTTCATTAATTTCACTTTTTCCGGCAAAAATATAATAAAGTCCATATTAATATAAATTAATAAATCTTCAGACTTTAAAATAAGTATGAAGACGGTGTCAGAATTCACTGATCTTTAGCTCGCCGGAAAGGTCTCGATGAAATGCATCTGATCCAACTTTGAAAATCCCGAACTGACACAATACCCGAACTTACTAAAAATAGTAAGTAACAACCAAGAGCCCACTGAACCAACCACGAGGATGCCAACTGGATCCACTAAATGCGAACCAAGACTCTATCACTACCAAGGACCTCCAGAGCCAAAGTAACCACAGTTCCCTAACCAAACTACTAGCCCACAGGAACTCCATGATGGACTAACCATGTGTCTAGAAGGGGACATTACATTTGTAGTCCATTTTGTGATTCCATCAATATCAGTTGTCTTTGATGTAACTCCACTCATCACATCCCATAGATCCTTTTCAATAAGGATCAACTATAGCTTGACTTGTCATGTGTAGAAGTCTTTACCTTCAAATTTCTCAATCAATGTACTATTTTTCTCCATATTAAGAATATCAAAGGTGTTGGGCTCCACCGTTAATGCACCTTATCTTGATTGAAAATACTACTATATTTATAAACTTAATACAAAAAAAATATAAAACTGAGAAAATATAGAGGAAATAATGCATGGCAATTATTTTATATCCTAATCGAGGTCAGAGAAAGAATGCTTTCCTTGCAATGGTTGTTGCCCTACAATGTAGAATCCTCCAATGATCGAGGTTGTCTAGCAACAACACTCAACCTAGACCAATGCTAGTAATCAATAACCAAAGTTTGTGCAGTGCTGCATAACAACAT
Organism: Cunninghamia lanceolata; assembly: GCA_027924645.1. Taxonomy (NCBI): domain Eukaryota; kingdom Viridiplantae; phylum Streptophyta; class Pinopsida; order Cupressales; family Cupressaceae; genus Cunninghamia; species Cunninghamia lanceolata. The sequence goes on along the minus strand of BSBN01000237.1, from coordinate 16,584,651 downwards.
CATTATAAAGTTGAGGCCATTGAAGATGACAAAGAAAAAATAGAATGCCAAGATGGAACTGGCATTAGAAGTGAGAGGAATGCACGTAAATTGATTAAAAAATGGATATGGACAATGCAAGGTGCACAAATCTAGTCACTTCTTCTTTCTCCTAATTGTTGTTATTGTAGGCGAGTTCTCCCTACCAGCTTAGGAATGCTCGTCAAAGAATTTCATAATGTTTATGAAAATTATATGTTGTAGAAACTTTGTGGAGCTCCTCACTCTCGACATAACAAACAAATGGTTCTATGTAACTTCGCCAAGAATAATAGTCCAAATGTTGTGTCCTATGGACACCACACTTGATCAATACCTAACACATACATGATGCTCTATCCATTTACTCCTCCAAGGATACCACTTGATATCATATCAAAGAATTTAGGCAGAGCAAACATATTTTTTATGTATGAAATAATACTCCTTTTCTTCTATCTTTTATTCAATAAGATATTACATATTTATAGGAGTTTCATCTCCTATATTTAGGAAACCTGCTATAACAACTCCCTTACATAGATAATGATGAGATAACAAATAATTACAAGTATAACCAATCTATAACAAATACTCACAAAAATAAGCAAACTCTAAACAAACTTAAACAAACTAATAAATCATAATTAAAATACCTAATGATGCAATATTCCTAACATAATATGTTTATTTATTTATTGATAGGTGTATATTCAATCCTATTAATAGCATATATCTAATATATTACTAATGTACAAATAAAAGGAAAATATGTACAATGCATAGACTTGTAAAAAATTCATCTGTGTATTGCATTTTGTTTTGTTTTTTCTTGTGCACAAAATGGAAATGTGTAGTGCACTCCTCCCTTATTAGTACTTTCTTTTGGAAAGTATAATATTGCAATTAGATTACCAACTTTCCCTATGAACAAGTTACATGCTAATATTTTTATTTAAAACAAATATTATTGGTTGAAAATAAATTATCAACTATGGTGTTGAGTCTCTTAATACAATCTTCACATTATTCAAAGCATGTAATAATTAAATTTGCACCATTAATAAAATTTCCAGCATATAAACTACATTTAATAGTTGGCAAATTTTAGTTTTATAAATATTTTTTTTTAGCATTTATAAGGGTATGCAACACTTGTGCCCCACGTACACATTCAAGTGGACTAGAGAATTTGGTCAATCCATCATTCAAGGTGTTCTCCACTCTAATATTCAACTCTAATTTTTCATTTTTAAGGACTTTCGATAGAGAATTTAAACTAGGCAAAATCCAAGCCCAAGTAAATAAAACAATTCTTATGTAAATAAAATAATTATAGAATAATGTCAAATAAAGTAAACCATGTAAATAAAATAAAATGGTTCTTGAATAGGTCTAAATTAAAATAAAATAATTATAGGCAGGGCCTTGTGCCTTCGCTAGGCCATTGTATTCGGCGACTTCATGTTCCAAACTGTTGTACTGGGCCCTCTTGGACCAGTCCATCAGTCCGAGTGAGGCTTATTTCCAACACCAACACCCCCCTTAAGCCACACCTCTCGTGGACCAGCTAGGACTCGAACTTAGGACCTTCCATTCGCTGCTGGAGTGCTCTACCACTGAGCTACTGGCCCCTCTTGGACTAGTCCATCGTCGGTCCGAGTGTGACTTATTTCCAACACCAACACAAACATGTTCCAAACCCACGAATTTGAATTGTTTACATTAATGCAGTGCACGATGAGGTCTCATGTTTGTGGCCTCACCTATAGGTAGAAAATAGATAATAATGTAATTTAGAAATTAACGCTTTCTAGGCTAGCTGCAAGCAACAAGTCTATCTAAGGAAGCAAATGATTGTTTCTTAGTGGCAAATAGTAGCAGGGTTGAACTACAAAGATTTGTCTGGCTTTAGAATCATCGGGTCTTGGTCGTGGCTTCACTCTCAGACATACAACAACAAAAAGGAATGGTGCTAGCTTTATGCTTTCTGATGCAGCAGCTTCTCGTTTTGGCCACTCTGGCTTGTAACGACGGGATGACCAGATGGTAGCTGCCTCATCCAGTCATACCCCCTCACGTAATTTTCTGTGATATCAATATAATCTGACTCCTTATGAATCAAAAAAAAAAATTATAAATAATTATAATGTAATATATTATATTGTAATTATATTGATATAATTATCATAATACAATGTAAATAGAATTAATTTACTAGCACTTGCATCCTTAAAGTTGGAAGGGTTTTGCTAATAGGAAAATAATGATATTAGAAACTTAGATGCATTACTTATGATTTGATATTTTTACAATTGGAAGATTTGATTTATGGAAAGATTTAATTTTTCACATTATTCATTTTTTGTGACCTGAAAATAGTTTAATAACAAATTAGAAAATTGTTTCGTGGTCAAAGATAAATTTTGATGGAAAGCTAACAATAATATAATCTATGGGCTAAACATCCTTAATTATATCAACTAAAAATTCAAATTATTGCAAAAGGTTTAACCTGACCAAGGTCCGTGAGGCTCCAACCCCTTACATCTATACACCAAGCTAGGTATTTCTAACCTCAATGGCCCCTTTCATACACAATGGGTCACACCTTATAGAGGTAATCTTCAACTTTTACATCCATGTCAAACGCATTATGAGGGGCACCATGTCATATCCTCTTCTGTTATGTGCATGAAATTTTTACAAATTTTTTAATGAAAACACACAAAACTTTCTTGAATCAATACACTTACTGGCTCTATTATTGTAGATTTCAAAAATATAAAATTGAAGTCTTGGCGGCACTGCTTTCAAGACTGGTTACAGAAGAAATGACAATATTCAACAACTTAGAAAGAATAACCAATAACACTTTTCCATTCACGCATCAACGGTGGGCATTTCTCATTTATCTCACGCGTTTTTGAGAGGCCGGGGGCATTTATTCGTCATTAAACTCTGCGGCCAAAATAGTACTGCAGACCAAATCATCTGTCTGATTGGTGATGGACAAGATTTTATTTAAACCAGTTCGCTTTTTTCAAGGGACAAGTTACGTCAGATTCCAAGGCAATCTGGAAATTACCTCCGGTCAATCTCCTCAAAAAACTGATTTAACGCTGTTCAACGGCGGATTTCAAAACATTTAAAATTTTTAAAAGGGTTTTTAAGAGCCACACCCAAAAAGCATACTACTGGACACACTACGAAAACTCGGAGTAAAAAAGGTGTAAAACGCACATACCGCAAACGAAATTAGTGGCAGAGGGCATTTAAACGACATGAGACTTATTCTGACAAGATTTTTTTCCGACGTGAGAACAACCGACGAGTTTAGAAAATTCCCCGGCGTGATTTTTGTCAAGTGAAGGCATCGAAAAATGAAGAGTGGGAAAAAATGGCCGCGGAAAATAAGCGTTTCAGATTCAAACCATCAATCTGCATTGGCCAGGGCGTTAATAGAAATCAAAAAACATTAAACCTATTCACCTTCCCCACATACGTGAATACAAACTCAAAAAAATTGCAGATTGATGCCGTATAAATTCTTGAGCGATCGAAATATCGAAGACCGGACAGCCGGAAAAAATGCGCCGGCAGCAGTTCTTGAAAACCTCGGCGAGATTTCCCATCATGGAGTGGATTAACAATGCAGGTAAAAGAGCATATTTCGAGGACAAAAAGGGGCTGCCATAAACACAAAAGGAAATGAACGCTCTAAACGAAAATGGAAACAAGTGCTTGCGTTCATCGGTATAACATTGCCCTTCGACAATGTTAGGAATTGTCTCCCCGAAAGGTATGATCTCCCCGATGGTCATTGGCCATCGGTATAACTTGAATGATCGGCCGAGTTCAAAGTTTTCTCGCCGAAGGTTGTTCTTTCGCCAATGAAACATTTGGTTATTGGCATAACAAGGTCTATCGGAGTTTGATGGATTTGTCTCAGCAAAAGGTGTGGTCTTTCCGATCCCTAATTTTCGTGGTTCTATTTTTTTTCCCACTATGCACCCGCCTGTCATGAATCTTTATCTTGCAAAGTCGTTCAGCAAATTTAGGTATTAGAATTTTTGTTTTTACCGAATCCCACAAACTATTTTATCAACGGTGAAAGGCTCTAGCGAGATGGCTGCATTTGGATGGTTATAATTTAGAAAGTGCGTTTACTCTTAACGAATGAAGACATTGAAAGAATTTAATTATTAGCTTGAGCTTTTGTAATTAAAAACAAAGATTTAATGTATATGTTTTATAGTTTATTTTTAATACGTTCATTCATCTAAATTTGTAGAAAATATAATTTAGATTAAGTTTAGGTTGAATTCAATTTTTTTAAATATATATTGATTTTTAAATTTTATAAATGAATAGTTTAATTAAATCAATATATATATATAGTTATTAATATTTTATTTTACATAACATGAAATTTTAGTTATACATTATTTATTATAAATTCCATAACAATATATTTATAATTTGATAATATCTACCAAAAAAGAAAATATCTTTATAATTTGATAATATCTACCAACAAAGAAAATATTTGTGATAAAGATATGCAATTAATTATATGACCCAACGATCCATTCAAAATTTACTATCTTAGATATTTTATTCTATGCATTAAATGACTTTTTGCCAACCTGTTTAGCCACATATGTACCATCTACGGTATAATCAATGCTCTTTAGGCGGTGACAAAACTAGAAAAAAAGCTTATATATACGCTTAGTTTTACAGTTTTTATTAGATTTGCATTCATCACTACACTCTTTTACTGTAAAGCTTATAATAGAGGTATGTTTTATTTCTAAGTTTCAACTATTAGTAGTTTTGGATAGAAATATTTTCCCATATCTTATATTTTGAATTTATTGAATGAGGAAGGCCTCTCAAAACAAACTTTTCATTTTGAATATTTTTGTTCTGTAGTTGTAACTTTTAATCTTTGTATCATGTCTTAAGGGCACTGTATGTTTGGTTTAGCTTTTACAAATTAGATGAAGTTGGCTTTAGTTGTTTATAACATAACATTATTGCTATATACAACTTGCAATTGTTCATCTTTTCTTATTGCTGTATACAGCTTGCAATTGTTCATCCAATATGTGAACTGTTTTAAGCTTTTCGGTAAACTTTGATGGATTCTATTTGACTCACATTCCAGTCCTGAACAGACAATGAAATGGAGTGAGACCTAGAATTTTAAATTTATTGTGCTTATCAACTAAAAATTTATTGGCCCTTCTTACTTATGATTAATTATAATAATAAGTTTTTCCTATACAAATTTTTATAATATAATTTATATGATTTAAGCCTTAACAAACATGGTCTCAACCCTGTATGGAATGGCCATTTGAATTGTATATAGGTTTTGGGTCGTTCTAATGCAAGATGGCTATGACCTATCATGTTCCCTACAACTGTGCCCCAATGTAAGTTTGTGCCTGTTGAAATTAGTTGAATATATTATTAGTAGAAAATATTATAATATTTTATTAGAAATGATATAGAGTTGATATTTTAATAAATATCTATTTATTGGTATAGAATATATATATATCTATATATATATATATATATATATATATATATATATATATATATATATATATATATATCTATATCTATATATATATATATATATATATATATCTATATATATTAAAATTTATGCTAAAATTAAAACTATATTAATTTCAAGAACAGAGCTTTCACATTGAACAAAGTACTATTATTATCCCAATAACTACATGCCAAACTATAGATGTTAAAATTAAAATTAAAATTAAAACTAAATTAATATTTAAAACTATGTTAAAAGATTTTAAACTACAATTAAAAAAAAACTATATTAAACTATCTAAATATTAGAAACTAAATTAGAAAATATACGTAATTAGGTTAAAAAACTTTATGCGGCAATAATTAGTTTTTTGTATATTTAGAATTTCACACTGAACAAAGTACCAAACTATAGATGTTCAAAATTAAAATTAAAATTAAACCTAAGTTAATATTTAAAACTATGTTAAAAGATTTTAAACTAAAATTTAAAAAATATATATTAAACTATCTAAATATTAGAAACTATACGTAATTAGGTTAAAAAACTTTATGAGGCAATAATTAGTTTGGCATGTAGTTATTGGGATAATAATACTACTTTGTTCAGTGTGAAATTCTACTGCATTAGATATGAATGTTAGATCTGACGTATAAGCTACATTCAAATTAACAAAGCAAAAACTAAAAACCTAGAATCAAATGGCTGTAGCTAAAGAAATTCATGAACTGCTAAACCACCTATGGTGCATCTTCAAATGTACTCTTAACAGCATGACAAACAAAGATGGTATAACGAAGAAAGCCTAGATGCTTACTAAAAATGTTAAATAATCTAAGCATTTGTGGTTGGCCTACTATGGATTCAACTATTGAGGAATTTGTGGTCTGTCTACTGTGGTCTGCCTTTTCTGTTATACTTCTCTTTTCTACTCTAAGTCCTCCTAAAGGCTTTAGCCAACTCTAGCATTTTTCCTTCCATGTAATTTTTTTGGAAACTTTTAGGTTTTGATTCTAGGATATAAATTAGGACATAGGTAATAACCATGCATTGAGGGCCAATGTACGACCCTAGAGGTTGAAGACTTTAAGCTATTCAATCCATACCTGGTAAAAAACAATCCTTTCTAGTGTAGAGGAGAAGAAGCAATGGGTGCTGAAATGCTTCTATTTGACAGAGATTTGAATTTCTTAATCCCTGCCTCTCTAAATAAATCTGCATCTGCCAAACTTTCAAGTCTTGTAATTTCTTTCAAAACATCAGTACTGACAAGAACAATAGAGCCCCATTAATTATCTGTGGCATTTAGGTCTTACAGAAATTTATATAGAATTTCCATTAAAAATTTATATAGATAAAATCTAAATCGAGATTACCTTTCTCCTTGGTGACCTTCAGCTTCATCGAGTCCAACCAAATGTTTGTTCATCTCTATTGGAACATTTCTCATCACCTTTAATACAGAATTCACTAATACTCTTAAAATAGTCTCCATGATCACTAAACATTTGCAATAAAATTAAAAACAAAATGAAAAACCGCACAAAATAGAACGTATAGAGAATAAATGAGATGTACGCTATGATAAGTTGGTAACGCAGACTATACTTGTCCGTATTGCCTCTGCTCCTGACGCCCTTGTTCATGTTCAAAAACCACATCATACACTGAGTTTGCAAAGAGAATATCTCTTAATTTTGATAGATATTGTCATAAGAAAATCTCTACTCCATATGCATACCGACTGTGAAACCACCAAAAACTTGACACATCAAGACATTGAATCCCTTAATGAGTGTGCCCTCACCATTTTTTACACAGCATGCTTCCTAGTAATGGTTTCGTTGCACGCATGCAAGCTAAAACAAGGCGCATGGGTGGGCACATGGAGTGCCGAACAAGGTGCCTCAAAGACATGACATCCCCAAATGCCGATTGGTATAACATGTTACTATCGGCGAACACTTTACAAGCCCTCCCGATGGTATAAGTCATGCCGATGATAGAATTCGTAAAATAAAAATAAAATTTTGATAGGCTTTGAATTGTTTTTCCTTCTAAATATATTTTTTTTCTTGCAACGGAGAGCTAGAGCCAAAATAGAAAATAGATTTCATGCTAGGGTTTGAATTATTTTTTGTTTTTCTATTTTTTTCTTTTCTGTTGAATTGGAAGATAATAAAAAGGCTAAAATTGCGTGTAGGCAGGGTTTGAATTATTTTTTCTTATGTTTGTTTTCTCTTGTTGAATTGGAAGCGAAATGATTTAATTATTTTCAAGGTGAAATTACTCATATCTTGAAATATCTGTGTAGCGTGAATTGATTTCATTTAAAGTTTAAATTCCATTAAATTGGTAAAATGGAAACCAAAAGAGGATAACTACCCTTTACCTAAACAAATCTTGTTTGGGTTTGATTATTATTTTCTTTATATATATTTTGTCAAATTGGTAACTTGGATAGCAGAATGGAGGGTAAGTTTTATTATTGGTAATTTCTTTTTCAGCTGTGTCATAGGGCTTGCACCTGTTTACAATGCCATGATTGAGGGGTATCTATTACATAACATTTACCAGGGCTTGTACCTATTTTTGTCTGTTAGACTGAATATTTGGATATGTAGATTAGTAATTTACCCAATTAAACACTTAACATTTGTACATATATGCATTTAACATGTCTCTTGAAGAATTAAGTATGGGTTTCCCCTACGAAAGCTTCGGTGATTTACAACTTGAGTACATCCCATTTTACATGTTGTGAAATTGCCATTAGTTGAGAAGATCATTTTAGGGTTTGATTTCATTTTTCCTATACATTTTCTTTCCATTTAATTGTAGAATTTAAATTTCTTTTTAGGGTTTGAATTATTATTTTTTCTCAAACTGGTAATATGGGTAAAATTACTTAGTTAGAAAATTTGTTAGGGCCTTTTAATTGGGATTAGGTTTTAATGTTTTTGTTTCCAAGAAAAGATAAGAGTAGTTTCCATTTGAAGAAGATCATAATAAATATAATATAGATTGTTATGTAATATAAGAATTATTATGTAAGGGAGGCATAGTTATGATTTACTGGGTAGTAAATGATAGATTTAAATACATATATACAAAAATTCGCTTTTATCAACATTAGAAAGTAATAATCTTTTCTTGCTAATCATGAAATTGTATGATTATTTATTATATGCAAGAATATTGTCTTTGTTTGCTATGATTTGCCTATACATGTTATATCTGTTATCATACTTATACCCATTGAATATTTTTGTCCTCAGATACATTCCTGATTTCCCCAAAAAATATTTTGTCCAAAGTTTTTTCATCAAAGCATTCATAATCTTTTGCACTATTTTTTCAGGAGATTGATTTTCTCATGCTATTTTGATTTTTGTTATACTTGTTTTATTGACATGGGGTTTCTTCCATTAGTTATTAACTGTTTACAAAGTTTAGACTAATTGTAATTTTAGTATCACCGATATAGCCTTATCGGCTCGTTTTTCCTTCCTTCCCATCGGGATGACACTCTTTATCGGTGTGAGCCCATCGTTTTACTCTGATAGTTATCCGTTTCGCCGATCGCCTTCATCGGTATGAGCTGGCTCCATCGGGGTGGGTGTAATGCTTTGTTCCGATCGTTAAATTTATACCAATCGGCCCTCACTCTTCTATGTTATTTGATTTGACCTAGAGATGAGCCTTTCAAGAAAATAAATCAATGCACCAAACTTAATTTCTAAATAATGATTATTTTTTATATTTAGTTCAGATTTAACTTTATGAATCTTTATTTTTATCTTGAGTAAAAATTGATTCATGCCATGACACTCTTGCATTTAAATTAACTGTTTCCATTAATGAAGCTGTTCTACTAATGGCTTCTCTGTCATTACAAATTTACAAGTAATATGACATTTGGCAATTGCCAGAAATGAACTGCTGTACTTGCTAAATAAGATTTATGTTCTTAATCCCTATAGTTTAGTAACCTTCTATATCACCAAAAACAACAATAGATTAGAACATGAAAGAAGGGAAGTGTTTGATCATCAACAAATATACCTGATAATAATTTGCTCATATGTTGATTATCTTGCGCTGTGTACACCCAATTTTGCGAATGCTTTTGGAAGTAAAAAATTGGTTCTTTTGGTTCTTTTGACTTACTGGGACAAGGGTTGGTTGGATTTGTGAATCCCGGTGTTTTCCTTAGTCCCAAGCTCTTAACTCTCCTCCATTTCCATTTTTCTGGCTGACCTTCCAAGGTAATCTTGCCTCCTAATTTGGAGGGATTGCTCAACCTTAATTCACAGGTCTCTTCCTTAGCTCTGATTAAACTTCTCGTCTTTGTCTGTTTTCTCCTAGATCTTGCCTAGCAATCTTGCCTTTAGATAGGGATGATCGTCCAGATTTCATGCAAATCCTTCCTTTCCTAAGATCTCATGTCTGCTATTGTCCCATTTGGTCATCCTTAGCAATTGCACTGTAGTGTGCAATGGGTATGCCATGGAAAGTTGAAGTGACCTAAATTTGTTTAGAACCATTAAACTATTCGAACATGCTGAAATAAATTATACTATGACCGGTGGGGACGATGCAAAGTTAAATGCTAGTTTCAATATATTGATAAGGAAGGTTTAAAAGTAGTATGTAATTTTAAGGTAGATTTGAATCAATAATTTCTATCACATTCCTGAATCCTAAGAATATATAAGCAATACCTAATTTTTAAGGAGGATATAAGAAACAATAAGGAAACTGAAATTTGTGCATGCAAAAAATTAATTGAAAGGTAGATTGTAGTTTGTTATTTTTTATTTTTAATATCAGAATGCAAAATATAAAGTGAAAATATAAAATAAATAAAAATGCACAGATGCATTTATAAAATGGCAATTTCACAACATGTAAAATGGGATGCACTCAAGTTGTAAATCACCGAAGCTTTCGTAGGGGAAACCCATACTTAATTCTTCAAGAGACATGTTAAATGCATATATGTACAAATGTTAAGTGTTTAATTGGGCAAACTACTAATCTCAATTAATGGTAATTTCACAACATGGAAAATGGGATGCACTCAAGTTGTAAATCACCGAAGCTTTCGTAGGGGAAACCCATACTTAGTTCTTCAAGAGACATGTTAAATGCATATATGTACAAATGTTAAGTGTTTAATTGGGTAAACTACTAATTTACATATCCAAGTATTTAGTCCAACAGACAAAAATAGGTACAAGCGCTGGTAAATGTTATGTAATAGATACCCCTCAATCATGGCATTGCAAACAGGTAAAGGGTAGTTATCCTGTTTTGGTTTCCATTTTACCAATTTAATGGAATTTAAACTTTAAATGAAATCAATTCACGCTACACAGATATTTCAAGATATGAGTAATTTCATCTTGAAAATAATTAAAGCATTTTGCTTCCAATTAAACAGGAGAAAATAAACATAAGTAAAAGTAATTCAAACCCTGCCTACACGCACATGTCCATGATCTGAATTCCAGAGCTATGACATAAAAAGCAACAAATTATATCTTTATATAGAATAATGCTTGGAATATAGTAAGTGCTTGGACGTAATATTTTTATTACTATGAAGGTACATTGGAATTCAGTTCAAATTGGCTAAGTGTAAAGGTAAGTTTATAAAGCTACTGCAATGCTAGGGATGGCGTAAAGATAAGAGTCTCTACATGGATGAACTACTGAAGCAAGCTCTTTCAAATTGGCATGGATGAACTACTGAAGTCAGAAAGACCAGCGTGAGATGATTTTCTATTCATTCAACTACGTTTATGATCATCATCTGTTTTGGTGGTCACAAGCTGTAAGTGAAATTCATTGTTTACTAACAGCGGATTTAAAAAGGAGCTCATCACGAAAGAGACCATCCATAAATTCTCTTTTTGGTACATACAATCATCGCCTTCAACCACTAGCCTCCCTGTATAGTAATAACATTTAAATTCTTGAAAATAATACAAAATAAAACAGTAAAATTGCAATACCTGTAAAAAATAAAATCTGTAAAGTTCCCTCTTTATGGGTATGGATGTTCAAATTTTCATGCAACCTGATATGTTTGAACTTTAAACATCATAATGCAGAGTAGATGTACATTTACCAAATACTAAATTGCAATGTAAATTATATGCCATATTGAGATAAACATCAGTACTGACAAGAACAACAGAGCCCCATTAATTAACAGCACAAAATAAAATTTAGTTTCAACTAGATCTGAATGGTCTCATTGGTCGTTCATCTGCAGAAATTGTTAATAGGTTCAGTAAAGTCTTAGAATTGCTTGGCTACAATTGTAATCAGTTTGTCTATGTTGAAGATATTCAGAGAAGTGGGCAATCACAGGATAATGCTACCAATCCACCAAAACCAGTTTTGGTCACATAGTGTTTTATATTACTCTAGCTTTGATAATAATCTGAATATTATGTCCAATACAAGTGAAGTTTTATGAATTACAATTAAAAAAAATGAATATTTTGACGGTATTGCATAGCATTGTCGTAAAATGAAAGATATATATAAATTGTAAATCAATGTTTCTATAAGTGAATGCAAGAAAGTAATGGGAGTGGGTGAACTAACCTTTTGTGCCTTTTTTTTTCATGATCATGCAGTCAAGATTGTGCGTGTGACAACACTGACAAGTGTTCCTCCTCTTGTTTGTGAAGAGCAACATATGGGTTGTGTTGCATACATGCATATCTTTGGAACGTGAAAGTCGGGCATATTCGAAGACATGCAAGGCTGCAGACTCTAGAAATAGCTGTGAATGTTAGTCCCTGACGATCTATGCTGCCAATGTCGATTGTTGCTCGTGGAAGTGTAAGGCCTTGTGATTTGTGTATTGTTAAAGTCCATGCCAATTTCAATGGGATTTGGCGACGACCACCATGACTCAATGGTGCAATGGGTACATTTCTTGCATTATTGAGATCCCAAACTGGGCCTATGTATTTTTTGAATTGAACAACAACAAACAAAGGAAGTTGCGGTGGTTTATCGCCATCCTTGTATACAATGGCTTTCACCTGGCCTAGTGCACCATTCACAAGGCCTGCTTGCACCCACAAATTAGAACATAGCATAACTTCTTGGCCAACACTCAAGAGAATTTTAGCTTCAAGTTGTTCATCATCTGGATTTGGGCATGTTGCCCCTTTTAGTTGTTCTGCATTAGACAAGGCAATTGGCATTGCTAATGATTGCAACATATGTTTATTGTGTAGTGAAACCAATTCATTTGTTGGAAATAAATGTATGGAGGATAGGAATGGTGCTTGCTCTGCAAAGGTCAGTGAGGAATTTGAACGTGCCATGAGAACATGCCAATCTTCAACTATAGGCTCTACATTTCTTATATTTGAGAGAATTGAACGGAAGGCCATTTGTATAGGATCATCACCAATTTGCCAAAATATCTTGGTCAATGTAATAACTGTGGTGAAGCTTTGCCATAGTGTTCCTCCATAGGAGTTTGAAGCATACATGGGGATATCTTTCACTGGTGGGAGTTGGCCAAGGTCACCAAAGAGAATGATTGAGCGTCCCCCAAATGGGATATGATTGTGGCTAGGGAATGCCTCACGCAATCGTATGTCAATTCTTTGTATCAACTTTGGGCCAATAAAACTCATCTCGTCTATTAGAATGTAATGAATGAAGTACATGCTCTCTTGGAATGTTGCAAGTGTTTGTCCTTGTAGGGGATTCATTTCTCTGATCGGTATGTGGAGTGCAGAATGAATTGTAGACGCCTGAATATTGAAAGCTGCAACACCAGTTGGTGCGAGGAGTAGCAAAGGTGATTGGCCATGTGGAGCTACTCCCATGAGTGTGGATTTGATGCTTGAGATCAAATGTGACTTTCTAGTACCTGCAGTTCCTTGAACAATTATTTTTAGTGGTGGCTGGAAACAACTGGCAGAGAAGTGCGAAACAATAATATCATATGCTTTCTGCTGTTGGATAGAGAGGCTGCTCTGTGAGGCTTGAGCAAAAACATGTTGGACTTGAAAGGTTGGCCGATAAGAGTCAATGATATCAGTAGCTGTAGCTTTTAGTATTGGATTAAAGCTCAGAGTTGTCCAGTCATTGTTCAGGTCAATGCCACGGTGACCAAGCATGTCAAGGCTATCTAACTGTAATGATATGCCTGGATGCAAGCTTGATAACACTTGCCATTCATCAAGATGGTTATCTTCCATGACATATTCATTAGTTGAAGTACTGCCATCATCGATATCATTGGTATCTGATAGTGGATCAGTCGGTGTGCGATGCACATGCCATTGATGGAAGTTGTATGAGAATCTTTCCCAATTTGCAATAATCTGTGGTGTTGATATGCCAATATCATCATGAATGCTATGAAATGGGTGGTAGAGCAGTAGTTCACTCCAGCAGAATGCTTCAAAACACCTGTCATCTTTTGCTAGGACAGTTGTGAACCGTGGGATTACATGGACAATGGCTGATGTGGAGCACTCTCTCCATTGTAAGTTTTTGCGTGATGCTTTGAAGGTCCTTTTTGTGTCATTTCAATGAGTGACAGAGCATCCAGCTCCATAGGTCGCACCATGTATGAGTCAATGAAAGTAGGGGAGGGGGTAGTGGAAGTGTTTGAGATTGTAACATGTTGGTAATGTTTTTGGCTAACATTCAAACATACAAATGGTCTGCTAGATATGGACAGGGGTAGTTTTTGCAGAAGGTGGCAAGTCTCTTGGGCACCAATGTCATGATCTACAAGGCTTTCAGATAGCATTTTGAGAAAAGCTATTGGTGTTGGCTTATTAGAGTCTGAATTGGTTGAAATGCAAGTCATCATATTGTGGTATGTTTCAGATTGGTGCTTAGCTTTTGTTGCATATTTTGCAATATATTTGAGCACTGCATTGGTTGAAAGAACAGGTTGGCAATCCACATTGGCTGTCCATATAGAAAGGATATATGGGTTGTGAAGATTCAAGCAGTCATCATTGCAGGCAGGGGTGTGTTTAGGTTGCCCATTCTCAGCAATTGTAAGACTTGATCTCTCTTGTAAGTTCCAAGGGGGTTTATAACGACATGCAAGAGATGTCCCCTTCCTCCGCAAGCATGTTAGCTGGGTACATTTTGTATGGCGTTGCACACGATTGACCAGTTCATTGTAATCAGTGGAAGGGCTCATTGCTTTTATCATTCTTGTGTCCATCAAGCAAGGGTCATCCAAGATAGTTCGATGGAAATTTTGGTTCTTGAGTTGAAGACTGCGTGGGTTCCAGGCAGAGACATATCTATCAATGTAGTCAATTGTTCTTTGTACAGATTGAAGGTTGTTCCATTGTAATTTTGCAATGTCAGGTGCTTCTTGGAGCCAGAGGAAACCGTGAATATGTGCAGATCCTCTATGTTGCCATTCGTACCTAGATTTGAGAGTTTGTTAGGAAGAAGTAAAGAAAAAAATAAGTGATTTTGGTAAGTGGAAGGCATATACCTATACTAGTAGTCACTTGCACCGAGTAGTTTCTCCAAGACCTCTTCACAGAATGTTGTAAATCTATGGTGCATGTAGAGTGTAGCAAGGTGTGGATTGCAAATTATATTTTGTACCCTCCATCTGGAAGCCTTTGAAGGATCCGTAGGAATGGTAGTTGGCATAATGCAATGTAAGTCAGGCCATTTTGTATCTGTTGCACTTAAGGTGAAGAAAAGTGTTGGGCAACCAATTTGAATGACCATGTTAGAAAGCTCCCCTCTACATGTATTCCAAAACAGCCGTGTGCCACGAAGTGCTGAGCTAAAGTGCATGAGTTGATCGGCGAGCCTTTCATCAGGTAGGTCCTTCAATCTTTGGCGGAGGTCAGCAATTGTTGTTGGAAGTGTATCATTTACCTGTTTGTTAACAAACACCGATGCTATGGCTTAGCTATGATGGCGCATGATTATGTTGAGAAGAAAATATGTGAAGCGTGGGTGTTGGCCAAATCTATTATCATGATATCTTAGTAGATGAAGAGCATATTCATGTAGCTTAATTTCTTTCATGCGGTGTTGCTTGAAGGTGGCTGTGCCAGTTGGAAACAGAGCGGGGAATGCCATTGCAAACAAGCCTTCAGTGGTGTATTCATTTATTGGGGAGGTAGAAATGGGAGGCCATTCTATAGTAGGAGCTTGTCGTCCATTTCCTAGTTGTAAGTAGGCTCGCACTTCTTCCATTTCTCTACGTGACGGCGGTAGGTTTGCTACAAACGAGGTTGTACTTTCAATTGTTTCAGCTTCATCAAAATTTGTTTGTAGGGACTCTAGATTTGTGGCAATAGGATTGGAAGTTGTTGCATATATAAGTTATGAAATATCAGTGGATTCATTAGGCAAAGATGACAATGCATGCTCATTCAACTGCACATCTTTGTAGTATGGATCATTTTGGAGCTTATATGTCAATGCCTCATGAACACGTGACCTACTAACATAGAAGCTATACTTTTGTTGTTCAACATTTTGTTTGTTTATTATAATGATGTCTAGTTCATCTATACGCCTAGGCAAGGAGGTTGCTATGCTAGAAATATCTTGTGGAAAGCAGATAGTGTGACCACTATACTTTAGTTGCCCCCCCGTGCATATGTTACTTGAAGAACCGGGCTAATCTTTGCTATCAACATCTCCTCGATTTGACTTAGTTTTTGTAAACAAGTAGGTTGATCACCAGGGTCCATGTTATTCCACTTCGAGAAGTGATGGCCATTTTTTTCTGATATGCATCTATAACAAGTAGGGACTCCATTTGATTTCCTAGTTTTAATGCCTGGATATTTTTCCATGCAAACTAAGCATGTTGACATTTTTGAGAGGCTATCCAATCTTGACCTAAATTTGTCTCTAGCAGTGTAATAATTTTCAGGGAAACATAGAGGAGGACAAAGCTGGGTTGATGGGGTGGGTTGTACACCATATTGTGACTGAGAGGCAAGTGTTTGAAGGTGCGGGACGTCGGAGGAAGGAGATAGTGTTGGTGCTAAGGCCTCACTCTGGAGGATATGTTCGTTTTGTTGCCTTCTTTTGTTAATATTAGTTTTCCTTGCATGATATTGTATACGCTGCATTTCATTTGTACAGGTTCGCTTTGCTAGCATCCTTGCATCTTCCACTTCCATTGTAGGGAATCTTGAATATTTGAGGGTTTTGAACTATCTATACATCATGCAGATTCAAATATATATCACATTTTGAAGCATGGGAATTGAAGATATAAAAGTATGCAAAAACAATATTATAACATGGCAATCGACATTAATGTGTACAAAATATAAGAAACCAATAACAAGGTAATAAACATAATGGAAATTGTTTTTTGTTCGAAGAGAATTTTACAATCATTATAGACAATTTAAGAAGCAAATACATTTTTAAAAGCTAACAATGCAAATAGGAAAAATAGGGGAACATATCCCTATATATGTTTATATGAAGCTATCCATGTTTGAAAAAAGGGAAATGTACAATAGTTAGAAGTGAGCTTTACATTGTTTGAGGTACATAACATCAGAGGAGCCATTCAAATAGGTATGTTATTGTACAAAAAAAGAGTGCAGTGCATGTTTTAATTGAGTTGAATGGTTGTAACAACAATGCTGTGTGTTTCTTGTCTAGAAAATGAATTCATCTTGATAGAAAGATCAAGCAGGAATTGGCAACCAATAACACAATCTAAAATTTGTTTGGCTCCGTCAGGCTCTGCTAGGAGAAGCTGAAAATTTTCTGCACTGACACCCAACAAAGCATTCGCTGGTCCTTCAAATGCAGTAACTTTAAGAAGTTCACCAGTGTTGTCCTACAAGTCCATTTTAAGCATGTAGCTAAAATCACATGCTAAGAGATTAGTAGAACACTTTGGGCAATGAAAATGATTGGTGGAAACTTGAATTACTTTTTTCTTACATTTCTTATTCTCAACCAACAAGGGGCAAGAAAGGTAGTAGAAGTTGTCCAAGTGGAGCTTGGAGATAATGGCCTTTACACAAGCATTTTTTTTCTCGGCAAACCTTGTAGTAACAATCTCTGAAATATCAATAGGATTTGCAAATTTGTGGGGGTTGAGCGGGTTATTCGACAAGGTAATTGGAGGCTGGAGAAGCTCTAAAGTGGAATACCATGTCTTCAATGTTGAGGCCTCTAACAAGTCTGGATTGATTAGAATTGCAGTTGGGAAGATAGTGTCGATTGATTTTCCATGCCATGAGGTAATACGGCCAGATTTCACAAGAAGAATGGGGGGGTCTGGTTTAAGGCACATTCCTGAGATTTGTTTCCCCTCAATTTGATAATGGCGACCCCATAGTGTAACATCTATGCTACTACTTGACATGTCTATGATTGTAGCAGTACATTCAATTGTTTCAGTCCCATCTCTTTTACGTATGGTTGATGTAGGTGAGATAGACAAAAGCAAACCTATGACATCAACAAGGGAATTAATAGGCATTGACTCCAGTGTATCTATGCTCTTTATATGGTAACTATGAGTGGGTATGTTAGAGTCAATGCATGTGGAAGGAGTTATTGTTGATGAGTTGTGTAGGAATATCTCAAAAGGGTTTGTGGAGCTACTGTATTTTGTGTTAGCCACTTTTACACGACCATTTGATACGAGGTAGAGGGCATCACTTTGAACAACATCATAGAACTCATCAACAAGTTCATTGAAGCAAGTTATATGTATTTCAGTTCCTGCTTTGTCTATGAAATCGAAGCCAAAAACTTTACCGTCATGACCAGCATTTTGGAATTCATGGATTGGAGTTTTTGCCAAGGCCCTACCTTCGATGGACCATTGCCTATGGTATGTAGTCAACTTTAGAATTGGCATTATTTGAAAAGGGCCAATGTTTTGTTGGGATTCAAATCTGTTGCCTTCTTGGAGTGAACAACCTTCAGATCCATAAGGGGCCAATTTTTGTTTGAAGGTATTTTGTGGGAGGTACTCCTGAGCTTGGAGGAGAGGTACTGGAGTTCCAACTATTGTTTCACTATTTGAGATTATATCAAACTTAGTATTTATGATAGCCCTGCAACAAAAGGAAAATCAATAATTTAATAAGAAGCTATAAGTCAAACAGATAGAGCAATATAAATGAATCTTGAATGTTTGAGCGTACGTGAATTTGTGGAACATCTTGCAAGTGTAATCTCGAAGACAAATAATTGAGCCTTTGGCTAGGGCCTCTTCTATAACAAGATAGTTGAACTGCTCTGGAAGTATAGCATGGTGTGTGTGCATTCCATCAGAGAGTTGCAAGCGATATTTGACAATTGCAGAGCGTTCTTGATGGATGGAGTCTACAGATGTAACTTGTAAACAAGGGTTTAGACTATCCATGCCTGCAAGTATGTTGGCTATGGCATTTGTAGTTAACATTGTTGCCATGAAGTTAAAATTGACAGAAAGTAATTGGCCTGCGAGTAAAATGGAGTAGGAAAGTTAGGGACAAAGATTAATCCACATATTATTAGGTGAAGAGTTCAAATTTACCTAATTGCATGTTGGTAGGCAAACATATAATATGCCAATTAAAACTTGAACCTTCTTTATTTATTTCATGGTGCATTTAGATTGACAGGTATTTGAATGTCTAATCATAGGATTCAAACACATTATTTCCTATTTTGGAGACCACTTACATATATTCGTGTAGAGAGGGCAACATTGTAAAAAAAGGTATAATACTTGTGCGTGCATTTGGCAAGAAAAGTTCAAGCGAGCAAATGTTATCAGGGGTTGCATTATTTCCATAGTAACACTCATTTAGATGTACATATATATGTATTAAAGGTACATTTCAAATAGAAGGTCTATACTTAATAGAAATATAAATAATATCTTGTTATTTAATAAAAGGTCTATACTTCAATTACATCTATGACAATCGATTTAGAAGCAAGTCGAACTAAGGTATTTAAATGCAAGATAACATTGGAAACATACCCGTCTTGTATCGGATTCAGTGATATTAAATTAGTTTGAAAAAATGTGTAAGAATGTGCCCAATTTTAACAAAAAATAGGCATCATGTTCTTATTGCGCGAAAAGTTCAAATGTACTCAATTGCATGTTGGTAGGCAAAGATATAATATGTCCTTTCAAACTTGAATTTTTTTTATTTTATTTCATGGTGCAGTTACATTGACAGGTATACAAATGTTGGATCGTAGGATTCAAAAGAAGTTCTTTTCTAGTTCAGAGATCACTTACATATATCCTTGTCAAAAAGCATCATTGCAAAAATCGTATAATACTTGTGCAAACATTTGGCAAGTCAAGCTAATATGAGCAAATGTTATCAGGGGTTGCATTGTCTCCATAGTAATGCTCTTATTATAGATTTACATATATACGCATTAAAAAGCTATATTTCAAAAAGATATAAGACTCGTCACATGTCTTTCAAGTACATCTCAAATGAGCGAATGATATGGGGGGTGTCATCTCCTCCATAGTATTTATCATAATATAGTTCCCTAAGGAAAGTGTAGAGGCCTTCTAGCTTAGTCGAGGTATCATGGAATGTTGACATGGTGTCATATAATGTTTCAATATCCATGTTTCTACAAAAGGTGTTGTCTCACACACTTTTTTTGATTTGCGTACAATTTCTTGGCAGCTTGATGTTACATGCGTAGCAAGACATTGGACGTCACTTCGAAAGTCTTATGGCTTGTTCACTGATGAACATGACTCTGCTTGCATGTTTGGGGCATCAAGTGGTTTGAAGGGGTTCACTATGCTGTTGCTTTTATCTGTGCTAGATATCTCAATGGTGTCATTGGCATGTATGGGTTCAGCCATTTCTTGAGAAGAGTGCATAAATAAGAACATATAAGTAGTAAAGAAAATAATTTTATTTGTAACACTAACATTATTTCATTTGTCAATTAAAACGAAATATTTATTTTAAATAAAAAAAATTAACAATAATAATAATATTTATTTTTATAATATAATTCTTTTAGAGAAATTCAAAATATTTTATTGTTTTTCATGCGTACAAGTCAAAACACTAGTAATTTTATTTTGCTCTTTCATGCCATAAGATTTTCCTGTAAAAATAATCTACACTTATTTAAGTTTTATTTACTGCTCTCATGTGCCGTAGCTCTTTCCAAAATTTGAAGGCATGGAACCAAAGTTGTTGGAATCATTCTTCATCAAAGAAGAAGATTTCTTTTAAGAGAACCAAACAAAGTTCGAATTATCTAGGGAGTGAGTGCACTGAGTGTTTTGTTTGAGAAAAGCCTACTTTCCTTATTTGGTCCAATTAGTTGCACAAGCTTCTTTGGCAAGAAGCAAGTTTGGGTGTTCTGAGTTAATTCTATTTTTACTTCCCTATTTTACAATTAAATTATCTTGTTATTAATATTTGAAAACAAACTAAAAAACTTAACAAAGAAAATCACCATCAAATCAAATTCTAATATATATATATATATAGCAAAACTTATATAATATGTATATAAATCTTAAATTTTCAACCTAAAAACCATGTACTTTCATAAATACTGCAAACACATGTGATAGTTAAACAGTATTTGAATTAGGCAAATATTTAATTTAAAATTACAAGGAAGAAGTAAAAAAATAATCCCAACAAATGGATTTGAAATAAAAGGGGTAAATAAAAAATAATCTCAACAAATCCATGTCATCCACAAATTGATTATATTTGTCTTTAGTGTATAGTTCCAATTATGTATTTCTTCTTGCCCTATAGGTCCATGGTTGCATTAAAAATGATGTTTGTCTTGTATCCATAAATCCATTGAGATTATGATTTACAACAATCAAGGAAACAAAAAAATTACATATACCATAGGGATACAAGACAAACAGTAAAAGACATGGCAATTAATCTTCTCATTTAAACAACTATGGATTTAAATTTCTTATTGACATTCTATATTAAAAATGAAACCCCAAAACTTCATATATAATATTATAAATTAATATTATATACCATATCAAATTAATATTATAAAATTGTATATTTAAAGTAAACATATTATATATTTAATATTTATATTTATTTATATTTCAATTGTATTTAATTTATATATATATATTATTTTGAAATTAGACATGAATAAAACCTATGATAGGGTTTCATGGGATTTCCTGATTCAAGTTATGAGAAGGTTTAGGTTTACTGAGGATTGGCACAGATGGGTGTACAACTATATTTCTTTGGCTTCCTTCTCTATACTAACAAATGGGTCCCCCTCAAGGTTGTTTTATGACAAAAGGGGTCTTAGGTAAGGGGAGCCACTTTACTACTTGTTTCTCTTGGTTCCTAAGGTTTTGGCGATAGACATTAAAGTAGACATGTATTATTATCAATATCCTATCATATGTTTTATTTTATTATATATTGTATCACCCCTATCTCTCTCCCCGTTTTGGTAGATAAACACAAGGAATGGATGTAGTGACACCCATCATTTCTATTGTCTTGTATCATTATAACATGATGTCAAAACAATAAATATTTCTATTAATACATAGTTTATATATCAAATTTTATATAAAAACACATAAATAATATAAAACTATATTTTAATATTGAAAATAAATTAAATAAATATTTCTATTAAATAATTTATATATTATATGTAAATAATATAAAAATATATTTTAATATTGAAAATAAATTAAATTGTAACTCCATGTTTTTGGATTAAACTATGTGATGGTATTTTCTCTCTAACAATACCATCATCAAGTTACAATATTATGGACTTGATGTCTATTAATAAATTAAATTTTTATATTTCAATATTGAGATACCAAAAAAATGATTAGAATAAATCTTATAATATTAATAATTATATATTTTTAGTTCTATAAAACAAATAAATTATTTATAAATTTTCAATTATTAAATCCAAAAAAAATTAAATATTCTATTGAGTATATAATATAATTATATTAGATATTATATATTTTAGATAAAATAAATATAATCAAATTATAAATTAATACAAATATTAAATATATAATATGTTTAATCTAAATATACAATTTTGTAAAATTTTATAATATTGTATTATACTTTACTTATAAATATATAAATATATTTAAAATTTCAAAATCTTATAATACTAATAATTATATATTTTTTATTCTATAAAATAAATAAATTATTTATAAATATTTAGAATATCATATTTAATTATAAATATAAATTATATATATATAATTATTATATAATAAAATAACAAATATATTTAAATATATAATATTTAATATAAATATATAATTTTATATAATTTTAAAAATATATTAAATAATTATTAAACTATTTTAAAAAATTAAATACATTTTCGGCACTATGTATTCATTTTTACCTCGTTAAAATCAAATACATTGAATTAGTTCGTAAAAAACCATATTGAAGAGCTCAGGTTTGCAAATTTAGCAACTTTTAGTGAATGCATATTAAATTTGTGTTTATTAAATTTGAATTATACATGAATAAGAATAAATAAATGTATACAGTGTGGAAAACATAACAAAAGCTAAAAATATTAAACCTATTTACGTTCATGGATACAAGCTCGTAAAAACTGCAAATGAAGACCGAAAAAAACAAAAAAAAATATAAACTATATAAGCATTAGGGTTTTCAAAATTTTCACTTGAGAAGTCCATACCCTCCAACCTCTTCATTCATTATTCATTATTAATGATTTCCTAAAGAAATATTATTTTCTATTCATTTATAATACACCCCTAAAACGTCAAGATTAAATTTCACCTTTTATTTTTTAATATTTTTTACACATTAAAAATACAATATTTAAAAACCTAGAAAAAGGTAAGAACATAGGTAAAAACAAAAAAAATAATATTAAAAAGAAAACATAAATTAAAAATTTCTCAAACTTTTATCAACATTTCCCTAGTAGAAGATAGTACGTTTATTTCTTTCTGATTCGCTAGTAGCTAGTTTTGCTAATTCATAGGTTTTATTTTGTTCGCTAATACATTTGTGTTATCCTGCAACTGTACCGTAAAACATTTGTATTATGCTGCAACTGTACCCTAAAAAAGCAAGGGGAATTTGACTACGTAAATCCTTTCAACGAAGGGATCGGATGGCTCTACCCAAATCTACTACCCCATAAAATATATCTTCTCACTTCAATGCTTCTATGTGATAAAGCTTTTATGGATGCACTGTTAATTTTCCGAATTCAACAGACGGAAAAAAAACAACAAAAAGAAATACACGTGGACTGGAAAAGAGAAGACCCCAAAAAACTTTGAAAAACAGGCCAAAAAAAACTATGGACGGAAAATAGTGATGACAAACTGCACACATATGGATATTTGAATACCAAGAGCTAAAATGGCAAATGATGAATATCTGGTAGATCAAACAGCTATGGAAGCTGCAATCGTCTTGCACGCTTTTGCAGCACTGAGGACCATCGATTTCGAAAGTCAGCTCTTTCTCTTACAAAAGGAATGCCTTAATATTATATACCATATCAAATTGAATTTTTTTAAATTGTATATTTAGATTAAATATCTTAAATATTAAATATTTATATTTTTTTGTAATTTAGTTATATTTTATAGAACTAAATATATCTAATTATTTTTACTATAAAATTTTAAGTTATTATACAAAGTTAATTCATTTGATATTTGGCATGCTGTATATTTCATGCATACCTTATGGCATTACAACAAAGTACATTATGCGGGTACAAGATGGTGTAGCCATCGGCATAACAATTAACATCGGCAATCTTATGGATTGTCTCCCCGAAGTAGAGTCTCTCACCGATGGCCTTTTGCCATCGGTGTAGCTTTAGCCATCAGTGGAGTCTGGATGAGTTTCCCCGATGTGTATTGTCTCTCCGATGGGCTGTGCTCATCGGTATAACATTCAAAGTCGGTGGAGTTTCAAATTGTCTCCCTGAAGGGAGGTTTCTCGGCGAAAGAACAAAGGCGATCGGCATAACTCTCAACGTCGGTGTGCTTTGGAATTGTCTAGCCGAAGGGGGGATGAAAGGAAGAGGAACAGTGGCGGGAAGACTCACGCCGACACAACGTTCATCGGCGAAACGAACAGCAATCGGAGCAAGGTTTAAAGCCTTCGCTGATGGGATGGATCACGCTGATATAAGGTGATGGATGAAGTTGAGGTTGTCAGTAAGAGTCACAACGATAGGTAGTCATCGACCAGACAATAGCAATTGGTGAAGAAAATTTTTTGCCTCGTCGATACCTGGTGTTATGCCGATAGGAATTTAGTGAAGGGTATCAGCGGGAGATAGGCAGTGTTTCGGCGATGGAAAGTAGGAAGTATATCGGCCAAAAAATAGAGATCGGCATATAGGTTTTATATGTGAGCATCATAGTGCTCGGAATTGTCTCACGCCGTAAAAAGAACGCCGAAAAATTTTCTAAACTCGTCGGTTGTTCCAATGGGGGCTAGAGATGAGATGGATAAAGGATGGAGCCGATCGCTCCAAAAAGAGGGTGCATGAATTCACCAAATATATATGACTAAAAATAGAGCCTATACCAACTAATGGAGAAATCCAAGGAGAACAATGTTTAGACTGCTGACAAGATGCATTTTTTTATATTGAAATTGATTGGTGCTACTCTCCTATAACAGAATTTTGATGTAATATCTCTTGTTGACGCTGTTAGTAGTGCTGATTTACTCTGATCCAGACTGGGAGTTAATTTTGATAGGTTTTTCATTGGTTATATCTGGCTCTGAGGGTGCTTATTTTTTGTTATATTTGTGCGGGTTGCTGCTCGTTGACCTATATTTTTAAACTGTGTTCCAATATTAAAAAAATAACCATCACAGACACAAGTGACCCTGACCTAGTCCAATAATGATATGGGCAATATCAAACACGATAAATATGATGCAAATAAGAAATCTATACAAGATTTTGTACTAAATTTAGAAAAGATTTTGACTCATTTGATAAATATGATCTTCACATTTGACAGCCACCATGAAATTGAGGGTTTGTGTGGTTTGTGATGGCACTTAAGAGAGCAATCAAACACCAAATTTAGAAAATAATCCAAGGGAATTTGACTTTGACTTCCAAACTCTTCTTTTTGAAATGTGAAAAAGTATTGTGCTTTCAACATTCAAAGTCCTTGGCAAAACAAATGACCAAAATCCATACTCTGCATTTGCTTTGTCCCAAAATAGTAAAGAGGAAAGAGATGAAAAAAATGTATATACAGAAATTAAGGGATCTGTGTACCATTTTTTTGAAAATGCATGGAGATGAAACTCGTGCATAGATGAATCTACACTACATTTAGATAAGAAACTTGATGATTATCCAATCAATTGAAGCGACTAGAGTAAGGATTGCTAAGGATGACCAGATGGGACAATAGCAGACATGAGATCTTAGGAAAGGAAGGATTGGCATGAAATCTGGATGATCATCCCTATCTAAAGGCAAGATTGCTAGGCAAGATCTAGGAGAAAACGGACAAAGACGAGAAGTTTAATCAGAGCTAAGGAAGAGACCTGTGAATTAAGATTGAGCAATCCCTCCAAATTAGGAGGCAAGATTACCTTGGAAGGTCAGCCAGAAAAATGGAAATGGAGGAGAGTTAAGAGATTGGGACTAAGGAAAACACCAGGATTCACAAATCCAACCAACCCTTGTCCCAGTAAGTCAAAAGAACCAAAAGAACCATTTTTTTACTTCCAAAAGCATTCGCAAAATTGGGTGTACACAGCGCAAGATAATCAACATATGAGCAAACTATTATCAGGTATATTTGTTGATGATCAAACACTTCCCTTCTTTCATGTTCTAATCTATTGTTGTTTTTGGTGATATAGAAGGTTACTAAACTACAGGGATTAAGAACATAAATCTTATTTAGCAAGTACAACAGTTCATTTCTGGCAATTGCCAAATATCATATTACTTGTAAATTTGTAATGATAGAGAAGCCATTAGTAGAAAAGCTTCATTAATGGAAATAGTTAATTTAAATGCAAGAGTGTCATGGCATGAATCAATTTTTACTCAAGATAAAAATAAAGATTCATAAAGTTAAATCTGAACTAAATATAAAAAATAATCATTATTTAGAAATTATGTTTGGTGCATTGATTTATTTTCTTGAAAGGCTCATCTCTAGGTCAAATCAAATAACATAGAAGAGTGAGGGCCGATCGGTATAACTTTAACGATCGGAAAAAAGCATTACACGCACCCCGATGGAGCCAGCTCATGCCGATGAAGGCGATCGGCGAAACGGATAACTATCAGAGTAAAACGATGGGCTCACGCCGATAAAGAGTGTCATCCCAATGGGAAGGAAGGAAAAATGAGCCGATAAGGCTATATCGGTGATACTAAAATTACAATTAGTCTAAACTTTGTAAACAATTAATAACTAATGGAAGAAACCCCATGTTAATAAAACAAGTATAACAAAAATCAAAATAGCATGAGAAAATCAATCTCCTGAAAAAATAGTGCAAAAGATTATGAATGCTTTGACAAAAAAACTTTGGACAAAATATTTTTTTGGGAAATCAGGAATGTATCTAAGGACAAAAAGATTCAATGGGTATAAGTATGATAACATATATAACATGTATAGGCAAATCATAGCAAATAAAGACAATGTTCTTGCATATAATAAATAATCATACAATTTCATGATTAGCAAGAAAAGATTATTACTTTCTAATCTTGATAAAAGCAAATTTTTGTATATATGTATTTAAATCTATCATTTACTACCCAGTAAATCATAACTATGCCTCCCTTACATAATAATTCTTATATTACATAACAATTTATATTATATTTATTATGATCTTCTTCAAATGGAAACTACTCTTATCTTTTCTTGAAAACAAAAACATTAAAACCTAATCCCAATTAAAAGGCCCTAACAAATTTTCTAACTAAGTAATTTTACCCATATTACCAGTTTGAGAAAAAAAAAAATTCAAACCCTAAAAAGAAATTTAAATTCTACAATTAAATGGAAAGAAAATGTATAGGAAAAATGAAATCAAACCCTAAAATGATCTTCTCAACTAATGGCAATTTCACAACATGTAAAATGGGATGCACTCAAGTTGTAAATCACCGAAGCTTTCGTAGGGGAAACCCATACTTAATTCTTCAAGAGACATGTTAAATGCATATATGTACAAATGTTAAGTGTTTAATTGGGTAAATTACTAATCTACATATCCAAATATTCAGTCCAACAGACAAAAACAGGTACAAGCCTTGGTAAATGTTATGTAATAGATACCCCTCAATCATGGCATTGCAAATAGGTGCAAGCCCTATGACACAGCTGAAAAAGAAATTACCAATAATAAAACTTACCCTCCATTCTGCTGTCCAAGTTACCAATTTGACAAAATATATATAAAGAAAATAATAATCAAACCCAAACAAGATTTGTTTAGGTAAAGGGTAGTTATCCTCTTTTGGTTTCCATTTTACCAATTTAATGGAATTTAAACTTTAAATGAAATCATTTCACGCTAGACAAATATTTCAAGATATGAGTAATTTCACCTTGAAAATAATTAAAGCATTTCGCTTCCAATTCAACAAGAGAAAATAAACATAAGAAAAAATAATTCAAACCCTGCCTACATGCAATTTTAGCCTTTTTATTATCTTCCAATTCAACAGAAAAAAAAAATATAAAAACAAAAAATAATTCAAACCCTAGCATGAAATCTATTTTCTATTTTGGCTCTAGCTCTCCATTGCAAGAAAAAAAAATATATTTAGAAGGAAAAACAATTCAAAGCCTATCAAAATTTTATTTTTATTTTATGAATTCTATCATCGGCATGAGTTATACCGTCGGGAGGGCTTGTAAAGTGTTCGCCAATAGTAACATGTTATACCGATCGGCGTTTGGGGATGTCATGTCTTTGAGGCACCTTGTTCAGCACTCCACGTGCCCACCCA
The DNA here is from genome assembly GCA_027924645.1 of Cunninghamia lanceolata. Classification (NCBI taxonomy): domain Eukaryota; kingdom Viridiplantae; phylum Streptophyta; class Pinopsida; order Cupressales; family Cupressaceae; genus Cunninghamia; species Cunninghamia lanceolata. Next base: position 16,556,021 of record BSBN01000237.1, on the reverse strand, counting down.
TGTGCCTTGTCTTAGCTTGCATGCGTGCAACGAAACCATTACTGGGAAGCATGCTGTGTAAAAAATGGTGAGGGCACACTCATTAAGGGATTCAATGTCTTGATGTGTCAAGTTTTTGGTGGTTTCACAGTCGGTATGCATATGGAGTAGAGATTTTCTTATGACAATGTCTATCAAAATTAAGAGATATTCTCTTTGCAAACTTAGTGCATGCTGTGGTTTCTGAACATGAACAAGGGCATTAGGAGCAGAGGCAATACGGACAAGTATAGTCTGCGTTACCAACTTATCATAGTGTACATCTCATTTATTCTCTATACGTTCTATTTTGTGCGGTTTTTCATTTTGTTTTTAATTTTATTACAAATGTTTAGTGATCATGGAGACTGTTTTAAGAGTATTAGTGAATTCTGTATTAAAGGTGATGAGAAATGTTCCAATAGAGATGAACTAACATTTGGTTGGACTCGATGAAGCTGAAGGTCACCAAGGAGAAAGGTAATCTCGATTTAGATTTTATCTATATAAATTTTTAATGGAAATTCTATATAAATTTCTGTAAGACCTAAATGCCACAGATAATTAATGGGGCTCTATGCTTCTATATTAAGGAAATTACAAGACTTGAAAGTCTGGCAGATGCAAACTTATTTAGAGAGGCAGGGATTAAGAAATTCAAATCTCTGTCAAATAGAAGCATTTCGGCACCCATTGCTTCTTCTCCTCTATACTAGAAAGGATTGTTTTTTACCAGGTATGGATTGAATAGCTTAAATTTTTCAACCTCTGGGGTCGTACACTGGCCCTCAATGCATGGTTATTACCTATGTCCTAATTTATATCCTAGAATCAAAACCTAAAAGTTTCCAAAAAAATTACATGGAAGGAAAAATGCTAGAGTTGGCTAAAGCCTTTAGGAGGACTTAGAGTAGAAAAGAGAATTATAACAGAAAAGGCAGACCACAGTAGACAGACCACAAATTCCTCAATAGTTGAATCCACTATAGGCCAACCACAAATGCTTAGTTTATTTAACATTTTTAGTAAGCATCTAGGCTTTCTTCATTATACCATCTTTGTTTGTCATGTTGTTAAGAGTACATTTGAAGATGCACCGTAGGTGGTTTAGCAGTTCATGAATTTCTTTAGCTACAACCATTTGATTCTAGGTTTCCAGTTTTTGCTTTGTTAATTTGAATGTAGCTTATACGTCAGATCTAACATTCATATCTAATGTAGTAGAATTTCACACTGAACAAATTAGTATTATTATCCCAATAACTACATGCCAAACTAATTATTGCCTCATAAAGTTTTTTAACCTAATTACGTATAGTTTCTAATTTAGTTTCTAATATTTAGATAGTTTAATATATATTTTTTTAATTTTAGTTTCAAATCTTTTAACATAGTTTTAAATATTAACCTAGGTCTAATTTTAATTTTAATTTTGAACATCTATAGTTTGGTACTTTGTTCAGTGTGAAATTCTAAATATACAGAAAACTAATTATTGCCGCAGAAAGTTTTTTAACCTAATTACGTATAGTTTCTAATTTAGTTTCTAATATTTAGATAGCTTAATATAGTTTTTTTTTAATATATATATATATATATATATATATATATATATATATATATATATATATATATATATATATATATATATATATATATATATATATATTATATACCAATAAATAGATATTTATTAAAATATCAACTCTATATCATTTCTAATAAAATATTATAATATTTTCTACTAATAATATATTCAACTAATTTCAACAGGCACAAACTTACATTGGGGCACAGTTGTAGGGAACATGATAGGTCATAGCCATCTTGCATTAGAATGACCCAAAACCTATATACAATTCAAACAGCCATTCCATACAGGGTTGAGACCATGTTTGTTAAGGCTTAAATCATATAAATTATATTATAAAAATTTGTATAGGAAAAACTTATTATTATAATTAATCATAAGTAAGAAGGGCCAATAAATTTTTAGTTGATAAGCACAATAAATTTAAAATTCTAGGTCTCACTCCATTTCATTGTCTGTTCAGGACTGGAATGTGAGTCAAATAGAATCCATCAAAGTTTACCAAAAAGCTTAAAACAGTTCACATATTGGATGAACAATTGCAAGCTGTATACAGCAATAAGAAAAGATGAACAATTGCAAGTTGTATACAGCAATAATGTTATGTTATAAACAACTAAAGCCAACTTCATCTAATTTGTAAAAGCTAAATCAAACATACAGTGCCCTTAAAGCATGATACAAAGATCAAAAGTTACAACTACAGAACAAAAATATTCAAAATGAAAAGTTTGTTTTGAGAGGCCTTCCTCATTCAATAAATTCAAAATATAAGATATGGGAAAATATTTCTATCCAAAACTACTAATAGTTGAAACTTAGAAATAAAACATACCTCTATTATAAGCTTTACAGTAAAAGAGTGTAGTGATGAATGCAAATCTAATAAAAACTGTAAAACTAAGCGTATATATCAGCTTTTTTTCTAGTTTTGTCACCACCTAAAGAGCATTGATTATACCGTAGATGGTACATATGTGGCTAAACAGGTTGGCAAAAAGTCATTTAATGTATAGAATAAAATATCTAAGATAGTAAATTTTGAATGGATCGTTGGGTCATAGAATTAATTGCATATCTTTATCACAGATATTTTCTTTGTTGGTAGATTATCAAATTATAAATATATTGTTATGGAATTTATAATAACTAATGTATAACTAAAATTTCATGTTATGTAAAATTTAAAAATCAATATATATTTAAAAAAAATTGAATTCAACCTAAACTTAATCTAAATTATATTTTCTACAAATTTAGATGAATGAACGTATTAAAAATAAACTGTAAAACATATACATTAAATCTTTGTTTTTAATTACAAAAGCTCAAGCTAATAATTAAATTCTTTCAATGTCTTCATTCGTTAAGAGTAAACGCACTTTCTAAATTATAACCATCCAAATGTAGCCATCCCGCTAGAGCCTTTCACTGTTGATAAAATAGTTTGTGGGATTCGGTAAAAACAAAAATTCTAATACCTAAATTTGCTGAACGACTTTGCAAGATAAAGATTCATGACAGGTGGGTGCATAGTGGGAAAAAAAATGGAACCACGAAAATCAGGGATCGGAAAGACCACACCTTTCGCTGAGACAAATCCATCAAACTCCGATAGACCTTGTTATGCTGATAACCAAATGTTTCATCGGTGAAAGAACAACCTTCGGTGAGAAAACTTTGAACTCGGCCGATCATTCAAGTTATACCGATGGCCAATGGCCATCGGGGAGATCATACCTTTCGGGGAGACAATTCCTAACATTGCCAACGGGCAATGTTATACCGATGAATGCAAGCACTTGTTTCCATTTTCGTTCAGAGCGTTCATTTCCTTTTGTGTTTATGGTAGCCCCTTTTGTCCTTGAAATATGCTCTTTTACCTGCATTGTTAATCCACTCCATGATGGGAAATCTCGCTGAGGTTTTCAAGAACTGCTCCTGGCGCATTTTTTCAACTGTCCAGTCTTCGATATTCCAGTCGCTCAAGAATTTTTACAGCATCAATCTACGATTTTATTGAGTTTGTATTCACGTATGTGGGGAAGGTGAATAGGTTTAATGTTTTTCAATTTCTATTAACGCCCTGGTCAATGCAGATTGATGGTCTGAATCTAAAACACTTATTTTCCGTGGCCATTTTTTCCCACTCTTCATTTTCCGCTGCCTTCGCTTGACAAAAATCACGCCGGGGAATTTTCTAAACTCGTCGGTTGTTCTCACGCTGGAAAAAAATCTTGTCAGAATAAGTCTCATGTTGTTTAAATGCCCTCTGCCACTAATTTCGTTTGCGGTATGTGCGTTTTACACCGTTTTTACTCTGATTTTTCGTAGTGTGTCTAGTAGTATGCTTTTTGGGTGTGGCTCTTAAAAACCCTTTTAAAAGTTTTAAATGTTTTGAAATCCGCCGTTGAACAACGTTAAATCAGTTTTTTGAGGAGATTGACCGGAGGTAATTTCCAGATTGCCTTGGAATCTGATGTAACTTGTCCCTTGAAAAAAGTGAACTGGTTTAAATAAAATCTTGTCCATCGCCAATCAGATAGATGATTTGGTCTGTAGTACTGTTTTGGCAGCAGAGTTTAATGACGAATAAATGCCCCCGGCCTCTTGAAAACGCGTGAGATAAATGAGAAATGCCCACCGTTGATGCATGAACAGAAATGGAAAAAAACACCACGAAAAGAGAAAAAGCGGCAACGAAAATCTATCAAAGAAAAATTGACGATAAAATGGAAAATGAACGGTCGGATCTTTTTCAATCGTCTTGGCACTAATGTGGACAATTTTCAACCATAGATTCTAAAAGTCAGCCCTCTTGTTCACAAAGAGAACACCTTCGGCGTAATAATGCTAATACTTTATCATATCAGAAATAACAAAATACCAATAGATTTCAATCCTTGCTGCTGGCAACTGTCGCTCAGCATTACAATTTGTCAATGGTGGAACCAAGAAATGCAAAGTTGGCACCAATACACCTAATATATATTAGAAAGAAAAAAAATATTGGTATTAACTCATTACGCAAATGAAGTAGGCTAAGTACATTATCCAAGTAATTACCTTGTAATATTTAGAAATTAGCAAACTAGAAGATGATGAATTTTGCATAATGTTACCATGGTGGAAATTGTGGAATGAAAGTAAAGAGAATTGTGAGAGATATCCTTTAGACATGCAATAGAACAAATTGTTTATTATATTTTCTTGATCTGGCTATAGTTTATTGATTTCAAGTACCCATATCAAACAATTGCTTTGTTAGGAGCACATTATTATAGTGACTAAAATAGCTCAATAATATCTTTGGATAGAAAATCAACAATATAAATAGTATAATTTCACAAGAGCATAGTATAGGAATTTTAAGAGGTTGAAATACATAGAAAATCTCACTTTGGTTGAAGGATTCATAATCACATTGTACAATAGTAAATTTGAAGTGGAATACAATACTAAATACACATAGCATAAACATCATATGTTTAAGATTGCTTCACATGCATATTGTATAAAGTTATGACATCTATATATATATATATATGAAAATAATGCAAGATGTTAACTATTCACAAGATCTTTGTGAAAAAATAAGGCATTGTACATGGATGTTAAATAAATTTAGATGGCATAAAATGAAATGCTTTTTAAAAAACCTTTACTTGACTAGGACAACCAAGCTTTAATCCATATATTTGCTGAAAGCAATCTATAAAGACATTTGTAACAAGTGTTTCATGAGTGGGTCCACCAAAAATATCACCCACACATTAGGAATTGGCTAGGACAAACATTCACCTACTCTTGGTTAACAGAGACATGACATTTTAGAGTTTTCATTCTGTAAAATTACTATCAATACCACTAGATTACAGAGTCTTCAAAAAAACCTTCAATATCTAGGATCAAATAACCTAGCAGTACATATGTCTAGATTTCTAATAGTCAAAGAATTTGACACCTTAAATTCAAAATATTCTTGAAAAAATTATTACAGATCTGTATTCTAAAAAACATCATCTCACGAGGAAAGAAGACTAGCAAAACAGGTAAGGCACATAAGCTATTTGACAAAATGCCTCAAAGATCTGTTGTCATCAACTGCTATGACTGCGGGATATGCACTTTGGAAAGGGAGTTCAACAAGGCTTTTTATATTAACTAGGGGATGGACAGGGAAAATAATTTGGGAGTTTGTTTCATCCTGTCTGCCTGTGGCAAAATGTGCTTTGCAAAGGGAGTTCAATGAGGCTTTTTATATTAAGTAGAGAATGGTCAGGGAAAATAATTTGGGAGTTCGGTTCAGAAAAGAGAGGTTTTTGGCGAGTACTGAAGTAGGAGAGTGACTCTGAGTTCAAACTGGAGAACATAGAAGAAGGTGGTGGTGGATGTATGTTCTCATTCAAACCGGTAAGTTTGATACAATTGATATTTAATATAGAATGAATATGAAAGAAAGAAAATCAGAAAACATGTGTAAAGTGTTGAATAAATAAACTAACAAAGAAAAGGAACGTACCATCTCTTCTTAGTTGCCACTCCTTTCAAAAATATGGGCTTCCCAAAAGGGTATGGACATATATCAAACAATATATACAATGGACATGCAAACCATATCTACTTAGGTGCCACTCTTATCAAAAAAATTATGATTTCAAAAGTTTATGACAGTAATATCATTTGTCTGATAAAAAAAGACTGTTTGGTTGGTTAAACAATATCAAGAAAGCTAACATGATCAAGTGATTCTGCTTAAAGTTATGTGTTCTAAAGCTTAGAATAACAACATCATTCCTTTGAGATGCGAAACCCTTGTTCTGAGCAAGCCATTCTTTACATACAAATTATGATTTCAAAAGCTTATGACAGTAATATCATTCGTCTGATAAAAAAGACTGTTTGGCTGGTTAAACAATATCAAGAAAACTAACATGATCAAGTGATTCTGCTTAAAGTTGTGTTCTAAACCTTAGAATAACATCAGTCCTTTGAGAAGCGAAAGTCTTGTTCTGAGCAATCATTGTGAGCAAACTATCAGCCAAATGTAATTGGCAGGTGTGAAGCGAAATTCCAAAACCTCTGTCACCATTCACTCTGTTTCGAAATAAAACAATTATTGCAGATATGTATTTTCAACAGCACCTTTTTCATGAGGCAAGAATGTGGGAACATACAAACGAGAGGTGATATGAAAGGTCTAAGTCATGGTACACAGAACATGCTCTGTTCTAATTGTATGAGTTGTTTTCCGTAGAAATCAAATCCTTCATAATGAGCAGTTCCATCTTCATTTTATTTCTAGATGCTCCTAAGTGTAAGTTTCAGTAAACCAGGTAAGTTGCAGTAGGTCACATCCACTTTCTATTACCAGTTGGCCACTTGTATGTATGAATGAATCAATGTGTACATGTGTTTTGTGTTGTTACACCTATGCCATTGTCAATAAAATTAAGTAATATGGGATTTTTGTCTCATAATCACAACTCGCAGTGATTTGAGGAAAATGATAGGACTCGTGGTGTAGTACGAGATGCATCGATATTTCTTTTTCTGGTTGGGATGTACTTAAGGGATTATCTATTAGTGAACTAAGTAAAGAAGATGTCTGCAATAAGGTTGCAACCATTTCTTTTTGCTAGCTAGTCACTGTGTACCTGTGATGTGCATATGATCCAGTCACATTATTTATGTGTGACACATGCATGAGTTAGTCACATTGTGTATATGTGATGTATGTGTGAATTAGTAACATTTTGTATATGTGATGCTTGCACAAGCTTTTCACCACATGTATATGTAATGTATGTGCAAGCTATTCAGATTATGTATGTGTTGTATGCATGAGCTAGTCACATTGTGTATAGCTCATTATGTATATGTGATACATACATGAGTTATTTACATTATGTATGTATTGTATGTATGAGCTAGTCACACTGTGTATATGTGGTGCATGCATAAGTTATTTACATTATGTATGTGTTGTACACGTGCCCCAGTCGCACTATGTATGTGTGATGCATGTGTGAGTTCGTCACATTGTGTATATGTGATGTATGTTTGAGCCAATCATTATGTGTAAAAAAGTGATGTTTATATGAGTAGGTCACTGTGTGGGTTTGTGTGTGTTCATACATTGATATTGGCATTGAATTGACATTTGATTAGAATGCACTCCTACTATAGTACTGTGTATGGATTGAATGGGAAGCATATGGTCAACTAATGGTTGTGATTTAAAAGTAAGATCAAAGATCTCATATCACATGATAGGATGAAACTATTTTTGCATTGATAGCCACTTAATACCCTTGAATGGATTGTGATATATTTAATTGGTTTCATGGAATCATGTTCTTGTATGATACTACTACAAAATTATGAAAATTCCCTTGCGCTTTAGGGGCATTAACAGTGTGATATACCATACTACATTATTATAATCATATCATAAGAATCATTTGACAAATAGATGACTGAATTTTACCTTCTAGGAAAAGTAGTCTTTTCCTAGATAGATAGAGAAAAAACAAAATAGTATTATTGCATTAATGCTAAAAGGCATATATTTATCTTGAAGTTTAACTTCTAAAAGCTATGGTTATTATTCCCATTATATTACAATGTTATTGAACAATCTAATGATGCAGGGGTAAGATATTGTACATCACTATGAAGGAAGCAATAATCACATTTGGTATGTTGGAAAATTGTCATTGACGTCGAAGGACAAACAAGGCCAACTTATAAGGAAGTGCCTCTCATAGCAAAGAGATTGGTGTCTCTTGTTGAGTTGGTGCTCAGTTGTGGGGATTGGTGTCTCCAGTGGGTTGGCGCCTGCAAAGAATATTTGTAAAATAAGTAGGTTGGTGCCTTGTAATGTCCCATTTTTTCGAGTGATCATCCAACAGAGTCGACTAGCCTATTTTATTCTCGTAGGCTAAGTCAGGAATTAAAAGGGAATAATTAGATTAATTAAATAATAAAAAATCCTAAGTAATTATTGGGTTATTTATATTTAATTAATCATCTGGGCCTATTTTTATTATAAAAGTGATTTTATAATATTATTTTGAGAAATTATAAAAATAAGTCACTTTTGAAAAAAGGAAAAATATAAAATAAAATAAAATAATAAAAGCGAGTCTTCTAGAAGTTCTTTCTAGAAAGTTCACTTGTGGCTTTAAAAAGAGGAGAAGGCAAGTCATTTCATCATTCTTGTCTTGTCATTTGTATTGGAGATTTTCCCTTATGAGTTGCAACACAGGTTCAACATATTCCAAGGACAAAAAACCCTTGAATATTGGTGGATTGGACGAAAACCCAATTCTATCTTGAGGTGGATTCATTACAGGATTCACATGTGCAATTTATTGGTGATTTGGAGAAGTGGATTGAGCTACAAAGACATTTATTTTTGCAGATTGATGTGGGGGAGATTTAGGGCCAAAATTGTGAGATTTGTGGCCAAATACAATTTTGGAGATTGAGATTTTACATTTAGATTTGTTGCAAGTTTGGTTCATATTTCATATTAGCTTGGAAGGTTTACTTTAGCACCTCAAATTGAGGGTTTTATTGAAGATTGCTATTTGTGAGTGCCATACATAACACAGGTGATTTGCATGTTTGTGGAGTAATTTTGGAAGGCCATACCCTAGTCGCAACCTCTTAAGGAGTCATCATCCCTTCTATTCCATTCTCAGCCCCTTGCGTTGGATGCCATGCCTTCATATGGGTTCGTGGACCCTTGAAAAGATGCAGATTTGAAGTGTGAAGAAATGCCAAGTCTTAGAGGAGCATAGGGTTGTTTGGAGTTTCAAAGGTGCATAAATAAGAGCCAATTCTGATCGCCCAATTGGGGTTTTGAAAAGACTTCATTATCCATGGTTTTTGGTATGTAAAAGACCCTTGTTTATTAATATAAAGATTTGATTTTGAAAAATAGAGATCTGAGTTATTTTTGGGCATGTTTGAGCATTGAAATTTGATGTTATTTCAATTCTGGGCATTCTTATTTGTAACAACAGTTATCCATATTCAAAAATCAAAATTTTATGTCAATTATTTTGCATTAGAAAGGTCATATTGTGTGATAGAATATATATTAGATGAGTCCATCACAAATGCACATGAATGTCATTTATATTTGAGTGATTGGCATACATATATCTAATGTCCAAAACAAATCACACTAAAAAAAAAAAAAATCAGACTTCATGCCAAGTGTTTAACAAAATGTCAAACCAATAAAAATCAGAAATTCAAGGTAGATTTGGTTAGGGATCTTACATGCCTACAAAGAAGATTTGCAAGAGAAGTAGGTTGGTGCCTACAAATAAGATTTGTAAGAGAAGTTATATTTTGTTGTGACTGGATTTAGATGATAGATCCAAGCAGTCCTTCTCCATGGTTTTCCCCGAAAGGGTTTCCACGTAAATCTTGTGTTCTTATTTGTGTGGTTGCTATTATTGTGGTTGTTAATTTGAAAAAGTAAAAGATTTCCTTATACTAAATCACTCCCCCTCTCAGTATAAGCATGTGCTCATCAATTGGTATCAGAGCAAGTTCCTTCAAAGATAGTTTAACCAATGAAGGTAGATCTCAAAAGCACACATGGCGAGTCAAGAAGCTTTATCATCAAATAGAGCCCCACTATTCGATGGAACAAACTATGCATTTCGGAGCATAAGGATGTGGACTTATCTAATGGATCTTTGCTTTGATATTTGATAATATGTGGTGAATGGTTATGTAGCTCCATCAACTCCACCAATGGATCAAGCTGGAAAGAAGGCAAGTGAAAATAATGCAAAAGATATTAATGATATTTTGTGTGGTCTATATGAATCAGAGTGTTGATGTGGTTTTTTATGACAACAACAACATTTAGAATAAAACACTAAGTGCTATATCCTCTCTTGAACGAAGCATCTCAAACGTTGAACTATGTGATTGAATGAGACTGCTCCAAGGTTCCTTGAATGTTAGGTCTTGACATGCATAGGGATGGACTCAATGAAATGATGTGATCTTGCTGGTAATCACAAAGGGACTTACACTAAATTGCTCCTTCTTAATGGACATGGATGAAATCTGTTACTCCTTGGATTGGTGAATGAATGGAACTTCTCAAACAAACTTGAAAGAAAAGAAAAAGGGAAAGGGGTTTAGAAATCTACTTTCATGCAAGGATTGCTATTGACTTAGTGAAACCACAACCATGCTTTGCTTCGCCATGAGACAACAACTACACAAAGATGATACAATCTTCTGAGGTATTTCAATGACGGTTTTTAGATTACTCATACATAGAACATAGACATGTATTATGCAACAAGCAATCAAAGTTAAGCTTTCAAAGTGTTCAGACTAACCATGCAATTCAACTTTCAAGCCACAAATCACAAATGGTATGAACATAAAGGGGCTTCAACATTCATCAATAGCAAAATCTTTCACCAGTCTAAGTAATGAAAACTAGAAATGAAACCGAAATTAAAACAAACAGATCTGCAACAATGAAGCTTTTGATTTTCTTCAAGAAAACTAGAAAACGATGCTAACACATCCAAAGAATGCCATAAACACCATGCTTCAATGCTCATGTATTAACTTGGAGATGTCCTTGCAACAATCTGCCAATGTCTTGAAGTTAGATTGCTCTCAAAAATGGAGAAATATTACAGTAATGAACAGTAACTGCTGCTCTCTTTCCTTTTTCTATCCTCCTCTCCTATTCTAATGTATAATCTCTTTTTTCAAATGAGACAAATGGGCCTTTATATAGGCTTCCAAAATACAAAAGGGTCAAGATTTGATTTCCTAGAAATCAAAGCCCAAATTAGGTCAAATAGAAACCCTAAAAGGAGGTAGGTGAGAAAGAAGATAAGGTTGCCAACACTTTGGCTAGCGAAAACATGACACATGTACTAGGGCACCACTTCATTTTGTCCTTTTGTAACCACTTGGCATGCTTTGATTGGTTGATGGTGACTGGATGCCACCTCACCCTACCCTTTTGTCTCAAGTGCACTTTGGACTTAGGATTCCATCTTTGTGCTACATTTCCTTTGGATTCTTGATGCTGAACTTGAAATGCATCACCTCCAGTGGATAATCTTGATGCTAGTCATTCCTTGTATTATTGTGATGTTTTGAAAAGTGAAGTCCTTCATCTTTCCTTGGCATACATGTGCAGTCCTCTTGATGTTGGAAGCAGTCCCTTCTCTAGTATTGAAACTCTACTTTGCATCCACCTTGATCGTCTTGGATCATCCTTGAACATCTTTTTCATGGAACTTATCCTTGTCCTCAAATCTTGTAAAATAAAGAAAACCTCGAGTAGTCATGATGAACAAGATCCTCAAATGCAATGCAATTTATGATATACTTGTGAAGAAAGATAGAAAACATTAGCATTTGCAAGCAATTACTCCATAAATCTGTCTTTTACTTGTATAAATTTCACATCTTCCTACAGAAATCTACTCTTTCCTTGGTCAAATTTGACATGCTTCTACAGAAATCTGATTTTTCTGATGCTAATCTGCCCTTACTTGATGAAACTTTGCCTTTTTACTTAGCTAAAAATGACCTCCTTGCTCAAAAATCTGATTTTTGTGATGAAGAAAAGGCCTAATTTTGATGAACAAATGGTCTTCAATGAAGAATCTGCCTTCTTATGTGAGAAATATGTCTTTGCTTGGCTAAAGAGACCTGCTTTTGATGAAGAAATATGTTCTTTGATGGATAAAAACTGCCTTTTGTGATGAAAAAATATGTTCTTTGATGGAGAAAAATTGCCTTTTGTGATAGAGAAATATGTCTTTTGTGATAGAGAAATCTGCATTTTGATGTTGAAATGAAAGACTTATGAGAAGACTTTACTTGGAAATGAATTGAAGTGACTTCAAATGCCTATAAATATAGTTGAATTTACCTTTTGGAGGCTGACCTAGCACAAGCTGCTCAATTTGGATAAAGATCTGATTTTTAATTATTAAGCTACTCAAGCTCCTCTATGCTGACCTAGTACAAAGGCAGCTGATTTTGAGTTGGACATGGATTTCCTTATGTTATGGATTCACCTTTTTTCTAGGAATTCTCCTTTTCCCTAAGTGTGGATTTCATTAATCCATGGATTTGGTTTTTGTGAATTCTTAATTCCTTGGATTTTAGTGCCCTTGACATGACTTTTCCTTGGATTTAGTGAGCTGGTCGTAAGCTATTTTTGGATTTTAGTGAGTTGGTCATCTCTCTAGGCATACTTTATATGAATCCGAGGATTTGGATGTTGTGAATTCTTAAATCCATGGATTTAGTCTTGAGTCTTGCCTTCCTAGCTGCTTGTAGTTGGGCACAGTTTTGAGGAGTCCATGGATTTGGATTTTAGGATTCTTAAATCCATGGATTTGGTTCCTTAACCTGTCTCCTCCCATGCTTGGAAGTCTTTTCCCTAAGCGTGGATTTTATGAGGTGATGGATTTTAAGGAGCTTAGTATATTTTCTCATGGATTTCATGAGGAGCTTGAGATATTTTCTTATGGATTTCGTGAGGAGCTTAGGATATTTATCCATGGATTTGGTTCCTTGACATGCCTTTCTCTTTGCTTGGAGCTCCTTGTTCCTAGGTGCACTTTCCATGAAGTGAAGGATTTTTGCGGTGCTTAAAATATTTTCCCTTGGATTTCCCTTTTTTAAACTGGATGATGGGCTTAGGTCTCTCCTCGAGGAGCTTATCTCACTAAGCAAGTCATTCTCTTTCCTTGAGGAGCTTGAGGATCTTGTCTCACTAAGAAGCTCATTCTCTTTGCTTAAGGAGCTTGAGGTAATTATCTCACTAAGCAGGTCATTCTCTCTCCTTGAGGAGCTTATCTTACTAAAACAAATTTTTCCAAGGAAATGCTTAAGTTAAAGCGAGCTTAGGATCCTGGATTGGACTTGGGATTGGACTTAGAACAGAGACTTGAAGACTTTGGAGAGGGACTTCATTTACCCTCAGGAAAATCACTCTTTACTCCACTTTTCAAACATTCTTAATACTCCCTGTGAGCTAAGCATGTAGAAACTCCTCCTGAGTCTCACGTTCATGGATTCTGAGTAAGGAACTTGGTGAAAGAGAAAAACCAAAAAAACTAACCTACAAACCCTAAGACCTAAAAATGAAAAAAAGGGGGGGTCCCCATTTGCAATGGGGTGATATCTATGAAGGCGATGATAAAGTTAAAAAGGCTAAGCTCCAAACCCATAGAAGACAATTTGAGAGCTTAAAGATGAAAGATGAGGAAAATGAATTGTAGCCTATCTCCTTCGTGTGGACGAAATTGTCAACACCATTAAAGGACTTGGCAAAAAGGTTGAAGAATCAAGTATTGTACAAAAGGTGCTAAGATCTCTTCCCATAAGATTCGATGCCAAGGTGTAAACCATTGAAGAAATGAAAGACTTGGATAAATTAACAATGGATGAACTACATGGGATTCTCATGGCATACAAAATGAGGGCTGAAAAGGAGAAGTCACCAAACTGAGAAGCAACATTCAAAGCCTTAAAGAAGATGAAGATTAAAGAGCCCAAATTAAGTGATAGCTCCAGCAATGAATCTAATGCTAAGGAAGCCCATTTTGTGAGAAAGCTCAAGAAAGGATCCAACAAGTACAAAGATAAGTTACCCTATAAATGTTTTAATTGTGGTAAAATAGGTCATTTTGCTGCTAAGTGTCCACACGCCAAAAGTGAAAGTAGCGATGAGGAATAAGAACATAACATAAAGAAAGGAAGTAAACATCATTAATACAAGAAGAGCTACAAACAAGAGAAGAAATTTCACAAGCACAAGAAGAGTCTCTATTCCAAAGAATATAGTAGCTCATCCAATGAAAGCAATGAAGGTATATCTGACAGTGATAGAAAAGAAATGCTCTTCATGGTGATAGAAGCAAAGAGTGACACTCTCAAAAATGAAGATGAAAGAAAGGAAGAGGAAGATTCAAAAGAAGAATATGACGAAGATGAAGGAGAAAAGGATCTTGAGGAGGAACTCAATTGTGCCCTAAGTGAGATCAAGAAGCTTAAGAAAAGGAATTTGAGGCAAAAGGTGCAGCTATAGAAATATGAAGAAGAGGATCGTGATTCAAAAGAAAATATGTCACAAAGCCTTGAAGAAGAAAAAAAGATTATCATCAAATTAAAGATTCAACTAGAAGAGACAAAGAGGATAGAAGAGGAAGTGAGAATTCAGCTAAAGACAAAGGAAGAAGATTGTGAAAAACTAGAATATGAAATTGTGTCTGTGAGAAAGGAATAAAGAAAACAACTACTCAATGAGAAGAGTACTGAAATGCTAGATGATATCCTCAATTGCCAAAGGCCAACCTTCATGAAATCTAGTCTTGACTTTGAAGAAAATCAGAAGACTACCAAAGAAGGTTCAAGCTCTAAGGCTACAAAGTTACCAAAGAAGATAAATGAAGAAAAGCCTAAAGGCTATGCAAATGCGCTTAATAGTTCCATCAATAGTGATAGACACAAGAAGAAAGAAAGCAATATCTCACAAAAGATCAGCAAAGACAACAAAGACAAATTTAGAAGATCGTTACCTCTGAGACAACTCCACATGACCAAGTTCCAAAACTCTTCCTTTGGTTATTGCTTCTTTTGTAATCAGTTTGGTCATAAAGCAACAGATTGTAGGGCACTTGCAAGAAATTACTTTGGACATAAAGTGATGGATTATAGGGCACATTCAAGAAATGATTTTGGCCACAAAGCTACTGATTATAGGGGACATGTAAGAAATAAATTTGGTCATAGAGAAATGGAGCATGGGACAAGAAATAACTTTGCATGGAACAAGAATGAAAGTTCTTCTAGGTTCTTAAACATAAAATTCAATTCATTTGCTCCCTTAATGGATTTCAACATTATGTGCTATAAGTGTAATAACTATGGTCATACAACATGGTTTTGTAGAATTGATTTTGTGGAACCACCTAGACAAAACAAGGAGGATACCATGGCCAAACAACAAGAGGAAAATACAAAAGTATGGAAAAAGAAACAAGAGCAAGAAAAGAAAAAGGAGAAGTCAATGCTTGTGCAAAAAACCTTTCATGCATAAAATAAGGGAAAGCAATGGTATATTGATAGTGGTTTCTCAAGCCACATGACTGGAGATGAGAAAATTCCTCACCTTGAAAGAAGTAAATGGAGGAACAGTAAAATTTGGGGACAATGCTACAGCGAGATTAACAGGAAAAGGAACTCTTAGCCTTGAAAATGGAAAAACAAAAATTGAAAATGTATTATATGTTGAAGGGTTGAAGCATAATCTTCTAAGTGTGAGTCAAATGTGTGATCAGGGACACACCCTTACTTTTCATGCTCAAGATTGTGAGATAAGAAAGGCAAGAACAGGAAGAGTAATTGCTGATGCAAATAAAACAACACACAACCTATACATCCTATGTGAGATCAAAAGAGAAAAATGCTACATGGGACAGGATGATGAGAGCTAGTTATGGCACGGGAGAATGGGACATATAAACTTTGACAATCTAGTAAAAATTAGCACCAAGCAAGCTGTGAGAGACATGTCAAAGATTACAAAACCTTCGAATACTATTTGTAAGCAGTGCCAACATGGAAAGCAAACAAGGGTGAGTTTCAAATCAAAGGAATACTCTACATCAAAGCATTTGGAACTCGTCCATACAGACCTCTGTGGGCCAACAAGAATGAAAAGTTTTCAAGGTGAGAGCTATTTTATGCTACTAATTGATGATTATTCTAGGATGACATCGGATACCCTTTTAAAGGAAAAGTCTGAAGCATTTGAGAAGTTTAAGGCATTCAAAGCCTTAGTTGAAAATGAAACTGGTCTAAAAATCAAGTGCCTAAGATCAGATAGAGGAGGTGAGTTCACTTCAAATGAATTTGAGGAATTTTGTGAATATCATGGGATAAGGAGACACTTTTCAGTTGCAAGGACTCCACAACAAAATGGAGTTGTACAAAGAAAGAATAGAACTATTCAGGAAATGGCAAGAACCATGTTAAATGAGTCCAAGTTATCAGACACATTTTGGAGAGAATCGGTTCATATGATAGTCTACATTCTGAACCGAGGACAAATAAGAGTCAACAATAGTACAACACCATATGAACTATGGAAGGGTAGGCCTACAATGGTGAAGTACTTCAAAGTCTTTGCAAGCAAATGCTATATTAGAAGAGACGATGAAGATTTGGGAAAATTTGACTCTAGAACTGATGAAGGAATCTTCCTTGGTTATTCTTCAACAAGCAAGTATTATAGATATTACAATAAAAGATTACACATGATTGTGGAGAGTGTCAATGTCAAAGTGGATGAAGAAAGGTATCAAAAGGAGAAAGTACAAGCAAGTGATCACCCAAAAGAATCAAGATGCAAAGAAGAAGAATTTGAAGAATCAAGCTGCAAGGAAAAAGAAGATGAAGATGAAAAGAAAGAAATAGGATGAAAAGATACAAAGACACCATCCAGATTTTCCCAAAAGAATCATCTAGAAAATCTAATCCTCGGTGATAAAGACATTGAAAAATAGACTAGCAAAAGGATAGCAAATACATTTGGGCAGGCAAACTTCTTCTTGTTATCTAAAATAGAGCCCAAGAACTTTGCAGAAGCAATTGAAGACAAACATTAGATTTGAGCTACGAAAGAAGAGCTAAATCAAATTGAAAAGAATGAGACCTGGGAACTTGTCCCAAGACCCAAGGACAAAAATGTGATTGGAACTAAGTGGGTTTTTAGAAATAAGCTCAATGAAGATGGTCAAGTTGTGAGAAATAAAGCAAGGTTGGTATGCAAAGGGTATGCTCAAGTAGAAGGCATTGATTTTGAAGAAACATTTGCCCCTATTGCACGTCTAGAAGCTATAAGAATGTTTTTGGCATTTGCTTGCTTTAAGAACTTTAAAGTCTATTAGATGGATGTCAAGTCAGCCTTTCTAAATGGAAACTTGGAGAAAGAAGTGTATAATGAACAGCTAGAAGGTTTTCTCCTATCAAAACTGAAGGTGATGATCAATTCATTGTTGTAGTGTATGTAGATGATATCATTTTTGGTGGAAGCAGTGACAAAATGTGTCAAGAGTTTGCCATGGAGATGCAGAAAGAATTTGAGATGTCCATGCTTGGTGAGTTGTCTTTCTTCCTTGGCTTACAAATTTCACAATCCAATAAAGGAATATTCATCCCACAGACCAAGTATATCAAAGAGATGTTAAAGAAATTTAGGATGGAAGATTGCAAACTCGTGAGTACACCTATGGTCATAAGATGTAAATTGAGTAAGGATGATGAATCCCTTGAAGCAAATCAAACTCTCTACAAGTCAATGATTGGGAGTTTATTATATGTGACAGCTTTAAGACCCGATATTATGTAAGCAGTAGGCATGGTGGCACAATTTTAGGCAGCACCAAAAGAAACCCATATAATTAAAAGGATATTTAAATATCTGAAGGGCACTTTGGATTTTGGCTTGTGGTATACAAAAGGTAAAGATTTCATCCTAACATCATATACAGATGTGGATTGGACAGATAGTATTGATGATAGGAAAAGTACAAGTAGAGGAGCATTCTTTCTTGGCAACAGTCTAGTGTCATAGTTGACCAAGATGTAGACTTCAGTTTCTTTATCTACAACAGAGGCCGAATACATAGCAACAGCATTATGTTGCACACAAATTCTTTGGATGAAGCAGACATTGAGGGACATTAAGGTAGAATATGATCATCCCATCTCCATACTTTGTGACAACACTAGTGCAATCATTATCTCAAAGAAACCAGTCATGCACTCTAGAACAAAGCACATTCCTATCAAATATCATTTCTTAAGAGAATAAGTATTAATGAAGCCTTTTCTTGAAGAGACTTTTGAGTATCTCAAGCAGAACTTGGGAGTGATATCACTCTCATCTAGTCATTAAATTCCTAAAGAGAAGCACGAATTCATGGGGAGCTATTGCATTATCCTTTAGCTCCATGAAGACTTTGCCATTGATGTCAAAGGGTTACAAAAAGGGGGAGTAGTACAGACAGGGGTAGCAATAGAGACAAGGGGAGAACTATGTTCATGTTGCATTCACAGATTATTTCTATATGAGGTTGCCATCAATGACAAAGGGGGAGAGTGTTGAAAAATTGTCATTGATGTCAAAGGACAAACAAGGCTGACTTATAAGGAAGTTTAAATAAATTGATTTAATTAGTATTTGATAAGGCTGACCTTATTCCCTTTTGGCACCTTGAGTTATAAAGTATAAAATAAAAATAAAATTGTATTTGAAAAATATGGGCTAACCCATATTGGTGCCACCCTTGAAGATTTGAATTTTAAATATTAAATACCTTTGTTTAAGGGACCAACCCCTCTAAGAAGAAATGCCAAAAAAAAAAAAAAGAGATGTCCAAGTCGTCCCACTTGGAGAATTGTGCAAAGGCACATCTATATATAAAGTCGTCTCCCTCCATGAAGATATGTGTCTCTTGCATGAATTGCTCCTCTCCAAGAAGGAATCAAGGATAGTTGTGAAGTTTTGTGAAGAGTGTGTGTGTAGAATCAAAGAAAAATCAGTCATACACCAGCAGATGTATGAGGAATAACAACAGAAATATAGATGGAGTATATGCAGATTTGATAAGGTATATATATGCTGATGTGATAAAGAATATGTGCGGATCTGAAAAGGAAGTATATGCTGACTTTATAAAGAATATCTAAAAGATCATAATACATTGAAGAGATTGCAAGAAGGTAGATTTATCATCAAATTTGAAGAAGCTTTATTTGGAGGTCGGTGCCTCTCACATCAAAGAGACTGGTGTCTCCTACTGAGTTGGTGCTCAGTTGTGGGGATTGGTGTCTCCAGTGGGTTGGTGCCTACAAATTCTGTAAGTGGGGATTGGTGTCTCCAATGGGTTGGTGCCTACAAAGAATATTTGTAAAAGAAGTAGGTTGGTGCCTACAAAGAAGATTTGCAAGAGAAGTAGGTTGGTGCCTACAAAGAAGATTTGTAAGAGAAGATATATTTTGTTGTGACTGGATTTGGATGGTAGATCCAAGCAGTTATTGTGGATCTTGTGTTTTTATTTGTGTGGATCTTATGTGGTTGCTATTATTGTAATTGTTAATTTGAAAAAGTAAAAAGATTACCTTTACTGATTCACTCCCCCCATCTCAGAATAAACATGTGCTCATCATGGTACCTTTGTCAATTTCAGTATGACATATTGATTCTTGTCAATTGATCATGTTTAAAAATAAAAAGAGAAGTCCTAAATATAAAAATATAAATTACATGTGCCAAAAGCATATTATTACATATTGCAAGATGGGACTTGTCTATTTATACCTTACAAGGTGGAAATGACGTAACTACTTCAACAAGTGGAGAATTCATGTGCAACCATTCTGAAGCTAATACCCTATGGTATATGCTCAAAGTTAATATTGTTGAATTACAAGTATATTGGAGTGACTCTTAATTGAATCTTAATGGTACAAGTTATAACTGCTATCAAGGTACTATCATAGGTAAGGTCTGTCATTTTCTCATGAATATTGGTATAAATGTCTATGGAAATTAGTAGAAGTTGCTTGCTACTTGGAGGTTTTGCATATGACCATCTCCTATGTAAGAAGGATCTTGTGAAGTTTAACTTATGATGTAAATATTTTATTGCATTTGATTGTCCATGGTAGGTTGAGAACCAAGGGGGGTGGATTTATTACTATGAGTGTGGGAGATTATGCTATGAGGATTCCTTTTGTGGCATTGTTGATCCATGTGGTGTTCTGTTAAGAAGGATGTCATAATATAATATGATTATGATACTTGATAACATTGAATCATATTATAGTAGGACATCACTTGGAGCTATATTGAGACATTTGCATAATTTTTGCCTAGTGACGATATTTTTGACTATTACTAGCCCAAGCCCTAATACAATTAGATTTATTTTATATTGACCATTATAGATAGACCTAGTTAAAGAACTTTGTTCTTAGTAATGTTTCATCTTAACATATTAAACTGGTTCATTTGAGTAAAATCATATTTAATTGAGTTTTGTATTGTCTTCATAACCTTCCTTGGTTAAGCTAGTCCCTAACTTCTCTAGGGAAACTATTTATCAAGGTTGGGAATCCTAAAATGCCATACTGTGCTGATGCATGCAACATAATCGTCATGTCTAGTATTTGTTTAGGCTATCTTTGTTGTCCAAATTTTTGAAATTGAAAATTTTTTAACTTTTTCCCATTTTCTAAGCTGTTGCTTATCATCTAATCCAAACCCCGTAAGTCTTATTTGTCCTCGTGAGTCACATGTGAGGCCATTATGTCATCTTGAAGAATATGTTACATCTCACTTGAGCTTCGGGTAATCTAGTGTTGGAAAACAACAGTAATGTGATCATACTGGCTGGTTTTGATCATCCAATTGACATCATCATTCAAGGAAGACATTTAAGGAATTCGGCACAAGTTCAGATTCTTTGAAGATTTCAGTTTCCATATTTGATGGCATTATAACACTTTAATGGCATTTCAGTTGTCTGATCTTGAGTTGCAGGAATTTCAGATGTGCCAATTGCTGAGGGCAGTCCACAGCCTTTGAAGAAGGGTCCACCTCTTATTGCAGATTTTGTTCATGGATTTGATGGGCTAGGAAACACATTTCCTCTTCCACCAAAAACCAAGAAGATAAAAAAAAAAAAAGTGCTTTTGAATTCCTAGTTGACAAAGAATATCCGGGTGAAATCACGGTTCTTGTATTGAGATCCTTAACTAATATTGCCTTGGCAGTCCAAAGGGACAAGGCTTTTGCAAGCAAAGTGAAAAAGATTGTTATACTTGGCGGTTCATTTTTGAAATTGGCAATGTAAACCCTACTGCAGAAACTAATGTTTATGGGGATCTAGAAGCCACTAACATTGTATTCACTTGTGGAAGCTAGAAATGTGTTACTTAATGCAGATATGGGCAGTGTGGACAAGGTTTCACAGAAGATGTGCTTAGTCTCACCTATGTTTCATCTCTTAGAGGCTTTCAAGTTCAAGCAGTGGTTGCCGGATTGTGGCATACTGTCTATATCACTGTTTCAGGAGATGTTTATGCTTTTAGTGTGAATCAGTTTCGTCAACTTAGAACAGGTGGGGAACAAGCTGAGATGTATCCAAGGCTTTTAGAGGCATCAAGTTTGGAGAACCCTTACGCTAAAATTGTTTCCTATGGGGCTCGACATAGTGTTATAAGTAAAGAAAATGGAAAGTTATTTTGCTGGGGCTGCCGCTGGAACAAGTATGGACAGCTTGGCTTGCGTGATGCCACTGACAGAAATATATTCCATGTGAGGTACCTTCTGGAAATTGCTTTGTTAAGAGTGTTTCATGTGGATGGTGGCTTACATTAGCATCAGCATATTCGCAGTTAATTGTCAGGGACCAGAGGGGCTAAGTGTGATTATGCAGGAGACCTTCAACAACAGGTTCTCAAACTTCACGATCTATTTTAGAAGACATTGTGCAGTCTGAGACAAGTGTGAATAAGATTGGGAATTCATGGGTAGGTTTGAATCTGAGTGCAGCCTTCTCAGGCATGTCTGATATGTCCACAGAAATGCAGGAACAAATGAGAAATAAAATGAAAGATCCAGTCACAAGACAAATGGTTACAACAATGATACAAAATATGAGCCCTGAGACAATGGCAAGTATGAGTGAACAGTTTGGGCTTAAGCTGTCACGTGAGGATGCAGTTAAAGCACAAAATGCAATGGCCTCTCTTTCTCTGGATGATTTAGATAAATTGATGAATTGCGCAGCAAGGCTCCAGAGAATAATTGATTATTTGCAAAATATGAAAAACTGGATATTAGGAAAGCTAGGTCTTATTTTTGCATTCTTTATGCCGCTTCTTGCCATTATTCTTCATTGGCTTGGATACATTGGAGATTAGGACCTGTGTAACACAGAGCGATATTGATTTACATGGACTTGGAGTCTTTTACCATTTCAAGAAGACTTTCTAATTGAATCTGATCCTCCAAAACATTTTGTTCAGTGATTGCAAGAATATAGTTGAACTTATGAGTGCTGGAAACCATGCCTGAATATTTGTTAACACGTAAACAATTTGATTGTTGCTCGGTTATTGTGCTTTGGAATACAGTACACAGAAGCTACGACGAGGTTTCAGACATTCTTTTGACATGTTTTTCTTCAACAAGAAGAAAAATTGATGTTAAAATTATGAAACATTTGTTTGTATTAGGGGTCAGAACTGTTCTCTATGATGTGGCAGCCCTTATGGAATACAAGGGTTTATCTATTCAGGACTCTATTGATTATGTTATCAATAAGAGGCTAGAAGATGGTAAAGGTGGACTGGTAGATGTATCAAGCAATGGAGAAGTTATTGCAGGATTTAACACTATGGGCATGTTTAGAGCTTGTGCTAAAGAGGCGGTATACTATGAAATTCGTTGAAACGGTTTTAGGAACTTTCAAGGCACACTAATCGACATCCATTAGGCCGAATCCCATATCCATCGCCAACACCTGCTTCGAGCGAGCCAAAAATAGAAGATTCAAAACTGAAGGTGAGATTTTTGTGAAATATTAAAGTTGAAAGTATTTTGGCCAATGGCGACGTGCATGCAAACGTGAAAGCATTAAAAAGCAGCGGCCTTGCTAAAATAAGAAATGATATCTTATGGTCTGAAACAATTGCAGGGTATGTACAAAATGAATTCGTTGAAGAAGGATGTCAAAACATTCAAGTAAATGCAAATGGCATGTGTAACACCAAAGTCCCAGTCGCAGCTAGCATTTGCCCTGTGTGTGCTAAAAATAGGAGCATTGGATCAACATAAGGAAAAAGCATGATGATAGCGCAATTTTTTTGTGAGATTTGGTAGTTGAAATCTTCTGGTAGATGTGTATTCGAGATGTGGAAGCATAAACAAGGTCGCATCCTTGGCATATGAATCACTTTGTTAATGCCATATTCCATAATCTGTTGACATCTTTTACACCGGTAGAATAAAGCATCGCAATGCTAAGGTAAAGCACTCTTCAAAGAAGGATCTCAAGTCCAATCGGAAAGACCTGCACGTTAGGTCGTTGTATTAGTTGAGCCACAAGGAAATCCATCTTAGCTGATATCATTGGAAAACAAAATATTTGTGTTGATTGGTCTGCTCTTAAAAGGAAATTGTCCTCATCAATCAATTTAGACAACACTCTAAATTGGAATTCTTGCAAATCATTTGTATGATGAGAAGAGACAAATCTTGAGCTGCGAAGAAAGAGTTTCCACTTCGTTGATTGGTCTGATGTGAATGGTGCATCATGTGCACAGGTCCAGATTATCCAAGAAGAAACTCTACTACACATTCCAAAGAATACTCTTAATTCATTTGCATCTACACCTAGCTTTCTAAGTGGGAAGGTACTATGATCAAAGTCTTTAAACTCCAATGATGGTAGAAGAGAGGACATTGCAAGTGAGTGATGAGCTGGATGGTAAATTATCAGATTCAAATGTTGAAGACGAACCTTTTAAGGAGGTTGCAAAGACAAGTACAATCAAATGATATGGGTGAACAGAGCCATCCTGGTTCAATAAGAGACGATGAACTCAGCAGCAGTGATGAAGAGAATGCGATTGGTTGGCAGAGATCAGGAATATCCAACAGAAGGAACTCTATACATGCTCCACAACATTCTTTGAGTAATGGCATAGCCGACACAAACCAAAATAATAGTAGAAATGTTGAGAATAGCACACTTCAGTTTGAAAGAAAACAATCTTCAAATGATAGATGTTGGGGAACTGCATGTAAAGCCTGGGTTGCTGATGAGTCGAAGTGGAGGTATAGAGCACAGTATGCAGCGTGGCCACGTTGGGTCCATAGAATGTATGATGCAT
This sequence comes from Cunninghamia lanceolata, assembly GCA_027924645.1. Lineage (NCBI taxonomy): Eukaryota > Viridiplantae > Streptophyta > Pinopsida > Cupressales > Cupressaceae > Cunninghamia > Cunninghamia lanceolata. The sequence goes on along the minus strand of BSBN01000237.1, from coordinate 16,531,417 downwards.
ATAGTCTTGCCCGAGGTACTGCAAATATGTTGAGGCAAATGGTGGAACTTCCTTGCATGGATGATTTAGTAAAGTAGCTAGGTTTATTATCATTTTATATTGCCAGTAGTGTTGATGTGTTTTTTATGCACATGTAAACTCAGAATAAAATACTAAGGTATTCTATCCTCTCTTGAACAAAGTCTCTCAAAGGCTAAACTATGCGATCTAGTGAGACAACTCCAAGGTTCCAGATGTCAGTCAGGTCTTGACAATACGTTGGATATAGACTCAGTATATATATGATGTGATTTGCTGTTAACACAAAGGGACTTACGCTGAAATTACTTCTCAATTCACCCGATTCATTACTCCTTTTCATGGAAAGAAACCTCCTAGTTCCACTCTACAAAGAAAATGCAAAAAGATAAGGGATTAAAGAAAATCTATTCTACTTCTAAGGACAATGAGACAATGAATGATGCCAAGATAGACAAATTCCTTATAACAAGCTCCACTTCGCCATGATGAATTCAACAACTACGTAGAACAAGTGCAATCTCCCAAGGATGACTAAGGATTTTTATATTGCAAACACATATTCATGTACAGATAGCTGGCGCAACTTGAACAAGCATCAACAATAGAACTATTGCAATAAGTTGAGGTTTAGGCTAACTTTGCACAATGACTTGCCAGCGACAAACCATCAAAAGTATGAACCTAGGAATTCATCAAATATCTTCACAATGCATTCATTATATCAATGTACTTTCTAATCTTATTTTACTTAACTTCTACTTGGAAACACATCTAGATTATCTTCGAGAAATAAGAAACCATGCCACGTTTCAACACAACACAATTGTCACCAAGCTTCAATGAGAAATGTATTAATCTTGGAAGTGATTACAACAACTTCAATTTCTCTCGAACAACTTTCGAAGAGCTTCCTCAACTCTATTCCTACTCTACTTGCCTACAACTCTTATCTAATGTCTCCCCTTACAAATGAGGCGAATGAGCCTTTTTATAGTCCTCAAAATACAATGAAGGGCCAAGATCGATTTGAGTAACCAATGGCCAAGATTTTTCCACATCAACAATTAGTTATAAAAACCAACTATTTTTAGTAAAAAGTAAAAGTTGACACAACCCGTGTACATAAAAACCCAAATGCAATGAAGGCACGTTTTCCAAGGTGATAAGCATGACATGTTGGAATTTCTGGGAATCTTCTAGATAGGGCGTCCTCTTTCTCTTGGACTTTGTTGCATATACATTGAACATGGACGTGATGAAGTGGTGAGAAATGATTGGCTGATGATGTATGAATGCCACTTGAGCATTTCTTGAGCCAATTTGCTTGATTTTCAATATTTTTCCAATTTCTTGATGGGTAAGTGCAAGAAGATGGGGGGCCAAAAAGGGGTCTTAAGTGGCCACTTTTTTTTTTTTCTGAAATCAAGAAATGCTGGCCTTGGATGAGAAATTGAGCATAGTTACACTCAAAATTTGGAGATGCAACCAAAACGATGTTCATAGTGCTCCAAGTCTACTTTCTAAACTACTAATTTTTTTTTAAATGGTATAGATTAAGGGGTTCAAAAGAGGGAGCCACATAAATTGCTGTTGTTTATGTCAAAAAAACATAACATAGCATGTTTTGTGGCTCCCTCAAAAGGTTAATTTTTTTTTGGTATTTTCAAAATCACTTTAGTGAGAAATTAGCTAACAGCATGTAGTTTATGCCCAATTTTTCTGATAATTTTTTGATGAATATTTGATTTTTTACTAATTTTCAAAGTGGACACATTCTAAAAAATAGAATTTTGGCCGTGCTACCCCTATAAATTTTGAAAACTAATTGAAAATCATTTTTTTTAATATGTGTAGAATGGAGTCTAGTTTCTAAATATGTAATTTTTTTGAAACTTCAATGAATGGTTAATTTACAATGAAACAAAGACCAAACAGTGGTTTTTGCCCAAAAACAGACACACAAACAAAAGAAATTAAAGATGAAAGGCTTAACATTGTCAAAATGTGAAAATAATTACATCGTTAAATAGATAAGAGAAAGCCTAACATTACCCAGGTGTTCGATTTGTTCGATCTTGAAACATGTGCAAATCTAAGGGTTAGCATGAACAAAATTATGTGAAATCTTGTAGAATTTGCAAAAACACGTCTGTGGATGTTGAAAAGGCACTTCAAGCCTTTAGGTTGGAAATCCAAAGCAAATCCCAAGCCTAAGGCTTGGGATTCCCAAAGCACAATATAATGTGAGTGCGTTATAATGCGCTCACATTATATTGTGCTTTTTTCCTTTTTTGTATGTTTGCCGGTGTTTTCCCAGTGCTTGCATTATGTCTTCCTTTGAATGAGTTATGTTCAAGTTTCATAAGTATGTTTCATGGATGTATATATGTATGCTTGTAGGTATGTATGCATGTACATGTATGCATGCTTGTATGTATGTACATGTATGCATGCTTGTATGTATGTACATGTATGTATGCATGTTTGTATGTATGTATGTATGTTTGTATCTATGCATGTATGTATGTATGTATGTGTTTTGGGTTTAGGGTATATAAGGACCTGAGCATGTATAGTTTTGAGGGTTGAGGGTTGACGGATTAGGGCTTAAGTAATAGGTAGAGGGTAGAGGGTAGAGATTAGAGGGTTGAGGGTTAATATTCAGGTTGTTGAGTGTATAAGATTAAGTGTGTAAGGCGCGGGGATTAGGGTTTAGGATATTGGGTTTAGGGTTTATGATATGGATTGAGGGTATATAAGGCATAGGGTGGCTTGGGTTGAGAGCACATATGGTTTAGGTTAATTTAAGTATAGGGTTGAGGCACAATATTTGGGGTTTAGGATATAAGGGTGAGATTATATGGTCTACGGATGAGGGTTTATGGGTGTAGGATTCAGGTTTTAAGGTATAGGGTTGATGATTGAGGGATTAGGGCTTAAGTATATGGTTGAGGGTATAGGGTTGAGGGTTTAGGGATAGGTTTTAGGGTTTAAGGTTTAAGGGTTGAGGGATAGGGTTTAAGGTTTAGGGGTAAGGGATTAGGGTTTAAGGTATAGTATCTTGGGTTGAGGATTTAGGAATAGGGATAGCATTTAGGGTTTAGGGATGAGGGATTAGGGTTGAGGGTTGAGGGTTGAGGTATTATGGTTTAAGGTATAGTGCTGTGGGGTTGAGTGTTTAGGGATAGGGTTTAGGGTTTAAGGTTGAGCGATTAGGTTTTAGAGTTGAGGGATTAGGGATTAGGGTTTAAGTAATAGTGTTGAGGGTTGAGAGTTTAGGGATAGGGTTTAGGGTTGAGGGATTAGGGTTTAGGGTTGATGGATTAGGGTTTAAGGAATAGTGTTGAGGGTTGAGGGTTTAGGAATAGGGTTTAGGGTTTAGGGTTGATGGATTAGGGTTTAATGTTGAGAGTTGAGGGTTTAGGAATAGCGTTGATGGTCAAAGGATTAGGGTTAAAGTAGAGTGTTGAGGGTAGAGGGATTAGGGATAGGGTTTAGGGTTGAAGGTTTAACGATTGAGGGTTGAGGCTTTAGGGCTGAGGGTTAAGGGATTGGGGTTTAAGATATAGTGTTGAGCATTGAGGGTTTAGGGATAGGTTTTAGGGTTTAAGTTTAAAGGGTTAAGGGTTGAGGGATAGGGTTTAGGGTTTAGGGATAAGGGATTAGGCTTTAAGATATAGTGTCAAGGGTTGAGGGTTTAGTGATATGGTTTAGGGTTGAGGGTTGAGGCATTAGGTTTTAGGGTTGATGGATTAGGGTTTAAGGTATAGTGTTGAGGGTTGAGGGTTTAGGGATAGGGTTTAGGGTTGACGGATTAGGGTTTAGGGTTGACGGATTAGGGTTTAATGTTGAGAGTTAAGGGTTGAGGATTGAGGGTTTAGAGATAGGGTTGATGGTCAAGGGCTTAGGGTTAGAGTGTCAAGAGTAGAGGGATTAGGGATAGGGTTTAGGGTTGAAGTTTAAGGATTGAGGGTTGAGGCTTTAGGGATGAAGGTTTAAGGCTTAAGATATAGTGTCGAGTGTTGAGGGTGTAGGGATAGGTTTAAGTTTTAAGGGTTAAGGGTTGAGGGATAGGGATTAGGGTTTAAGGTATAGTGTTAAGGGTTGAGGGTTTAGGGATAGGGTTTAGGGTTTAGGGATTAGGGTTTAGGGTTGACGGATTAGGGTTTAATGTTGAGAGTTGAGGGTTGAGGGTTTAGGGACAGGGTTGATGGTCAAGGGATTAGGGTTAAAGTAGAGTGTCGAGGGTAGAGGGATTAGGGATAGGATTTAGGGTTGAAAGTTTAAGGATTTAGGGTTGAGGCTTTAGGGATGAGGGTTAAAGGATTAGGGTTTAAGATATAGTGTCAAGTGTCGAGGGTGTAGGGATAGGCTTTAGGGTTCAAGTTTTAAGGGTTAAGGGTTGAGGGATAGGGATTAGGGTTGAGGGATAAGGGATTAGGGTTTAAGGTATAGTGTCAAGGGTTGAGGGTTTAGGAATAGGGATAGCTTTTAGGGTGGAGGCATTAGGGATAGGGTTTAGGATTTAAGGTTTAAGTGTTGAGGGTTGAGGATTTAGGGATAGGTTTTATGGTTTAGGGAAAAGGGATTGGGGTTTAGGGATTAGGGTACCATAAATTATAATTAGGGATTAGGGTTTATGGTTTAGGGATTAGGGATTAGGGTTTAGGGTTAAAGGATTAGGGTTTAGGGTTTAGGGATGTACAATTAGGGGATACCATAAATAAACTAGAATTTAGGCAGGGTTGGGAAAATTTTGTGAATCATCATGGGCTGGCGATTGGAGATTTCACTGTGTTCAAGTACATATCCAAGTCATATTTTAAGGTTAAGATATTTCAAAGAATAGGGTGTGTGAAAAACATCAATGCTCTTAAGCTTATGAATACCAACATTGATACAGATAAAAGATGCCCTTCTTCTAATAAAGTATGTAGTTGAAGTCAACCAATGACTAGTAAGTTGTTGAATGAATTGGTTTCTGATGAAGAAAACAATGATGTTGTTGAAGCAATGGAAGAAAATCAAAATTGTAAGTCTAATTTAATTTATTTCAACTTTCAAAGCAGGCATTTAAATTGTAGCTTTACTAGGAGGATTGGTATAACAAAAACTTAATTCTGTTATAGGCCTTTCTTTGAAGAACCCTGGACATTATGGACCCTATCATCTAGAAAAGCACATGACAGTGAACTCTACGCCACCTTTCAAATCAGATAAACCTTTTTATTCAATAAAAATTTTGTGAATCATCATGGGCTAGAGATTGGAGATTTTGTTGTGTTCAAGTACATATCCAAGTCATATTTTAAGGTTAAGATATTTCAAAGAATAGGGTGTGTGAAAAGCATCAATGCTCTTCAGCTTATGAATACCAACATTGATACAGATAAAAGATGCTCTTCTTCTAACAGAGTATGCAGTTCAAGTCAACCAATGGGCAGCAAGTTGTTGAATGAATTAGTTTAATGGGTGTGCCTCCTTCTTCAAAGTTATGCTTGGAGACTTTACACAAAAACTGGTAACTCTATACATTATTTTTCATTCTTTTATTTCCTGTACACTGTTAAGAACTTGTAAAATCTAATTGTGTAATGTGTTTATGGTAGCGCATTCCTCCTGCATTTGTTTCATAATTTATAGATAACACAGACAAACATATGGTGTTGCAAGGTCTAGGTGGGTAGGAGTGGAATGTACAATTAGGAGGTACCATAAATAAACTAGAATTTAGGCAGGGTTGGGAAAATTTTGTGAATCATCATGGGCTGGAGATTGGAGATTTCATTGTGTTCAAGTACATATCCAAGTCATATTTTAAGGTTAAGATATTTCAAAGAACAAGGTGTGTGAAAACTATCAATGCTCTTCAGCTTATGACTACCAACGTTGATACAGATAAAAAATGCCCTTCTTTTAATAGAGGATGCAATTCAAGTCAACCAATGGGCAGCAAGTTGCTGATTGAATTGGTTTCTTATGAAGAAAATAAAAATTGTAAGTCTAATTTAATTTATTTCAACTTTCAAAGTAGGCATTTGAATTGTAGCTTTACCAGGAGGATTGGTATAACAAAAACTTAATTTTGTTATAGGCCTTTCTTTGAAGAACCCTCAACATTATGGACCCTATCATCTAGAAAAGTACATGACAGTGAACTTTGTCCCACCTTTCAAATCAGATAAACCTTTTTATTCAATGAAAATTTTGTGAATCATCATGGGCTAGAGATTGGAGATTTTGTTGTGTTCAAGTACATATCCAAGTCATATTTTAAGGTTAAGATATTTCAAAGAACATGGTGTGTGAAAAATATTAATGCTCTTCAACTTATGAATACCAACATTGATACAGATAAAAAATGCCCTTCTTCTAACAAAGGATACAGTTCAAGTCAACCAATGGGTAGCAAGTTGTTGATTGAATTGGTTTTTGATGAAGAAAATAATGATGTTGTTGAAGCAATGGAAGAAAATCAAAATTGTAAGTCTAATTTAATTTATTTCAACTTTCAAAGCAGACATTTGAATTGTAGCTTTACCAGGAGGATTGGTATAACAAAAACTTAATTCTGTTACAGGCCTTTCTTTGAAGAACCATGGACATTATGGACCCTATCATCTAGAAAAGCACATGATAGTGAACTCTGCCCCACCTTTCAAATTAGATAAACCTTTTTATTCAATGAAAATGAAGTCATAGAATGTAAACCGGCCATGCATACTAGTAAGATCAAATTCTCAGCCTTCTATTCTTATTACTCTTACTTTATTAAGAGAAGAGTGTCAAAAAGAATGGGTTTAATTGTAAGATAACATAAGGCAAAGCAGTCTTGTTATTACATTTTTCTGATGGATCTCTAATAGTCTAATATAATGCAGTCTTCTATAATATGAACATGTCTGCATTTGTGTGAATGCTAAGCTTTAATAGTAGAGTACTAAATCAATGCAATAGTAGAGTATTAAATCTAAAGTAGAGTTGGTTTATGGATAGGGTTGATGGTCAACGGATTAGGTTTAAAGTAGAGTGTCGAGGGTAGAGGGATTAGGGATAGGGTTTAGGGTTGAAGGTTTAACGATTGAGGGTTGGGGCTTTAGGACTAAGGGTTAAGGGATTGGGGTTTAAGATATAGTGTTGAGTGTCGAGGGTTTAGGGATAGGTTTTAGGGTTTAAGTTTTAAGGGTTAAGGGTTGAGGGATAGGGATTAGGGTTTAGGGATAAGGGATTAGGGATTAAGGTATAGTGTCAAGGGTTGAGGGTTTAGGAATAGGGATAGATTTTAGGGTAGAGGCATTAGGGATAGGGTTTAGGGTTGAAGGTTTCAATATTGAGGGTTGAGGCTTTAGGGTTGAGGGTTAAGGGATTATGTTTTAATGTATAGTGTCAAGGGTAGAGGGTTCATGGATAGGGTTTAGGGTTTATGGATAGGTAGAGAGGTGAGGGGAAACAAAGGTGAGAGATAGAGAGGTGAGGGGAAAGATATAAGAAAATGAGAGAGGCTTTAGGGATAGGGTTTAGGGCTGAGAGATTAGGGTTTAGGGTATAGTGTTGAGGGTTTAGGGATAGGGTTTAGGGTTAAGGGATTAGGGTTAAGGGATTAGGGTTAAGGGTTGAGGGATTAGGGTTTGACATTGAGGGTTGAGCATTGAGGTTCGAGGGTTGAGGGATGGTTTGAGGGCTGAGGGATTAGGGTTAAAGTAGAGTGTTGAGGGTATAGGGATTAGGGATAAGGTTAGAGTGTTTAGGGATAAGGGATTAGGGTTTAAGGTATAGTATCGAGCCCGTTGAGGGTTTAAGAATAGGGATAATGTTTAGGGTTTAGGGATGAGGGATAAGAGTTGAGGGTTGAGGAATTAGGGTTGAGGGTTGAGGGATTAGGGTTTAGGGATAAGGTTTAGGGTTGAGGGATTAGGGTTTAAGGTATAGTGTTGAGGATTTAGGGATAGGGTTGAGGGTTGAGGGATTAGAGTTAAGGGATTAGAGTTAAGGGTTAAGGGATTAGGGTTTGATGTTGAGGGTTTAGGGATAGGGTTGAGGGTCGAGGGATTAGGGTTAAAGTAGAGTGTCGAGGGTATAGGGATTAGGGATAGGGTTGGAGGGTTTAGGGATAAGGGATTAGGGTTTAAGTTATAGTATCGAGCCCATTGAGCATTTAGGAATAGGGATAGCATTTAGTGTTTAGGGATGAGGGATTAGGGTTGAGGGTTGAGGGATTAGGGTTGAGGGATTAGGGTTTAGGGATAGGGTTTAGGGTTTAGGGTTGAGGGATTAGGGATTAAAGTATAGTGTTGATGGTTTAGGGATAGGTTTTAGGGTTGAGGGATTAGAGTTAAGGGTTGAGGGATTAGGGTTTGACATTGAGGGTTGAGGGTTGAGGTTTGAGAGTTGAGGGTTTAGGGATAGGGTTGAGGGTTGAGGGATTAGGGTTAAAGTAGAGTGGCAAGGGTATAGGGATTAGGGATAGGTTTTAGGGTTGAAGGTTTAAGGATTGAGGGTTGAGGCTTTAGGGCTAAGGGTTAAGGGATTAGGGTTTAGTGATAGGGTGTAGGGTGTAGGGTTGAGGGATTAGGGTTTATGGTTGAGTGAATGGTTTAAGGTAAAGTGTTGAGGGTTTAGGATTTAAGGTTTAAGGGTTGAGGGTTGAGGCTTTAGGGTTTAGGATTAAGTGAGACCTAGATGGCTAAGGATGGATGGAGAGGTAGACAAGGAGTGACTGAGAGACATAGAGAGGGGAGAGGTAGAGAGGTGAGGGGGAGAGATAAGTGAGATATAGAACATGAGCGAATGGAACTAGAGGTGAGATATTACAAAGGTGCTATCAAAGGTGAGATAGGCACAAATATTTATGGATCAATCTATAGCAGGACAAAATGTGAGCGTGTTATAATGTGCTCGCATTTTGTCCTACTATAGAAATGGTAAAAAGGCCTAGACCCTGTTGGTTTTCAAATCGGCAGTGGGTTTGCCAGCTCCAATGCACAGGTAGATTCAACCAATAGATATGAGAGGTTGCGTGAGCTGCCTCCCCTTCACTTCTGGTTTTTCCACACCAAGTGGGGTATCCCTATAGCTAAAGATGTAACATTTGACTCACCTAATAACATGAGGATTTATCTTTACAATAACAGGTAGAATACTCTCATGTTTGGACCAAGATGTGCATGATACATCATAAGTTTGGCAACCTTCTTGGACATATCTAACTGGTTGAGGATGAGAGTATGCAGGGGTCCTAATCCTACTCCTACAAACTAATAGGTTGGGATTATGAAAAGATTTGTTTTTATGTTTGGAGTTATGGGATTTTCCTAGACCCTTTGAACAGACAGATTCCCAGACCAGTGCCTTATCTGGGCAGCAGAGTCAAATCCATGAATGTAGATGTTTCCCTATGACAACATGAATTCATATCCAGAGGACCTAGATAAAATATTACTTCCTAACAATAATATATCGAAGAAAAGGTATTATCTATGATCATACTTAGCAATCCTATGATGCAATCCATTTCCTTTTGTATCTAATCAAAATCCTATTTAACCACCCCTTGAGTAGATGCTAGAACTAGACACACAGTACAGCAAGTATATACTAAAAAACTTGGAAGCCCTTGACAACCTTGTTTGAAAGGAAAACACACAACACATAGGAGACAATCATAAATGATACACACACCAGGTGTTTTTCATTTAAATTCAATCTACATAGAAGATCATCATACAGGAATTTATCATTTACAATCATGAAAGACTGATACACCAAGCCAAGGACCAAATCTGTAACAAGAAAATGTCTTTCAAAATGTGAACACCTTGTGTTCAGAGTCAGAACAGAAAACCCAAAAACATCCCCCCTTGTAGAATGGCCATGGATTCCTTCTTAAGGAGCACACAAGCTTCCAGCCACCTACACACTGACCAACCTCATAAATGCAAGGATCACTCCCTCCAGATTTTCAAAGAAACAAATGGATCCTCTTCAATTCTGGTCGCTGAAGCAATCAAAATCACCATAAAGGCCAATGGTGCAAACAACCTGGACCTTGAGCACATAAACAGATGTGACATTTTTTCAATCACCGTGCAACATGGTAGTTGACTGTGGAAAGAGCATGCAAAAAGGTGCCAACAAACAGTCTTTTGAAATGTTTATCCTTAGCCATAGGATTGAGTTCCATATGAGCAAGATCGACAGTTGCAATCTTTCAAATTTATGAGAACTAATTATCCCACATTCGCCCTGTAGTGACCTCTCCAATACTTTATAAGCAAGACCACACTGGAAGATAATCGTGGGTGATTTTGCTCCCGACGACACCAGTTTAGACCCCATCGGCTAGACCCCTTACATCAATGAACCTCCTGCTTGCTCACCCGATATGAAATATCACCCCGATATTTCACATCACCCCAATGAGAAATATCACCCCCATTGAAATATCACCCTGATGGGAAATATCACCCCCATAGAAATATCACCCTAATGGAAAATATCACCCAATGCGAAATATCACCCCCATCGTAGGAAGATCCTCCTACACATATCCATATCTGCATCGGCGATCGGTGGGACCTCCATCATAGCTGTTGATAATAACTGTCATGCCGAAGACCATATGATGCATCCCATCAAACTTTGATGACGTCATAGTCATACTAGCGTAGGGTGATATTCGCGACGAGGGTGATATTCGTAAGATGACTGATATTTGAAATATGACCCCCTGCAGAATATCAGGCCTGACTGAAACTTTGCCTTAACAAGATAAGTGATATTTGGAATATACTAAGAAGGCCCAAAGATTTAGAATTTTTTGGATTTTTTGGGAAGGTGCCTGCAAAATTAATTGCATGAAACCTAAATGTTCATGCAGGCACCAACAGAACCCCGTGATCCAGGCCCACATGCTTTGTTTTCATGCTGATTATGCGCGTGTTCTGACAAAAAAAAAAGTGTTTTCATGCTGTTGGGAAGTTCACATGCACATTTTACACATTCTACCACCTTTGCATGATCTTTCCACCACCTTTTCTGCTTTTCCAACTTGAGAAGGAGGAAATAACATAGTTTTCACATCAAATTTGATATATATATATTCAAGTTTCAATTTTTGTAGTGTTGTAATGTTAATTGTGATTCAATTTTAGGAATTTAACATTATAGATTGGTTAATAGTATTGTTGTTACTAATTATATTTGAGTGTTATTCAATTTAACATTGAAAAGGAAGCAAGTGGTGAAAAACTCAAATTGTTGAGGAGTTTGATACAAGAAGAAAAAAACTACATAATTGGGTACTCTCTCCATTCGAATCTCCATTTTTTAGGTACGTCAAGTCTTTACATGCATGTTCTTTACATTTTCCTTAATTCTATTTGAATTACTTTATCATGCTTTATCATACATGTTTATATCACTTGTATCCGGTATGCATAATAAAAGACTATGTATACATATCTTGTGTTTATATAATAGACTATGTTTTAAATTAGTTCATGGTATGCATAATAAAAGATATCTCAAAGGTCAACATTAATTAAAATAGACATATTCCCAATCAAGAAAGTAGCCTACAATCTCACATGGTGCCATGTATATTTTTTACACTTGGGCTCTTTAATAATTATGTGTAATAAATAGACCTTAAGATACCATGATGTCAAACTATACAAGAATAAATCCTTACAACATAATAAAAATACAATCCCACTATTATCTTGTCATATTAACAAGTTAAAATACAAATGAATAGGTGCCAAGATCATACAAGTATGCACATGACATGATGATTTGTATGCGCATATCTTGGGCTAGGACATTCCTTATGCACCTTGTCATGATGATTTGTATGCACATGACAACAATATTCAAAATTTCCTAATTGTCCTTTGTTAGCACATGATGGTGGTTACCTTGATCGACTATATACCATTCAATACCCTAAATTACAGAGATTAGTCTAATGATTTTTATGACAATCCTAGGTATGTGATGCAAAAGTAGGGTTCAACTCAATCCAAAGGGCTCATACCAACAATTTCTTCAAATTTCATAAGCTTTCCTCTCAAGCAATCTCCCTATACAAAGGCACAAAGAGGGTCTTCGATACTTCAAAACCTAACAAGGTTACTAGAGGTCTTCTTACCCCTTAGGAACTCAAACACAACCATTCTAAACCCTTACTGAAGTCTACACTCTTCAATTGATGTCTATTCCTTCACAAGCCACCCAAATCCTAGTAGCCCTAGTACCAACAAAACACCTTCTCAATTCTAAATTTTAACTTCTTGATCTAAACCGTCATCTACACTTTAACAATGCTCTTTCATCAAAACCCTACTTGAAAGCATCACTTTTCACCAAAAGAAGACATGTGATTTAATAATTATAGATTGTAGTGTTGCAATGTTAATTGTGATTGAATTTTAGGAATTTAATATTTAACAATTCTGAGCATTATATTCATCATAAATAAGTCACTTTTAGTCAATAGAAGCCAAAATACATCCATTTTCAATCATGGATTAGTTAAGGACAGCTAGGTGGTAAATTTGTTGCCATTGGCAACTTCACAAATTTGGTGTCTTATCTTGTCCTCCTTGGTTTTCTCCATGGATCTCCATCATTGTCTTCATTAATCCTATAATTTATCATGTCATAGTGCCTTCATCATTCCATAATTGACTGTCCCACTTGACAAGAGGCCTAATTAGGCTTGTACAAATAGGTCACTATAGGTTTTTTGATCTCCAGGCTTCCAATCTTCAAACCAAGACACCAAACATGTCCAATTGGGTCTGCCTCAACCTTTTCAAGCATTACAAACACCTTCCAAAGAGTTTCTCTACAAACCCTAATCTTTATGCAACTTAATTGCCTAAAACCATGAGTTTTTAGCCTGGAATAATTTGCCTCTAAAATGCACATGATTATCTACTTAAGTTTGGCATTGCCATATTAATGTGCCTTGACTTTGTTGGCCTCATTTTCAAATCGCCAAATTTTAAACTTTTGCATCGAAACCTTTTGTCAAGTCATCCTTTTGGTTGCAATTCATCAGTGTTATACTTCTTGTGTCAATCATGTCAATAACTTATTAACGAGATGTCATATTTTGTCTTGTTCATATTATCTCTTTGTATAGCAATATTATTCCAAGTCAAAATTTAAATGGAATTGGCTTAGAAACATTATTTTTGTGCCAACTTTCATTTTTTGCTAAGCTTGTGCCAACTTCTATTTTCTGCAAAGTTCGCGTCAATTCTTATTTTTCGCAAGCACGCATCAACTTTTGCTTTCCACTAAGTTTACGTTAACTTTGGAATTTGGCTAAGTTTAAGCACATTTTGACTTTTGGCTAACCAAAACCAAAGGGTGTAATTTCTCAAGTTTTGAGAGATAAAAAGAATGAAATTCACTTGCAGTTTTTATGAACAGGAATAACTTCACCCCTCCACGTCTACCAAATTCTCCTACATGCATGGAAGGTGTTTTAATGATCTTGAAAATGATAATTACAACCATGCAAACTGTTTTAACTATCAGGAATTTTACTTGTTTCTTGAACCATTTTAAAAGACCGAAGGTAAAAGAAGAGATCATTTTAAAATCTTCATCGGCTTTACCAACACTTGCCAAAGACTAGTAAATCTTTGAACAAAGAAATGCAAATTGGTTTCAATTACCTTAATCAGCAATCTTATTGAGTTTCAAAACCAATTTAAACTTCCTACAGAGGATGTGATATGATGTACAAAGGCCGATGAAGGAAGCAAGAAGTAATTATTTTAACTACCTAAGTTCAACCAAATGAAATTCATGGGAGTAAAACACATTCCACAACCTTTATCAACAATCTCCTCGCCTCTTTCACCAGCATCCATCCATGCCAAAATAAAAGCTTTGGAATGAGGTTTGATATCCATCGAAGTATGATTGAAAGCAACCTTTGTCAGATGGTATAGTTGCAATCTCTCTGGTAGATTGGTATGCATAATATATAAGCACATACAAGGTGATTGAACTACCATGACCGCAGATTATGCACAATATGGTTTTCATTGAAAAGGCTCTAGAAACCTTCAAACAAATGCAACTGGCAGGTGTAATGACAAACTTGACAACATTTACCAACATTCTTCTCAACCCGTGCCAAGATGGTAGCCTGTGAAAATCATATGGAGAGGAGGTTGTTATCAGATATTATAGTTGCTAAGGCTTGAGCAGGCTTCTATGCCAAAGGTGAAGCACAACCATAGTGCATGAAAGAATTTTTGAGAGCATGCCTTAAAGAAATTTGGTCAACTAAAATACAATGGATACATAATGGATTTGTTGCACATAATTTCAAAACTTTTGAAACAAATGCACTTGGCTATTGTAAAGCTAATGTCATAATCTTTACCACTATCCTCGCTGCCTATAGATGAACGAGAGCCATAGAAGAATGCATGGGAGTCCAACAAGCCATAACAGAATGGAATTTTTTTTAGATTTTATAGTCATAAATACTCTTGCAGACATGTATTTGGAAATATGGAAGCATAGACAGTGCACTTGAAATGTTTGACAGAATGCATCGAGGAAATGAAACCTCATGGAATACAATGACTATAGACTCATAGTCCGTGCCAAAAATGGGGGATTTGTAATAGGTTATGGACCTCCATTAAAGCATGATTGAAAATGGATTTTTATTAGTTATGGTAGCTGTAACCATCCTAACATAAAGCCAAATTCTACAACCTTTACATAATAGGGAAGCATCTACAATGGACAAGATTGGCTTGAAAAACTATCTCAAAGGAATGTCATCACATGGAGTTAATGATTTTAGAATATGTTTTAGAAACTTTCAATAATTTATACAATTCGCAAGAGTTAAGAAAAATTCCACAGCCATTTCTAGTGTCCTCTCAGCGTGTGCTAACAGAAGGAAGCTTTGGGATCAGTGTATTGACATCCATAAAGCATAATGGAAAGAGGATTTTGTCATATATTAAGTTTGAAATGCTTTAGTAGACATGTCATGGAAAATATGAAGACCTATATACGACATGCGAGTCATTTTTATAAAAAATGGTTCAAAGCAAATTGCATCGGGTGTAATTCCATGATTATAGCATATGTATAAATGATTTTCTTGATGAGGTATTAAGTCTATCCAAAGAAATGCCTGACCAAAATGCAGTCTCTTGAAATGTAATTATTACGAGATATACAAAAAATGGGCAAGTTGAAAAAGCTATGGGGATTTTCAAGAAAACACACTACACATGTGTGAAACCAAACTCCATAACCTCTACAAATCACTTCTTCAAATCACTTCTTTATTCAAACCAAAAGTAGAGGTTTTCCAAGTGAAGGTGAAACTTTGTCAGATATTATAGTTGGAAATGCTCTTATTTTACATTGCATGCAAAGTGTGTAAACATATACAATGCACCTGAGTAATTGAACACAATGCTTCAAAGAAATTTGAGTTTGGAGGCATTAATTTGATTGAATTGTTTGCACAAGAGTTTCAAAAATCAAAACATCAAATCAACATTGACCTTTTAATCGTTGAGATGTTGAAGGAGACAATATGCATACACAGAAGAAGATCGGGTAGTATATGAAGAGAAATAGAGAATATTCTATGTTGAAAGGCATCCCTACTAGATGGACAAAATTAGTGACAACTTCAAGAAAACACTATGCTTTGTAGTGGCATCACCAACATCTATCCAAACTTTACCTATGAAACATCTTGAATATATGCCAGAGAATATTGTGAAAAATTTAATGTGACAGCTGTGGGTGTTGGTGGATATGGGCACTTTGCCCTCTTAACTTTGCATGTCAAGAAAAGTATCAACGTTCCACTTCTTAGTGCATTAGAACTTGAATGATAATGTGCTTGTATAAAATATGATCTTTCGTTGTGGAGATTGAATGAAGAGCACAACAGGGAAGAAAAAATACAATTGGTCCTCTCTACAGAATACCTTGAGGTTAAGGAATCTAAGATTCAGGTATCAAGAGGAGTTGCCAACATGAAGCAAATGGAGATGATGCACAACTTGAAAGTCACAAGTTCTAATTACCTTTTTGTAAAAGTGACTTATGTCACTTGTAACTAAAAGTTAGAAAAAAAACCTTGTTTCTAAAAAGTGATGTAAAATGTAACTTAAAATAAGGTTTATTATTTTACTATTTTTCAAAAGGGTAGTTATTAGGTAGTTGTGAGGTAGTTACAAAGTGGTTACTAGGTGGTTATGGGAAAAACCCTATAAATACAAGGCTATTTCATATGTAAAGGAGGGGACTCTTTAGAGAGAACTTTTGTAGGGGGAACTTATGAAGAAACTTCTTGGAACATTTTTGGTCTTACACATTGTATAGTTTACTTTTGGA
Source organism: Cunninghamia lanceolata (assembly GCA_027924645.1). Lineage (NCBI taxonomy): Eukaryota > Viridiplantae > Streptophyta > Pinopsida > Cupressales > Cupressaceae > Cunninghamia > Cunninghamia lanceolata. Next base: position 16,514,995 of record BSBN01000237.1, on the reverse strand, counting down.
ATTGTATAATTTCAAAAAGATAATAAAGATGCATTTCAGTTCGTATGTTCTTGATGTATTTCTGAGTTATGATTACTAGTTTCTCGTATGTCAAATTGGTGATCTTTCTATGTATTTGTGTAAATCAAAGTTATCCATTGAAGCATGCAATTGGGGTGATGAAGCACAATCATGTCTTGGTATCCTGATTTGAAAGTGTCAAGATAAATTATCTCTTTGTATGTTGAGATTTGCCATCTTTCTTCATCATTGTTGCACATATGTCATGAAATTCATCATAGAGTTTAGGAAATTGGTTTCTAGCTTTGTGGTGAAACCCCCTCGTACTTTTCAATAAGATTGTGAACTCCTGTTGGTTTTTGTACGTCTACCACGAGGGTTTCTACATGCCCAATTCTCCTGTTATTTTGCTTTTCTTCCTTTTTATACTTTCAAGATAAAAGTACACAAAAACCACAAATACCCCTATCATACGAGGGAGCTGCCCCTCTCAAACACAGAGGAAAGCTGATAATTCAATAACAGCTTCTCCAACTGTTGGGACAATTTAGTCACCGCTCTAAGGGCAATGAGTCATTTTCAAAGGTTATTTCGTAGTGACAAATCTGTTTACCAACAAATTTTTGGTGACTCTGTTAGGGAAAGATTGGAGCATTGGTGCCTTTTATCCCTCAAGAATATACAAGTATCTCCCTAGAAAAGAAGTTGGTGACTCTATCTGAAAGAAGAATCTTGAAAGATGGTTTGGTATCGAAGAACCCAGATGCATAACTTGCAGTTTCTTGAATCAGACAGTGACAGTGATGATGAAGATTATTCTTTTTCTGCTCAACAAAATCAAGTTCTTGATGACCCTAAGCAAGTAGATTTTTTGAAGAGTTTCTATGGTGGCATGCAAATCGCTTCTAATCAGGTTCATCCTTCTTTTCTTCAAACATTGCAGAAGATTGAACAAAAAGATGGGAAGAAGACTCATTTCTTTGCTTGTGAACCTAAACCCCTACCGGAGGAGATTCATGCACCAGAAGATAAAAGGGATTGTGCTAAGATATATCAGTCACATGATAAGGACAACAATGAAGGAGCAAAATTTTGTTCTTCAAATGAACCAGTATTGAATGAAAAATCTTCTAATCAAACATCTGAAAGATACTCATCAAAACATGCATGTACTAGAGAAGAAGAAGTTATTACATTTTCTCATGATAGAACATCTCCACTAAAGCAAGAACAAAAAGAAGAAGTGATAGAGATAAAAAAATAACATTGTATGGAAACATGCAATGATGAAGAAGAAATTTTTCCAGACGATGGCATGTTCTCAGTTTCTTTGAAGAATGTCACTCCTCTTGTGACAACTTGTTTTGGTTCCACAACTATATCTTCCAAGAAACATTTCTATGACATGGCTAATGTTCAAGGAAATACAGAAAGTGTAAATGAAGAGGATGAAAGTGAGTCACGAAATGTTCTCTTATCATGCATGCAATTCAAGCAAGAGGACAATCATGATGAAATGGTACCGAAAGATCTCTCTCATGAGGTTTTGATCACAGATTGGTGTCTCAATACTCCTATTGATGATTTTGTTTGTGAAGAAGAAGCCATCCTTTCTCCTTTATCATATGTTGAACAAGAATACTCAACTATTGAAAATAAAGATACTACTCAAGACAAAGAGTTGAGTACTCCAAATGCACAAAAAGATCATAAGGATACTGGGTATGAATCTGTGCAAAGAGAGGTTAGAAACAAGTTTGTGCCTAAATCTCCTTGTTTGAATGGTTCTGGTATATCCTATTCTCAATACCTTTGTCCTTTGGATGCTGATGAGAGTGCCGAAGAAGCTAGTGTGAGAAATGTTTTTGAGAGCATGCACAAGATTGCAAATACGCAAAGTATTGATGAGGAACTACATGTTCTGACTTGTTCTCCTTTACTACATCTAAGGGATGAAAATATTATTTATTCCTCATCAATTGTAGAAGAGAATTTTTAGGAAGATAAAATGTATGATGCAGATCCATTACTTCTTCTTCCTTGTATACCATCTTTGGATAATGGGCATTCTGGGTTAGTTGTGATAAAAGAGGAGGAATTTTCTTTTACAAGAGATTATTCCATAATAAATGAGGATGTTACTCATAAGGGAGATGTACAAGCTAGATCAGGTGACTATGGTGTAGATAAAATCACTTCTATGGGTCAGTCACAAGATACAAATTGGTCGTCTCTTCACTCTTTTCATCATCTTTTGATAAGACATTGCTTGAGTTTCTTGCTGCAAAGGAAGAGAGGGACTTTATAATGAGAAATAGTCATATGCAAGTAGGAGTTGATATTCAAAAACTAAATTCATCATTTACACTTGAAAGGGTCTCCTCACCTCATAATTTGCACAAGGGATGTCCAATTCACGACTTGATTTCTTTTGATCCAGATAATTTAAGATATATTCAGATAGAAAATATCAGTATACTTAGTGCAGTGCATGAAGAACAAAGAAGTGTAAATGAAAATCCAGAGGCTTCCTATACTTGTGATGAGAAATGGTTATTTGGTGTATTATTCAAGGAGCCCTCATATTCCATGCATTTTATTATTCTCATCATTTCAAGAAAGTTGCTAAGTTCACAGGCACCTCATCCATACACATCTCTTTTTCATTCAGGTGCCTATTTTTCTCAGCCTGTTAATGGTTTCACGTGATATTTCCCAAGCAATTTGAGGTAGGAGTCACCTACCATGTACATAGGTTAACTAGGTGTTTTGGTTGTGTCTGTCTTGTTTCAGTTTTTGTTGGCTTTTGTTGTTTGTCTCGTATATGTGTGTCTTCATCTCCTCATTTCCCCTTGTACATCATATTATCTCTTGACTTTATAGGCCCATGGATGTAAGGCACTATTCATTACCAGAGATTCTGGGTTCATCCTACATCCTTTATAGTCTTTGTCCCCAGTTAGAGCCAGCTATTGGCCTCATTTTCAAATCGCCAAATTTTAAACTTTTACATCGAAACCTTTTATCAAGTCATCCTTTTGGTTGCAATTCGTCAGTGTTATACTTCCTGTGTCAATCATGTCAATAACCTATTAACAAGACGTCATATTTTGCCTTGTTCATATTACCTCTTTGTATAGAAATATTATTCCAAGTCAAAATTTAAATGGAATTGGCTTAGAAACATTATTCTTGTGCCAACTTCCATTTTTCGCTAAGCTTGCGCCAACTTCTATTTTCCGCAAAGTTCGTGTCAATTCTTATTTTTCGCAAGCGCGCGTCAACTTTTGATTTCTGCTAAGTTTGCGTTAACTTTGGAATTTGGCTAAGTTTACGTGCATTTTGACTTTTGGCTAACCAAAACCAAAGGGTGTAATTTCTCAAGTTTCGAGAGATAAAAAGAATGAAATTCACTTTCACTTTTTATGAACAGGAATAACTTCACCCCTCCACGTCCACCAAATTCTCCTACATGCATGGAAGGTGTTTTAATGATCTTGAAAACGCTAATTACAAGCATGCAAACTGTTTTAACTATCAGGAATTTTACTTGTTTCTTGAACCATTTTAAAAGACCAAAGGTAAAAGAAGAGATCATTTTAAAATCTTCATCAGCTTTACCAACACTTGCCAAAGACTAGTAAATCTCCGAACAAAGAATGCAAATTGGTTTCAAATACCTTAATCAGAAATCTTATTGAGTTTCAAAACCAATTTAAACTTCCTACAAAGGTTGTGATATGATGTACAAAGGCCGATGAAGGAAGCAAGAAGTAGTTATTTTAACTACCTAAGTTCAACCAAATGAAATTCACATGAGTAAAACGCATTCCACAACCTTTATCAGCAATCTCCTCGCCTCTTTCACTAGCATCTGCCCATGCCAAAATAAAAGCTTTGGAATGAGGTTTGATATCCATCGAAGTATGATTGAAAGAAACCTTTGTCAGATGGTATAGTTGCAATCTCTCTGGTAGATTGGTATCCATAATGTATAAGCACAGACAAGGTGATTGAAGTGCCATGACCACAGATTGTGCACAATATGGTTTTCATTGAAAAGGCTCTAGAAACCTTCAAACAAATGCAACTGGTGGGTGTAATGACAAACTCGACAACCTTTACCAACATTCTTCTCATCTCGTGCCAAGATGGTAGCCTGTGAAAATCATATGGACAGGAGGTTGTTATCAGATATTATAGTTGCTAAGGCTCAGGCAGGCTTCTATGCCAAAGGTGAAGCACAGCCATAGTGCATGAAAGAATTTTTAAGAGTGTGCCTTAAAGAAATTTGGTCGACTGAAATACAATGGATACATAATGGATTTGTTGCACAAAATTTCAAAACTTTCGAAACAAATGCACTTGGCTATTGTAAAGCTAATGTCATAATCTTTACCACTATCCTCGTTGCCTATAGATGAATGAGAGCCATAGAAGAACGCATGGGTGTCCAACAAGGCATAACAGAATGGAATTTTTGTTAGATTTTATAGTCATAAATACTCTTGGAGACATGTATTTTGAAATATGGAAGCATAGACAATGCACTTGAAATGTTTGATAGAATGCATCGAGGAAATGAAACCTCATGGAATACAATGACTATAGACTCATAGTCTGTGCCAAAAATGGGGGATTTGTAATAGGTTATGGACCTCCATCAAAGCATGATTGAAAATGGATTTTTATTAGTTATGGTAGCTGTAACCGTCCTCACATAAAGCCAAATTCTACAACCTTTGCATAATAGGGAAGCATCTACAATGCACACGGTTGGCTTGAAAAACTATCTCAAAGGAATGTCATCACACGGAGTTAATGATTTTAGAATATGTTTTAAAAAATTTCAATAATTTATGCAATTCACAAGTGTTAAGGAAAATTCCACGGCCATTTCTAGTGTCCTCTCGGCGTGTGCTAATAGAAGGAAGCTTTGGGATTAGTGTATGGACATCCATAAAGCATAATGGAAAGAGGATTTTGTCATATATTAAGTTTGAAATGCTTTAGTAGACATGTCATGGAAAATATGAAGACCTATATATGACACGCGAGTCATTTAAAAAAAAATGGTTCAAAGCAAATTGCATCGGGTGTAATGCCATGATTATAGTGTATGTATAAATGATTTTCTTGATGAGGCATTAAGTCTATCCAAAGAAATTCCTGACAGAAATGCAGTCTCTTGAAATGTAATTATTGCGAGATATACAAAAAATGGGCAAGTTGAAAAAGCTATGGGGATTTTCAAGAAAACATACTACATATGTGTGAAACCAAACTCCATAACCTCTACAAATCACTTCTTCAAATCACTTCTTTATTCAAACCAAAAGTAGAGGTTTTCCAAGTGAAGGTGAAACTTTGTCAGATATTATAGTTGGAAATGCTCTTATTTTACATTGCATGCAAAGTGTGTAAACATATACAATGCACCTGAGCAATTGAACACAATGCTTCAGAGAAATTTGAGTTTGGAGGTATTAATTTGATTGAATTGTTTGCACAAGAGTTTTGAAAATTAAAACATCCAATCAACATTGACTTTTTAATCGTTAAGATGTTGAAGGAGACAATATGCATACACAAAAGAAGATCGGGTAGTATATGAAGAGAAATAGAGAACATTCTATGTTGAAAGGCATCCCTACTAGATGGACAAAATTAGTGACAACTTCAAGAAAACACTATGCTTTGCAGTGGCATCACAAACATCTATCCAAACTTTACCTATGAAACATCTTGAATATATGCTAGAGAAGGTTGTGAAGAATTTAATGTGACAGCTGTGGGTGTTGGTGGATATGTGATGCAGAGCATATAGAATAGCAGAAGCATGTTCACAACTTCAACATGACCAACACATGGTCTCTAACCCAATAACTTCAATCTACACCTTCCAAGATGTCAACTTCATCAAGATTCCATCAAGGTTTCTTGCCAAACCACTATACAGACCCTGCAGGACAGCAACATCCATCATATCCCTCATGGGCAGTCATAATCTCATAACTCCAAGAGCATGACAATCACACTATCCATCTTAGGGTGGCCTATATCAACACAAGTTCAACTTCATGGTAGCATACCAACTCAATAACCTACCAAACTCTTAGTGCCTTCAATGGCCAAACAACAACATGATGAATAAAACTCAATACCTTCTTGGTATGACTGTTGTCCTCCTCTAACTCCTAACACATGGTTCTGCAGAGGTTTCTCACATGCCCACACTCACCATACACCATTCCTCTACCCTGCAACCTTCACAACCTTCCAACCTAACATTCTACCTTCCATTCCACTAATCACAGATAGGAAAGATCATTGGAATGGTGAAATATCCATTGGACTGTCGAAGAGAAACTCTATCCTAGGTTTTTGGACAGTCAAGAAAGGACTAGTGATTTCTTCCTCTTCCCTTACTATCAAATCCTCAAAATAGACTCAAAGAAAAGAAACTTCACTCCTCTAGTTGGCCAACATGAGTATTAGTCACATCCAGGCCGTACAGGTACGGTATGCTCAAAAAGACAACGAATTTGTTAAGGAGATAATAGCAGTTTAAAGGTAGTCACAGTTCCACAGTGATTTATCTCCCATAGAACATTGTCAAGGCTCCAAACAAGAACCAAAGCAAAGGTATTTCAACACTCTTTCTATCCATCACAAACTTGTGCCATGACAGTGTCGTACATGTATGGCAAATTGTAGAAAACAGTGATTTTAAAAAGGAGACAGCAATTTCTATTGAACAGTTTGGGAAGAACAAAAGATATCTTTCATCTGATTTATCATCAAGATCTCCAACCTTGCTCAAAACCAAGCTCACACTTCATCCTTCACTTCCAAACATTCAACCTCCCATGACAATGCTGTACAGTACAGTAGTACGGGCTTCCAAAGCATAAAAACAGAAAAATAGGAAAAGGCAACAAAAAAACAATGGTCTTTTTGTATTTTCTTGAGTTCCTCCGAATGAATGCATACAATCTCTCCTTTATTGGCTTAAAAAAAGCCTCAAACATAGCATTGAGTGAAGTGGTCCCTCCAAACTCCTAAAACCATCAGGCTTCTTCAAGACTGTTTTTAAGAAACTGTCCATTCTTGCCTGCATTTACTATTTTTGTGTATTAAATTCTTTTTTGACACTTGGACTAACCTTTGGTATGGTTATATCACACCTACTAACCTAAGACATGCCTTTTAAAGGCTTATAAACATGAGAATTTAATACAAAACATTTAAAACATAAATGACTAACCTATCAAAACTTAAATGATTCTTGTAAGCCCATATGACTGTCCTACCTAGGACTAATACTATAAACATAGTAGATTCTAGTTATTTGGACATAGTCCATTACAACATGGCTTTCAAGCCTTATACATCAAGAAAATGGTCTCAGAGACCTTATTAAACCAAACAACCTTAAGTAAAATCTCAACATCTTGGTGCTCCTGCACCAATATGGGCACTTTGCCCTCTTAACTTTGAATGTCAAGAAAAGTATCCATGTTCCACTTCTTAGTGCATTAGAACTTGAATGATAATGTGCTTGTATAAAATATGATCTTTCGTTGTGGAGATTGAATGAAGAGCACAACATGGAAGAAAAATACAATTGGTCCTCTCTACAGAATACCTTGAGGTTAAGGAATCTAAGATTCAGGTATCAAGAGGAGTTGCCAACATGAAGCAGATGGAGATGATGCACAACTTGAAAGTCACAAGTTCTAATTACCTTTTTGTAAAAGTGACTTATGTCACTTGTAACTAAAAGTTAGAAAATAAACCTTGTTTCTAAAAAGTGATGTAAAATGTAACTTAAAATAAGGTTTATTATTTTACTATTTTTCAAAAAGGTAGTTATTAGGTAGTTGTGAGGTAGTTACAAAGTGGTTACTAGGTGGTTATGGGAAAAAACCTATAAATACAAGGCTATTTCATATGTAAAGGAGGGGACTTTTTAGAGAGAACTTTTGCAAGGGAAACTTATGAAAAAACTTCTTGGAACATTTTTGGCCTTACACATTGTATAGTTTACTTTTGGAATTATATAATTTTGAAAAGATAATAAAGAATGCATTTTAGTTCGTATGTTCTTGATGTATTTATGAGTTATGATTACTAGTTTCGCGTATGTCAAATTGGTGATCTTTCTATGTATTTGTGTAAATCAAAGTTATCCATTGAAGCATGCAATTGGGGTGATGAAGCACAATCATGTCTCGGTATCCTGATTTAAAAGTGTCAAGATAAATTATCTCTTCGTATGTTGAGATTTGCCATCTTTCTTCATCATTGTTGCACATATGTCATGAAATTCATCATAGAGTTTAGGAAAGTGATTTCTAGCTTTGTGGTGAAACCCCCTTGTACTTTTCAATAAGATTGTGAAACTTCTGTTGGTTTTCATATGTCTACCACGAGGGTTTCTACATGCCCAATTCTCCTGTTATTTTGGTTTTCTTCCTTTTTGTACGTTCTATGTATTTGTGTAAATCAAAGTTATCCATTGAAGTATGCAATTGGGGTGATGAAGCACAATCATGTCTCGGTATCCTGATTTGAAAGTGTCAAGATAAATTATCTCTTCGTATGTTGAGATTTGCCATCTTTCTTCATCATTGTTGCACATATGTCATGAAATTCATCATAGAGTTTAGGAAAGTGATTTCTAACTTTGTGGTGAAACCCCCTTGTACTTTTCAATAAGATTGTGAAACTTATGTTGGTTTTCATACGTCTACCATGAGGGTTTATACCTGCCCAATTCTCTTGTTATTTTTCTTTTCTTCCTTTTTGTACTTTTGGGATAAAAGTACACAAAAACCACAAATACCCCTATCATACGAGGGAGCTGCCCCTCTCAAACGTAGAGGAAAGATGATAATTCAATAACAGCTTCTCCAACTGTTGGGACAATTTAGTCACCGCTCTAAGGGCAACGAGTCATTTTCAAAGGTTATTTCGCGGTGACAAATCTGTTTACCAACAGATTTTAATAATTGTCTCTTGATATCCCTTCTTCACCCTCTACACTAATGCAAACCATGCCCTAGTGTGATGTCTCCCATGATCTCAATCACATATCCTTTCATGACTAGATGGTTATCAACAAGTAGTCAACATGAAGTCCCATGTACTCTTCACTTGTAGCCTCAATAGGTGACTCTCCTTTGACCCTATCCTCATCTAGGACTGAAGTGAACTTTGTACCATAATGCTTTGTATGGTTGCAATAACATTGTGCAACAATGCTTTGTATGGCTGCAATAATTTGCTTTGTATGCTTTGTACCTATTTTGGTTGAGTGACTTTTACTTTTTTACATGATGATTGTATGTACATTTACTATGAAGGGTTGAATGACATATATTTTAGTTATTTGTATGGATTCATTTCTTAGGAACTAATATTGGTCTCTTTATCATGCTACAGATAAATTCTCTGTCATGCTAAGGAAATGATCAAGAATTAAACCAACATAGGAAGAGATAGAAGCTAAGAATGCAAAGAAAGCAGCGGCTATGAGGGAACTTCGTGAGAAGAGGAAATTAGACATGATAAATGAAGACATGCCAATTGAAGAGGAACCACAACCATCACAAAGAGATATGGTATTGGTGGCACAAAGAGAGCGAATGCAAACTCTTCGTGGTATTAGAGATTTGAATACCATAGTTGGAGACACATCCTCTACTGCAACTCAACATGTAGGGACACCATCTACCGCATCTCAAGTTGAGAGTGCATCATCACTCACATGTGATGAAGGAGGTACGCCATCGTTGCCACCTCAACCTCAAGGTATGTCATCTATTCCATCTTCGATCGAAGGTATGCCATCTAGCCCATCTCATTTAAATATTGATGAAATTCCTAATGTTGAGATAAATTTACCTAACTTAACACCACCTAGAATTTTGCATAGAAATCCAAAGTATTTGATTGATATTGATGATAATATTTTGCAGCCAATGGAAGGTAAGATTCCAAAATGCACTTGTAGAAGATATGCTCATAAGATTTGGAGATTGTTCTTTGAAAAGTTAAATGAGACCGCAAGATGTCAACTATTCATTGAAATGATGCGAAGTATAAAGTATAGGTCCATCATGAAGATTCTTGGGTTGAGAACATCAGAGGCTTCAAGTGAAAAATCTATTGTCAAGAATCTAATGAGTGCGTATGAGAGTGTGGGTAACACCTCACGCACAAAAGATAGTAATGCAACATGGTGTGTGATTACATCGACTATAGTAAGTAGTCAAATGAGGAAAGCTCGTCTCATTAGAAAGATGAGTCAAGTATTGAGAATTAATAGGAAAACTTTATCAAGAGCCATTGGAAGACACCAAAGAATTGAGGACACCAATGCCAATGAATTATGGGCATTCTCAGGGAGACTACCACGAAAAGATAAACCAATTGTTGAAGCATTGAGATCACTAATTGAAGACTTTTAGAAGAATTACACAAGGGTATCTCCAAATCAAAGGAATGTGGTAAGAAGGAGAATTAGTAGTTGGAATCGTGAGCCACATCCAAAGCATTTTTTGGATATGAATCAAACATAGTTTTTCATAAATTTCTAGAGAAGTATCCTCCAATTAAAATTTGTCAAAGATAATTTGAAATGCTAAAAACTTTCTATATCAAGATAAATCACACATGCACTACTTGTTGTTGTAGATTACATATTAAAGTTTCTAACCATTTTGATGTTTATCGGTCTATACATTTAGATTTGCATACTAACAATGTTTTGTAGGGTTGTGGCATACGTGCCCCACCAATATCTTCAAGAGACTTCATATCAAGAATTTTATGTGAAAGAGAGGAAGGTCAAATATTCTACAAGAAATTATGCTTGAATGGCACATGTCAGCATTGCGGTGGCTTGCAACGTATGCCAATATGTGAACATATGGAAAGAACACATGCGGTTGGAAATAAACTAGTAGAGTTCGGCAAGTATAAAATAGTGGCATACAATACAAAAGATGGTAAAAAAGTAAAGAGGTGTGAATTGGTTATTGAAAAGATTCTAGTGTATCAATTTATGCCTATATTTTGTGACAGCATAGTGTATGAGTATGCAAGACATGCCCATAGAGCTTGATGGTTGGACTTGCAATTCAAGTTATGCAAGGACACATTTTTGGTTGGTAGTATTGTTTCAGTCATCAACTTTGCAGAGAACTATAGTCTACAGCCACAGTGTGAGGTGCAATCACAATATTACAACTCCACATAGGTTTCTATATTTGTGCACATCGCATTCATTCATACGAATGATAGTACAGAGGATGACAGAAAGATTATAAGGGAGTATCATTTCTATATCAGTGATGATCGTGTATGCATTCTACGGAGTTCGTGCAAGGTTGCTTTCAGGTGTTCTACAATGATTTGGCTAGAAAGGGCATATTGTTTAGTCAGCATATCATATGGTCATATAGCTGTGCGTCACAATTCGAGAACTCATGGAATTTCTATTAGCTAAGCAGGAGGCATAATTTTATAGGTATTCAGCATATGTGGAACTTTTGTGAGGTCAGGCATGGAAAGGGGGAGCATGTATCAAAAGAGCCATAGCACAAGAAGAGTTAAAGTATAAAGACAATGCAAAGTTGACAGATGCAAAATTGATCGTCGAGTGGTGTAATGCTTCCATGGGTCCAGGTAATGAAGGTAAGCCTTCAGTTCATACATTTTTTTGGTTGATCGATGATACTAACATTACACCATATGAGGATTGTTCTACACTGACAGGATCAAGTGAGATGCACTCTTTCAGAAGCTGAATTACAAGTTCTTGGAGTATCCATATGCGAAAGATGTCATGCTTTTGTTCTTCTTGTACAATTCAAGCTTGGGATGAGTGCAAGTCAAAGGAGTGGGTTGACGAATGGCAGTTAAGTTATCTTAGCCCACTTGACACGTATTAACCCCTGACGACACTAGAACTAATACAGATGGAATCATCAGTTGACTTTGACCACATATCAAATCTAGTTCAACTAGGTAATATATCTATTTGCATAGTTTTTAAAATTCCTAATGTCATCTTACTTTGTAGTGTTTTTGTAATGTTGACTAATTTCATCTAATTTGCTACACATATCAATGTAGGGCATGTATATGCAGTTATTGCAGATGAAGATAATGAAGAGGGACCAGATTATTACTTGTGTTGTTGTGTTGAAGCCAAAAAGAAATTGGAGGCCCCAGTTACAGATGGAGAAAACATCGAATACCCTACAAGCTCAGTGGTTGTTATTGGAACATGGCTTAGAAGGTACCCACATAAGAGTGTTAATGTTTGGCTATTTCAGGACTTTGACACTCATCAGAAGATTCTTCATTACTTGAACCTTGTCGTGGCATCCAATGTTCATTTGATACAATATCGGGGTAGACCTTTGAACAAGACCTTGTGGAAGGTGTGCGAGTCTGACCATGAGGCAATACTTGACACAATAAAGAGTAGAGCAGATTCAAATGGCTCATTGGATTAATTTGTAAGTATTCACATTAATTTTGTAAAGTCATGTTACATTGAGTTGTAAGTATGCACATTAATTTGTAAGGTTTGTCTTTTTTTATTTGCTACAATATTTTACACATATACACATTTTTACATCATCATGTTATGCTTCATGGGGTTAGACCTAAATGATGGATGAAGTTGATCCTGAGAATAATGTATAAAATCTAGGTAATGTATAAAATATAGGTGTCTCTGGGTGTCTCTAATTGTGTCTTAGGTATATACAATATGTCAACTAGGTAGATATATACTAGAAAAAAGGTATTTAATCTAATCTAGGTGTCTTAGGTAGATACTATATATCAACGACCTGTCTAGAGACTAGAATAAGGTATAATCTAGAATGATCTAGGTGTCTTCTAGGTAGGTGTCTTCTATAATTTAATCTAGGTGTCTTAGGTAGGTACTATATGTCAACTAGGTCTACCATAATAGGTGTCTTACGTAGAACTATAATCTAGGTGTCTAGTTGACTTAGGTCTAGACCATGATAAGATATAAAGACTAGGTGTCTTAGGTCTACTATGTCTATAAAATGTAGATACATACTATACAATAGGTGTCTTAGGTGTCCTACGTCTACTAGAATACATGTGTCTTAGGTCTTAGGTGAGGCCACATGAGCTTCCACCTTCACGTGGTTGGCCTTGTCAGTATAGAATATTTATATTTCTTGAAGTTAAGGGAAGCTCTTTTTCTTAATAGGAAAACTTTATTGACTTCAGTTGCACTAATGGTGCAGGGGCACCCAGGTTGTCATGCCTCCAAGAGGGGTCAAAAAGTGAAATTTTGTTTTGATTGAGTCAATTATATGTAATAAGGTCTTCTAAGACCATTTTGTTGGAAAAAGACACTGTGTGGCTTCATGAGTGTTGTCATTAATGGTAACAAAGTCCATCCCACACATCCACAGGACATGGTGTGTCTCTACCGGAAGTTAGATTGAAGAGTATTTTGGTCTGGTGACCAAGAACAGAGCATGCAGCAAGGTCTGACAATCAGGTCTGGATCTCTCAGAGGAAGTATCTCAGTAAAGTGCAGACTTGGGGAAGTCAAGAGGAGCATCATGACTAACATATTCCAGAGATTAAGCCTCCGGTGATGAAAGAGTGAAAAGATATAAGCACCTGAGTATTGGGTTCCTATTTGGCAGAGTAGACTGAGGAAGACCTGACCGGTAGAGCATCAGACCTTAATCTAGATGAGATATTGATGGTGATCAAGCTTCTTGAGGTATCATTCATGATTTGCTGACATGATTGATGACTTCTATAAGCATCTCTTTGATACACATCACTTGGTAAGCAAAGATTCAGCCGACAGACCAAAGTTTGGGAAGATATTGAATATTCTGGATGCCGACTAGAAAGTTGATGAAATCCTTGGTGCAGATATATATACCAGATTGATTTCAGTATGAAGGAGTGTGTGGTGTATTGTGAAGTGTGAAGAAAAGTAGAAAGTAGTGTGGAAGCAGTAATACAGGTCTGGTATGTGACAAAACAGTAGCACCAAAGAAGAGGAAGAATGAAGTGCAGTAGATCAGTGTATTAAGCCTAACCAGAACTGAACCTCAGCATATGTGGATGCTTCTCATCAGTTCAAGTATCTTGTTACTTTCTTTGTACCTTGTAGATAGTGAGTCTCTTGTAGGCAGTGAGCCTCTTGCGAGCAGTGTGCTCAGGCAGTGAGCCCTAATTGGCAAGTGCCATTTTGTACTTATATTCTTTTAACAGAAAATACAATCTTGGGTTAGTCACCCCATGGTTTTTCCCTTAATAGAGTTTTCCACGTCAAAATCATTGTGTTGTGTATTGATTTTGTTTCTACTTTTATGGTTATGGATGCTTATTTGTTTTGATGCTGCACTAGTTATTAAGAAGAACAGAAAATTAAATTAATTAAGATAACTGATTCACCCCCCCTCTTAGTTATCAACAATTGGTATCAGAGCCAAGTTCCTCCAAACAGAGCCTAACAACTTGAGGAAGATCTAGGAATTCAATGGATATGTATGGTATGAGGGAACAACTTTAGTCTGCCCTAGATGATCTTGAGCAATCTCACTCCGAAGTCAATAACTTGAAGGAAAGACTCAAACAGGTTGATGATTTCATAAATGAACTAAAAGAGAAACTGAGTATCTCTATGAAAAAGAGAAAGGAACTACTTCAACAATTATCAAGTCAAAATGAAGCCAATGATACTAATGAAGATCTGAATGAGAAGAACAAATTATGTGAGAAGCTAACAAAAGAGGTCATTATGGTAAGACATGAAATGGAATCAGGAGTTATGAAATTCACCCAAGAAATTGAAGAGAAAAGAAAGACTGAAGATAATCTAAAACAATCTCTCAAGGAGAAGTCAGAAGACTGCCACAAAATGGATAGAATAATTAGGCATTTGGAATCTGATCTTGAAGAAGCTAGAGATAATGAAGAACAACTTGAGAATCAGATTGACACTCTAAAAAGGGATCTTCAAACAACAAATGAATACAAAGAGAGACTCAAGATAAGCTCTGCTCAGCTTGAAGTTCTTCTTGAAAGCCAAAAGAGGGTAGATGATAAGCAAGGCTTGGGGAATGAGAAAGGTGAAAGCTCCGGATCCGGTCAGAAGAACTCTGGATCAAGAAATCTAAGGAACATGCCTAGAAGACCTCTGGTAAGGCAACCAAATGCTCAAAGATATCCATCCTTCAATAGATACTGCCACAATTGCAATAACTTTGATCATAAAGCAAATCAATGCAGAAGAAGAATGAATCAGACTAATTCATCCTTCTCTGGATAGTGTTTTAATTGCAAAAGGTATGGTCACAAATCTCATGAGCGTAGAAATATGCAAATGAACAATTCATTCAATGGTAGATGTTTTGCATGCAATAGAATGGGACATATGGATAATCAGTGTAGATCAAGAGGATATCAGTCAAATCTACAAAGAAATGTTGTTTGCTACAATTGTAATAGATCCGGTCATATTGCTAAATTCTGCAGAAGTAAGATTCAGGATAAAAGGGGTCCGGTGTATCATAATCAAAATCAAGACAAAGGAAAGGAAAAGTGAATGTAGATGAAATTCAAAGGGAGATGAACAAGATTTGGGTAAAGAGAAGTACAAAAAATGTTGGGGATGGATCCGCACCAAAATCTAGTGTTGATATTCCTTCTGAAAACTAAATAAGATGAGTTCTGGCTCAGGGGGAGTCAAGAAGGAAAACAAATTTCCCCAGCCAGATAATTGGTGCCTGAAATTGGCACAAGGAAAGTTGCAGATTAAAGGGTTCTCAGAGAAACATCTAAAGAAGCCTTGGTAAAGATATGGAAGATCCACAAGAAGATTTGAAGAGTCTAATCTTCCAAGATTGATCAGGTTTAACAATTTTTTGGTAAAAGCTGGATTTTCACAGTTTGATCTGGTGTAATTTTAAACTGAAACATCTTGATCTGTAGATAAAGGGGATGATTCGAGGAAAGTAGATACATTGAAATACATCACTAAGAATAGCTCTAAGTACATATCAGTGATCCAAAAAAATCTCTCTCATGATAAGGCAACCGGAATAACTCATGTTGTACATTTATTACAAAATGAAATTAGGGTTTACTCAGAGATAAAAGGGTTCATTTTCTCGTCATTTGCACATTTGCATTAGTGAAAAAGATAAGAAGAGCTCTGCAAACAAGTTTCCTTCATCTCTCTCAAGGATCAATCACAGAATTCAAGTCAACCAGCGATCGTTTCGGCTCTTTTCGTGAAGCTAGAGGCGTAAAAAGGTACTTTTCACTCCTATAAATCTCTCTCCGAATTTGTTGAAAGATGGCTACTCCGAATGTTGTCAAAATCACTGATAGGCCGCACCCTAAGTTCAAGAAACACCCTTATAAATCTCTAGAAGTAGATCCTTTAGGCGCATTCTCTAGCATTCTGCATGGGGTTTTGCATGTTGAAGACATTAGGGCATACATTCATGTCAATATTGAGGAATTTGGGGAATCCAAACTGATGGATATATATCATAAGTAGCTAATAGATGAATCATTTGAACTCAAACCTTAGTACAAAGCCATCTAGGACAAGAATTTTGGATAGTGCATTCATTTCCCCTATTTTGCAGAAGATGAATGGGTCTGGTATATTCTGAGCAGAGTGCATGACAACTTCATATGGTTAATGAGGCCATTTAAGATCACAAAGGATGCCATTAGGGTGGTGACTAGATTGCACTCATCTGGTGGGTTACCTACTCTTAAATCAGTCAAAAACCAAACTATGAGTGAGGCTATCGGATCTAAATTTGATAAAAGAGCAATGACAATTGAGGATATCATAGATCCGGATATCAAGTTTGCCACCATGATAATTGGCTACAAGATATATTACTCCAGCAGAGAGAATTCTGTATCTAGAATAACAATTTACACTGCTTATGAAATGTTAAGAAAGAATGCTGCCTATGATCTTTGTGAGCTCCTTCTAAACCAACTTTTGGAGAATCTGTAGAAGATAAAGAAGGATAAGAAGAATTCCTTCAAATATGGTGGCTTGACACTCTGTCTATTCTTCTATTACATGAATGAGCTACCTAGATCTAGTGGCTGGATATGGCAAAATGACAGACCTGTTGCCATACAAATCAGGGATTATTTGTATGGGCTTGGTGATGCCAAGGCACAAAATACAACACTGTGGGGCTACTTCAAAAACTTCCAAAGCTTGATGCAGGCCAGAGAAAAAATCCCCCAATCATTGGTTGAGAAATAAAAGGATACATTGTGCTTTATGGTAGACACTGATCAATGCCTAATGGAGGCAGTCGAGCCAAGGACAGTCTGGATCATGCCAATGGGGTATGAAGTAGATGAGAAAATTGTAGAGCTACATGTTTAACACATGCTAAGACAACCCAAGGATCCTAAGGCATAAAGGTTTGGAACCTTTCAAGAAATGAGTGTGAAAGTTCATGTTGAACTTAGACAACCTAAGATCAAGAGAAAAGTAAGAAGGGAAGTAGAAGAATTCGCCAAAAGGCATGGAATATCAAAGGAGGCAGTTGATACCAACAGAGAGAAGATGGAAAGGGCAGAGAAAGAAAGGCAAGAAACTAAGAAAGAAAGTGCTCCTGTGCAAGCCCTCTCTCAGACCAGATCCTCCAAAAGCTCTGCACCTGCCACCTCTAAGAGCCAAAAAGCATCAAAACTGGAAGCCCAGACATCTGGAAAGGCAGAGAAAAGAACAAAGAAAAAGGAAACAAGATCCTATACAAGTCTCAAGGATGATGAAGAGACAAAGACAGATGAGGAAGTAAAAAAAATGAAGAAGAAGAAGAAAACATCCAGTGAATCCTCTCCTAGTCAAGACAAGCAAGAAAAGATAGAAGAATTTGTTGAAAAACCTACTCTCTGCATTGATGATATCATCAAATCAGTCACTATGGATGGGAACCTAAAACCAATGACTGAGTTCTATGATGAATATAATGAAGCTGACCAGAAGATCTTACAAGAAGCTATAGTCAGGTATCTGAATATCTATAATAAGGCATTTATTGAAATCATATCTCTAATTCCCAAAAGCTTAGAGAAGGAACTAGAAATAAGGAAGAACAATGCTAAGGAAAAGGATCTTGAGATTTAGGAATAGATAGCTATTCAGCTCTATCCTTCAATCACTCTGAAACAAATGAATATAATCTTCAAAGATTGCAAGGATGAGTTCTGGAGCAAAGCTAGAATGAATCAACTTATGCTTGGAGAAACTGACAAAGTGGCAAAAGATACAGAAGATATCCTCCGGAATGCTTTTAAAAGATTCAATCTTTCTATTATAGAGGACTTAGGTGATGAACCCTCTGCCATGGATGACAAAGGAGAATCTATTGAGACAGTGGCAGAAGAGGCAAAGGAGACAAGTGAAGAGAAAGCTAAGGACTTAGATTCCTCTATTTCAGAAGAGGAAGTTCATGAAGAAGTAGACACCTCTCTTCTGGATCCCCCTGCAGACTCCAGAATTGAAGGAAAAGAAAGAAAAGAAAAGAGCATCAATCAAGGAGAAGAAGAGAAAAAGGGAAGAGAAAAAGATCAAATAGAGAAGGTCTCTATTGGCCCCTCTAAGGCCACAGAAGGAAAGGAAACTCTGTCTCAGGCAAGAGACACTGCAGAATCTGTTAAGGACTTCCTAACAAAGGAAATGATGGAATTGGATGAACCAGAGCTACTCCAAGGACCATTCAATTTTGATTCCCTCTCCCCAGTTCAAACCATGAAGATAGCATCCTTTGCTCAAGCAAAGGCAAAAGAAAAACTTTTGAAGTCTCACATGGAAGACTGTGAGCTAATAGAAATTGCATCCGGTGTATTGGAGAAGATCATGCCATCCTTCCAAAAGGATCTCTCGGCCTCCTCATCCGGTAATGTAAAATCTCTTGTAAATTCTATAAATACACATTTTGATTCCTTAGAGAAGTCAGCTGAAGAAAAGGTCCAGAAGGAGTTTTTGGGAAAAAGATTCTCTGGAGTACAAGGGCTAATAACAAATGATAGAGAAATATGGATATTGGGATAAAGAGCATAGAAAATCTCTTAAAGATGGTGGAGAAATGTATAAATTTTGTCTATCTTGGTCCAAAGTGATAATGGATATTGAGAAGAAAGTGAAAGAATAAGAGGATAAACTGTTAAGACTATCTCAGAATTTTAATCCTCTCACCACATCCATAATACACCAAGAATGTCAAACTATTTCCATTCTAAATGAACTAAAGAAACTTGAAAAGGAAAGGAAGAACATAATAAGCAAGATGGGTGAACTTAGAGGGATCATTATCCCTAAGTTAGAGGCCATGCATGAGGCCCTAACTAATGCTAAGGCCACAGCCCGGACCAGTGATCTGATAGATCTTAAGAAGGCAGAAGCTTTTGCATTCTTGTTGAGTGGTCACATCTTAATTTTGGATAGGATGAAGCACAGTTGGGCAATAGAAGTTGTACAGTTGAAGAATACTTTTACAGATATACTTAAGTATATGTAAGTATAACTTGTATATATACTTATGCAGATATGTATAGATTGATTTTTAAAAATTTTGGTGTACGGATTCTACCCTTTGTCATTGATGTCAAAGGGGGAGTGAGGAGCAGTGAAAAATGTGGAATCTAGCTAAGGGGGAGCTTCGGTAAAGTGTACATTAGAACAAAGCATCAGCCAAGGGGGAGTGCAATGTGACACTTAGTCATTTTCACTAAGTGTTGCCATCAATGCCAAAGGGGGAGATTGTTGGCAAGAGACACTGTGTGGCTTCATGAGTGTTGTCATTGATGGCAACAAAGTCCATCCCACACATCCGCAGGACATGGTGTGTCTCTACCGAAAGTCAGATTGAAGAGTATTTTGGTCCGGTGACCAAGAACAGAGCATGCAGCAAGGTCTGACAATCAGGTCCGGATCTCTCAGAGGAAGTATCTCAGTAAAGTGCAGACTTGGGGAAGTCAAGAGGAGTATCATGACTAACATATTCCAGAGATTGAGCCTCTAGTGATGAAAGAGTGAAAAGATATAAGCACCTGAGTATTGGGTTCCTGTTTGGTAAAGTAGACTGAGGAAGACCTAACCGGTAGAGCATTAGACCTTAATCCGGATGAGATATTGATGGTGATCAAGCTTCTTGAGGTATCATTCATGATTGGCCAACATGATTGATGACTTCTATAAGCATCTCTTTGATACGCATCACTTGGTAAGAAAAGATTCAGCTGACAGACCAAAGTTTGGGAAGATATTGAGTATTCTGGATGCTAACTAGAAAGTTGATGAAATCCTTGGTGTGGATATATATACCAGATTGAGTTCAGTATGAAGGTGTGTGTGGTGTATTGTGAAGTGCGAAGAAAAGCAAAAAGTAGTGTGGAAGCAGTAATACAGGTCTGGTATGTGACAGAATAGCAGCACCAAAGAAGAGGAAGAATGAAGTGCAGTAGATCAGTGTATTAAGCCTAACTAGAACTAAACCTCAGCATATGTGGATGCTTCTCATTAGTTCAAGTATCTTGTTACTTTCTTTGTACCTTGTAGACAGTGAGTCTCTTGTAGGCAGTGAGCCTCTTGTGAGCAGTGTGCTCAGGTAGTGAGCCCTAATTGGCAAGTGCCATTTTATACTTCTATTTTTTTAATAGAGAATACAATCTTGGGTTAGTCACCCCGTGATTTTTCCCTTAACAGGGTTTTCCACGTCAAAATCATTGTGTTATGTGTATTGATTTTGTTTCTTCTTTTATGGTTATGGATGCTTATTTGTTTTGATGCTGCACTAGTTATTAAGAAGAACATAAAGTTAAATTAATTATGATAACTGATTCACCCCCCCCTCTCAGTTATCAACACATTTCATATGTTTTTGAGTCATTTTGAGTCATTTGGGGTCAGTTTGATTCTTTGAGTCTTGTTGCAAAAAAGTGTCAATGTTGTCAAGTTACACAAAGCAACTTTTACATTTTTGCATTTTTGGTGTCCTGCTCCTGATGCAACCAAACTGATAGTTCCAACACATCCAGATGGGTATGTTTAGGCTAGGTATGGTCTTGTTTTTCACCCAAACATGTCAAAACAGTCCGAGTTATAGTGTACCGACGATATCCTTGAAGAGTCCAAAGTGAAAAAAGACAACAATTTTTGATGAGCTGTTACTCAGAAACCGTGTCACTTAGAAATATTTCATCTGAACCAACATGATCATGTAGGGTTCCTCTATAATAACCTCTCTCATTTTTATATCTCTGAGGCATTTTCCTATGGTGAAAGGTTTTCTACTGCCCCAAAAATCATCAGAAGGAGGTAGTGTAAAGTTGCAAAGGGGTGTAACTTTTGTCCTGCTCCTAATGCGACCAAACTGACTATTCCAATGTGTCTAGATGGGTACATTTACACTAGGTATGGTCCTATTTTTCACCTAGACATGCCGAAATAGTCTGAGCTACATTGTACTGATGATATCCCTGAATAGTCCAAAGTGTAAAAAGGCAGCAATATTTGATGACATGTTACTCGAAAATCATCACTTAGAGACATTTTGTCTAAGGTAACATAATCATGTAGGGTCCCTCTACAATAACCTCTCTCAATTTTTTATATCTTTGAGGCATTTGCCTGTGGTGAAAGGTTTTCTGCTGCCCCAAAAATCGTCAGAAGGAGGCAGTGTAAAGATGCAAAGGGGTGTAACTTTCATCCTGCTCCTGATGTGACCAAACTTAATATTCCAACACATCCAGATGGGTATATTTAGGTTAGGTATGGTCTTATTTTTTACCCAAACATGCCGAAACAATCTGAGCTACATTGTACCGATGATATCCCTGAAGAGTCCAAAGTGCAAAAAGGCAGTAATCTTTGATGAGATGTTACTCAGAAATCGTGTCACTTAGAGACATTCTGTCTAAGGCAACGCGATCTCGTAGAGTCCCTCTACAATAAACTCTCTCAATGTTTTATATCTTTGAGGCATTTTCTTGTGGCGAAAGGTTTTCTGCTCCCCCAAAAATTGTCAGAAGGAGGCAGTGTAAAGTTGTAAAGGGTTGTAACTTTCAACCTACTCCTAATGCTACCAAAATGACTATTCCAACACATTTGGATGGGTACATTTAGGGTAGGCATGGTCTTAGTTTTCACCCAAACATGCCGAAATAGTCTGAGCTACATTGTACCAACGATATCCCTGAAGAGTCCAAAGTGTAAAAAGGCAGCAATATTTGACGAGATGTTACTCAAAAACCATGTCACTTAGAGACATTTTGTCTGAGGCAACATAATCACGTAGAGTCTCTCTACAATAACATCTCTTGGTTTTTTATATCTTTGAGGCGTTTTCCCGTGGTGAAAGGTTTTCTATTGCCCCAAAAATCATCAAAAGGAGGCAGTGTAAAGTTGCAAAAGGGTGTAACTTTCATCCTGCTCCTAATGCGACCAAACTAACTATTCTAACATGTCTGGATAGGTACATTTAGGCTAGGCATGGTCTTTTTTTTCACCCAAACATGCCAAAACAGTTCGAGCTACATTGTACCAATGATATCTCTGAAGAGTCCAAAGTGTAAAAACAATAATCTTTGACGAGATGTTACTCAAAAATTATCACCTAGAGACATTCCATTTGAGGCAACGCAATCACCTAGGATCCCTCTACAATAACCTCTCTCATTTTTTATATCTCTGAGGCGTTTGCTTGTGGTGAAAGGTTTTCTGCTGCCCCAAAAATTGTCAGGAGGCAGTGTAAAGTTGCAAAGGGGTGTAACTTTTGTTGTTCTCCTCATGTGGCTAAAATGATAATTCCAACGCATCTGGATGGGTATGTTAAGGCTAGGTATGGTCCTGTTTTGTACCCAAATATGCCGAAACAGTCTGAGCTACATTGTACCGGCAATATCCTTGAAGAGTCCAAAGTGCAAAAAGGTAGAAATCTTTGACGAGCTGTTACTCAGAAATCGTGTCACTTAGAGACATTACATCTAAGGAAACGTGATCATGTAGGGTCCCTCTATAATAACCTCTCTCAATTTTTTATATCTCTGAGGCATTTACTTGTGGTGAAAGGTTTTCTGCTACCCCAAAAATTATCAAAAGGAGGCAGTGTAAAGTTGCAAAGGGGTGTAACTTTTGTTCTTCTCCTCGTGTGGCTAAAGCGATAGTTCCAACGTGTCTGGATGGGTATGTTTATGCTAGGCATGGTCCTGTTTCATACCCAAACATGCCAAAATAGTCTGAGCTACAAACACTAACTAGTCTTCAATCTTCAAACACTACAAATACCATGATATCCTGCATAAAGTTGTCTTTTAGCCTTTTATAAAGGCATGCCCATCAAATTCAACCACATAGAGATGACTATTTGTATTCTAAATTCCTTTTAAATACTGACCTTCCAATCTTTTTTCCCGCCCTCATATCAATTAAATATGACCTTCGATTATGATTTGGCACTCAGGCTTATGAGAGTTTACCTGAGAGGCCAGTTGAGTTAGGTTGAAGGGCCAAAGAACTAATGAATTAAAGACCCTTTAGTAGGTTGACTTAAGTGATAGCAACCTGTGATTACAAGTCAATATTAAATTAAAACAAAAGTGCACTTTACACCCGATAGGTAATTGAGGGTTTTAAAGTCTTAAGAAAAGTAGATTCTTTTTAGGGTTTAATGCCCAATATGCAAACCCTAACTATCAATAAGAAAGACTTAAACATTCTAACTTTCATCAAGAGATATCTAGGACATTTCAGAGACCTTAGGGACATCAGAAGAAAGACATTAGAGTATGACACTTATCATAGGCTTAGGGTTCTAAGACATGAACAACTTTACATTCAAATCAAACTCATGACTCCCCTTGATAAATATAACTCTCCTTGATGATGACATTGAATTATGATTATGAAAGCTTGTGTCTTCTTTGACTTCTTATTGCATGAACAAAACCACATCCACCATGAACTTGAACCTTGCATCATATCAACCTTCCAAAATAGACCTTATCATGAAAACCATATTCACAACAAAACCACATCCACCATGAACATGAACCTTGCATCATATGAACCATGTTTGTCTTGTGCAACATCAACATGAACTGAGTGACCTTATCATGAAAACCATATTCACAACATCATGCACCTCATGACCATCACCTACCTTGAATCACTATATCACCTTATCAACATCATGGCATCAACCTTGACATCAATGACAAACAACCTTGACCCTTTAACTTTAATGACAACCTTGAACCTTGATTGTTGATGACCTATGGAAGCCTATAGCCCCAATGTTATGTTGCATACTAAAATTAGGTAAGACCTAATGTACTCTCATAACCTCACCTTATATGCAAGAGGAATTACATTTAATAACCACAATGGTCATTAGGTGCTCATAAGAATATGATTTTGACTATCTTATTTAAAACAACAAACATACTCTTTGCATCCCAATATGCTATAATAAAAAGAAATTAAGAATTATTTTCAATTGAGGAACTCATAAAGAATATGAAAATTTTCTATTCAACATGATGATTCATTTTTATTTTAAATACAACTTTTATTTTTTAGTTCCAAAATGAGGTTTAGGTGATACTTGAATAACAATAGCTAGCTTATTGGATCAACAAACATCCTATGTAATACAATTGGACTTTGAATATTTGAAGTAACCATCTACAAATATCCATTGAAACATGGATTTATAATGTAAATATGGACGCCATCAATAAAAAAGATTTGTATTAACCAAATATCCATATAGGCATACATCAATATATGTCGATATAAGTATAACATATATAAAAAATAGCCATATAGGCATACAATGTCTCCTATATGCAATACAAAATATATATGCACAAATGACATATAGGCATACAATAAAGGACCCCAATAAGCATTCATTCCCCTTTGTTTGGTGAAGAGAATAGATCATGAGCAGCTTTTGATCTTCGGGAGGATGGAGATGTGTATGAGGGCAGTCTACTACGAACCTGAGGGTTGCTCCTCATATTTAGTTCTTCGTGGATTTGTAGTTGTTACAATAAAAAGTATGGACATTAATATATAGAAATTACATGTTATAAAAAATGAAACATTTAACAAAATAATCACTTACCGCTACCATATAATCTGCCTCCTCATTTGCCTTAGTAGCAGGATTAGGCTGTGGTGATTGTTGCAAGTATGAGGTTAACCAGTGTTGTCATTAATGTCAACATACTCATATTGTATTGATAAGAAGGATTGGATGAGCTGTGTGTTGAGGATATTGAGAAAATTAGTCTCAATCAGGAACAGTGAAGAATAGTGATAAGAAGAAGGCAAAAGTACTCAATAGGTTGAGAATAAGAGGATGTAGATTAAAGGGTTTGTAGATAAGAGTCTTGAGATGTTCCAGTTAAGATTTCAAAGGTCCTCATAAAGATCTAAAGAAGTTATGGCTGTTTGTGTGGAACTGGTTCCGGCAGGCGTTCAGAGGTGAGAGAGGATCATAGAAAGGTCCAGTGAGATCCGAAATTGCATTATCTCACTCTGCGGATTGGAGAGAGTGTTTAAGAGGTCAGTGTGAAGTGACAAATAGATTTGTGAATGATTTGGAGGTCTGGAAGCACCTTTCTCATTATGACAGTGATGACAGACTGTGTTCTTGAAGTTCCAGATGAAGAGAAGAATTTCGGTAAGCTGATGAAGTATGGATGTTATTGGTGATTCAAGGAAGGTTATGATGATCGTTGGATCATGTTCAGTTCATGTTGGCGGTCCACATTAAAGTTAGAGTTTGGATTTGGTGTATTGACCACCATTTGTTGGTGTTCTTTCGGAGACAGGCCGACTGGATGTATTACACACCTTGCGAATGATCTTGTAGATGTTTGCCGACTTAGATGATTGTTCCTAAGTCAATGCCTTGTATAAATAAGGGTTTGTGAATTCATTTTGAAGTGCGTCTTGTGGTGATGAGTGTGGTATAGTGAAGAGAAGTGTGAAAGGTAGAGCAAGGGTTTTTGGGCTTAAATGGAACTGATCCAAACATGGTAATGATGTCATTCTCCAGTTCAAGATTGTGATTCTTATCACTTTGTAGATAGTGTGTCTCTTTGTAGGCAGTGTGCCTCTTGTGAGCAGTGTGCTCGGGCAGTGACCCCTAATTGGCATGTGCCATCTTTTTCTTATTCTTCTAACATAGAATAATCCTTGGGTTAATCACCCAGTGGTTTTTCCCTTAACCGGGTTTTCCACGTCAAAATCTTGGTGTCTCATGTGTTGATGTTTATCTACTTTGGTGTTTATGCTTTATGCTTTCATGAATGATTAAATGCTATGCTAATGAATAACAAAGTGAATCTAAATGTTTGAATTGTAAGAAGGATTAAGGATAACTGATTCACCCCCCCTCTCAATTATCAACAATTGGTATCAGAGCCAAGTTCCTCTAAAAGGAGCTTAACCACTTGAGGAGATCCTGGATGTCGTCATACAAGAAGGACAGTCTGAAGTTTGATGGAACCAACTTCACTCTTTGGAAAGGCCACATGAAATGTCACTTGGAGTGTATGGGAAAGGCATATTTGTCCATGGTCGAAAAATCATATAAACCTCCACAGGGTGGTCTGACAACTCTAAATAAAATCACAGATGCTAAAAACAATCTGCAGACTAAAGAGGCTCTTCTAAGTGCATTAACTGACTCAGAGCTCTCCAATGTTATTGACCTACCAACTGCCTATGAGATCTGGATTAAGCTGGAACTTCTGCATGAAGGAGATGAGTTTGTTAAGAGTGCAAGGTTGCAAAGTCTCAATCCGGATCACAAGATATGAAGGAGATGAATCAGAGATAGGAGACAAATCTGGAAATGAATGGGTGCTTATTGCTATCAAGGAAGAAGATCTAATATCTATCAATCATAAGATTGAAGAAAGAGCTTTGGCTGCCCAAGTTGAAGAAAAGGATGATTGGGTTATTGATAGTGGATGCTCTCACCATATGACAAGTGACAAGAACAAGTTCTTAGATTTGGAAAGGTATGAAGGAGGAGTGGTAAGGTTTGGTGATAATTCAGCTGGTAGAATCAGAGGAAGAGGAACTATTTCTTTTAATGGAAGAAACAAAACTGGTAATGTGCTCTATATTGAAGGTTTGAAGCATAATCTTCTCAGTGTTGGACAGTTGGTGGATAAAGGTTATGATCTTAGATTCAAGGATGGAAAATACAAAATCTTTGAAAGATCCAAAACAGAGATTGCATCCAGTACTCAAACTAAAGGTAATATCTTTCACTTGGTTGGTGCTGATAAAAGTTGTCTACTTGTTCAAGTTGATCAGAGCTGGTTGTAGCATAGAAGGATGTGTCATGTAAATTTTGATAACATCATTAGGATAAGCAATACTTAGGCTGTTAGAGATCTTCCAAAATTGGTAAAACCTACAAATGGTTTATGCAAAGAATGTCAGCTAGGTAAACAGAGCAGAGTTTCATTCAAAAGCAAAGATCAGTCCTCTACCAGATTATTGGAATTAGTTCATACTGATCTACGTGGTCCGACAAGAGTCAAGAGTATGCAAGGTGATAGATACTTCATATTACTAATTGATTATTATTCCTGGATAATGTGGGTCACCTTTCTGAAAGAGAAGTCAGAAGCCTTTGAAAAGTTCAAAATCTTCAAAGCTATGGTAGAGAATCAAACCAGATTAAAACTGAAGTGTCTGAGGTCTGATAGAGGTGGTGAATTCACATCTGGTGAGTTCATAGACTTTTGTGAGAAGCATGGTATAAAGAGATAGTTGTCTGCTCCTAGGACTCCACAACAGAATGGAGTAGTTGAGAGAAAGAACCGGACCATCCAGGAAGCTGCCAGGACAATGATGTTGGAAGCAAATGTTCCTCAGATGTTTTGGAGAGAAGCTGTCAGCACTGCAGTCTACACTCTCAATCGAGTTCAAATCAGAAACAATATCGGTAAACTTTGGTTTGGCATCACTCTTACTGTGAGATATTTCAGAGTATTTGGTAGCAAATGTTACATTAAAAGAGATGAAGATCTAGGAAAGTTTGATGCTAGAAGTGATGAAGGAATCTTCTTGGGTTACTCCACTCAAAGCAAAGCATACTGGTGTTACAATAAGAGACTGAGAAAGATGATAGAAAGTACTAATGTGAAAGTTGATGAAGGAATTGAGAAGCCCTCAAGACTTTATGAGTATGATGAAGATGATCAGAATGATGTTCTGATTCAAGGAGCTCCATCCTCTCCTGAAGGTCAGATTCAGACTAATCCAGTAAATCAGGAAGAAGTGTTAGGTCTGGATGAGCCTGATCAAGAAGCAGAAGTGCAAGAAACTCCCAAAGTTCCAAGGTATGTAAGACTAAACCACTCTGAAGATTAGATCATAGGTGACAAAAGCAAAGGTGTGCAAACTAGAAGGAATGTTGCTCAAAATTCAGATGAATGTTGTCTGATTTCAAAGATTGAACCTAAGACAATAAATGAAGTATGTAATGATGAAAATTGGACAAAAGCAATGGAGGAAGAGCTGATGCAAATTGAGAAAAATCATACTTGGGATCTTGTTTCCAGACCTAGTAACAAAAATGTGATTGAAACCAAATGGGTCTTCCGGAACAAACTAAATGAAGTTGGTGAAGTAATCAGAAATAAGGCCAGATTAGTCTGCAAAGGATACTCTCAAATAGAAGGGATTGATTTTTAGGAAACCTTTGCTCCGATGGCAAGAATTGAAGCAGTTAGACTATTTCTTGCATTTGCTACCTTCAAGGACTTCAAAGTGTATCAGATGGATGTCAAATCTGCTTTCCTGAATGGTGACTTAGAAGAAGAGGTATACATTGAACAACCGGATGGATTTCAGTTATCAGAGCATGGTGATATGGTTTGCAAATTAAAGAAGGCACTGTATGGTCTAAAGCAAGCTCCAAGAGCATGGTATGAGAGGCTGGACAAACATCTTTTAAAAATTGGTTTCAACAAAGGTACTACTGATAGTAATCTATATTTCAAAATTGATCATGAAAACATCTTGATTGTTGAAGTATTTGTAGATGATATCATTTTTGGGGCAAGAGACAGTATGTGTAAAACCTTTACAAACCAAATGAAAAGTGAGTTTGAAATGTCAATGCTCGATGAAATGAATTTCTTCTTGGGTCTGTAAAGTACTCAGACAAAGAAAGGAATCTTTATCTCTCAGACCAAGTATGTGAAAGAGCTATTGAAGAAATTTGGAATGGAAGATTCAAAGCTAATGAACACTCCTATGGCTACCAAATGTAAGTTGCGTAAAGATGATGACTCTCCTAAGACAGATCAGACAAAGTACAGATCAATGATTGGTGGATTACTATATCTCACTCAGACTAGACCAGATATAATGCAGGTAGTTGGTCTTGTGGCAAGATTCTAGGCTGATCCCAGAGAATCTCATGTTATGGCAATCAAAAGAATTTTTAGGTACTTGAAAGGAATAGTTGAGTATGGCCTATGGTATCCCAGAGATCATGAATTTTCTCTACATGCATATACAGATGCAGATTGGGCAGGAGATGTGGATGATAGGAAGAGTACAAGTGGAGGAACATTCTTTTTGGGAAAAAGGTTGGTTTCTTGGCTAAGCAAGAAACAAGAAGTAATATCACTGTCTACAATAGAAGCAGAATACATTGCAGCAGCAAGTAGTTACACTCAACTTTTGTGGATGAAGCAAATGCTAAGAGACATTCAAGTAGAATATGAGGAGCCTATCACAATCTTCTGTGATAATTCAAGTGCAATAAATATTTCTAAGAATCCAGTATTACATTCTAAGACCAAGCATATATCTATCAAATTTCACTTTTTCAGAGAACAAGTGAACAAGGGTGAAGTCAGATTGGAGTATGTGCCCTCCAAAGATCAGCTTGCAGATATTTTTACTAAACCTCTTCCCAAGGACTCTTTTGAGTATCTCAGGGAGAAGTTAGGGGTCATGGCCCCTCCAGTGATGAACTAGGATGCACTAATGTGCATCAGTCTGGTGGATATCACAGTCATATCTTGTGATCCGAATTGATGATGGGGAGTTGCTACTAAGGGGGAGCAGCTGGTATGATTCTGATGTGTTAGAACTGCAAGAATGAGCCCTTTGCCATTGATGTCAAAGGGGGAGAGAAGACATGTGAAAAAAAAGTGGTTAATGATCAAAGGGGGAGCAGTAAAGGAAGAGAAGACATGTGAAGAAGTGTTGCTAATAGGGGGAGCTATGACAGAAAGGAGAAGTTCTTGTCTTGATGGTTTTTCACACCATATGTTGCCATCAATGACAAAGGGGGAGATTGTTGCAAGTATGAGGTTAACCAGTGTTGTCATTGATGTCAGCATACTCATATTGCATTGATAAGAAGGATTAGATGAGCTGTGTGCTGAGGATATTGAGAAAATTAGTCTCAATCAAGAAGAGTGAAGAACAGTGATAAGAAGAAGGCAAAAGTACTCAATAGGTTGAGAATCAGAGGATGCGGATTAAAGGGTTTGTAGATATGAGTCTTGAGATGTTCCAATTAAGATTTCAGAGGTTCGCATGAAGATCTGAAGAAGTTATGGTTGTTTGTGTGGAACCGGTTCCGGTAGGCATTCAGAGGTGACAGAGGGTCACAGAAAGGTCCGGTGAGATCTAGAATTGCATTATCTCACTCTGTGGATTAGAGAGAGCATTTAAGAGGTCAGTGTGAAGTGACAAATAGATTTGTGAATGATTTAGAGGTCCGAAAGCACCTTTCTCATTATGACAGTGATGACAGACTGTGTTCTTGAAGTTCTGGATGAAGAAGAGAAGAATTCTAGTAAGATGATGAAGTGCGGATGTTATTGGTGATTCAGGGAAGGTTATGATGATCGTTGGATCATGTTCAGTTCATGTTAGTGGTCTGCATTGAAGTTAGAGTTTGGATTTGGTGTATTGACCACCGGTTGTTGGTTTTCTTCCGGAGACAGGACAACCGGATGTATTAGACGCCTTGCGAATGATCTTGTAGATGTTTGCCGACTTAGATGATTATTCCTAAGTCGATGCCTTGTATAAATAAGGGTTTGTGAATTCATTTTGAAGTGTGTCTTGTGGTGATGAGTGTGGTATAGCGAAGAGAAGTGCGAAAGGCAGAGCAAGGGTTTTTGGGCTTAAATGGAACTGATCCAGACATGGTAATCATGTCATTCTCCAGTTCAAGATTGTTATTCTTATCACTTTATAGATAGTGTGTCTCTTTGTAGGCGGTGTGCCTCTTGTGAGCAGTGTGCTCAGGCAATGAGCCCTAATTGGCATGTGCCATCTTTTTCTTATTCTTCTAACAAAGAATAATCCTTGGGTTAATCACCCCGTGGTTTTTCCCTTAACTGGGTTTTCCACGTCAAAATCTTGGTGTCTCATGTGTTGATGTTTATCTGCTCTGGTGTTTATGCTTTATGCTTTCATGAATGATTAAATGCTATGCTAATGAATAACAAAGTGAATCTGAATGTTTGAATTGTAAGAAAGATTAAGGATAACTAATTCATCCCCCCTCTCAGTTATCAACAGTGATGTCATGTCCTATAGAACCATCCAAATAGAAATTAAACTTCAAATCAATAATCATTTGATTTTTCCAAAATAAACAACTATAATAATGAATGTAAATTAAAATTTACTAATCTGCCTCATACCCCCATCAATGGCATGGAGCTATGAATCACAGTGGACACACCATGCTCCATTGCCCTATGAACTTCGAGAGGTGTCTCCATAGCCTGCATCATCTAAAAATAAAACAACATTATTCAATTATGAAACTAGAATAGTGATGCAAGTCATGGTTCCTAACATACACACACATTCACCTAAACATGGAAGTACACACAATAAAGCACACTATGATATTCATTATCAACAATGCATCACTATGATACAACTAGACACATAATACACATAATCACAGTGAAGATTTTGCTCTCTTGGTGATATGCTATAGCTCTTTCTTATAGATGTAGGGATGGAATAAATGGAGCCAATAGGATTGACATAAGTTTGTAGGGGAAAGGGTTAGTGTAGATTTGAAGATTTTGGTTAGGGGTGACTTGTTGCCCCCATAATTAATACCTAAAACTTAGATGGCATTCAAGTCAATCATATGCTATATAAGATGTCATAGGCTAATAGCCCTCTCTGGTGTCATGTCCTAGGGTCTAATTGGTGGTAATTGGATGAGATTATTAGAGAGAATTTGTCAAGGAATAGTGTGGAGGGGATCAACATGCCTTGGTAGACATGTATGGAAAATGTGGTAGCATAGACAAGGCAGTGAGCTATTTGAAAAGATGCCTCAAAGAAAAGTGGTCTCATGGTGATGTCCTTGTCTATACATCTTCTTCTCATGGCATTCCATGAGAGCATATTTCTTTGAGGCATTTTTTCAAATTTAACTATATTATAATTGAAATTTTGTCATCTATCAACATCTAGCTATTAGTTATGCAATGTTTAATAATGCTTTGAGTTTGAAAGATATGCAATGTAATGTAATCAATGATATGAATATAAAATACAAAAATCTAATAAGTACAATTCATTAGTTAAACTGTTTATTTTATTACCTCAATGAAGCTTTGAAGTACACCACCACTGGCAGGTGTTGCCATGAAATCTCCAAGATTAAACTATTCAACATCCAAAATCAGATATTAGAATACCATTCGTATAACAATGCTATTCACATGTAATATTTATAATTGTTTACTAGTTACATACCCCAGCAGTAGATGTCATAGTATAAAATGCAGGTGGAGTACTGCTAAGAACTATATCAATGCTATGACCTTGAAATTTCATCAAAATCATCAAACTAAATTAGTTAATCTTGCATTTCAAAATGAAATTTAATAAATTAAATTCAATGAACTTGCTAATATTTACTTGAGTATCAAGGCCGAAAGTTTCACTCAGGAGGGTATCTATCATCACCATCTACTCAGCTGCAGATGTGGCCTGTGCACCTGCGTCCTAACTATCCATGGGGTCATAACCACAGGCTGACTTGCAAGTCTGACAAGTATGGGGTGGAGCCCTACTGCTTGCACTATCTCCCAACCCATGTTGTGTTGTAGGACTGGCATGCTCTATGATGCTTTGGGTCAAGGCACTAATGGACTGAAGTGTCTCGACCTCAACACTCTCCTTCACAATGGAAGGGATAGACACATGCTCATGGGATGGTTTGCTGATTACTCATCTCACTGGCCACTGTGGGTCAACACGTGCCCCTGGTCTATCTTGTGCTGACCCCCCCACCTCTACCATGAAACTCCCGCATATCAAAATAGTTTAGCACTTTACTAAGGACAAAATCGCAGTAGAGTTTCCTCAAAAAGTATTGTGGGACCTCATTATTGTTGCATGGAGGATGGTCAAAAACCATCCACCACCTCTACCCAAAATTATCGCTTATCACTTGGTTGTTGCACCAATGGATAGGGAACCTCTTGCATGTAATGGGTGGAGGTTGATTTGTTCGTGGGTTTGTGAAAATGGAACACAAGTCCTATTTTGTAATTTGTAACTTTTTCACTTCTTCATATGATAGCTTGTCTACATAATACTCTCTAAACTCTCTCCTCTTATCTGACCAACTAGTTATTTGCTTGCTAATTGAATCTACATTTGATAACATATATTCAATAGATTGAGCAAACGTGGATCTATGCAAGGTTGAAGTTGAAGGATCTTTCAACCTTGCAATTATGTCTTCAATTTCTTTTTTATTGTTTTCAATTTGCTCCATAAGATTTTCTTGTGTTCCAGGGGCATGTCGAGGAATGGATGGAGGAGTTTGTTGTTCGGGTTGTTCTTCGGCAGGTATTTCCTGTTCAGGATTTTGTGGATTTTGAGGAGGAGGAGGAGGTGCATTAACATTTCCTGACAATTAAGGAAATTTACATCAAAAATAAACTCAAACCTACCTATTTAGAAATAAATTCAGACAAAAAAATAAATAAAACTCACTCATTTGGCCTGCTTGATGTCGTGGCAGCATTTTGGTGATGAATCGGCGAGATTTTGGTGTCAAATTGGGTCTTCAAAAATGTGAGCGCCCTCCTTAGGGTTTGTAGGCTGCGGGTGTAGAGAGAATAAAAGAATTCAAATGAGAAGAAATGCTCTTTTTTTAATATATAATTAAACATAACGCGAGCACGTTATGGTTTGGTTTTGCCCAGCCTTAGGCTCGTCATTACCAAACCATAATGCGAGCACATTATAATGCGCTTGCATTATGTCTTAATTTTTTTTGAAAAAATGTTAGTGATGAGGAGCGCACAGCAGAAACTGTAGAATGGGCCCTAATTACCTCATAATCGGCAAGACTTCACCCATGAGCCACTGATACATTTCCATCGGCTAGACAGCCACCATCGGGATGACTTTCTAAAGTCTCTTCATCGTCCAACTTACACCGATAACTGACTTCCTTCAGCGAGACTTGCTCTGTCGGCGAACACTTGTAACCTTTGGCCGATGCACCAGTGAACCAACACAGCGATACACCGTTAGGGTTTTCAACTCTCACAATCTAATCTACACTCTATGCCTAGCACATAGAGATGCTAGGGCATCCTACTGTGCGAAACACCCTGTCTGGAACATCTGCACTGTCGACACAAAACAAAACAAGGAACAAAATGAATACTGGTACATCGAAGCCATTCCACTAATTTTGATAGAAATCTCACCAGTGGAATGCTTCATGATGACATATGGCAACAAAATGGAAAACACAGAAAGAATGGAAATCTACAATTACACAATTTGTAGTTATAAGAAACAGAAATCAAATAGACAGAACAAAATTACTTTATTTCTCCTGAGCACAACACAATCACATTCACACCCTTCTTCGATCTGATTACATTTGATGATCATTTGGTTCATTCCTCTGGGCATTTATCAACTTGCCTTGAGTAGTACCAAACTGACTCCAAGTGGCTGGGAAAAAACTAACCGATTCCAAGCGGCTGGGAGACCAATCCAAACAGTTGGGAGACAACCGTCTAAACAACCGCCAACTGCCCTACTGCCCTATTTTTTGGCATTATGCGGTTACAATTTGACAAATGTCCCCTAACTCACTTGGGACTTACAAAATGAACCTAGATACAAACTGAAATAAAAATGCATTGGTCAAATAGACCTTATTACAAAAGAAAACATGATTTTCTAGGTGCTCCTGCACCATACTCCCCGAGTGAAAGTTGTCTCAAGTCCTCTTAGAGACTAACTGCTACAAATCACCACCCTACTTTTTGATGTCTTCTTCCAACATCCATGTGGCCTCTGAGTCTGGAAGTCCTTGCCATTTGACTAAGTGCTCAAAATAGGTCTGATTTCTAGTCTTCTTGGCTGTCCTGCTATCCAAGATACTCTCCATCTTTGGTGGTTCCTTAGGTGGTAAATACTGCACCCACTCTGTATTATCTTGGATAGAATCTACTATACCTTCACCTGTATTAGGACTCCTATATAATGTTAGATCAGAAACATTGAATATAGGTGAAATAGCAATATCATCAGGGAGTTCAATTTTGTAAGCATTAGGACCATATTTCTCCAGAATCTGACAAGGTCCAATTTTGTGCATCATCAACTTGCTGTGTTTTCCTATGGGTAGTCTGTTCTTGTTGAGATGAACCATAACCATATCTCCTATTTGGTACTGCACATCCCTTCTTCTATGATCCACTCTAGCCTTGATCTTCTGACTATTCTGGTGTAGAGTATCTCTGACTTGTTGATGGATCTCTTTCATAGTCTCTACAAATGTATCAGCATGTCCACTCCTTTTGTCCAACCCTTGAACATCTTGCAATTCAAAAATTCCTCTAGGATGACTACCATAAACAACTTCAAAAGGACTTAGACCTGTACCTCTGTTTGTAGAATCATTATAGGCATACTCTGCTTGTGGAAGTACCACATCCCAACTACTGCCATGTTCTCTTGTCAAACATCTCAATAGATTGCCTAATGACCTATTCACAACCTCAGTTTGGCCATCAGTCTGAGGATGATAGGATGAACTAAAAGACAAATTTGTACCCAATCTTTTCCATAAGGTTCTCCAGAAATGTCCCACAAATTTGCTATCTCTATCAGATACAATACTCAAAGGTAACCCATGAATCTTGACGATTTCTTTAAAGAACAAACTTGCAATGTAACTAGCATCATTGGTGGTCTTACAAGGAATAAAGTGGGAAATTTTGTTGAATCTATCTACCACAACAAACACACTATCATAACCTGTCCTTGTCTTGGGCAATCCCATCACAAAATCCATACTCAAACTTTCCCAAGGTCTGTTTGGTATGGGCAAAGGTTGGTACAATCCTGCATTGGTTGAGACTCCCTTTGCTTTCTACCAAATCATACAACTCTCAACAAACTTTTTGATATCAGATTGCATCCTTTGCCAAAAGTAAAACCTTCTTACAAGATCTAAGGTCTTATTGAGCCCAAAATGTCCTCCTAAACCACCACTATGTTTTTCCTTCACAATATTATCCCTCATTGAACACTTAGGGATACATAGTTGACTACCTTTAAACAAAAGTCCATCCTGCAATGTATAATCTGAAAATTCACTGTGGAAAGCATTGGCAAACTCATTGCATATGTTGTAAATCTCCTTAAAATCTTGGTCTTCTTCATACAATCCTTTGAGTGACTCAACACCCATACTTTGTAGTTGCACTTCTTGCACTGTCAACACCCTTCTACTTAGAGCATCAGCAACCTTATTGGTTATTCCTTTCTTATGCTTGATGATGAAGGTGTATGCTTGAGGACTTTCCACCCATTTCATGTGTCTATGACTGAGCTTTTCCTGTCCATTCAAAAAACTGAGAGCATAATTGTCAGTGTATACAATAAATTCCTTAGGAAGCAAGTAGTGCCTCCATTTTTTCAGAGCTTGTACCATAGCATACAACTCTAAATCATAAGAGTACTTCCTCTTGGCTTCATTTAACTTTTCACTAAAAAAGGCTACTGGTCTGCCTTCTTGGCTCAACACTGCGCCTATGGCCAGTCCACTTGTATCACATTCAATTGTGAAAACCTTATTGAAATTAGGTAACACTAATACAGGATACTTGGCAACTTTCTATTTTAGACTGTCAAAACTCTGATCTGCCTCTTTTGTCCACACAAACTTCATCTTTCCTCCACCCTTGATGGTCTCTAACATACGTACACAAATATCATTGTAATTCTTAATAAATTTCCTGTAAAATGTGGCCAAACCATGGAAACTTCTGACTTCTCCTGTTGTCCTAGGTGTAGGCCAATTCAAAATAGCCTCTACCTTGGAAGAATCCATTTTCAAATCACCCTTAGAGATGACAAAACCTAGGTAAACCAATTCTTGTTTCATGAAGTCACACTTTTCCAAGTTTATCAGCAACTTCTGATCTTGCAGC
This sequence comes from Cunninghamia lanceolata, assembly GCA_027924645.1. Lineage (NCBI taxonomy): Eukaryota > Viridiplantae > Streptophyta > Pinopsida > Cupressales > Cupressaceae > Cunninghamia > Cunninghamia lanceolata. Next base: position 16,477,402 of record BSBN01000237.1, on the reverse strand, counting down.
CTCTTCAAGACTATCTCCAAATGTTTCAAGTGCTCTTCCTTGCTCTTACTGAACACCAAGATATCATCAAGGTAGACTACCACAAATTTCCCTATGAATTCCTGCAACACCTCATTCATCAGCCTCATAAAAGTGCTAGGGGCGTTTGAAAGATCAAACGGCATCAGAAGCCACTCATACAACCCTTCATTGGTTTTGAAAGCTATCTTCCACTCATCCCCTTCTCTTATCCTTATCTGATGGTACCCACTCTTCAAGTCTATCTTAGAGAAATAGGTAGCACCTCCCAAACAATCCATTAGATCTTCTATTCTAGGAATAGGAAACCTATACCTGAAGGTTATCCTATTTATGGCCCTAGAATCAGTACAAAGCGTCCATTTCCCATCCTTCTTTGGGGCTAAAATAGTAGGTACTACACATGGGCTAAGACTCTTCCTTATCAGCCCTTTGTTTAGGAATTCTTGAATCTGGTTTGCTATCTCTTCATTATGCTAAGGGCTCATTTTATATGCTGCCTTATTAGGAAGTACTGCTCCTAGTATGAGGTCTATCTGATGGCTAATATCTCTGACTGGTGGTAGGGAATCATGTATATCTTTTGCAATCACTCCTTTGTAGCTTTCAAGCAAATCTCTGACCTCCTTAGGTCCTACTTCTCTCACACTTTCCTTCTTTTCCCCCTTAGGCTTCACAATCAAAGCAAAACCTACTCCATCACCTTCCTTTAATGTGTCCATCAATTCTTTCTCTCCTACCATCATTACACTAGACCCTACATGTTGTGGATCCCCTTCTACCAATGATTGTTTCCCATAAGTCACACCATCCTTCTGGAATGAGTAAGCATTCTTTTCTCCATCATGATGAGCCTTTCTGTCAAACTGCCATGGTCTGCCCAGCAGAAGATGGCAAGCATCCATTGGAAGGATGTCACACAAAATCTTGTCTCTATACCCCCCAATGCTAAATTCTACCCATGCTTGTTCATTGATGAGTACGTGCTGCCCCTTATTCAACCAACTAACTTTATATGGACTGCTATGGGGTATCTTTTCTAACTTCAACTTATTCACTGCTTCCAAAGATATGATATTATCAGTAGAACTAGAGTCAATAATAACTTTACAAACCTTACCTTGGATCTTACAGTTGATTTTAAACAAAGCCCTTCTTTGAGATGGTTCAGTCTGCACTGGTTCCTTGAGTAGCGTCCTCTTGATCATCAGATTCTCTCCCATTTTTTATGCTAGATTCACTTCAGGAGATGTCACACTCCTTGCATCTTCTTGAATCAAAGTGGTTCTCTTCTCACCACCATGAGAAGTTGAGGCCTTCTCTGGACACTTATATGCCGGGTGCCCTGTCTGATTGCAATTATAACATCTCATATTAGAGAATTTGGATCCTCTACCTGATCCACTTGTCCCATCTCTTCCATTAGGCCTTCTTCCTCGGTAGCCTCCTCTGCTACTTGAGTCCCCAACTTGCTCTTCTTGGCCAGACTTACCACTAGGCCTTTGGTTAGGACTTCTTCCTCCAAAACTGCCTCTGCCTCTGAAATTTCTTCCACCTCTACCTCTATTATTCTACTCACTCTTTCTTTTTATCTTTTCTTCAGCCCTTAAGGCCATTTGGAAACACTTGTTCACTGTTCTGGTGCTAAGATACTGATCTCATCTTGGATGTTCATCCTTAGGCCATTCAAGTACCTGGCAACCTTCTCCAACTCTTCTTCTTGTCTCTTTGATCTGAGACTAAGTTTATGAAACTCTTGTGTGTATGCATTCACATCAAGGTCTCTTTGTCTGAGATTCTGCAATTTCTTATACATCTGCATGTTATAATCCAAGGGTAAGAATTGTGCCTTGATTTTGGTCTTCATCCTTTCCCAAGAGGTTATCATATTCTTCCCCTCCTTAACTCTCTCGTCTTGCTCATAATTCCACCATGCAAGAGTAGATCCCTTCAATCTTGCCTTTTCCAACCTATCCCTCTTATCATCAGGGACTTCTTTGTATTCAAAATGATTGTTCAATGCCTCAATCTAATCAATCACCTCTTCAGCTTCCATACTTCCACTATACATAGGTAACCCATCTACGGCATCCCTATTGACTAACTTCAATGCATTTACAAATGCCCTCTAGTCTGTTGGTATCTCCTCTATCTTTTTATTGGTTTCCTCAGTTCTTGTATCGCCTTCATTGCTGTCACTTTCATCTTCCTTATCTTTGCTTTTGGACTACTTGAACTCTCCCAACTTGGATTCAAGCATCTCCTTGATCAACTTCTTAACGGCGTCCTACGACATACTTTTGGGAGGCATCCTCTCTGCCTTTGTCACACTTTCTCTATCTGACAAAAACATTCATAGGCAACACCCAAATGCCAATACTCCTACAAATCCTCAATTTGACTTGCTGCCCAAATCTTTAACTTGCTTTGATACCAATAAGATGAGGAGCGCACAGCAGAAACCGCAGAACGGGCCCTAATTACCTCACAATCGGCAAGACTTCACCCATGAGCCGCCAATACATTTCCATCGGTCAGACAGCCATCGTCAGGATGACTTTCTAAATTCTCTTCATCGTCCAACTTACGCTGATAACTGACTTCCTTTGGCGAGACTTGCTATGTCGGTGAACACTTGCAACCTTTGGCTGATGCGCCGATGAACCAACACAGCAATATGCCATTAGGGTTTTCAACTCTCACACAGTTTGATCTACACTCTACGCCTAGCACATAGAGATGCTAGGGCATCGTACTATGCGAAACGCCCTATCTGGAACGTCTACACTGTCAACATAAAACAAAACAAGGAACAAAATGAATACTGGTACATCGAAGCCATTCCACTGATTTTGACATAAATCTCACCAATGGAATGCTTCATGATGACATATGGCAACAAAATGGAAAATACAAAAAGAATGGAAATCTACAGTTACACAATTTGCAGTTATAAGAAACAGAAATCAAATGGACAGAATAGAATTGCTTTATTTCTCCTGAGCACAACACAATCACATTCACACCCTTCTTCGATCTGATTACACTCAATGATCATTTGGTTCATTCCTCTGGGCATTTATCAACTCGCCCTGAGTAGTACCAAATTGACTCCAACTGGCTGGGAAAAAAACCAATCGATTTCAAGCGGCTGGGAGACAACCATCTAAACAGCTGCCAACTGCCCTACTGCCCTATTTTTTGGCATTATGCAGTTACAATTTGACAAATGTCCCCTAAGTCACTTGGGACTTACAAAATGAACCTAGATACAAACTAAAATGAAAATGCATTGGTCAAATAGACCTTATTACAAAAGAAAACATGATTTTCTAGGTGCTCCTGCACCAGTTGGCCACTTTTTGGCCCCCCAACTTTTTGCACTTACCCTGATGTTATTCCCAAATTGTATCTCTTTCTTGGATGAGTCTTTGAAACTAGATTTTCACTTCTCTAGAACTGTTTCTCCTCAAACATTGAATTTGAGATTCTTGTCCTTGTTCTTCCCGCCTTGTTGTTGTCTTTGCATTCCTTACATTTTTGGATGTATTTTGTGGATTTTCTTGATAATCTTGCTCATTTGACTAACTTTTTCTTGTGATTCTCGTGTAGAATTCTTGCTCTAGATGTTGAAGTAGAGGAGATGACTTTGGGCATGAATTCTTGGAGTAGACCTCATGATGTTTCCTCTTGATCTTCTTTTGGTGCATGAAATGGGAATCTCTTGAATGTGGAAGTGCTCTTCTAGATACTCAGATGATGGAGCTTGCAAGGTGATGATGAAGTTCTTCTCTCACTTCGACGATGAAGCTCTCCCTTGGAAGTAAGATGATAGTGAACTTGATGATATCTCGATGAAGTGCAGTAATATAGTGACAATGCTTTCTTTGGATGCAAGGTGAATGATCTTGATGATGTCTTGATCCTCTAAATACTCCTCTGGATAGCTTGCCTCCATATTATCCAATATCTGCAAGATAAAAATTCACAAGTCATAGTATTTGATAACATCAAGTCAAGTTCATTAATACATGTGAGAAATTGAAAGATATCGTTGAATTTCACAAAATCTCCAAAACATGCGAGTGGATTTTATTGAAGGCAAGGTGAATGTAGGAGGTACATTTTCTACTTGCACTTGAAATTTGCAAAATTTTGGCACAATTTCTAGGCTTGCATGGAAAATGCAATTTTGGCATGACTTGATCTTTTTTCCTTTCAAACTTTTAAACTCCCTTGGCATAGATTCTTGGTGATTTCAAATAGTTTTCAATGGATTTTTTATGAATTTAAATTTTGAATCAAAATGGAGCACTAGGTTTAGGCACAATTTCCACTTGGAGGTGGAATTTGTGAATTTTCCATGACAAGCCCATAATCTGTGACCTTTTCCAAAGGATTTTTGATGAATTTTTCAATGTATTTCAAGGATGATTTTAATGTTTTCAAGTCAATTTTGATTTTTATGAGGCAAAAATTGAAATTCCATGCTAGGCACATTTTCCACTTGGAGGTGGAAATCCCGAAATTTCCTTCTCATGCCCAAAAATGCAATTTTTATCCTTCAAGGAACTTTTTTCTAATGACCTTTTGATGATCTCAATGTTCTCCAAGTTGAAATTTTGAGTTTTACAAGCTATAATTGAAACCTCAACGTTGGAGCAATTTCCACTTGGAGGTGGAAATCCAAAAATTTCCACTTGATGCTAAAAATTGCAACTTTGGCAAAAAAAAATTCTATAGTACTTGTAATTATGCCCACTTCATGATGATTTCTTCACAAACTTTTCAACATTTTCTTAATGATTTTCAAGGGATTTCTATTTTCTTTGAGTTCTTATGAAGTCTACAAGGTGGCACAATTTCCACCTATGAGTGGAAATTGCGAAATTCCACTAGTCCTTGAAATTTGTGACTTTTTTCCTCCTAGTGTGCAAATTTGCAACATCTTCCATGTTTGATCAATTTGTGCGACATTTCCATCCCATGGTGGCATTTTCTACTAAGGATTTGTCAAATTATTTTTAATCCCTTCATATGATTTTATCATGTTTTCACTAAGTCATTGGGAAATACTTCAATTTTTGCAAGGATTGAATGCCAATTACCCTAGGCATAATTTCCAGGGTAGCATGAAAATTGCGAAATTTCCACTTGTCAAAATTTATGACTTTCTTCCTTATAAGAATTTTGATGACTTTTGATGTTTCCTTTGAAAGTGTCACAATTTCCTTATGTGTGTGGAATTGGCGATTAGGTTGTGGAATTTCACATTTTCCTCACGAGCCTAGAATTTGCGATTTTTTCTTACTTAGCCATTTTTTCAGTACCTGAAATCCTCTATATTTTAAAATATATTTAAGTAGATGTGTACTTTAAATATTTTGAAATATACTTTCATAATGTTTGAGATAGGTCTCAAATCCATGGGATTTAACATGCAGATTCTAGATTTTTGAGGATCCACCAGACTTCAGACTTAGTTTTTTAGGGTTTCAAGACATCAGACTTAGTCAATTTTAGGATTTCAGGGACATGCATCAAGATGAAGGCATAGGGATTCCTTAATTGAATATCCATCCCTTAGGTAATTTCTTCAATCACTTCCTAGATTTGAGCAAGAACTTGGTGAAACTTGAACAAATCAATACTACTAGACATACAAACTTAGAGAAAACTTAAACCTTCAAGCACACCTACGCCAAAAATTAGAAAATAAGGTGGGTCCCCATTTACAATGGGGTGATGTGTGAAAACGTCACAATAAGTAGGATACCAGCACCTGATAGTACAAAGCAAGAACTTCTAAAAATTGATGGTGTTATGCACAAATTGCAAAGAGAGACACAACTTTTGGAATGTATTAACTATGTATGCTATAAGATATGCTTGATAGCCATAGCTAGACACCATAATATGCTAGTAATGTCAACTAATGGGCTTGTTGGTCCCTATGTAAATGCATATGGCTTTGTTCATGAAATTTTGATGCTCTACAATACCAAAGATTGGCACTAAAAGGATGTTCTAAGACCGAGCACAGTTGGTTTCCAAGGTATGCCTGGACTTTTGCACAATGTAGTGTTTGTAATTCACACATGGTACATGTTTTGTCAAATCTGATCATAACAGTCTGAAGCATTTCCTTAGTCAGAAGGATCTGAACAACCGGCAACAAAAATGGGTTAGTAAACTATAGGCATATGACTTTGACATAGTTTTTGTCAGAGGAAAAAAAGAACATAGTTGTTGATGCATTATCTAGGAGACCTCACTTGTGTGCCTTGTGGGAGATTGTAGAGGATTGGAGAGATCCAATTTCTATAGATTATACAAAGGATAAGTGGGCTTTTGGGATTGTTGATGGCACCATTAGTGATGACAGGTATTCAATTGTAAATGACTTGATCATTTAAAAGAGCATGATTTATTTGGTACCAGGATCTGCTATGAAGTAGAAGACCTTGAGGGCTTTTCATGACTTGCCTATGGTAGGACATCTAGGTTTCTTCAAAACCTACAGGCAATTTAGGGAGCGCTTCACTTGGAAAGGCCTCAAGACTGAAGTATTAAAGTATGTGAGGGAGTGGGCCTGGTGTGTTAGCAGAATAAGCATGAGCACTCTTTCTCAGGAGGATTGTTGCAGCCCTTACCCATTCCTAAGAGGATGTGGGAGTGTATTTCGATTGACTTTATTATGGGTTTTCCCAAAGCCCAAGGTAGAGACTGCATCTTTGTGGTGGTTGATAGCTTCATGACATAAATTTGACTTCACAATCATCCATGAAATAATTCTCCCATCATCATTATCCTCTACAAAACCCTGAGTATAAACTCTATTTTGGGAATAAACCATCATTGCACTTAACTCATTGCATACTTGAACCTTATGTGAAACTTCAACAACTGATGAAAACTTCCAGTTGATGAAGTTTTTGTGCCAAGTAACATTCCATGAGTGCTTTTCACCAGGATCCCATATCTTGTTACTATCCTCCTCCATGTTACTAACATCAAATTGGTCCTCTTCATTCAACATGAGGAGTGGATTGTTTTGAGTTAACTCAACTTCCATCATAAAAGAGAAATGATCAAATGACTGGAAGTTGTTCCCATCTCCATGTTTAGATAAATCATCGCATTGCTCCAACTCTGCATCATCATACTTAGGAGATTGTCCTAAGTCAATATCCTGTTGGATCAATTCAGGCTCTTTAGTTACTAGCTTGATTTCATCTGCTCTTGCCTCTATGTCTTGCTCCCTGAATTGATGAACACCAACAAGCTGGTTTTCAGCTTCTAAGAGAGCCATTTGGGTACTCTCTAAAGAATTTGGAGTTGATTTGAGCTCAACTTCAGCCTCTCCTCTTTTCAAAGCATCATAGATCCAACCAGAAAACTCAAGAACATGATCTCTATCAGAAAGAAGGTTCAAATAATCTGATTTCACCATTTATAAAGCCTCTCTGACAACACATCAATCTTCAAGTGAAGATCCTCTTTCCATGCCCATTTGTCTCCTTTCAACTTGTGCCCTTCAAATATGATCTTCAACAAACTTATGTATGCTATCCAAGTGTGTTAAATATTAAAAAACTTTATCTTCAGTGACCAACAACTGATTCTTGAAATCAAATGTTGCATCGACAATGGAGGCTGATCCAAAGTTTTCAACCAGCTTCCCATCAATATGCTCATCAATTGTCTCTTCTGAAAGGACACTTGGTTCTTCGTTTTGCAAGGGAAGAGAATATTCTTCTTCATCACTAAGATCAAATGGTATGGCAACATCAAATTCATCATCAATGGCTGATTTAAAGTCTTATCATCATACTCCTCATCCCAAATCTTTGAGAAATCAAACAATTCGTCACTTGGCATGGAAATTTTCCACTCATAATCTGAATTACCTTCACAAGCATGGTGAAAATACTCCTCATTAGGTGTTGTCCTGACAATTTCAGCAGCATCAAGTTCTTGGGTTGTCGTATATACACCTTTCCTCATGCATTCAACAAGACTTTTTACTTCACTGCTCTCAGGCTCGCTTGCTAAGTCACCATCTAGCAATCTATCAATCATATTTAACTCCTCAAATGTAGTGGTATCATTAAGGTCTTCATCAAATGAAGGACTTGGAAAGTCCCACACTCCAAGCTCATTAAATTCATCAAAACAAAGGTCAACTTCACTAATTTCTGTTGTAGTCCTTTCCAAATCAGCTAGCTCCTCTAAACATGCCTCCTAATTTGTGACTTTGTCTTCATCATACAAAGGCTCAAACTCATTTTCCCCAACTATCAAGACTTCATCTTATTTTTGGATTCCACAACATCCTGAAAGGAAGAACATGTGGTGAAGGTTGCTGATTCATCTTCTTTATTCTTGCATTGGTGGTTAGGCTCCCAAAAATCTTTGCATAGGAAACAAAGATTTCTTCTCCTGAGTTCATTCTTGTTGACCTCTTTCTTTCTTAAAATGAGAGCGTTCTGGTTCTATTGGCTGGAAGGTGTTGTCTTGGAATATTTCTTGGTCCTTGCCATTGGAGAAGGTAACTCAAGCTTCCCTAAAGACATTTTCTCCTCTTCCTTCCTCATCCTTCGAATGTAATCTATAAGGCCCTTTTTTCAGGATCTCCCTCTTTGATTATATCCAAGAAATTATCCCATGAAATTTGATGCTTAAATTCATCTGAAAGACCTTGGTATTCATTAATAATTTTGGTGGCTTCTCGATCATACTTCCTTCAATCCAACTTCTCTTGAACTGCTCTTTCTAATTCATCCTGACTTTGTCTAAGAGACTCAATCAAGACATTTGTCTCAATTCTTCTTCCCATGAGAGATGCCATGATCTCACCTTCACTGAACAATTTCTTTTAGCTACCAATCACTGAACATACATGCAAGTGTTGATCACCCACAGGCAAGGTTGAAAATTCTGTCCCACAACTAAAAATCTGGAAGGAATGAGTAGCAACCCAAACACGCTGACAAGATCACCAGCTCTGATACCACTGTAAAAATCTACCCCAAAATGTTTTGAAAATTGAACAATGATAATCAATGTTAGCACAACTATGCATGAACAACTAAATTGCCTCCACACTTCTGATCACCAAGTTCCCAATTCAGGTGAGGTGAGAGCATAATGTGTCTTGGCTTACAAGGCTAAAGCATTGTGCAATATGTAATTACATTCATCTGCTATGAGCAGGCATCCACTTATGCAGTGATAATTCACCACTTTTCAATGGGTGTGAATACAAGAATGAAAGTTACAAACCATCCACTTATCCAGTGGGTAGAAAGAAAGATAAAGATTCAGTTTGCCCATGCTAGCGGTAAACCATCCAAAGGTTTAAATATATGTTTGCAACATTAATAAAGATTAAAATGCTATGATTCAATTGCAAACTAAATCACTATCCCTAACTTGCATGATTGTCTTAGCTGCAACTAGTTAGAGTACAAAGCCACAGATGACAAGAATAAGGTGCATAATAGACTAAGAACCCACCATGAAACTACTCATAAGAAGAATATGAAGAAAGATCTCAACTTCAAGGTACTGCTATAGCAATAGAGCATTTAAACTCTAATAAGAAAAAGGTTCAAACATACCAAGTTATGCATGAAGGGATCAAGGATATACCTATGAAGATAAATTGGAAAGAATGCTGATCATTAGGATTTGCATACATTACCTAGTGACAAACAACAGAGATAGAAAACTATATGACTAACATCACAGTGTTGGTACAGGTCTATAGGCAGCCAAGAATGTCACCTATACAACTCCAAATATATCATCTCTCACTGTCATTCCTTCACCAATCCTTCTCTACATCATAAAAACCCTTAAGTGTATCATTATCAATGTTCATCCATGAGCGATTCACCATAGGTTTCCAAAATACCACTAACAGACTGGTACGACATGTTAAGAATGAAATGTTACACCAGCTGAGTAGGTAGCTCAGAATCTTCTAGAATTAGTTTGATTTAGATATTCATTCCAAAATGATATGATCAAACCTTCATGTTATCTCTGCTCACTGATTCCTATCAATATTAAACTAAATGCATGACATGGTACGTCCAAGACAGGTACGGCTCTTCTAGCTATTATCAAACTTCAACTTATAAACTGCTCATTGAATATGCTCAGAACTAAGTGTCTGAGGTAGTCAACAACATTCCAATATCATGACATACATATAGGCACCTCCAACACCAACTCTCAGCATCATTTTGGATGTACAGCAACCATATCAAGGATAGTATGGATCTGTTGATAGCCAATGATTTAGTCCACATAAAATTTAGAAAAGATAGGAAATGGCAGTGCTAGAACATGGAAAATAAGTTCCATTCATTAAACTTCAACCAAACATCCATAGGGGTTCACAATGAAAGTTTGTCTCCTCTGCATGTACGACCCTTAGAGGTACGACCTGCATCAAACACTCACTAAAACTCCAAAAAATTCTGCATTAATAACCTAGAAGCATTCTTCAATCCATATCTTCAAGGGAATAACAAAAATAGTTCAAAACTACAACAATCCTGTGTGCTGGTATGGCCTGAGTATTTACGGCCAACATGGGAACCTTCCTTGCTTTACAAAGTCCAACACAACTTCATCAAAGCAAGCCAAAAATATAAAGAAAATCTCATTGGATCAATCATCTAATCAAATTACCACAAAAACCATGAAAGCACAATGGCAAACCCTATATGAGTTTGCTCCAAATCCGCTTTAGCGCAATGGTGATTCTTGTATTAAAATCACACCCAACCTCAAGAGGGTTTTCATCCTCAAGAGAATATGGAAGAACTCATAGGTTCAATCCATCTATAAACAAAATCAATTCCAAAAACATAACCCTTCAAAATGGGCTCTCATTCCCCTTTTATAACTTTTTGAGAGGAATAAATTATTATTTTCCTTTTAACTCTTCATATTTCTCCTCTCCAAAAGACCTTTTTTGAAATAATAATAGAATATTAAGTGTGAGGCCCCATTTTTAAGTGTTTATCATTTAGAACACTTAAAATCCTTTCCAATGAGCTATAACACTCAAATATTTAATAATTACATTCACCCTTAGGAATTTAAGTGAAAATAATAATTAAACTAGCTCATTAAATATTACTTTTTTTGCGAAAAATCACAAATTGCATCCAACTGCCAAATAAACTGAACCAATATGCTCTGTAGGGTCTGGGATGCAAAATGATGCTTCCCGGGTGACTTTCCAAAAATAGATTACTCCAAGAATCTTGGAGAGCAATCTGGGAGCCCGATCAAACATCATAAAGCATCACTGTGAACCTGAACATCAACTGAGCACAAATCTAAGGCCAAATTAGTCCATTAATACAAGGGAAACCCATATAACTATTTTGTAGATTGAACCATGACCACTCCAAGAACATTGGATTTCTCCCAAACATGTCGGATAGCCTTTAAGAGACTAGGAACAAGCCAAAATGCACACAAAAATCTATGTGCCAAAAAGGAGACATTACAAACAACGGGTTCCTGAGTAACTTTTGGCAAGAGCTCTTCAAGTTGAGTGGGATAGAGCTCACCCCTAGCACAAGTTACCACCCTCAGACAGATGGGTGGACTGAGATAGTCAACAAATGGGTGGAAGGGAACCTTAGAAATTACATAGCAAGGCAGCAGAAGGCATGGGTGAAGTGGCTTCACTTGGGTGAGTATTGTTACAATAACACTTACCACATGACTATTCAGATGTCACCATTTATGACACTTTATGGGTACAAGGATCCAAGTTTCTTGGATTTGTTATTTGGGAACATCAGAGTACCTAAGGATAGAGACCTCTTACAAGAAAGTCAAGACATTATGAGGTCTTTGAGAGAGAACATCCAAAAGGCGTAAAACCAACAGAAGCAGTATGCAGATCAACACAGGGTTGAGCATTCTTTTAAGGTTGGTGGTATGGTATATTTGATGCTACATCCTTACAGATAGTCCACTCTTAAGAAGAGGGGTGTAGAAAAGCTAAAGCCACAATATTATGGCCCATTCAGGATCTCTAGGAGAGTTGGAGAGGTGGCTTATGACCTTGAGTTACTAGCAGATAGCAGAGTTCATAATGTTTTCCATGTGTCTCCTCTTGATGAAGAGGGGAAGTTGGTTTTAGTACCTGATGCCATCATTGACACCAGGGAGTGTACATTGAGGAAGACGGTTATCAAAGAGTATTTGGTGAAGTGGAAGAACCTGTTGGTAGAGGATGCTACATGGGAGAGTGAGAAGATTCTGATGCTTCTAGATTTGAGATTGCTTGAGGCAAGCAATCTTGGGGAGGGTGGACTGTAATGTCCCCTTTCCTAGATAGAGTTAGTCTATGCTCTGTTCCCGTAGACTAACTAGTATGGTTTGGGAACCCAATGAGGTGTAGCCTTGGTTGGTTATGTTGGTCATCAGTGGAGGTTGTTGGATTCAGTGAGACTTTTAGTTTGGAGCTTTTTGGAATGTTTTCGATCACCTTGGCCAGACTTGCTATTTTTAGCAAGTTAGGGTTTCTGTTCGTTTTGGGAATCTCAAAGTTGGATGTGAAACATTTCGGTGAGACCTTTCCCATGATCTATAGATCTCAGGATTCTAATGTGTTTTGAGCAGACAAACAAAACTCGCCTGGACTCAGCAAGTCCCCAGCTGAGTGACCCCATACGAGTCCTAGGGAATCAAACTCAGACTTAGCTGAAAAACTCGCCAGACTCGCCGAGTTCTCTAAACTCACCGGACTCACTGGACTCACCGATTCCAGGCAAGTCCCGTCAGTGAGACTCGGTCAGCACAGGGAAAAGAAAAAGTAAAAAAAAACATAAACCTAAAGTCAAAACTTGAATTGTTTTTACTTATATTGCCTCTACTACACTAAAAGCAACTTCATTTCATTTTGTTGGCAAAATAGGAGGAGAAAAGAGAGTTGTGAGAAAAAATAAGAGTGCATTGCAGGGCAAACAATAAGGAGGTAGACGAAAAATCCATCAACAAATCACATTTGGGTAGCTTCATACTCAAAGTTGGTGCATCGAGAGCTCTCTACTAGCGATTGGAAGGAGTTTGCATTTCATTTCAAGTTTCATTAGAGAGGTAAGCTTGATTTTTTTTTTGTTTTTTAGCAAAAATTGCATTGTTTTCTAAAATTTCAATTCTTTTTGGAACAAAGTTACAAACCCTACTTATTTTTTTGAACATTCAACAAATTTAGAAACCCTACCTTTTGTTTTGGAACAATCAACAAACCCTACATTTTTTTTTGCATTAGTTTAATAATTATAAATGAATTCATAAATATTCATTTTTTTTGTATTTAGGTGTTATTGCAGTAGCCTTGATTTCAAGTTCAAATTATATTTTCCCCAATGTCTAACTCTTCAAACCCAAATCGAAAGGACCTAGCTTGAAAACATGCTAAAATTTTTCCCAGGCAAAAAAAAGGATAGGCAAAATGTTTCTGTTGCAAAACAATTTTTCATGGAGGCATTAATAGATTGAAATACCATCTTGCACATATACCTGTCCATGATGCTTTGGGATGCGATAAGGCCCCTGTTGAGGTTGATCGTGAGGTGCAAGTACAATTAGAAACATTTGAAATGAAAAAAGAATTGAAAAAGAGGTAAAGGGAGGAGTTGACGTGTATTGGTGGTGTTGGAGAGGCTTCTTCCAAGCCTCCATTTCGTCCTAGTGCTAGTGCTTGTGCTAGTGCTTTTGCTAGTGTTGGTGCTAGTGCTTTTGCTAGTGCTTCTACTAGTGCTTCTGCTAGTGCTAGTGGGAGTATTAGCATTGGTCCTAGAGTTTGTAAATCTAGGTTGGATTCATTTTTTGTGCCATGCACTACTCCTGGTTCGCAACTGCTGCTTGAGAGAATGGGTTGGAACAAGGAGGCACATGATGCAGCTAGACGAGTAATTGGAGACTTTTGGTACTAGTGCACCATCCCATTCCATGCAGCCAAGTAATTCTTTTTTGTTTGATTATTTTAAAATTTATAGTTTGATTCTTTGTCTCATGAATTTTTATATTTAAATTTCAGATGTATGTTAAATTCAAATTTAAAGTTAAACTCTCCATTTTACATGTGCTAGGTCTCCATTTTGGAAAAATATGGTTGATGCCATAACTATTTGTGGGGCGGAGTTCAAAGGTCCTACTGAAGATGACTTAAAGGGCCCACTTTTGACACAAAAGGTGGTTGATGTAAAAGCTGAAATAGAGGAGCAACGCTTGGTATGGAGCAAGAAGGGTTGCACCATCATGACCGATGGTTGGACTGATAGAAGAAATAGGACGCTACTGAATTTTCTTGTTTCCTCTACAAGTAATTATACTTCCCTCAATACATTGAATGATTTGAAATTTTAATTTGATTTAACGATTAATATTTTTAATTTATGTTTTATAATTATTGAACCATTGATTTTACTTCCTTTTTCAGGTGGCACTGTGTTCATCAAGTCAATTGATGCTTCAACACATGTAAAAAATGCCACATACCTTTGTGAGGCTATAGAGGAAGTCATATTTGAGGTGGGTGAGGAGAATGTGGTTCAAGTGGTGACCGATAATGCAGCAAATTATGTTGCTGCAGGTAGACTAATGATGGAGAGGCACCCAACAATATTTTGGACTCCATGTGCCACCCATTGCCTTGACCTCATATTGGAGGACCTTGGAAAGCTTCCATGGATCAAAACATGTGTGGATATAGCCAAAAATATTTGTAAATTTATATGCAATCACACATGGGTCCTTAGCCTAATGAGGCAATACATGGGGGTGAGGGAGTTGGCTCATCATGACATCACCAGATTTGCTACAAATTTCATCACACTACAATCCTTGATTCGGTCAAAGGGAGCTTTGAGATGTATGTTTGTTATTGAGGAGTGGACTTCCTCATCCTATGCTACTTCCACTGTAGTGATTGAAGTGGCAAGTTACATTTATGATGAGCTAGGCTTTTGGACACCTGCTGCAGAGATTGTGAAGGTAACCGTAAAATTTAATTCTAGTGTTCTACATTATGTTTTACTTTTAATTTTTATTCATATTTTTCTTTTATTTGTTTAACTTTATAGTTTATTTTTATTCACACTTACTTATGTTAAGTTAATGTTTCACAATATTTGCAGTTCATTGAGCCCTTAGTAGTTCTCCTACGAGTTCCTAATGGGCCAGAGAAGCCCACAATGGGCTACATATATGAGGGCATGGATAGGGCCAAGGAGGCCATCAGATCCATCTATGCAGGATTTGAGGGTAAGTATCATCCCATTTGGGAGATCATTATTAGGATATGGCACCACCAACTTCACAATCCCCTCCATGCAACAGCTTATTTCCTAAATTTGACATTCCAGTTCTACCCTGATTTTAAGGTGGATGATGAGGTTCTTGGTGGGCTCTACTCAGTGATAGAGCGGATGGCGCCTGTAGTTACTACATAGATAGTCCATGAGATAGAGGTCTTTACTGATGCACAAGGAGACCTCTTTTCTCATCACATGTGCAAAGAGAGTAGGATGACATTGCAGCCAAGTAAAAATATATTTAAGGGCATAATTTTCCTCTTTTTATATTATTATTAAATGTTGAAACTTGAGACTTAAAATTGGAAATGAGATTGATTTTTTTTCTTTTTCTCATCTCAAATAGATGGTGGCAAATGTTTGGTACTAAAACACCAAACCTTCAAAGGATTTCCATTCACATATCGATCCAACCATGCAGTGCTTCAGGTTGTGAGTGCAATTGGAGTATGTTTGAGCACATACACTCCAAGAAGCGCAATAGATTGTCTATGGAGAGGTTGAATGATCTAGTGTATGTTCATTACAACCTTCAACTTAGACATAGATAGATTTTTGACCATGACTCCACCCCAATCATGCTAGAGGAGGTCAATCCACAATCTAAGTAGATCACTAAGGCTACAGATCATGTCTTTAGTGACGAGGACCTTGATTGGGTTGACTAGGTAGATAGAGAGGTTGAGGCTGTAGACACGGTGGAGGAGGAGGATAGAACATGAGCAGACACATGCACATATGATGTTGGTGAGGGTGGCATGGAGTCACAGGCAGAGATTATGGTTGCTACATCATTCAAGACCTACCATTTAAGCCTTCATAGGAAGGAGAAGGATCCAGGCTCCTCTAAGCCATAGACTTCTAGTTATTGTTTTGATATTTCATATTTGTTTGGAACATTTGATGTCATGGATTTCATATTCTATGAGTTTTGTATATATTTGACTATATTTATATATCTAAGTGTGCTATTTCCTTCAGCAGCTCAGCTACAATTTGTGTTTATAGTTATACTTATGTGATTGATGTATACTTGTGTATGTGATAATATTAGATTCTATTTGATGATGTTATTGTGTCTTTAAGGTTTATTTAATAAAGGGTGCATGGAACAAGTTTTAAATCCTTAAAAATATTGAATTTCTTGGGTTTTTCACTTTGCCAAGTCTATGCTGAGTCTGTGCTGAGTTTGGGCACCGAGTCCCGAGTCCTGAGCCGAGTGACCCTCACCGAGTCTGTGCCGAGTCCAAGTCTCATAACTATGGTTTTGAGCCTCCATTTCAAAGTCCATAAAATAATAATGTTTATTTTAAAAAAGACTTTAGAACATTTGTATCAAGTGACTCAACGTAATGTTTTTATAAAATAAAGTCACTATTAATTTGGGTGCCCAAGGACAAAGGAGAAATAAAAGATTAAAATATTCACATTTCCCCAAAAGTGACATTGGGGGTATAAGGAGGAAAAAGGACTTCATTTGCACTATTGACTATTACATATTTTGATATTGTCTAAGCTTTGCTTGGAGTAAGGGTTCCAAACCAACAACTTTGGAGATGAAAACCTCCTTGGTTGAGAGCATCTACGTGGATGAAAGACACTCCCAGGATGTTGATTTGAGTGGCTTCATTCAGGGTCACTAGTTGTGCTTCATTTGATGAACCAACTTTGTCACGGAGAGCTTTCCATGAAGATATCCTCAGCTTATTGACTTGGTATTTTGAGAGGGACATAGAAGAACACATTGCATGTTTGTGGCAAGGATTTGAAGAGTTTTTGATGTGTGAAGACCTCCCTATACTGGTCGTACATCCTCTTAGCCTGGCCATACATGCTATGAACATTTTGGGAGTTTCTTAGTGGCAAATTTTAGACTGTTTTTCCTCCTTCACTAGGCATGCAGGGTCAACAATCCATATCAAGGTATTGTCAGCAGATAAAGGGCAAATTGAAGGGATATTTGATTGTTGTTGTTCCCAACAAGGGTCATACCTGTAACTAGGGCCAACCGTATCAGTTAGAGGGAAAACTAACATATTTAGAAGTCTTTTGGGCAAGAGATCATTGTCATCCCTAGTGGACCAGCATCAATGTTTTGTGCAAAGTTCATAAGGGGTTTTAAGGTGTTTGTGCTATTTCATTATTGTTGTTGTACTTTCCCCAGAACGTACCAGTCATGGCAGGGATATGGGTCTTGTAAGAACTCCATTGTTGAATGAGTTTACATATTAGAATCTCTTGTTTAAGCACTACTTCATGGGTTTGAGGAGCTGATTTGCATTTCCCAAGTATAAAGGCCAAGTTGTAATTGTCTATCTATTGTACCTTCCATATTAGGCTACTTTTGTATGGACAGCGAAAATGGGTATGTAAAAGACTATATATTTTGGCTTTCTATCTTGTGGGTATTGATTATAAATGCTTTGTAATGTATTTGCAATGAAATAAAGCATTTGGGTACTTCTACTTCATTGTATTTTTGCATATATATATGCATGTATGTGTTTTCTTGTCAAATGCAAAAAACCCAAAATGCACTAGGTTTTGACTAAACATCAGAAAATATAAGGGGTGGGTTATTATAGTGGTATCAGAGATGGTGCATCTTTCTAGTCTGTGAATCAGTTTTATGAGTGATTGGAAAGTTGTTTATACCCAAGAAACTCTGATTGTTTATACCAGAGATACTTTGTAGTGGTAGCCACCACAGGTATCAGAGGGTGAAACAATTTCTGAGATTTTGGGTATGCACAGGAACTCTTTGAGTGACAGTGACTAATATGGGGGATAGAAACAAAGGACTGGAAAAACAAGAGAGTACTAACTCCAAAACAGATCAGAGGTTCTATATGATGCTCGAGATGATGTCCCAACTACTTAGGAAATGGAACCAAGGAATCCTGATAGTACAACCAAAGACACACACAATGATGAGGGCATTGGTTCAAACAATGGCAATCACTAGTATGCAGCTCAGGATAGTGGTCAGGGCACTAGAGCTACCCCAGGATCGGTTCCAAGACCTCTTCAGCCTACCTTCCTACGTAGAGAGGAGGTACCAGTTAATCCTGAGCCAAAGGTATAGATTCCCATGGAAGATGATATTATGATATAACATGCAGAATACATGACCGTTGAACCTCCATATATCAGAGATATGTTGACTACTGAGTAGTTCATGAACTAGAGGAGGTAAGGGGAGCTATGGGTGGTAGAGGAGATCATAGACCTCATAGAGTTAATAGGTACTACCAGCATGCTTTGAGAAAAGTTCCTATGGATCATTGTGATGGTAGTGGCACAATATCAACTAGAGCATGGGTATAAAAGTTGGACAATTATTTGACACTTAAGCCTATGCCAAAGGATGAGGCTTTAAACTTTGCCACCATACATCTTGACGGGTTAGCTCATGAGTGGTGGTATCATCGGTTGATCACTTTGGGCCATAATCTAATCGCCATATACAATGAGTTCAAAAACAAACTCATAGAGAGATTCGACACCAAGGACCCAGAACTATAGTTCAGAGAGCTAGCACAGTTGAAACAATTTGGGTTATTTGAGCTATACATTTCAGAGTCCCAGAGTATTAGTGTGATGGTTCCTAGCATATCAGAGAGGAGACTCATAGTCCTATTCACTAAAGGACTAATGGAACCACTCAGGAGATGGGTTAAGGCATTCGACCCACCGTCATTATAGGAGACAATCAAGAAGGCACAAAGTATGGAGTTTGCAGTGCCTAAGAACAAGTTCGTCTCTAAACCATTTCCTCCACGGATGGATAAGATGCCTTCACATCATCAAGACACCTTTTCACAGAAGAAACCATCACTATGCCTAGATGATGATTCTTTGGGTGAATACAGGAGGAAGAAGTTATGCTTTAAGTACAAGAGTCCATGGGATCCAAACCATAAGTGCCCAATGAAGGGGCAAGTGAAAAAATTAGAATACTATTTTTTCGAGGAGACAACTTTAGAACATTCAGGATAGCAAAGTGACTGAGAGGATAGTGATGTGAAGAATGTAGCAAAAGAGGTACAGGATGTTCAGAATGATGATATACCTACAACACATCTTTCTTCCATCCAGAAAGAGGGTTCCTTCAAGATACAGGGAGTATTGGAGGGATAGAGAGTGACCACTTTGCTTGATACAGGGGTCACCCCTAACTTCATTGATGAGGGGCTTGTAGCATGGAGAGGACTCAATACTGAGGAGTTTGAGGGGTTCAAGGTAAGAGTTGTAGATGAATTTCTCATTACCTACAAGAGGATGATCCCCAACTTAACTATAAGTTAAGTGATTATGAGTTCCAGGCCGAGTATTATGTGGTCAGTATGGGGGACATGGATGTGTAAGGGTTAGCCGACAGAAGATATCAATTAAATGCAAATAAAGAGTAAACAGAGAAATGGAAATACACAGAATTAATAATAGCGAGAGACAATTTTTAACATGGTTCACCCAAACTTGGGCTACATCCACCAAACAGAGAGTCCAATATTATTATCCAGTAAATCAAACTGATTACAATCAGCAATCCCTGCAACTCAATACCGCTGCAAAATGCTACAATACAATCTCAAAACCCTAACCCTTAGCCACTTTTTATCAAGCTTTTTGTCAGTTACAAAATGGGGTTTTCTTATGTTGGTCAATGAAAAAATTAACTCCCGGTGCATTATAAAATAATATTGGACTGCCCCTTGACCCCGTCTTGGGGGCGCTACCCCCAAACCCCCACAAGGGGTGCTGCCCCTTGACCCCATAGGAATTTGGGGGGAAACCGCGCTGATAAAAGTGGGGTAAATATAACCTCCGAGTCTGATTAGGCTCCATATAACAACAGGATGTAGTCCCTAGCATGAAGTGGCTTCATGTGATAGGAGAATTCTACCTCAACCTGTGAACCATGGAGATGAAATTTGAGGTGGATGGTCAGAAGCATATTCTGAGGGGGATGCCAGAAGGTGGTTTGAGAGTAGTGTCCAT
Source organism: Cunninghamia lanceolata (assembly GCA_027924645.1). Lineage (NCBI taxonomy): Eukaryota > Viridiplantae > Streptophyta > Pinopsida > Cupressales > Cupressaceae > Cunninghamia > Cunninghamia lanceolata. The sequence goes on along the minus strand of BSBN01000237.1, from coordinate 16,457,024 downwards.
TAGGAGGATGGAGAGGATACTATGACATGATCAGGTATAATGGGCGACTAAGGTACTTGTGATGCCCGAGATGCCTAAGTAGCAGAAGCAGGAGTATCTGATTAATATTTAGTCTTTGTTGACTAAACACACCAAAGTGTTTAGTGATATACCACTAGGTAGACCTCCTGACAAGGGATTTGAGCACGTCATTGAGCTTGAGCAGGGTGCCAAGCCAGTCATTACAGTACCTTACAGGCATCCTAATTGGTACAAGGATGAGATTAAGAAGGCTATTTAAGAGCTTCTCAAGATGGGACATATCAGGCCAAGTAAGATTCCCTTTGCTTCTTCTGTTGTTCTAGTTAAGAAGGATGGTACACTCAGGATGTGCATTGATTACAGGGAACTGAATAAGAAAACAATTAAGAACAAGTATCCCATCCCTCATATCAACAAGCTCATTGATGACTTACATGGTGCATGCTACTTCTCAAATATTGATTTGAGATACGGTTATCATCAGATTTGGGTCAGAGAGGAAGATGTAGAGAAGACAACATTTAGGTGCCACTATGGGCACTTTGATTTTCTAGTTATGCCTTTTTTTCTTAACCAATGCGCCAACCACATTCCAGTCCTGTATGAACAAGGTATTCAGAGAGCAACTGAGGAAGTTTGTGCTTATATTGTTTGATGATATACTCATCTTCAGTAGGACGTGCGAGGAGCACTTGAAGCACATAGATATTGTGCTGAGCATTCTTGAGCAGAAGTCCATTTATGCCAAAATGTCTAAGTGTGATTTTGGCATGACTGAGTTGTTATATTTGGGACACATTATCAATGCAGAGGGTGTTCATGTAGATCTAGAGAAGATCTGTTCTATTATTGACTAGCCGCCAACAAAGAATCTCTTTCAGCTCAAGGGATTCTTTGGCCTTTGTGGGTTCTATTGCTGCTTTGTGAGGGGATTTTCTCACTTAGCTGCCCCCCTTATAGATTTGACTTAGAAGGGTGCTTGCTCAGTAGTGCTTTGATAGATTTAAGGAGGTGATGAGTACCTGTCCAGTCTTGACTATTCTAGATTTCACAAGACCTTTTGAACTTTAGTGTGATGCCTCAGGGGAAGGCATTGGAGTAGTGTTGACATAGGGCAACCACCCCATTGCATTTGAGAGTAGGAAGTTGAGGAGTGTAGAGAGGAGCTACAACATGTATGATAAGGAGATGCTATCCATTATACATGCATTGGCTAAGTTTAGACAATACCTGGTTGGAGGTACATTTGGTGTCAAATCTGATCATAACAGTTTGAAGCATTTCCTTAGTCAGAAGGATTTAAACGACTGGCAGCAAAAATGGGTCAGTAAACTATAGGCATATGACTTTGACATAGTTTTTGTCAAAGGAAAAAAGAACGTAGTTGCTTATGCATTATCTAGGAGACCTCACTTGTGCACCTTGGGGGAGATTGCAGAGGATTGGAGAGATTTGATTTCTACATAGTATGCGAAGGATAAGTGGGCTTCTGGGATTGTTGATGGGACCATTAGTGATGACAAGTATTCAGTTATAAATGACCTGATCATTTACAAGAGCATGATTTATTTGGTGCCAGGATCCGCTATGAAGCAGAAGATCTTGAGGACTTTTCACGACTTGCCTATGGCAGGACATCCATGTTTCTTCAAAACCTACAGGCAGGTTAGGGAGTGCTTCACTTGGAAAGGCCTCAAGACTGAAGTATTAAAGTATGTGAGGGAGTGTCTGGTGTGTTAGCAGAATAAGCATGAGCACTCTTTCTCAGGAGGATTGTTGCAGCCCTTACCCATTCCTAAGAGGAAGTGGGAGTGTATTTCGATGGACTTTATTATGGGTTTTCCCAAATCCCAAGGCACAGACTACATCTTTGTGGTGGTTGACAGGTTAACTAAGTTTGCACATTTTTTTGCTATTTCAGCCACCGATACAGGAGCTCAAGTTGCTGAATTATTCTTCAAAGAGGTATTTTAACTACGTGGGTTGCCATGAAGTATAGTGAGTAACAGGGATAGCGGGTTCCTGAGTAACTCTTGGCATGAGCTCTTAAGGTTGAGTGGGACAGAGCTCACCCCTAGCACAAGTTACAACCCTTAGACAGATGGGTAGACTAAGATAGTCAATAAATGGGTGGAAGGGTACCTCAGAAATTACATAGCAAGGCAGCAAAAGGCATGGGTGAAGTGGCTTCACTTGGGTGAGTATTGTTACAATACTACTTACCACATGACTATTTAGATGTCACCATTTATGGCACTTTATGGGTACGAGGCTCTGAGTTTCTTAGATTTGTTATTTGGGGACAACATAGTACCTAATGTCAGAGACCTCTTACAGGAAAGTCAAGACATTATGAGGTCCTTGAGAGAGAACATCTAGAAGGCACAAAACTAGTAGAAGCAGTATGCATATCAGCACAGGGTTGAGTGTTCTTTTGAGGTTGGTGATATGGTATATGTGATGTTGCAGCCTTACAGACAGTCCACTCTTAAGAAGAGTGGTACAGAAAAGCTGAAGCCACGATATTATGGCCCATTCAAAATCTCCAAGAGAGTTGGAGAGGTGGCTTATGAGCTTGAGTTGCTAGCAGATAGCAAAGTTCATAATGTTTTCCATGTGTCTCACCTCAAAAAGGCATTAGGGCACAATGTGATTCCTTCTTCAGAGTTGCCTCCTCTTGATGAAGAGGGGAAGTTGGTTTTAGTACATGAGGCCATCATTGATACTAGGGAGAGTACATTAAGGAAGAGGGTTATCAGAGAGTATTTGGTGAAGTGGAAGAACCTTTCAGTAGAGGATGCTACATGGGAGAGTGAGCAGATTTTGATGCATCCAGATCTAAGATTGCTTGAGGCAAGTAATCTTGGGGAGGGTAGACTATAATGTCCCCTTTCCTAGAGAGTGTTAGGGAACCTAATATGGTGCAGCCTTGGTTGGTTATGTCGGTCATCAGTGGAGGTTGTTGGATTCAATGAGACCTTTGGTTTGGAGCTTTCTAGAATGTTTTCGCTCACCTTGGCCAGACTTGCTATTTTTAGAAAGTTAGATTTTTTGTCCATTTTGGGAATCTTAGGGTTGGATGTGAAGCGTTTTGGAGAGACCTTTCCAATGGTCTATAGATCTTAGGATTCCGATGTGTTTTGAGCCTCCGTTTTAAAGTTAGTAAAATAATAATGTTTATTTTAAAAAGGACTTTAGAACATTTGTATTAAGTGACTCAACATAATGTTTTTATAAAATAAAGTCACTATTAGTTTGGGTGCCTAAGGACAAAAGAGAAAAAAAGATTAAAATATTCACATTTCCCCAAAAGTGGCATTCGGGGTATGAGGAGGGAAAAGGACTTCATTTGCACTATTGACTATTGTATATTTTGATATTGTCTAAGCTTTGCTTGGAGTAAGGATTTTGAACTAGCAACTTTGGAGATGAAAACCTCCTTGGTTGAGAGCATCTGTGGAGTTGAAAGACACTCCCAGGATGTTAATTTAAGTGGCTTCATTTAGGGTCACTATTTGTGCTTCATTTAGGGTCACTAATTATGCTTCATTTAATGAACCAACTTTCTTGTGGAGAGCTTTCCATGAAGGTATCCTCAGTTTATTGACTTGGTATTTTGAGAGGGACATAGAAGAACACATTGCAGATTTGTGGCAAGGATTTGAAGAGTTTTTGATGTGTGAAGACCTCCCTATACTGGTCGTACATCCTCTCAGCCTGGCCATACATGCTATGAACATTTTCAGAGTTTCTTAGTGGCATATTTTAGGTTGTTTTTCCTCCTTCACTAGGTGTGTAGGGTCAGCAATCCATATTAGGGTATTGTTAGGAAATAAAGGGTAGATTGAAGGGATATTTCATTATTGTTGTTCCCAGTAAGGGTCGTACCTATAACTAGGGCCAGTTGTACCATTTAGAGGGAAAACTAACATATTTCAAAATATTTTGGGCAAGAGATCTTTGTCATCCCTAGGCGACCAGCATCGGTGTTTTGTGTAGAGTTCAGAAGGGGTTTTAAGGTGTTTGTGTTATTCCATTATTGCTATTGTACTTTCCCCAGGCTGTACCAGTCATGGCAGGGATATGGGTCTTGTAAGAAATCCATTGTTGAATGAGTTTACGTATTAGAATCTCTTTTTTGAGCACTACTTCATGGGTTTGAGGAGTTGATTTGCATCTCCCAAGTATAAAGGCCAAGTTGTAATTGTCTATCAGTTGTACCTTCCATATTAGGCTGCTTTTGTATGGACAATGAAAATGGGTAGTGAAAGATTTTATATTTTGGCTTTCTATCTTGTGGGTATTGATTATAAATGCTTTGTAATGTATTTTCATTGAAATAAAGCATATGGGTACTTCTGCTTCATTGTATTTTCGAATATATATGCATGCATGTGTTTTCCTATCAAATGCAAAAAACCCAAAATGCACCAGGTTTCAACTAAACATCAGAAAACATAAGGGGTGGGTTATTACAGTGTGAGTCACTCACTAAGTACATCTATATTAATGGCCTCATGTGTTGTGTTGTTACACTTGTACCCTTATAAGTGATGACAAGTAATATGGGAATCTTGTCTCATCATCATATCTAGCAATGATGGGATTCTTGTAATATGTTGTTACACTTTTGCCCTTGCCAATGATGACTCCAAGAGCACTTTTGGTGGAGTAGAAGATAGAAATAAAAAATGAGTAATCATGACCTAATTTGGAGAGTATAAAAAGAACAAGTTGATTGTCCTTTTTGTCTATTCCACATTCTTTTAACTGCAGCCTTAGTGATTTAAACTTAGTGAAAAGTACTGTAGGGTGTCAAAAGTACTTGGGCTCAAACTCATGAGCTCATTCTCTAACTCATGATTTCTCATTTCATGTAGCTTACCAAAGAGTTTTTCTAATGCAATCCAAACTTCATTATGTGTTTTTAATGCTTCTATATGAAAGAGGAGTTTAGGAGACAGAGTAAGACAAAAAATGGAAAGCTTGATCACATTTGTTATACCACTTTACTTTAGCATCATCATTAGTTGGTTCAGTCTCAGTGCTCATTTTTACCTTACATATATACCTTTGTTCTTTACCACAAGTTGTACTTTAAGTTTCCAATCATGATAGTTGAAGGGTGTTAGAGGGATGATTGATTGAAATGAAGCCATTATTTAAAGTAAATATTGTTGCAGAAATAGAAAGGAAATAAAAATGTGTAAGGAAAGTAGGAAGGGCACAAAGACACAACACCCCCCCTTAATTCAATACTTTGAACCCTCCCAGATTTAGCAGTTTATAATTTTAGTGTGTAGATGTTGCCAATGGAACAAACATGAAAAATGGAACTTTATAATTTTAGTGCATAGACATTTCCAATGGAAAAACCATGAAAAAAATAACCACTTTTTTAAAAAATGGCACTCAAATCCAAGTTACCTATCAAAAGTTACAAGGGTTTTAATTTTTAACTTTTAATCTATTTTAATTTGCACTACAAAAATTAGCTCCAAAATACATGTTTCAAAGGGGACTATTACAAAAATACAAATTATGTAATGTCCCCATTTTCGGGTTCTCTTGTAGCACAGTTGGAGCTAGCTTTCTAGGTTTGTGACAGACTGAATAGAGGAGTATTTCAATGTCACCAATGTGCTCAGGTGATCCAATGGAGCTTTATGACACTTTCCGAAGGGATTTCATACTTGTTCATACTTTCTATTCATGGTGACAATCTTTCTGGGTTTTTTCTGAGTTTGTTCTCTTTATAAAAAGTGTCAGCCTAACACTATTTTTGGCAGTTCAGCCATTTGGCTATCTTAGATGTTACATCAAGTTTAGAGTTGTCAGGGGTTTTGCAGTGATGCTTTCGAAAGTGTTTTCAAACTCTTTTACCACATTTTCTATTTTTAGTATGGTCATCGTTGCGGCACCGACTTCGTCATGTGGCATCAGTAACGACTCGTCATGATCAATCCCTTCACTGGTTGCATGTTGGTGTTTGTTTGTGGATGTAGTTGATATATTTAATTATCATTATGTAATTTAAGTTAAATTAAATATTAAACTTACGATAATTAAATATTATTAAGGTGACTTTTTATTATTGCACTTGGGCGCCCACTTGAGAATTAAGTGTTATTTCATAAAGTTAAAATTAAATATATTTTTGAGGCATCCTTTTGAGGGAGTAATAAGGAAATATTAAAAGCATAATTTTAAAATAAGAAAAAGGGTAAAATGAGGTGTTAGTTTTGGGGAAGCTTATAGAAGTTCTTTTGGAGCTCATTTTGCTTCATGCTTGGATGATTTTATTCTCGACAGTTTGTTTTGCTGGTTGGACTGGAGTTCACCATTTGCTTCTCGAGGGTGAAAACCCTCTTAGAGAACAGTATATGTAGGTGTGCAAGATCACCCAAGGATACTATGTTGATAGCCTCGCATACAGGTTATGTTGGAGCTGAATAGTTGAAGATTTTTGATGATTTGAAGCAAGGGTTTTGATGCAGATTTTATAGAGTGATTTAGAAGAGCATTGTAAAGGACCATTTGCATATTTTAAGTGTTTCATTCATGTACCTTCTCCATTGTTGGCCGCTCCAAGTGTTGTAGTTAAACATTGGGATTTTTGGAGTTGTTTTCAGATGATTTCAGTGCTATCTCACCTTGAATGGGGATGCCTAGGGTTGGAGAATAAAGGGTTTTGATCATTTTGTAATCTAAACATTTTTGCTAGGGTTTCTCGAGCCTTCCATTGTTGTTCACATACTGTTACAGACCTGCACATTGTATGACAACAAATGGGTATGTTTCAAATATGATGTTTGAGTGATTTTATCATCTAGGTATTTGTTATAATCCCTCTATTTAATGTATTTAGCAAATATATCTCAAAAAACATATGATAGCAGCTAGGGTTTTGGAACATATGATTTTTTAGGGTTTCCTGTCATATGGGTATTGTTGATTTATATTCCTAGTGGTTGTTTCAATTCATATAAGTTTCTAGGTATTATTAGAAATGCTTCTTTAATGTTATATCTCAACTATATGCAAAGAAAAAACCACATGCAAGCCCTAAACAATTGCAAACAACAAAAACAAAAAATAAAAATAAAATAAGGGTGGGACATTACAGTGGTATTAGAGTAGGATGTATCTTGCCATTCAGTGCAGTTGAGTTTCCATGCATGAGATCTATACTCTATGAGAGGTAGTGATAGGGAAAAAAGATATCTTGAGAGACAAAGAAAAAAAGAAGTTAAATAGTGGGAATAGTGGTCAATTGAGTTTGAAGAACAACACTTAGGAACCCACTTAGAAGTAGTGGTAGAAATTATGGGTGATAGAGAGGGCAGGTCTAGCAGAGATCATGATGACGAAGGGAAAACTAATGTGATTAGTTTACTGCATGCAGTGAATGATTTGGCTAGAGGGCAGCGTGATATGTTGGAATGAATGGACCGATCTAAAACTGAACTTGCTCAAATTCTCATCAGATTAGTACCAAACAACAATGGGAACAATGCAAATAATAGTGGAGGCAATTAGAATAATGGAGGGAACAATACTAATAATGGTGGAAATAATGAACATGAAAGAAATAATGGAAATAATGGTGCAAAAATGGATAACTTAGTCAACAATAGGGCTGCTCATCATCATACTGTTGCTGGAACAACCAACACTAGGCTTCTTATGCCTAACTTTACCCTAAGGAATAATCCTCCAGTTGAAAATGAACCAACAGAGCAAGAATTGCTAAACCAAATATTAACATATTGGAGAGCTTCAGGGGCTAATTTTTAGGCTGAAATATCATTCTGTGATTATTTAGATTTCAGGTTGAGGCGTAACACCCATAGAGGTGGAGGTGAAAGGCCATAAAACCATGATTTGTAGAGGAAGGTGGGTAAGTTGTCCATTTCTTATTTTGATGGTTTTGGAAAGACTACCGTAGGAGCTTCGGTAAAAAAACTTGACACTTATTTTTAGCTTAAACCTATGGCTGAAGATGAAGCAATTGAATATGCAAATTTACACTTGGATGGTAGTGCACACGAATGATGGTATGATAGGTTGGTTACTTTGGTCCATGACTAGATTGATTCTTATGTTGAGTTTACAGAGAGGTTAATTGAGAGATTTGATAGAAGAGTTGAAGAACTCTCCTATAAAGGAGAAAATGACTCACTTCATGAGACATGCATGAAAAAGTTCCAGAGTGACCTCATTGAAAGATTTGCAGCTACAAATGATGGGTTTGAGCTTGAAGGAAATTTCAAAACAGCAACCTTGGTTACAAATTTAGATCAATCTAGTGAAGACTGTGAGATCTATGGTTCCCATGATGACACCATTGGAAGGAATGCAAATGTTAAGAACTTTGAAGTCACTAATGATGAAATTGGGTTGGCTGAAAACTCCAAATTAATAGTTAACTTTCAACACTCAGATAATTCTAATGAAGCTAATTCAAAAATTGAAGATTTTAGCAACGCTAGCAATGGAGAGGACGCTGATTTTGAAATTCATGCCATAGAAGCCAAATCAGAAAATTTGAGATTTGATGAGCAAAGTTTATTTGCTAATTATGATCAAGGGCCTAAAGAGTTGCAAGTCTTAAGGGACAAATTATTGGTTTTAGAAGAGAAGGTTGTGAAAGCCTTGACCAGGTTTGATAACACACAACTTAGTTGAAGACCTCTTATGGAAGGTTCAAGTTAAGGAGAGATAGAATGGCATTAAGGATGGAGGTACCCTTGCAAATCTACAAACCATCAAAGAAGCTTTACAGGTAATGAAATCAAATTATTTGCATTTGCTTTTTGACAGGGATAATGCCATTAAGTTTGCAGAGCAAACCTATGTTACCTACCAAGAGAAGGAGAAAGAGGTTGATGGACTTTTCCTCGATCTTAGCTTAGCTCACCACTCTCTCTACCAAGCTAAAAATCAATCAACTATTGTAGCCACGAACAAGGAACAAGTAGTTGATGCAAGGTAAATATAGATCAAGAAACTAGTTGAAGGCATTGATGCACTCCAAAAAGATTCTTATGTGGAGCCAAGTTGTTCATTGATTTATGAAGAAGAATTCAGCAAGGATGAATTATTTCATGAGGATTGTAGCATACCACCTGTTGAAGATTTGGGTTCATATCACAAGGAAGTGCCAAGCCTTGTGGTTGGTAATCCTCCAAGTACATCACCTAATAAGGAGTGTGAAACTTGGGTGGAAGATGAGGATTTCACTTGGAATTTATTGATTCTTGGAGATTATTCTTGGTTGGGTATCCCTTCTTGGGATTCTCAACAAGAATTGACAAAGATTATTGGGAGTCATAAGAGTGACCTTTGGAGTGATAAGGATCAAAATTTCAGAATTAATGATGTTGTTCCTTTCTTTACCAACCACTATGCGATTCCATTGCTTCATCTATAGGCAAATTGGAAGAAGATTTTAAGTGAGGATTAGAGCATTGAATGAATGATCACTCTTGTGGATGTCACTTGGTGAAGAATGAGTTAGAATTTCAGTTTGGAGATTGCTGATTGGTTGCATATCAATCATTTTACATCATGGGTTGCCTCTTTCAGGGGAGTTAGCACACTATTATTTGTCAAGGTAGTGAGGATTTTTAGTTGGTGATTGCCTGGAGGTGTTTTCCAAGCATTTTTGAGTTGTTTTGGCACAAGACAATGCTTTTCACGCATGCCCATACTTGGGAAATCCATTGGTGTTGCTGTTGTCCTTGGTGTAGAGCACTAAAATTAGATTGCACCTCTCTAATTTTAGTTTTGGACAGTGGTCATTATTATTTACTTTAGACCTTCCTAACTTAGAGAGTTTATCTTATGAAGGTTTGTTCAATATAAACTTTGATAGTTTACTCTTGGTGTGGGGTTAGGGCAGCAAATTTCTGCATGCTATGATTCATTTTTCCAAGGCTCTTGGAGCTGTAATAGTGAGTGTTAGCACCGCTGTCCACTTTTCGATCAGCCTACACATGACTTTAGCTCTTGCTCCATGTAATGTCCCTATTTTTGGAATGGTCACCATGGGAGTGTCACACATATGGAGATTTGTCATCAGACATGTGGAGACTTGTCATTATCCTATTGTTGATGCCACATTGATGATGAGGCATAGATCCTAACATGCGCCAACATTGAGTAGATTATCCTTGTGCACCTTATGAAGGATCCTTTCCTTGAAGACATCAAAATCAATAATAATTTCCTTCATATCCTTGATGGCACTTGTGAGGAGACTAAAATAATAAATTCATATCTTTAATTTGAATTTATTTGGGTGCCTATGAGGTTGGATGCTGGTTGGCCCTCTTTGAGGGATAAGTTTATTAAAATAAATAAGATAACTCTCCCTAGGTTAGTCGGGAGAGAGAAAGGCATATTGTGTATTTATATGAGTTCAAGTTGTGGCATTTCCAATATCATTCATGCATTCATTCATTCATATTGGAGAGAAATCTCTAATAGGAGCTTGGGACGAAAACCTCAAGTGACTAAGGAGGAGTTGAGTGCCAATCTAGCTTCCCTTCTTGTGGATTTCATGATGGGAATTCAAGTGAGCTCATCACCATCAAGTGCAGAAAGTTACATCAGCTTTGGAGAGCATTCATCATGGGAGAATTGGTCTAGGGTTTACCCTAGCTTGGAGCACACCTTTTGGAGGTGAAGGTTGCTTAATTAGAGGCAATTTAGAGGATACATTAGCTACTAGGGTTTCATGTTTCAGAAGTTATGCTACAACAATTAGGGTAGACCTCATTCACCCTCCTTCTAGGGCTTAATTTGGCATATTTGGTATGTAATTTGATGATAGATACTTTCCTATGTGATTGATGAATTGTGGTTGTTTGCCCTAGTCAAATACTTGTCATTTTGAACTGCATATTTCCAATTTATAACAAGAGATCAAATTCCTTCATTTATGAGTTGATATCATGGTTGCAATTGTGTATTTCATGGTGAATATCACTTGCATTATTGGGCTGATCATATGAAGAAATTATGTTGATATTTTAATGTAATTTATGATAATTAAATACTATTGTTCAAAGTCTAATTTTGGAGCAGAAGTTAGGGTTAGGGCAGAATATTATAAAGGGCAAAAATTTTAGGGCAGAATTAGGGTTCAAATATCCTATTTAGGGTATTATAGTGGTATCAGAGCCATGATCTTGCCAGCCTGGAGGGTTTGAACATGGAAGACAAGGAGATGAAATATTTGAAAGTTATTAGACAAGGGCAAATCTATTTGATAAAGGAGCTTGAATGATGGATGTATGAACAAGAAGCTACACAGATAATTGAAGAATACAATGCTCTATCTATTAATTTCAAGAATGCAACTCCTTTTGAATTTCATTTGAAGGTTCTTGAAGATGGAAATCCGGGAAAGGAAGATCCAACCTAGAAATGATCATAAGGACATAAATTAGTCTAGATGTGTTGAAGATTGGGCTCCAAGCCCTAAAGAAGACAAGGCCAAAGATACACCTCAGCCCTATGAAGATAAGATTGAAGAAGATGCTGCCATGAAAAAGGAAGGTTTACTTGTTTTGCATGCTACAAGACATCATAAGGGTTTGGGCAAAGAAGTATCACACATGTCAAGCGGCGAATACCTAAGGCTTCATAATGATCACATCATGAATCAGCTACATGAAGGTATGAGTTTTGATGATGTTCTGTTACTTGATCATTGCGTTGTTCACTTCCTTTACATCATAATGGCAAGGATTCTAGTTACACTTTGGGAGATCTTGAAGAAGATAATTTTCATGCATATGAGGGCAATTCAAAAATATTGTTGTATGGTGAACAAAGAAATTTTGTTAAGGTTGATTTAGATTGGCAAGAGATGAATGATCCCTTGGTAGATAAGGAAGTCATAGTTGTTTTATCTATTATAGAGGAGGATCATGAAGTAGAAGACTCTACCTACTACTTTGATGGAGGAGGTATCAATGAAGACATTGACTTGTAGAGGCATGATCAGGTTATGTTGCATGAGGACCTTGGGACTCATAAGTCTCACCACTTGAAGACAAATGAAGGTAAGCTTGTGGTTGCCTAGATCATTTTGATCATGTTCATGAAGTGATGGCAGGTTTGTGTTAGAAATCCCTAGGGAGGCATGATCACATTAAGGAAGATCTTTACCTTTTCAGGTTTCAAGATCTCCATGAGGTCATGGCTATGGTGAAGAACAATTACTTGCACCTCCTTGCGGATAGAGATCATCTATTCAAGATGGGTGAGATATAAGTTGGCTCCTTGAGAAGGGAGGAAGATAGAGTGGATGAACTCACATGGGAGCTTGAGGACACTATGGATTCTTTGAAGAGCACTCAAGCGGCTCGTCAAGAATCAGAAGATCAAGTGAAGAAGCTTCGTTGGGAGTTAAGCATGGCACACTCTTCATCATACACAACAAAAATTTAGACTTCCATAACAACCACATTCAAGGAAGGACAATGCAACATGACTAGAGACATGGAGGAAGAGCTCGAAGGGATGGACACTCATGAGGATTTAGCTTGCAGCCATGAAACAAAGTTGGTGACACATGACACTCTTGATTTTCCTTGGGAGACATGCCTTGGACCTACCCTAATTGGTGATCACTCACCCATGGAGGAAGAAGAGATTAGGGTTTATGAAGGCATCTCTTCAAACAATGAGGTAAGGCTTGATTTTATGATTTGCAATAGCAATTCCTTGACTTCACATCATCATGACATGACAGCCAAAGGGATCAGCCTTGAGGCTTGTGAATTTTGTGGAGAGAATCATGTTTGGATCAGCCTTGGATGGAGAGCATGCAATATCAATTAAGGGGAGGTTTGAGAAGGGTAAAGGCACTACAGAAAGGCATGACATGAGTTCTCATTTTATTTGGACCAGCAGTCTTTCACTCTTGCATACTCATATGTTAATAGCCCTTACACATGAGAATGAGTTTGGGAAGAGCCCTCCTATCATTGGCTTTCATTTTAGACCCAAGAGAACCAAGCTAGTTTGGCATGACATGTGGCATGAGTCTCATATGAGGGCCAAGTCAGTGAAGCAATCAGATTTGAGGTATGGTTCAAAATCTTTTATTTTCTTGCTTCTTAAGGGTTTGATGACACTTCTTTGGGAGAGCTCCCTTCCTGCTTCTTACAAAATCAAGGTTGCTGCCATTGATGAATTCAGAACCCATGCAACTATTACAAGAGATCAATTGGCTGGCAAATTGGCTGCATTTGAAATGTCTGAATTTGGACATGATCCACCCAAGACTGAATCTACATTCAAAGCCAGTGCCTCTATAAAAGGTAAACAAAGGCATGATCCAGGAGAGAACTCTTCAAGGAAACTATCATGGTATGAAAAAGAAAGAAAAGACCTGGAAGAAGAAGAAGTAGAAACTGCTCAACTTGAAGCCCTTATTGCAAAAAGACTGCCAAGAGGATCCGGTAAGTATGAAGGAAAACTGCCTTTCAAGTGTTTTAACTGCAACAAGATTGGTCATTTTGCCTCAAAGTGTCCGGAAATATTTTCAAGGCCAAATCCTAACAGAGCAAGGTTCCAAAAGAATTGCTACTATGTTCATGAAGAAGATGATAATGAAGGAGTAACAGATGATGAATCAAAAGTAGGAAACAAATCCAAAAATGAATGGGTGTTTATTGCCATCAAGGAAGAAGAACCTATATTTTCTGAATCTATCAATCTTAAAGTTGTAGAAAGAGCTCTGGCTGCCCAAGTTGAAGAAAAGGATGATTGGGTCATTGACAGTGGATGCTCTCACCATGTGATAGGTAACAAAAATAAGTTTGTAGATTTGGAAAGGTATGAAGGAGGAATGGTAAAGTTTGGTGATAATTCTGCTGGTAGAATCAGAGGTAGAGGAACTATTTCTTTTGATGGAAGAAACAAAACCGGTAATGTACTGTATGTTGAAGGATTGAAACACAATCTTCTCAGTGTTGGATAGTTGGTGGACAAAGGCTATGATCTCCAGTTCAAGGATGGAAAATGCAAGATCTTTGAAAGCTCCGGAACAAAGATTGCATCCGGTACTCAAACTAAAGGTAATATCTTCCACTTGGTTGGTACTGGTAAAAGTTGCTTATTTGTTCAAGTTGATCAGAGTTGGTTATGGCATAGGAGAATGTGTCATGTGAATTTTGATAATATCATCAAGATAAGCAATACTCAGGCTATAAGAGATCTTCCAAAATTAGTAAAACTTACTAACATCTTGTGTAAAGAATGTCAGTTGGGTAAGCTAAGAAGAGTCTCATTCAAAAGTAAGGAACTATCCTCTACCAGATTATTGGACTTAGTTCATACTGATCTTTGTGGTCTGGTAAGAATTAGGAGTCTACAAGGTAATAGATACTTCATTCTACTAATTAATGACTATTCCCAGATGATGTGGGTAATTTTTTCAAAAGAAAAATCAGAAGCTTTTGAGAAATTCAAAATATTCAAGGCTATGGTAGAGAATGAAACCAGATTAAAATTGAAGTGTCTGAGGTCTGATAGAGGTGGAGAATTCACATCTGGTGAATTCTTAGAGTTCTATGAGAAACATGGAAGAAAGAGACAGTTGTCTGCTCCTAGGACTCCACAGCAGAATGGAGTAGTGGAGAGAAAGAACCGGACCATCCAGGAAGCTTCTAGGACCATTATGATGGAAGCAAATGTTCCTCACATCTATTGGAGAGAAGCTATCAGCACTGCAGTCTATACTCTCAATCAAGTTCAAATCAGAAGCAATACCGGTAAGACTCCTTATGAACTTTGGTTTGGCATCACTCCCACAGTGAGGTATTTTAGAGTTTTTGGTAGCAAATGTTACATTAAAAGAGATGAAGATATAGGAAAGTTTGATGCTAGAAGTGATGAAGGAATATTCTTGGGTTACTCTACTCAAAGCAAAGCATACCGGTGTTACAACAAAAGACTGAGAAAGATGATAGAAAGTACAAATGTGAAGGTTGATGAGGGAATTGAGAAACCCTCAAGGTTTTATGAACTTGATGAAGATGATCAGAATGGTGTTTTGACTCAAGGAGCCCAAGCCTCATCTATTAGTCAGATTCAAACTAATCCGGTAAACCAGGAAGAAGAAATGAGTTTCAATGAGCATGATCAAGAATCAGAAGTGCAAGAAATTCCCAAAGTTCCCAGGTATGTAAGACTGAACCACTTTGAAGATCAGATCATAGGTGATAAAAGAAAAGGTGTACAAACAAGAAGGAGGATTGCTTAAGACTCAGATGAGTACTGTCTGATTTTTAAGATTGAACCTAAGACAGTGAATGAAGCTTGCAATGATGAAAACTGGATTGAAGCAATGGAAGAAGAGCTGATGCAAATTGAGAAAAATCACACTTGGGATCTTGTTCCCAGACCTAGAAACAAGAATGTGATTGGAACCAAATGGATCTTCTAGAACAAACTAAATAAAGTTGGTGAAGTAATCAGAAATAAAGCCAGATTGGTCTGCAAGGGCTATTCTCAAATAGAAGGAGTTGATTTTGAAGAAACTTTTGCTCCGGTGGCAAGAATTGAAGCAGTTAGATTATTTCTTGCATTTGCTACCTTCAAAGATTTCAAAGTATATCAAATGGATGTCAAGTCTGCCTTTCTGAATGCTGACTTAGAAGAAGAAGTGTACATTGAGCAACCAAATGGATTTCAATTGTCTGATCATGGTGATATGGTCTCCAAGTTGAAGAAGGCACTGTATGGACTAAAGCAAGCCCCAAGAGCCTGTTATGAAAGGTTAGACAATCATCTTTTGAAGATTGGTTTCAACAAAGGTACTGCTGATAGTAACTTATATTTCAAAATTGATTATGAAAACATGTTGATTGTTGAAGTGTTTGTGGATGATATCATTTTTGGAGGAAGAGATAGTATGTGTAAAATCTTTGCAAATCAAATGAAAAGTGAGTTTGAGATGTCCATGCTTGGTGAAATGAATTTTTTCTTGGGTCTACAAATCACTCAAACAAAGAAAGGAATCTTCATTTCTTAGACCAAATATGTGAAAGAGTTGTTGAATAAATTTGGGATGGAAGACTCAAAACCAATGAATACTCCCATGGCAACTAGTTGCAAATTGGGGAAAGATGATGACTCTCCTAAGGCTGATCAGAAAAAGTACAGGTCAATGATTGGAGGATTGTTGTATCTCACTCACACTAGACCTGACATTATGCAGACTGTTGGTCTTGTTGCTAGTTTCCAGGCTAATCCTAGAGAATCTCATGTCATGGCAATCAAGAGGATTTTTAGATATCTAAAAGGGACAGTTGAGTATGGTCTATGGTATCCTAGAGATCATGATTTCTCTCTTCATGCATATACAGATGCAGATTGGGCAGGAGATGTGGATAACCGGAAGAGTACCAGTGGTGGAGCATTCTTTTTGGGGAAGAGATTAGTTTCTTGGCTTAGCAAGAAACAAGAGGTAATATCTCTGTCTACAACTAAAGCAGAATATATTGCAGCAGTATGTAGTTGCACTCAAGTTTTATGGATGAAGCAAATGCTAAGAGATATCAGAGTAGAGTATGAGGAGCCTATCACAATTTTCTGTGATAATTCAAGTGCAATAAACATATCTAAGAATCCGGCGCTACATTCAAAGACTAAACATATATCCATCAAGTTTCACTTTTTGAGAGAGCAAGTGAACAAGAATGAAGTCAGATTGGAGTTTGTGCCTTCCAAGGATCAGATTGCAGACTTATTTACTAAACCTCTACCTAAGGATTCTTTTGAGTATCTCAAGGAGAAGCTAGGGGTCATTGCCCCTCCAGTGATGAACTAAGGTGCACTAAAGTGCATCAGTCCAGTGGTTATCATGGTCATATCTTGTGATCCGGATTGATGATGGGGAGCTGCTGCTCAAGGGGAGCAACAGGTATGATTCTAAAGTGTTAGAATTGCATGTGCCCTTTTCCATTGATGTCAAAGGGGGAGAGAAGATATGTGAAAAAAAAAGTGGATGCTGATCAAAGGGGGAGCAGTAAAGGGAGAGAAGACATGTGAATGGTTGTTGCTGATAGGGGGAGTTGTGACAATGAGGAGAAGTTTTCTTGTCTTGATGGCTAAATTAGTTTTTCACATCATATGTTGCCATCAATGACAAAGGGGGAGATTGTTGCAAGTATGGGCCTAACCAATGTTGTCATTGATGTCAACATACTCCTGTTGCATTAATGATAGGGATTAGATGAGCTGTGTGCTGAGGATATTGAGAAAATTAGTCTCAGTCAGGAACATAGAAGAATAGGAAAGACAGTAAGGGAAAAGTCCAAGATAGGACGAGGATCAGAGGATATGGTTTAAAGGATTTGTAGATATGTGTCTCACAGTGATCCAGTAGAGATTTTAGAGGTCCGCATGAAGATCTGGAGAAGTTATGACTATTCAAGTAAAACTAGTTTCAGCAGGTGTTCAGTGGTGACAGAGTGAGACAAATAGGTCCGGTGAGATCCAGAAATGCAGTATCATGTTCTGTAGATTTGGGGGAGTGCTGAGGGAGTCTTTGTGGAGTATCCACTGGATTGGTTCATGGTCAAAAGGTCTGCAAGCATAAATTCCTTTGTGACAGTGATGACAGACTGTGTTCTTGAGGTTCCAGATGAAGGAGAGAAGGATTTCAGTAAGCAGATGAAGTGTGGATGTTATTGGTGATTCAGGCAAGCTTGTGGTGGTCTTTGGATCGTGTCCAAATCATGCTGGTGGTCTGCATTGAAGTTGGATTTTGCATTTAAAGAACAACTTCCAGATGATGGTGTTCTTCCTGAGACAAGCCGACTGGATAAGTTATACATCATGTGGATGTTATTGTGGATACTTACCAACTTAGATGATCATTCCTAAGTTGATATCTTGTATAAATAAGGGATTGCGAAGTCATTTGTATCGTGTGCTTTGGTGATGAGCATGTGGTAGCAAAGAGGAGAGTGAAAGGCAGAGTAGAAGTATTGAGCTTAATGGAACTGATTCAAGCATGATGAAGATGCTATTTTCCAGTTCAAGTAGGTGATACTTATTTCTTTGTAGACAGTGTGTCTCTTGTAGGTAGTGAGCCTCTTGTGAACAGTGTGCTCGGGCAGTGAGCCCTAATTGGCAAGTGCCATTTTGTTCTTACTATTCTTCTAACAGAGAATATAATCTTGGGTTAATCACCCTGTGGTTTTTCCCTTAACCGGGTTTTCCACGTCAAAATCTTGGTGTCTCATGTGTTGATATGTTTCTGTCTTTGAATTAAATGCATTATGTTTCATGATTGATATACTGCTGATCACTTAGAGGATTTAAGTTTGTGATTAAGAGAAAGTTTTGGAAAACTGAATTCACCCCCCCTCTCAGTTGTGTGCCCTAAATCTAACAGTGACAACTTCAATGAGCAGATTGATTTTGATTCTTGGCATGGTTTGGGGTAGTTGGTTATGAGAATTTTTTAAGACACGGTTCATTTATTTATTGTTTCCACTTTGATGTGTGATGGTCATTGCAAATACTTCATGGTGATGATATGTATAGCTTTAGATGATGTTTTATTGGTTGCAGTGGGTTGGGTGTGTTGGTGTGTTTGAAACTGTTCTTTTGACAATTGGAGGTTAAGTGTTGATGATATGATTTCAATTGGAAATAGTAGAGACATTCCTTGGTTGGCAGATTTCAGAGTGTTGATTGTGATTGGTTTGCTTCATCTTTGGGATGTCATGAGAGGTTTTGCTAAGTTTCTTTCCTTATGGCGGAGTAGGTTTAATTTTCTATTGCCCAAGATCGTGATTAGCAATGAGATTATTGGTATTGATGTCTTTGAGATGCCTTGGTAGGAAATATCGTGTGGCATTGATTTCAGCCCTCTTAGGTTTATCAATATGTGCTTGGATGATGTTTGTTTTTTGGGGTTCCAGGAGAGGAGAGTGTAGTTTGGGCACGATGGGTTGATAGTTATAATCAGAGAGGCACAACGTCTACATGGTGGTTCCTTTCTGAGATGGACTTGGAACTTTGGGATCACATTGGCTTGTAATCCAGTAGTTGATGGGAGTGAGAGAGTCAATGTTGACTTTCCAGAGATTATCCCTATGATGTCTCAGTTGGCCTCTCTTGAACAACAATTCCCTAAGGAGTTGATTGAGTATAGTCAGTATCTATTTACTCTTCTTATAGGAAATTTTTAGGAGGTCTCTTGTGTTGGTACCTGGTAGGTCAGTGCTTTGAGCAGATGGTACTACAGATCTCCTAGGTTGACTTGGGATGGAATACAGTGGAAAGGAGTGACAAAAAGATAGATATTATGGATACAATCATCACTAAATTTCAGAGTTCCAGATCTCAACACTTTCAGGACTAATGAACGGGTGCCCTAGTTTGACTGGGGAGATTCTCTGAGATTTGGGAGCTACTGAAGGTTTCTGGACAGTTGATACATAAGGTTTTTACAGATGGGAAGTTACATGACTAATGAGCGGGTGCCCTAGTCCAATTAGCACTTAGTTTCTGGGTGCCTGAGCTCTGAACCTTATTCTTTACATTTATGTGATATGTTTTATTTATTTCATCTCAAAATTTAGTAGGTCACAGTTGCAAGGTGTAATTAGGGTTTGGTGATTAGTGAATGAAAATGCTAGTTAAATCTTAGTTGAAACACCTAATCAGACTTAGTTAACATTAGGGAATGCATAAGAAATCTATAGCTTGATCCCAAACTCAGTTCTTATCTTCCCATTGTTTAGTTAGTGAAGGAATAGGAATTAATCTTGTTTAAGGAAACCTACTTTTTCACACTAAACATTTTGGTGAAACCATGCTTTAAAGAATTAACATCCTTTTTAAAACATCAAATCTGAATTAGTTTGCTATCCTAAAAACATTTAAATTGCAAACCCTCTTTTATGAAAGTGTATGCATTGAATTTTGAATGATATTCTCTATCCTTTCATTAAAAGATTTTGAAATTATAACTTTGTGTTTTAAATAGTGTTTCATTTTCAAAAAAAGTTCATATAGTATCATTTTACATTTAAATATTGGGTTAATTTGAGCATGTTATAATGTCAGATTACTTTTTGCAAGATTTTCAGGTATATGATAAGCTATTTAGTTGTGATGACTTCAATATGTTAGATGAAGCCCTTGAGGACTCTATCTCAATTGAACATTCCACTATGATTCCTAAACCATCATTGTTTCAAAGATTAGTAAATGCAATTTATGTTCCTAAACCTCAAGAAGAACTTGTGAAACTAAAAATTGTGGTCACCTTGTGTTCAAACGTGATTGAACCACCTACTAAATTAGTGCTCACTGTTAGAGGTCTTCCACCTTCTTCTCGACCTCCTAATTACATCTACAACTATGTTAAACAAATAACACATCAAAATTCACAACAACCTAGTCATACTATGGTTGCTCATGCATATAACATAGAATAATAAACAAAGCAAACAACAACCGAGAATTCTGACATATTTACCAGCTTCTCAACCTATGCTTCCTCAAGCACCTTATTTAACACATAAAATTAGCCAAGATTATGATCTTGTTGAGCAGCTTCATGCTACTCCTGCTAAGATATCTCTTTGGGAATTTATACAAACTTTGCCTACTTACCATGGAATGCTCCAAGAAGCTTTACAAAAGGTGATTGTACCACCTACTAGCTAAAGTCTTGCGGTATTAATCAACAAGGAATTAAAGTCTCTTTAGAATCTGCTTCGCGACATTACTCAAGCAGCATTAGATATAATCCTTTCAAGGAATCTAAAGCCCATAGACATCCTACTCTTAATGTGAATACAATATTGATACTTAATTTGATCTTTCCTAAGATGATCAACACTAGTTGTCCTCTAGGAGAGACTCCTTTGGATATCTTTTCAATAGATAAAGTGATAACTGAATTCTTGGGTGCTTATGACAATACTCCATGTTACCAACATAAGCATTCATTACCCTATTGTTTAAACAATAGTGCATATTTTGGGAAATCTACTAGCATGATAAACACTACTCTAAAGTCTGAAGAAGAATCTGAAGAACTACCACAATCACACAATCTCCTAAACCACAGTACTCTACTTAATGGAAAGACTGTTGATGCTTTCATGGAGAAAGATAATACTTAAAAATTTATTCCTAACGATGATTGTTTAAACGTAGAAGAAAAAGAAGAAATGACCAAGTTATTACATGAATTTTCTGAATTGTTCACTTGGAATTATTCAGATATTCTTGGTATTGATCCTTAGATTGTAACACATATTATCATCTTGAAACTAGATGCTAAGCCATTTAAACAAAAGATTCATAAGATGAATTCTAACGTTGCATTACTCGTCAAAATTGAGATAGAAAAGCTTCTACAAGGTAGCTTTATTCACTCTATTGACTATTCACCTTGGATTTTGAATATCATCACCGTCGCTAAACCTAATGGCTGCATAAGAATGTGTACCAATTTTAGAGACTTGAATCTTGCATCTTTAAAGGATGATTTTCCACTTCCTAACATTGATATGATTGTCGATTCTATAGCTGGCCATGAATTACTCTCTTTCATGGATGGTTTTTCAAGATATAATCAAATTTTAATAAACCCTCAAAGATCAATATAACACCTTGGGGTACATTTTGATGGGTAGTCATATGCCATTTGGACTGAAGAATGCAGGAGCTACTTACCAATGTGCCATGACCCTTATATTTCATGATTAGATGCATAATATTTTAGAGGATTATGTCAATTACATCTTGGCAAAGTCCATTCATCGCTGAGATCATGCCATGACTCTCCGATAGATTTTTGAGTGAATAATAAAATACAACATGCGATTAAACCCTTGTAAGTGTGTTTTTGGTGTAGACAGTGGAAAACTTTTGGGGTTTATTGTTTCAAATCATGGTATTGAGGTGGATATGAAAAAGATTGATGCAATTGTTAATATGCCAACACCCAAGAACATATCTCAACTTCATAGTTTGCAAGGTAAAATACAAACCATTCACTGATTTGTTTCACAACTCACATATAGGACTCACCCTTTTACACAACTACTGAAGAAGGATTTGAAATTTCAATGGAATTCTGAATGTCAAAAAAGATTTCAAAGATTTAGACTTATCTAGCTAATCCTCCTATTTTACAACCTATTGTTTCTGATAAACATTTTCTATTGTATATCTCAACATCTAATAATGCTCTCATGGCCTTATTAGCACAACATAATACTGAAGGCAAAGAATATGTTGTATATTATATCAGTTGAACCTTTCTTGATTATGAAGTGTGATACATTGTTATCGAGAAACATTGCTTAGCTTTAGTGTTTGCAACACATAAGCTTAGGCACTATCTTTTAAATGCTGAAATACACGTGATGGTGAAATTTGACCCTTTGAAACATCTTTTCACTAAAACCAATTTGTTGGGTCATCTTGCTAAATGGGTTATGTTGTTAACTGAATTTGATCATAAGTTTATTTCTCATAAAGCAAGTAAAGGATAGGTGTTAACCGACCATTTAGCCGAAGCACCTTCACCTTTTGCTATACAACATCAAGACACATTCCCTAATGACCAAATTCTAGCCATTACTAAGGATGATAAATGGGAAATATATTTTGACAAATCAAGATGTCGAACTGGCTCCGGTGCTGGTGTTATATTAATACCCCCTGTAGGTAAGTCGATTCCTATGTCTTATCATCTAAACTTCTCATGCACAAATAACATTACCAAGTATGAAGCTCTCATTGTAGGACTTCATCCTACTTTGGCTCTTAACATAAAAAACATCACTATATATGGTGATTCATAACTAATTGTATGACAAATAATTGGATCATATCAAACTAAACATGATAAGCTATCTCAATATCGTGATGTTGCTCTATCTCTATTAAAACAATTTGTATCATTTTCAATAGATACTATCCCTAGGAAAGACAATCGACATGCAAATGTAATGGCAAGAGCAGCTTCCCTTATATGCCCTAATGATCCTCCTAAGGAATTTACTTTCATTATCCATAATCTTAAGGCACTGATAGTTGAAGACCCCATAGTTGTGAATTCAGAACTCTGTGGTAATACAAATGTCGAAGAATGGTTCTCCCATATATTTAATTATCTACGTGATGGAACCATTCCTAATTCAACATCCAAGAATGCTTAAGTTTGTCTACACAAACTTTGGTGTGTTACATCATCTTGTTGAACGTTTTGTATAGACAAATTTATAATGGTGTTTTACTCTGATGTCTAAATAATTTGGAGATCTCGATAGCTTTAGACGAATCTCACTCTAGTGCTTGTGGAGGGAATTTTGGAGGAAAATCCTTGGTACAAAAGTTATTATGAATGGGATATTATTGGTAAATCATGGAACAAGATTCCTTCACCAATGTCAAGAAATGCCTGCAATGTCAACAACATAATCACCTAATTTGAGCACTCGCTTAGGAACTTCATGCCCAAGTTTGACCTTGGCCATTTTCTATTTAGGGCTTGGACTTGATTGGTAAAATCTCTCCACCTTCCTCTCAAGGACATACTTTTATAATCACCACTACGGATTACTTCACGAAGTGGGTCGAAGTTGTTCCCTTATGATCCACAACTACTGATGTAATTTGTCGGTTCATACAAGATAACATAATCTCTCAATTTGGTCTCCCTTCCTCCTTGGTCTCTGATAATGGCACGCCATTTAAGAACAAGGATGTGAAGAAATTCCTTGAAAAATATCATATTCAACATCGCTTCTTTTGCCTTACTACCCTTAATCAAATGGCCAAGCAGAAGCTTCAAACAAGGTTATTGAATAGAGTTTACGGAAAACTGTTAACAAACATCAAAAAGATTGGCACACTTAGTTATCCTATGCATTATGGTCCTATAGAACAAGTATTCATATGGCTACTGGGAATACACCGTATACTCTTGTCTATGGTGTAGATGCAATAATGCCCTTAGAGTTAGAAATTCCTTCATTGAGAGTTTCCCTAAGAGACATTATTGATGATGATACAGAATGTGAAAAGCGATTGTGCACAAGAACTTGAGATGCTTGATGAACGATGATTTAATGCTCTTGAGCACCTCAGGGCCCATCAGAAAAGTATACAATGATCGTACAATGAACATGTTATACAACATACATTCGACGTTGGAGACTTGGTACTGTTGGCAAGAGACACTATGTGGCTTCATAAGTGTTGTCATTGATGGCAACAAAGTCTATCCCACACATCTGCAGTACATAGTATGCCTATACCAGAAGTCAGATTGAAGATTGTTTTGGTCCGGTGAACAAGAACAAAGTATGTAAAGAGGTCTGACAATCAGGTCCGGATCTCTCAAATGGTGTAACTCAGCAAGTTGAGGACTTGGACAAGTCAAGAGGGGTATCATGACTACTGTATTCCATAGATTTAGCCTCTGATGATAAAGTATGAAAAAGATATGAGCATCTGAGTGTTGGGTTCCAGTCAGGCAGAGCAGATAGAAAAAGAACTAATCGATAGAGTATCAGACTTCAATCCGGATGAGTAAAAGGTGTTGATCAAGCAATTTATGGGATTATACATTGTTGGCTGACATGATTAATGACTTCTATGTCTATGTTTTTGATACACATCACAAATCAAGCATGGTTTCAGCTAACAGATTAGTAACTATTAAATATCTTGAGTGTTCTTGTTGCTGACTAGAAAGTTGATGAAATCCTTAATGCGGATATATATACCAGATGGATTCTAATATGTACATGTGTGTGTGAACAAGTGATGAAATAAAGTAAGAAGAAAAGTAGGGATAAGTGTGAGAGCAGCAATTCAAGTCTGGTATGTGATTAAATAGAAACATTGAACAGAGGAAGGATGAAGTGCATCAGATCAATATATTGTGCCTAACCAAAACTGAACTCTTGCATTTGTAGATGCTTCTCATCAGTTCAAACACTTGATTATCTTCTATAAGTTCTGTAGACAATGAGTCTCTTGTAGGCAGTGTGCCTCTTGGGAGCAGTGTGCTCAGGGAGTTAGCCCTAATTGGAAAGTGCCATTTTGTACTCCTTTATTCTTTTAACAGAGAATACAATCTTGGGTTAGTCACCCCATGGTTTTTCCCTTAACAGGGTTTCAACATAAAAATCCTTGTGTTATGTGTGTTGACTTTATTTATGTTCTTATGATTGCATATACTATCATGTTTTGATGTAACACTATTTATTAAAGATAACAAAAGAAAAGAAAGTTAAGGAAATTTGAGATAACTGATTCACCCCCCCTCTCAGTTATCTGCCTTGTTTCCAACAATTGGTATCAGAGCGAAGTTCCTCTAAACAAAGCCTAACAGCTTGAGGAAGATCTGGGAATCTCAATGGATATATATGGTATGAAGGAACAACTTCAGTCTGCCCTAGATGATCTTGAACAATCCCACTCTGAAGTTAATAACTTGAGAGAAAGACTCAAACAAGCTAATGATTTCATAAATGAGCTAAAAGAAAAACTTAGTATCTCTGTGAAAAAGAGAAAGGAACTACTTCAAAAATTAGCCAATCAGAGTGAAGTCAATGATACTAATGAAGATCTGGATGAGAAAAATAAGCTATGTGAGAAGCTGTCAAAAGAAGTCATTATGGTAAGGCATGAAATGGAATCAGGAGTTATGAGATTCGCCCAAGAAATTGAAGAAAAAAGAAAAATTGAAGATAATCTAAAATAATCCCTCAAGGAGAAAACAGAGGACTACCACAAAATGGACAAAATAATTAGGCATCTTGAATCTGATCTTGAAGAAGCTAGAGACAATGAAGAACAACTTGAGAATCAAACAGACACTCTTAAACAAGATCTTCAAACAACAAATGAATACAAAGAGAAATTCAAGATAAGGTCATCTCAACTTCAAGTTCTTCTTGAAAGCTAAAAGAGGGTAGATGATAAATGTGGCTTGGGATATGAGAAAGGTGAAAGTTCTAGATCTGGTCAGAAGAACTTTGGTTTAGGAAATCAGAGAAACAAGCCTAGAAGACCTCCGGTAAGGCAACCAAATGCTCAAAGATATCCATCCTTCAATGGATACTGCTTCAATTGCAACAATTTCAGTCATAAAGCAACTCAGTGTAGGAGGAGAATGAATCAAACTAATCCATCCTTCTCCAGATAATGTTTCAACTGCAAAAGGTATGGTCACAAATCTCATGAATGCATAAATATGCAAATAAACAATTCATTCAGTGGTAGATGCTTTGCATGCAATAGAATGGGACATATGGCTAATCAATGCAGATCAAGAGGATATAAATCAAATAAGAAAAGAAATGTTGTCTGTTACAATTGCAATAGATCTGGTCATATTGCCAAATTCTGCAGAAGTAGAAATCAGGATAGAAAAGGTCTGGTACAACATAATAAAAAACAAGATAAGGGTAAAGGTAAAGTGAATGCGGATGAAGTTCAAAAGGAGATGAGCAAGATTTGGGTGAAGAAGAGTATAGAAAATATTGGGGATGGATCCGCACCGGAATCTGGTGCTGATATTCCTTCTGAAAGCTAAACAGGTGAGCTCTGGCTCAGGGGGAGTCACAAACAAAAACAAATTCCCCCAGCCAGTCAACTAGTGCCCAAATTTGGTACATGGAATGCTGTAGATTAAAGGGTTCTCAAAAAAGCATCTAAATAACCTTCAGTAAAAATATGAAAGATCCGCATGAAGTTTTGCAAGATTTTAAAAGCTCAAGTTAATCCGGTTCCGACAGCTATTCGGTAAAGTAGGATTTTCACAGACAGATCTGGTATGATTCAAAATTAAAATATTTTGATCTGCGGACCCATGGTATTATTGAATA
The DNA here is from genome assembly GCA_027924645.1 of Cunninghamia lanceolata. NCBI lineage: Eukaryota > Viridiplantae > Streptophyta > Pinopsida > Cupressales > Cupressaceae > Cunninghamia > Cunninghamia lanceolata. The sequence continues at coordinate 16,430,100 of BSBN01000237.1, read as the reverse complement.
AAAGAAGATACATTGCCAATCCTCACTAACAATGATTCTAAAGTTTAGCACAGTGATTCAAGAAGATCTCTCTCAAAACAAGGCAACCAGATAACTTAAGTTGTGCATTTATTACAAAAGGAAATTAGGGTTTGCGCAAGGATAAAAGGGTTCTTTCACTCATTATTTTTACATTTTCATTCGTGAAGAAGAAAAGAAGAGCTCTGCAACAAAGTTTCTACAATTTACTCTAGATTAACTTAAAATTGAATTCAACCAACGATTTGTTCCGGCTCTTATTTCAAACCCTAAAGCATGAAAAGGTACTTTCATTCTAAAAATCTCTCTCTGAATCTTTTACAAAATGGCTACTCCAATGGTTGTCAAGATCACTGATAGGCTACATCCTAAATTCAAGAAACACCCTTATAAATCTCTAGAAGTTGATCCTTTAGGTGCATTTTCTAGCATTCTGCATGGGGTATTGGATGTAGAAGATGTTAGGGTCTATATCCATGCCAACATTGAGGAATTTGGAGATTCAAAATTGATGGACATCTATCACAAATAGCTAATAGATGAGAGTTTTGAACTCAAACCCAAATTCAAGGCCCTCCGGGATAAACACTTTGGACATTGCATACACTTTCCATGTTTTGCAGAAGATGATTAGGTCCGGTATGTCCTAAGAAGGATGCATGATAATTTCATGTGGTTAATGAGGCCCTTCAAGATAACTAAAGATGCCATTAGGGCAGTGACTGGACTGCATTCATCCGGTGGGTTACCTACACTTAAATCTGTCAAGAACTAGACAGTAACTGAAGCCACTGGATCTAAATTTGAAAAAAGAGAAATGACCATAGATGACATCACAGATCCAAATGTGAAGTTTGCCTCAGTGATAATCAGGTACAAGGTCTATCATTCCAGCAGGGAGAATTTTGTGTCTAGGACAACAATCTATGAAACATATCAGATGTTGAGGGAAGATGCAAATTATGACCTGTGTGAACTTCTCCTAAATCAACTATTAGAAAACCTGCAGAAGATCAAAAAGGATAAGAAGAATTCCTTTAAATATGGTTGTCTAATACTATGTCTATTCTTCTATTATATGAATGAGCTACCCAGATCTAGTGGTTGGGTTTGGCAAAATGATAAACCAGTTGCAATCCAGATTAGAGATTATATGTATGGACTCGGTGATGCTAAAGCTCTGAACACAGCTCTCTGGGGTTACTTTAAGAACTTCCAAAGCATGATGCAAGCTAGAGAGAGGATACCTCAATCCATAGTTGAGAAATACAAGGACACCGTGTGCTTCATGGTTGACATTAACCAATGCCTAATAGAGGTAGTTGAGCCCAGAACTGTGTGGATAATGCCTATGGGATACGAGGTCGATGAAAATTTTTTGGAGCTACATATTCAACACCTGTTGAGCTAGCCTAAGGACCCTGAGGCAGAAAGGTTTGGAACTTTTCAAGAGCTAAGCGTAAAAATACATGTTGAGCTAAGACAACCAGAAATAAAGAGGAAAGTAAGAAGGGAAGTTGAAGAAATTGCCAAAAGATTTGGCCTATCAAAGGAATCTATGGATACAAATAGAAAGAAGATGGAGAAGGCTGAAAAAGAGAAGAAAGAAGCAAAGAAAGGAGACACTCTGGTACAAGCCTCCTCCCAGACTAGATCTTCCAAGAACTTTGCACCTACCACTCCTAAAAGCTCAAAGGCTTCCAAACTAGAAGTCAAGACATCTGGAAAAGGAGAAAAGTGGACAAAGACCAAAGCCACAAGGTCATATACAAGCCTTAAAGATGATGAAGAAACAAAATCTGATGAGGAAATCAACAAACTGAAGAAGAAGAAAACTTCTAAAAAATTCTCTGCTAGTAAAAATGAGGAAGAAAAGGCAAAAGAATTTGTTGAAAGGCCCACTATTTCCATTGATGACATCATCAAGGCAGTTACTATGGATGGGAACCTACAACTAGTAACAGAGTTCTATGATGAATACAGTGATACTAACAAAAGAATTTTGGAAGAAGCTACTGTCAGGTATCTAAACATTTACAATAAATCTTTCATTGAAATGATATCATTAATTCCTAAGAGTCTTGAAAAGGTACTTGAACTGAGAAAAGAGAATGCAAAGGAAAAAGACCTAGAGATTCGGGAACAAATAATGATCTAGCTTTATCCTTCTATCGCTCCAAAACAAATGAACATGATTTTCAAGGATTGTAAGGATGAGTTCCAGAGTAAGGCAAGAATGAATAAACTTATGCTTGGAGAAATTGACCAAGTAGCAAGTGAAACAAAAGATATCCTCTGGAATGCTTTGAAAAGATTCAACCTTCCTATTTTAGAGGAAACAGTTGAAGAACCTTCTACCATGGATGTTGAAGGATTAAATGTAACCAATAAAGAATCTTCTGACAAAGATGTAGAAAGATCAAAAGTGTGAGGCCGACTATTTTACCTCCTATAGTTTGATCATTGTGCTATTCAGTAGTGACTATGTTTCATATTTCACACTTGATGTTTTATCTCACTAATTTGATATATGTGATTTGATTCGGTCATATTGATGATATGCTATGGTTCGATATATGGATTCATATTAGATGTTATTTTGTTATGAGATTCTAGTTGATTATGTGATTGGAATTAATTGACATGTGATGGAAATGCAGGTAATTTGGATTTATGTATTGATGGATAGTGTTGTATTGTTTGCATGAATTTAATTTCCAGTTGCTTCGGCTATCATTTTCATGACAGAACTGACACTTGATCGAGATGTGTAGGTTATACTTTCCGTAGCCACGGGAAATCGGAGGTAGGATTCACACCATGTTATTCCCGGTTAAGCCGATCCGTTCCCAAGAGGGATAAGGATCACGTGTGAAATTGCATGATGATTTATTGTGCTTGGTTTAAATTTTAATTATTTTTTTATTTAAGCCTTAGTACTCCCTCTCTTTCTTATTTTGATTAATATTATGTGTTGTAAAATTTTAATTGATTTATGTCAATTGGTATTTTCATTATTTTATTTTGGGCCATTTATATGTGGATTTTTGACCCCTTTCTTGACCCCTAGGGTCCCAAAAGTTACCCTAGGTGGTCAACCATGAGTCTAGGGTCAACTTGGACCACCTAACCCTAATTTTGACTCACCTTAGGTCACCCTAAACCATGGTTGAGTAAGAGTGACGAAATTTGGGAAGAGGGAAGATGGGGATGGGCCTTGCCTTGGGAAGAACCCACCTCCCATCCCTATGTTTTGGGAAGCTTTCCAAGGAGGACTAGGGAGGTCTCCAAGAGTCCTCCCAAACTCCCAAGTGAGTGGGAGCACCACTCAAGGCCACTGTCTTGTTGAAGGGAGAGGAGGACACTTGTCATCCTCTTACCTTCTCTCTATTCCAAGTGGCTTTGGTGGAGGGAAGAGATGGTGACAAATGTCACCACCTCATTCTCTCAAGGCCAAATAGAGGGCCTATAATAGCTCCTCTTGTAGAGGAGTGGGGGTTCTTCTATCCTAATTTCTATTTCCTTGCTTTTTTTTGGAGACTTCTTGCAAAAAATTTGGTTTTCCTTACTAAGTTTGGAGGAGTTAGAGAAGGTTGGGGAGAGAATCTGAAAGGTTGGAAGGCTTGGATCTCTTCACCAATTCCACTTCCATTGCCAAGGTCTTGAAGGTAGGCTTCTTATCTTGTTCTTGCTTTGCTATATGTAGCCCCATGTTTGAATTTTGATTGTGAGTTGTTTGCAATTGTCAAGATTTCTTTTTGCACTTGATGTTGGGTTGGGTGTCATGGTGAGAGCACCTCCAGTGGAGGAAATGCTCAACTTGTATGGGTAGGGGAGAGGAACAATCCTTGGGGGCTCTCCCACAGTTTGTGTTTATGTGTTTATGCCTTGAGGACCTATTATCATCTGAGGAGGAGTTATCAATATGGCAAGAGTGCCAAGCAAAATTGGTGTGAGATTCTTGTGGATTGTGGTGATCTAGGGATTTTTGGCTTGAGGCCATGTGTTGAGATCTTCATTTTCATTGTGAGCCCCTTTAAGTTGAGAGGTCTATTCCCTACCCTCACCAAACTCATTTTTATGAGTTGATGTAATGTGTTAAGCCTTTGGGGTTGCTTGTGTGGATTATTTGTTTCTGTTGTGGAATGGAACCTATGTGAAAACCCCTACCTCCCTAGCTCAGGGGTGACCCACTTGCGGGTCTACGGTAGGGAGGAGAGTTTTCTTTTCCCTGTGGCTAGTTTTGTTGTTTCATTGCTGTGGTAGTTGCAGGTTGTTGAGGGAAGAAATGAAGTGATTTGGAGCTCAAGTTGAAGTTCATAAAGTTTCCCTTGGGTGGTCTTTATAGTAAACCAATGGCTGATTTAGCCATGGCCATTGTGGCCTTATAGTATTGAAAATTGTGGAATAAAACTGTCAAGTGGTTTGCCATATAGTTGGCTGTATATGATTTTTTTAATGTAGTTTCTGCTAAGGAGGTTAAATCAGTTCCATTTCCTTAATGTGAAATTTGTTGTAGATAAAGTTGTGAAGATTTGTCTATTGTAACGATTAGTGGAATTGTTGGTTCTTAGTTAAATTTGAGTTAATTTGGAGTTTTGCCTTCTGTAAGTGAAATGAATAAATGCAAGTATATTTGTGTTTTCCTTATTATACTAAAAGCTACTATATCAAAACTAAAATTTAGTGACTTGGGAATTTTAATTTAGTTAAGGAAGAAGGAATTTAAATAGTTGTTGTTTACCTCTATTTTGTTAAATTTGAAAGGTGTAGATTTGCAACAAAAAAAAAAAGAAAAAGTAAACATTTATATATTTATAGTTGCATTGTCCCTTATTTTGTTAAATCTGAACCAGTGAGCATGCTGTTAAAGAAAGGGGAAGATGTATATCTGTATGAAATTAAAGTGTTAAAGTGTTCCAAACAAATACTTGCATTCTTGTTGAAACCTAGTTGTTGTTCATCATTTCCATATCTCTGTGTGTAAACTGTTACTAGGAGGTTAACTGAAACTATGTAAACTGCTACTCATAAATATTTAACCACAAAAAAAAGGAAGTTTAAATCATTCTTCTGTTGATGACTAGAGGTTTCAAGAGTATATTTATGTTCACTAAGTTTAAACTGTGTAAGAGATAGGATAACATAGTGCTATACATGTATCTTATAAGTGCATAATCTATTTTTTTTATTCTTTCCATGTGTTTAAAAAAAAAAATGGAAGAAGAAAATCTATAAGATCTGTATCTATCTATATAAGCGTTAATACTCAGGAAAAATGCATTGTTTTTGCTAATATTAAGCAAAATGGGTCAATGTCTTGGGTATATATATATATACCTTTCTTTTATTTATATAAAAATAAATACATATACTTTCCCTTTATATATATATATATATAAATATATATTTATATAAATTTGTAATATATAAAATGACTGGCAGTGCTCAATACATGTTGTTTGCTGTGGGGCCGTGGCTCATGACCGAACGACAGAGAGGGAAACACTGTTATAACACAGCTTACATTCTTTAAAAACAAAAAAAAAAATTTACAACTGGGTGGATGGCGGATGTTTATATGGATGGGGGGGGGAGCCCCCACCCACACCCAAAGGGTATGGGTGGGGGCTCGACCCCATCCCCATACCCGATAACCCCAATGCTTCCCCTTGCGGCCTTACCCCCGCGCTCCCCTGTTGAGCTTGCTGTCACCCCTTCCTCAAATCGTTGTCTGAGCCTGCAACCATCGCGCCACCGTGCTCCGCCCTTAGCCTCCCTCGCATAGCGCTCACCATGCCGTCCTCAGCTCGCGGCTACCACACCAACGCCATCCCTGTCGGCAGTGCCTCCCCATCTGCGCCATCCTCCATGGCTCCCGCAACCCTAAACCTGCTTACCCAAAAAAAAAAAAACTCAGCAAAACACAAAGAGAAGAAATGAGAAAAGAAGGATTAGGGCAAATCAGATAGGTAGATAACATTGGAAAATAGGTTTAGGGTTCCCATGATGGTATTTTCTTTTAGAAATGAATTTCTATTTTTCATTTAGGACATAAGTGAACACATATTCATGAACAAAATTATTAATTTAAATATATAGATGCATATTGTAGTATATAGGTTGCTAAGTGGTTAGCAATCTTCATCCAGGAATTAATATAATTTATTGATAGTTTTATTTTATAATAAGTGCTAATATTATATATATATATATATTCTTATATAAATATATATGATAATTGTGTATTTATTTATGAGACACAATTATATATATATAATATGACATATATATAATATATCGTTGCTATTAAACTGACAGTTCTTTCAGATAATTAATATATATTAAATATTAGATCCATTTTACAACAAAAGGGTAATATAAAGATATATGTATTATTTATTACGATATATGAAAAAAAAATATATAAGGGAAGCCTCTTAGAGAAAAATTAAGTAGGAGTTATAAAGTTTACCCCCCCTTCATTATTTTCTAGCAATAATTAAACCTATAGGGTGATTATGTAATTGTACACTTCTGAAAAATGACGAATATAATTTCAAATCAGAATTGATTCTTTTTCAAACAATATAATCAAGCAAGAGTACTGTTCATAGCGGAATCATTTTAACCCAAGCATAAAACCCCGTGGATGTCTCCAAACGACGATAGTTATTCCTGTGAAGTGACTTGGCTTACCAGGTAAATTAGAGTTGAACCAAAGGAGGCAAGTTATGCAACCAAGTCAGCAAAAGGGTAATTACTATCACCATGTCGAAAACGTGAAATGCTAACAGATTTTCACTAAAAACTAGGGTTTATTTTTGTGCTAATTAATGGTTTTATTCCATCATCCAAAACTTAATCGAGCGCCATCTTGTCTCCAAATTTAATCTTCCCTCCGTTCTATGTCACATTAGGATGCAAATTTGGAAATCCATCTCACCTAGGAGGAAGCTTAAGGTTCAGGTCATTTTAATCTAACCCTAGAAGCGGCATACTTCGTGTCGCACACCCCTTGAGAACCTTCGCCTCTTCGATTTTGATGTCATGTTTATGCCTCAGGCGTAATGCCACTGAGCACGCAAGTGCGTGCGAGGTGGTTCTTAGGGTAGGGAGACAAATTTTTCGTGGCCCATGTCGTGACCACATGGTGAATGTGGTCATGACACGGGCATTTGTGTGTCGTGTCTGTATGGAAGATGTGACATGACTTTTGGTATCAGAGCCCTAGGCTTTTAAAACACTGGGCTTGTTATAGGCACATTATTGTTTCTGCAACTATGTTTTGACTTGTGGCTACCTCGTTTTGTAGGATGCCTCCCAGACGAGTTCGGGAGCGCAGACCCACCGCACTCCACCCCCAAAGGTATGCACTGATTCATCAGCTGCGGGACCGGGACAGTCAGATCCATCGGTGCAACCAGATCCACAGGTTCAGCCACTCTTATAGCCACAGCCAGTTCCTCAGGCACCACAGGCACCACCGGCCCCACCAGATATGGGACCACAGATATTACAGGCCTTACAGGTGATTCTAGACAGGCTTCCACCAGCAGTAGCAGATCCACGTGTCGAGCCCCGCGAGGATCCGCGAGAGGAGCCCCACGTAGAGCCACATGGGGCACCACGTGAGGAGCCTTACGTTGAGCTATCGGAGACAGAGGAGGTTGGTTCGACCAATAGGGCCCGTAGCAGAAGCCCCCCACATTGGGCTAGACAAGATGAGACAGTGCATGTAGAGCACTTGGGTCACAGGCCTTATGAGTATCATGTAGACGAGCCTATTAGAGGGCACAGAGATAGAGGGGATCCCATCTGGGACATATTGAGGCTGAACCCTCCTACATTCATCAGGACCATGGAGGGAACTGAGGCAGAGGCTTGGCTGATCAGTTTAGACAGGTGCTTCGTGTTGCGTCCTTACGAGGGCAACACGAAGGCCCGGGTGGTAGTACATTTATTGCGGGATACAGCAGCTACCTGGTGGCTTACTGAGGAGTGCAAGCGCCACCTATCTTTAGACACCCTCACCTGGGAGACCTTCATTGAGCGCTTCAATGCGCGCTATTTATCAGACCATTACAGACAGCGTCGTCTGGATGAGTTCCATGACCTTCAGCAGAGAGGAATTTCAGTGGCTCAGTATGAGGCTAGGTTTATAGAGCTATCTAGATATGCGGAGTATCTCCATGACGAGAAACTCCTGGTACATAAGTTCATCAGAGGGCTTAATCACAGTATAGCAGGGCCTTTGCGGATGGCAGACCCCCAGACTTTGAGTGATGCTGCCGAGAAGGCATACATCGCTGAGGAGATCCAGGGACGAGGGCAGAGTTCTCACCCTCAGTTTTAGGATTGGGGACAGCAGCAGCATCAGCAGGGTTTTTGTAGACCATCGCAGCCACCCCACAGAGGAGGATTCAGTTCAACATCCTTACCTCCTAGACCCTCACAGCAGCAGCAGCCACAGCAGTAACACAAAGCTAGGACACAACAGGGGTCACAGGGGGGACATAATAGGGGTTGGCAGTAGCAGGGTCCGCGTAGAGATCAGAGATAACAGGGAGCACCTGCGGGGCCCGCGAGGACACAGCAGTCTTATAGAGGTTCACAGGGGTCTACCGGCAGATCAGGACAGCAGCAAATGGGTAGGACCCAGACTGTACAGGTATAGGTCAGAGGCCCTTGTTATGTTTGTGGTGGAGCAGGACACCTAGCTAGAGAGTGTCCATAGGGTTATATAGCAGGGGGACAGCCTCATGCAAGGGGTTCAGAGTAGACAGTGGGTGATGTGGTTAGATCCCACCGCATGTTTGCAACGGTAGATAACCGCCAGGTAGATTTTTAGGCGTCCGTGATTGAGACGTCAGGTATGATTGAGGGTAAACCCATTTCTATTCTCTTTGACTCTGGTGCCACTGATTCTTTTATATCTCCATCGTTAGTGGAGCATTGCAGGCTGGTGGCCTCTAGGCAAGGTGATAGGTGGGTAGTTGAGTTAGCTTCAAGAGCCAAACTAACAGTAGATACCTTTATCCACGATTGTGAGATTGCTTTGGGATCCTTCACTACAGTATGCGACCTCAGAGTCATGACATTAGGATCCTATGATGTGGTGTTGGGTATGGATTAGCTTGCGGCTCATCGAGCCAAGCTAGATTGTCGTCGAAAGGTGATCAGCTGTTTAGACGACCATGGCACATCAGTTGAGATCATGGGCATACAGAAGCCCACCGCAGTGCGTATGATATCTGCTCAGTAGCTTAAGCGTTGCATGCAGAAGGGATGTCAGTTATTCATCGTCACATTGAGCGACAGATCAGATGATGAGCCAGAGGCATCTTTGGATGATCATCCCATTCTTAGAGAGTTTGTGATGTTTTCCCAGCAGAGTTACCGGGGATTCCTCCCCGACGTGAGGTAGACTTTCATATAGACTTAGTGCCAGGTGCCGAGCTAGTATCCCGTGCACCCTACAGGATGACGACACATGAGCTCACTGAGCTCAAGCTTCAGTTGGAGGACTTGCTCGAGAAGGGGCACATCTGACCAAGCGTTTCACCTTGGGGCACTCCTGTCATCTTCGTGAAGAAGAAGGATGGGTCTCTTCATTTGTGTATGGACTACAGGCAGTTGAATAAGGCGACGGTGAAGAACCGTTATCCTCTATCCAGGATTGATGATCTTTTTGACCAGATGCAGGGAGCCAGGGTGTTCTCTAAGATTGACCTAAAGTCCGGGTATCATCAGTTACGTATCGCAAAGGCAGATCTCCATAAGACCGCCTTCCGGACTCGTTATGGACACTATGAGTTCACAGTGGTTCCCTTCGGCTTGATGAACGCCCCTATAGTGTTCATGAGTCTCTACTCATGGACCGAGGAGGAGCATGAGGAGCACCTTCGTCAGGTTCTACAGTGTTTGCGAGAGCAAAAACTTTATGGGAATTTGGCGAAGTGTACATTTTTTAGGTCAGAGGTTCAGTACCTAGGGCATATCCTTTTCGACGATGGAATCTCAGTAGATCCATCAAAGATCAGAGCTATCAGGGATTGGCCAGCACCCACCAGTGTGACAGAGGTCAGGAGTTTCATGGGGTTGGCTGGTTATTACTGTCGTTTTGTTGAGGGCTTTTCTCGGATTGCGCATGCCATCACTTCTCTTCAGCAGAAAGGGAAGAGCTTTCTTTGGACTGAGCAGTGTGAGAGGGCCTTCGGGGTCCTCAAGGAGCATCTTACCAGCGCTCCTATTTTCGCAGTTCCTGATCCTGCAGTAGATTTCATGGTTTGTACGGATGCATCACTTAAGGGATTGCGAGCTGTACTTATGCAGGGTGGTAGAGTGATCGCGTATGGGTCGCGAAAGCTCAAGACCCATGAGATGAACTACCCCACGTATGATTTGGAGTTAGCAACAGTGGTTCATGCTCTAGTCTGTTGGAGACATTTCTTGTTGGGCCGTCATTTTGAGCTCCATTCTGACCATCATAGCCTTCAGTATATATTCACACAGTCGAACCTGAACGCCTATCAGTGGCGTTGGATGGAGTTCCTCTGTGCGTATGATTTTGACGTCCACTACATCAAAGGGAAGGAGAACGTGGTTGCTGACGCATTGAGTCAGAGGCGCCACGAGCTCTTGACCTTGACTTTGCGAGTGGACTTGAGGGACTGTATTATTTAGCATCTACCAGAGGATGAGTGGTATCTTGAGGTACAGCAGGAGATCAGATCACAGAGAGCCCTTGTGGGCAAGTTTGCAGGGTATACACTGGACATAGATGGTTTGCTTCGACATCGACAGCGCATCTATGTACCCCGCGCAGGTGACCTGTGCACTATAGTGCTATCAGAGGCTCATAGAGCACCATATGCGGCATATCCAGGGGTGAAGAAGATGCATGCTGATCTTCGACAGCTGTACTATTGGGCAGGTATGAGACGTGACATAGCAGAGTTTGTTGCTCATTGCCTTGAGTGCCAGAGGGTCAAGGCCAAGCGTCAGCATCCAGTAGGTCTCTGAGTGGAAATGGGACACCATTTCCATGGATTTTATTGTTGGTCTTCCTATGTCTTCGCATCACCATGATGCCATCATGGTGACAGTCGACAAGTTGACTAAGGTGGCTCACTTCTCTCCTGTACGCACGACGTACAATGCGCCAACTGTGGCGAAGGTATTCTTGGATGACATTGTGAGACTACATGGGGTACCTCACTGCATTATTTCGGACAAAGATCCAGTGTTCACTTTAGCATTCTGGAGAGCCTTATAGCAGGTATTTGGCACACAACTCAATTTTAGCTCCGCTTATTATCCAGAGATAGATGGGCAGACAGAGCGGGTGAATCAGATATTGGAGGACATGCTTCGGATGTATGTTATGGACCATCAATCTAGATGGGAGGAGTATCTTTATCTAGTTGAGTTTGCCTACAATAATGGGCATAACAGCTCGTTAGGTATGCCTCCCTTTCAGGCTTTATATGGCAGGCCATGCAGGACACCATTGAGTTGGGACCGTATTGAGGACAGAGTCGCCATTGGTCCAGAGCTAGTACAGGATATGGAGTAGCAGGTCACACTGATTCGACAGAAGTTGCAGGAGGCACAGGATAGGCAGAAGAAGTATGCCGATGCAAATAGGATAGATCAGAGTTTCTCAGTGGGAGACAGGGTATTCCTTAGAGTGCGGCCACACAAGAGTCCAATCCGTTATGGAAAGGGATCTAAGCTCACACCACGGTTCGTAGGTCCCTTTGAGATTTTGGAGTGGATAGGACCAGTTGCCTATCGTCTAGCATTGCCACCTAGCCTGTCACGTATCCACGATGTTTCCCATGTTTCTATTTTGAGACGATATATATCTGATGTATCTCACATTCTGGACTGGAGTGCATTACAGGTAGAGGCAAGCGGGCAGTTGGTGCTGAAGCCAATTCGCATATTGGCTCGTCAGACGCTGGGCCTTCGAGGTCGAGAGCTGGACCAGGTTAGGGTCCAGTGGGATTGATATGACAAGGTCACGGTGACTTGGGAGGATGCAGCTAGTTTGAGGGCACTCTATCCTCACCTTTTTGACGACTTCCAGGAGGAAGTTCAGTCTTCGGGGGAGAGGATATGAGGCTGACTATTTTACCTCCTATAGTTTGATCATTGTGCTATTCAGTAGTGACTATGTTTCATATTTCAAACTTGATGTTTTATCTCACTGATTTGATATATGTGATTTGATTCGGTCATATTGATGATATGCTGTGGTTTGATATATGGATTCATATTGGATGTTATTTTGTTATGAGATTCTAGTTCATTATGTGATTGGAATTAATTGACATGTGATGGAAATGCAGTTAATTTGGATATATGTATTGATGGATAGTGTTGTATTGTTTGCATGAATTTAATTTCCAGTTGCTTCGGCTATCATTTTCATGACAGAACTGACACTTGATCGAGATGTGCAGGTTATACTTTCCCTAGCCACAAGAAATCGGAGGTAGGATTCACACCATGTTATTCCCGGTTAAGCCGATCCATTCCCAAGAGGAATAAGGATCACGTGTGAAATTGCATGATGATTTATTGCGCTTGGTTTAAATTTTAATTATTTTTTTATTTAAGCCTTAGTACTCCCTCTCTTTCTTATTTTGATTAATATTATGTGTTGTAAAATTTTAATTGATTTATGTCAATTGGTATTTTCATTATTTTATTTTGGGCCATTTATATGTGGATTTTTGACCCCTTTCTTGACCCCTAGGGTCCCAAAAGTTACCCTAGGTGGTCAACCATGAGTCTAGGGTCAACTTGGACCACCTAACCCTAATTTTGACTCACTTTAGGTCACCCTAAACCATGGTTGAGTAAGAGTGACGAAATTTGGGAAGAGGGAAGATGGGGATGGGCCTTGCCTTGGGAAGAACCCATCTCCTATCCCTATGTTTTGGGAAGCTTTCCAAGGAGGACTAGGGAGGTCTCCAAGAGTCCTCCCAAACTCCCAAGTGAGTGGGAGCACCACTCAAGGCCACTGTCTTGTTGAAGGGAGAGGAGGACACTTGTCATCCTCTTACCTTCTCTCTATTCCAAGTGGCTTTGGTGGAGGGAAGAGATGGTGACAAATGTCACCACCTCATTCTCTCAAGGCCAAATAGAGGGCCTATAATAGCTCCTCTTGTAGAGGAGTGGGGGTTCTTCTATCCTAATTTCTATTTCCTTGCTTTTTTTTGGAGACTTCTTGCAAAAAATTTGGTTTTCCTTACTAAGTTTGGAGGAGTTAGAGAAGGTTGGGGAGAGAATCTGAAAGGTTAGAAGGCTTGGAGCTCTTCACCAATTCCACTTCCATTGCCAAGGTCTTGAAGGTAGGCTTCTTATCTTGTTCTTGCTTTGCTATATGTAGCCCCATGTTTGAATTTTGATTGTGAGTTGTTTGCAATTGTGATGATTTCTTTTTGCACTTGATGTTGGGTTGGGTGTCATGGTGAGAGCACCTCCAGTGGAGGAAATGCTCAACTTGTATGGGTAGGGGAGAGGAACAATCCTTGGGGGCTCTCCCACAGTTTGTGTTTATGTGTTTATGCCTTGAGGGCCTATTATCATCTGAGGAGGAGTTATCTATATGGCAAGAGTGCCAAGCAAAATTGGTGTGAGATTCTTGTGGATTGTGGTGATTCAAGGATTTTTAGCTTGAGGCCATGTGTTGAGATCTTCATTTTCATTGTGAACCCCTTTAAGTTGAGAGGTCTATTCCCTACCCTCACCAAACTCATTTTTATGAGTTGATGTAATGTGTTAAGCCTTTGGGGTTGCTTGTGTGGATGTATTTGTTTCTGTTGTGGAATGGAACCTATGTGAAAACCCCTACCTCCCTAGCTTGGGGGTGACCCACTTGCGGGTCTACGGTAAGGAGGAGAGTTTTCTTTTCCCTGTAGCTAGTTTTGTTGTTTCATTGATGTGTTAGTTGCAGGTTGTTGAGGGAAGAAATGAAGTGATTTAAAGCTCAAGTTGAAGTTCATAAATTTTCCCTTGGGTGGTCTTTATAGTAAACCAGTGGCTGATTTAGCCATGGCCATTGTGGCCTTGTAGTATTGAAAATTGTGGAATAAAACTATCAAGTGGTTTGCCATATAGTTGGCTGTATATGATTTTTTTAATGTAGTTTCTGCTAAGGAGGTTAAATCAGTTCCATTTCCTTAATGTGAAATTTGTTGTAGATAAAGTTGTGAAGATTTGTCTATTGTAACGATTAGTGGAATTGTTGGTTCTTAGTTAAATTTGAGTTAATTTGGAGTTTTGCCTTCTGTAAGTGAAATGAATAAATGCAAGTATATTTGTGTTTTCCTTATTATACTAAAAGCTACTATATCAAAACTAAAATTTAGTGACTTGGGAATTTTAATTTAGTTAAAGAAGAAGGAATTTAAATAGTTGTTGTTTACCTCTATTTTGTTAAATTTGAAAGCTGTAGATTTGCAACAAAAAAAAAAAGAAAAAGTAAACATTTATATATTTATAGTTGCATTTTCCCTTATTTTGTTAAATCTGAACCAGTGAGCATGCTGTTAAAGAAAGGAGAAGATGTATATCTGTATGAAATTAAAGTGTTAAAGTGTTCCAAACAAATACTTGCATTCTTGTTGAAACCTAGTTGTTGTTCATCATTTCCATATCTTTGTGTGTAAACTGTTACTAGGAGGTTAACTGAAACTATGTAAACTGCTACTCATAAATATTTAAACACAAAAAAAAGGAAGTTTAAATCATTCTTCTGTTGATGACTAGAGGTTTCAAGAGTATATTTATGTTCACTAAGTTTAAACTGTGTAAGAGATAGGATAACATAGTGCTATACATGTATCTGATAAGTGCATAATCTATTTTTTTTTATTCTTTCCATGTGTTTTTAAAAAAAAAAAATAGAAGAAGAAAATCTGTAAGATCTGTATCTATCTATATAAGCGTTAATACTCAGGAAAAATGCATTGTTTCTGCTAATATTAAGCAAAATGGGTCAATGTCTTGGGCATATATATATATATACCTTTCTTTTATTTATATAAAAATAAATACATATACTTTCCCTTTATATATATATATATATATATAAATATATATATAAATATATATATTTATATAAATATATATAAATATATATTTATATAAATTTGTAATATATAAAATGACTGGCAGTGCTCAATACATGCTGTTTGCTGCGGGGCCGTGGCTCATGACCGAACGACAGAGAGGGAAATGCTGTTATAACACAGCTTACATTCTTTAAAAACAAAAAAAAATTTACAATTGGGTGGACGGTGGATGTTTATATGGATGTGGGGGGGGGGGGGGTGGGGGCTCGACCCCCTCCCCATACCCGATAACCCCAATGCTTCCCCTTGCGGCCTTACCCCCGTGCTCCCCTGTTGAGCTTGCTGCCGCCCCTTCCTCAAATTGCCGCCTGAGCCTGCAACCACCGCGCCACCGTGCTCCGCCCTTAGCCTCCCTCGCGCAGCGCTCACCATGCCGCCCTCAGCTCGCGGCCGCCACACCAATGCCATCCCTGTCAGCAGTGCCTCCCCATCTGCGCCGTCCTCCATGGCTCCCGCAACCCTAAACCTGCTTACCAAAAAAAAAAAACTCAGCAAAACACAAAGAGAAGAAATGAGAAAAGAAGGATTAGGGCAAATCAGATAGGTAGATAACATTGGAAAATAGGTTTAGGGTTCCCATGATGGTATTTTCTTTTAGAAATGAATTTCTATTTTTCATTTAGGACATAAGTGAACACATATTCATGAACAAAATTATTAATTTAAATATATAGATGCATATTGTAGTATATAGGTTGCTAAGTGGTTAGCAATCTTCATCCAAGAATTAATATAATTTATTGATAGTTTTATTTTATAATAAGTGCTAATATTAGATATTTATATATATATATATATGATAATTGTGTATTTATTTATGAGACACAATTATATATATATATATATAATATGACATATATATAATATATCGTTGCTATTAAACTGACAGTTCTTTCGGATAATTAATATATATTAAATATTAGATCCATTTTACAACAAAAGGGTAATATAAAGATATATGTATTATTTATTACGATATATGAAAAAAAAAAAATATAAGGGAAGCCTCTTAGAGCAAAATTAAGTAGGAGTTATAAAGTGTACCCCCCCTTCATTATTTTCTGGCAACAATTAAACCTATAGGGTGATTATGTAATTGTACACTTCTGAAAAATGACGAATATAATTTTGAATCGGAATTGATTCTTTTTCAAACAATATAATCAAGAAAGAGTACTGTTCATAGCGGAATCATTTTAACCCAAGCATAAAACCCCGTGGACGTCTCCAAATGATGATAGTTATTCCTGTGAAGCGACTTGGCTTACCAGGTAAATTAGAGCTGAACCAAAGCAGGCAAGCTACGCAACGAAGTCAGCAAAAGGGTAATTACTATCACCATGTCAAAAATGCGAAATGCTAACAGATTTTCACTAAAAACTAGGGTTTATTTTTGTGCTAATTAATGGTTTTATTCCATCATCCAAAACTTAATTGAGCGCCATCTTGTCTCCAAATTTAATCTTCCCTCCGTTCTATGTCACATTAGGATGCAAATTTGGAAATCCATCTCACCTAGGAGGAAGCTTAGGGTTTAGGTCATTTTAATCTAACCCTAGAAGCGACATACTTCGTGTCACACACCCCTTGAGAACCTTTGCCTCTTTGATTTTGATGTCATGTTTACACCTCAGGCGTAATGCCACCGAGCATGTAAGTGCGTGCGAGGTGGTTCTTAGGGTAGGGAGACAAATTTTTTGTGGCCCGTGTCGTGACCACATGGTGAATGTGGTCGTGACACGGGCATTTGTGTGTTGTGTCTGCATGGAAGATGCAGCATGACAAAAAGAGTTAGATGAAGAGAAGTATAAGGACTTGGATTTCTCTGTTCTGGAAGAGGAAGTTCATGAAGCAATAAACACCGGTGACATCTCTCCTCCGAATCCCACTGTAGACCTTCTAGACTCTGAAAAAGAAGGTAGAAGAGAGGAGAAGGTGATTCAAGAAGAAGAGGTTAAGGGAAAAGAAGAAGAACAAGCAGAAAAGATTAATGATGACTACTCTGATACTCCAAAAAAAAGAAGACTCAATCACCGACAAGAGACACTACAGAAGCAGTAAAGAACTTCTTAAACAAAGAAATGATGGACATAGATGAACTTGAGTTATTTCAAGGACCACTAAATTTTGACTCTCTCTCTCTGGTTCAAACAATGAAAATAGCATCTTTTGTTCAAGCCAAAGCAAAAGAAAAACTTCTGAAATCTCACATGGAAGACTATGAACTTTTGGAGATTGCATCCAGGATGCTGGAGAAGATCATGCCATTCTTTCAAAAGGATCCTTTAGCCTCACCATCTGGTAACTTGAAATCTTTGGTAAATTCTATTAGTACTCATTTTCAATCTCTAGAGAAATCAGCAGAAGCAAAGGTCTGGAAGGAGTTTCTGGGAAAAAGATTTACTAAAGTATAGGGACTTATTGCAAATGATAGGAGGACCCTAGACATTGGAATAAAGAGCCTTGAAAATGCTCTTAAAGATGGTGAGGACATATATAAATTTTGTCTATAATGGCCCAAAGTGACAGAGGACATTGAAAAGAAAGTGAAAGAACAAGAAGGTAAACTATCAAGTTTATCTCAGAATTTTGATCCCCTTACTACCTCTTTAATGAATCAAGAATGCCAACCCATTGTCATCATAAATGAAATAAAGAGGCTGGACAAAGAAAAAAAGAATATAATAAACAGAATGAGTGAACTCAGAGGGATAATTATCCCTAAGTTAGAGGCAATGCATGAGGCCTTGACAGATGCTCAGACCATAGCCCGAACCAGTGATCCAGTAGATTTAAGAAGGGCAGAAGCATATGCATTTTTGTTGAGTGGTCACATCTCCATTTTGGATAGGATGAAGCAGAGCTGGGCCACAGAGTTTGTACAGTTGAAGGCCACTTTTGCAGATATACTTAATTATATGTAAGTATAACATTTATATATATACTTATGCGGCCATGTATAGGACAATTTTTGCAAAATTTTGGTATGCGGATTCTGCCCTTTGCCATTGATGTCAAAGGGGGAGTGAGGAGCAGTGAAAAATGTAGAATCTAGCTAAGGGGGAGCTTCGGTAAAATAGTGCAAAAGACAGAGCATCGGCCAAGGGGGAGTTTACTGCGACACTTAGCCATTTTTCACTAAGTGTTGCCATCAATGCCAAAGGGGGAGATTGTTGGCAAGAGACACTGTGTGGCTTCATAATTGTTGTCATTAATGGCAACAAAGTCTATCCCACACATCCACAGTACATAGTATGCCTATACCGGAAGTTAGATTGAAGATTATTTTGGTCCGATGAACAAGAACAGAGTATGTAACAAGGTCCGACAATCAGGTCTGGATCTCTCAAATAGTGTAACTTAGCAAGTTGCAGACTTGGTCAAGTCAAGAGGGGTATCATAACTACTATATTCTAGATATTTAGCCTCTAATGACCAAGCATAAAAAAGATATGAGCATCTGAGTGTTGGGTTCCAGTTAGGCAGAGCAGACAGAGGAAGAACTGACCGACAGAGTATCAGACTTCAATCCGGATGAGTAAAAGGTGTTGATCAAGCAATTTATGGGATTATACATTGTTGGATGACATGATTAATGACTTCTATGTCTATGTTTTTGATACGCATCACAAATCAAGCATGGATTTAGCCGACAGATCAGTAACTTGTAAATATGAGTGTTCTTGTTACTGACTAGAAAGTTGATGAAATCCTTGATGCAGATATATATACCAGATGGATTCCAGTATGTACATGTGTGTGTGTGTGAAAAAGTGATGAAATAAAGTGAGAAGAAAAGTAGGGATAAGTGTGAGAGCAGCAATTCAAGTCTGGTATGTGATTGAACAACAACATTGAACAGAGGAAGGATGAAGTGCATTAGATCAGTATATTGTGCCTAACTGGAACTAAACTCTTGTATTTGTAGATGCTTCTCATCAGTTCAAACACTTGATTATCTTCTATAAGTTCTATAGACAGTGAGTCTCTTGTAGGCAGTGTGCCTCTTATGAGCAGTGTGCTCGGGTGATGAGCCCTAATTGGCAAGTGCCATTTTGTACTCCTTTATTCTTTTAATAGAGAATACAATCTTGGGTTAGTCACCCCGTGGTTTTCCCTTAACAGGGTTTCCACGTAAAAATCCTTGTGTTATGTGTGTTGACTTTATTTCTGTTCTTATGATTACATATACTTTCATGTTTTGATGCAACACTGTTTATTAAAGATAACAAAAGAAAAGAAAGTTAAGGAAATTTGAGATAATTAATTCACCCCCCCTCTTAGTTATTTGGCTTATTTTCAACAGGTACTTTATGAGAATCAATGCAATGTGAATGCACCTCCTGGAGAAAAAGGTAAGTTCATCTCTAATTGGCTAGGACCGTATATAGTTACTGAAGCCTTTGGATCAGGAGCATACAAACTAACTGATGAACAAGATATGCTACTTAAAGAACCTATTAATGCAGTGCACCTCAAGAAATTCCATGCTTAAGATTTGATGTTAAATGTTACTTTAAAAAGAAAATTTATTAGTTAGATTAGCTTCAATTTCGACAAGATATTATTTTGTCTTAATTCATTTAACATTGCATCTTTTGTTCAGTTAATCATTGGTGTATCTTGCTTATAAATTCTTTATTAAGATCACCTTTGTATTAATTGAATATAGCATAGAATTTTGCTTATATGTGAAATTTTTAATCATTGTGCTTTTTACTATATGTTCTGCAAAGAATTGTTAATATGTCACATTAGCATTAATTACATTTCCATATTAGCCTTTAACATGTATCACTAGTTGCATTTTACAAAAAAAATCACATGCGATAGATTAAAAACATTGCGAATAGAGAAAAAGAGAACACCATATATATAGTTTCAATTTACAAGAGTTGGCTATCCCTCACAACAAAATGGGATGTGATAGTACATGGGATATATCACATAGCTAAACTTCAGTCACCAATCCCCTCAGGACCTGGTGGTGTGTGTGTGACGGAAGGCTAACCTCGTGTGGCTATGAACAGTGAATGACTCCTAGAGACGCTTCGTGATCGTAACCCCCTGATCTCACCTCTCAGTCCTAACACTTTGTCATGTGCCTCCTGGTACATCCACTGGTACTGGTCTCTCTCTACCTAAGCTCTATCTCTGTCAGCTCTCACCTAACGTAACTCAGGAAGAAATACCTCACTAACAACTGGATCTCTCTCAGATGTGGGTACCGCTACCGCATGATCCCACTGCACCTAGAGCTTAGCCTCAACACGTTCAGCTCTCTAAAGTAACTCCTCTCTCTCCCCTGTAGACTGCTCTAGGATGGCCTCTATAGCCACCCTATATCTGACGGAAGGCATAGATATCTTTGCATGTCACCCAGCGGATGGCTGTGGTGAATATCCTGCCCACACCCGCTGCTCAGCTACATCTATAGGTACTATGTCCGCTATGACGTGACTCACAAAGTCTTGCCAAGTGTCAGTCCCAACTTCAAAATAGAAAATAATAGATATTAAACTCTCATATAAGTATCATAAACAATTATAAACATAAGAACATCAAACTAACAAAACAAGTCTAACCTAGATCTCCATCTTGCCAAGATGGATCTTGAATCACTGAAGGTGTAATGAGTTCTACAGACTAATCTGTAGCTAGGGGCACAGGCCTACTGGTCTCTCCCCACTTGCTCTTGCTCCACCTCTCAACACCTGCATGGATTGGACCACGAGCTCTAGACCGTGGTCTCAACTCGATCTCCTTGTCAGTGTCCACCTCATGTTGGTCCTGTCATGGTCTCGCCCTAAAGAAGTACTACAATGGAATCCCCTCAACATCATCATCATCATCCTCCACATCCTCCTTTAGATCATAATATCCTGCGAAGTCACTCACATCATCCTCTACCCCTGTGTCACTAGCGTGGTTGACCCAAGGTTGAGGATCACCTGTAGGGTGACTAGGAGGAAAGATAGGAATAGTCCATGCCGTATGCCACTAGGTATGATATGCTTGGGTACAACTAACATCATCTGTATCTGATACTAGCTCTACATCCTCAAGACCATCATCATCACTCAGAGGTATATCCGCTACTGTCGGCTGTCAGGCTCTGTTTCCCCTGACTGCACTGTGCATAGTGCATGCATAGCTCAGATGCATCATAGGAATGTCCTATACACATCTGAACTGTCATGCCAGCCTATCAAAGTAGAACATAGCAATAACTTGATTGAGGCAACTAGCCATCAACTAATCCCTCTACATCCACGCTAACTATCTCCACTGGCTAGGCCATAAGATATAGCCATGATATAGTCTCTGGATGATATTGTTCGGCTGTACTCTATCAAAAATAACTCTCCAGTATAACAGATCACTGTGTCTCCAACATCTAACCAGTGGATAGGCATGAATGCGTGGATGGGTGAACACTGACTCTATAGGAAACCCTGTCGGTTGCATGCACCTGATATGCTTGGAAGCCCAAACCTATAGTAAAGTGCAGATCATCAAGATGTGTATCTCATAATGGATGTATTATCCCAAGTCACGGTAGAGGTTTGCAAGCATACTGTACCCCCACGCGTATACAGTCTAATGCTCCTCCATCGCTCTAATGGTGTGAACAAGACCCTTGTGAAGGTGAGTGCCTCATCCATTTGGTGCGATAGTGACCATCATGATCCTCTAAACCAATGGGATATCACCGCATCCCTGCTTTAGAAGCCAGAGCTAAATGTGTCCTCGCTCTGCATGAGAAACTGTACGACCTAGACAATATAGCTAACTCTTGCAAGTGTACTCAATTGTACATTGTGTTGCAATTATGAGGTGAGCCAGTGTTGTCATTGATGTCAACATACTCATACTGCATTGACAAGAAGGATTTGATGAGCTTTGTGCTGAGGATATTAAGAAAATTAGCCTCAGTCAGGAACAGTGAAGAACAGTGATGAGAAGAAGGTAAATGTACTGTATAGGTTGAGAACCGGAGGATACGGATTAAAGGGTTAGTAGATATGAGTCTTGAGATGTTACAGTTAAGATTTCAGAGGTCCGCATGAAGATCGGAAGGAGTTGTGGCTGCCGGTATAGAACCGGGTCCGGCAAGTATCCGGAGGTGACAGAGGATCACAAAAAGGTCCGGTGAGGTCCGGAATTGTATTATCATAATCTGCGGATTGGAAGGAGTGTTTGAGATGTCCTTGTGATGTGTCATCCTGATTTGTGTGTGATTTGGAGGTCCGGAAGTACCTCTTGCATTATGACAGTGGCGACAGACTGTGTTCTTGAAGTTCCGGATGAGGAAGACAAGAGATCCCAGTAAGCAGAGGAAGTGCGGATGTATCCGGACATTCAGACAGGCTTGTGAAGGTTCTTGGATCATGTTTAGGTTGTGTTGTTGGTCCACATTGATGGTAGAGCCCAGAATTGAAGTTATTCTTCCGGATGAAGTTCTTGCTCTGTGTAGCCGACCGGATGAGTTGTTCATCCTGCGAATGTTCTTGTGATGGCCGACCGGATGTGTTATTCATCTTGCGGATACTCCTATGGTTGTTTGCCGACTTAGATGCTTGTTCCTAAGTCGATGTCTTGTATAAATAATGATTTGTGAATTCATTTCAGTGTGTGGTGTGAGGATGAGCATGATATAGCGAAGAAACGTGCGAAAGGCAGAGCAGAGATTGTTGGGCTTAATTGGAACTGATCCGGACATGGTAGAGATGTCATTCTCCAGTTCAAGACTGTGATTTTCATCACTTTGTAGACAGTGTGTCTCCTTGTAGGCAGTGGGCCTCTTTGTGAGCAGTGTGCTCGGGCAGTGAGCCCTTATTGGCATGTGCCATCTATTTTTCCTTATTCTTCTAACAGAGAATAATTCTTGGGTTAATCACCCCGTGGTTTTTCCCTTAACCGGGTTTTCCATGTCAAAATCTTGGTGTTCAATGTGTTGATGCTTATCTGCTCTTGTGTTTATGTATTATGCTTCCATAGATGATTATTTGATATGCTGCTAACTAACAACAGTGAGTTAAGTGTTTGAATGAGAAGAAGTTTTATACAACTGATTCACCCCCCCCCTCTCAGTTGTATGCCCTAGATCCAACAATTGGTATCAGAGCCAAGTTCCTCTGACAAGAGCTTAACCGCTTGAGGAGATCCAGGATGTCGTCATACAAGAAGGATAGTCCGAAGTTCGATGGAACCAACTTCACTCTCTGGAAAGGTCGCATGAAGTGTCACTTGGAATGCATGGGAAAAGCATACCTGGGTATGATTTCAAAACCATATGTACCTCCACAAGGTGGTCCGACTACTCTGAATGAAATCACAGAAGCTGAAAACAATCTGCGGACCAAGGAAGCTCTTCTAAGCGCATTGAATGACTCAGATCTCTTGAATGTCATTGACCTACCCACTGCATATGAGATCCTAACTAAACTGGAACTTCTGTATGAAGGAGATGAGTTTGTCAAAAGTGCAAGATTGCAAAGTCTGAAAGGGAAATTTGAAAGATTGAAAATGAGAGATGATGAAAACATCACTACCTTTATGCCAAGAGTAAATGAGCTGGTATGTGGAATCAGAAATGCTGGTGGAACTTTAGATGAAAATGAGATTGTCTGCAAAATCCTAAGATCCCTTCCTGCTGCCTACAAAATCAAAGTTGCTGCCATTGATGAATTCAGAGCCCACACAACTGTCACAAGAGAACAACTGGCTGGCAAACTAGCTGCATTTGAAATGACCGAGTTTGGAGATGATCCTCCCAAGACTGAATCTGCTTTCAAAGCCAGTGCCTATGTGAAAGGCAAACAGAGATTTGATCCGGGTGAAAACTCATCAAGGAAAATGTCATGGTATGATCAAGCAAGAAGAGACATGGAAGAAGAAGAAGCAGAAACAGCTCAACTTGAAGCCCTCATTGCAAAAAGACTGCCAAGAGGATCCGATAAGTATGAAGGAAAACTACCCTTTAAGTGTTTCAACTGCAATAAGATTGGTCATTTTGCCTCAAGATGTCCGGAGAGATCTGCAAGATCTAATACTCACAGACAAAGGTTTCAAAAGAATTGCTATTATGTTCATGAAGAAGATGACAATGAAGGAGTAACAGATGATGAATCAGAACCAGGAGGCAAATCCGGAAATGAGTGGGTGTTTATAGCCATCAAGGAAGAAGATTCCTTGCTCTCCGAATCTGTCAATCACAAAGTTGTTGAAAAAGCCTTGGCTGCTCAAGTGGAAGAAAAGGATGATTGGGTTATTGACAGTGGATGTTCTCACCATATGACTGGTGACAAGAATAAGTTCTTAGACTTGGAAAGATATGAAGGAGGAATGGTAAAGTTTGGTGACAATTCTGCTGGCAGAATTAGAGGTAGGGGAACTATTTCCTTTGATGGTAAGAGCAAAACAGGAAATGTACTGTATGTTGAAGGATTGAAGCACAATCTTCTCAGTGTTGGTCAGTTAGTGGACAAAGGCTATGATCTCCGGTTCAAGAATGGAAAATGCAGAATCTTTACAAGCTCTGGAACTGAAATTGCATCCGATACTCAGACAAGAGGTAACATCTTTCATCTGGTTGGTTCAAATAAAAGTTGTTTATTTGTTCAAATTGATCAGAGTTGGTTATGGCATAGAAGAATGTGTCATGTAAATTTTGATAACATTATCAAAATAAGCAATACTCAGGCTGTGAGAGATCTTCCAAAATTGATAAAACCTACAAATAGTGTGTGTAAAGAATGTCAGTTAGGCAAACAAAGCAGAGTCTCTTTTAAAAGCAAAGATCAGTCTTCTACCGGATTATTGGAATTAGTACATACTGATCTATGTGGTCCGACAAGAATCAAGAGTCTGCAAGGTGATAGATATTTCATGTTATTAATTGATGATCATTCCCGGATGATGTGGGTCACCTTTCTAAAAGAAAAATCAGAAGCTTTTGAGAAGTTCAAAATCTTCAAAGCTATGGTGGAGAATCAAACCGGATTGAAACTAAAGTGTCTAAGGTCTGATAGAGGTGGAGAATTTACATCTGGTGAATTCATTGACTTTTGTGAGAAACAGGGTATAAGGAGACAGTTGTCTGCTCCTAAGACTCCACAGCAGAATGGAGTAGTTGAGAGAAAGAACCAGACCATCCAGGAAGCTGCTAGGACAATGATGTTGGAAGCAAATGTTCCTCAAATGTTTTGGAAAGAAGCTATCAGCACTGCAGTCTACACTCTCAATCGAGTTCAAATCAGAAACAACACCGGTAAGACCCCCTATGAACTCTGGTTTGGCATCACTCCTACTATGAAATATTTCAGAGTATTTGGTAGCAAGTGTTATATTAAAAGAGATGAAGATCTAGGAAAGTTTGATGCTAGAAGTGATGAAGGAATTTTCTTGGGCTACTCCACTCAAAGCAAAGCATACCGGTGTTACAATAAGAGATTGAGGAAGATGATAGAAAGCACCAATGTGAAGGTTGATGAAGGAATTGAGAAGCCTTCAAGATTTTATGAGTTTGATGAAGATGACCAAGACAGTGTTCAAGGACCTCAATCCTCTCCGGTGAGACAGAGTCAACCTGATCCGGTAAATCAGGAAGAAGAGCTAGATTTGAATGAGGCTGATCAAGAAACAGCAGTGCTGGATACTCCCAAAATTCCTAGGTATGTAAGACTGAATCACTCTGAAGATCAGATCATAGGTGACAGAAGCAAAGGTGTACAAACTACAAGGAATATTGCTCAAGATCAGAATGAAAGTTGTCTGATTTCAAAGATTGAACCTAAAACAATAAATGAAGCCTGCAATGATGAAAACTGGACCAAAGCAATGGAAGATGAACTGATGCAAATTGAGAAAAATCATACTTGGGATCTTGTTCCCAGACCTAGAGACAGGAATGTAATTGGAACCAAGTGGGTCTTCCGGAACAAACTAAATGAAGCTGGTGAAGTAATCAGAAACAAAGCTAGATTGGTCTGCAAAGGCTACTCTCAAATAGAAGGAATTGACTTTGAAGAGACTTTTGCTCCGGTAGCAAGAATTGAAGCAGTTAGATTACTTCTTGCATTTGCTGCCTTCAAAGACTTCAAGGTATATCAGATGGATGTCAAGTCTGCCTTCCTAAATGGTGATCTGGAAGAAGAAGTCTACATTGAACAACCGGATGGATTTCAATTGTCTGATAATAATGATATGGTTTGCAAGTTGAAGAAAGCCTTGTATGGATTGAAGCAAGCCCCAAGAGCATGGTATGAAAGGTTGGATAAGCATCTTGTGCAGATTGGATTCAACAAAGGTACTGCTGACAGCAACTTATATTTCAAAATTGATCATGAGAACATTCTGATTGTTGAAGTGTTTGTGGATGATATCATTTTTGGAGGAAGAGATAGTATGTGTAAAACTTTTGCAAATCAGATGAAAAGTGAGTTTGAAATGTCTATGCTTGGTGAAATGAATTTCTTCTTGGGTCTGCAAATTACTCAAACAAAAGAAGGGATCTTCATTTCTCAGACCAAATATGCGAAAGAATTGTTAAAGAAATTTGGTATGGAAGACTCAAAGCCTATGAACACTCCTATGGCAACCGGATGTAAGTTAAGCAAAGATGATGATTCTCCAAAGGCAGATCAGACAAAGTATAGATCAATGATTGGTGGATTGTTGTATCTCACTCAAACTAGACCAGATATAATGCAAGCTGTTGGTCTTGTGGCAAGATTCCAGGCTGATCCTAGAGAATCTCATGTTATGGCAATCAAAAGAATTTTTAGATACTTGAAAGAGACAGTTGAGTATGGTCTATGGTATCCTAGAGGTCCGGATTTCTCTCTTCATGCTTACACAGATGCAGATTGGGCAGGAGATGTGGATGACCGGAAGAGCACTAGTGGTGGAGCATTCTTTTTGGGGAAGAGATTGGTTTCTTGGCTAAGCAAGAAACAAGATGCAATATCTCTGTCTACAACTGAAGCAGAATACATTGCAGCAGCAGGTAGTTGCACTCAAATCTTATGGATGAAGCAGATGCTAATAGACATCAAAGTTGAATATGAGGAGCCTATCACAATTTTCTGTGATAATTCAAGTGCAATTAATATTTCCAAGAATCCGGTATTACATTCTAAGACTAAGCACATATCTATCAAATTTCACTTTTTGAGAGAACAAGTAAACAAGGAAGAAGTCAGATTGGAGTATGTTCCCTCCAAGGATCAGATTGCAGATATCTTTACAAAACCTCTTCCCAAGGACTCTTTTGAATATCTCCGGGAGAAGTTAGGGGTCATGGCCCCTCCGGTGATGAACTAAGATGCACTGATGTGCATCAGTCCGGTGGCTATCACAGTCATATCTTGTGATCCGGACTAATGGGGAGCTGCAACTAAGGGGGAGCAGCTGGTATGATTCTGATGCATGAGAATTGCAAGTATGAGCCCTTTACCATTGATGTCAAAGGGGGAGAGAAGACATGTGAAAAACAAGTGGTTGATAATCAAAGGGGGAGCAGCAAAGGAAGACATGTGAAGAGTTGTTGTTGATAGGGGGAGCTGTGACAGAAAAGAGAAGTTCTTGTCTTGATGGTTTTTCACATCATATGTTGCCATCAATGACAAAGGGGGAGATTGTTGCAAGTATGAGGTGAGCCAGTGTTGTCATTGATGTCAACATACTCATACTGCATTGACAAGAAGGATTTGATGAGCTTTGTGCTGAGGATATTAAGAAAATTAGCCTCAGTCAGGAACAGTGAAGAACAGTGATGAGAAGAAGGTAAATGTACTGTATAGGTTGAGAACCGGAGGATGCGGATTAAAGGGTTAGTAGATATGAGTCTTGAGATGTTACAGTTAAGATTTCAGAGGTCCGCATGAAGATCGGAAGGAGTTGTGGCTGTCAGTATAGAACCGGGTCCGGCAAGTATCCGGAGGTGACAGAGGATCACAAAAAGGTCCGGTGAGGTCCGGAATTGTATTATCATAATCTGCGGATTGGAAGGAGTGTTTGAGATGTCCTTGTGATGTGTCATCCTGATTTGTGTGTGATTTGGAGGTCCGGAAGTACCTCTTGCATTATGACAGTGGCGACAGACTGTGTTCTTGAAGTTCCGGATGAGGAAGACAAGAGATCCCAGTAAGCAGAGGAAGTGCGGATGTATCCGGACATTCAGACAGGCTTGTGAAGGTTCTTGGATCATGTTTAGGTTGTGTTGTTGGTCCGCATTGATGGTAGAGCCCGGAATTGAAGTTATTCTTCCGGATGAAGTTCTTGCTCTGTGTAGCCGACCGGATGAGTTGTTCATCCTGCGAATGTTCTTGTGATGGCCGACCGGATGTGTTATTCATCTTGCGGATACTCCTATGGTTGTTTGCCGACTTAGATGCTTGTTCCTAAGTCGATGTCTTGTATAAATAATGATTTGTGAATTCATTTCAGTGTGTGGTGTGAGGATGAGCATGATATAGCGAAGAAACGTGCGAAAGGCAGAGCAGAGATTGTTGGGCTTAATTGGAACTGATCCGGACATGGTAGAGATGTCATTCTCCAGTTCAAGACTATGATTTTCATCACTTTGTAGATAGTGTGTCTCCTTGTAGGCAGTGGGCCTCTTTGTGAGCAGTGTGCTCGGGCAGTGAGCCCTTATTGGCATGTGCCATCTATTTTTCCTTATTCTTCTAACAGAGAATAATTCTTGGGTTAATCACCCCGTGGTTTTTCCCTTAACCGGGTTTTCCACGTCAAAATCTTGGTGTTCAATGTGTTGATGCTTATCTGCTCTTGTGTTTATGTATTATGCTTCCATAGATGATTATTTGATATGCTGCTAACTAACAACAGTGAGTTAAGTGTTTGAATGAGAAGAAGTTTTATACAACTGATTCACCCCCCCCCTCTCAGTTGTATGCCCTAGATCCAACACATTGTCCCATGACCCTCACTGTCTCTCCTCAGATAGGTAGTCGTAGGTTCCTGTAAACATGCTCCAACATGATAGTCATCTCACTTGTGGGTAAGTGGAATGTGGATGTATCTGCATCCCATCTCTCCATCAAGGCCATCAACATGTTGTAATGAAATCTAATTGTGGGCATATCAAACACCCACCATAATCCCATCGCCTACAAGTGACCCCTCTCTACACTAGTCAGAGTATCAACGTGCTCTCAAAGTAGTACCATCAGGAGACCGCCTATGTGCTCTAGAGTCTCTGGGACATCCTGTGGGTTGAATAACAAGCAATGGTGTTAGTTTTCATCCTCAAACCAACAATCACTATCTGAACTAACAATGTGTGCATGTACCTTAGGGCCCATATCCTCTATGGACCTGGGCACCCTAGGAAGACTTGGGCACCCCAGAAGGGCACTGGCACCCTAGAGGGTCTAGGGCTCCCTAGTAGGACTCTGGTGCCCTGGAAGGACTTGGGCACCCCTACCAAGGACCCTTGTCCGTTAGGACCTCTTCAGCATAGTAAATGAGAAAAAGAGCTAAAACAAAAAATAGAAAGATGATAGAAGCATAAGATTATGACCCTACCTCAGCCTCAAAACTCCTCTCTGCCACTCAGGCTCGAATCATCTCCACTCATGGGGGCTGATACGGTCATCGTCTCAGCATGGTTGTCCTCCTCTTCTCCTTCTCTCTCTCTCTCCTATACATAATGACAAGAAACAAGAATGAATTGTGATAAGTGAAAACTCCATTTACATAAAGTAAGTGGATGAGAATTCATATCCCTAACTAGGTGCAAAATTGAATAGTGTAACTCTTGAGCCTCCATCTTGAGCTATCAAACTCAGACTTTCATGTCATTTGTTGCATTGCACACTTGGTTCCGCTCTCTATCTTACCCAATGTGTTGTGCTTGGGAATTGTTTTTTCAAACAACCCTCACACCGCAATTCTCATTGAGTTTCCCTTGAAATCGACGCGTGTAGATATCTCCTTGTTTCTTCTTTTCGGACTAAGCAAGCAAAAACAAGGGGGGCATATATCTCCCTCAATTTCCTCCCTCATCATGTCTCATCACTCAACCCCCTTAGTGTTTTGTACTGATTGATTGGTGGTAGTTGCATGTTGATTTAATTTTGGTCCTCTAACAAGTGTTCTTTTGCAGGTTACGGTTCCTAACTTTGTGGTCTTCTAGGGCTACGGACTTGGGGGTTTCTTCCTTTTCTATGACAACACTTCGGCTTCCTCTACAGTATCCTTTTGGGTATCCTTTTCATGATTGATGCATTTACTTTCCTTTAGTTGCATATGCACGTAGTGGCATATCGCCACTAAAGTGGGGGCTAAATGTTATGTCAAAAATTGTCCTCTTGTATGGAACGGTACAATTTCCCTTGGTTTAGCTCCTCTCCTTTGGTGTCCTTTTAACCTCTTTGATTTTGTCCTTCCTAAAATCTCGATTGACCTCTGTCTAGTTGAAAAATATTCATTTTCTGAGATAACTATTAATTGAACCCAGAAAGGGAATTTGGATTTTGGGTCCCAGGAACCCTCTAGAAGTAGATCTAATCAGAAAATGGGGGACTAGACTTGGGTACCTGCACCCTAGTCTTGCCCCATTTTTTAGGATTTTGAATCTTGGGGTATCATCTCTTGTCGTGCATCTTGGGATTCTGTTTTCAAATTTTCATTTTTGCGTGATATTGAGCTGTTATTTCAAAATTTGAATCTCCTAAGGTTAGATATTTAAACACATTTGAAAATAATTTTATCACACACAATCTATATGTAAGCTTGATGCCAAAACTCTGCTAAAATTGCCATCAAAGATCAGTGATTTGTTGAAGCTCTTGAAGTTATTTGAATTTGCCATCATGGAGACAATGGATGGAGATTAGGAATCACGATCTTGAGACTATCTTTCTCTTCCTAGGGTTTGTACACCTTTTGCATGATTGGGAGAAGGGTTGAAGCCTCCAACATCGAGCTTGGAGATCCTCCGCAGACATTGCTAATTCACCTTCTTATTCATGCAAGTCTTCATTGGTTTCATCTCCTTGAGGTGAAGTTGTGTTTGTTCATTGAGTTGAAGCAAGTTATTGATCTTCCCTTGATTGAGACATCTAGGGTTTGATATTTTTGCATACACTTTGTTAGGTTTGCACACACTTCTGCAAATCTTTATCTTTGTCTATTGTTGAGGCAAGAATATAGAAAATGGGGCTTGACTAAGGCAAGCTCCTATATAGCCACAACATCTTTCTCCTCCTTTTGTAGGTATAGATCATGCTCAATAGAATACAATAGAAAGAAGCGATAGAAAGATAGATATTGTGGATATAATCATCACTAAATTTTGGAGTTCCAGATCTCAACACTTTCGGGACTAATGAGCGGGTACCCTAGTCTGACTGGGGAGATTCTCTGAGATTTAGGAGCTACTAAAGGTTGCTGGACAACAGATACAAAAGGTTTTTATAGATGGAAAGTTGCAGGACTAATGAGCGGGCCCCCTGGTCAAGTTAGCCCCTAGTTTCTGGGTGCCTAACTTCTAAACCTTATTCTCTGCATTTTTGTGATTTGTTCTATCTATTTCATCTCTAAATTTAGTAGGTCACAGTTGCAAGGTGTAATTAGGGTTTGGTGATTAGTGAATGAAAACACTAGTTAAATTTCTTAGTTTAAACACCTGATTAGACTTAGTTAACATTAGGGAAGGCATAAGAAATTTGTAGCTTGATCCCAAGCTCAGCTCTTGTCTTCCCAATGTTTAGTTAGTGAAGGATTAAGACTTAATCTTGTTTAAGGAAACCTACTTTTTCACACTAAATAGGTATCAGAGCCCAGGTTGCCACACTTTGGGAACTTTGGGGTAATATTGTTATTAAATAACCTTATTTTCTTGATCTTGTAGTATGCCTCCCCAACGAAGGCACACTCATTCCACATCATCAGAATCAGACCATTCCGATGAACATGTCAATCATGGGCCTCATATACTCTAGACTTTGTAGCATCTAGTAGATGTCATTCAGGATAGACTTCCTCCACCTATTACTAATCCACCCCATAATGAAGATCAACCCCATTCTTGTAGTGTTCTTTTAGGATGGGCATGACATGTAGCTAGATTTTAGGAATTTAGTTTCAAATTGATGTTAATTAGTTAAGCTACAATTATTGTGAAAATTGTCTTTTAGTTTTCCAGAAAGAAACATATCGACAATTGAAGACAAGAAAAGATTAAGGGTAAATAACAGAGAAAATAAATGCAAATGACACAATTACCTTCACCCTAACCCTTCTTTCTCCTCTAATAGAGTCGAATCGAGTGCACCCAAGCTCCAATGGCTATGCTCTTAATGATGATAGATATGTTGATTACTTACACCAGTAACATAACTTTACATTTTTGTGTGATATGAAAATGACTTGATTGATGTTTGATTTATAGATACTTGGATGATAGGATGAATGGCTAGGATTAAGAGGTGCAATGGATGGTTGAGATTTGATGAGACAAGATTAGGGCAAGGATAGAGGCTTCTAGGGCATATCCTTATGTGAATATTTGAGATTGAGAGATGTATGAAATGGATGGTTGAGATGTAAAGCTAGTTTGACTTTTGTGCAAGTGTCCAGGTTCAACTAACATTAGCTAGACATGTGACTCTCAATAATTAATCAAATAATAATAAAATTATTTAATTAATTATTGGAGAAGGGTGATATGGGAGGATAAATTAATTAATTAAATAAGATTTATTTAATTAATTTGACTAGAGGGAAAAATAGATTAAATTAATTATATACATATAATTTATTTAATTAATTTGGAAAATAGATAAAATGGGTTAAAATTAATTAAATAAATAAATATAATGCATTTAATTTATTTGGTGGGAGGGATAATATCGATTAACTAAATAAATATAATTTATTTAATTAATTGGATAATAGAAGGGGGGATGATAAAGGGGACTCCTAGGATGAAAGTGTTGCAATGTGACACATGGTGATGTTGATTGAGGGGATGTCTAGGTGATGGTCAATTTCATGTTTCTACAACAATTATTTATTTTTTATCAAAAATAGGAAAAAAGTTAATTTTGAGACTTTGAAATATTTTTCCATTATGAATGCATGGATGCTAAGTCCTATTATTTTGAGTTACGAATAATGAGTTGAATCATGTTTATTTCCTCTGAAGATCTAGCCACTCAATGGAGAAAATAGAGCAGTATATGTAGATAAGTTGTGTGTGTGTGTTTATTTCATATGTTATCTCACTTCTGATATATTTAAATATGTCTAACCTGTAGGTTATATATGTGAATGTGTGTGTTATTCATTTAAACATTCTACTGTGATCATTGTTGTATGAAATTTCAAAGGTTCTTATATTGAAAGCCAAGTTATCTTCCTTATGTGTGTTGTGAAGTACATTCTACTTTCATTTTCTACAACCAAAATTAATTTTACTTCGTAATTAACAAGCATCTTTGTTTTGTAGTTAACAAGCATCTCTATTTCATAGTTAAATAACATTTATTTTATTTCGTAATTAGACATATTTCTATTCCATAGTGAAAGGAAGCTAGGTGTGCGGAAATCGCTTCCTACACTAATCTAATGAGGGGAGGAGAGTGCAAATTCAATTTTATCCTTACTATTACAGCAATGTCAACCCAACAATAGAGATATTGTAGCAAACACATACACAAGAATGTAAGATAGAAGAAGAGAGACAAGATATATGTGGGGAAAACCCTTACGGGTGAAAAACCCCACACTCTAAAACATAACTCAAATGTATTATCTAAACAATGAGGTTTACAATACAGTTACAGAGCCAATGCTCTTGCAGGAGTCTTTGACACTTATATCTAGAGACAATCTAGCAGCATAACAGTACCTGTCAATCACATAATACATCTCCTCTTCAAAGCACCTGTTTATATAGAAAATACAAGGAAAATATGGCTCCACATAGGGATGGGTGTGACCCAACAGGACCTCATGGCCCAAAACCCACACCTATGGACACTTGTTTAACTTTGTAGGATGCTTCTAACACTTGTCAAGTCACCCCATCCTGAGGAGGTTGCCTATTTCCAAAATCAGCTATGACAGATGCTCTTACGACTCTTACAACCATCATAGAATCTGTCATAGTTGTCATAACTTACAATTGTAAGAGAATCTGTCATATACAGGCTATAAATAGCATATTCTCTTACAACATGTCATAGTCCACCTTGGGGCGCCCAAAGATGCCTTTTTCAAAGATGCTCTTCGACACATGTCTTCACCTGTCATAGAATCTCCTATTTTTGACTCTTACTGTCATGACCGTTACGGTCAATATTCCCTTACACAACATCCAAGATTCTGACACATGGAAAAATATTCCTACCACTAAGTGGGATACCTATCTCCTCATGTGAGGACAAAAATACATGTGGTCATATGCCATGTAGGATGGCACATCACTGTGCCAACTCCCACAATATGACAACATAGGATTTGCATCCAATTAATATAATAGGCAATTAATAAATAAATACAATGTAAAAGTACAAGGAATTACCAAGGTTGAGACACCTTAATTCCCAACATTCTCCCACTTGTCAAACACCTTGTAAGAGCTAATAGAATCAATAGAATTTAACTACTATAGGCCGAGAGGCCCATGGACTCCAAATACCATCTAAGCTTCTCTATCCCCACTAGTTTCATCAATGCATCTGCAACATTCTTCAAAGTATCTACCTTCTCCAAATTTACCTTCACATCCTCTACCATGTCTCACACGAAGTGAAACTAAACATCAATATGCTTTGTTCCGGTATGGAAAGTTGGATTCTTCGCAAGGCAAATCGCACTCTAACTGTCACAACTGATCGTAATCTATCCTGCATCAACACCAATATCTAAACACAATCTCTTAAGCCATATGGTTTCCTTACAAGCATGAGTTGCAACCATGTACTCAGCTTCTGTAGTGGACAAAGCAACCACAGGTTGTCGCTTACTCATCCAACTAATTGCACCACCAAACATAGTGAACACATAGGCACTAGTGGATCTCCTACTGTCAATGTCACCTGCCCAATTAGAATCCACAAATCCATGAATACAAACTGATTGCGGATGTACTGTAGCATTGCCATGATAGCAAATGGAATACTCAAAAGTACCCCTCAAATATCTGAACACTCGCTTAACTGCATCCCAATGTACCCATCCAAGATTAGCCATAAATCGGCTAAGGAATCCCACTACTTGGGCAATGTCTAGTCTTGTACAGACCATAGCATACATTAAACTACCAACAACACTAGCATAAGGTACTCTGCTCATGTCCTCCACCTCACTAGGAGATTTTGGACAATCATTAATAGACAACTTTGTCCCCAATGAAACAGGAACACACAACGGTCTACAATCTGCCATGTTGAACCTGTCCAACATGGTCTTCACATACTCTGGCTTAACTAAAGTTTTCTATTAGCTTTGTCTCTTCTAATTTCCATTCCTAGAATGTATCTGGCTGCCCCAAGATTTTTCATCTCAAACTGTGCTGATAACTAAGACTTCAAATCAAAAATCATATTCTTACCATTCCCAATCAACAACATATCGTCAACATACAATGTAATAATGAGAATGCGATCATTGTCAAATTTGTAATACACACAATGATCTAATATCAATCTCAGATATCCAATTGACAACACAAAGGCATCAAACTTCAAGTACCACATCCTAGGAGACTGCTTCAAACCATACAAAGACTTCTTTAACTTGCAAACCAAATTTTCTTTACTTTATCTATGTAATGCTCTCGCTGTGACATGTAGATTTCTTCCTCCAAATCACCATGAAGGAAAGTTGTCTTCACATCCATCTGTTCTACCTCTAAGTCATAAGCAACTACAAGAGATAACAACATGAGAGAAAATTTCCCCATAATCAATTCCCTCTACTTGTAAGTACCCCTTTGCAACCAATCTAGCCTTCTACTTTTCAACACTGCCATCTGCATCAAATTTCTTTATGAACACCCATTTGCAACCAATCGGTTTTCGTCCATTAGGCAAAGGCACCAAGTCCCATGTTTTATTATTTTCCAAAGAAGCCATCTCATCTTCCATGGCCTCTTTCCAGGAACCTGCATCTTTCATGTCCATAGCCTCTTTCATGGTTCTAGGCTCATCAATGTTAGTAAGTAAAGCAAAAGCACAACTAGAATCAAGTAATGAATAACCTAACCTATCAGGTTGCTTTCTTGTTTATGTAGACCTCCTCAATGGCTGAGGTTGAGGTTCTACCTCTTCTTCTAAGCTTTTAGAGCTGCTAGAGCTCTCCTCATCATCAGGTCTCACAGGGTCTGTATGTTTAGTCTTCTTAGGGGTAGAAGGAAATTGAACTACATCTTTCTTTTCTATTTGTTCTGGCTATAGAACAACAGAAGAAGGTGTTAGCTCTATGAAGATAACACTTTTGCTATACAACACTTTTTCATCCACAGGATTTGAAAGCTTGTATCCTTTCACGTCGACACCATAGCCAATTAAAATACATTTAACAGTCTTGTTCTCCAATTTAGACCGTTTCTCCCTAGGCACATGTGCATATTCCTCACAACAAAAAACATGAAGATGTCTAATTGAAGGCTTCTTACTAGACCACACCTCCATAGGTGTCTTACCAACAAGAGTTGATGTAGGAGATCTGTTTACCAGATAGCAAGCAGTGGCTACAGCTTCAACCCAAAACTTTTGTTCGAGGCTTGCTCCACTAAGCATACTCCTAGCCTTTTCTATCAGTGTCATGTTCATCCTCTCTATAACTTCATTTTACTGCGGGGTGTATGGAGTTGTCTTATACCTTTCAATACCTTGCTCTTTACAGAATTTATAGAACTCTGTCAAATAAAACTCACCACCGTTGTCAGTTTTCAAACACTTAATCTTTTTACTAGTCCAATTTTTAGCAAAGGCTTTAAACTCCTTAAACTGACTAAAGACTTCAGTCTTGCTTCTGATAAAATAAACCCATGTCCTTCTACTATAATCATCTATGAAAGATACAAAATATATAGATTTTGAAATCGAAGGAACATTAACAGGACCAAACACATCAGACTAAATAAGATCCAATACACTAAAAGACTTGTGAGAACTAGAGTAAAACTGAACACAATTTCTCTTTCCATAAATACAATGTTCACAAAAGTCAAACTCAAGATTACAATCATTTAACCCCTCAACGAAGTTTTTATTTTTTAGGGTACATAGACCCTTCTCACCAATGTGGCCATATCTCAAATGCCATAACATAGTCTTTTCAATAGGAAGCTTAGCTTCCATAGCATGTGCACTACCATCAGAACTAGTTACAACAGATTTCTTCACTGCTCGTTTAAATGGTGGGGATGAAGTGACTGCAGCTCATTTCTTTGAGTCAGAAGAACTATTGCACTATGAAGTGCATGCCTCTAGCTGAAACAAAGTACCTCTCTGAGTACCCTTTGCAAACACCATAGATCCTCTAGTCATCTTGCACCCATCCTTTGAAAAGACAACCTGCACACCTGGATCATTCAACATACTTACAGAAAGTAGGTTCCGTGCAAGGCCTGGAATGTGCATAACTCTAGTGATCCCCTTCATTCGTCCATTAGGGAATCAAATTGAGACTCTTCCATGACCAACAATCTTCAGATGAGAGTCGTCACCCAAGTACACTCTTCATACTTCGTGAACCAGTCTCTATGTGAGGTCATGTGGAATGATGCACCAGAATCAATTAACCACACATCATCAGATGCATGGGTGGCCAGGGTTGCAATGAAGGAATCACCATCATCTTGTGACTTGTCAGAATCTGAATCAGGAGCTTTCTTCTTCTTTTTCTTCTCCTCTTTGTATTCCTTTCAGAAATGCCCGGTTTTACCATAGTTCCAACAAAGAGCCTTGGACTTTCCAGGAGATTTGGATCTCCCACGGGATTTGGATCTACCCTTATCACCTTTCTTGTCCTTCTTCTTCCCTTTCTCTTTGGGTCTTCCATGAACCGCAAGAGCCTCTTTGGCAGCCTCAGAAGACTTTCTCTGCATTTCTTCAGATAATAGTGAAGACACCACATCTTCCATCTTGAAGGTGGTAGTAGTGCTTCTGATAGCCATGACAAGATGATCCCACGAATTTGGCAAAGAATAAAGCAGGGTCATGCATCGATCCTCCTCCATTTTCACACCCACAGATGTCAACTGTGCAACAATCATGTTAAAAGCATTCATGTGATCTGCAACAGATCCTCTGTCTTCCATCTTCAAAGCAAACAACTTCTTTTTTAGGAAAAGTTTGTTTACCAAGGACTTGGCCTGATAAACATCACCCAACTTCTTCCAAAGATCTTTCATGCTCTTCTCCTCATGGACATTCAACAGGACAGAGTCAGCTAAACAGAGTCTTATGAGACCCTTAGCCTTCCGATCTTTGAGGTCCAAATCAGCTTGTGACATTGCTGTAGGTTTCACACCAGATATAATTTCCCATAGGTCACGATCAACAAGTAGGTCCTCCATCTTGAGTTTCCACAACTCAAAATTAGTGCCATTGAATTTCTCAACCTCTAACCTTCCGGATGTGGTTACCATCTCCTTACTGCAACAAGATATAGAATACTCTACACAACACTCCCACTCAACCTAAGATTAGCTCAAAAAACCCCTACCCAGTAGCTAGAACCAAAATTGGCCAAGCTTTGATACCAATTGAAAGGAAGCTAGGTGTGCATAAATCGCTTCCTACACTAATCTAATGAGGGGAGGAGAGTGCAAATTCAATTTTATCCTTACTATTACAGCAATGTTAACCCAACAACAAAGATATTGTAGCAAACACATACACAATAATGTAAGACAGAAGAAGAGAGACAAGATATATGTGGGGAAAACCCTTATGGGTGAAAAACCCCACACTCGAAAACACAACTCAAATGTATTATCTAAACAATGAGGTTTACAATACAGTTATAGAGCCAATGCTCTTGCAGGAGTCTTCAACACTCGTATCTGGAGACAATCCAGCAACATAACAGTACCTATTAATCACATAATACATCTCTTCAAAGCACCTGTTTATATAGAAAATACAAGGCAAATATGGCTCCACATAGGGATGGGCATCCAATAGGGCCTCATGGCGCAAAACCCACACCTATGGACACTTGTCCAACTCTATAGGATGCTCTTGACACTTGTCAAGTCACCCCATCCCAAGGAGGTCACCTATTTCCAAAATGGGCTATGACAAATGCTCTTACAACTCTTACAACCATCATAGAATATGTCATAGTTGTCATAACTTATAGTTGCAACAGAATCTCATACATAGGCTATAAATAGAATATTCTCTTACAACATGTCATAGTCCACCTTGGGGCGCCCAAAGATGCCTTTTTCAAAGATGCTCTTCGACACATGTCTTTACATGTCATAGAATCTCCTATTTCTGACTGTAACATGTCATAACTTCTTCATAGGAATCTGTCATGACCGTTACGATCAATATTCCCTTACACAACATCCAAGATGCCGACACATGGCAAAATATTCCTACCACTAAGTGGGATGCCTATCTCCTCATGTGAGGACAAAAATACATGTGGTCATATTCCATGTAGGATGACACATCACCGTGCCAACTCCCACAATATGACAACATAGGATTTGCATCCAATTAATACAATAGGCAATTAATAAATAAATACAATGTAAAAATACAAGGAATTACCAAGGTTGAGACACCTTAATTCCCAACACATAGTTATCAATGCTACTAGCTTTATACTTATATTATAATTATATATTTTAATTTGGAAGAATTTTCCTACCTTAAGAATAACATAACATAATTATAAAATAAGTAAAACATTTAATTTATACTTTACCTTCTCTCTTTCAGTCTTCTAAATATATTGTAAAGAAAAGAACATGTTTTTTTATATCATATAGGAGTGTTGTGTGTTCCCATGATCGATTGGTTCGAATAAACTATAACATAATAGAACTATTTCTTAAAAAGAAAAATATATACTTGAATCCTTCCTAAGGCAATTTTGTTCATCAAGATCAACTTTGAAAAACCATATATGCTAAAAGTGGAAGGTTTGAGAGTGTCTTCAAATGATTTGTGTTTACCATGAATTAAAGATGTAGAAGATCAATTTTTGAAGTTTGTAAATACCACGAAGATCTTGATAGTGAAGAGTAGATTGACAAGACCATCAATGGTTGAGATTAAAAGGACTACCATAAAATAGATCTTTGTTGTTGATTTTTTCTAACAATATCATATGTGACAAAAAAACAAAAAAATGTTCACTTTAACTGAAAAATTCAAAAATAGTCCTACAAATATTTATTTTTATTTAATTTTTCTCAAATCAAATAATAAATAAATTTTATCCAATTAGTGCCTTATATCTACCCAAAAGGGAGATGATGCGCTAGACAATGTTTGACTTTAAATGCTAGGTTGGATGTACCAACATAATGTAACAATCCTAAGCACATCTAGGAAATTCAATAGGTCCTCCAACAATTTCATTGCCTCTACCTAAAGATTTATGCTGCTCTACATCACAGTCATTGATCGTCTACCTCTTTTTGATAGCCACAACGTACCAAAACCCCATAACACCTCTAAAATCATAAACCAATAATAATTAAAAATAAAATTCAATTAAGAGTCATGGACCGTGTGCAGTCCATTGCAAATTGTTTTGGCCACGTCTCCATATCCGTGTAGTTGTATCCGATTTGA
Organism: Cunninghamia lanceolata; assembly: GCA_027924645.1. NCBI lineage: Eukaryota > Viridiplantae > Streptophyta > Pinopsida > Cupressales > Cupressaceae > Cunninghamia > Cunninghamia lanceolata. The sequence goes on along the minus strand of BSBN01000237.1, from coordinate 16,389,128 downwards.
TTTTCCTAGCCATCATCATAAATCAAGTAGGACACATATAATTGTCATAGAAAATCCAATACATATAGTTGTCCATTATTGTGCTTCCCTACTGCTCACTTCCACCATCTATTTCTCAAATCAATTCTTTCTATGAGATTTTCTCAATGAACCTAGACTATCCTAAAAATCCTTTGGCCAACTCTTCTACTAGAGAAAGCTTCACTCATGCAGGGGCTCTGTAGGCTTTGAACTCATTACATTATGTTGAGAGTCTCTTCCAACAATAACATAGAGCCATGAATGAATTAGAACTTCATGAGACTCAAACTCAAACCTAACTATGTTTGTTCATCTCAATATATAATGTAAAAAGAAATTTAGCAATACAAGTGAGACAAGACAACCTTTAATGTGATGAACTTTCAAAAAGAAATGATAACATAATTTAGTGGATTAAATAATTTATAAAGTAATAAATAATTAAAAAATATTTAACAAATTCTATATTTTTTTCTAATAGTTCTTGGTGCCTATTGAACCTATGAGTCCACTTGCTAGTTAATAATAAAAAGGAAGGAAATAGTTTAAGTAATAAAAAAAAGGCTTTAAGAAAAACATAAGAATACAAATACTGTGATTGTAAGCCCCAAGATGACAATGTAAATCTAACCCAACATAAAAAAAAATTATTTATAAAAAGAAAAGAAAAGAAAGGAAAAGAAAAGAAGCAACATAAATTGACCAAGTTGATGGAAAATTAAAAGCATAAGAAAAACTTTAAGTACATTTCCTGGGAAGAAAAAGTGAAGTTTGGATGAAGAAGAAAACTATAAGAATAAATTTTAAAGTTTTGGTAAGAATAAAAAACCTGAGTTATAAGCCCCAAGATGACAATGTAAATCTAACCCAACTTAAAACAAATTTTTATTTATAATTAAGAAAAAAGGCAGCAGGATATATTGACCCAAAAAATTAAAAGCATAAGAAAAACTTTAAATACAATTCCAAAAACAAAGTGAAGTTTAGATGAAGAGGAAAAGCATAAGAATACCTAAATTTTAAAGTTTTGAAAAGCCCAGCAATTCATTCCTTGAGTTGTGGCCCCACTCTCTATCTTGAGAAAAGAAAAAGCAATCAGACAAATTCCAGGGAATGGCCTACCACCGGGCTTAAACAACACACTCTAAGATTTGACTTAGACATGGCTGGTGGGCACTCTCCAACTTTGTTTCCTTGTCCAAAAAATTCCTTTAACAACACATCAACGTGAGTTTCAACTAACCGTGAGTGCTCCACCTACTGTCAGTTGTAGTTACTTTTAAACTAGAGGTAATTTTAATTTGAATCTCTCCCCTCTTGCTCAATTGCACTGTGAACAATGAACTTCTCACCAAATGTCTCACCAAAATGATTGTAGGATATACAAAAAATGGATTTGTTGAAAAGGCTTTAGAATCTTTCAAGCAAATGCAATTGGCAAGTGTAAAGCCAAACTCCACAACCTTTGCCAGTATACTCCCTGCCCGTGTCAAAATGGGAGCTTTGGAATAGGGTATGGACATCCATCAAAGCATAATGGAACGAGGATTTTTGTTAGATATTATAGTTGGAAATGCTCTGGTAGACATGTATGGAAAATGTGGAAGCATAGACAAGGAACGTGAACTGTTTAACAAAGTGCCTCAAAGAAATGTGGTCCCATGGAATGCAATGATTTTAGGATATGCACAAAATGGATTTTTCAATAATGTTCTCAAAATCATTGAATTAACTGACATTATAAGGGTAAATGCAAGAAGATGAGTTCACTTTTTTACCAAAAAGTGGAAGTGTTTTTCGTATTTTCCAAATTTTGTCATATTGGAGTGAAAATTTAAAGCACTTGCACATAAAATATTAATATGATGTAAAAATATGAAATGTAGGATTTTGTTTCTAGTTTTTAAATATGTAATTTTTTCTAATACCTAGATTGAGAGAGTTGGTTTTTTATACGATGTACAAAAAGTGGTTTTTTAAAAGTCCCCTATTTTTTGCCAAAGCATGCATGTGTATGACCAACATAATTTGATCTAAATGAAGTTATTTTTATAATTCCTTATGTGGAAAGATGCACAGGATGTTGAATTTTGGTTAGGATATTTTTTTGTATTTTTTTGATACATTTTTTTTTAATTTTTAAATGGCCCTAATTAGTGTTTTTTAAAACCACTCGTGTACAACCAACATAATTTGAGCTAAACTTTAATCAATTCACTAAACAAAATTTTTCATCATGTAGAGAATGATGTCTAGATTGGTCAGACATAATTTTTTTTCAAGAAACTTTCAAAATCAAAAGATTTAAAAAAAATAACTATGTATGTTATTTCAAGTTTATGACTCTCTTTGTTTAAGAAATAGTTAATAAATAGAAAAGTATGTCTAATAGTATAAAAAATTACATATTTGATAACTAAACTTTCATATATATAATGTGTTTTAATCTTGTTAAAATATTTTGAAAAAAAGGTCATCAACCATAGTGGTGAAACTAGTTTTTTTCTCTTGTTGTTTTCATGATCTCCTAGTTGCAGGTCCAAAGCTAAGGCTTGGGTTTCCAAACTTGAAAACAATGTAAATCTGTGGGTTTGCAATTTCAAACTTTTAGAAATGGATACCCGTTGTAAATGGGTGCCCATTCATAACGAGTGCCTATTCATAACAGGTACCTGTTTCTAAAAAATCAAAAGAATTATCCATAGGCATGTTTCAAAAAATAATTACCCATTTTTCTTCGGGTACCCATTTTGCTTCGGGTACCTGATCCTAAATGGGAGCCCATTCCTTAACGAACACCCATTTAGGATCAGGCTCCCATTCCTAAACAGGGAACCATTATTTTCAGAATGGGTGCTCGTTTCGATCGTGTTTTTGCTTCCACGGAAAAATTCCATGAAATGTGTACTTATCTTTGTGCACTTACCCATAATCTTTGCTTGTGTTATATGTGCATGCAACCATGCAGGTTTACTGGATGAGGGTTGCACATGCTTCAACTGCATGAGTAACCTTTATTGCATTACACCTGCAATTGATCATTATGTGTGCTTGGTTGACCTTCTTGCCCATGTTGGCTATCTTGAGGACACCCTAAACTTTATTGTTAAGATGCCAGTTAAACTTGTGGTGGTTGTGTCAATGTGTTTTCTTGGTACTGGAAATCACATAATAATATAAGCTTAGGAGTATTTTTAGCAACGTTGCTTTTCTATTTGGACCCTAAAAATATATTGTAACTTATGTTCTCTCAAACATCCATGAAGAACTGGGCAGGTGGTGTGAGATTCAAATGGTAAGGAGATTGATGAAAGATAAAGGAATTATAAAGATGCCTAGATGTAGTTGGATTGAAGGCCATAAAATGGTACGTGCTTTTTGTGTAGGAGACATATCACATCCACAGACATAGGAGATCTATGCAAAGTTGGAGAAATTGGCTTGGGAGATGAAGGAAACAAGGTATTTTCCATATCAAGACATTTACTTAGTGATGTGGAAAAGGAGGAAAAATAATTATTTCTCTACCACCATAGTGAAAAGTTGGCAATTATTTTTGGTTTGTTAGACACACCCCAGAATAACTATTAGATTTGTTAAGAACCTTAAAGTATGTGTTGATTGTCACAAGGAAATGAAGTTTATCTCCAAGATGTTGCAAAGAAATTGTTGTGAGAGATGCAAATTATTTGCATCATTTAAGGCTAGGAGATTGTTCTTGGGGAGATTATTGGTGGCATTAAATCAAGTGATCTAAAAAAAAGATCTCTCATTAAAAAGAGAGTGGAGAGAAGGAAATGATGCAGGGAGGATAGGCGAGAGCTTAAGGGAATAGTAGAAAGTATTCGTTGCGAATAAGTTGCTTTAAAACTAGAGGGTGTTCAATATTGAAGTATGTATTAGCCCTACATAAGGTGGCTCAGACAATAGGAGTGGAAGACTCCATCTCCAGTAATTTCAAACAAGTTGTTCATTAGGTCACAAAAATGCAAGTCATTAACCCTAAGAGGTTGCCAGGCTCTCTTGACGTTTTTGGCTAACGACACAGGGCAAATATGGATAAAACCCCCTTCACTTTAGGCTATGATAGACCTAGGTGGATATACCTTAATTATTAGTGCAGACTTGGTTGACCTTCACAATGGCAAATAGGTGTGAAGTAAATGTGAAATTTGAAGGTGTTTCTAAGGCTAAAGTTTGCAAATATGAGTAAGATATGAAATTGCTAATTAATGGGACTAGTGCTTTATCTATTGGGTAAAGAGATCAAGAGTCAATGGTGTAATGGATCTTTATATTGAATTAACTCAGATTGTTAGGCAATTATGTAAGTCTGTATCTTGTACAGATGTGCAAGAATGTTGAGATGCATGATTCTTCTTATCAGATCCCAATGATATTTCCCCAAGTTGCTATGACCAAGAGAAAGGACTTTTAATTCTAATAGGAAGGAAACCAACTAAGATGACTTGTTTAAAGGATTTTAACCCTGGACAGAGACCAATAAACATTGACGGCTTAGCAGAACTTAAATCAACTTCCCAAAGAAACCAATCACATAGATCATATAGAAACAACAAATGTGTACTGAAAAATCAACGATATCCTTGATATATTAGTTTAAACAACTTGGGAAACCACTCTGGAGACAATTATGCAACTCATAAACATTTACATTAACATAACAATTGAACATCAATCCTCTGATCAACCAAAGAAATATGATTCTTTTTATTAATTTAGAAATTCATACTGGTTTCAAAACATAAGTCGAGATAAATAGATATTTTCAAGTATTGCCTTATATTGCATATATGTATGTATGTCTATGATATCTTTCAAAATGGCTTTGGTGTCCTATTTTATAGGATGCGGACAAGCTTTAGGCCCTAAACATTGTCTATTCATAATTACATCTCTTTGAGTAACTAATGCATAATTAGGAAACAGAAAGAAAATAGAAGCATATGCAGGGACCAAATTCTAGGATCCATTAGTCATCATAGAGGGATCCATGCACCGTAGGTCTAGCAAGATCGTCCTCCTCTCCATGATACGGATCGATATATCTACATTGCTTGTTGTATGACAAAATTGTATTGCATTCACTTACTTACACTGCCCTAGATATGAACAAATATGATCGATGTAATCCTAATAAGTGCATGTATCTGTAGCAACTAGATTATTCATAACTAACTCTAGGGAGAATATCTTTCCCAAACATATATAAGTGTTCCCTGTCACCCTCTCCTCATTATTTATATTTTCAAAAAGTGGTGGCAATAATCAATTCAGTTCATCCTTCCAAATATCCTTATCTTGCAAACTGCCCTTAGTATTGAAATTTTTTGGAAATGTCATGTCAGGATATTCGTCAAAGTCATTCAAATCATATGTTAGTATACAATTAAATCTCTCATGTTCACTAATAAGGTCATCATACTCATTGAACACTTGTTCATTCAACATTAGATTTAGCATTCAATCTTTCTTTTGTTTCCAACATCCTAAGGTGCAGCCTTTTGTGTTCCTGATACATTTGATGTGTTCTCTTATGCAAATCCCAAATTTTGTCACTGTTTTCCATCATTTTGTCAAATCTTCTTTGAATCAATTTGGAAGCCATATTGTATTTAACCACCTTCAATTTAGTTTCCAACTGTTCACTTCTCTTTTGAAATTTCTCTGCTTTGAGCTTCTAATAATTGGCATCTGCTTTGGCTTTTATAACCCTCTTGTCGGCCTCTAGGTATGATGAATAGCTACTAGATGAATGCAATTTATCTATGTAGGTGGCAATCTCTTGTCTCAACATGGCATTTTCTTTCTTATATGTATTATTATCTTTTATCAATTTCTAAATTTGTACCTTTGTGAACTTTGCAACATTAACATTTAAGTCAGCAGTTTCCAGGGGATCGGTGTTCTCAACCCTTTGTATCAAAAGATGACCAAATGCTTTATTTGGATCATCAATGATATGAGGTCTTTTATTGGGAGAGTATAATGCCCATATCAGTAATGTTCTCTTGTCTAGATCATATCCTAATCCTCTTATGCTATCATCCAACACTTCTATGTTAAGTTGCAACTTCTTGTCCTGACTCCTATTGAAAGTGTCAAATACAATGGCTGAGGCCATATCCCATCTAGGAATCAACATTACATTTGCTTCTTGTAATAGTGTCCTTCCCCTTTCTGGAGTCATTATCTCCAATTCTTTGTCAATTTCCTTCTGAAGCTCCAGTAATACGTCATCCTGTATTTCAGGAGTGATATCTTTCATTTTTTATCTAGCTTGCTTGGTCTTGTACTCATACAGAAAAGATTTAAATTCAGGTGTTTTAATGAAATCATCATCTGAGATAAATTTGTTGTTGGCTAGATGTCGTATGTCTCCTAATAAGTCATCTGGTGCTTCCATGGTGAAAACTTCTCTGTCTTCAGGAGGTTCATACCCCTTGATGGTTGGGTCATAGCTCTGCACTCCTTCCTCAGATTCTTCCTCTCCTTCTGCGATGTTTGTGTCTATAGAGAAACTCTTGTCTGGTGTGGGCTGAGGTGACAGATGACCCAGGGAAATTTCATATTCAGCTTGTGCCTCTTGAAGTTGTTTTCCTTCTTTGTTAAACACATAGGGGGGAACATTCATGATCAGCTCCGATGCTTGTGTGATTATCATATCCAATCTTTTAATAGGATCATCAACATTTTGAAAATCTCTGGTGTAAGTGGGGTTTTTGGCTACCCTCCAAGCCTCAGCTAACATTGCTTTATGGTACAAACTTCTCCTTTCCACTATTGTGTTTTCATCACAATTCCTAATTAAATCACCATCAATGAATAGGACATGATGATATCCCTTCAACTTTTGCTTTGCTTTTACACTATTTCTAAAATGTTCCAGATAAAAAATTTCTCTAGCATTTCCAAGAGGTAATTTGAATTGTTCTAATTTCTTGTCAAACAATTGATAACCTTTATTAGAAAGAATTGTGAAATCTCAAAAGCATAGAGTTCGAGGCATAAATGACTATTTTTTGTGGTTCTTAAGGTGTATGGAGTCTGAGCAAGCTAATTGCTCGACAATTTCTAAGTATGCAACTCTATCTGGGCATGTTTTTGGTAGCAAGAAGGGTAGTCCTTCATATCCAAACACTCTTATCATAGTGCAGTCATAAAGACATACCAGTCACCCCAATTATGACTGAACCTTCCTTCCTCATATTTATCCTTTGGTCTTAGAAATTTTTGTATTTCCATTGATAAGTTGTGATTGTAGGGACGACCTAGCAATTTGTATATAGGTTTCACAAAAAACTCCTCAAAGTATAAGTAATGAGACCTGTCACATCTGCTATCCCAGATAGCAGTCCACATTTGCATAGGTTTTATATCTCCATTGTTGTCCAGGTCTCTCACCTTTAGATGTTTATCCCACAAGCACATATTTTTTTCCTTCATACAATACCATATGCATAAACAGGGAATAATGTCTGAACTTATTTCCTCCATTCTTAAGAGATATTAGATCATTTTGTATGTTATTTACTAGATACTTAGCATAATCAAAATATCATGCATCATGACTATATATCTACAGTTAACACCATGGGCGTAATTTCCATGAACATAGAAGCTTCTAGACCCAATATTTGGCAAACAGAGTAAAATGTGCTTTTGAAATAATCTTCAAATAGTTCAATCGAATAGGGTAGATCCTCAACCCCTCAAAATACCCCGAGTTTGTTATTTTCATCACGAGGCCTGTGTAGGGGTAATTTCCATCTCTTATAATTGTTGCTCATATTATGGTACTTAGTCAATAAGTCCCTGATTATGAATTTCTTAGCTAAGCTTGAGTCTAATTGAAACACTATTGTAATGTAACCTCTCGTAATGGGAAAGAAACCAGACCCGTCATCCAATTCAATCAAGCAAGTTTTAGGGTTGTATTTTTCTGCAAAGAGTTTTAACAACTAGACATTTATGAACACATTTGGCACTGTTAGTTTACCCAAATTTAGCCTCCAAGGATTTGAAATGGATTTATACCTGTGCATCTTTATATAATAGTAAATAAAGAGATCATATCCTCTAACTGGTGTCCATATGTCCCCTATCTTCTTGTATAAGTCATCTAACTTTTTAGCATGCGGGTTCAATTGAGCATTCCTTCTGGATTTTTGTCGTGACCTAGGGCATTGGTCTAATAAATCTTGATTCAACTTCCTATCCCCCATTTTTTGCCTTTTACTTTTAGGGTTTTGAACTATTTGTTCCATGTTCTATTACTATGCAAGGATCTCAACTCTGTGAATTATGAATGTGGACCAATATATGTAAACCAGTCAGAAGTACTTATTTGATCAATCGTTCTGGTTCTGAATTACTATCTCGTTGCGCCCTGTGATCGCTCCTTGCAATACCCTTAAAACTTGCATTCAATAAACTTAACTCTAGTGCAATTAATGGCGTCTCACTTGTATTTTTCACATCATTAGAGAGATATTTAATTTTTTAATAGAGGACGTTGGATAGCCGCCTTTACGTCTTGTCACTTTATCTTAGGATGATGTGTTTTGCGATCTCATTTATTTTATTTTTGTGCTTGTTTGAGATTTCAGTGTGAGCCCAAATGGTGTCACATCAATAACATAAGTCTCTTTGAAGAAATTCTGTTGATATTTAGTCACCCTTCTAATGTTTCTAATTTTTATTTCATCACCTTTTTGAAGAGACTAAAAACCCTTCTCTTCGATATAGTAGAGTCATTTCGAAATCTATTAATACCTTTTATATTGTCTTTTTTATCAGTGAGACTCCTTTTATTGGTGGGACTCTAAATCATATCACTTCGACGTCCCGAACTCTCTTTGCAAATTATTTTTGATATTTTTCATTTGATCAGCGTGACACATTTGGTGTCATGCTGAAATGCCTTGTTTGTTCGATGTGTTCGGGGTATCGATAAGATCGCTGAGTGACTCTTACCGATATCCCTTGTCTCTTCAATCTCTTAATTCCTTCGATTGGTGTAACTTTAGAGCTATATATTATTATGTCAAGATTTCATCCTTTTATGCCTTCGAGCCATCAAAGAGATTAGATATTGAGTCTCTCCGACATAGTATCATCTTGCCGATATTAGTTATAACTTGGAAAGCATAAAGATTTTTAATACAATGTTTTATGGTGAAGGTGAAGGAATTTAGGGTTAATGATGGAATGGTGGTGTTTTTCAAGTCAATTGAAGTAACTTATTAGGAATTATGGCGGGAAATGACAAAATTTTAGGATTTTAAAATTTTGATCCAACAATGGCTTTGTCTGGGGATGAATGGTTGTGAAGTCATTGCAAGAATCAAGAAAATGACTCTTTGGGATGCAGACCAATGGTAATGGGGGTGTGGGAAATGGAATCCTATCCTACTGTGCATGGAAAATTTTCTCTCAATGAGAAGATTTTCAAGAATTGTCCATGTATTGGCAATTTCCTATTCTTCTTTAATGTATTGTGCATGGAAAATTATTCTATGAGAAGAAATGTTTCAGGAATTGTCCATGTACTGGCAACTCCTGTTCTTCACCACTCATGTTTTGTACATAATAAGAATCTTCACCACACTTGCTGGTGATGACAAATAGGCCTATCCACAATGCTTCAAACTTGCCATGTTTCCCTTTATCTTGTCCTCTGGCATTCCACATGAGGACCATATCATCTACCTTGAATTTTCTTTCTTTGGTTTTCTTATCAAAGAGATATTTCATCTGTAACTGCAATTTTTCATTTTGTTTCTAAGCTTCTATTCTGATTTCATCTAGTTCAGCTAATTGTTCCAATCTTTCTTCCATGGGCTCAGCGATATCCATATCTTCTTGAAGAATAAACTTATATATCGGTATAAGGTTATGCTTGGGTAGTCTAGCATGTGCACCATACACCAATTTGAATGGGGATTTCCCTGTGGCCCTTTTTACTGTGATCCTATTTGCCCACAGAGCCAGTCTTAATTTTGAATCCTAGGCCTTCTTATTATTTTCCAACATTCTCTTTATTATTTTGATGATGCTTTTATTGTTGGACTCTACCTGTCCATTGGTCTAGGGATGGTATGGTGAAGCATACGAGATTGTTATACCATAAAACTCACAGAATGACTTAAACTTTGTTGACCTAAAGCACATGCCATTGTCTGTGATGAGTTTTACTAGTACTCCAAATCTAGTGATAATATTTTCCAAAAGAAAGTTTATCACAATGTTGTTGGTAGCTTGTTTTGTTGGAATAGATTCTATCCATTTGGTGAAGTAATCAGTGGCTACCAAAATCCACCTATGTCCACCATTATACCTTTCTGCAATTTCTCCTATAAAATCAAGTCCCCATTGGTGAAAAGGGGCTTCCACTTGCATTGGTTTGAGTGGTAAAGCTCCTTGATAGTTGAGTTTACCACAAAATCTTGGGCAGGCTTCACATCTCCTTACATAGTTGTGAGCATCTTTAAAAACTTCGGGCCAATAATATCTAGATCTTAATATTTTATGGGCAGTGGTTTTGGCTAAGAAATGCCCACTACATACACCTTTATGCATTTCCTACAACATTTTCTTTGCATGTGCCTTATCTAGACATAGTAACAAGACACCATCCCGATTTTTCCAATACAAGTCCCCGTCCATAAAAATATATTTCAAGGTATGGAGCTTCAATGTTCTTTTTTGATTATCACTTAGGCCTGGAGGGCACTTCATGTTCTTTAAATAATACATTATGTCAGTATACCAAGAGGTATGTTCAATGCTTGCAATAGCATCATTTTCTTCATTTATGTTATAAATCTGTGTTGCCTCCAGATTTGACTCAGCCATTAATTTGGCTAGATCTTGTCTCCTAACAAGTTCGGTTATCTAGATGTCAATATTGAATTCTTGGATTCTGTTAATCCATCTACATCTTTGTCTAGTGACTTCATTTTGAACAAACACATCTTTCATCGCAGCATTTGGTACATAGGTTATTACTTGAGCTCCTACCAAATAAGGCCTGAATGCTTTAACTGCTTTTACCAATGCATAAGCTTGTTTCTCTGTTATGTCATATTTTAATTCTACCCCTTGAAGTGATTTGTTGAAAAATGAGATAGGTTGTTCAAAACCTTCTTTATTCTTTTGCAACATTATTGCAGCCACAGTGTGAAATTAAGCAAAGGAAAATATTTGAAATGGTTTGTCAAATTCTAGAGATTTCAATACTAGAGCTTCTTTAATTTCTTTTTTAATAGCTCCAAATGCATCGACAACCTCTATTACCTTGTCCACTTTTTCACCTTTCTTCAACATTTTGGAGATAGGTTTAACTATTTTTGTAAAGTTTGGTATAAATCTCCTGATGAAATTAATCTGACCAAAGAAGGACTGTATGGCTTTTACATTCTTTGGAATTGGGATTTTGTCAATGGCTTTTACTCTCTCAGGGTCAATTCTTACTCCATTCTTTGAAACTATATGGCCAAGCAATTTACCCTCTATTACAACAAAATGGCATTTCCTTGGATTTAATGAGATGCCATACTCTAAAGCCCTGATGAAAATCTTTTCAAGGTGTGCACAATGGTCCTTAGCCTTCTTGGAATAGGCTATCAAGTTATCTTGATAAACCACCATAATAACATTTATCAAATCAGCAAAGGCTACATCCATAGCTCTTTGAAATGTTGCTCCTACATTCGTGAGACCAAATGGCATCCTTACATACACATACGCTAGTAGAAATATGGCAAATAAATGACCAGGTGACTAAAACTTTTAGCCACGTGACTAAAACTTTTTGCAACATAGCTATAAATGACTAATTTGGTCATCAGGCAAAAAACACAACTAAAGTGGATAATTAAAAAATATTTTGAATTGAGGGAGTGGGTTGTATTATAATATAATATAATAATAATATATTATATAATATTATATTATTAATATTATAATATTATATTATATTATAATATAACATTTATATAATATTTATATAATATTATTATAATAATATTATTATATATATTATATTATATTATAATATATTATAATATTATATTATATTATATAATATTTATATAATATAATATTATATTTATATTATATTATTAACATTATAATATGGGTGCCAAAATTATACATGGGCTACCATATACATGTATTTCATTTAAATTTCACTTTTGGCATTGGTGCCCACCTCCATTTCACTTTTGGCGCCCGTTGCTTCAAGTTGAGACCCTAAAGGTAAACCCTAACTTTCAAAAGCTTAAAACCCTAACTTATTTTGTTTCATTGGAGTAGAGCCGGGTGTGTTGAGAGCCATGGTGAGGGCCATGGCCCTCACCTTCATTGCTCTGGCAGAGCTATTCCCCGCATGGTTGCAGTTGACGTGTCACAAGATATAAGCAGCAACCAGTAAGGCAGGGGCAATCATCAGAGCATTTGGGTTTCTGTATGTTGCACAGAGTCCACATGAAAAGGAGATGGATGCAGGGTACCCTAGAGGAATTTTATTAATTATAAAACATCTTTTAAATATACTATATAATTTTAGTTCACTTTAGTTCTAGGGTTTAGGGTTTAGGGTTTAGGGTTTCAGGTTTAGGGTTTCGAGTTAGGGTTTACGGTTTACTATTTAGGTTGTTTAGGGTTTCGAGTTGTTGGTACCTAAATTCACTGTCAGTTAATTCAGCAATTTTTATGCAGGCACCATCCCAAAATATCCAAAAGGTTCTAAGTTTTGGCACCCCTTCAGTGTTTTGCAACATCCGCATTATCTTTCTTGAGGAGGGGTCTTCATGTTTTCTCCATCGGCATGTGTTCGTTTTTGTGTCTTCGACATTTTGGTTTGAACTTGAACCCTTTTTTCTCTAAGTTCAGTGGTTCAGCGGTTCGGGGTTCAATTTTCTTCTAATGGGTCACATTATGCATTTGCCTTGCGCAAATATTGCATCGTTGAACCTCCCGCTTGAACCTTTTTCTCAACAGTTCAAGGTTCAATGGTTCGAAGCTTTATGATTTTGGTCTCATCAGGATGATCGGCATCATCAACGAAGCAGTTTCTTGTTCGGCCGACTGTGGATGTTTGGCCGATGAGGAGTCATCGGCGTGCGTCTTGCCGATGGGGGTAAGTCAAGTGTTCATCGGCGAGCTTTGGCATATCGGCAGCAGTCTTTTGTGGTTTACCGATGGAAGGAGGTAACCCTGATGAGGAATGCCATCGGAGTAAGATTGCAGATCGGGCTAGTGGTTGGAGGGTCCGCCGATGGGGTAGGGTCTGACCGATGAAGGGGGAATCCGATATGTTATCGGCAGAAGTTATTCTGTTGGCGGGAGGAATTTTATGTTGGCCGATGGTGTCAGTCACACCGACAGGGTAGTTTGGAGTGGTCATCAGCGAGAGTTGTATTGTCGGCCGAAGTGTTTTGGATTGTGCCGACGATGGGAGGTGTGGCCGATAGGGTGTCATCGGCGTGTGTCTCGCCGAAGGATTGTGTATCGGGGTGATCGGCTATGTCAGCGAGGGCAATTCTTGTTGTGCCGATAGAGTTGGTTTCACTGACGGAGATAGGAAGTGAGGGTGTTGTCGGCAAGACTGATGAGATCGGCGAAGGTTTGGAAGGTTGGCCCGATGGTCTATCTCTGGCCGATGAAGGGGAATGCGAAGCAAGTTATATCGGCCAAACTATTGAGCTCGGTGGGAGTTTTTTTGGAGCGGGCCGATGGTGTTAGTTTTGGCAATGGGCTTTTGGAGAAGGCTTGTGCGTCGAGCGCGGAAAAAGGCGCTCGACAACTATTATGCTTGCAGCCATGTTTTTAAAGTATTAAAGGAGTTTCCGCGGCACCAATGTGGGATTAATCTCCCTGCACATTTGAAACTTCATTAAAGTGCATTTTGGCGGGAACTTCTATTTGAACGCAGCGACAGTTACCAGGTAGGCTGCGGGTGATTGAGGCCTTTAATGGCGACAATGCAAAGATATGGGCAATAGTACAAGCGATCAGGTTGCCCATTTTTTGAGTGAAGACTTCCAGATGGCGGCGCAGGGCTCGAGGCCTCCCTTGTCTGCTGCAGCAATAACTTCTGAGCGCCATTCTTCCTGTGTGATCTGTATCTAGCAGATTTTTGAAAGCCATGTAATTAATTGCTGTGAGGTACACTTTCTGGCCAATATAGGCAGACTGTGTTACCATTTTGTTGTTGTTGAAAGTTGAACATTTTTGGCTCTGTAATGCAATACAGCTGATTTGGTTGCTTTGTACAGTTAAACTTGTGAGTTTATGTATCTCCTGTTGTATGTTTTTGCATGAGTCCACTGATTTCATGGTCAATCTTATATGAATAATGCTATGTTTGCATGTGTTATGCTAATTCTATCTCTAGTTTTGCATGTATCTTTCTTCTGAGTCTAGGTATTCAATGAATGTCTAAGATTCTAGAACATAGAATTCCTGTGTTGAATGTTTAATCTTTTAACTTCTGCTCAAGGGGTAGATTAAACTATTTTCAAATTGAATATTGGGAAGGGTATACTGCAATAGGGATGCCCTAAGTATCGACAGCTTAACACTCTGTATTGGGAGATATCTGTAAGGCAGGTATCATGTGTATCCCCCTGAAATCTAGTTTTAGCTATTCATGCTGATCATTCACAGGTGTATGTCTACTGACTCCAGGCCCTGGATAGGCACCAATCTTGTTTTGTGTTTGTGTTATAACCATGTCCAGCTTTGCATCCAAACACCTTTTCAAACCATCTCATCCTTCCATCTGTTAGTTGTAGGATTAGGATTAGGAACCTCTGCATGCTCTCATACGTAACCAGACATTATGTCCAAGAATGTTGCCAACCTTGTGATTTGTTACACAAATCTTGGTCCATACATGAGAGTATTTTGCCTGTTGCTGTCAAGTTAAATCCTTCTGTCATTGAGCTAGTCAAGGTTATACTTTTATCAAATAGGGACACCCCCCTTGGTGCGGCAGAACCAGAAGTGAAGGGGAGGAGCTCACACAACCTCCTGTATTTAGTTGGCTAAATCTGCTTGTGCATTAGAACTGGCAAACCCTAATGCTGATTCAGAAGAAAAACTAACAAAATGGCGACTCCGCTGGGGATGGTGATTTGAAAATTGTTATTTTTGTCCTCCCTGGTGAAATATCTGTGTGCCCATCCGAGTCACCAACAAAATGGCGACTCTACTAGGGACAGAGACAGTCAAGTAACCTGAGGGCTGGAAAATCTAGTTTCCAGTGAAGTTGTTGCAGCAAAAAGGAACCATGTGGTGCTCTGATGGGGTGATGAATCCAGAAAATAAAAGTGCCTTGCTGACATTCTGTCCTCTCTCTGAGAGGTGGCGACTCTGTTGAAAGAACCTATCAGTGCTGCAGCATATATCCAGGTATTCATCTTTAATTTGAAATGTTGAGTTTAGAACAGCAAGCCTGGTCATGCTCTTAGAGAAGACCATTCTTTATTGAAAGATATAAAGCCCTAAATTTCACAGGGATATATGGTTACCCAAATATTATTCCCAATAAAATTAGAAGATGTTTGCCAAAATATAGTGGATCAGATTCTGAATCGGCAAACAAACATTTGCAAAAATTTTGTAACTTGATAGAAGATTATGAGATAGAGGATGAAGATGTTGTAATGAGACTCTTTGTTCAGTCATTGGAAGATGATGCTAGGATATGGTTTTTAGACCTGCCTGTTTGTTCAGTTTCTTCATGGATAGATTTAGAAGTTGCATTCCTAGGGCAGTTTGGTGAAAGGTTTGATGTGGCCTCATTAATCATACATTTTATGAATATCCAAAGGGAAGATGAGGAGCTGGTTCCAGCCTTTAATCTTAGGTTTATTAAATTGCTCAGGCAGATCCTTGAATATATGAGACCTAATAATGCATTGTGCTTGACAATTTATTTGGCTGCATTTGATGAAGAAATGAGTTATCTGTTGAGAGATAAAGAACCAGCCACACTTCACCAGGCTTTCCAATTTGCTATGGACATAGAAAACAATGAGAAATATGGAATGCCAGTAGGTTTCATGGCTGTAAGTTGTCAGAGCAGTTATCAAAGTGAATATATTTCAGCTCTCCCAGTATGTGCATTGAGAAATGATTGTATAGAGGGAAATATATTTCAGAATAATGTGTGCAGCCATGATGTGATGCATGAAGAAAATGTTGTAGAAAATGTAAGCACATCTTGTAATAATGAAAACAAAGATTGTTATCAGCCTTTAGAAGACAAGCCTGCAGACACAAGGTGCCCTCCAATTGATCAAATGAGAGACATACATGAAGTTGTGTCTTGCAGCAGTGTGCATATCCCAGTTATGCCTGATTATTTATATGAAGTGGATATGCAGAGCTTCACTCTGAATATAGAAAACATTGATTCAAGGGATGGCAGTGAATATGCTAGTGATTGCCAGCATTCAGATGCATATGTGAGCCTTTCAGATGATGAAATATATTTGGATGTTGATTATGAATGTTTCCTTGAAGATTTTGGCCACCTTCATAGTGCAGAGGTTGAAAACTTTGCTTTTGATTATCAGGGCACTGGTGAAGATAAAAAACAAGGTCACTATTCAGAGGTGGATGGGAAAATTGCAGATGTGTGTGCTCATACAGTTGGGAATAGTGTTGATTGCAGGGGTGACTATGAAGCTTTCAGTGTAGGGCTGCATTCTGAGTTATTTCTGCCTTCTCTTGAGACATTTTAGGTGGACATTAATGACAAAACTGTCGTGCATGATGATGATGGATATCTATATGTTCATCAAGATAATTTTGATTATGAGATGTTGTTTGTGCCTGAATATTGCATGTTTGATGCAGAGGAGCTCTTATTGTTTGAGGAAGGGCAAAATTCTGATATGGATTCATTTGTTTCATGTGAGTCTGTTATTTTTCCAAGCAACATTAGTGACTCATATGATGATGACATTCTACAACTGATAATTATATATGCTGATGAAGCTAGTTGTAGATTTGTTGAAGAAAAAGAAATGAGCAGTAGCACAAATAATTGCCAAGGGGCTTGCTGCAGACAGTTAAATGCTTTTAGGCTTCATTTGAAGAAATCAAAAGAAAATCAGGTGTTTGACAAAGGAAAAGTCTGGTTTTTCCTTTTTGGTGGCCCTGGGCCACCATGTTTATTTTAAAATAATGTGTTTGGTGATGCAGATCATGGTAGCTTCATGACTCTGTTGCCCAATGGATAGGGCACTGGTCTGCATCCCAGAGATCTGGGGTTCTCGCTGCAGTCTTGCACCTGCACATCCCCAATCAGAGCCACTGTTGGTGCCTAAATTCACTGTCAGTTAATTCAGCAATTTTTATGTAGACACCATCCCAAAATATCCAAAAGGTTCTAAGTTTTGGCACCCTTTCAGTGTTTTGCAGCATCTGCATTATCTTTCTTAAGGAGGGGTCTTCATGTTTTCTCCATCGACATGTGTTCATTTTTGTGTCTTCAACATTTTGGTTTGAACTTGAACCCTTTTTTCTCTAAGTTCAGTGGTTTAGCAATTCGGGGTTCAATTTTCTTCTAACGGGTCACATTATGCATTTGCCTTGCGCAAATATTGCATCGTTGAACCTCCCGCTTGAACCTTTTTCTCAACGGTTCAAGGTTCAATGGTTCGAAGCTTTATGATTTTAGTCTCATCGGGATGATCGGCATCATCGGCGAAGTAGTTTCTTATTCAGCTGACTGTGGATGTTTGGCCGATGAGGAGTCATCGCCGTGCGTCTTGCCGATGGGGGTAAGTCAAGTGTTCATCAGCGAGCTTTGGCATATCGGCAGCAGTCTTTTGTGGTTTGCCGATGGAAGGAGGTAACCCCGATGGGGAATGCCATCGGAGTAAGATTGCAGATCAGGCTAGCGGTTGGAGGGTCTGCCGATGGGGTAGGGTCTGACCGATGAAGGGGGAAGCCAATATGTTATCGGCAGGAGTTATTCTATCGGCAGGAGGAATTTCATGTTGGCCGATGGTGTCAGTCACACCGACAGGGTAGTTTGGAGTGGTCATCGGCGAGAGTTGTATTGTCAGCCGAAGTGTTTTGGATTGTGCCGACGATGGGAGGTGTGGCCGATAGGGTGTCATCGGCGTGTGTCTCACCGAAGGATTGTGTATCGGGGTGATCAGCTATGTCGGCGAGGGCAATTCTTGTTGTGCCGATAGAGTTGGTTTCACCGACGGAGATAGGAAGCGAGGGTGTTGTTGGCGAGACTGATGAGATCGGCGAAGGTTTGGAAGGTTGGCCCGATGGTCTATCTCTGGCTGATGAAGGGGAATGTGAAGCAAGTTATATCGGCCAGACTATTGAGCTCGGTGGGATTTTTTTTGGAGCGGGCCGATGGTGTTAGTTTTGGCGATGGGCTTTTGGAGAAGGCTTGTGCGTCGAGCGTGGCAAAAGGCGATCGACAACTATTATGCTCGCAGCCATGTTTTTAAAGTATTAAAGGAGTCTCCGCGGCACCAATGTGGGATTAATCTCCCTGCACATTTGAAACTTCATTAAAGTGCATTTTGGCGGGAACTTCTGTTTGAACGTAGCGACGGTTACCAGGTAGGCCGCGGGTGGTTGAGGCCTTTAATGGCGACAATGCAGAGATATGGGCAATAGTACAAGTGATTAGGTTGTTCGTTTTTTGAGTGAAGACTTCCAGATGGCGGCGCAGGGCTCGAGGCCTCCCTTGTCTGCTACAGCAATAACTTCTGAGCACCATTCTTCCTGTGTGATCTGTATCTAGTAGATTTTTGAAAGCCATGTAATTAATTGCTGTGAGGTACACTTTCTGGCCAATATAGGCAGACTGTGTTACCATTTTGTTGTTGTTGAAAGTTGAACATTTTTGGCTCTGTAATGCAATATAGCTGATTTGGTTGCTCTGTACAGTTAAACTTGTGAGTTTATGTATATCCTGTTGTACATTTTTGCATGAGTCCACTGATTTCATGGTCAATCTTATATGAATAATGCTATGTTTGCATGTGTTATGCTAATTCTGTCTCCAGTTTTGCATGTATCTTTCTTCTGAGTCTAGGTATTCAATGAATGTCTAAGATTCTAGAACATAGAATTCCTGTGTTGAATGTTTAATCTTTTAACTTCTGCTCAAGGGATAGATTAAATTATTTTCAGATTGAATATTGGGAAGGGTATACTGCAATAGGGATGCCCTAAGTATCGACAGCTTAACACTCTGTATTGGGAGATATCTGTAAGGCAGGTATCATGTGTATCCCCCTGAAATCTAGTTTTAGCTATTCATGCTGATCATTCACAGGTGTATGTCTACTGACTCTAGGCCCTGGATAGGCACCAATCTTGTTTTGTGTTTGTGTTATAACCATGTCTAGCTTTGCATCCAAACACCTTTTCAAACCATCTCATCCTTCCATCTGTTAGTTGTAGGATTAGGATTAGGAACCTCTGCATGCTCTCATACGTAACCAGACATTATGTCCAAGAATGTTGCCAACCTTGTGATTTGTTACACAAATCTTGGTCCATACATGAGAGTATTCTGCCTATTGCTGTCAAGTTAAATCCTTCTATCATTGAGCTAGTCAAGGTTATACTTTTATCAAATAGGGACACCCCCCTTAGTGTGGCAGAACCAGAAGTGAAGGGGAGGAGCTCACGCAACCTCCTGTATTCAGTTGGCTGAATCTGCCTGTGCATTAGAACTGGCAAACCCTAATACTGATTCAGAAGAAAAACCAACACGAGTTTTGGGTTTAGCATTTAGGGTTTAGGGTTTAGTGTTTAGGGTTTAAGGTTTAGGGTTTAGGGTTAATGATTTAGGGTTTTGGGTTTTCGGTTTTGGGTTTCAGGTTTAGGGTTTAGAGGTTAGGGTTAAGGGTTTAGAGTTTAGGGTTTAGAGTTTAGGTTTTAGTGTTTAGGGTTTAGCGTTTATGGTTTATGGTTTAGGGTTTAGGGTTTAGGGTTTAGGGTTGAGTGGATACAAATCTACCTAGATAATATGTGCACATGTGGTCCTCATGAAGTGATGTGCGAGTGGGACGCAGGCGAGTGTAATGGGGTTTTAGTTTTTATGTGCATAATGAAATTGTAGCAAACAAATATTAGTTTTTGTGCTAGAATAACAAAGAACTATGCAAATACCTCTTTTTTAAAAAGAAGTTTTCCTCCACAGCCTTGGATTGATTCCTCAGAAGGTGATTCTTTTGTTTTCTGTTTACACTCCCCTTCAACTCACCTCAAATCTTGCAATTTGATATGCTCGCCTGAGTTATTTTTTAAACCCTTTTCGTAGAGAACAACTGAAGAGTTAAGAAAATTTGCCGAAGTGAATTTTTTATGGTGTGAGACAATTTCGAGCACTATAATGCTCATATATAAAAGCCTATCAGCTAATAATAATATATATTATACAATAATATAATATTATATAATATAGATATTATAATATATATATTATATAATAATATAATATTATAATTTATTCAATATTATAATATTATATTATATTATAAAATAATATTATATTATATTTATATTATATTTAATAATATGGGTGCTAATTTAATTTTCATTTCATTTTGGCACTTCTCATTGAAACCCTAAACAGGAAATGATGGGCAAATTCACCAAAATAGTGCAACAAAAAAATGGCACTCATCTCCATTGGAGGCGGGGGTTCCAACTCCACTACCTTTGCTCTCATGGCAAGCAATGCGATCCGGCTTGGAGTGTTCTTTGCATAGAGGTTCTTCATATGGGGCGAGCACAAAAGCTACCCAACGGCCTATATGGTTAGTAATATAACAATTTACATGCTATTGAGAAAAGGGAGATGGTTGTAGTTTATAAAAGCTATAGATTCATGCATTGTTTGAGTCATACATATTTCAAGACTTCACTTTACTTATTTGGACGATCCTTCATCTTTTGATGTGGGCATATGGCTAACAATTTGCAGAGAATATATAATCTAGGAGCACGAAGGATTGTTAGCGTGGGAGTTGGAGCCGTTGGTTGTTGCATGTAGATCATAGAAAAATATTGGGCTTTCAAAAGCACTCCAGGTTGTTTCTGAAAAAAAATTAAAAAGGCCCCTTCTCTCTATGTTAACATGCTTGCACACTCAATCCCCTGAGCACACATGCCGACACTCAATACTCAACTATTCAGGTAACTTGTAAATGTTGAATCTATTATTTTTGATGTCTTAATCTTATTGCTTAGTTTAATTTTTTATTTTACTTTTTTAATATATCAATTTTTATATTTTCTGTGTTTGATTTCATATATGTTGCAATTTTCCACAACCATGCACCTGTGAACCAGATTTAAAAATGCCACACACGCAGTTGTGAATCCTGGTAACTAAAGTAAATACTATTTGTTTTTGCTAATCAATATTTTTGGACACAGAATCTTAACCCTAGTCTCCAGTGAACAACAGAGCACACAGGGCCACAAGGAGACAAGTTCCCTAGCTGATTAAGGATATTGTAGGCAAGTACACTCATCAACTAGGATTTTCCCTTTATATTGCATATTTACCAAAAAATCTATCATTAAGACCTTGCATGAGTTGATTTTGTACAAATGTTTGATTGAATCCTATCAAAGCTACACAATATACATAAATTTTACAGCCAACAAATTCACTGTTTATTTAAGGGTAAAAAGTTTAGGTCATTTATTGGGTCATTGCCATGCTAGACTCCAATTTAAAGTTGAAATTATTCAAACTTATCCCTAGATTTCAACATTATAGGACTAAATTGAATCTTGCCAATCCATGTACACACGGTAGTGGCACATTGCACATAATTCCAGAAGTAAGTAGAACAAGAGCTTGAAAATCACATGTCAATGGCACAAAACATGCACTATTGATAACCCTGCTTCTATCTCAAATGCTTATAGCTAGAAAAACCCAAGAGCCAGAAGTTTTGCAATTGCAACGGAAAGTTATTTTTTTATTTTATTTTTTTTTTAAATTGAGAATGATCTGGCTCAAAACTTCAATGCTGCCTTAAAATCCCTCTTTGTTTCACAACTAACACCAAATTTGCAAGGCCTCAGCTATGCTTTTTGTAACACATATGGAGTGGCATCCAGCTATTTTTAGAATCCCTCTGTATATGGTACATAATACCTAGATTTCTGTCATTGAATCCCACATTGGAAAATCAAAAGAATATTATTGGTAATAGATGATAATAGGCTACTTTATTGGTAAGGACTATATTGTAAATTGGTAAATGATATTTCAGTCAGAGACTGGTGATATTTGTATTGGCTAGGGATGATTTGTAACCTATCATGACCAAAATAGTCACATTTTGAATGAGTTTCATTTATTTCCCATTCAATTTTCTTAAACATGATCGCTTCATGTGCAGTACAGTGGTCCTGTTTTAGATGCTCTTGCATATGCTGAATGGGTGAAGGAAGCTGCTCGATTTAAGCACATACTTGTCCAGATGTCACCTTCTTCTACTCATGCTTTTCTAAGATTGAAAGTGCAACATAAATCTTCACTAGTGCGAGAAAGCTACACTTCATTATTTTATCATGTTTCTTTTGCCTTCTTTTGGTTTTATAGATGGCAAGATTAATTAGGTCACAGAAAGACATTTTCTGTGTTTAAATACCCTAGCTTTAAAATTTTTATACTGTGGACTCAAGTCTCTGTTGTGATATGTTCATTAAATTATTCCATTGATTTTAAGCATATTGTCAATACTACTCATTTGTCTTTTAATCTCCTAACTTGATTGTTATATAGTAATAACTTTCTAGAAACGCCATTCACAAGGTCCAGATTGGAAGGTTAAGATGCAATTGAGTTTCATTCTAATTATGGAGGTTAGACTTCATAGGGAACAATCATCAAATGACTCAATATCTTGAGAAAACCTAGGAGTCATTAGAGACACTAGTCATATTTTAATGTGGTAACTTAAACATTGTAATGTTGATGCAAGAGATAGCCTCGTTTTTTGGTTTGATATAACATTAGCATGATAGAATGAGATCTAATGTTAGTCTAATATACAATGTTTGTCAAAAGAGATATAATGTTTGTTAAAGAAAGAAATAGTGAAGGCTGGTAAGAGACCCTTGACTTTTACTAAAGGTGGTGGATAGTTAATGCAGGGACAAAGCTGTTAAGAATGAGGAATAGCATGAAGCCACAGTGATCTTAGACCTTCTAAAAGTACTATCAAATAAATTACTTATGATCTGTTAATGATTTTAGGTCTGTCAAGAGGGATTTAGAACATGTTCCATGTACATTGGTACAATCAATGGTAAGGATGTTGTAACCAAGTGGATGACAAGTGATATGTCATATGATTCTAAGACCTTACACAAAAGTATTAAAGTGTTATGATTCAAGGATATATGGTATGAACCTTTTGATAGGCCTGTGGGAAATATAGTATAAACGCTTGCTTTGTAGGCATCTCAAAACTCTAGAAGCTTGTGACTATGATATAACAACTTGTATAACCAACTATAATGAGGTAGTTCTATTCAACATGATCTCATAAAAAGGATTTATCAATGCTACAAGGACTACAAACATCAAAAACTTGTGATGAATAACCTTATGAGATCCTAATAGGAGTATTGTTTGAATGATAATGACTAAGGATGAAGGGACAGTCAACAGTGTAATGAGTGCAATGATCTCATAAGTGCACAAAGACCTAAGACACCTATAGGGGATAGTGAATAGGGAGGCTTGTGCATGCTTAGTAGGACCTACATTTTCATTCTCTTGATGATATGTAGAGAATGAACCTGATAATAGTTGAGAAACTATTCAAAGATATGTGAAGATTGTAGGGTGTTGAAGGATGAAGAACTACATAAGATGGCCATCTCACAGTCTTGGCCATCTCACTAGAGAATTTGAAGGTTTTGAGGACATTATACAAAGATTTAATTGCATTGGAGAATGAAGATATGAGAGAGTGAATTAGTTTGAAGAGATATAGTTCAGAGGTTGAGGACGTAAGAGAAGTCACCAAGAAAACACATCCACACAACCACCACAGGTTTAATTGGCATCTTGATGATAAAGTTTAGGTTGTCCTCAAGATAGCCAGCACAGGCAAGAAGGTCAACCATGCACACATAATGATTGAATGTAGGAGTAATGCAATAAGGGTTACTCATGTGATTGAAGTATGTACAACCCTCATCCACTAAACCTAAATAGTTGCATGCACATAGAACACAAGCAAAGCTTACAATGTTAGGATATGCTCCAGAGTGCTTCATTAATTCAAAGATCTTGAGATCATCCTTGCAAAATCCATTTTGTGCATATCCTATAATCATGGCATTCCATGAGACCACATTTCTTTGAGGCATTTTGTCAAACAGGTCACGTGCCTTGTCTATACTTCCACATTTTGCATACATGTCTACTAGAGCATTTCCAACTATAATTTCTGACAAAAATCCACCTTCCATTATGCTTTGATGGATGTCCATACCCTATTCCAAAGCTCCCATTTTGGCACAAGCAGGGAGAATGCTGGCAAAGGTTGTCGAATTTGGCTTTACAACTGTTAATTGCATTTTCTTGAAAGTGAATCCTAAGGTTGTCTTGTATTCATGCATAGTTAGAAAATGATGTTATTTTCATCAAAAGCATGCTAAATCTCCTTGTTAATTGCTATAGAGTTTGATCTATTGTTATGACATGGTTTGAATGGTAACAATTTTGGATTATGCTCGCCAAAGAAATTATGCAAAAGTTTCTAATGCCTCTTTTAACAATGCCATTTTGTGCATATCATGTAGTCAATATTTTGCATTTGTTTATTTATCCATTCTATGTATGACCTACGACCATTGTTTCCTTTAATTTGAAACTTGTCCAAGCCACATGTAGGCTAGAAGGATGCTGGCAAAGATAGTGGCATTTGATTTTACAGCTATCATATTTACTTGAAAGTTTAGATGACCTTTTCATAAAACCATTTTTGTGCATATCTGGCAATATTGCATTCCATGAGAGAGCATATCTTTGGGGCTTTCTGCCATGTAGTTCATAAGTCATGTCTTGTTTCTTCATCTTGCACGCATGTCTACCAGAGCACTACTACTACAACATTTGATGAATTTCCTCTATCCTTTAATCTTTTTCAACAAATCCATTTTGTGCATATCCCACAACCATTGCATTCCATGAGATGACATCTCTTTGAGGCATTCTATCAAATAGTTCACATGCCTTCCTCGAGACTACATTTCTTTCAGGCATTTTTTCAAACAGTTCACGTGCCTTCTCTGTGCTTCCACATTTTGCGTACATGTCTACCAGGGCAGTTGCAACTACAACAAATGACAAAATTCCTCTATCCTTCATGCTTTGATGGATGTCCATACCCTATTCCGAAGCTCCCATTTTGGCACAGACAGGGAGTATACTAGAAAAGGTTATTGAATTTGGCTTTACACCTGCTAATTGCATTTTCTTGAAAGTTTCTAAAGCCTTTTCAACAAATCCATTTTGTGCATATCCCGCAACCATTGCATTCCATGAGATGACATCTCTTTGAGGCATTCTACCAAATAGGTCACATGCCTTTTCAATGATTCCACATTTTGCATACATGTCTACCACAAGATGCTTGTTGGGCCTTCATGGAATGCTTCCACATTTTGCATACATGTCTACTGCAAGGTGCTTATTGGGCCTTCGCGGTGATGCGCGGAACCCCATATCACCGCAAAGGCCCAACAAGCACCTTATAGTAGTCATGTATGCAGTGACCCTAGCATCATTTATGCTTTGATGGATGTCTATACTCTGTTCCAAAGCTCCCATTTTTGTACAGACGGGGAGGATGCTAGAAAAGGTTGTGGAAGGCCATGTTTTCCTCAAAACCAATTAATGATGCCTGCATGGTATTCGAACTGCCCACCTTTGGGCACTCTGGCTACCTGCCCCTACCTTCTCTACACCAGGTATCTTAAATTGCAGGTATCACCTATATTTCAGACAAGGGCAGCAAATGTAAGGATTCCAACCTATTTAGGATTTGTCTTCTACCACCTTTTATACATGAATTTGATTTTTTGTTCTTAATCTGAAGGCTTCCTTGGAATTTCTCTCTATTTGAAATTGCTTAGACTCACCCTGGTCCTGGATCCTAGCACTCCTTTACATTCAGTTTGAATGTTTTGCACAAATAATTGTCCATAAAACCTGTGTCTTTTGACCAAATGAACAATATAAAACCTATGTTTTCCCACCAACTAAATCATACAAAACATGTGTCTCTTCTACCAATTAAACCATCATCATAATCTTCTTAATATATGTCTATTTCAATAGAAATGCTTCTAAAGAATTTATGTTTCCACTGTGCAATGATATGCAAAATCAATTTGAATTGCTCTCCACCGTTTTTGCCAAAACACTCTTTAATGCCAAATAATAGAGTTTATTAACACTGCAGAAGATATGTAATGTCAAATTCACAGCTTTTACCTTTGTAAAAGCATGCCAAATTTCCAAAGTGCCATCTTATACATATTAAATTTTAATTGATAGTATTATGGGGTTCCTTGCAGTACCAACCAAGTGCCTTTTAATCTATACCTACAATTTTGAGTTATTTTTGACTGTAAATTTTAACTAATCCAAATTTGGATAGTTTTATTTTCATTACTCTGGAGAAAACTCACATTTTACTACTCTTATATCATGCCACAAATGACTTGTCCTAGAACATTTGCTGAAGTTTAGTCTTTTGTCATTGCTTGATCTCATACATCAAATGTCCTTTTCACTTTCTATTTTTAAGGCAGTCGTAACATAGATTTTGCATGACACACCCTTGCACATGTTGCAAGGTAGTGCCAGGTGCCAAGTACATCATAAATCCTAAGAATGATTACAAAAACTTACCACAATGAATATAAAATTACCAAAGCTGGGCTCTTCTACATTGTCATTGGGTTGGCACCTAAACAAGTAGTTTTCAATTGTTCTCTTTTCTTTACAATTTTATAATTTATAAGATGAGTCTACCCCAATGAGCACTCATACTTGGTGTTAGCACCCAGATGCGCCCCTTCAAAATATTTGGACATGCTACAGGTGTTAGCCACTAAATTTTTTAGTTTTTGAATTTGTTTACCATAAGGACCCCTGATTGATCGGCAGTTAACTTTTACACATTGACCAAAGTCGTGATGTTCAATACCTTGGGTTATATGTCATTGCACATGGCCTGAGGTGATTTTTATATTTAAGTAAGGAAATATGTCTTATTTTAGCATTCTGAATGACTATAACCCAATGTCTTTGTTCGCATCTTTAAGCCATATCCCCTTGGTCTTATTAACTTTGTCCTACACAATATGTAAGACAAGCTTTATGGGCCCCACATTGAGTTGCTTTCGAAGCTTTGCCATTACTAAAAAGTGTGCATGCAGTTGATTGAGAAAGCAAGAAAATTATCAGATCTTTATGATTAGTCCATTGTTTGTCAGATTTGACTGAGCAAAAAATAATAACATGAAATATCCCTAATGATATCCTGTTATTTATCTTTAAATTATTATTTTTTTACTATTTTAATAATGATTAAATTATATTTTATGGATTAATTGACTTAACTCTTGTGTGTAGTTTCATTATTTATTTGGAGTAATATGGAAGTATTCAGAAGAAAAGGAGAAAAGGAGGAACTAGAATATAATGGAGGAATAAGAAAGTGGTGAAAATATTTAAATGAGTATAAGGATTAACTTGGATTAATTTGTTTCTTCACATTGGGTGCAAGCGGGTTTGCTTTGGTTACATGTTAAGGTGGTTGTTGTGTCTGTCCTTAACCAATTTGGTGGTCGTTGTGCCATATCACTGTATTGTTTGACCGTTGTGTCCTATCACTATACTCTATGATATTAGATAAATATTAAAGTTTTTTGTGATGTTAGATAAAATTTTTTGAATTTGTTAGTTCTATATTTGATATTCTAGTTCACTTGTATCGTTGTGGAATTGATCTCCACAAGTGTAGATCTCAACCTTCACGTGGATTTGAATTTGTGTGAATGGATGTAATTTGCATTGATATATTGATCAAAAAATTTCTCATGTCAGTGTCTAATACTTTAATATGTGTTTTTTTTGCAGTTTGAGGTTACACTATTCTTGCTTACCTCCATGACAAGTGATTCTTTTCTACAAACTTGTGAGTCGAAAGACAATTGCATTGCATCTAAAAATGTTTGGGCTCTTTCATAAGTTTTGTGAAAATCTTTCAACACTCAGCAATATATTAAGAATTCAATTCTTGAATTTGAAATTACATTTGCTTTAAAATTTCTAAAGCCTTTCCAACAAATCCATTTTGTGCATATCCTGTAATCATTGCAGTCCATGAGACCACATTTCTTTGAGGCATTCTATCAAATAGTTCACATGCCTTGTCTATGCTTCCACATTTTGCATACATGTCTAACAGGACAGTTGCAACTACAACATCTGACAAAATTCCTCTATCCTTTATGTTTTGATGGATGTCCATACCCTATTCCAAAGCTCCCATTTTGGCACAGGCAGGGAGGATGCTGGCAAAGGTTGTGGAATGTCCATGGGATGCCATCTCTTTGAGGCATTGTGTCAAACAGTTCCTATGCCTTGACTATTATTCCAAATTTTGCATACATTTCTACCAGAGCATTTACAACTATAATATCTGTCAAACATCCCCCTTCCATTATGCTTTGATTTGCTGATAAAGTATGTTTCAGATTTGAATTTTTTATTCAAGTTTCATCTTAACTTTCACATGTTTGGAGTTGGGATTGCTAGCTTCCTAAACCTATAATCAATGAAAATTCATAATTCAGAAATTAATTACTAGGAATGGGGGTTGCAAGAATGTTTGTCTAAACCTGATTGTTTATAAATTTGACTTACTCTATCTAAACAGATCTAAGAAGATCTATAGAGTCAAGAAGGTAAATATTCTTTCAAAGAACATGTTAAAGTTACTTATTTGCTTTCTGTTACAAAGGGGCAATTTACTTATTGCATTGCTAGGTTATGTTTGTGCAGACCAAGGTGGGAGATGCAACAAAGAAGAAGTAATGCAACAATTAGCAATATTATGCGAGTTTTGATACATTTATTCAAATTTTGAGATGTAAAAGCCCGTGATGAAATATTTAGGCTTCATTTTGCAAGTAGTTCTTTCATGTTTTAGAGTTGTATAAGCAAAAAATAGAGCATTGTAACTTAGTTTTCTCAGTCACAGCACTAAGAAACACACTTTGTAACACATTTTTCAAAGCAAAGACATATTTAAGTCTTGTATTTGCTGTAAAAACACATTTTCTCAATAAAATTTTAGTATTTTGCCTTCTTAATAGTTGTTTCATTATGTGCAAATGAATGATTGATTATGTTTTTTTGTGTTTTATGTTTAAACCTCAAAAACAATTAAATAAACTACCAATTAACTAAATATACTACCAAATTGATGACTAAATATACTACCAAATTAATGACTAAATATACTACCAAATTAATGACTAACTATACTACGAAATTAATGACTAAAATTTTTTTGGTCATAAATTTGGTCACGAGATAAATGATCGACAATAAACTACCAATGGTCACGTGACCAAACTGCTGATCACATGACCAATTTTTGGTAGTTTTTTTAGTCATTTATTTCTATTTTTCTACTAATGATATGTCCCCTATGGTGTGGTGAAAGCAGTCTTAAATTGTTTTGACTCTTTAACTTTTACCTGATTGTATCTTGAAAAGCTATCCATCATGGATAATAACTCACATCCAGTCACTCTTTGCAGCATTTCTTCCATATTAGGAAGAGGACAATTATCTTTGAGTGAAGATACATTTAGGTTTCTAAAATCCACACACAATCTTATTTCCCCATTTTTCTTTCTTACAGGGACTAGGTTTGAAACCCAAGAGGAATGTCTGATTGGTTTAATGATTCCACCTTCCCTGAGTTTTGTAAGTTCCTCTTGCATTTTAGGGGTTAATGTAGGGTTTATGGGCCTTTGTTTTTGCCTGAATGGCTTAGCATCCGGTTTCAGAGGTATCTCATGTTGAAACAGGGTAAAAGCACAAAGTTGTGTCACAATTTTAACCGGCTTATTAGCACAAGTGAATTTAAGTATTTCTAACTAAAAATTAATTTTGGTCAAACATATGATCTTGTAAGATTCATTCTAGCTAAGTTAGATATGTCCACAACTTTTCCAACTAAAATTGTTGTCTAAATGCATATGTAGCACCACTATGAGGGCAATTTACCAAAAAAATAAAATTATTTGAAAAACTTGATATTTCAACAACTTCTACTTGTGTAAATAACATTTTTTTTAAAATATAAAAATACCCTTTTGTAGATCTATAAGTTTAGTGTATACGCCTAAAAATGACACAAATCATCCTGAATAAATATTCTAAATATTTATTCCATTCTTCTATTAATTAAATAAATATTCTAAATTTATTTAATCGATTCACTGTTCCATAATTAAATAAATTCTATTTATTTAATTAAAATTCTTCCATTTATCCTTCACAATTAAATAATCATAAATTATTTAATTAATCCTATTTCCTCTATCCTAAAGTTCTAAATTCAAAATTCCACATCACCTTTTCCACCTCACCTTGTCCACCTCATCAGGTTGCACATGTAATTAAATATATTTAATATTTAATTATCTTATTTTCCCTCACCCACATGGCCTATTTCTTCTCCAATCAGAGGTCAGTTAACCAATCAATCAAGTCTGTTAACTAACCTGTCAGTTGAGTCAAATCCTCAATCAACCCAGTCAGTTCCACAATCCACTCTTCTAACTGATCAATCAATTCTGTTAACAGACCAGTCAATGGAGTTAACTCTCCAATCAGTTTTGTCACATCCCACCTTTCATGATGGAGCTGGGACACTTGTCACATTTCCACTGGTTGCACATTCCTCAACCATCCTCAACCGTTGATCTTCATATCTTCTCTCAACCGTTGATTCCTATTCCTCCGGGTCTATAAATGAAGCTTCATCCCTTCATTCTAATCATCCAGGCTTTTGACATCGTTACTCTGCAGAAATATCACCAGCGCGCCTTTGGCACCCATTTGTCATCTACAAGCTTGAGATCACCATTGTTGCATTGGAGCTCACCTTCATTGCACATCACACTACAGCCGTTCACCATCGACTTCCTCCAACAGCTTTTAAAAGATTGCACTCTCTGAGGGCTCATCTCATCTGCGAAAGGACGATTCGTGATAGGCGAACAACGGAAGTTTCGAAACGGAAGAGGTTTGCTGTGTTCGTTCATTGTTTATTTAATCTTCTTTGTTTCTCTACTCTGTTGATGTTTGGGTCATCTGTTATTCATTTGATTGATGCACTATTTTACCCTCACATTTTTGGCGCCCACCGTGGGGCCTTTGCCCCTTTATTTTACCGTTTTTAAGCTTTTTTGAAGGCAGGTTCCGTACAGACCCCGCAGAGTCACGCACAGGTTCTTTCGGCGCATCTGTTCATTTTTACGGCGCTTTTGAAGACTGTTACGGCGCTTTTGTAAAACTGCGCATTTGTTGACTGTAACGGCGCTTTTACGTACTGTTGCTGCGCTTTTGTTTAAACTGCGCATTCGTTGATTTTTGCTGCGCTTTCATACAATATTACTGCGCATATGTTAAAACGGCGCATCCGTTGTCTGTTACGGCGCTTATGATAATTGTTACTGCGCATACGTTAAAACCGTGCATCTGTTTATTTTAACGGCGCATATGTTCATTCTTACAGCGCATTCGTTAATGTGGCGCTTCTGTTGATCACTTCTGCGCATCTGATCACTGAAGCTG
The DNA here is from genome assembly GCA_027924645.1 of Cunninghamia lanceolata. Taxonomy (NCBI): domain Eukaryota; kingdom Viridiplantae; phylum Streptophyta; class Pinopsida; order Cupressales; family Cupressaceae; genus Cunninghamia; species Cunninghamia lanceolata. Next base: position 16,357,156 of record BSBN01000237.1, on the reverse strand, counting down.
CGCATTTATAACTGGTTCAGTTTTGGGTACTTTTCTATGGTATTTTGCTAACGCTAACCCTTTTGCAGGTGTTTGCTGGAGCGGTTTTGCAGGTTAGGCTCGGGTTCAGTTACATGTAGTTGCATCTAACTAGCTCACCTTTCATTTCTTTTGGGAAAGAGTAAAATGGCTGTTCATTACAAATCTTCATCTAGTCTTAATTAGGGAGGAAGTAAACTTGTTTATTTCTTGCTTGCATTGCAAACAAACTTCCAAGTTATTGCTATCTAAGACTTAAAATTGAACTCACAACTGCATTCTGGAGTTAAAATGAACCATTGCTATATCGTGAGACCTGAATTTCAAAGTTAACAATCTCGTGCAAACGTGGACTTAAAATTGAACTCACAACTGCATTCTGGAGTTAAAATGAACCATTGCTATATCGTGAGACCTGAATTTCAAAGTTAACAATCTCGCGCAACGTGGATTTAAAATTTGACTCACAACTGCTTTCTGGGACTTAAAATTGAACCACTGCAATATTGTCAAAATCACTTCAAAGTTTTGTTTGACTAGCTTAGCCCATTTAGTTTTTATCTTTTTAACTAGGGTGGATTGAATCAGTGTATTCTGTGTTTGCGAATGACAATAGGCTTATGCTCTCCCCTCTTCTGGGTGATCAGAATGCCAGACTTGTCATTCTACTTGTCTAACCTTTAGGAGGGGCCTGCCCTTGGATGCACGCTTGTCCAAGCGGGAACGACCCTGAGTGGTAACAGGCTAACGCCAAGCCCTACCGAGCCACTTAAAATAAATTGTGCTTGAGGTGAAAACCTCCTGCAACGAGTGCTGTTATGTTACACCGACGGCCAACCTCCCCCAAAACCCTCTCAGGCGCAACCCTGTGAGGCTGGGAGACTCCATAACGGAGAGTAGCGCCGCCGCATGTGTAACCACTTGAACGGTTGCCCGAATTACAAACCTCTTGTTTTAGTGGCCCAAATCCCTTATAATCCATTTCTCGCCTAGGATTTTGTACTTGCTTTTGTCCAAAATAGAGTCGAAAAACTACAAAAACAATGAAAAACTACAAAACATTTTTTGTGCTTGCTGTGTTTTCTTGCTAAATTAATTCATAAAATCATATCAGGAAGACTTATTCCAGCCAAAAAGTACCCAAAAAACAGAGAAAAACCCCAAAAATTTGCCAAAAAATACCAGAACTGCGCATATATCCATTTCTGCGGCGCATATATAGCGACTTGCTGCGCTTTTGTACCGACTTGCAGCGCTTTTGTACCCTTCTGCTGCGCATATACTCTGTTCTGCTGCGCTTTTACAGCGACTCGCTGCGCATGTACGCCGACCTGCTGCGCATATACTTTTCTACTGCGCATTTGCACACTGTTACGGCGCATACATACCTCACCAGAGCGGCGCATTTACAACGACTTACTGCGCATTTGTCTATTCTTGCTGCGCTTCTGTTCCTGCGCATGCGTGACAGTGAGCATAAGCCCTATTTTTGAGAAATTTTCGTCAGCTGTTCGGAGTACCCATTTCAGCCTAGTTTCATTTTTCAAGGTCGGAATCAACCTTGCAGTCAGTTCTCATCCATTTCACCCATTTCTCTCTCTTTCGGCAGGCGTCCAGTCACCTCCTGTCCTAGTCGCGCTTACCCCAACGTCATCCTGTCCCATACCGATTCGGCATAGGTCCTTCTTTAGTGAATTCGTGTAAGCCTAGTAGGTCACAGTACCTTTTGCTAGTAGTCTTGTTGAACGACTCAGCCCTACACAGTGAGACTGGTATCGACTACCCTTGCTAGTGGCTAGAGTCTTGTGTCAACCGTCTTACCTGAAGTCATTGAGCGAGAGAACCCTTTGTCCAAATCTTGTCCTAGGTATCCTATTCACTACAGTCTTAGTCGGCACCTGGCCCAAATTCTCCATCCTAGTCCATTTCATCCCATCCCACCTTGCATGGTTCTTACTCGATCCCAATACAACAAGCTAACTGAAATGGCCGACTCTTCCGATCACATCGCCCCACCACACGATGATGATGAAGAATTTTCTCGTGAAGAATTAGTGGCACACATGCAAGATAGCAAATTCCAACGCCTAGTGGAGAGAGTACTCCTTGAGGATCCCACCAAATATTTCCACCATCTTGCCAATCTCGGGCTCAAACTCCCTGCAGACTTTGACATTAGCTCCATCATGGAAAATGCAGACAATGAACGTGAGAGGGACACAAATGCCACGGTCCCAAATGCACATGAGAAAGGCACAAATGACACGGTCCCCCAAGCTAATGAAAGAGGAAAACAACACATAGATCAAAATGCTCCTATAGCGGATGTGAGACAACAAATTGAGAGTCTAAAGCTGGAAATCTCCAACCTTAAGATCGGCACCAACTCCAAGAACTACTCCTTGGAGGATATAGCACCGTACCCCTTTGACAGAAATTTGGTCATGAAACCATTCCCCTTTCAGTTCGGAATCCTGAAATTCGACAAATACAAAGGGAAGGGGGACCCTAGAGATCATATCAGGGAATTCACTGCAGCATGTTTAGAAGTAGCTCACAACGAGACCTACTTAATGCGACTATTCCCAAGATCTTTAGGAGGTCAAGCTATGGAGTGGTTCTCGCGTCTTCCACCAGGAATCAAAACTTTTGATGAGCTTGTCAATAAATTCATAACGCACTTCTCTTACAACATAGAACACGAAATATCTATGCTAGACCTATGCAACACCAAACAAAAGGGTGGTGAGTCTTTCGCAACCTTCTTACAACGATGGAGACAGCTAGCTAGCAAGTGTTCTTACGACATGCCTGAGAAACAACTATTGGAAATGTTTGTCCACAATTTGAATCCCGACCTTAGCTATCAGATTCAGATACAATGCCCTACCTCATTCACCAAAGTCATCGAAATGGGGCTATTCATTGAGAAAGCTATGATCGCTAAAGGGACTCTCAAGCTCTACAAGGACACACCTCCTTCCAATTACACAACGGACAAGTCAAAGTTTTGGACCAAGAACAAGAATGTGGTCAACGATGGAGTAGTGGATGCCAAGGCGGCAGCCCCTAAACAACAACCCATCTTCACTCTTAAAGAAGAAGCAAATCACGGTGCACTCAACAAGCCATCCCCTCGGGAATCTAGACCTTGGTTCAATTCAAACCCAAGGAGAAAATTCACGCCGTTAGGAGAATCTCAAGAGTCCGCTCTCAGGAAATTGTTGGCTAACAATGAAATTTCTCTACCGCCAACAAGTGACTATGAGCCCATAGTCAAACCTCCCTATTGGAAGGACACAGACTATTGCGAGTATCACCGAGGAAGGGGGCACACAACCAATAATTGCATCCGTCTTAAGAACGTCATACAAGATATACTGGACCAAAATCAGGGAGGAACACAACAGCATACCTCCAATGAATCTCATGTGGCCTACCGAGATCCTCTCCTAAACCATAACCGGCCGTATAACAACAATCACAACAACGGTCACAGTAACAACAATGGTCACACTGGCAACAATCCCAATGGTCATAACAATAATGACAACAATCGTAACAGGCCAAACCAGAACAGTGGGTCGAGTAATGCTAACTATGCAAGCGTCCCCTTTGAATACACCATTAACTGCATTTCTGAGCATGTTCCGCAAGTCAACGTCATATCCCCCAACCAACAACCAGGACCTAACGGAACTGGTTGTAGTATACTTACCCGCAGTGGTAGAGTCACTATCAACAACACTCCTCCCAGGTCATCGCCATCTTCGTCCAACCCCCGCCCATATAATGTCATCGACCAATTGCAAAAGACTCCGGCTCATATCTCTATATTGGAGCTCCTACGTCTATCTCCTTCTCATAAGGAGATTCTTGAGAAAGCCTTAGTGGAGACTACTGTCCCCACTAACCTAGCCCAAGAAAAGTTTCAAACCATGGTGGGTAACTTGACATCCTCCCCTTCCATATCATTCACAGAACAAGACGACCTTTCCATGTCTCAACCCCACAACACTCCTCTACACATTGTCGCATTCGTACACAGGCACCGCATCAAGAGGGTTCTCATTGATGGGGGTGCTGGTTTGAATATTTGCACTTTGAAGCTAGTCCTTGCATTGGGGTTCTCTGAACAGGCAGTGGATCCACGGAGAAAGATTACCATAAAGGCCTATGACGAAGAGGAATGCACCACAAAGGGCACGGTTGTCCTACCCATTCAAGTGGGACCGGTAATTAAAGATGTGGTGTGCCAAGTCCTTGATCGGGAGCTTGCTTACAATATTCTACTAGGGAGACCATGGATCCATGCCATGAAAGCCGTCCCCTCCACCTACCATCAGTGCATAAAATTCCCACACGATGGCAAGCAGGTCACCATACACGGCGACCCCGATCCCTACCAGCATTGCAACTCATTCCAAGCCAAACCCGAATGTGTCATTCCCAACAATCGAGCCCATATCTCCCCCACTCCGCCACAAGACCATACTGCTGAAGCTTCCTCTTCACAGCCCAAACCAATGAAAATCACCATAAAAGAAAATGGCGTGGGGGAATACCAGATTGAGCATAGCCTCAACCTTGCAAAAATGCCCTTGTCTCCTCGCTCCTTTGGCCAGCCCAAACATCAACCCAGGCATTTTCCAAAGCCCTCTGCTCCTCCTACAACTCCCGCAAACCCCTTTGTAAAATGGGGGACCTTATCCGATGAATCAGAGGAGCGAGATCTCTTACAATGGCTCTATGCCGAAGAAGAAAACACATCCCAAGATCCACCCAAACTCCCTACTGAGCTCTATGGGCGAGGTGAAACCATCTTGCACAGGATGGGATATGAAGGACAAGGCCCCATCGGCCTCAGAAAAGAGGGGATCACCGAACCTATACAACCCTCTTCCTCCTCTTCGGCTAGAAACACGACTGGCCTAGGCTACAAAGGTAAAGGTAAAGCCAAAGAAAATGCCTGCCTAGTGGAGACAATTCAAACGCCCCAAGTGGATAGTGACGCAGATTCAGATGATTCCAATCAGTATGAATGGGACGAGCTGACAGAACACTCCTACGATGATAAGGAGATTGATACCATCCAAACCCTTAGCCCGTATCATGAGAGACAAACGCAACGGGATAGACCACTGGAGTCTGATTTGCCCCTCCCCGAAGTTATGGCTTTCGAGGAAAGTGTCGATTCCATTGCGATAAACAACCTGGAAGAAAGTACCATCCAGAACACTACCCCCACCTGTGCTCCTAGTATTTCCATCCACACTATCAACGAACCAGGTCTTTCATCCAACTCCCTTCCCCTTTTACACCCTGAACTTATCGACTGGGACCTGAAAGGGACCCCTCAATTAGATATGTTCCAGAATGATGATGCCTACATTGACTATATGGAACTTCGAGATCACTTACCAAAAGGAGATCATAAAGCCGGCTTCGCTATCGAACTCAATACTGTAGCTTACTTTGGGGAGGGTGCCAAGCCTTCTAGTTGCAAAAATGTAAAGATCAAAAAGGGATCCGACGGTGAAAACCGCCATGCGGCAGTGTCAGATCATAAAAAAGTAAAAAGAAAGGACGTATCTGAAGGTGAAAACCCAACTGTGGCACCTGACGATGGATTGCTTGACACCCTCCCAAGTGACATGTATCAAGAAAGGTCACAGATCGTGGTAGAGCCAACAGAGCCAGTAAACATTGGAACCGAAGAGCAGCCTCAGATAATCCACTTTGCAAAATCTCTCACGCCGCCTGAGAAAACCAAGTTTGTGCCATTCTTTAAAAAGAAGAGAGGCAGCTTTGCTTGGTCATATGCCGACATGCCAGGTTTGGACCCAAACCTGATTCTACATCACTTGCCATTGGATCCAGGGGTGAAGCCCGTAAAGCAAAAACTGAGAAAAATGCATCCCCATATTGCCCTCCTGGTCAAGGAAGAACTCAAGAAATTGTTAGACGTGGGGTTCATCAGGGCCATTGATTACCCCGAATGGATATCAAACATCGTGCCAGTATCTAAACCAGATGGCAGGGTGCGACTATGCAACGATTTTAGAGACTTAAACAAAGCATGTCGCAAGGATGACTTCCCCTTGCCCAACATCGATATCATAGTCGACCTCACAGCGGGACATACAATGTTGTCACTTATGGATGGATTCTCAGGGTACAACCAGATCAAAATAGCCCCAGAGGATCAGCACAAAACCGCTTTCACTTGTCCATGGGGTACCTTTTGCTGGAATGTCATGCCGTTTGGGCTGAAAAATGCAGGTGCTACATACCAGCGGGCCATGACAACTATATTCCACGACATGATGCATGTGACCATGGAAGATTATGTTGACGACATCTTGGCAAAATCACTCACCAGGGACTCACACCTGGACACATTAGAGAAAGTCTTCCAACGGCTGGACCAATTCCAAGTAAAATTGAACCCGAAGAAATGTGTGTTTGGGGTCACATCAGGTAAGCTACTAGGCTTCATCGTGTCAGCAAACGGCATAGAGGTAGACCCGGCTAAGGTCAAGGCAATCATGGACATGCCTCCGCCCAAAACTCTAACACAGTTGAGATCCTTACAGGGCAAGCTACAGGCCATCCGCAGGTTCATCTCACAGTTGGCCGACAAGTGCCATCCTTTCAGCCACCTTCTACATAAGAACGTTCCATTTAAGTGGGATGAGCAGTGCGAAGAGGCATTCCACAAGCTCAAGGAGTACCTCACGAATCCTCCTATACTCATGCCTCCGATCCAAGGAAAACCTTTGATCCTCTACATATCCGCTACACCTACTGCTCTTGGGGCTCTCCTAGCGCAGCAAGACTATGAGAACAAGGAAAGAGCTGTGTACTATATCAGTCGAACCTTAGTGGGCTACGAGCTACAGTACTCACAGGTGGAACGTTCATGCCTTGCGGTGGTTTTTGCCTCACAGAAACTCCGACACTACATGTTGGCACATCCTGTCAAACTCATTGCCAAGATCGACCCACTAAAATATCTTCTCAGCAAGGCAGCTCTCACAGGACGACTAGCCAAATGGGTTATGCTTCTTAGAGAATATGATATAGAGTATGTGGATAGAAAAGCCATCAAAGGGCAAATCATCGCAGACCAACTCGCTGAGGCACCATTACAGGACACTTCACCAATGCAGTTTGAGTTCCCCGATGAATCTCTATTCACCCTGTCCACATCTCCGTGGAAACTCTATTTCGACGGGTCTTACACCAACCATGGATCGGGGGCAGGTATCTTGTTCATCACTGCCCAAGGCGACACAATTCCAAAGTCCTACAGGTTGTTATTTCCATGTACTAACAACATAGCAGAATATGAGGCTTTGGTAATTGGTCTCAAGATGGCCACTGAGTGGAAAATACAAGCACTACATATCTATGGGGATTCTCAGCTTGTCATAAACCAGGTCAACGACGAGTATCAGACCAAAGATGAGAAGCTCATCCCATACAAGCGAATGGTCGACGATCTCAAAGACCACTTTGGGACCATCTCGTTTGAGCAAATACCCAGGATAGAGAACAAAGCAGCCGACGCAATGGCGACCATAGCCTCTCTTCTTGAGATACCTGAACAGGAGTCACGGTATGAGTTCCTAGTAGAAACAATTCGACAGCCGGCTTATGATCTCCTTGAAACCCATTCCATCTGCCACCTAGTGGGATCTGATTCACCTTGGTACGGTAAGACCTACACTTACCTCAAGGACAATATCCTTCCTTTGGACCTCTCTTCCAACCAAAAACGAACCTTCATCCGGCAAGCCTCCCGTTACACCATTATCGCCAATACCCTTTACCGACGTGGTCTGGATGGTACTTTACTCCGTTGTCTAGAACAGGAGGAATCTATTACTGCCTTGCGAGACGTGCACGAAGGGATCTGCGGAACACACTCCAGCGGTCCTTCCTTAGCTAAGAAACTCATGCGTTTGGGTTATTACTGGCCCAATATGGAAATGGATTCATACCAGTTCGTCAAAAAGTGCAGACAGTGCCAGATACATGGGAACCTGATTCACGCACCTGCTCAGGAGTTGAGACCTCTAACGACACCCTGGCCCTTTTGCCAATGGGGACTAGACCTCGTAGGAAAGATTCATCCGCCTTCTTCCAACGGCCATAAATTCATCATAACCGCTACTGAATACTTCACAAAGTGGATTGAAGCCGTTCCCTTATCAACCGTCACAGGAAAACAAATTTCCTCTTTCATTCTGAATTACATTATCTGCCGATATGGCATCCCTTCATCCATCATAACGGATAACGGGAGACCTTTCAAAAATCAAGATGTCCAGGAACTTTGTGAACGGTTCAAGATCCAACATCGCTTCTCCACCCCATATTACCCCCAAGGTAACGGCCAGGCTGAGGCATCAAACAAAACCATTCTGAAACTCTTAAAGAAGACTGTCAATGAAGCCGGTCGCGATTGGCACGTCCAGCTCAATCCCGCTCTGTGGGCCTATCGAACCAGCATACGCACTCCCACAGGTGCTACACCTTACGCCCTCGTCTATGGTTCCGAAGCCATCCTTCCCATTGAGGTCGAACTCCCCTCCCTTCGGGTGTCGTTGAAAGGTCTCATCTCAGACGAAGAGTACAGAGTCACCAGACTGCAAGAGCTAGAACTGCTAGAGGAACGGCGCCAGAAAGCTTTTGACCATCTCAAAGCCTACCAACAGATGATGTCAAGAAGCTACAACCACAAGGTTAGACCAAGATGCTTCAAGGTTGGGGACCTGGTTCTAAAAGAGAACCCTCGCAACCAGCAGGACAGAGAAAAGAAAGGTAAGTTCGAGCCTAACTGGCTTGGACCCTATGTAATTGTAGCAGCTTATGGATCGGGGGCATATCAGTTGGCCACATCGGAAGGTGAGTTGTTTGATGATCCAATCAACAGCATGCACCTTCGCAGGTTCTATACCTAAGAGAACCCCAATGCAAGGGGGCGCCATAAAAATCAAAAAAAATCAAAAAAATCAAAAAAAAAAAAAAAAAAAAAAAAAATGTATATATAAAAAAAAAAAAAAAAAAAAAAAAAAAATAGAAAGCATGCAAAAAAAAATCGTCCTTTGGTGAAAACCTGGCAAACAGGCGCCTTGGATAGGTATCATGGGGAAAACCTGGCAATCAGGCGTCATGTTACTTTCTAGCTTCTCGTGCAAATAAAAGCAAGTGATGAAAACCTGGTAAACAGGCGTAACTTGTGACAAACCGCATTCTCCATCTTTGGGAACCCAATCACCTTGAGCCCTTTCTCTCTCTACTTTCCCCATTTGACCCATATCCATCCCACAATAAACACTTGACAGTTACCTACCATGGCTTGATACTCAGCTTGTAGCCTTGTCAACCAAGGTTTTGTCCCATACCGTCTCCTCGCAGTAAGCCTAGTGTAGTGTCTCTCGTCAATGTCTGTGGTCCGCATCCGTGAACTACGTTGCCTCTGCGCCGTCACGTAGGCAAGGCCATTATTCTAATGCGCCCCCGAGGCTTCCATCTCTCCCGGAGTCCCATTCCATCTCCCCTCTTGTCTTCGTTCTTGTCGTCTTTCTTCTAGTCCATCCATGGTCCATTAGGGTTTACCCCGAACTACGTTGCCTCTGCGTCGTCACGTAGGCAAGGCCATTTAGCAATGAGCCCCCGAGGCACTAGGTCAGTCCCTTAGGGTCCGTCTTCTCAATAAGGATTGTGCAATCTTCTCACCAAGCAAGCAAATGCAAGCAAACACCCGCGCTTCAAGCAGAAATCTTGACTGTGAGCATCTTAACCTATCCAATGCAAAGCAACTACCCAAGGTCTTCTCAATGATTTTATGCAAATTAAGGCAAGAAATAAACACATATCAACGCAAATATGCTTTGTAGACCAGAAACAGGGTTAAGTTACAGAGTCTTGATTTTTGCTGTCATACCCTCCTATGCTACTCAAGGATGCCAAAAGCTAGAGATGCTATGATGGGGGGCATGATTACTTTCTTTGTTTGCTATTTGGGGATTAAACTTTAGTAATGTGAAGCCTTGTCTTAGGACGTGATCGGCAAAAAGATCACCGAGGACATCAAAGGTCTAACATGAACGGGGGCAATCCTTGCTTGTTGAAACGCAAGCGCTACTCAGGTCATCTAGATTCAATTTTGACTAGATGCTTGTCTTAACTTGCTAAATCACAATCCATGTAAGCGATGCTCAGGTCATCTCGGTTCAATTATACCTCGATGCTTGTACTCACTTACAACATTTCAGAAAAATACCCAAAAACAAAGTGCCCAATGATGAAATAAAGCAATCTAAAAGCAAAGCATCCGTCCTATATCCATACACCCATCCATACAATCCTCATCATTCAAACTATGCAGGGTAACGATATCAAGAAAAATTCCTAAGTCGTTCTTTCACAACCATCCCTCTATCCATCATGTCAATCTTCTGTCGATAGCGTACATTTGGACATCACAAAAACAAGGCATATAAGAGCATATCACATCACTCGTAGAAAACTAGTCATGAACATGATTAGGTTAGTATAGTACATCATCCAATGCATTAGGTCACATATACATTTGCATCACATACATAGTTACATCACCCCATAGTACTCATGTTACCAATGCATACATTCAAAACATTACATCATATAAGTATCCATACACACATCTGCATTAGCCCATCTCACATACATATACAACATCATAACATAGAAATCATGTTCCATACATATACATTTGCATCATCACAAGAACATCATATTACCTTTGCAGTCATTTGTCACATTAAATCATATGGACATCATATAGCAGCATATCAAAGTATTTCTCATATTAAATCATATAAACCATCTAACTATGCAATAGAACCGCATCATGCAATAAAAGTAATCATCTCATAAACGCATGCAATAAATACACAAAGCTGCATCATCATCCATACTATCATATACAAGGATGTCCAAATGTACAATATCACCATCTCTCTCAAAATCAAAATGTCATATACAATATACGTCTAAATAGACGGTGATACATGTCCCAACAAGTACAAAATCTGGTCTCTGACTACCCCTGCGGCTGTGAGCCACCACTGCCGGCTCCCGACTGCTGAGGTCCCATGACAGATGCCCCTGACTGGGATGGACCCGCTCTGTGAGCCACCCCAGACTGAGTCCTGAAACTACCTGCCCTCTGGCTCGCCGACACGGCACCATGATATAAACCTCGGTAGTACTGTACCTGCTGCTGTGCTCTGGCTAAGTCTGTCTGTGCCTGTGCCAACTGCGTCTGCAACTGGCCTACCTGTGCCTGTGCCTGCTGCACCTGCCCAACCAAAAAGGTACTCGCTGCATCTGTGCCCATGGCAGCCACTGCTGTGTCCCTCTCTACTCGGATCAGACATACCCGGGCATCTGCCATGTCTCGCTCGCGAGTCAAACCAGCGATCACTGCTGCATCTGTATCTCGCATCCTCTCCACTCTCCTCAGCTGTGCCTGCAGCTCCCGCACCTATCCTCTCAGGCTGGCTATGGTCCTGTCGTGTGCCTCACCCTGCCCTGGCCCCTGTGCTGCCCCTGCCTGTCCTAGCCCCTGCTGCTGGGGCACCTGCAGCTGTGGCACCTGCTGCTGTGGTACCTGCTGGGGTGGTGGCATCTGTGCCTGCTGCTGTCCCTCCCCCTGTCCTGGCACTGCCTGCCCGGCCCTGTCTATCCTCCTCCGCTGCCTCGGCCTCTCTGCAGCTCGGCCACCGCGTCCTCATCCTCCTCTAGCGGCCCTCCGCCCTGGACCAGCCTCTCCCTCCTCCTCTGAGTCCGCCTCGTCGATACGAGGCACCAGCATACCAGGTCCGGAATATCTCGGAAATGGATGTGCAGTAATCCAGTCCTCATACTCCTGTGTCACCCCAGCATCGGCAATCTCTCGCCTCATATCCCAGGCCACATAGGGCAACTGCCGGAACTCTGCCAGAGCCTCCTCGTAAGAAGCCATCGGCCCCCATCGGACCCTCTCTGCATGTGTCCGTGCAAACATGGCCTGTCCCTGCGGCATGCCCTGTCTCCTGCCGAACTGTCTCAGTACTCGGCCCACCGTCTGCCTCTCCAAGATGTGCCGTGTCCGGCCAATCAACCACCTGGTCTGGAAGCAGAAAGGCAGCTCATCTGCCTCGTCGTCCCAAGGCTCGCAGTCTAGATATGGTCGCCAGACGACCACATCTATCCCATCCAATGTATGCCTCCAATACTCTAGCTTCCCCAGCCTGTGCTGGGAAATCACTCCTGCGTAGCCATAGCTGTACGGCTCTCCCCTCTGCCTGGCAAAGACACATATCGGCCTAGTCACCGCTATGTGCTCCCACAGCCAAAACTGTAACAGCAGCACCCCAGCCGATAGACTCGTGCTGCGATGGTACACCACCTGATGCATGTCGTGGTATAGGTGAGCTAGCACGCAAGGTCCCCACGCATATCGGGTGCCCTCAGTCACCATCCGCTCCATAATCCTGCCCCATCCAATGGGGAACCCGTGCGATCTCCTGTCAGGGCATACAACGCCCGCAATCAGTCCAGCCACGATCCCAGGGAAGTAGTTGTAGCAGTCATAGATATCCTGCCACGGGATGACCTGTCCCGCCAGCTCGGGATCATCGAATACTCGCTGACACTCGGCGAGTCCCGCGTCCCGCTGTGCGTCGTACTCCACCAACTCGCCTACCACGGGCAAGTGCAGTATCCTATAGACGTCCTCCAACGTCACAGTCATCTCTCCAGTAGGGAAGTGGAAGGTCCCGTCCTCGCTGTGGAATCTCTCCACGGCAGCTGTCAGCAATCCTCGGTTCGCCCGCACCTCGGGCATGAAGCAAACATAATCTAGGCCCATAGCCCCAAGCGCCACCCTGTCAGCCTCCGTCAACATATGTCTCTGCAATAGAGGCATAGGGAACGTCTCCCTCGACTGCAGTGTCTCTCGTATCTCCTCCTGCAAGCACGCAAAGCAAGGCGTCAGTCTCAAACCGCATATACCATACTCAACATATCTATTGGACTATATCAACTAAACTTAGCATTTCAAATTGATCAAAACAGCACACTACATCTCTTGACTAGATTCCTGCAATCTCGGAGATAGCTCATCGATTCCTGCGTCAAACAGGACGCTAATCGAGTCAGTTTGGCTAAGTAATTTGCCATCCCAAGCAAATGCGCCACTACAGGTGGTAAATGCGCCATTTCTGGTATATGCGCCGCAACAATCGACGTATGCGCCGCACAAATACATATGCGCCGCTACATGCCACATGTGCGCCGTTCTAACGCATGCGCCGCATAAAGCAACATATGCACCGCTAAATTACAGATGCGCCGCAATAAGTCACATATGCGCAACTTCGGCAAATGCGCTGCTACATTTCACGCATGCGCGGCGAAAATACAAAAGCGCCGCTAAATTACGAAAGCGCCGCCAAAATGAACACATGCGCAGCTTTCACGCATGCGCCGCCAAAACAGGCATATGCGCCGCGAAATCACAAAAGCGCAGCCTCGCGAGGCGTATGCGCCGTTCTGCGTTTCGGCGCATTCATTTCACCTATTTTCTATGAGCATTTATGACACCTAAACTCGACCCTAGGAGAATTTTTTCGAAGCACATACCGGGGGTCCTGCCTCTGCTGGCCGCCCGAATTGTCGGACTCGCTCGAATCGATGCTCCTCGCGTGGAATGTCTGCTGCTCTGGCCGCCATGCTGCTCTAGGTTTGCTCTGAGCTCTCCTTCTCCAATCCAGATCTAACAAGTGTGCAAATGACTATTCTTGTGGACCCAGCTCCTATTTATAGCCTCCAAAACCCTAATTCTGGCTAGGTGATGACTGTGACTACTTCCCGTGTCCGTTTTTCCTCCCGTTTTCTTCCCGCGTCCCTGACCGCATCCCTTTTCCTCCAACCTATCCTAACCCCTTCCTCGTCGTGAGATCATCCGTCTCCAAAACTTTCGCCGTTTTTCCCGTCCAATCTCCCGAGGGGGCATCCTATCGTCATTTAACTTACACCAGGGGCAAACTGGGGCATGTATCATCATTCAGACTATCAATTTCTTTGAAGCAACGCTGTAAACTGCATTGCATCAAAGAGGGGCAAAATGTATACGCCTAAAAATGACACAAATCATCCTGAATAAATATTCTAAATATTTATTCCATTCTTCTATTAATTAAATAAATATTCTAAATTTATTTAATCGATTCACTGTTCCATAATTAAATAAATTCTATTTATTTAATTAAAATTCTTCCATTTATCCTTCACAATTAAATAATCATAAATTATTTAATTAATCCTATTTCCTCTATCCTAAAGTTCTAAATTCAAAATTCCACATCACCTTTTCCACCTCACCTTGTCCACCTCATCAGGTTGCACATGTAATTAAATATATTTAATATTTAATTATCTTATTTTCCCTCACCCACATGGCCTATTTCTTCTCCAATCAGAGGTCAGTTAACCAATCAATCAAGTCTGTTAACTAACCTGTCAGTTGAGTCAAATCCTCAATCAACCCAGTCAGTTCCACAATCCACTCTTCTAACTGATCAATCAATTCTGTTAACAGACCAGTCAATGGAGTTAACTCTCCAATCAGTTTTGTCACATCCCACCTTTCATGATGGAGCTGGGACACTTGTCACATTTCCACTGGTTGCACATTCCTCAACCATCCTCAACCGTTGATCTTCATATCTTCTCTCAACCGTTGATTCCTATTCCTCCGGGTCTATAAATGAAGCTTCATCCCTTCATTCTAATCATCCAGGCTTTTGACATCGTTACTCTGCAGAAATATCACCAGCGCGCCTTTGGCACCCATTTGTCATCTACAAGCTTGAGATCACCATTGTTGCATTGGAGCTCACCTTCATTGCACATCACACTACAGCCGTTCACCATCGACTTCCTCCAACAGCTTTTAAAAGATTGCACTCTCTGAGGGCTCATCTCATCTGCGAAAGGACGATTCGTGATAGGCGAACAACGGAAGTTTCGAAACGGAAGAGGTTTGCTGTGTTCGTTCATTGTTTATTTAATCTTCTTTGTTTCTCTACTCTGTTGATGTTTGGGTCATCTGTTATTCATTTGATTGATGCACTATTTTACCCTCACATTTAGTTTTCAAAAATATATATATTTTAATAGTTTAATTATTATTTATATTTTCCTTTCTATTTTTACTAAAAGTAGGTTATCATCACAAAACATTAGGTCGATTACCATGTTAAGGAAAAATAGTAAAACATATTAAAAAAATTTAAAAAAATATGATGCACTAGATAAAAGAATCTATATCAAGATGGTATTTTTTTTTCTATTTTAGATAAATAGTTAATATGAAAGTTGACGTCGAATGGAAACAACTACATTTTAATACACACACATTTTATTATTTATTAAAAAATATATATTTATCAAAATTAAAAAAATATATATCCATGCACTAAAGTTTCAAGTTATAAATACACACAAAAAAATTGAAGGAAAAAAAATTACTATATAAAGATTGACATCTCATGTGACTTCATTTTTCAGCATTTTATCAACAACTAAATTATAGTGTCAATTTATTAAAAACTATATTCAAATAATTTTTTAAATTTTTTTAAAAAATACAAACATAAAATATACTAAAAAATAAATATTTTATTAGTTTACATCATTTCAAAATTCAAAACATATATGTCACTTTTTAGTGATTCAAGTTTAAAAGTTGGATCAGTGTTGGCCGTTTCCTTTATAAAAGTGTGACACAACTTTGTGCTTTTACCCAACAGGTCTTATCGGTATGCTTTCAAGTCATCATAAGACTAGGCAAATACATGTTTGTATTTTCTAAGCAAGGCAATGAGCATGCTTCTAATTTTAGGATTTAGCCTTTTTCCAATATATACGTTCTTAGGAGCCATTGGTGTTCCAAGATTTATTTCCTCAACATCATTTTTCTTTACTGGAACATTTTTATGGTGAACCTATCATGTGCGTCAAACACTCTTTCTAGTGCTACCAAACCCTTAGGTATCTTATTTGTTTTCAGTTGCACCAATTCTTGTCCAAAGAGGGTTTCCTTACCATCAATCTTTTCCACAAATGCGTTAAAATCAATTTGTTGGGATTCATACCGGTCCACACATTGGAGAAATTTTATTAAGTCCTCATCATCATTAAAGACTTGCCAGTTGTAAATATTGTTTGGGATGGTGGGTCTAGTTTTGAATTCTACTTTAGTTATGCTTGCCAATGTGATGTCATCCTTTTTTAGATCTATGTTTGCTAGGAAATCTACCATTATATTCTTAGATCTGTCTACCCAACTTATGGAGAATGCATCAAATAGTTCAATATCATCCCAAACAACATTCTTGTATTGTTTCAACCTCTTATTTTTTTGATGAATACTTATTCCTGACTTGAGAGATGACCAATTTTGAATCCCCATATATAGCAAGAAGTTTTATTTTATGTTTTATAGCAATGTTCAGGCATATAAGTAACGTGTCATACTCTGTTGTGTTATTGGTGCATTCAAACGTCAACAAGAATGAATATTTGAAAGTTTTACAAGTCAGTGAAATGGACAATATGCCTACTCCATTGCCACTTTTGTTGCAAGCACCATCAAAGTACATTTTCCAAACACCATGTTTATCAAGTTGGGCTTCTTTATTTATTTGATCAGTATTTTCCAGTTCTGGGTGGGGTTTCTCAATTCTGAATGTCCCAAGGTCTATATCACAAAAGCAATTCATTTGACTTGGGTCAATATGCTCTATAATGTTCTCATACCTTGGCTCTCTATATATTTTGACCTCTTTACCTTTCACTAGTATGTTGCATATGATAGATCTAATTAGACATTCCCTCTTACTGTTGTGATCCATTGTCTGGATAATAGCATCCCATAGTAAGGTGGAGTGTCTATCACAGTGATATCAGTTATGTAGGTGGCTTCAGGGCATGAAGCTAATTTTAGTTCCACATCCTTCATTACTCCAACAACAGGGATAGATCTATTATCCATGGCGTAACATTTTACATATGTTGTATCAACCCATAAACCCAACTCTTTCATGACAATAATTAGCATAATATTTACTGCTACCCTGGAATCAATCATACAATTTCTTACTATTTTGTTGTTTATCAATAATGTTATGTAAAATGGGTCTACCTGGGTTGGGTTCTTTATCATGGCATTACCAAGATAGATTTCAGGGGCGTTCACAACTTCCTGTCCAAGATTATTTACCTTTTCATTTGTTTTATCTTTATTTCCATTTTGATGTGGTATGCCAGAAATTAACTTGAGGGCACTATCCCTATATTCATCAATTCTCATCATTTCCATTAGTGGTACTGATATTTTAAGTTGGGACAATGTTTGAGTCATATCAAACAAATGAGTAGCAGTAACATGTTCCAACTTGGGACCCTTTTCTTCAGTCTGCTTATTCTTGTCTTTGACCTTATTTTGTTCAATTTTGGGTGATTCCTTGTGTGTAACCTTCTAGCTTTCTTCTTTCTTATAATCACCCACGGTCCCTTTTTTGTGATCTATTTCTTTGATGAACAAACCTCTAGGTGTCCCTTGGTCTGCATTCATAGTCCTATTCCTCAAGTTATAATTATTTTTTGGCTTGAGCCATAGCAACAACTGTAAGGGCTTTCCTTTCTTCCTCAGTGGGTGTTCTCAATTGGAAGTGCGGGGTAACATGTGGTATAGGGGTGGTTTCCTCATAGTTATCTTCTTGATCAGAAAAAACTTCTTGTTCACCCATGTTAATATTGTATTTCTAGTTATTCACATCATACTCAAACCCATCTTCATCAGATGAATAATCATCATCAATTGAGTGATGTTTTGATCCAACCATATTTATAGTATGCCCATCTATGTTTTGATCATAGGGTATTTCATCTTCTTGCAATGATTTGGTTACTACACAATATTCTGGTAAGTGAGGAAGATTACATGTAGTACACCATGGAGTTCTATTTGCTATATGTGTCCTGTATTTCTTTAGGGGGTCAGAAATTTCTTTGAAGTTACTCTTCTACTTGTTGTCCAGAGGCCTTCCATATTTCCAACTTGTATTATAAGGCATATCATGTAATCTAGGCCTTTCATTCTTATAATAATTTGTTGGCTTTGTTTGATTGTTATTTGCATTAGGTAGGATTTTTGGATTATCTCTTTTCCCAAGCTTCCCAGTTGCTCTCCTATTGTTTTAAATACTAATGGCTGACTTCTGAGCTTTTGTCAATGTCATGGAGCTTTGTTTCTGAGGTCATATCTAGTTTTAGGATCAAAAGCATTTAAGTACAAAGCTAGTGCCATATGATCTGGAGGCTTCAATTCTAATGGGATCTTATGATAGATCTTTAAAAATCTTTGGTTGAAATTAATTACAGACTCATTACAGTTCTTCTGGATACTTGTCAATTCATGGAGAATGAAATTTGGGTCAAACTGGCTCCCATATTGTTCTTTAAATTGGTAGGACTTGAAATCTTCATAAGAATGTAAATTGATGCATCAAGCAGATTCTTGCACCAGTCCCTAGCATCTTCAATGAGGGATAGCATGAATAATTTCATCTAAACATCTTCATATTGCACTTCATAATTATCCATGATCGTTTCAAAACTTCTAATGTGCTCTTCTGTAGAGATAGCATTGTTCCCAGCGAATTTTGGGAGAGCATTTCTTATATCATTATCACTAGGATATGGACATATCTGATATATGGACAAGTCTAATTGTATGTATCTATTTATGTTTAATGGTCCTTGTAAGTGCTGGTTATGTTGATATTGGTTATGAGGTGGATGTTGTTGTATATTATGGTGTGGGTTCATGATCATATTTTGATGGTGAGGTGGAACATAATGTTGACCAGATGGTGGATAAGGATTAGATATATGTTGGGATTGTTAGGGTTCAGGCAAATCAAAGCAATAAACACTAACAATTATATGTAGATTAAATAACCCAAATATAACAATGAGGAATAACACAAAAGAGGTCAACACAAAAATTTAACGTGGTTCACCCAATATGGGCTACATCCATAGAAACTATACCATCCAATGATTTTATTATCCAGTGCAAAATAGATTACAATTACGTTGCTATAACATATATTCCAGCCGCTTATAACAAGCTTTTTGGAAGCTTCTAGAATTAGGGTTTTTCCATGTCATTTTTCTTTTGTTGGTTAACAAAAATTAACAACTGACTCTGATCGTGCAAAAAAGAGGGATTTTTTTTTAGGGGCTGCACCCCCGAACCCCTGCTCGGGGCCCGATCCGACCCTGAACCCCGGTGAGGATACATAACTAGTGTACAATACTTGCATGATCAGTCACCACATACCAACAGTCTCCCACTTGGAGATTGATTAGGCTCCACACCAAACAGGGATGTGGTGTGGGCATTTGCTGGTCTTAGATTTCGTGGTGGAAGATTGTGTTGAACATAACTAGTGTTGCTTAGGTTACATGGTGCTCTTGTATTATTTGAGCCACTTGTATTCTGTCATGATCCCTGAGGATTACCTGTATGGGTATGCCCATTTTGTTTATGGGGGGGTACATATTTTGAGCTAGTTGTTGTGGTTCTAGACTTTATCTATTGTAGCTCTTGTTTCAACCTTTCCTCTTCTTCTCTTAATTTAGCTAGCTCAAGTTCTGCTTATAATTTAAGTAGATCCTATTGCATCTCATCCCTATTCCACATGTCTCTCGGAGGAGTGGATGTTATTTGATCTATAAATTCATATTGAGCTTCTCCACCCTGTTACAATGACACTTCATAATCATACACTACCTTCTTCTGCATTATTTCCCTTTCAATTTGAGCTTGATATTCAAGCTATCTTTGAGGGTCAGGCCTGTATTTGGCTAAAATATTATCATATTGGGTATTATAACTTTTGGATTGGAGTTCATCTAATTCATGTAGGGGAGTGAAGTTATTATGAGTTATTATTGGTTGTTCTGAAGTGTTTTCTTGTGTAATACGTTCAGATTGATTTAATATCCCAGTTTTCTTCAAAGGTGCCCTCCTAGGTGGGGAAGATTGTAATTTCTTGCTATCATCTTTGGACCTCCTACCATCCATTGTTCTATTTCAACTGAGATTTTGTATAGAGTCACCACCTCTCCTTAAAGAGGAATGATGTTCTTTTTTGAGTTCTTTCCACCAGCAAAGTCATAATTTATAATTTGTTTGACTCTTTTCTCTTGGTATGTTGGAACCAAATGTCTATGGTTATCCCCAGTAGAGTTGCCAATTCTGTTAGGTCACAAAAAGCGTAGGTCATTAACCCTAAGAGGTTGCCAAGCTTTCTTGACATTTTTTGGTAACGAAACGGGGCAAATATGGTTAAAACCCCCTTCACTTCAGGCTCTGCTAGACCTAGGTGAGTTTACCTTAATGATTAGTGCAGAATTGATTGACCTTCACAATGGCAAATAGGTGTGAAGTAAGTGTGAAATTTGAAGGTGTTTCTAAGGCTAAAGTTTGCAAATATGAGTAAGATATAAAATTGCTAATGAATGGGACCAGTGCTTTGTCTATTGGGTAAAGAGATCAAGAGTCAATAGTGTAATGGATCTTTATATTGACTTAACTTAGATTGTTAGGCAATTGTGAAGTCTGTATCTTGTACAGATGTGTAAGAATGTTGAGATGCAAGATTCTTCTTATCAGATCCCAATGATATTTCCCCAAGTTGCTATGACCAAAAGAAAGGCCTTTTAATTCTAATAAGAAGGAAACCAACTAAGATGACTTGTTTAAAGGATTTTAACCCTGGGCAGAGACCAATAAACATAGATGGCTTAGCATAACTTAAATCAACTTCCCAAAGAAACCAATCACATAGATCATACAGACAATTAACGATATCCTTGATATATTAATTTAAACAACTTGGGAAACCACTCTGGAGACAATTATGCAGCTCATAAACATTTACATTAACATAACAATTGAACATCAATTCTCTAATCCACCAAATAACTCTGATTCTTTTTATTAATTTAGAAATTCATACTTGTTTGAAAACATAAGTTGAGATAAATATATATTTCCAAGTACTACTTTATATTGCATGTATGTATGTATGTCTATGATATCTTTCAAAATGGCCTTGGTATCCTATTTTATAGGATGCGGACAAGCTTCAGGCCCTAAACATTGCATCTATTCATAGTTACATCTCTTCGAGTAACTAATGCGTAATTAGGAAATAGAAAGAAAATAGAAGCATATGCAGGGACCAAATTATGGGATCCATTAGTCACCGTAGAGGGATCCATGACCCATAGGTCTGGCAAGATCATCCTCCTCTCCATGATGTAGATTGATATTTTTGCATTTCACTTTGTATGACAAAACTGTATTGCATTCACTTCCTTACACTTCCCTAGATATGAACAAATTTATTCTGCCAATATGATCAATGTAATCCTGGTCAGCGATGTATCTGTAGCAACTAGATTATTCATAACTAACTTTAGGGAGAATATCCTTCCCAAACATATATAAGTGTTCCCTGTCACCCTCTCCTCATTATTTATATTTTCAAGAAGTGGTGGCAATATCCATTCATTTCATCCTTCCAAATATCCTTATCTTGCAAACTACCCTCAGTATTGAAAATTTTTGAAAATGCCATGTCAGGATATTGGTCGAAGTCATTCAGATCATTTGTTAGTATACCATTAAATCTCTCATGTTCACTAATAAGGTCATCATACTCCTTGAACACTTGTTCTTCAACATTAGATTTAGCATTCAATTTTTCTTTTGTTTCCAACATCCTAAGGTGCAGCCTTTTGTGTTCCTGATACATTTGATGTGTTCTCTTATGCAAATCCCAAATTTTATCATTGTTTTCCATCATTTTGTCAAATCTTCTTTGAATCAATTCAAAAGCCATATTGTATTTAACCACCTTCAATTCAGTTTCCAACTGTTCACTTCTCTTTTGAAATTTCTCTACTTTGATCTTCTAATAGTTGGCATCTACTTTGGTATCTATAACCCTCTTGTCGGCCTCTAGGTATGGTGAATAGCTACTAGATGAAGGCAATTTATCTCTGTAGGTGGTAATCTCTTGTCTCAACATGGCATTTTCTTTCTTATGTGTATCATTATCTTTGATCAATTTCTCAATTTTTGCCTTTGTGAACTTTGCAACATTAACATTTAAGTCAACAGTTTCCAAGGGATCGGTGTCCTCAATCCTTTGTATCAAAAGATAACCAAATGCTTTATTTGGATCATCAATGATATGAGGTCTTTTATTGGGAGGGTACAATTCCCATATCAGCAATGTTCTCTTGTCTAGATCATATCCTGATCCTCTTCTGATATCATCCAATGCTTCTATGCTGAGTTGCAACTTCTTGTCCTGACTCCTATTGAAAGTGTCAAATACAATGGCTGAGGCCATATCCCATCTAGGAATCAACATTACATTTGCTTCTTGTAATAGTGTCCTTCCCCTTTCTAGAGTCATTATCTCCAATTCTTTGTCAATTTCCTTCTGAAGCTCTAGTAATACCTCATCCTGTATTTCAGGAGTGATATCTTTCATTCTTTCTCTAGCCTTCTTGCCCTTGTACTCATACAGAAAAGTTTTAAATTCAAGCGTTTTAATGAAATCATCATCTGAGATAAATTTGTTGTTGTCTAGATGTCTTATGTCTCCTAATAAGTCATCTGGTGCTTCCATGGTGACAACTTCTCTATCTTCAAAAGCTTCATACCCCTTGATGGTTGGGTCATAGCTCTGCACTCCTTCCTCATATTCTTCCTCTCCTTCTGCGATGTTTGTGTCTGCAAAGAAACTCATGTCTGGTGTGGGTTGAGGTGACAGGTGACCCAGGGGAATTTCATATTCAACTTGTGCCTCTTCAAGTTGTTTTCCTTCTTTGTTAAACACATAGGGGGAACATTCATGATCAACTCCGATGCATATGTGATTATCATATCCAATCTTTCAATAGGATCATCAACATTTTGAAAAGATCTAGTGTAAGTGGGGTTTTTGGCTACCCTCCAAGCCTCAGCTAACATTACTTTATGGTACAAACTTCTCCTTTCCATTGCTATGTTTTCATCACAATTCCTAATTAAATCATCATCAATGATTAGGACATGATGATATCCCTTCAGCTTTTGCTTTTCTTTTACACTGTTTATAAAATGTTCTAGATCAAAATTTTCTCTAGCATTTCCAAGAGGTAAAATGAATTGTTCTAATTTCTTGTCAACCAATTGATAACCTTTATTAGAAAGAATTGTGAAATCTCCAAAGCACAGAGTTCTAGGCATAAATGACTTTTTGTTGTGGTTCTTAAGGTGCACAGAGTTTGAGCAAGCCAATTGCCTGACAATTTCTAAGTATGCAACTCTATCTGGGCATGTTTTTGGTAGCAAGAAGGGTGGTCCTTCATATATAAACACTCTTATCATAGTGCAGTCATTAAAGACATACCAGTCACCCCAATTATGACTGAACCTTCCTTCCTCATATTTATCCTTTGGTCTTAGAAATTTCTATATTTCCATTGATAAGTTGTGATTGCAGGGACGACCTAGCAGTTTGTATACAGGTTTCACAAAAAACTCCTCAAAGTATAAGTAATGGGCCCTGTCACATCTGCTACCCCAGATAGTAGTCCACATTTGCATAGGTTTTATATCTCCATTGCTGTCCAGGTCTCTCATCTTTAGACATTTAACCCACAAGCACATATTTTATCCTTCATACAATACCATATGCATAAACAGGGAATAATGTCTGAACTTATTTCCTCCATTCTTAAGAGATATTAGATCATTTTGTAGGTTATTTACTAGATATTTAGCATAATCAAAATATCATGCATCATGACTCTGTATATCTGTAGTTAACACCATGTGGGTGCAATTTCCATGAACATAGAAACTTCCACACCCAATATTTGGCAAACAGAGTAATATGTGCTTTTGAAATAATCTTCAAATAGTTCAATCAAATAGGGTGGATCTGTTGTTATATGGAGCCTAATCAGACTCAGAGGTTAAATTTACCCCACTTTTATTGGCGTGATTTCCCCCCAAATTATTTAATAGGGTCAAGGGGCAGCGCCCCCAAGATAGGGTAAAGGGGCAGCACCCCTTGCGGGGTCCAGGGGCAGTGCCCCTAGCACGCTCCCTATCGCGATACAGGGCGAGGTTGAGAGGCAGCATCTGTGGTGGTGCCCACTTGGGGTTAGGGTTTTGAGTCGAGTCTACAAGCCTGTATTTTTGTTTCCTCAAACCCTTAGTCCCTTAGGTTTTGTTTTCCCTTGAAATCATGTATTATATCTTCTATTTCACCATTGACCGCCTGTTGCAGGTCATCAGTCACTTAAGTTGCATTTTCAGCCTTAGCACTCGTAGGGTGACTAGCCCCCTTTTGCCTTGTTACCTCCTTTTCCCATCGCTAAAGTCATATCGCTAAGATTGTGATCATCGGCAACTCTTTTCATGCTTTCTCCGATGCGCTGATGAAGATCCAAAGTGTCATCGGAGAAACAAAGCCTATCGGCAGCCAAGTCTAACGTCCTGCCGATGGCCGATGCATATACTAGATAGATGATACAAAGTGTGTGTTGTTGAGACCTTGCCTATCGGAAGCCAGGTTCAAGGTGTCTCTGACGGGCTGATGAGGATACAAAGATACATCCAAGTCAAGAACCAAGCGGTGGGGTCCACTGTGTATGCATTTTCGTATGCATATCAGGTTGTATGTGCATCGAATATTCCATTGCAGATTCTATGCTTGTATGTAAGGATATGTATGTCTATGTTGTTGTATGTTTGATATACAATAGGTATATACAAGTCACGAATCTCAAAAAAGTTTCAAATTGGGCTTGGTAGGGATGGATACAAAAGCAAAGTTGAAAAGTCAAAGCATTTCCTTGTATGTTGCGTTGTATGTATCTCTGATATACAAGTAAAATGTACAAGCGGATAGGTGCAAGGCCGACACGACCAAGGAGTTAACTCCATTTGTGAAAAAGATGGAATCCGCAGGTTGTATATTGGGATTGCATGTTCCCAATATACATTCAGACATACAATGAAGAGATACAAAGAAATGTGCAAGCAGGTCGCAGTCAAAGTCAAAGATTTTCAAACGCATGGTGGGGACCATATGGCTGTATGTTCTATGGGTTGTATGTATGTGCGACATGCAATGCAATATACAAAGGCACACACATACAACCAAGATGCGAAGAAGGAATGTATTTTGGCGGATAAGTGGCTGGGATCCGTAGGATGTACATTGCACATTGTATGTACAATATACAAGGAGATATGCAAAGAGAAGATACAAAGCCCGGACCCGATGGCGATTGTGATTTCTTTTATAATAATTTGGAGTCCGCGCCTTTGTATGTTGGTGATTGTATGTATATACAATCTCAAGTATGCAACCTCAAATGCATGTTGATACAATGACTCATCGGCGAGACTTCGCTTATCGGCGGCCAAGTTAAGGGCCTTTCCGACGGCCGATGGAGAGGTAAATGCATAGCGATGGTGATCCAATGGCAGGCTGCCATGTGTCCAAAAGCAATTGTATGTATATGCATTTGCATATACAAGGATTTGAAGGCAAAATGGACAAAAAGGTAATGCATATGTTTGCGCTGGGAAAAGTCAGCGATGGAAAAGGGGAGCCTACGTGGCATGATTTCATTAGCAGGTGACTTTTCAGCATGTTTTGAGGCTACAAATCTTGGCGAGAGAAATTTGATCGAAGGTCATCATTCAAAATTCTTACATGAGGAGATTTGTATGTTGTCGCAATTGCATTTCAAATCGAGAGAGTTCGAGAGCACACAATTGTTGCATTTCTTGAGGTTGTGGGTAGGTTGGCCATTAATGGTGAAGTTTGCAAGAGATATGGGTTGAATGGACGGGCCAACTACCATATCTGATGAGAAAATCTCCAAGCGGAAGCACATTCCCCCATTTTCTCCTACTTTTCCTTCTTCTTCTGCCTACTGCATTGAATGTTTGGGGCGCCATTTCCATGGTGCATTGTATCTGGCTGCATTTTGAAATGACCATGGTACTTGATTACTAAGTACACGTTCTTGCTATATAGTGAACTATGTTACTCATTTTTCTGGTTGTTGAAAACTAGACAAATTTTGGGTGCAGTAATAAGATACAGCTTTGTTGGTGGATCTATTTTGGTGTTTTGTGAGTTTATGAATCATATGTTGTATGTTTTAAGCATAATTTACTAGTTTCATGTTGTTTTCATATGAGAAATGCTTTGTTGCATGTATTTGGTTATTTGTCTCCAAGTCGTGGACATCTTTTCTTTTGAATCTAAATAGCTAAGGGTTATTTGGAATTCAGGAACATGGATTTTTCTATGTTGAATGTTTAATCTCTTATCTTTGTTCAAGGAACAAATTAAATATTTTAGGTTAACCATTGGGAAAGGTATGCTACAACAAGGATATCATTAAGTATGAATGACTAAATACTCAGCCTTGGGAAGTATCTCTAAGGCAGACACTAAAAAAATCCCCTTGAAAACTAGCTATTGATTCAAGTTTATGGTAATCATTCACATATGTATGTCTATTGACTCTGAGCCCCTAAGATAGGCACCAGTCTGGTCTTGTATTAAGGTTACAACCCAAGGTCCCAGTCTTGCATCCAAATACAAAATACAAATTCAAACTACAAGTACAACCTTTTAGGACTTTAGAAGTGGTTTTAGGACTAAAATCCTCTAATTTACAACTGAGCATAGGCCCAAAGCTAGCCCCTTTGCACATATTTTACAGTTTTGGTCTGCATAAGAGAGGATTTATCTGCTTTGTGTCAACATCCCAGTAAGTTCACTAGCACATTTTATGGATGTTGAATAGGGAATACCCCCTTGGTTTTGCAGAGCCTAAAGAAGAAGAGATATTTATAGAGTCTATCTCCTATACTGTTGGCCCTTGGCCCAAAAATCCTATTGATCAATGATGGCTACCTTGTAGGGATAACTGGGAAGCATCCAGTCTGGGAAAAATCCAATAGATTTGGCAACTCTACTGGGGAGTGTGATTTTAAAGTGTTATATTTTCATCCCTGGTGAATGCTTTGTGTAAGAACTTTGGTTTAAAACTAATTCCTAGTTGTAGGTGGTGACTCCGAACAAATCTCCCAACCGGTAAATTGAAATTTGTATGCAAGGGAGAAGATCCCTGCGTAATCCTTTGCTTGAAGAATTACCCAAAAAAATGATGTACAAAAAAAAAGGGACCATTCAAGCTGGTCAAGAGGGTTCTCCTAGCCCTAGAAACAATAATAATACCCAAGATGATCCAAGGTCTTCAGAGCAGCATGCACCTTATGTTTCAAACACAAAGGCTGAGATTCAAGATATGTATGAAAGACAACAAGGTGATAAATTGAGAATGAGATCAGAGGTGTTTCAAGAACATCCTTTCTTAGATCCTCCTGACAGATTTGATGAAATTGAGTCCCCAAGGGATGATGATGATGACCAAAATGGAATGGGACCATCCTCGTCTATGCCTAAAGATGAAGAATTAGCTAAAGAAATCAAGAGCTCGAGGGCTAAATTAGAATATTTGCAGGCCTTGACGATCATAGATGATATGAGACAAAGGGTGCAAGCTCTAAAGATTGCTCAATAGGATTCAGTTCACACCCTTGATAATGCAAATGTGCTGAGAAATCAGCAAATAAATGAAGTTCAGAATTAGCAGAATGATCAGAGACAAAACACAAACAATGTTAGGGTACCATTGAACAATGTGAGAAATCAGAATGTTAATAGGAATGCAAATGTTAATCAGTTTGGTAGACAGCCTATACAGTTGGATAGATTCAAACAACTAGTTTTTAATGGTATTCCTGGTTACCCTAATCCCATTGATAAACATGTAAAGCTTTAGATACCAAAGTTTTCAGGAAATAATGTTGTGTTAGGTGAAGATCATTTGAAGGCCTTTCAGACTGTTATGGACAACTTTGAGGTCGAACATGAAGATGTTTTTTTTAAATTGTTTATGCAGTCCTTAGTTGATGAAGCTAGAGAGTGGTATAAAAGTCTACCTGACCAGAGTGTCTCATCATGGGATGACTTCAGAAGGATTTTCAAAGAACAATATGGTGATAAGACTGATCCAAGCTTTTTTATAAATGAGCTCACTGGTATTACTAAGGGGTCAAATGAGCAGGTTGTAGATTTTAATGCTAGGTTCACTAAAGTGTTGAACAAATTACCACTTCACATGAGGTCTAATGAACCAATGTGCATGGTACTATGCATAAATGCCTTTGATGCTAAAACAGCTTATGGGTTAAGAGATAAGGTTCCTACTAGCCTCAGGGATGCTTTTAGAATTGCAACCAACATTGAAAATAATAGGAAGGCATCTGGTAAGACAAATAGAAGAGATGATGTAAAGATTCTACAAAATCCAAATAATAAGCCTCAAAGTACTCAAGGTAATGCATCTACTTCTAAAGAGAAATTGGATAAACTAACAACTATTGTTAAGGACCTAAGTTATAGATTTGCTAAAAATGAAAAGGGGATAGGTCCTGAAAGGTGGGTTTACCAAAGACAAGAGAAGAGACCATCATTGCATGATATGCCATATAACACTAATTGGCATAATGGTAAACCCATTCTCCCAAATAGCAACACTAATCAAAGAGCTCAGAATGTTAAGGAGACTCCTGATCCTTGGAAGAAATCTGTTAACATTATTGATGATACTCCATGGTGCATAATATGTCAAATGCCTCACTCACAATCGTAGTGTATGATTGCTCAATCTTTGTATAATAATGCTATTGCTTGTGATGAGTGCAATGAGCCACATTGTATGCAGGATGATAATATCAATATGTTGTTCACAAATGGGGAGTATTCTTCTTATGATGCTGATGAAAGCACAAATTATGGGACTCAAGTCCGCCAATTAATTTCATGTGCTGAGGATGATGAAGATAACTATGCTTATGCTCAGGACTCACGCATTTTTCTGAATAACTTGAGAAGGCCTTCTGATGAAGAGATTAGAACTCTCACAGCTACAACAGTGGCTCAATTCAAGAGAAACTATAACCTTAGAGGTAAGGTTCAGGTGGGTGATCCACATCAACCATAGGACACCTTTGTGAATCAACCAATGCATAATCATAAAGGGGCTGAATCACATAAGACACGATAGAATAACAATAAGAAAATTTTTAAGAAAAAGCCAAGTCATGATTCTTAAAGACCAGAAAATGAAGCTTCCTAAAATGAGGATCAAAATAAGCACTCTCAGGTCATGGATGACAGTCAAAAGGCCATTAAAGTTAAGGCTAGATCAGCTTAGGATAAGAATAAAACCACAAGTCAAGCTACAATTGTTATACAAAATTATGCTCCCTTTGACATAACTCAGGTTTTATCCTAGATAAAGGTCTTTGTTCCATTGATAGAGATGATGAAAGTTGAAGAATTCAGGAACAAACCATTGTCCCTAATTTCAGGAATAGCTTGTCAAGCTGAGCAAAATGTTGATACTCAGGGTAAGAAACAGGCCTTGTGTATTGATGAGGATGAAGTTCTCAAAGTCTATCTGGGGGTGACAATGACAAAATGCCCTTCACAGGTTGAACCGTTTTATGCCTCCCTTGTTATCAATGGAAAAGTAATAAAGAATTGTATGCTTGACTCAGGAGCATCAACGAATATTATGCCTCTAGCTATCATGCAACAAGCTGGATTGAAAATAGATAAGGCATGTGGAAAATGCTATGCAATGGATGCTAGGGAGGTACCAGTTATAGGAATCATGAAGGATGTGGATTTCATGCTAGTAGCATATCCAGAAAAAACTTACAGAATGAACATAACAAAAGTTGACATAAAGCCACAGTATGGTATGTTGTTGTCAAGAAGATGGGTAGGATTGATTGGAGGAAGTATGCAGCTAGATTTATCATATGCCATGATTCCAATGAATGGTAGGGATGTCAAACTGGTCAGAGAAGAAAGATCACTAGAAACAGTTGAAGATCAAGATTCAGGAGAGCATATCTACTTTGTGGATACTAACTGTGAGAATTTCATAATTGTCTCAGATGATCAAGGAAGCAAAGGGAGAGGTTTTTGCATTCAAGAACTTGACCAACAGGGTCTCTAGACTATGAATTTTGATGGAGCTTGTTCAAAGGAAGGGTCTGGTGATGGAGTTGTGTTTTTGTCTCCAACAGGTAAGCTTCTGAAATTCTCTTTCCTGTTAAAGTTTGCCTGCAAAAATAATATTTCAAAATATGAATCTCTGTTACTGGGGTTAAATGTTGCTTTGAAGCATGGGGATTAGGATGCTAAAAGTGTTTGGAGATTCAGAATTAATTGTCTCCCAAGTGAAAGATAAATATGCTTCGAAAAATAAAAGGTTAAAATAGTATAAGCATGTTGTATGGGATACAACTGAATTATTTGATGTTTTTTCAATAAATTGGATAGAAAGATCAAAGAATGTCATGGCAGATTTTTTAGCTAATGTGGCCATAAGGTCGGATGATGTCACTCTATCTGATGTTACAAATATTGAAGTTAAACTTAGACCTACAGTACTAGATAATGTATGCAGTTGGAAGGTGTTTGATGATGATGGAGATTTGTTGAAGTTCCTACACTGCATAGATGAATATGAGAACCAGGAGATTGATTTTCAAAAGTTTGTAGAAGTTGTGAATGGAAAAGAAACTCTTTTGGGGAAAGAAGTAATTCAACTTAGAACAAATAAAATCCCCAGAGGGCTAGTTGCTCTAGAAAGAGCATTTGACAATAGAGACCAGTTTGTTACAAAGACATCTCCTACAAACAAGAATGACTTGGAGGAGATAAACTTGGGGACATGCCATGCCCCCAAAAAGGTATATATTGGCAAACAGCTCAAGCCACACATCAGGAGTATGTTGATTGCATTATTAAAAAAGTATAAGCATGTCTTTGCCTGGTCATATGAGGACCTAAAAGCTTATATAGAAGACTTATTCCAGCATGAGATTCCTTTGAAGCCTGGAGCTAAGCCATTCAGACAAAAACAAAGACCTATTAACCCAACTTTGGCTCCAAAAATGCAAGAAAAGCTTGTAAAGCTTAGGGAGGCTGGAATAATTGTACCTATCAGACACTCAACTTGGGTGTCCAATCTTGTCCCAGTTAGAAAGAAAAATGGTGATATAAGACTTTGTGTGGACTTCAAAAATTTGAATGTATCTTCTTTAAAGGATAATTATCCACTCCCTAACATGGAGGCTATGTTGTAAAAGGTGACTGGTTGTGAGCTTTTATCCATGATGGATGGATTTTCAAGATATAATCAGGCGAAGGTAAAACAATCTGAATAATACAAAACTACCTTTACCACTCCATGAGGGACTTATGTATATGTAAGAATACCATTTGGACTAACAAATGCAGGTGCTACATTTCAGAAGGCTATGGATGTTGCTTTTGCAGGATTGATTGACTCAATTCTGGTTATATATCAGGATGATCTAACTGCCTATTCAAAAAGGAGGAGCAACATTGCATGCATCTAGAATAAATTTTTATTAGGGCATTGGAATATGGCATTTCACTTAACCCAAAGAAATGTACTTTTGGGGTAGTAGAAGGAAAACTATTGGGACACATTTTTTCCAAGGATAGAGTCAGGATTGATCCTGAGAGGGTTGCTACAATTGACAGAATTCAAATTCCTAAAACAGTGAAAGGCATTCAGTGTTTCTTTGGGCAGATTAACTTTGTTAGAAGATTCATTCCCAACTTTGTAGAGATCACAAAGGATATTTCTAAAATGTTGAAGAAGGGTGAAACTATCAAATGGGAAAGTGAAGTAACTAGATCATTTCAAAACATCAAAGAAGCTATAAAGATGGCTCCTATGTTGAAATCTCCTAATTTTTCTAAGCCACTTTAGTTGTTCTCATTTGCCTCTTTTCACACTATTGCTGCATGTCTATTACAGAAAAATGAAGAGGCTTTTGAGCAACCTATTGCTTTCTTTAGCATGTCATTGCAGACAGCTGAATTGAAATATGATATCATGGAAAAGCAAGCATATGCATTGGTTAAGGCAGTCAAAAGTTTTAGGCCATACTTAGTGGGATCTCAGATAGTTGCATATGTGCCCCATGTAGCAGTTAAGGACATTTTCACCTAGCAGGAAGTGACAGGAAGAAGATGCAGGTGGATTAACAAGTTACAAGAGTTCAACATTGAGATACAAATTACAAAATTGGTAAGGGGATAGGGTTTGGCTAAGATGATGACACAATCAAATATGGAAGCATGCCAGGTAAATGTAGTTCAGGATGAAGTTATTAACATGTCAGAATCTGAATGGTACAAGGATGTTGTGTATTATTTCCAGAATTTGAATTGCCCTTCCCATCTCAGTGATAGTCAAAAAAGGACCTTAAAGTTACATGCTATCAAATACATAATTATTCAAGGAGAATTATATTGGAAGAATCATGATGGTGTACTACTTAGGTGTGTGGATGAAAATCAAGCTACTGATATTTTAAATGACATGCACAAAGGAGTATGTGGTGGACACTACAATGCCAAGACAACAGCTCACAAAACTCTTAGAGTAGGCTATTGGTGGCCCACCCTTTTCTCATATGCACAAAGGATGGTAAGAAAATATGATCCCTGTCAAAGGTTCTCAAGAAAACTTAAGTATGAAGGTGCATTATCCCTTAGAACTGTAACTGTGGAAGCTCCATTTTAGCAATGGGGAATTGATTTTATAGGGGAAATTTTAGAAAAATCAAGTGGACATAGTTAGATTTTGGTTGTTACTGACTATTTTACTAAA
Source organism: Cunninghamia lanceolata (assembly GCA_027924645.1). Classification (NCBI taxonomy): domain Eukaryota; kingdom Viridiplantae; phylum Streptophyta; class Pinopsida; order Cupressales; family Cupressaceae; genus Cunninghamia; species Cunninghamia lanceolata. The sequence goes on along the minus strand of BSBN01000237.1, from coordinate 16,324,135 downwards.
TGGATTGAAGCCATTCCAACTAAGAAAGCTACAAGCAAGGTGGTGATGGATTTTATTTTGGAACACATTATTATAAGATTTAGAGTGCCAGTCAAAATGGTCACAGACAATGCCATGTGCTTCAGATCTTGTGAGTTTGTTGATTTTTGCAACAACTATAGGATTAATTTGTCATATGCATCACCATGTCATCCACAAGGAAATGGTCAGGCAGAATCAAGTAACAGAAGCCTTATGAAAATCATCAAAAGGATGGTAGACAAGAATAGAAGGGCATGGGATTCAAAGTTAAAGTTGGCACTATGGGCTGACCGCATAACAGTGAAGAAAGCAATTGGAAGGTCACCTTTTGAGCTAGTATATGGCATAGCAGCTAAGTTACCTGTGAATAATCTCTTGCCAATTTATAGATTCATACAAGAAAATGATAAAGAGATTGAGGACTCAATGAATGAAAGGATAAATCAACTAGTTGCATTGGATGAAACCAGAAGAGAAGCATAGAAGATAAATATCAAGAAACAACAGAAGGTGAAATATTTGTTTGATAAAAAGGCTGTAGAAAGGAAGTTTCAGATAAATGACTTGGTCCTGGTTTGGAATGCAAAAAGTTAGGATAAGGGCAAGCATGGTAAATTTGAGCCCTTATGGATAGGCCCATATCAAATCAGCAATACTCATGGAGAAAATTCCTACTTTCTCTAGGCCCTAAATGGTGAACTATTGCAATTGCCTGTGCACGGTCAGTTCCTAAAACCTTATTTCTCATGAATGAATATCATGAGTGCACATTGTAAATTAGGTGTGAATAGTCTGTACATACTTTATATAGTCAGTGGTGTTTTGCATTTTGTGTTTTGCCTAGTTTGTCCCAGGGTGGTCTGGTTCTCGCTATAGCCTTGGGCCTGCACAACCCCAGTCAAAGCCAATGGTGGTGCCCACCTAGGGTTAGGGTTTTGAGTCGAGTCTGCAAGCCTATATTTTTTTTCCTCAAACCCTTAGTTCCTTAGGTTTTGTTTTCCCTGGAAATCATGCATTGTATCTTCTATTTCACCGTTGACCGCCTGTTGTAGGTCATCAGTCACTTAAGTTGCATTTTCAGCCTTAGCAATCATAGGGTGACTGGCCCCCTTTTGCCTTGTTACCTCCTTTTCCCATCTCTAAAATCATATCGCCAAGATAGTGATCATCGGCAGCTCTTTTCATACTTTCTCTGACGTGTCGATGAAGATCCAAAGTGTCATCGGCGAAACAAAGCCTATCGGCATCCAAGTCTAACATCCCGCCGATGGCCGATGCATATACTAGACAGATGATACAAAGTGTGTGTCACTGAGACCTTGCCTATCGGCAGCCAAGTTCAAGGTGTCTCCGACGGGCCGATGAGGATACAAAGATACATCCAAGTCAAGAACCAAGCAGTAGGGTCCACTGTTGTATGCATTTTCATATGCATATCAGGTTGTATGTGCATCGAATATTCCATTGCAGATTTCACGCTTGTATGTAAGGTTGTGCATGTGTATGTTGTATATTTGATATACAACAGGTATATACAAGTCACGGATCTCAAAAAAGTTTCAAATTCGGCTTGGCAGGGATGGATGCAAAAGCAAAGTTGAAAAGTCAAAGCATTTCCTTGTATGTTGCATTGTATGTATCTCTGATATACAAGTGAAATGTACAAGCGTATAGGTGCAAGGCAGACGTGACTAAGGAGTTAACTACGTTTGTGAAAAAGATGGAATCCACGGGTTGTATATTGGGATTGCATGTTCCCAATATACATTCAGACATACAATGAAGAGATACAAAGAAATGTGCAAGCAGGTTGCGGTCAAAGTCAAAGATGTTCAAACGCATGGTGGGGCCCACATGGTTGTATGTTTTGTGGGTTGTATGTATGTGCGACATGCAATGCAATATACAGAGGCGCACACATACAACCCGGATGCAAAGAAGGAATGTATTTTGGCAGATAAGTCTGCAAGATGTACATTGCACATTGTATGTGCAATATACAAGGAGATATACAAAGAGAAGATACAAAGCCCGAACCTAATGGCGATTGTGATTTGTTTTATAATAATTTGGAGTCCGTACCTTTGTATGTTGGTGATTGTATGTATATACAATCTCAAGTATGCAACCTCAGATGCATGTTGATACAATGACTCATCGGTGAGACTTCGCTTATCGGCGGCCAGGTTCAGGGCCTTTCCAACAGTCGATGGAGAGGTAAATGCATAGCGATGGTGATCCAATGGTAGGCTACCATGTGTCTAAAAGCAATTGTATGTATATGCATTTGCATATACAAGGATTTGAAGGCAAAATGGGCAAAAAGGTAATGCATATGTTTGCACTGGGAAAAGTCAGCGATGGAAAAGAGGAGCCTACATGGCGCGATTTCATTAGCAGGTGACTTTTTAGCATGTTTTGAGGCCACAGATCTTGGCAGGAGAAATTTGATCGACGATCATCATTCAAAATTCTAACAGGAGGAGATTTGTATGTTTTCGCAGTTGCATTTCAAATCGAGAGAGTTCTAGAGCACGCAACTGTTGCATTTCTTGAGGTTGCGGGTAGGTTGGCCATTAATGGTGGAGTTTGCAAGAGGTATGGGTCGAATGGATGGGCCAACTACCATATCTGATGAGAAAATCTCCAAGCGGTGGCACATTCCCCCATTTTCTCCTGCTTTTCCTTCTTCTTCTGCCTACCACATTGAATGTTTTGGGCACCATTTCCATGGTGCATTGTATCTGGCTGCATTTTGAAATGACCATGGTACTTGATTGCTGAGTACACATTCTTGCTATATAGCGAACTGTGTTACTCATTTTTCTGGTTGTTGAAAACTGGACAAATTTTGGGTGCAGTAATAAGATACAACTTTGCTGGTGGCTCTGTTTTGGTGTTTTGTGAGTTTATGAATCATATGTTGTATGTTTTAAGCATAATTTACTAGTTTCATGTTGTTTTCATATGAGAAATGCTTTGTTGCATGTATTTGGTTATTTGTCTCCAAGTTGTGGGCATTTTCTTTTGAATCTAAATAGCTAAGGGTTATTTGGAATTCAGGAACATGGATTTTTCTGTGTTGAATGTTTAATCTCTTATCTTTGTTCAAGGAACAAATTAAATATTTTAGGTTAACCATTGGGAAAGGTATGTTGCAACAAGGATATCATTAAGTATGAATGACTAAATACTCAGCCTTGGGAAGTATCTGTAAGGCAGACACTAAAAAAATCCCCTTGAAAACTAGCTATTGATTCAAGTTTATGGTAATCATTCACATATGTATGTCTATTGACTCCGAGCCTCTGAGATAGGCACCAATCTGGTCTTGTATTGAGGTTACAACCCAAGGTCCCAGTCTTGTATCCAAATACAAAATACAAATTCAAACTACAACTACAACCTTTTAGGACTTTAGAAGTAGTTTTAGGACTAAAATCTTCTGATTTACAACTGAGCATAGGCCCAAAGCTAGCCCCTTTGCACATATTTTACAGTTTTGGTCTGCATAAGAGAGGATTTATCTACTTTGTGTCAACATCCTAGTAAGTTCACTAGCACATTTTATGGATGTTGAATAGAGAATACCCCCTTGGTTCTGCAGAGCCTAAAGAAGAAGAGGAGATATTTATAGAGTCTATCTCCTATACTGTTGGCCCCTGGCCCAGAAATCCTGTTGATCAATGATGGGTACCTTATAGGGATAACTAGGAAGCATCCAGTCTGGGAAAAATCCAACAGTCCCCACGATGGCTTAGGGGCAGTGCCCCCGAAACCTCCAACGATTTTTTATTATTTCATTAAGGCATCAGGAGTTATTTTTCTATTGGCTGACATAAAAAACCCTATTTTTGTAACCAACATAAGGGTTGATAAAAGCAGCTAAGGGTTAGGGTTTTCCATTGATGTATTGTAGCATTTTGCAACAATATTGAGTTGCAAGGATTGCTGGTTGTAATCAGTTTTGATTTACTGGATAATAATATTAGACTCTCTGTTGGTGGATGTAGCCCGAGTTTGGGTGAACCACGTTAAAACTTGTCTCTTGTTGTTATTATTTCTGTGTATTTCCATTCATCTATTTAATCTTTATTTGTGTTTAATTGACATCTTCTGCATGCAATCCCTAACAAGTGGTATCAAAGCGGGTTGTGTTCGATTAGTGTCTGCAGGAAGGTCTCATGGTTGAGTGGGAGCAATGGTGGACGAGGGTAAATTGAAGGTAGATAAATTCAATGGGTAGAACTATCAGTTATGGAAGATGCAGATGGAGGATTATCTCTATCAGAAGGATTTATGGAGGCCGTTGGAAGGAATAGACAAGAAACTAGCAATGATGACTGATGAGGATTGGAATCTTCTAGATAGAAAGGCACTAGGAACTATTTGGTTATGTCTGTCACCATCGGTGGCATTCAATATAATAGAAACAAAGACAATAGATGAACTGATGAAAGCTTTAGCTAAATTGTATGAAAAACCCTCAGCCTCAAATAAGGTATTTCTCATGAAGCGTTTGTTTAATCTGAAAATGATTGAAGGAGGATCTGTGACAAATCATTTAAATGAGTTTAATACGATTACCAATCAATTAACTTATGTAAAAGTGAAATTTGATGAAGAGGTGAGGGCTCTCTTAGTTTTATGTTCTTTGCCAGAAAGCTGGAATAGCTTGGTAATGGCTGTAAGTAACTCTATCTCTGGTTCAAATACTTTGAAATTTGATAATGTTGTTGGTGTTATCCTTAGTGAGGAAATGCGACAGAAAAGCTCAACAGGTTCTACATCAGGTAGTGTTTTGAATGCAGAAAGTAGGGGCAGATCAAAGGAGAGAGGAAAATGTTTTAGAGGTCATGGCAAATCATGAGGAAAATCAAATGACAAGAGATCCCAATCCAGATGACAAAAGGATTGTTGGTACTGTGGGAAACTAGGTCATCTGAAGAAAGATTGCTGGTCTTAGAAGAATAAAGGAGACAAACAAGAAGGCAATAAGGAGGCAAATGTGGTAAGTAATAAATCTGAAGATGATGCTTTGATTTTTTTCCTAGATAATGCTGATGATTCATGGGTTTTAGATTCAAGGGCCTCATTTCATACTATGCCCCATAGAAGTTATTTTCTTGATTATGTCCAGGGGGATTTAGGGCTGGTTTATTTGGGAGATAATGAACCCTGTCAAATTATTGGAAAGGGAAGAATCAAGATCAAGTTGCAGAATGGGAATCATTGGCTACTATAAGAGATAAGGCATATTTCAAGGTTGAGTAGGAATTTAATTTCAGCAGGGTAGTTAGCTGATGAAGGTTGCATTGTTACATTTACTGATAAAAATTGGAAGGTTTCGAGAGGTGCCTTAATAGTAGAAAAAGGTGTGAAAGTAGGCACCTTATATCTTTGTACAGGTCATAAATTGTTCCTTCTATTTTAGTTGTTGTAGAGAAAAAACAAACAGGTTCAGGAATAGTTGTTGCAGGTTTGCAGGAAGAGACTAAAACAGTTGCTGCAGGTTCTAAGACAACATTGTGGCATAACAGACTTGGGCATATGAGTGAAAAAGGTATGAAGGTACTTCATTCTAAGAAAGTTTTACCAGGTTTGAAATGTATTAATATGGATTTCTGTGAAAGTTGTGTGTATGGAAAACAAAAGAGAGTTAGTTTTGTCAAGGATGGGAAGCAAAAAAAAAATAAAAAAGTTAGAGCTTGTGCATATAGATGTATGGGAATCAGCTTAGGTATCTTCTCTTGGTGGCTCTCGATATTATGTTACATTCATAGATGATGCAACTAGGAAGATTTGGATTTATTTCCTTAGGCAGAAATCTGATGTATTTGAAACATTTAAGAAATGGAGAAGCTTGGTTGAGAATGAGATGGGAAAAGATTAAAATGTCTTAGATCTGATAATGGTGGTGAGTATTGCAGCAAAGAATTTGATTATTATTGTTCCTTTAATGGAATTCGTAGGCAGAAAATGGTTCCAGGGACTCCACAAGAAAATGGAGTGGCTGAATGCATGAATAGGACAATAATAAAGCGTTCAAGAACCATGAGATTGCATGTTGGGCTGCCTTTAAACATGTGGGCAGAGGCTATCAATACTGCTATATATTTAATTAATAGAGGTCCTTCAATTCCTTTGGGTTGTGCTATTCCAGAGGAAGCATGAACAAGTAAGAAGGTGAGTTATTCTTTTCTTAAAACCTTCGGATGTGAAGCATTTGCACATGTAGATTCTGAAAATAGAACCAAGCTAGATGCAAAATCAAAAAAATGTACCTTCGTTAGATATGGCATTGATGAATTTGGTTATAGGCTTTGGGATTTTGAAAATCAAAAAATTGTGAGAAGTAGGAATGTTGTATTCAATGAAAAGGTATTGTACAAAGATCAGTTGCAGCAGCATAAGAAGAAAGAAAGGGATTATGTGGTGCTGGATGATACTCTAAATAGTGATGTTCCAGTGCTTCCTCATGCACCGCAACAACAACAAGAAATGCCACAAACTCTAGTGAATTTTAGACGGTCAACAAGGCTAAGTAGACCTCCTGAAATATTTTCTCCCTGTTTGTATTCTATTTTTTTAACAGATGTTGGTAAACTAGAAGGGTATGATGAAACTATGCAAGTAGATACAAAGGTTCAGTGGGAGCTTGTAATGAAAGAAGAAACAGACTCCTTGCTGAAAAATCAAACTTGGGAATTATGTAAGTTGCCTACAGGTAAAAAGGCTTTCCCAAACAAATGGGTTTATAGGCTGAAAGAGAAAGATGAAGGTAAGAAAAGATTTAAAGCCAGGTTAGTTGTAAAAAGATTTGCACAGAAAAAAAGGCATTGATTTTGATGAGATTTTTTCTCCAATTGTTAAGATGACTTCTATTCGTACTATTTTAAGTATTGTGGCTATTGAAGATTTGCATTTGAACAGCTAGATGTAAAAACTATCTTTCTCCATGGTGATTTGGAGGAGGAGATCTATATGGAACAACCATAGGGATTTGAGGTCAAAGGTAAGGAGAAACTGATGTGCAGATTGAAGAAGAGTTTGTATGGCCTGAAACAAGCACCTCGGCAATGGTATTTGAAATTTGATAATTTTATGGTTGAGCAAGGAGCGTCCTCTCAGAGGCTCGGGGGTAGTGCCCCCGAAATCTCTAATGATTTTTTATTATTTTATTAAGGCGTGGGGAATTATTTTTCTATTGGCCAACATAAAAACCCTATTTTTGTAACCGACATAAGGCTTGATAAAAGAAGCTAAGGGTTAGGCTTTTTCATTGATGTATTATAGCATTTTGCAGTGGTATTGAGTTGCAAGGATTGTTGGTTGTAATCGGTTTTGATTTACTAGATAATAATATTAGACTCTCTGTTGGTGGATGTAGCCCGAGTTTGGGTGAACCATGTTAAAACTTGTCTCTCACTATTATTATTTCTATGTATTTCCATTCCTCTGTTTAATCTTTATTTACATTTAATTGATATATTCTGCATGCAATCCCTAACAGGATCCTCAACCCCTAAAAATACCCCAAGTTTGTTATTTTCATCACGAGGCCTGTGCAGGGGTAATTTCCATCTCTTATAATTGTTGCTCATATTACGGTACTCAATCAATAAGTCCCTGATTCAGAATTTCTTATCTAAGCTTGAGTTTAATTGAAACACTGTTGCAATGTAATCTCTGGTAATGGGAAAGAAACCAGACCCGTCATCCAATTTAATCAAGCAAGTTTTAGGGTTGTATTTTTCTGCAAAGAGTTTTAACAACTGGATATTTACGAACACATTTGGCACTGTTAGTTTACCCAAATTTAGCCTCGAAGGATTTGAAATGGGCTTATGTATGTGCATCTTTCTATAATGGTAAATAAAGAGATCATATCCTCTGACTGGTGTCCATATGTCCCCTATCTGCTTGTATAAGTCATCTAAATTTTCAATATGTGGGTTCAATTGAGCATTCCTTCTGGATTTTTGTCCCGACCCAGAGCATTGGTCTAATAAATCTTGGTTCAACTGCCTATCCCCCATTTTTTGCCTTTTACTTTTAGGGTTTTGAACTATTTCTTCCATGTTCTATTACTATGCAAGGATCTCAACTATGTGAATTATGAATGCGGACCAATATATGTAATCCAGTCAGAAGTACTTATTTGATCAATCGTTTTGGTTCTAAATTACTATCCCGTTGCGCCCTGTGATCGCTCCTTGCAATACCCTTAAAACTTGCATTCAATAAACTTAACTCTGGTGCAATTAATGGTGTCTCACTTGTATTTTGCACATCATCAGAGATATATTTAATTTTTTGAATAGAGGATGTTGGATCACAGCCTTTATGTCTTGTCACTTTATCTTGAGATGATGTGTTTTGCGATCTCATTTATTTTATTTTTGTACTTGTTCAGGATTTCGGTGTGACCCCAAATGGTGTCACATCGATAACATAAGTCTCTTCAAAGAAATTCCATTGATATTTAGTCACCCTTCTGATGTTTCTAATTTTTATTTTGTCGCTTTTTCGAAGAGACTAAAAACCCTTCTCTTTGATATAGTAGAGTCATTTTGAAATCTATTAATACCTTTTATATTATCTTTTTATCAGTGAGACTCGTTTTATCAGTGGGATTCTAAATCATATCACATCGACATCTCAAACTCCCTTTGCAAATTATTTTTGATATTTTTCGTTTGATCAGTGTGACACATTTTGGTGTACGCCGAAATGCCTTGTCTATTTGATGTGTTCGGGGTATCGATAAGATCGATAAGACTGCTGAGTGACTCTCACCGATATCCCTTGTCTCTTCAATCTCTTAATGCCTTCGATTGGTGTAACTTTAGAGCTATATATTATTAAGTCAAGATTTCGTCCTTTTATGCCTTCGGGCCATCGAAGAGATTAGATATTGAGTCTCTCCAACATAGTATCATCTTGCCAATATTAGTTATAACTTTGAAAGCATAAAGATTTTTAATACAATGTTTTACGGTGAAGGTGAAGGAATTTAGGGTTAACGATGGAATGGTGGTGTTTTTCAAGTCAATTGAAGTAACTTATTAGGAATTATGCCGGGAAATGACAAAATTTTAGGATTTTAAAATTTTGATCTAACATTGTTACCATCAAGTTTTCTTCTTTCTTATTGTTAGAGTAATTGTCATCCATAGCTAGTATCAGGTATTATTATGCTGGTGAAAGGTCGATAACTTTTATATATTTCATATTGTTGATATGCCTGCTAGAGGTCGTTAATCTTTCACTCAATGGTTGTAAGCCTGTGAAAGGCTGATAATTTCTATAGACATTCTGTCGATACACCTGTTAAAGGCCAATAAGTCTTTTACTTCTTTCTATGAATTTTTTTTCAATGAACCTAGACTCTTCTACAAATCCTTTGGCCAATTCTTCTACTAGAGAGAGCTTCACTCATGTAGGGGCTCTATAGGCTTTGAACTCATTACATTATGTTGAGAGTCTCTTCCAACAATAACATAGAGCCATGAACGAATTAGGACTTCATGAGACTCAAACTCAAACCTAACTATGTTTGTTCATCTCAACATATAATGTAAAAAAAAATTTAGCAATATAAGTGAAACATGACAACCTTTAATGTGATGGACTTTCAAAAAGAAATGATAACATAATTTAGTGGATTAAATCATTTATAAAGTAATAAATAATAAAAAAACATTTAACAAATTCTATAATTTCTTCTAAAAGTTATTGGTGCCTAGTGAACCTATGAGTCCAATTGCTAGTTAATAATAAAAAAGCAGGGAATAGTTAAAGTAATAAGAAAAAAGGCTTTAAGAAAAACATAAGAATAAGAATAGTGTGAATTGTTGGCCATCAAATTGTTATTTTGTTGGCTTTTGTTGTTTCATGGTTGCTGCTTAGTGCAGCTTGGTCATATGTAGCTGCTGTTGTTGCTCTTGCAACTATTATTTGTAATCTTTTATTTTTGTAACTCTTCTTCTTCCAATAAAAAAAAGAGTAGAGTGAATTGTAAGCCCTAAGATGACAATGTAAATCTAACCCAACTTAAAACAAATTTTTATTTATAATAAGAAAAAAGCAGTAAAATGAATTGACCCACAAAATTAAAAGCATAAGAAAAACTTTAAATACAATTCCAAAAAAAATGAAGTTTAGATGAAGAAGGAAAGCATAAGAAGACCTAAATTTTATTGTTTTGAAAAGCCCATCCATTCATTCCTTGAATTATGGTCCCACTCTCTATCTTGAGAAAAGAAAAAGCATTTCGACAAATTCGAGGAAATGGCCTACCATGTTGGTAAGAATGGTATTAATTTCTACGAACATAAGGTGGTCATTTAAAACAGAAACTTCTTCCACGGCATTCCACCAACCTCCATTCACCCACTTTACTTAAATATCATTCACTTCAATGGTCAAACAATCAATAGCAATTTTACACCTCATTCACAATAAAATGTGTTAAATATTTGTTCTACTTTTATTGGCCAAATTTGACCTTTGAGGTTGAATTGGCTAAATTTGACCTTGGAGGTTGAATTGGATGATATTTAAGAACAAGCCAGTTCACCCATGTGCGTTGAATGTAAGCCATGTGCGTTGAATGAGCAGGATTCTGGATTCTACTTTCTCCTCTGTTCTCTGTCTCTCACCTAACAAGTTCCATCTGCACTCTCATAAATATACATTTTTCCCTTCTGCACTCACATTCATTGCAGTTTAGTCGGTTTTGGGGGTTTAAATTGATCAGTTTCTCAGTAGTTGTTAAAAAGATAAATTGATCAGTTTCTCAGGAGTTGTTAAAGAGATCAAATATGGCATCTGCTTTGGTTGATGTTGTTGTTGGAAAATTTGCCGGGATGATCATTGAAAAGATGAATGAGGAGGCTTCCCTTATCCTTAACTTCAGAAAGGACTTTGAATGGCTGAATGAGAAGCTCACAATGATAAGAGACTATCTCAGAGACGCAGATGTGCAGAGTGCACATAAAGCGTCCGTGAAAAGATGGCTGCTGGATGTTGCAGAGATTGCTTGGGATGCAGAGGACATTCTGGACGAATGTGCTATTGAACAGAAAGGTACTATTAATGAAAACCCCCAATCTTCGTGTGTCTGTGCTTTCAGCTATTCTCAATTAGTCTTTCGCTATAAAATGGCATGCCGGATCAAGGACGTGAAAGATAGAATGAAGTCCATTATGGAAGTTGCAGCGGAGGTGAAGCTTGTTGGGGATGTGACTCACTTAGAGCAACCCTCCACGAGTACATCTCAGAATGTAAAGTGGAGGGGATCAAGTGTTATAGACAGAGATTCACGACCAGTCGCTATTGAGTCCAAGGTTGAAGACATCCTCCGCCTACTCCGTGACGGCTGATCTTAAATGTCATCCACTTCAATATTTAATGATAAATTCTGGCCAATGAAAAGTTTTCCTATATTTAACACTTTTTGTTGTGAATGAAATAGAAAAATGCTATTGGCTGTTTGACCGGTTCAACTCTGAAAGTGGATGACATTTACATAGAGCGCTCCGTGACCCTGCCACTCCCTCTGTCATTGCCGTCATTGGAACGGGTGGCGTCGGGAAGACGTTTCTAATGCAAAATGTTTTCAACAGGACAAAGGACATGTTTCAGAACTCAATCTGGCTTGCTATTTCTCAGACTTACTCCCTTCAGAAGTTGCAGGCTGCTTTGGCCTTGGAAATAAAGGATTTGGATGAGGTCGTTAATGCAAGGGTAGATGAGGTGAAGGCAGCAGAGTTGATTCATGGCCGTTTAGAAGGGACAAGTTCCCTCATTGTGTTGGATGATGTTTGGAGGGCTGCTGGGGAAGATAACTTGATATCTGCACTTGGCCTTCCAGCTGGGATTAATAGCCAGTGCAAAATTGTGGTCACAACACGAAGCAAAAATGTGTGCAGAAGCATGAATGCCTATGTTTATGAGTTGCAGCCTTTGTCAGAAGAAGAGAGCTGGAACCTGTTTTGTGCTTTTGCCTTCCCCCAGCAAAATCAACCGCCACATCACCTTGATGGGATTGCTCGACAAATTGAAGGGAAATGTGCCAGATTGCCCTTGGCTGTTAAAACAGTGGCAGCATCTCTGGCGGACAAAACATTGTCAAGGGACTGGGAATCCAAATTGGGGCAGCTAAGATCGGCATCTTCTATCGAGGATCCAATTATGCAGATTCTCAAGTTGAGTTATGATTCTCTCCCTGCTCATCTTAAACCCTGTTTTGCATTTCTTTCTTTCTTTCCTGAGGATGAGGAAATAGAGTCCCAATATCTCATAAACCTGTGGGTAGCAGAAGGATATGTTCCTCAAGGAGAGAACCAGCTAGATATTGGATGGAGTTACATATCTCATCTTCACAGTCTATGTTTGGTCGAGAGAGTAGGCGACATGTATGATCAAGCAGATAGAAGGTTCAAATTGCATGATTTATTGCTTGATATGGCCATTAGTATATCAAAAAAAAGTCAATGTGCATTTAGTGGGGAGGAAGCCTTGAAGAAAGGTCCAACCATGCAAACGAGTAGGAGCCGAAAGATTTTAATGGGAAAAAAAAGCATAGGCAATGGTGATGTAGACGTATTGGCAAGCAACAGGGCATATTCTGCATCATGTCTTCGCACTTTATCATTCTCACAAAATAGTGGTATTCAAAATATTCCTGCATTCTTGCTTAGCGGTGGGAGAGTGCTGCGCGTTCTTGACTTGAGTGGTACTACAATCTCGTCGTTGCCCACTTGTGTTAGAAATTTGAAGCTTCTCAGAGTTTTGAATTTAAGCCGGACAGAAATTACTGAGGTACCGGAATGTGTAAAAAGTAATAAGAGTCTTCGCTTCCTTGACATTTCTTGGTGTCAGAGTCTACAACGGTTGCCTGACTGGATTGGTGAACTTAATTGCCTGGAACATCTGGATATACGCCAATACCTTCATACCAGATTGGACGAATGGATGCCTAAGGGAATATCAAAGCTTGTGTCTTTACAGGTACTGAGAATAGATGTGAAGTACAAACTATCTGTTGAAGAGAATGGATTCTTAAAGATGGAGCATTTTGTCAATTTGATCAACCTTCGCGAAGTGTGCATCTATATTTATCACGAGGTTGAATTGAGAAGTATACAAAATGGGATCCTTGCCACGTTGGTGAAGATGCGTAATCTGACAATAAATAACCATGTTGAAGATGATGCTGATGTATGTAAACTTCCATCTCTATCAGAGGAAATGTTAGCTATGAAGGATCTTGAATATCTTTACCTATATAAATTTGCAGTGCCAAATTGGATAAGCGGCTTCTCAAATCTTATGTACTTGGAATTAGAAGAGTGCCATTGTGATGAATATCCAGCACTAGAAATGATGCCCAACTTAATAAAGTTGGATTTACGCACAAATCATATTTGCAAGGCATTGCCAAAAGGGTTTGGAAAGCCCGGTGGATTCCCTCAACTGCTTTTTTTTCAAATTTCCTACTTTTCTTTATTACGGGAGTTGCCAGAATTAGAGGGTGGAGCGATGCCACGCCTTGAGACGTTAAAGGTAGATAGTTGTCCCAAGCTGAAGAAAGTTCCACGTGGATTGAAGCACCTGAAAAGTCTGAAAGTCTGCAAAACTCAGGTAATTATAGAATACAATAAAAGCTAATAATCCGAATGTTATTATCAATTATCATAGGTAAGTGAGGTTGTTTTTTGGTTGGGGTAGTGAAATGAGAATGGGTGTATTACAATGAAGAGAACAATATGTAGTACCACTATGGATTTTATTGGTTTAATGAAAATATTGAAGAGATTATTGATTTAATGGAATACTATGGACTTTATTCTAATATTTTTGGTTTTAGATTAATACATTTATATTTAAAAATATATATCTATAGTATGCTAAGAGATATCTTCTAATTTGTTAGCATTTATAAATTACTTGCAATTATAATATTAAAATATTTGATATGCTCACATGAGTTAATTTAAAGAGACTATGCTGCGAAACTTTTCATATTCTTCAAACGTAATAAAAATTTCACTCCATAACTGCCCAAGTTTTTCTATTTTTCTATCCATTTGGCTTCCATAAATTTATTTATTTTTTGTTTAACGTGATAAAGAGACTCCATAACTACCCAATTTTTTCTATTTTTCTGTCCATTTGGCATCCACGAATTTATTTATTTACACATTTTATGAATTTTGTTTACTTGGGAATCTAAATCTTAATTGTTTATGGGAATCTGAATCTTTCAACGCTTGCTGTGAGTGTAGAACGCCTTTCAGCATAATTATTGAATGTTGATATTAAAATTTTACATTGGGAATTCCATATTTGGAAGATATTAAATGCATGATCCTCAAAAAAGTAAAGTTTACTAACTACTATAGTAATTGTTCTATTTCTATCAACTTTTTATACATATTAAACATTCAATTTATTACGCCGAGAGGCATACCTACATTCATAGCACGGATTAGAGCTGAAAGATTTTAGAATTTCTATGTAAACTTATAAGATTCTAATCTAGAATCTTTATTAAAAAAACCAAATAGTCACTCTACAAATTTAAAAAACCCAAAAAAAGAAGGTGAAAGGAATTAAAAAAAAAATACATGCTAGATGGAAAGAAAGGTGGATGACAGTTTCAAAGAAGCCATCACTATGCACTAAGATGAAAGAAAGAAACGTTATGAAATGACATATGAAAATATGCACATTCAATCTATTCATATTGCCTCCTTCCTCAAAGATGCTTTTGCTATTTTAAAAAATAAAAACCAAAAAAAAAAAAAAATTGGAAGATATCTCTCGGTGTATTGTAGATATATTGTTTTAAATATAAATATACTAGTTAAACATTCAATTGAATTATTTTATCAAATATCATACTACATAAAAAGAGCTTAGAATCATATAATTATCTAATATTATAATTATGTTAATTGTTGTTATTCTATCTCCCATGGATGCATGAAAGATTATCAAAGTAAACAAATATGAAGAATAAACCCCACTAAAAAGTGTTTAACAAGCTACATACCAAATTGTTTCAACAAGAAGTAACATTTCCAAGGTTTAAATAAAAATATTTAAGTGTTAAGAAAATGGGTTTTGGTATGGAATTCAATTGTATTGTGAAAAATTCACACAACACAATATAGAATAGATTACTAATTGGAAAGAAATGCACCCACATTATGGAAATATTTAGACTACAAGCTTATTAGAATAGTTACTAAATTTTTTAATATATGAATTTTTTGGATTTTAAATAAACAAAATTAGAACCAAAAGAGTAATTTTGGGGTTAAAAAAGTAAGATCTTAAAACTATGAGAAAGACTAAAACGTTTTATTATTCATCCGACTGGATTACAAATGCAGATACAAAACACAGTTAAATACTGTGTCGATATAGTTCTACAACAGCATAATATAGTTCTGTAACAACATAACCATCAGACAGTTAAAACTGAATGAAGACAGTTATAAAATAGAACCAACTGAACAACCAGACTAAACACCGAACAATGTACTACGCTAACATTCCCCCCCTTATTACATTGTTCCTGCAATAGTATCAAAGTACCCCCCCCTTAATGCTAAAATTACTCAACAAAGCTGATTACATAATATGAATACATATTTTATAGAAGATCTTCTCCCAAAGAACAAATCCTGAACCAAGCAAGGCTCCATCATGTTGTCTCATCTACCCTCGGAAAGGCGTAGCTTCGAGCTGTGTTCTTGAGCTCTTTAGTCCCAAGCTCTCAAATCACAGAGTCTTGAATTATTTGACAATGGACCCTAAGAGATACGACAGATCTCTGCCATGTTGTCTAGTGACCGCGAAAGGGTATAATTCAAGATCATATACTCTTTGAAGCTCAATGGACAACAATCCATATTGAGCTCAACACCAAATCCCAAACCTGTCTCTAAAACAAAATCTTCACAAAACATACATTCTTCAATTCTGTCAACTCCGTCAGCGTCAACAAAGAAAAATAAACAAAACAACCAAAACCAAACACGCTTCTCATGCAAAGCATCATCTCAAAGCGAGAAGCTAACTTGAGATGATGGAAAATCCTCCATCCTCCAATACTGCCTACCTCCAATATGACCTTGCTTAAAGGGCATATCCATAGAAATTAATAGCACCATCTGGTGGATCCTCATCCTCAATATTTGGTGGGTCTTTATCATCTTCAATGCAAGCAAAATTTCCTTCATTTTTGAGCTTTCCTTTAAGAACATCATTCGCTCGAGTTCTACAATCCCAAGCTATGTGACCGTTTTTCTTACAATAAAAACATTTGATTCTCTTTGATCTCTTGTAACTGCTTCTTGAAAATAATGCTTTCTCCTGAGGATCATCTTCTGAATCTTCTGTTGTTCTCTTCTCTTCTGATAGAAGAGCAGAAATCATACCTTCTAGAGTTTGTGAAGGTATTTGACTGAGTGTAAAAATAACATTGTTGTATTTTGAAGGCAAACTATTTAATAGGATGGCCCTAGCATCATCATCATCTACTGTAACCTTAACCTCTGCTAGCTGTCTAATGAGAGACTGCAAGTTACTTATATGGTTTGACATTGTGATTCCATCTTCCATCTTAAACCGAAATAATTGAAGTTTTAGCAAAAACTTTGCATTAACAGCTTTTGCTCCAAACAATTTATTCAGATTATCCCAAATTTTGGCTGATGATTTATCCAAATCAACATGGTGTAATTCAGTGTCAAAAAGGGCAAGACCAATTATAGCCTTGGCTTTATCATCTCTACTACTCCAATCTAATAACTTATTTGCATCTGTAGGTGCTTTTTCCTTTCCACTTACTATTGCCCACAAATTTTTATTCATTAGTTGCATTTGAATTTTCATTCTCCAAGTATGAAAATTAAAACCAAAATATTTGTCTAATGGAATCTCCATGTAGATGATACTCCAAAAAAATTAACTTCTTACTTAAACTTAAATACATACCAATGATCCAGATTTTGCAGACTATGTCTTCCTCATTCAAATGCCTTATGGAGAGTACTACAAATGGCTTGGATAGAGAAATTTTAGTTCAGGCAACAACTGCTACATTAGAGAGCACAACGGCAATGAGAATGACTTCAATCTCCTGGCGAGACCTCCAAACGATGCTTCCTTCCAACATAAGCTATGTGCATTGTATTACATCAGACACCAATTAAGGGGATTAGGCAGCCAGGCGCTAAGATTTAAGAGAAGAGTAGACAGCAGATTTAATAAACACCAACCAACACATCCAAATCTCCTATCAAAACTGGTCACTAGTGGCATGCAGAAGTGATGATTCTCATGATTCAGCACCATAAAAAATAGAGAGCGCACTCACCTAAAGATCATTCATCATACCTTTCACACAGATACTAGAGTTGGCAATCTGCTTAACTATAGAGGTTTGATTCCAGTTGTGAAATGCTCTGATACCATATATGAGAAAGAGTAAAACACTTTATTATTCATTCGACTGGATTACAAATGCAGATACAAAACACAGTTAAATACTGTGTCGATATAGTTTTGCAACAGCATAATATAGTTCTGTAACAACATAACCATCAAACAGTTAAAACTAAATGAAGATAGTTATAAAACAGAACCAACTAAACAACCAGACTAAACACCGAACAATGTATTACGCTAACAAAAACAAGGCCAAGAGATCCAAACAAAACATGAGTGATTTGTGGAACTCAAATCAAACAACCAAGATATGAATGATATGTGTAATTTTGAAGGATAAGAGTATTTGCAAAGAAATAGATAAGAATATTATGTGGACAAATACTATTCTTATGTGTACAAGTACTAGGGTGGAAATATGCATGTGTTGGAATACTTCATATTATATGGTTGTCTTATGATGTCAAATGATGTCTTTAAACAATTACTCCATACCAATGGTTTTATCCATTAATATAAATTTGGAAATTAATATTGCACCAATGAAAGCATTTTAAATGACCCAACCCTAACCCTAACCCTAACACTAACTCCAATGTTAGAATTAGGGTTAGGATTAGAATTAGTGGTATATTACATATGAAAATGGAAACCTAATGGGATTGGCAAGGGTAGCTATGGTGGGTAAAGGATAGATCTCAACAAAGCAGAAAACTCTAAAAGAAAAGATATAATAATGGAATAATGATATGTAGGAATACAATCCCTCGAAAGATCTAAAAAATGACAATGCCATCAGTTATGACATATCTAAGACCCTAAAAGTGATAAATCATACAAAATGTGTACCAAGTCAGCTCATGGTGGGAAAGAAATGGGCAACAGTCAAGAAAATTATAAGTTTAAAATTAGGGTTAGGGTCAAGGTTCAGGTTCAAGTTAGAACTAGGGTTATAAATATGGTTAATGTTAGGGTTGGGGATAAAATTAGGCTTATGGTTATTATTAGAACTAGAGTTAGAGTTACAATTAAGGTTGGGGTTAGGGTTCAAGTTAAAATTAGGGTTACAGTTAGTATTACAATTAGGTCTAGAATTAGGGTTATAACTATGGTTAGAAATAGGTTTGGGCTTAGGGTTAGAATCAAGGATAGAATTAGTGTTAACTAGATCTAAGGGTAGAATTAGGATTAGGGTTAGAATTAGGGTTAGTGATAGAATTGGGGTTATCATTAGGGTTAGAATTATGGTTATAATTAGGGTTAGGGTTAGCATTACTATCAGAATTATGGTTATAATTAGGGTTAGGGTTAGCATTACTATCAGAATTAAGGTTAGGGTTAGGGTTATAGTTATAATTTGGGTTTGAAGTAGGGTTTAAATTAGTAATAGAATTAGTATTGGGGTAAGAATAAGGGTTAGGGATAAAATCAAGAATAAAATTATAATTGTAATTAGGGTTAGGGTTACAATTATAGTTAGAATTAGGGTTAGGATTATAGTTAGAATTAGTGTTATAATTAGGGTTAGGGTTAGGGTTTATGTTAGAATTAGGATAAAAACTATGATTGGAATCAGGGTTAGGGTCAGGGTTAAAATTAGGGTTAGTATTGGCCTGAATGTTAGGGTTATAGTTACAATAAAACACCAAATGTCATTTACATATATATATATATATATAGAACTATGGTTAGAATTAGAGTTTGTATTAGGGTTAGAATTAGGAATAGAATTAGGGTTTGTTAGTGTGAATAGGGTTTTTTCCTAACTAGTTTAGTATTTCCTAGTTAATTTCCTCTTGTGTGAATAATTCATATTATTTAACTATTCATTAGTTAAATAATATTCACACATCACACATAATTCACATGTTAAGTTGACTTAGTGAGTCTACTAGATGTTTCTAGTTGTTTTTAGTTATTAATAGTTGTAATGAGTTGTCTTATCCTACACATGTGATCTAGTTGGCATCCTATCCTCTAAGTTATCACATGTGATAGGAATGTGACACTTGTCACATGACTACAACTCCTTGTTTCTCAACCTTTCCTGTATAAGCAAGGCATCTCTTGTACATTAATCATCCAAAAATGTTAATTCAAAGTGTGATTCTTGGTTGCACCAATTCAACATTTTTCTTGTGGAAGATAATTTTGTTTTGCAGGTGTTCTTGGGTTTGTGAATCATTTGAAGACTCTTACATGGTATCAGAGTAGATCTGTAGAGCTTCTTTCCAAGTGTTTAGACTTGAGACCTTGCTGGAGGGATTTTTGGCCAATCTCTAAGGAATTTCAAGGCAATTTTTTGTTGAAAATGCAATTTTTTTTGCAAAATCAACTATTTGCTATTCTAAAGAGGATTAATTAGCATATTTATTGTTATCTTGCTCTATTTTTTGAGAAAAACTTTATTTTTTTCTCTATATTTTTTGGCATTCTAGAGGAAAGGGCATTTTTGCAATTACTGGGGCATTTTTTCTCTTCCACAGCCTGTGGAAAGTGTCAACATAGCAAGATAAAGGTTGTTTGGAGCTTAATCTTTGACTACAAGTTATTTTTATCATCAAAGCATTATTAAATTCTTTTTATAGTGTTTTAATGACAGATCTAAGTCAAAAAATGACCCCCAAATTGTGTAGGGCATTTTTTACCTCCAGGGCATAAAACATCTAGTTTTTGGTGTAATCTTGCAAGCAAGAACAACAAAAATAGGTTTCCCTCTATCCCAAATTGTTGGAGCTTCATCACATGAAATTATTTCCTTCATTTTGATGCATGGAAGTGGATTGTAGTGTGGAAACTTCTGTAGCAAGTTTCTAGACCATAAATTGCAACTTTGGCTTCATTCCATTTGCAGTGGGAGTGATAAAATCAACTTGATGAAGGAAGAAACTCTAGATCTATTGTTAATACCCTTCAATTTGGCCAATAATATTTCATTATTTTCTCTTTCATAATGCCCTAAAACTTTAGTCTATACAAAGGCATTAATATGTTCTATTTTGTGTGAGTGAAAATAGTGCATATATTGGGAGAAAATTATTTTTTTGGAGTTTAATGGTGTAATTAAAACTTGTATTTCACCTATCGAAGATGAAGTGTAATGCCCGGGTTGGCAGGAGGCCAAGTTCCCCTCATAAATCTTACCATTGGATTTTACATTCCACCCCAATTCCAATGAGTGGGTGGAAGGCCATTTTTGTTATTGGCATAGTGCATTATTTTTGTTTAAGAGATGGTATATTAAAATAGGCCATTTTATAGGAATTTGTTTATGCTATAACCTTTGATTGGTAGCTTGAAATTGAGTGTCGTCTTTTGTAAAAGTTCATATTTTTTCATTTCTCATCTAGTGGTCCTATTTTCAATTGTAAATCGTACTAAGTATAAAGTTCCACAACAAATTGGGGGGGTGGGGGCTCTCTTGCATAGGAAAGGGGTGTTGTTGTATTGTTGTATTTGTTTTTCATCATGGATGTGCCTCAAATTCCTCTTTTAACTACATATAATTATTATGAATGGAAGAAAAACATGGAGTTTCTATTGTATAAACAAAATTTACATAGAATAACTTTAGGCACAAATCATGAACCCATAGGTGCTACTAAGAGAAGAAAATGGTTAGATAGAAGAGATGAGGCTTATGGTACACTTTGTCTTGCTCTTTCTCTAGATCTTAGATTTCATGTTGAGTCTTGTAAAACACCAAATGAGATATGGACAACATTAGTAAGTCTCTTTGGCAAGCAAGATAAAATGAGAGGTTTCAAATTAGAGAATGAGCTAATTTCACTTAATCCTCAAGATTTTGACCAAATCGAAGATTTCTTCACCAAGTTTAAGTCTCTTAGGTTGCAACTCAAATAGTGTGGTATTGAGAAAGAAGATGAACAATTGATTCTATCTATTCTTGCAAAATTGGGTCCTACTTATTTAGTTTATGTTTCTACCTTTTATGCTACAATGGATGCTTTTGGTAGTAAGTTTACTATGCCTTCTCTTGATGAGTTTTCTACACAACTCACTAGAGAACAAGCCAAGCTACTACACATGGGCACAATGAAGTATCCTAAATCATAGGCTCTAGTTGCAACACAAAGCAAAAAGATCCTAAGGCTTCAAATAATAAGGGAAAGAAACAAAAGGATTTAAAGTTTAATGAGAAAGAGAAAGAATCAAATAAAACCCCCAACTCTTCTTCCAAAGAGGGGTCCAATAAGAAGAAGAATCCAAAGTGTTCTTATTGTAAGAAACTGGGTTGAGACTAAATGTTATGAGAAAAAAATTGATGAGATGTCACAACTTGTTCAAAAACATAACATTGAGTATCCCTCATCAACATCAGTTTTACACAATTCTTCTTCTTCGACACCATCATCATCTACACCACCAAAGTGAAAATGGGTCAAACAAAGGAAAAGGATAGGCACTCTTTGCTTCAACAAGTCTATAGTTAGATAGATGGCTTCTTGATTTAGGAGGTTCTCATCATGTGGTCTCTTCACAAGGGATGTTCTCTTCATTTCAGTCATGTACTTTGCCACCTATTTTGATGGCTAACACTACATACATGCGTGCAACTGGAAAAGGAACTATTGATATTGGTGAGAGTACTTTCAACAATGTGTTGTGTGTACCTTCCTTGACAACCAATCTCCTTTCCATCTACCAAATTTCTCATTGTGCTGCAAGAAAGACAGTTGAGTTCACTCTTGATTTCGTGATCATACGTGACTTGGAGAGTAGAGATATCATTGTCGTTGGGATGGTTGATCATGCATCTTGCTTGTATACATTATCCCATTTTGTTTCCAGTGATGATGTAGATCCATTGATTGATATTCACATGCATGCATCAAGTGTGAATCATGTTTGTAAGGAGAAGTTTAGTCACTTAAACCTTGGTGTTCTTGCATCTACTTCGGTTCTTGAGACTAGTTCTAAAATTCATCCTTCTCCTACTTATTTAGAGACTGGCATTGACATAGATTCATCCACTTCATTTGAGCAAGATATTCTTTGTCTTCCAGATACAGGTTTATGGGAGGAGTACTTGACAAGTATTTTAGACTTGTTTTGTGAGTCCTATCTTGATGACTTGGAGGACACATTTGATGTCAGTCATCTCCTCTTTTAAGGAGTTGATTCTTCTACTTTGGATGTGAGGACACCATAGTCTCCTCTTCACTTGTCACAGTTTGGCATTGAGTTGGAGTATCTTGAGCATCATTCAGAGAATTCTTTGTCTTTGGAGATTGATGATCTTGAGTTTTCATCTTATCTTGAATTGTCACATTCTTTGATTAGGCATGCAATATCTGATTATGTGACATATTTTAGTTGTGACATGTGGACATTGAAGCAGCTTTTAGAGACATCATACATCATGAGGCTTTTTCCCTCATATCTTGAGATGGAGTTTCTTATACATCATCCTTTGGACCTATTTCTTCCTAAGGGGAAGAATTTTGTTTGTCATCTTTGGATTCTCTTCAACATTCTTCTTCAGGCATTCACCATCGGCAAAGGAGCTACTTCATTGTGGGGGGACCTATAGTCTCACACTTTCTATCCTATTGGGGGGTAATTGATTGTACATATGTGTTGGATGTAGTTCTAGGGGGGTCTTGAGTCATCCTTCCATCACATATTTCATTCCACTTGTTTTATGCATTCTCACTTTTGGAGAGGAGTTTTGTCCCATGAGGTTTTATCCTTTTCTCCACTTAAGATTTGTTGTACATGGGTACAAGTAACATGGCCTAGTAGCCAGGACCCATCTTTGCATATTTTTCTTTAGTCAACTACTCCCTTAGTTGCACTTAGGGGGGGTGTTGGTGTGAATAGGGGTTTTTTCCTAACTAGTTTAGTATTTCCTCTTGTGTGAATAATTCATATTATTTAACTATTTATTAGTTAAATAATATTCACACATCACACATAATTCACATGTTAAGTTGACTTAGTGAGTCTACTAGATGTTTCTAGTTGTTGATAGTTGTAGTGAGTTGTCTTATCTTACACATGTGATCTAGTTGGCATCATATCCTATAAGTTGTCACATGTGATAGGAATGTGACACTTGTCACATGACTACAACTCCTTGTTTCTTAATCTTTCCTTTATAAGCAAGCCTGGCATTTCTTGTACATTCATCATCCATAAATGTTAATTCAGAGTGTGATTCTTGGTTGCACCAATTCAACATTATGCTCTTGCATTTTTCTTGTGGAAGATAATTTTGTTTTGTAAGTGTTCTTGGGTTTTGTGAGTCATTTGAAGACTCTTATAGGGTTAAGTAGATCTATGGTAGAATTAGGGTTAGGGTTAGAGTTACTGTTAGGATTAACATTAGGGTTAGGGTTATAGTTAAAATTTGGGTCCAAATTAGAAGTAAGGCCTACAATTACGGTTAGGGTTTGGGTTCAGGTTCAAGTTATAATTAGGGTTAGAAATATGGTTAGGATTAGGGTTGGGGATAGTGTTATGTTAGAAAATGTCCTTTTGGGGGCTTTTCCCTCTTAAGGTTTAGCTCCCGGGTCCCTTAGTATGCATTTAGAGAATCTTGCATGATTTTGATGACTCCCAATGAGAAAACCCTAAAGTTTCATGGAAAATGGGACTCAAGGGATGCACCTAACATAAATCCTACCTGAAATAGTGGGAGGACTTGGGTACCTGCGGCCTAGTCCTACCCTATTTTAGGTTAGGCCTAATTTCAAAGTGTCAGTTTATGATAGTTATTTAGGTGGACTATGCCGACATGGTAAGTTTCAATTACAAAATTCTTGGTGGAAATGTTTGTAGTTGCATATATAAGCATGATTAGTGATTCATTTGTAAACTAGATGGCAATGGTGAACTTTATGCATTCTTGTGATTAGAGCATTCAAAATATTCATTATGTTGCAGAGTAGAGCATTGTTCTTGTGTTTGTATTTGCAGATTTGGCATCCATCTCCTCATGGCATGAAGAGAATCTTCCTTCCATGAGATCTTCACTACAAGGTGATATCATTTGTGTTTTCAATCATTTATCATTTACATTTTGCCTCTATCCCATAGGGATACATACTCTTTATCTGACAATAGTGTTCGAAATACTTGAATGTCTCCCTGGGGCTTGATTGAGGCAAGCCTCTAAACACCACAACCCCCAACCCATTTTTCCATGATTGCAAGTTATAGGTTGCAGGAGCAGAAAAAGTGGAGTTGCAGGAGAGCATTGTGGATCAAAGAACAAAATAGGGACCTGGACTCAGGTGCTCGCTAATCAGTCCTCCAGATCTTGCAACATAAACATCTCCAAAACAGCAGGAATAGGTTGCAAACAAGATTCCCAGATCCCGACAGAAATGGTGGCATTGGACTAGGGCGCCCGCTCATTATTCTTTGACTTTTCTGTTTTCCAAATTTCAAAATCTGGTACACATTTGATTGTCATTTGATATCTTTGTGTGTGAGCATTTTCTATAATTTATAGTCTGTTTACTTTTGAATTTGTATAATTAGGGTTTTGAACATAATTGGGCTTAATTCCACAAGTAAATCACATAATTCCAATCTTCCCCAATATTCTGAGTGACTAAAGGTCTGTAGTAGGTTCGTCTACTTGGCTGAAAGTCCTTGAATGTTTCGTGGAGAAAGGGGGATTTACATAAACCATCAAAATCAAACCTAAACGAATCCTCTTCATTTTTCCTATTAAACATTTTAGTGAACCCATGTTTTTTGAATTTTGTACCTTTCTAAGTGTTGTGCTTTAGATTTACATTCATTTCATTCATTAATATCATTTTTTATCTTATTGCATTTGAAAAATTACAAAAAAATAAAAAATTTGAAATAAATTTAAAAAATTGGCATTTTTAGCTTGCATTTTCAAATAATTTAGATTAATTGGCATTTAATTTCAATAAATTTCTGTCATTATCATTAGATCTTATTTAAAATATAGAAAATTTTTATTTTTCATTTATTTAGATTGCATTTTCATGCTTGAATTGTTAAAAATGGCTTGAAATTGTGCATTTTTCCATATAACCTAGTTTTGCATTACCTAGGGTTTGTAGTCAAAATCTTGTTTTAGATTTTACTACCATTTTAAAACACTCATTAGGACTAATTTCTAACTATAGTGTTTCATCATAGTGGTTTTCTTGCCAAATTTCATGCCTAGGGTTTGAAAACCTTGATTTTTCACTAGATTTTGGCCATATTGTCTCTCTAGATTTGTACTATAGGCATGTTGTATAGGATTTTTCTACACTAATTGGGTGTTATCAAGGTTATTATCTTATTTCCCTCCTAAAATTCTTTACAACACCTTTTTATTGAGCTGTTACATTAAAAATTTGGTGAAATTTTGCATATTTTGGCTATATTCTCCCTAGGGTTTGACCTAGATTTGCACTCCAAGTGTGTTGTGATGAATTTTATGGCTTTAGGTGACTAATATTAATGCTATAATCTTCTTCACCTCCTAAAATTATTTACAAAACCCATTTTATTGGGTCTTATCTTTCAAAATTAGTGAAAAATTACATATTTTAGTGTATTTTCACTAGGTTTTGACTTGTCATCATCCTAGATTTGCATCAAAAGCATGTTGTGAAGGATATGATTGATTTATTAGACTGATATCAGACATATTATTTTATTCACTTGATAAATTTCCTTACAACACCCTTTCTTTCACTTATGTGCACTAAAAAAGTTGAAAAAATCAAGCATTTTAGAGCATTTTTGCATAACTTTAGCATTTGTCTCTTGCATAAAGCTTTGAGAACCTTTGAAATCTAATTTGGCACTCATGGCCTCTTCATCTCAATTCTCTTTGGAATTTTACATGCATATATCACAAAATTTGTAAACCTCTATAAATTTCTTAGTATGAATCCTCATGTCATTACCTATATACAAACTATGTATTACTAGGATATCTTTATGTGCTCTTCCTTCGAAATCCTTGACTATGTATCTAATATCAATAACTTTATATCTCTCATCAATACATACCCTTGGGTAGTAGAAGAGTTAATAAAACACACTATGAATATAGAACATGAAATATCTCTTGATAGTTTGGAATCAATAGTCTACAACATATGGAGATGACTCTGACAATGATGATGATTTCATAAGCTACTCTACTTCTCCTACCACTGAATGTTCAAAAACCTTCAATAAGAAGACTAGGGTTAGCTCTAGTAATTCCAATGCTCTTCCTAGCCAAGATGAAGCATTAGAGAATGATATAATGATAACACAAAACCATTATGAATACCTTGAGCTATTTAGTGTAATAGATGTGGATAAGGCAAACTTTCAAAATTCACCTCGTCCACAGAGAGATGATATTTATGTTGAGGTCCCTCCTCCATTATCCCTTCAAGGATCAAGAGGTAATCAAAATACATTAGATAGACAAATGGAACAACCTACACCTCTTTCCAGCATTCAGATTTGGGAGGATGATGACCTCCTCGATGATGACTTCTAGTATGAATCTCTCTATAGGTAAGTATTTCTAACCCTTTATCTCTCATGATGTGTTTCCCCCATGATGTGTTATGTATTGTTTAGACCTCCTCGGATGACCCTTAATTCTCTTGTAAGGTCCAAGATACTAGGAGACCACCTCTGGTGTGACCCTTCTTCTATTTGTATCATCATTCTTCTATATTACTTCTCCTCTATTTTCAATATTGTGTGTTGTGTCTTACGAACATAGCATTGCGGTTGGTGACTTGGGGGCACCCTCCTACATGACTGTCCCTAAGGCACTTGTTTATCCTCTCTTGATTTATTGTTTCCCTTCCTCTAATGTTTCTACCTAGCGATCAGATGATGAAAAACATATTACACTGATGCGGACCTAGTGTCCCTTTAGCGAGAAATCAAAAATTAGACTTAGTTCCTATATGATGATGGTGTTGTTATATATTATCCGACACTTGGCTAGTAGAAGCACTCCATGTGATCTTGATGGTGTCTTGTTGCACTTACAAAACAAAACAATATTGTTGCTCTGTGCACTTTGTCTATCTTGAATCTTGCATTATGCATTATTGTTTATCATGATTATATGGAGACTAACACTTTTCTTGTAGGAATGTGTTTGTGGGAACATTTGGCGATTGTAAATTACATGTCATCTCCGGGGGGCATGGGCCTTGCAAGAGTTCTTGTTCCCTTGTGTGTTTTCTTCCTACCTTAATGTGCTTGATATCGGTACCTAATATCAACCACCTTAAGGTGGGGGCATATATAAGGTAAGTTGTCTGTTCTAGATGTTAGCATTGTGTTAGTTCTCAGGTGCAGTCTTAAAGACTGGTGGCAATGAGTCCCTTCTGCACTCTGAGATTTGTTTGAAATCAACTTGCAATCATTTAAGCCCTCTGTGGAGGCCAGATATCGCATCCTTTTCTTAAGCCCTTTGTGGAGGTGGGGATGGTGTATTTCTCATGGAGAATGCACATCCTGTCATTTTCAAGAAGTCCTCTATAGAGGCGGGGAGTAGTTTTGTGACTAACTCAACCCTTAAGCATGTCTTTGATGATTTTTGTGGTGAAGCCCAATTGTCGGTGTGTGCCTGTAATGTGCTTGAGATGGTGATGAACCTAGAAATAAGAACACTCCATCGCTTGTCTGTCATGTTTTCTCCATGTTTTCCAAGTGTGTGTGTATTATGTGTTTGTTCCCAAGCATAATCTTAAAGACCAGTGGCAATGAGTCCCTCCTATGCTTTGGGATTTGTATGGCGTGCTTACTTTGTATGGCATGTGTGTTGCCACATATGCAGTCTTAAAGACCAATGACGATGAGTCCCTCCTGCATTATGGGTGGTGTGTTTACTTTCCTTGTACTTGCATCTGCATTTCATATATATATGAAAAGAAAAAGAAAAGAAAATCATCACTGTCTTCACTGCATTCATTGTATTCACTGTGTTTTGCATGTCTTCAATGTTATCTTCTACATGTTTTGTGTGCCTATTATTGTCTTCTCTGTGATTGGCGTGTCTTCTCCATGCTTGGCGTGTTTGTTGTGTTTGTTGACTGTACTTTAATGCATGTATTGGCCTTGCATTCATACATACATTAAAGTGGGGACTAAATGCTATGTTAGAAAATGTCCCCTTGGGGGCTTTTCCCTCTTAAGGTTTAGCTCTTAGGTCCCTTAGTATGCATTTAGAGCATCTTGCATGATTTTGATGACTCTCGATGAGAAAACCCTAAAGTTTCATGGCAAATGAGACTCAGGGGATGGACCTAACATAAATCCTATTTGAAATAGGGGGAGGACTTGGCGTCCATGCCCTAGTCCTGCCTTATTTTAGGTTAGGCCTAATTTCAAAGTGTCAGTTTATGACTGTTATTTAGGTCCTATGCCGACACAGTAAGTTTCAATTATGAAATTCTTAGCGGGAATGTTTGTAGTTGCATATGTAAGCATGATTAATGATTCATTTGTAAACTAGATGGCAATGGTGAACTTTATACATTCTTGTGATTAGAGCATTCAAAATATTCATTGTCTTGTAGAGCAGAGCATTGTTCTTGTGTTTGTATTTGTAGATTTGGCATCCATCTCCTCATGGCATGAAGAGCATCTTCCTTCCATGAGATCTTCACTACAAAGTGATATCATTTGTGTTTTCAATCATTTATCATTTAGATTTTGCCTCTATCCCATAGGGATACACACTCTTAATCTAACAACGGTGTTCAGAAAACTTGAATGTCTCTCTGAGGCTTGACTGAGGGAAGCCTCTAAACACCACAACCCCCAACCCATTTTTCCGTGATTGTAGGTTACAAGCTATAGGAGCAGAAAAAGTGGAGTTGAAGGAGAGCATTGTGGATTGTCGGAATTGCAAATCAAAGAAGAAAATAGGGACCTGGACTCGGGCGCCCGCTCATTAGTCCTCCAGATCCCGCAATAGAAACATCTCCAGAACAATAGGAACATGTTGCAAACAAGATTCCTAGATCTCGATAGAAATGGTGGCACTGGACTAGGGTGCTTGCTCATTAGTCCCCAACTTTTCTATTTTTTGAACTTCGAAACCTAGTACACATTTGATTGTCATTTGATATCTTTGTGTGTGAGCATTTTCTATAATTTGTCTGTTTTCTTCCAAATTTGCATAATTAGGGTTTTGAGCAAATTGGGCTTAATTGAACAACTAAATCACATAATTCCAATCTTCCCCTATATTCTAAGTGACAGAAGGTCTATAGTAGGTTCCTCTACTCGGCTGAAAGTCCTTGAATGTTTAGTGGAGAAAGGAGGATTTACATAAACCATCAAAATCAGCCCTCAACAAATCCTCTTCATTTTTCACATTAAATAGATAGAATTATGTTTTGGCCTGAATGTTAGGGCTAGGTTTAGGGTTGGGTTAGAATTATGTTTTAGGTTAGAGTTAGAGTTAGAGTTAGGATTAGGGTTCCTATTATAATTAGGGTTAGAATTAAGGTGTGTTACTATTAGAATTGGGGTAAGAATTAGAGTTATAGTTAGGGTTAGGGTTTCAATTAAAGTTAGGGTTAGAGTTACAATTAGGGTTAGGGTTAGGGTTTGAATTATAGTTAGGCTTAGGGATAGAGTTAGGGTTAGGGTCAGGATTAAAATTAGAGCTATGTTTAGGGTTACAATAAGGGTGAGTGTTAAAATTAGGATTATGGTTAGGGTTAGGATTATAATTAGGGTTGTGGTTAGGGTTAGGGTTAGGGTTAGAATTAGGGTTACGACTATAATTAGGGTTAATGTTAGAATTAGAGTTAGGGTTAGGGTTAGGGTTACGATTAGGGTTTTAAGTTAAGTATTAAGGTTAGGGTTAGGGTTTCTATTAGGATCAAGCTTAGTGTTATAATTAGAGCTATGTTTAGGGTTAGAATAAGGGTTAGGGTTAGGGTTCAAATTAGGGTTAGAGTTAGGGTTAGAACTAGAGTTAGGGTTAGGATTACACTTAGAGTTGGGGCTAGGGTTAGGGTGAGATTT
Source organism: Cunninghamia lanceolata (assembly GCA_027924645.1). Taxonomy (NCBI): domain Eukaryota; kingdom Viridiplantae; phylum Streptophyta; class Pinopsida; order Cupressales; family Cupressaceae; genus Cunninghamia; species Cunninghamia lanceolata. The sequence goes on along the minus strand of BSBN01000237.1, from coordinate 16,293,640 downwards.
AGGGTTACGGTGAGGGTTTGAATTTGCATTAGAATTAAAGTTATGGTTAAAATCAATTTTATGGTTAGGATTAGGGTTGCAATTAGGTATATAATCAAGGTTTGAAGTATGGTTAGAAATAAAATTAATGTTAGAATTAGGGTTTAGGTTAAGGTTAGGGTTTGGAGTAGAATTAGGTTAGGGCTTGGGTAAGAATTAGAATTAGGATTAAAATTAGGGTTAGGGTTAGAATTACGATTGAAATTAGGGTTATGGTTAGAATTAGGGTTAGGTTTAGTGTTAGAATTAGGGTTAGGGTTAGTCTTACAATTAGGGTTTTTAAATTAGGATAAGCATTAGAGTTATAGTTAGGGTGAGGGTTAGGGCTAGAGTTAGGGTTAGAATTCAGGTTAGGGTTGGGGATAAAATCACACTTAGAATGAGGATTAAGGTAAGGGTTAGAGTTAGGGTTATGGTTAGGGTTAAAATTAGGCTTATAGTTAGGGTAGAATCAGGGTTAGGGTTAGAGTTTATGTTAGGATTAAAGTTCCTATTTGAATTAGGGTTAGAATTAACATGGGTTACTATTAGAAATGGGGTAAGAATTAGAGTTACAGTTACGTTAGGGTTCAAATTAGAGTTAGGTTTAGAGTTATAATTAGGGTTAAAGTTAGAATTAAGGTTAGGGTTAGGGTTTGAATTATAGTCAGGCTTAGGGTTAGAGTTAGAGTTAGGGTTAGGGTTAAAATTAGAGCTATGTTTAGGGTTACAATAAGGGTTAGGATTATAATTAGGATTGGGGTTAGGGTTAGGGTTAGAATTAGGGGTATGACTATAATTAAGGTTTTAAATGTTAGAATTAGAGTTAGGATTAGGGATACAATTAGGGTTAAGTTTAGTATTAAGGTTAGGGTTAGGGCTTCAATTAGGATCAAGATTAGGGTTAAAATTAGAGCTATGTTTAGGGTTATAATAAGGGTTAGGGTTAGGATTAGAATTAGGGATAGAGTCAGGGTTAGAATTGGAGTTACGGTTAGGATTACAATTAGGGTTGGGGTTAGGGTTAGAATTAGGGATACAACTATAATTAAGGTTAATGCTAGAATTAGGGTTAGTGTTATAATTAGATTTGGGGTTGTAATTGTAGTTAGAATTAGGGTTAGGATAAGGGTTAGAATACAATTAGAATTAGGGTTACAAATAGAAATAGTGTAAAAATTAGAATGAGAATTAGGCTTAGATTTATAATTAGAGTTAGGATTACAATTAGCATTGTGGTTAGGGTTAGGGTTACAATTAGGGTTAGGGTTAGAGCTAGGGTTAAATTAGGGTTAATGTTAGAATTAGGTTAGGGTTATAACTAGGGTTAGTGTTGGAATTTTAGTTAGAAATAGGGTTAGGATTAGGGTTAGATTACAATTAGAATTAGGATTATAGTTTAAAAAAGGGTTACAATTAGAATGAGAATTAGGGTCAAAACTAGAGTTAGGGTTATAATAGGGGTTAGGGTTAGGGTGAGAATTAGGGTTATAGTTAGAATTACAGAACTAGGGTTACGGTTAGGGTTAGAGTTTTAATCAGTGTTAGAATTAAAATTATCATTAGAATCAATACTAACCCTAACCCTAACACTATTTCTAATCATAAGTCTAACCCTAATTCTCACCCTAACTCTAATACTAATCGTAGCCCTAATTCTAACCTAAACACTAGCCCTAACCTTAATTTTACCCCTGACTCTAATCTTAAATATAATATATAACAAAATAATTATAATTATAATTATTATATAATATAATATATAATTTTAATTATTATATATTATATAATATTATAATATATATGCATGATAATGGGCTAGTACTTTAGACAGCCATACAGAAATAGGTGGATAGAGTTTGGGGGACATGGCATTCATTAGATCCTAATATCATATTTGAGATATTCAATCACCTGGATGGCTTGTGAGAAGATTAAACCAAGATGTGTTAAGCAAGATTTCTAATTAATAAGTGTCTTTAAGTGTGCTGAGAAAGCCATGGTGGATGAATAGACTGTCATTTCATCATTACTTAGAGTTATGCAGAACGAAAGACATCTAGACTCTTTGATAGGAATCATATTGCCATCTTTGGTTTCATTCTACAGAGCACTCCACAGGTTTACACTCTATTTTTTTTCATTTTGTAGAGAAAGAAGTGCGCATTATGTCTGATGGAGCTTCTAGGTGTGGGGGGTCGAGGGGAGCTAGTACAACCAAAGATTTGGCTCCTCCTCCTCTGCGGTGAAGGCCAATCCCTAAACGGGTGGTAAACAAAACTATAGGCAGTGTGATGAAAGGCAAGAACAAATCCAACAAGCAGAAGGCTAAGTTTTCTAGTGAGGAGGCTCTGGCTGATACCATTCTAGCTTTGGACTTTGAGATTAAACATCCATTTCTTCATAAATGGGTGAACAGAATTATATCTATGGCCAAAGTGGTGGACAGGGAGGAAGGTGGGAAGATGAGAGAGTCTGTGGTGAATTTCATTCTAGATCCTGGCACCACCTGAGCCAGATGGAATGTCTTTGGGGTGGCTAGGTCCCTCACCTTCCCCATGATGACCTCCATAGCAGCCTCATCCATTTTGTCTCATGAGGACATGACAGAAGTTTCCAAAGAGGAAGAGATAAACCACAAGGAGCTGATAGATCATCTACATGAACTCTTGCTAGGGCAAATCCAATTGAGAAAGATCATAGAACGGCTTGTTGTCAAGGTGGGAGTCGAGATCACAAACAAGGAAAAGGCAGATTACACATGCAGCTGTGACCAAGATGCTACCTTCGTGGACCTCATAGGTCAGGAGGGAAGTTAGAAGCTCTTAGTATGTATGTGTCAATTAAATAGTTAATTTTTGTTTGGTGGTATAGGGATGGCCTTGTAATTTGCCACCCTCTCGGCATGTATAACTTTCATGTGTTTCAGTTTCTAAGACTTTTTCAGACTTGTGGGCTTTGCCTAGATTTTGAAAGGGTCCCTGGTCCCCAACCAGGGTATATAGAAACAAAAAATATATATTATATTATATAATTATAATAATTATATAATATAGTTAGAATTAGGCTTTCCACTCTAAATGCTACTATCATACCTCAAGAAGGATATCTCGGTGTACTTTAGATATATTTTTTAAATATAGGTATGCTAGTTATAATTTCCTTCCAATGTAGATTATTACTTCATTATCATATGTTTGATTTATATCAAAAAGGAAATTATTTTAAAAAAAGATATAAAATTTGTAAAATGAAGGTAAACATGTATAAAGAGGTGCATATATAGATATAGATATATTGCAAATAGAGTAGTGTTTGATAAAGAGGTCCAAAAATCAATTGAGTAAAAACCACTTAATGTAGTTTATGTTATATTTTTTTATGTTAATATTTTTTAAAATCAATTAATATAATTCATGTTATACTTGTTAGCTTTACTAGTATAGATATCTTAAATTCATTTATTAAAAAATGTCAAGATATCAATCTTAGTTATTTTATTAATTTAAAAAAGATTTTATTTTATTTTAAAATTATTCTATTTTATTTATATTGTTTATTTAATTTTTATTTGAAGATAATTTTTATTTATTTAAAAGATATTTTATTTACTGAAGAGTTATTATATTATATTTTATTTATTAAGAGTTATTTTATTTTACTTTAGAACTATTTAAGAATTATTTTGTTTTATTTATATTGTTTATTTTATTTTTATTTGAAGATAATTTTTATTTAATTAAAGTTATTTTATAGTTTTAGATTTTTAAAAATATATGTTCAGAGTGTTTTAGTTTTTATGTATACGCATGATGCTTTGTGCCCTGCTACTATTATAAAACATCTCTTGGTGTAATGATCAAAAGTGTTAGTTTATATTTACTATATAATGTCAATTTAATAATTTATTTTTTTGTGTTGGGTAGTTAATAGTTGGTTCTATGAGAAAATTGGTTGTACAAGTTTAAAGTGTGAAGGCCTTTATAAAGGTCATTGAATATGGAATCATATAGAACACTTGAACATAATATAGTTTTTGTGTTCTTTTATATTATTTGCAAATGTAATTCTCAATTTTATTTTTGTGTTTGATCTTGGAGCCCACAATGGTATCAAAGCCATGGAAGGCCATGAAGTTTGTGCCTAGGTCTGTTTTATTATTTTTGTAGCCCTCTCTACATCATTCCTCCAGCAACAATTTTTGTTCTAGAAATCTACATCCTCTATAAATTTGTAAGATTTTCAATCTGGAAGGAGGATTTTATACATAAATATTTGCCAAAAGGATTTAGGTGATTTGATAATCTTCAAATATCGAGGATTTTTTGTGGAAGGGGGAATGAAACAAAACTAAGGCACTACAATTACAAACAAGGTGAAAGGTGTTGAAAAGCCAATTTTATTAATTTAGCATAGTTCTAGTATGTTCATTGTTTTATGCTACTACATTAGTAGAATTGTTTTTGCTAATTTTACTATTAAATGGACGTTTAGACTATGGTTAAATCTATTCTATAATTGTGATGAAATAAGTGTTATTTTTTAGGGTTGTGTCCAACACTAGTGCTCAATGTTAACTATGATAATAATGAAGCATCATTTTGCTAGGAAGATTAGCTAAATTGGGAAGCAACTAGGAAGAGTGTCTACACACATTCTAAATAATTCCACACTCATTAAAGACTAGTCATGTACAACACATAAGTTTCAATTATATGGGTGATTTAGTTTGAACCCTTCTACTATTTGTCTTATTTGTAAAATAATTTTCTTTTAAAAATGGGTACAATATGGGTTGCCTAGTTGGTATATGAAAGTCTTATTTAGAGTTTAATGATTATGGAAGATAGGATAAATTTAGAGTAGCCTATATGTTTTGCAAAATGTGAGTATGGAGTGATAAGAATTTTTCTAGAGTAATAGGAATTTTTATAAGGATTTTCTTCCTCAAAACCTCTATGGTTTCATGTGACTTATTTTTTTAGTGTCTCAATATGCCTAAAATTACTAGTCTTATCTTGGAAATAGGAAAATTGACACCTAAAAATTGTAAAATTTGGAGTATTTAAATATAGAAAATATTTAAATTATATTCAATGATCTTCAGGATTTGGTTGAGAATCAACCTACACCTCCTACTAATCCTACTAAATTATTTTAGTTTGAAAAGTCAGACAAGAAATCTTTATCACTATTAAAATCTTTTTTCACAAGTTATCATCCACATAGAGGCCATTAAATTTGAATCTCAGAAGCATCTGGAAGATGCTTAAGAATTTATATGACAAACTGATGTAGAGGATAAACAAAGGACAAAAATAATGTTCTACAGGTTCTACTAACTCTTCTACAGTGCCTCAAACTATACCCTACAAGTTCTTTCCTACAAACCTTTCTCTCTAGGCCTAAACCCTCAAAAGACCTATTGGGTTACTTAGTATGACAAATTACACTCCTTGTTCTTCCTTAGACTCCTCTTCTCTTCTACATACCCTATAGGGTCTCCCCAAACTCCTACTTTGTTGTGGTGAACTCAAGAAGGTTACTTTTTATTAGACCCTAAATGCATATAGGGTTTTAACAATCCCTTTGATAGTGAATAAACTCAGACTTACATATCTCACATGTGTGTGATTATGGAGCTCTCCCTTGGTGGACACCTAAAAAACACCCTAAAGAAGGTTCTCATCCATTTTTATAGTTTTTCAATAGTGGAAACAAAAGTTATGATTTTTTGTGCCACTGGAAACCCTAGTTTTGTGACAGGGTAGTGAGGAACTTGAGCTTGTTTTCTTGCACAAACACCTTGAAATCACAATACAAGCAATGAGTTAAACATGTAAAATAATTTTCTTACTTCTTTTGCACTCCCAAGACTGGTAGTGTTTCGTACACGTCTGTACAGGACTGGTTCCTGCCTGTATATCAGAAAAAACAATCAAGAATGCAAAGAAAATAGGGTATAGGAAAGAAAAAACTATCTCATAATCTTCTTGGAGCATTCATTTTCATTCCTTCTATGTGAACAACCACCTAAATCAGTTACAATATCAAATATATATGTGTTTCTCATCAAACCTAATTAATATTGTATCAAAACTTTGAAATTTCTACCCTATTTCACAACCTAGTATTGAAAAGAGACCTTACACAGTCTTACATGGTCTTCCAAGACCTTATTTGCATAAACAAACCTAATTCTATGATTGAGTACCAACCCCCAACTCTCCAACAAGCCAAAAATCCCTAGAAATTTCAAATTTGGTTTTGGCAGGAAAATCCAAAATTTGAATTTCTAGGCCTATTCAAACAACCTAAACCATTGGAAATGATCCCAATGGACCCCCTAAGACCTTCACACACTAGTCCAGGACCCTTGACCTCAAAATGGTCCTTAAAAACATAAACTAGAGTGATTCTCCTGCATCACAAACAACTTGCATATAATAAGATTGATCTATTAATACAGATGTTAAACATTAAACTCAATGGCAAGGAATGTTACAAAATACATCTCTATAGTGAAAAATGTAAACCAAGAATATAGTAACTATAGATGATAAAATTGATGATGATATGTTGATCTCTATTGTTTTGAATGGACTTACTTCCAACTACAATAACTTCTTAAAAATGTTACTACTCAGTGACAAACTTAATGAGGCAACATTTGTCAATTTATGAATTTCTCACTCAATATGCATACCAATTATTTGCAAAGAAGAAAAATATTTCCACAATTGAAGGAGCTTATGTTTCTACTTCCAAAAAAAAGAAAAAAGTCCAAGATTATCAAAACATAAGAATTTTTCTTGCTACAGTTATTGGGATGTTCCTATAGATTCTTCTTCTCCTAGTACCAGTAATAATGTGTGCTAAAATAAAAGATTTGTGAAGTATTTTTATGTAAAAATTTTGGCCATTATGCATATGATTGTACTTTAAAGAAGAATTCAAATAAAAAATCATCTATACATTTTGTTGCTTCTTCTTTAAAAAAAGAACTTGCTTCAAGTTGAAGATGCTTATATACTCTAAAATATAATGGGGTCATAATGTAGGTTGGATGATACACTAAGAGGCTAGATGGTCATTCCCTTCTTAGGTTATCTATTCTCTCAGAGAATGAGTAAAATACTTGAATAATTTTTTTGGTATGAGTAAATTGTTTTCTTTTTAGTTTAGTGATGTGTGTTCCATTTTAGTACTGTGTTGTGTTTTTTATGCTTAGTTTTGGCTTCCTTTTGTTGAGCTTTGATGTAGAGTAGTGTTCTAGTAGAATTATGTTATTATGTTTCTACCTCTTAACTGTTAGGGGAAAGTAGGTTTTCATGACTAGCCAGTGAGTGATTTTATATTTCTAACATATGTTACCAATGCCAAAGAAGTAAAGGTAAAGTGGAGTTAGCTGATATGTGGTCTGGCATATGGTCATTGGTTGACAAAGCACTTGAGGATTGTAGGTACAAGGAATCATTCAAGGACAATGGTCATTGTAATTGGATAATAAAGAAAATTCCTTGTACTAAATGTGGTACAAATGGTCAAAGGTATTGCTAATTGAGGAATTTTAATATGATTATGTCAAGTAAATTTAGCAAGAGGCAATGCATCTTTAGATTGCAGGAGACAATGGCACATGGAACTAGATACATACATGATTTGTAGGAGTTTCTAACATAGGAATGTGATGAAAAGGGTCGTACATTAAGAGGATGTGTGTAGGTGTTGACACTAGTTGATCAATACCAAGAGATAGGAGATCAAGTTTATAAAGTGGTCATATTGATGGATGATCTAGATCATCATTTGGTTCCCTTTTGGATCAAGGGGGGTTTGGTTAGGTTTGTGATCCAAATTATTTGTTTATAGTTACTTAATCATATTAGTTTAATAATTTACTTTTTGTGTTGGGTTGTTAATAGTTGGTTCCTATGGGAAAAGTTGTTATAAAAGTTTAAAGTGTGAAGGCCTTGATAAAGGTCATCAAATAATCTAATTACATAGAATACCCAAACATAATATAGTTTTTGTGTTCTTTTCTATTATTTACAAATGTAATTGTCAATTTTATTTTGTGTTTGATCCTGGAGCCCATCATAGTTGTAGTTTTCGAAGAAGACCGCAATGTTTTTATTATTTAAAAACCCATCTATATTTATATACATATGAATAAACATCTTAAGAAAATTCTATAAAAGAACTAGTTACAATTTCTTTGATATAAATTTTATAAGAGCTATAGGCCTACTTTTTTATTAGTACATTTATAGGGAAAAAAATTAGGTTAGTTAATATTGTTCTATGTAAAATGAAATGTTATTAATCTTTGTGATTTCAAGTTTTTATTGGTGTTAAAGCTAGTTGAAATATTGCTTGGTATGTTTTGTATAGGTGTTTATTTTTGTGGGTGGGTGGGAAGCTAGGTGTTAGCTTCATGGTATTGGTCATTACTTTTGAGGAGTCCTATTGTTGTTATATATAGCATAGTCAAGTGGCCCCATAGGTGAATCTACACAAGTTTCATTTTCAAGCTCACTCTTTTTATTGCTAATGTAGATGACTCAATGATGTCTACAACATCTATTTGTATTTTATTTGTAGAGAGTTTCAACATGCATCATCTAAATTGTTAGATCTACAACAAGATGCATTAGATAGCTTATTTGTTATGTTTATTATCTTTGATATTCTATTAGGGTTTCTTTGAGAGTATGCAAGTTTGTATGGACGAACACAAGGATCTATTTGTAATAATTACTATAAATTTAGTTGGAAAGGAGAGCTGACATGTCCTACAAATGTGTTTTTATGTGGTTTACCATGTTTGGATAAATTACAGAGTTAGAATTTCCAATTTCTATTCACTTAATTATAACAAAATTATATGCCATGAGCATTAATTAGAAGATGAGAATTTAATAATAAAGATGTTTCAATTATTTTTGTCAAATGTTTGTGTGTTTTCATATTGTTCTTTGTATTGTATTCTAATTTATAATAGCATCCCATAGGAGAAGGTTTTCATTATGTAAACAAGTATTCCAAATTCCATACATAGAATTATATAAGTATTATTTCTCATCTTGAAAATAGTTTTTAGCTGGCTGGACTACCTATTGCTATTGTAACCTCATCTATTAAATGTTGTATTGTTAAATTCATATAAAAGTATTATTAATACCTTTTTGTAGCATTCCCCTATTCTTAGTTCTCTAATGAGAACACACACACACTCTATTGGGTATTCTAATTTATGGAGTTTCAAAGCTCAAGGGATGAATAAAAATATGGTAGTTTAGGGTCTTAAAAAGGTATAAAATAGTTTAAATTTGCCTCGAGCAAGGAAACTTAAATTTCCTAGAATTTGTAAAAATGGTAGATTTAGAGAGGAAATTTTAACATTGTTTTCCATAGATATACAAATTTTCATGTTGTATGGTTTACTATGGTGTTTTCAAGCCTAGGTTAGATGTTATTAAATGGTAACTTCCAAGTTCTTTTTATGAGAAATACCATGGCTTTCCTTCATTAAGTCTTGAAATTGAGAAATCAATAGGATCCTTTAATTTCTACAAAGGACCAATGGTGCATCAAAGGTTTCATCTATCATGCTTGACCTGGACACTTGGTAATGGCTTATTGTAGTCTCCAAATAATTTTGAGGGAGTGGATCTATTGATACATCAAAGATTGAGATCATTCTTCTTTGGATCTTCTAAACCTAGCATATCAAGGCACTTTGTTATACATATTGAGATTCATAATCTTCCAATGGTTTTCTTTTGTTTTATCAACTACTTTTATCTTTACATGCCTTGATATTTTATTTAATTTCAAGTTTAATTTACTCATATGTTCAAAATTCAAAATGTACAAATATAATTTAATATAACATGTAATAGCCTATCGTTTAATGTCAACCCTTTAAATCTAGTTCATTTTTGTTCATTTTATTATTGAGAAGAATGACACAAAGTAGATTTTCTTAGAAGATATTCATTTAATTTTGTTGCCTCTATTTAAAAATTTATTAAATTTTCTAGCTTCATCCAAACAATGTTTTGATATGTTTGTGAATATCGATATATAATACGAAAGCACTTTCATTAAATAAAACCACAAGTTAAATTCAAGATCATACCTTTTTACACTAGATTGAATGTTATTTATTCATTACTTTTATGTGCTTATAAAGTGTGTTGACAAATTAGTTGCCATAATGTCTCCATTAGAAGTCTGGCATAATTCATTTTAGTAGTGCCTTTTTTGTCTATTCAAATCACATACATTTTTCTACACCTTGAAATATGAATATGGACTTCACATTATTTTTAGCATGGAGAAATTGTATTTCGTACATTTATTTGTTGTTTAAATTCAAGTCTTCATTGGAGCTTGCTTGTAAATTTGATTAGTGTCTTAAATTTCCCTCCTTTGACCATATAGTTAACTTTAAGAACATACTCCTGCAATTTTTTATAGAATATTGGTGAATCCTATCAAAGTGCATCAATTTTCATGGTAAATACTTCCTTCTTTTAGAAAAAATATCCTACTGAGTTTATGCACATTACTAAAAAATTTCCCTAGAAAATTACTAGTTGATACTAAAAATAAGATAATTTGTTTATAGAAAAAGAAATTAATTTGGTTATATAAATTATCTCTATGTAAGACTTGTATTTAAGGACATCATCCTAGGTCATTTATAATTATCCTTTAGCATCTAGAATCAGATTTGTCCTTCAATTCTTAATACTTTAGGTACTCAATTTCATTATTTTTTCTATTTTGGGATTAAATTTTGCCAATTAGAGATTAGATTAGCATTCAAATCCATTATGTTGAGAGGTGTAACTATAGTAGGAGTAAGGTGTGGATGTAACATGGTGTGAGTATGTTCACAAAAACTCCATAGAATAGAAAAAATAAAGTTTAACAAAACAAATATTAAATAAAATCTTTGGCAATTGAAAAATGAAATTATTAACTAATGAATGATATGTAATGCCCCAAGATTTCACCCAGGACATTAGCTGAACAAACACTGAACCAACAAATTTTTTGCGTTTGCAAGTGCGACATTCACATGTCGCATTACACTCATGCACATGCAAGGTGTCGCAACACAGATAACAACACCAAAAGTTACATAACCATTGTACTATGCAAGGTAGCACAAGTGGAAGACTTCACCCATCGTGTGACAACTCACCATGATGACCAAGCAAGAGGTAGAGCTCACTCCATAACAAGGATCAAATACATGTCCATGACCTCGCTCCCTCACAAACATATGGAGTAGGATGAGGGTAACAGTCACCTCAATCCATTACAAGACTACACAAGACATCCCAAACACCTAAGGTGCCTAAAAGAATTAATCAACATCAAATAGGATTCATTTTAACTAAAAACAATAAGCTGTTGAACCAATTATGTCCACATGTCAAAGAGGACAAAAGTGATACAAAAGGCTACACATGTTTGAAACCAACATCAACACATTGCAAAAGCAAAGATAGGATCCTCACCACCTATGTGGGATGAATACGATCCAACATAAACATATCCATAAACACTAAATATAACATCAAATAACTGAATCTAAACATGCTAACATAGCTAGATTCTAACATGTAAAATCTATCAAAACATGCCAACATCCTCACAAACTGAGACGTGGAAAAATACAAGACGATATCCAATAATTACAATATTCAAAGGGCTTCATCCCAAACATAGATGAATCATATCCATCATCATAAATCAACTCAAATCATTCATTACATCTTATTACAAGGGTCTCAAAAGATCTACATTATAAAGGTTACAATAATCAATAATGATAATATACAAGTGCATAAACCACCCAAAAACCAATACGCTCTCCAAGGTGCAACAAGGCACAAAGAATGAGGTAAACCACCTACAAAAAGATCAAGGAATCCATCCAGCACCTAAATATCATCATGAAGGACCAATGGGAAAATGTTGCTCACCTCCCAACCATATTGCCATCGTTGAGCACAACAGTTGTCTATGCAACTCTAGGAAGCCCTTGAGCTATGGAGAAGGTGATCATGGAAAACTTGCTAAGAGAATCTCACACATCTAGGGTATAGAAGCAACATATGGCATACACGCCAATCAATACACACAACACACATGGCACAACTGCCAATACAATGCATGCACGTAACATGTGGCACACTTGCCAATCAAATATATATAAATAACACATGGTACCACTAACATACAGTATGATATAACGTACAACACTATAAAAATAAATCAACCATCACAAACACAACACACACTAAGTCCAACTCAGGCAGTGACAAGCATAAGGAAGTGAGAACTAGCAAGCCTAGGATAAGGAGTGTTAAATCGAGGGCGTAACCAACCTCATAGCAAACTAGGGCATAATCAACTTATGGATGATCTTTACACCCAAACTAAATCATAGTAGAACAGGGTGTTATCACCTAGAGTTACCAGTACAAGATAGGGCATTATCACCTAGAGGTACTGGAGTTTGGTGTAGATGATCTTGTTATTAGTTTTGTTCTACCCATGTGTTTAATGTTTATCTTTTTACAACTCCGTACACACTAGACCCACCAACAACTTTGTGTCATGGTATGCATTCAAGGAGCCACTCCTTACCTACTCCTAATCCTCTTCCTAAACATCCAACACGATGATTTAAAAAACTGAGCGTCGCATGGATTTCAATGCACCAAAATGTCCTAAAATAGGACATAATCTCACAAGATGCAAAATCACATAATATGGAAGAGTCAACTCATCCCTCAAAGCAAATCATAAAGGAAATGCATAGAAAACAATTTTCAAGTTTTTAAAAATGGAGAAATAACTGGCACAAATTTTAATGCACCAAAATGTCCCAAAACATGACATAGTCTCAAAAGATGCAAAATCACATAATATGGAGTCAACTCATCCCTAAAAGCAAATCATAAAGTAAATGCATAGAAATTAGTTTTCATGTTTTCTAAAAGTGTAAAATAACCATAAGGCCCTAAAAACTCCATTGGAGCTCTCTTTGGCACCTTGACCAAAGTTTGACCAATTTTCTAACTTTTGTTTTAAAATAGCTATGGATGATCTGACAACTACCCATCATAGATAATATGCCCAACAACCAATAGATGCAATAAAAATGAGTTGGGCATTTCCACAGAAAATTTGCCACAGTTTTTTCTATATTTCTATGCTTCCAAGATAGGAAATACATGAAATAAATAAATAACCAATTGAAATAAATTTTCTAAGTTTTCTACAACTAAGCAAAGCCATCTTCAACCATTCTAAATGGTGTGGTATGAAGGAAATGGAATAAAACAATTTAAATGAGAAGATTGGAGAAACTTACCTTCTAATACAAGCAAAATCCAAGGAAAAGAATGAGGTTGAATGTCATATTCGATCCACACACAACAAGCAAACACCAAGCTCTTGGATCTAATCCAAACTCCAAGCAATTACAAGCAAAACTCCTTTCTGAGCAATCAGCTATCCATTTTTTAAGCAAGAGGGTTTCAAACAAAGGAGAGAAAATTTTGGAGAGAAAAAGAATAATGCAAAATACATGTCTTTTTCCTTTTATTCCACCAAAGACACTATTTCTTTGTTGGTAATAAAATAATCCTTTAAGTGATTTAATCAATCAATTCAAAATTATAGAATTTGCACAATTAAACTATTTAATTCAACAATTAAATAATTGAATGTCTCTTTTGCAAATCAAATAGGCATATAAAATAACACATTAATAAATCATTTTTCTTTGAAAACACTCAAATAATTCACTCAAATAGATAGGGAAATAGCTAGTCGAATGTACTCAACTATTCCAAACAAGTTATTGCCATTTAACTCAGTCTCATTCCAAAAAGCACAAACACGACATACCAAGCATTCAATTTTCTCATTAAATGTAATTTCTATCTTTGTACGGAAAAATATTAAATTTTGAATTTAAACTGAAATCACTCAAATTTATTCCACAAGCATATAATGATGCAATAAACATTTTTGGTAAAGAAAAAATACTAATTTCCAAATTAAAATCATTAATTTAATCTGAAAACATGGAAAACACACTTCAAACCATTTTAAAATAAAGTGCAAGAATGCTAAGGAAACACATACAAATGATTCCAAACACACATCATAGGTTTCCACAACACAAGGATAAGGGTGAGATGGCTTAGTGTCCCATGTCAAACTTCTCCACATTTCCCACATTAGCTAACACCTGTAATTACCTACACACTCAAGTAAACCATCAGGCGTACCTACTCCAAATATAATAGCTGAATCAACATAATCAATTCTAACATGGTACGAGTATACATTACATCACAAACATGAGTCAATAATCAATCGACGACATAAAATCACAAATGTGTAAACTATTTAACATAAACACTGAAGGCATCACATCCATCCAACATACTACGTAAATGAAAACAATGAAGCTGAAGCACTACAATAATCTAACATGCACAATCAGATGAACACTAGGGTGGGCATTACATGATACCTTTTCAAAAAGTAAAATAAAATATCTCTTACATACATATATAATAGCTCTATCTCCTACTATAATGGTGAAATTTGCATACCCATGCCATTTCCCATTTAGTTTAGTACTTGTTTTGAGGACAATGCCTTGATACATTCACATATTGATAAATGATATAAATTTGTACGAAGTCAAGGGTTTATTTACCATGTTATCTACCTAGTCAATGGACTAAATAATAATAGTGTGCCCCACTTCAAGGACAACCTTGATTTTTGCCTGTGTAAAGGGTTGAATTTGGATAATTGATTTTTGATAATTTTGTGTATATCCTCCTTTCACTCTTGTACATTCAAGGACCTTGGGTCGAGTGGCAATGCACTATCAGGTCCTTGGTCACTTAGGAATGTAGGGAAGATTAGATTAGAATTATTTGATTTCCAATTATGCTCAATTATACATCAAAACCCTAATTATGTAAATATAGAAGCAAATAAACAAATTACTGAAAATGCTACGACAAGAAGATGTAAAATGATAGATAAATGTGCACCTATTTTTGAAGTTTAGGAAGCGGAATAGTAGGGGACTAATGAGCGGGTGCCCTTGTCCAATGTCCTGATTTTTTTCAAGATCTGGGAAGTCAATTTGTAACATGTTCCTGTTGTCTCAGAGATTTCTCCATTGCAGGATCTAGAGGACTAATGAGCAGGCACCCAAGTCCAAGGTCCTATTTTCAACTCTGATCTATGAATCCAACACTCTACAACACTCTCATGCAACTCCACTTTTCCTGCTTCATCATGTAACCTGTAATCACAGAAAAATGGGGAGGGAGTTGTGGTATTTAGAGGCTTGCCTCAGTCAAGCCTCGGAGAGACATTCAAGTCTTCCAAACACCTTTGTCAGATAGAGAGTGTGTGCCCTTTTGAGGGAAAGGAAAAAACCAAATGAGGGTAAGTGCAGGAAGATGGGGGGCCAAAAAGGGGTCTTAAGTGGCCACTTTTTTTCTGAAATCAGGAAATACTGGCCTTGGATGAGAAATTGAGCATAGTTACACTCAAAATTTGGAGATGCAACCAAAACAATGTTCGTAGTGCTCCGAGTCTACTTTCTAAACTACTATTTTTTTTTGAAAATGACATAGATTAAGGGGTTCAAAAGAGGGAGCCACAGAAATTGGTGTTGTTTCTGTCTAAAAAACATAACATAGCATGTTTTGTGGCTCCATCAAAAGGTCAACTTTTTTTTGGTATTTTTAAAATCGCTTCAGTGAGAAATTAGCTAATAGCATGTAGTTTATGCCTGATTTTTCTGATAATTGTTTGATGAATATTTGATTTTTTACTAATTTTCAAAGTGGACACATCCTAAAAAACAAAATTTTGGCTATGCTACCCCTATAAATTTTGAAAACTAATCAAAAATCATTTTTTTCTTTTTTAATATTTGTAGAATGGAATCTAGTTTCTAAATATGTATTTTTTTTTAAATTTCAATGAATAGTTAATTTACAATGAAAAAAAGACCAAACAGTGGTTTTTGCCCAAAAACAGACACACAAACAAAAGAAATAAAGATGAAAGGCTTAACATTGTTAAAATGTGAAAAAAATTACATCGTCAAATAGTTGAGAGAAAGCCTAACATTACCCAGGTGTTTGAATTGTTTGACCTTGAAACACGTGCAAATCTAAGGGTTAGCACGAACGAAATTATCTAAAATCTTGAAGAATATGGAAAAACACGTCTGTTACTTTTCAAAAGGCACTCCAAGCCTTTGGGTTGGAAATCCAAAGCAAATCCCAAGCCCAAGGCTTGGGATTCCCAAAGCAAGACATAACGCGAGCACGTTATAACGCACTCTCGTTATAACGCGCTCGCGTTATTCTTTTCTTTGCATTTTTCCTTTTCCACAAAAGTTTGTGTTGTTTTTCATGTTTTAAATAACACGAGCGCGTTATGTTCAACTTAAATTTTTTTATGTTTAAGGCTATTAATCATGTATGTATGTATGCCTATATGTATGTATGTATAGTGTCGAGGGTAGAGGAGGGTAGAGATGGGAGTGAGCCAGATAGGGGAGGAGAGGGGTGGATAAGGATTGAGTGATTAAGGTTTAAGGTTAAGGGTTGAGCATTTAGGGATAGGATTTAGAGTTTAGGGATAAGGGATTAGAGTTTAGGACCTTGAGGGATTAGGGTTTAGGGTTGAGACTTTAGGGATAGCGTTTAGGGTTAAGGGTTGAGGGATTAGGGTTAAGGTAGAGTGTTGAGGGTAGAGGGATTAGGGATAGGGTTTAGGGTTGAAAGTTTAGGGTTGAGGGATTAGGGTTTAAGGTATAGTTTAGTAGTTCTTGTGGATAGAGCTAGTAAACAATGGGAGATTATTTGCCTATTTCATAACAATATACCTCCCCTAAGTGCGGGGTGGACAGCAAGAAACATAGATGTACCCCAATGCAAAGCTTTTCTCATAATGATCATCCTTCTGATTTCAACTATTAATTACTCACTGTGGATGTACCATACACAAAGTTTTTCTCATAGTGTGTACACCTATTGGCATAATGAACCCCAGATGGGCCAGAAAAACATGCCATATAACATTACTAACATTAAAAAAGTTCATAGCCATTTTTCTGACATATTCTTGCAACTCAAATATCTTTAAGAGAAGAGTGTCAAAAATGATGGGTTTAACAACCTAACATAAGGCAAAGTAGTTTTGTTGGGTTTAGGGATAGGGTTTAGGGTTTAAGGTTGAGGGATTAGGGTTTAGGGTTGAGGGATTATGGTTTAAGGTATAGTGTTGAGGGTTTAGGGATAGGGTTTAGGGTTGAGGGATTAGGGTTTAGGGTTGACGGATTAGGGTTTAGGGTTGACGGATTAGGGTTTAATGTTGAGAGTTGAGGGTTGAGGGTTGAGGGTTTAGGGATAGGGTTGATGGTCAAGTGACTAGGGTTAAAGTAGAGTGTTGAGGGTAGAGGGATTAGGGATAGGATTTAGGGTTGAAGGTTTAACGATTGAGGGTTGAGGCTTTAGGGCTGAGGGTTAATGGATTGGGGTTTAAAATATAGTGTTGAGCATCGAGGGTTTATGGATAGGTTTTAGGGTTTAATTTTTAAGGGTTAAGGGTTGAGGGATAGTGTTTAGGGTTTAGGGATAAGGGATTAGGGTTTTAGGTATAGTGTCGAGGGTTAAGGGTTTAGGAATAGGGATAGAGTTTAGGGTTTAGGGATGAGGGATTAGGGTTGAGGGTTGAGGTATTAGGGTTGAGGGTTGAGGGATTAGGGTTTAAGGTATAGTGTCAAGGGTTGAGGGTTTATTAATAGTGTTTAGGGTTGAGGGTTGATGGATTAGGTTTTAGGGTTGATGGATTAGGGTTTAAGGTATAGTGTTGAGGGTTGAGGGTTTAGGGTTGACAGATTAGGGTTTAGGATTGACAAATTAATGTTTAATGTCAAGGTTAGGGTTAGAGGGTAGAGGGATTAGGGATAGGGTTTAGGGTTGAAGGTTTAAGAATTGAGGGTTGAGGCTTTAGGGATGAGGGTTTAAGGCTTAAGATATAGTGTCAAGTGTTGAGGGTATAGGGATAGGGTTTAAGTTTTAAGGGTTAAGGGATAGGGATTAGGGTTTAAGGTATAGTGTTGAGGGTTGATGGTTTAGGGATAGGGTTTAGGTTTGAGGGATTAGGGTTTACGGTTGATGAATTAGGGTTTAATGTTTAGAGTTGAGGGTTGACGGTTGACGGTTGAGGGTTGAGATTGAGGGATAGGGTTAATGGTCAAAGGATTAGGGTTAAATAAGAGTGTCAAGGGTAGAGGGATTAGGGTTTAAGGTATAGTATCGAGCCTGTTGAGGGTCTAGGAATAGGGATAGCGTTTAGGGTTTAGGGATGAGGGATTAGAGTTGAGGGATGACGGATGATGGATTAGGGTTGAGGGTTGAGGGATTAGGGTTTAGGGACAAGGTTTAGGGTTAGGGTTGAGGGATTAGGGTTTAAGGTATAGTGTTGAGGGTTTAGGGATAGGGTTTAGGGTTGAGGGTTTAGGGTTTAGGGTTGAGGGATTATGGTTTAAGGTATAGTGTTGAGGGTTGAGGGTTTAGGGATAGGGTTTAGGGTTGAGGGATTAGGGTTTAGGGTTGATGGATTAGGGTTTAGGGTTGACAGATTAGGGTTTAATGTTGAGAGTTGAGGGTTGAGGGTTTAGGGATAGGGTTGATGGTCAAGGGATTAGGGTTAAAGTAGAGTGTTAAGGGTAGAGGGATTAAGGATAGGGTTTAGGGTTGAAGGTTTAACGATTAAGGGTTGAGGCTTTAGGGCTGAGGGTTAAGGGATTGGGGTTTAAAATATAGTGTTGAGAGTCGAGGGTTTATGGATAGGTTTTAGGGTTTAATTTTTAAGGGTTAAGGGTTGAGGGATAGTGTTTAGGGTTTAGGGATAAGGGATTAGGGTTTAAGGTATAGTGTCGAGGGTTGAGGGTTTAGGAATAGGGATAGAGTTTAGGGTTTAGGGATGAGGGATTAGGGTTGAGGGTTGAGGGATTAGGGTTAAGGTATAGTGTCAAGGGTTGAGGGTTTATTAATAGTGTTTAGGGTTGAGGGTTGATGGATTAGGTTTTAGGGTTGATGGATTAGGGTTTAAGGTATAGTG
Source organism: Cunninghamia lanceolata (assembly GCA_027924645.1). NCBI lineage: Eukaryota > Viridiplantae > Streptophyta > Pinopsida > Cupressales > Cupressaceae > Cunninghamia > Cunninghamia lanceolata. The sequence goes on along the minus strand of BSBN01000237.1, from coordinate 16,274,410 downwards.
TTGAGGGTTGAGGGTTTAAGGTTGATAGATTAGGGTTTAGGGTTGACAGATTAGTGTTTAATGTCAAGGTTAGGGTTAGAGTGTCAAGGGTAGAGGGATTAAGGATAGGGTTTAGGGTTGAAGGTTTAAGAATTGAGGGTTGAGGCTTTAGAAATGAGGGTTTAAGGCTTAAGATATAGTGTCAAGTGTTGAGGGTATAGGGATAGGGTTTAAGTTTTAAGGGTTAAGGGATAGGGATTAGGGTTTAAGGTATAGTGTTGAGGGTTGATGGTTTAGGGATAGGGTTTAGGTTTGAGGGATTAGGGTTTACGGTTGATGAATTAGGGTTTAATGTTTAGAGTTGAGTGTTGAGGGTCGAGGGTTGAGGTTGAGGGATAGGGTTAATGGTCAAGGGATTAGGGTTAAATAAGAGTGTCGAGGGTAGAGGGATTAGGGTTTAAGGTATAGTATCGAGCCTGTTGAGGGTCTAGGAATAGGGATAGTGTTTAGGGTTTAGGGATGAGGGATTAGAGTTGAGGGATGACGGATGATGGATTAGGGTTGAGGGTTGAGGGATTAGGGTTTAAGGTATAGTGTTGAGGGTTTAGGGATAGGGTTTAGGGTTGAGGGATTAGAGTGAAGGGTTGAGGGATTAAGATTTGATGTTGAGGGTTGAGGGTTTAGGGTTTAGGGTTTAGGGTTAGGGTTGAGAGTTGAGGGATTAGAGTTAAGGGTTGAGGGATTAGGGTTTGACGTCAAGGGTTAAGGGTTGAGGTTCGAGGGTCAAGGGTTTAGGGATAGGGTTGAGGTTCAAGGGATTAGGGTTAAAGTAGAGTGTGGAGGGTGTAAGGATTAGGGATAGGGTTGGAGGGTTTAGGGATAAGGGATTAGGGTTTAAAGTATAGTATCGAGTCTATTGAGGGTTTAGGAATAGGGATAGCATTTAGGGTTTAGGGATGAGGGATTAGAGTTGAGGGATGATGGATTAGGGTTGAGGGATTAGGGTTTAGGGATAAGGTTTAGGGTTGAGGGTTGAGGGATTAGGGTTTAAGGTATAGTGTTGAGGGTTGAGGGTTTAGGATTAGGGTTTAGGGTTGACAGATTAGCATTTAATGTTGAGGTTAGGGTTAGAGTGTCGAGGGTAGAGGGATTAGGGATAGGGTTTAGGGTTGAAGGTTTAAGGATTAAGGGTTGAGGCTTTAGGGATGAGGGTTTAAGGCTTAAGATATAGTGTCAAGTGTTGAGGGTGTAGGAATAGGGTTTAAGTTTTAAGGGTTAAGGGATAGGGATTAGGGTTTAAGGTATAGTGTTGAGGGTTGATGGTTTAGGGATAGGGTTTAGGTTTGAGGGATTAGGGTTTACGGTTGATGAATTAGGGTTTAATGTTTAGAGTTGAGGGTTGACGGTTGACGGTTGAGGGTTGAGATTGAGGGATAGGGTTAATGGTCAAGGGATTAGGGTTAAATAAGAGTGTCAAGGGTAGAGGGATTAGGGTTTAAGGTATAGTATCGAGCCTGTTGAGGGTCTAGGAATAGGGATAGCATTTAGGGTTTAGGGATGAGGGATTAGAGTTGAGGGATGACGGATGATGGATTAGGGTTAAGGGTTGAGGGATTAGGGATTAGGGACAAGGTTTAGGGTTAGGTTTGAGGGATTAGGGTTTAAGGTATAGTGTTGAGGGTTTAGGGATAGGGTTTAGGGTTGAGGGATTAGGATTTGACGTTAAGGGTTGAGGGTTTAGTGTTTAGGGTTTAGGGTTAGGGTTGAGAGTTGAGGGATCAGAGTTAAGGGTTGAGGATTAGGGTTTGATGTCGAGGGTTGAGGGTTGAGGTTCGAGGGTCAAGGGTTTAGGGATAGGGTTGAGGTTCAAGAGATTAGGGTTAAAGTAGAGTGTGGAGGGTGTAAGGATTAGGGATAGGGTTGGAGGGTTTAGGGATAAGGGATTAGGGTTTAAGGTATAGTATCGAGTCTATTGAGGGTTTAAGAATAGGGATAGCATTTAGGGTTTAGGGATGAGGGATTAGAGTTGAGGGATGATGGATTAGGATTGAGGGTTGAGGGATTAGGGTTTAGGGTTTAAGGGGGAGGTATATTGTTATGAAATGGGCAAATAATCTCCCATTGTTTACTAGCTCTATCCACAAGAACTACTAAACTATACCTTAAACCCTAATCCCTCAACCCTAAACTTTCAACCCTAAACCCTATCCCTAATCCCTCTACCCTCAACACTCTACCTTAACCCTAATCCCTCGACCCTTAACCCTAAACGCTATCCCTAAAGCCTCAACCCTAAACCCTAATCCCTCAAGGTCCTAAACTCTAATCCCTTATCCCTAAACTCTAAATCCTATCCCTAAATGCTCAACCCTTAACCTTAAACCTTAATCACTCAATCCTTATCCACCCCTCTCCTCCCCTATCTAGCTCACTCCCATCTCTACCCTCCTCTACCCTCGACACTATACATACATACATATAGGCATACATACATACATACATACATACATATAGGCATACATACATACATGATTAATAGCCTTAAACATAAAAAAATTTAAGTTGAACATAACGCGCTCGCGTTATTTAAAACATGAAAAATAGCACAAACTTTTGTGGAAAAGGAAAAATGCAAAGAAAAGAATAACGTGAGCACGTTATAACACGCTCACATTATGGCTTGGTTTTGACGAGCCTAAGGCTCGTCATTACCAAGCCATAACGCGAGTGCGTTATAATGCGCTTGCGTTTTGACCTAAGTTTTTTTTTAAATTAATTTGGCCACTTTTTGGCCCCCCATCTTCTTGCACTTACCCATGATAAATATTTGAAAACACAAATGATGTCACCTTGTAGTGAAGCTCTCATGGAAGGAAGAATCTCTTCATGCCATGAGGAGATAAATGCTCAAATCTGCAAATACAAACACATAAACAACACAAATCTACTCTTGCTACACAATGAATGCCTTGAATCACTTCTACACAAGCTCATGAATCTGAATTGCCATTTAATGTCCCTCTAGTCTACAAATGAATGCCTAAACATGCTTATATATGCAACTACAAACACTCCCACCAAGAATTTTGTAATTCAAACTTACCGTGTCGGCATAGGACCCAAATAACGATCACAAGCTGACACTTAAAATTTAGGCTTGACCCAAAATAGGGTAGGACTAGGGCATGGGCGCCCAAGTCCTCCCTCCCTATTTTGGTCAGGGATTAGTTCAAGGGATCCCCCTAGGTCCCATTTACCATGAAACTTAGGGTTCCGGAATGTTAAAAATATGATGCAAGATGTCCTAAATGTAGATAAAAGACCTGGGAGCTAAACCTGTTGCAAGTATGGGCCTAATCGGTGTTGTCATTGATGTCAACATACTCCCATTTGTTAAGGATTGGATGAGTTGTGTGTTGAGGATATTGAGAAAATTAGCCCTATCAGAAATAGAGAAGAACAGTAAAGATAATGAGGTTCTATGAAGTAAAGATTCTAGTCAGTTGAAGATCTGAGTATGCGCATCAAAGGGTTTGTAGATATGTGACTGAAGGTGCTCTTGTAAAGATTTTAGAGATCCGTATGAACATTTGGAGAAGTTATGGTCATATGAGTAAAACTGGTTCTGGTAGCTATTTAGAGGTGACAGAGTGACACAAATAGGTCTAGTGAGATCCAGAAATGCAATATCTTGTTCTGTGGATCTAGTGGCATCTTTGGGAAGCTAATGTGAATTAACAACTCAATTGGTTCGTGGTTTGGAGGTCCACAAGTAATCCTTCTAATGTGACAGTGATGACTGACTATGTTCTTGAGGTTCTGGATGAAGATGCGAATGATTTTAGTGAACAAAAGTGGTGTGGATGTTCTTGGTGATTCAAGCAAGCTTGTGGGGGTCTCTAGATTATGTCCAGTTCGTGTTGGTGGTCTGCATTGAAGATTGAGCTCGTAATTGAAGATTTACCTTTGGGTGATGGTGTTCTTCCTAATCTTGGCCGACCGGATGTTTTAGACATGTTTTGGATGATCTTGAAGATGTTTTACGAAGCATGGAGTGTTCCTCAAAGAAGATTGAAGTCCCAGATATGCGTGGTCGACAGGGTAGTGATGCGCATGAAGTTTTTGTAATAACTCAAGTTATACTTGTGTAATTGCTCTGTAATAAAATAAAGTATGTGTTGTGCCAACTTTGATGATCATCCCAAAGTCGATGTCATGTATAAATAAGATTTGTGAAGTCATTTCAAAAGTATCCATGGTCATGATGAGAAAGTGATAGAGAGGAGAGGAGTGAAAAGCAGAGCAGAAGTGTTGAGCTTAAATGGAACTGTCTCAAGCATGGTGAAGATGCTAATCACCAATTCAAGTATGTAATATTTATATTATTCTGTAGACAGTGTGTCTCCTATAGGCAGTGGGCCTCTTGTGAGCAGTGTGCTCGGGCAGTGAGCCCTAATTGGCAAGTGTCATTTTTGTTCTTCTTATCCTTTTAACAGAGAATACAATCTTGGGTTAGTCACCCCATGGTTTTTCCCTTAACTGGGTTTTCCACATTAAAATATTGGTGTCATATGTGTTGAATGTGTTTCTACTCTTAAGTTATTACATTTTAATTCCATGATTGAATAATTATTGTGTTATTAAAATATAAGAAGGATTTAAGGATTTAAAGAATAGAAGGTTTGGTGACAACTGATTCACCCCCCCTCTCAGTTGTCTATCCTAAAACCAACAATTGGTATCAAAGCTAAGTTCCTCTAAAAGAGCTTAACCACTTGAGGAGATCTAGGATGTCTTCCCACAAGAAGGATAGTCCAAGGTTTGATGGAATGAACTACACTCTTTAGAAAAGTTGCATGGAATGTCACATGCAATTTATGGGAATTCAATATTGGAACATGACTATAAAAGAGTATATTCCTCCAAAGAATGGTCTGACAACTCTAGATGAAATCAGAGATGCTGAAGATAATCTTCGAGCTAAAGAAGCCTTACTAAGTGCCTTACCTGATATAGAGCTGACAAATGTTATGGATTTTAAAACTACATATGAAATTTGGTCAAAGTTGGAAATTCTGCATGAAGAAGATAAATATGTTAAATGTGCCAAGCTACAAAGTCTGAAAGGAAAATTTGAAAACCTAGAGATGAATGAAGATGAGAATATCACTACATTTATGCCAAAAGTAAATGAGCTTGTTTGTGGCATTAGATGTGCTGGTGGAACTTTGGATGAAGATGAGATTGTTGCCAAAGTTCTCAAATCCTTACCTCCTACTTACAAACACAAGGTTGTTGCTATTGAGGAATTCAGATCTTTATCAAATATTATAAGGGATCAATTGGTTGGGAAGTTAGCTGCATTTGAATTGGCTGAGTTTGGAGATGCTCCTCCCAAGACTGAATCTGCATTCAAAGCTAGTGCCTCTGCAAAAGGTAAATAAAGGTATGATCTAGGAGAGATTTCCTCAAAGAAATTATCATGGTATGAAAAATCAAGAAAAGATCTGGAAGAAGATGAGGCAGAAGCTTCTCAACTTGAAGCGCTTATTGCAAAAAGACTGCCAAGAGGATCTGGTAAGTATGAAGGGAAATTGCCCTTCAAATGTTTCAACTGCAACAAGATTGGTCATTTTGCCTCAAGATGTCAGGAAAGATTTTCAATGCCAAATCCTAATAGAACAAGATTCTAAAAGAAATGTTACTATGTTCAAGAAGATGATGATGATGAAGGAGTAACAGATGATGAATCTGAGTTGGGAAACAAATCTAGAAGTGACTAGGTGTTTATTGCCATCAAGGAAGAAGATCCAATGCCCATTGAATCTGTCAATCATAAAATGGTAGAAAGGGCTTTGGCTGCTCAGGTTGAACAAAAAGGATGAATGGGTCATTGACAGTGGATGTTCTCACCATATGATTGGTGACAAGAATAAGTTCATAAATCTGGAAAGATATGAAGGAGGAATTGTAAAATTTGGCGATAATTCTGTTGGCAGAATCAGAGGTAGAGGAACTATTTCTTTTGATGGAAAGAATAAAACCAGCAATGTTCTGTATGTTGAAAGTCTAAAGCATAATCTTCTCAGTGTTAGACAGTTGGTGGACAAAGGCTATGATCTCTGATTCAAAAATGGAAAATGCAAGATCTTTGAAAGCTCTAGAACTGAGATTGCATCCAGTACTCAAACAAAAGGTAACATCTTCCACTTGGTTGGTACTGGAAAAAGTTGTTTATTTGTTCAAATTGATCAGAGTTGGTTGTGGCATAGGAGAATGTGTCATGTAAATTTTGATAATATCATCAAGATAAGCAACACTCAGGCTATAAGAGATCTTCCAAGACTGATGAAACCTACTAACAGTCTGTGCAAAAAATGTCAGTTGGGTAAGCAAAATAGAGTCACATTTAAAAGTAAGGAACAATCTTCTACCGAATTATTGGACTTGGTACACACTGATCTATGTGGACCAGAAAGAATTAGGAGTCTACAAGGTGATAGATATTTCATGTTACTGATTGATGACCACTCCTGGATGATGTGGGTGGCTTTCTTGAAAGAGAAATCTGAAGCACTTGAGAAGTTCAAAATATTCAAGGCTATGGTAGAAAATGAAACTGGGTTAAACATAAAATGTCTCAGGTCTGATAGAGGTGGTGAATTCACATCCAGAGAGTTCATAGAATTCTATGAGAAACATGGGATAAAGAGATAATTATCTACTCCAAGGACTCCACAGCAGAATGGAGTAGTGGAGAGAAAGAATCAGACCATTCAGGAAGCATCTAGAACCATGATGATGGAAGTAAATGTCCCTCAAATCTACTGGAGAGAGTTGTAAGCACTGTTTCCTATACTCTTAATCGAGTACAAATCAGAAGCAATATTGGTAAGACTCCTTATGAACTTTGGTTTGGCATCACCCCTACTGTGAAATATTTCAGAGTCTTTGGTAGTAAGTGCTATATCAAAATAGATGAAGACCTTGGAAAGTTTGATGCTAGAAGTGATGAAAGAATATTCTTGGGATATTCCACTCAAAACAAAGCTTACTGATGTTATAACAAGAGATTGAGAAAGATTGTAGAAAGTACAAATGTGAAGGTTGATGAATGCATTGAAAATCCCTCAAGGTTTTATGAGTATGAAGCAGATGATCAAAATGATGTTTTGGTCCAAGAAGAACAAGCCCCAACTGCAATTCAAATTTAGACTAATCTAAAGAATCTTGAAATACAGGAAGAAGAGATAAGTTTGAATGAACCTGTCCAAGAAATAGAAGTGCAAGAAATTCCCAAAACTCCTAGGTATGTAAGACTGAATCATTCTGAAGACCAAATCATAGGAGATAGAAGAAAAGGTGTTCAAACAAGAAGAAAAATTGCTCAATATTTAGTAAAGTATTGTTTGATCTCAAAGGTTGAACCAAAAATAATAAGTGTATCATGTAATGATGAAAGCTGAGCTAAAGTAATGGAAGAAGAGTTGATGCAGATTAAAAAAATCACATTTGGGATCTTGTTCCCAGACCTAAACACAAAAATGTGATTGGGACTAAGTGGGTCTTCCGGAATAAACTAAATGAAGATGGTGAAGTAGTTAGAAACAAAGCCAAATTGGTCTGTAAGGGTTATTCTCAAGTAGGAGTTGACTTTGAAGAAACTTTTGCTCCAGTGGCAAGAATTGAAACAGTTAGATTATTTCTTGCTTTTGCTACCTTTAAGGATTTCAAAGTATATCAGATGGATGTCAAGTCTACCTTCCTGAATGGTGATTTGGAAGAAGAGGTATACATTGAGCAACCGGATGGATTCCAATTGTCTGATCATAGTGATATGGTCTACAAGTTGAAGAAAGCATTGCATGGACTCAAACAAGCCCTAAGAGCCTAGTATGAAAGATTGGATAAACATCTTTTGAAGATTGGTTTTAACAAAGGTACTGCTAACAGTAACTTATACTTCAAGATTGATCATGAAAATATCTTAATTGTTGAAGTATTTGTTGATGATATCATTTTTGGAGGAAAAGATAGCATGTGCAAGACTTTTGCAAATCAAATGAAAAGTGAATTTGAGATGTCTATGTTTGGGGAAATAAATTTCTTCTTGGGTCTGCAATTCATTCAAACAAAGAAAGAAATCTTCATATCATAGACCAAATATGTGAAAGAATTGTTGAAGAAATTTGGGATGGAAGATTCAAAGCTAATGAATACTCCCATGGCAATCAGGTGTAAACTAAGCAAAGATGATGAATCTCCTAAGGCTGATCAGAGAAAGTATAGGTCAATGATTGGAGGACTACTGTACCTTACTTAAACTAGACCTAACATTATGAATGTTGTTGGTCTTGTTGCCAGGTTCCAAGCTGATCCTCGAGAGTCTCATGCCATGGCAATCAAGAGAATTCTCAGATATCTGAAGGGAAGAGTTGAGTATGGTTTATGGTATCCTAGGGATCATGATTTCTCTCTTCATGCATATACAAATGCTGATTGGACAGGAGATGTGGATGATCAGAAGAGTACCAGTGGTCATGCATTCTTTTTGGGGAAAAGATTGGTTTCTTGGCTTATCAAGAAACAAGAGGTAATATCTTTGTCCATTGCAAAAGTAGAGTATATTGTAGCAGTAGGTAGTTGCACTCAAGTATTGTTGATGAAGCAAATGCTAAGAGACATCAGAGTGGAGTATGAAGAACCTATCACAATCTTCTATGATAACTCAAGTGTAATAAATATATCAAAAAATTTGGTGTTGCATTCAAAGACAAAACATATATCCATCAAGTTTCACTTTTTGAGAGAGCAGGTGAACAAGAATGAAGTTAGATTGGAGTTTGTGCCCTCAAAGGATTAGATTGCAAACATTTTTACTAAACCTCTACCTAAGGACTCTTTTGAGTATCTCAGGGAGAAGTTAGGGGTTATTACCCCTCCAATTTTGAATTAAGGTGCAATGATGTGCATCAGTCTAGTGGATCTCACAGTCATATCTTGTGGTGCGGATTGATGATAGTGTAAGAGTCAATGTGACTCAGCAAGCCAGGATCACCTGCAATCAAGACAACCTTCCACACAAAGATGACAAGAGAAGATGTTAAAACAATGGAGCAATGAATCTATACAAAGATCATATGAAGTTGTATAAAATACAATGAGTGAGCCTTGCTTATAAAGGCAAGGTGAGAGCTAGAAAGGTGGAGTGGAAAGTGGAGATATTCCTACAACATGTGTCAATTAGATGATGATAACTAATTGCACATGTGGAGGATAAGAAAACTCACTCCAACTATCAACAACTCAACACACAACTAGACTCAACTAGACATCTAGAACACTCACTAAGTCAACTTAATATGTGTGAATTATGTGTTCACACCTACACTCCCCCTTAAGTGCAACTTAGGGAGTAGTTGACTAAAACAAAGATGCAATGATGAATGGGTCCCAGCTACTAGGCCATGTTAGGTACCCATGTACAACAAATCTCAAGTGGAGAAAAGGAGAAAACCTCCTGGGACAAAACTCCTCTCCAAAAGTGAGAATGCAAAAACAAGTGAAAGATGTGATGGAAGGACTCAAGACCCCACAAGAACTACATCCAACACATATGTACAATCAATTACCCCCCATAGGAGAGAAAATGTGAGACTATAAGTCCCTCCCACAATGAAGTAGCTCCTGTGCCAATGGTGAATGCCTGAAGAAGAATGCTGAAGAGAATCCAAATCCTGCAAACAACATTCTTCCCCTTAGGAAGAAACAAGTCCAAAGGTTGATGTCGAAGAAACTCCATCTTAAGGTATGAGGGAAAAAGCCCCATGATGTATGTTGTCTCTGAAAACTACTCAAGTGTCCACATGTCACAACCAAAAGATGTCACATGATCAGGTGCTGCATGCGACAATCCAAGACAAGATGAAAACTCAAGATCATCAATCTCCAAAGACAAAGAATCCTCTGAATGATGCTCAAGACACTCCAACTCAATGCCAAACTATGACAAGTGAAGAGGAGAAGATGATGCCTTCTCATCCAAATTAGAAGATTCAACTCCTTCAAAGAGGAGATGAATCTCATCAATGGGGTCATCCAAGTCATCAAGATAGGACTCATGAAACAAGTCTGAAATACATGTCAAGTACTTATCCCACAAACCTGTATTTGGAAGACAAATAATATCCTGCTCAACTGAAGTGGATGAAACTATGTCAATGCCAATCTCTGAAGAAGCAGGGGAAGGAGGAAGCTCAAAACTAGTCTCCGGAACCGAAGTAGATGCAAGATCACCAAGGTTCAAGTGACCAAACTTCTCCTTAATAGCATGATTCACACTTGATGCATAAGTGTGAATGTCAATTAATGGATCTACATCATCATCAGAAACAAAATGGGAGAAAGTGTACAAGTGAGATGCCTGATCTGCCATCCCGACAGCAATGATATCTCTGCTCTCCAAGTCCTGAATAATCACAGAATCAAGAGTGAACTCAACTGTTTTCCCTGCACCACAATGAGTAATCTGATAGATGGAAAGGAGATTGGTTGTCAAGGAAGGTACACACAACACATTGTTGAATGTATTTTGACCAACATCAATATTTCCTCTTCTAATTGCAAGCATGTATGTATTGTTACCCATCAAAATAGGTGGCAAAGTACATGACTGAAATGAAGAGAACATCCCCTGTGAAGATGCCATATGATGAGAAGCTCCAGAATCAAGAAGCCATCTCTCTGACTGTAGACTTGTTGAAGCAAAAAATGCTTTTCCTTTTCCTTTGTATGACCCATTAGCAATGCCCGCTATTCCTATAGATGTAGATGATGATGGTGGTGAAGAAGAAGACTTGGGTAAAACTGTTGTTGATGGAGAATACTCAATGCTATGTTTTTGAAGAAGTTGTGACATCTCTTCAAACTTTTTCTCATAACACTTAGTCTCATCATAACCCAATTTCTTACAATAAGAACACTTTGGCTTCTTCTTCTTATTGGACTCCTCTTTGGAAGAAGAGTTGGGGGTTTTCTTTGATTCTTTCTCTTGCTCATTAGACTTTGAATCCTTTTGTTTCTTTCCCTTATTATGTGAATCCTTAGGATCTTTTGTGCTTTGTGTTGCAACTAGAGCCTGTTTTCTAGGAGACTTCAATGTGCCCATGTGTAGTAGCTTGGCTTGTTCCCTAGTAAGTTGTGTAGCAAACTCCTCAAGTGAAGGCATAGTAAACTTACTACCAAAGGCATCCATTGTAGCATAAAAGGTAGAAACATAAACTAAATATGCAGGACCCAATTTTGCAAGAATAGATAGAATCAATTGTTCATCTTCTTTCTCAAGACCACTTTGTTTGAGTTGCAACCTGAAAGACTTAAACTTGGTGAAGAAATCTTCAATTTGATCAAAGTCTTCAGGATTAAGTGCAATTAGCTCATTTTCCAATTTGAACCTTCTTATTTTATCTTGCTTGCCAAATAGATTGTCTAGTGTTGTCCATATCTCATTTGGTGTAGTACAAGACTCAACATGAAATCTCAAATCTGTAGAAATAGCAAGACAAAGTGTGCCATAAGCCTCATCTCTTCTATCTAACCATTTTCTTCTCTCAGTAGCACCTGTGGGTTCTGGATCTGTGCCTAAAGTTATTCTATGTAACTTTTGTTCATATAACACAAACTCCATGTTTTTCTTCCATTCAATATAATTATATGGAGTTAAAAGTAGAATTTGAGGCACATCCATGATGAAAAAGAGAGACAACAAGACAACAACACCCCTTTACTATGTAAGAGAACCCCCCCAATTTGTTGTGGCACTTTATACTTAGTGCAATTTACAATTGTCCTCAAGGGACCAAAATTGGGAAAAATAATGTAAATCTCTTAAAAAGAGATCCCAGTGAGATTACAATCACTCACAATGATTTATTACAGCAAACAAATCTTCTTAAAACAAATTTCACCTCCTCCAGTATCAAAATGCCCAAGTTATCAATCAAATGCCAAAAAAATGACAAATGAAATCAAAAACATCTAGAGAAAAATCTAAGAAAAGTGCATAGATGGTTGTGTAGAGCTCCTAAATACCTTTCCGATGCTGCAAGAATCGCGAAAATCAGAGTTCGTGGCAAAAAGTTATGAGCTCGAGAGCCAAAAAGAGAGATCTATATTTGACCTGCAATAAATATTGTCAAACAACAAAATCTGTGAAAATGACTAATACTACTATGAAGTGCTCTCTATCAGCTTTCCATTAATATATAATTTGCCTGATTTTGACACTATGGGCAAAAGTTGTACAAAAAAGAAAAAAAACCCTACTTTAGGACTTTGAGGGGCAAAAAAAGCTCCTATCAATGGAATATTCTCACAGAAAATGGAATATTCTCTGCTGGAAATGGAAAACGCCAGTTTTGCTGGCAAAACCACCGTCAGAGAAAAAAACATTACCTGTCAGGATTAAAACACCGGTTGAAAAACTGCCCCCTATAGGTAAATCCACCGAAGACTATCTCAAAACCACTTTGACTGGTTTGCAAGTGCGGGATGTATTAACTGCCAAAGGTTTAATATTCACCAGTTTAGATGTTGTTTTCACACTGTCAAAATTTCTACGGCCAATTTAGACCTGCAGAATAACCGTCGACTTAGAATTGTGTTTGACGGTGATAGGGTCGTTGATGTGAGAATGTCAACTGAGAATCTTAAACCTGCAAATTACAAAATGCCTATGGATAAAATGCTGCCAAAGACCGTTGACTGATCTCAACAAGATATTCCTGGTCGATGTGGAACGTTGAACCACCAAGTCCGTTGTTTGACTGGCATGCAAAATCACTCGATGACATCGTAGACCGACCGGTAATGCAAGGAATACGCCAATTGGATCATTGATGGGATTGGCAAAGCCTTAACCTCTATGTAAAGGTTTTTTTATTTAAACTACCAGATTTGAGACTTCTATTTGGTCGACGATTTCAAAGTTAAACCATGATGAATGCATTTGAAATTATTGGCTACTAAACTAAAAATTTTGACCTCTGCAATGAAGATCCACAAAGTTTGAGATGGTTGACTGCCAAAAGAAACCTTTGACCAAGATTGCACATAGATCGCCAAATAACAAAATGATGCCGACTCAAAATGCCGACTAGAATCCTCCATGAGACAAAATGCTACAAACTGTCGATTATTGCAAGATCAACCGTCAATGTTTCAAAGCCTTCGATCTTTGCTGATATTTGTCGGAGTCTGAGAATAGTCAACAGAGATTTGACATTAACTGTTGAAAACTGTGAAATGTGACCGTAAAATAAATAGCCGCTGTGGAAGAAAAAATTGTTGAAGCCTAATACAAGGCACGGGGGCCCATGGGCGGTTTAGATCCACGGTTCGAAGGATATTCCAAACTGCCACCGATACCAATGGAAGATTCAAAACTATTGAAGATCAAGCTAAATCTTGACTGCCAAAAACTAGCAATGATCACCGACATGGTAGAAATGATGACCAATATGCCGACTTAAGATCTGCAAACTGTCAGACTGCTAAGATCTGTCATTGTTTGAAGAATTTAGACCGCTATCAAACAAAACTGCCAATGTGTTTAGACTCTTGACTATTGCTACCGGATATCCCAGATCTGTGTATAATGCCCGCCGAAGACAAGGTGTCGTAGAGAGACTTGCAGTCAAAGATTTTTGCAGATGGGACCGGTCAACGGTACCCAATGTACCCCAAAAAATGTCCGTAGAACCTTTTGAAAGACAACAGATTTAAAAACTAACAAACAAAATAATCTACAGAATGACACAGAGATGATGCAGATGCAATACAGTACGCAGATGTGACATAGTGTACCGTACGGTATGGATTTTGCCAAGGGCCATAGGCAAAAAAAAATTTGCTAAAATTTTTGATGACAAAATTCAACGAATGAAAAGCCGATCTATACAGATTTGGGCCTCCTAATCGCAACTGTGATGTTGGTTTCACTCTAGGACACTCCTAACACATAGCTCCTAGCAAAACCTCTCTGATGAGGGAAGGGAATTACAGATTAGGCTCTGATACCATGTAAGAGTCAATGTGACTTAGCAAGCCAGGATCACCTGCAATCAAGACAACCTTCCACACAAAGATGACAAGAGAAGATGCTAAAACAATGGAGCAATGAATCTATACAAAGATCATATGAAGTTGTATAAAATACAATGAGTGAGCCTTGTTTATAAAGGCAAGGTGAGAGCTATAAAGGTGGAGTGGAAAGTGGAGATATTCCTACAACATGTGTCAACTAGATGATGATAACTAATTGTACATGTGGAGGATAAGACAACTCACTCCAACTATCAACAACTCAACACACAACTAGACTCAACTAGACATCTAGAAGACTCACTAAGTCAACTTAATATGTGTGAATTATGTGTTCACACCAACAGATAGGAAGCTGCTACTCAGGGGGAGCAGTCTGTATGATTCTGAAGTATGATGCAAGTATGTGCCCTTTGCCATTGATGTCAAAGGGGGAGAGAAGACATGTGAAAAACAAAAGAGATTGTTGATCAAAGGGGGAGAAATGAAGAAAGAAAAGATATGTGAATGATTGATGTTGTTAGGGGGAACCAGTGAGGAGAAGTTCTTGTCTTGATGGTCCAAACAATTTTTCACATCATGTGTTGCCATCAATGACAAAGGGGGAGATTGTTGCAAGTATGGGCCTAACCAGTGTTGTCATTGATGTCAACATACTCCTGTTGCATTGATGTCAAGGATTGGATGAGTTGTGTGCTGAGGATATTGAGAAAATTATCCCTATCAGAAATAGAGAAGAACAGTAAAGACAGTGAGGTTCTATGAAGTAAAGATTCCAATTAGTTGAAGATCTGAGTATGTGCATCAAAGGGTTTGTAGATATGTGTCTAAAGGTGCTCCTGTAAAGATTTCAGAGATTCGCATGAATATTTGTAGAAGTTATGGCCATATGAGTAAAACTAGTTCTGGTAGCTGTTCAGAGGTGACAGAGTGACACAAATAGGTCTGATGAGATTTGGAAATGCAATATCTTGTTTTGAGGATCTGGTGGTATGTTTGGGAAGCTAATGTGAATTGACAACTCAATTGGTTCTTGGTTTTGATGTCCACAAGCAATCCTTCTAATGTGACAATGATGACCGACTATGGTCTTGAGGTTTCGAATGAAGATGCGAATGATTTTAGTAAATAGAAGTGGTGTGGATGTTCTTGGTGATTCAAGCAAGCTTGTGGGGGTCTCTAGATTATGTCCAGTTCATGTTGGCGGTCCGCATTAAAGATTGAGCTCGTAATTGAAGATTTACCTTTGGGTGATGGTGTTCTTCCTAATCTTGGCTAACCGGATGTTTTACACATGTTGCAGATGATCTTGAAGATGTTTTACGAAGCATGGCGTGTTCCTCGAAGAAGATTGAAGTCCCAGATATGCGTGGCCGACAGGGTAGTGACACACATGAAGTTTTAATAATAAGTCAAGTTGTATTTGTGTAATTTCTCTGTAATAAAATAAAGTATGTATTGTGCCGACTTTGATGATCATCCCAAAGTTGATGTCATGTATAAATAAGATTTGTGAAGTCATTTCAAAAGTATCTGTGGTCATGGTGAGAAAGTGATAGAGAGGAGAGGAGCGATAAGCAGAGTAGAAGTGTTGAGCTTAAATGGAACTATCTCAAGCATGGTGAAGATGCTAATCTCCAGTTCAAGTATGTAATATTTATATTATTCTGTAGATAGTGTGTCTCCTATAGGTAGTGGGCCTCTTGTGAGCAATGTGCTCAAGAAGTGAACCCTAATTGGCAAGTGTCATTTTTTCTTCTTATTCTTTTAACAGAGAATACAATCTTGGGTTAGTCACCCCGTGGTTTTTCCCTTAACCGAGATTTCCACGTTAAAATCTTGGTGTCATATGTGTTGAATGTGTTTCTACTCTTAAGTTATTGCATTTTACTTCCATGATTGAATAATTATTATGCTATTGAAATATAAGAAGGATTTAAGGATATAAAGAATAGAAGGTTTGGTGACAACTGATTTGCCCCCCCTCTCAGTTGTCTGTCCTAAAACCAACAAAACCTTATGAGGGAAAAGCCCTCAAGAGGATATTTTCTGACATTACATTTAGCCCCCACTTTAATGTATGTATAAATGCAAGGCCAATACATGCATTAAAGTATGGTCAACAAACATAGCAAACACACCAAGCACGAAGAAGACATGCCAATCACAGAGAAGACAATAACAAGCATGCTAAACATGGAGAAGACAGTTACAGTCATGCAAGACACAGAGAATACAATAGATGCATAGAAGATAGTTAATGCATGGAAGACATGAATGATTTATTTTCTTTTCTTTTCTTTTTTTCATATATATGAAATGCAAATTCAAGTACAAGGAAAGTAAACACACCTCCCATAGTGCAGGAAGGGCGCATTGTGTTGGTCTTTAAACTGCATATATGGGGCAACACACATGCAAGACACACCAAACCTCCCAAAATGTAGGAAGCACTCATCGCGCTATTCTTTAGACTACATATGGGGCAACAGACATGCCAAACAAAGAAAGCATGCCAAACACACACATTCTGAAGACACGGAGAAAACATGGAAGACAAGCAATGGAGTGTTCCTATTTCTAGGCTCATCACCATCTCAAACACATTACAGGCACACACTAATTATTGGGCTTCACCACAACAATCACCGAAGACATGCTTAAGGGTTGATTTAGTCACAGAACCACTCCTTGCCTCCTGATGAGGACTTTTTGAAAATAATAGGATGGGCACTCTCCACAAGAGATACACCACCCCCATCATAGAGGGCTTAAGGTGATTGATTGATTGATTGATTGCAAACAAACTCATAGTGCAGGAAGTACTCATTGCACTAGTCTTTAAAATGCACTTGAGGACAAGCACATTGCTAACATCTACAACAGATAGCTTACCTTATATATGCCCCCACCTTAAGGTGGTTGATATCGTGTATCGATATCAAGCACGTTAAGGTAGGTAGAAAATAGACAAGGGAACACAAACTTTCACAAAGCCCATGCCCCCCAGAGGTGACATGTATTTTACTCTTGCCAAATGTTCCCACAAATACATCCCTGCAAGAAACATGTTAGTGTCTACATAGTCATGATAAACAACAACATCAATGCATATGAGCAAGCACACAAAGAGCCAAGGTTATACTACAAATTTGGAGATTGAGGATAACCTTGGGGCTATATCACGAAAATCTCATAACCGAGTGTCACCAAGGATAGATTCAAAGACAAACAGAGTGCACAGAGCAGCAGTATTGTTATGTTTTGTAATTGAGATAAGACACCATCAAGATCACTACGTAGAAAGCACAGAGTGCTTCTACTAGCTAAGTGTCAGATAATATATACAACCCCATTATCATATTTGGAACTAAGTCCATTTTTTTATTTCTCACTAAAGGGACACTAGGTCTGCATCATTACAAATGTTTTTTTGTCATCCACCCACTAGATAGAAACACTAGAGGAAGGTAAACAATAAATTAGAGAGAAGAAATAAGTGCCTTAGGGACAGTCACATAGGAGGGTGCCTCCAAGTCACCAACCACAATGCTATGTCCATAAGACACAACACACAACAATGAAATCAGAGAGAGACAGTATAGAAGAATGATGATACAAATAGAAGGTCACAACAGAGGTGGTCTCCTAGTATCCCAGACTTTACAAGAGAATCAGGGGTCATGCAAGGAAGCCTAAACAACACATAACACATCACGAGGGAAGCACATCATGAGAGATAAAGGGTTAGAAATACTTACCTAGTAGGATCTTCGAACTAAGTCTTGTCATCAAGCAAATCATCGTCATCCTCCCATTCCTACATTTTAGAGGAAAGTGGGACATAAGGTATCATAGCCCAATTCTTGTCCTTGTCTTTAGATTGTTCATTCTTAGGATCATCTTTGTTTGGTTCAATGTTTGGTTCAATGTTTGGGTCAATGTTTTCTTGTTGAGATGCAAGGTGTATGGCATAAGCTTGTCTTCTTCTCCTTCTTTCTCTTTCTTTTCTATTTCTTTGTCTCTTACCACTTATCTCTTGTAAGATAGGGCTTTGCTCTTTCATGGGTTTTTGCATTTTAGAAGACGAAGCACCAAGATCAAATCTAATTTGTCTAGGTGGAATGCTTTGTTGTTGACAATTACCTCCTGATCCTTGTAAGGATGGCGGGGGAGGAACCTCAGCATAGGGACCTTGTCCTTTTAGTCTAGGGTTCTCTTCAAATGCAGGTTGCTTGTCTTTTGTTATTTCATGCATAGAAGGATTAGCCATTGGATTTCCGGTTCCTTTTTAGATTTGTCCCAAAAGTAATCTAGTGTAAAGTGTTGTTTTGTAATTACAGACTTATACGTATTTCGATGAATAGCATGTACTTGTCCATTCAAAGGAAACTTTACACATTTATAAATTGTTGAAGGGAAAACTTTCATAGCCTTTAACCATGGATGTCCAAGTTTTATTTGAAATAGATCAAATGCAGGGATAACATCAAACCATTGTTCTACATGTTTCTCAAATACAGTTACCAACAATGATATCTTACCCAAAGGATTTACAAAGGTTCCCTTATGTGTTTTGATCATCATGTTTGAAGGGTCATAAGATCCTTGCATCAAATTATGTGCATAGAGGAACTCTTCTATAGCTATATTAGTCATGCAATTAGGATCAATAAGGGTTCCATCCACAGGGTTTCTCATTATTTTCACAGTTAAAGAGGTCCTTCAGTATCTCTGATTGTTCTATCATGAGGTGTAAACACAATTTCAGGTTCAGGGACCTTTCTCTTCATGTAAGGCCTAGGAGGGAACCTATTGTTGTTATTATGATTAGAGGCCATGTGTATATACTCAAATTAATGCAAGATCATATTTTAAAAGTTTTCCAAAAGTATGCAAAAGACAAGTGCAAAACTATGTGCAAAAAATGACCTAAAATACTTGATTTTTTGTACTTTTTCAATGCAAATATATGAAAAAAAAGGTGTTGTAAAGATTTTGGTCAGGGGTAGTAATATTTCTATTTTTAGTCCAAATAAAACCCTTTACAACACACTTTTGATGCAAAATCTAAGATGATGACTAGTCCAAATCTAGTGAAAATACACTAAAATATGTGATTTTTTCACCAAATCTCAATGCAAAAGAGCATGACAAAGGGTGTTGTGAGTAAAATGATGATGGACAAAAAAGTATGATAGTAATAACAACTTCCTAATGGAAAAAAATCCATCACAACACTCTTATAGTGCCACTCACTAGATCAAATCCTAGTGAAAATATAGCAAAAATATGCAATTTTCACAAATTTTCAATCCCAAGACCTAATGAAAGAGGTGATGTAATAAATTTTATGAGGTGCAGCAAGTAATAGCAATGATATCAATCACCTACAGTCATAAAATCTTTTACAACATGCTTGGAGTACAATCTAGGCCAAACCCTAGGGCAAATATAGCAAAAAAAATGCAATTTTCACCAAATTTTCAATACAAGAGCCCAATAAAAAGGTGTTGTGAAGATTTTTAGGAGGAGAAAAAGATAATAACACTGATAATAGCCAATTAGTGTAAAAATATTATTCACAACATCCCTACGGTGCAAATCTAGAGAGTCAATAAGGCCAAATCTAGTGAAAATCAAGGTTTTTCAAGCCCTAGGTTTTAGATCTTGATGCAAAATGCTATATGTGTTGGCATTTCAATTCACACCTCTGGAATGCAAGTTGGAAATAGATAGCTATGCATAGATAAACTACTCTCCTATTGGAAGGGGGAGTTCCCTTTTCGCTGATGTTCGCTGAAAAGATAAATAAATTAAACTTTGCCTATCTTCTTTTTGATTCTCAACTGCGAGCACAAGGGTATAAAACTCTAAACGCTACAAAAGAGGTTTTTTCCTTTTTAAAACTTCTACTACAACTAGGCTTAAACTAATGATGCTTTTAATCTATTAAGTAAATTCAGAGCAAAGGGATTAAAAGTGGACAAGGAATGATTGTTTTAACACAAAAACTTAAGTAAATTTCTCCCAGATTTACATCACAAGACTCATTGTACTTAATGATGAAAGCTGAAATAAAAGTTACAGAAGCCACACATCTAACAACAAAATTTGATGATCTGAGATAGAATATTAGAGCAAAGGTAGACATGAGATCTCTATTCCAACATCACAAAGTCGATACAACTCCAAGACAGCAATACTGTAGCAAAAGGCAAGCATACAGCAAGCGATCAAACACTAGAAACATATTACATAGAGTGAACAACCACTTTCAAAAAAAATTTTGCACGCTAGAATAGGCACAGAAAAATATGTTATCTACAACACCATTCCCTTACAATGAACACAGAGTGAACAAACACTTGGAATAACAAGATTTGCAAGCTAGAATAGGCACAGGAAATTTGCTATCACAAAAGTAGCTCTATTACAATGGGCAAGGCTGGCCTTATTTATACTAAATCAAAGGAGTAGGGAACCCTAAAATCTCCTTGATTAACCGTAACTAACTTACCAACTCACAAGCTTTATTTCTATTCTAAGACAAAGATTACAACTAACAAACGCTTTAAAGCAAAGAAAATTCCAACTATTACAAAGTGATTTCTTTCTAAATAAAGAATGGATGAGCTTAGGATGAAAGCAAATGCTTTAAAAAAAAAGCATCTAATTTAAAGCTGCTTTCTTTTGAATTGCATCATCATCAACATTCTTGCTTTTTGGTGATGTCATCCATTGATATTCTGGGAAACAATATCTTCTAAAAAGTTGATTTCAACAGAAAAAGCTGGCACATGGGTTTTATAGGCAATTCTGCTCTGAAGCAACCCAGATTGTAAGATTTTGAAAAAGCTGAGGATTTCCTGAAAAAGCAACAAAAAAGCAGATTTTCAAAAATATAAAAATTTCCAAACTTCAAGAGGATGAAATTCTAGCTGGACCCATTTCAATGAAAACTGAAAAAGCTCCGGCCCTATTTTTGAAAAATGATCTCCCAAAAAAATGGACCTTGAAAAAGCGTGCCTCTGTGCTTCCCAATCCTGAAACTATGAAGAAAACTAAAAAAGTACTTTGTTTGGGCTCTCAAATCTTCATGAGAAGAAAAATATGCTTTCTTCCTCTAGATGCAACCTACAAAAATAATGAATAAAAGAAACCAAAAGCTTGTCTTTATAAAACTTTTGGGTAAAAAGGCAGCTTTGCTTGTGAAAGAATAAAGCTTGAGTCTTATCCATGAAGAAAGCATCTTTTAAAGTGCAAATCCAAGTGGATGTCTTCGAATAGGAAGAATCCCTATTTTATAGCTGCCTATGGCTTCATGTGTAAGATGACTAAAAAATATCTTCTTTTGATGATGTCATCAAACACACGAGTTTGCAAAAGTGTTAGCCAATTTTACTTCATTTTTTGAAATTTTTGCACTTGCTTTGACACTAGTATGCCCTGTCTCTGACTTCAACAAGATGGAAAAATGTCATCATTGACTGAAAAAGCAAACTAATCATGGCACCTTGAAGATTTATCAACCGTGATTTCATCCCTAGCCTCAAACTGACAATCTGGCATTATCTAACTATAAATCTGAAATCTGGAAACTGTCACTAGCTGAAGGTTTGGAAACAACTGTCAAAAAACATCAGTAGATCATGAAATTTTCTATCTCTGGTGAACTTGGGCACTCCTAGCCTCCAGGGGTGCCTGATTTCCAATGCCTTAGTCATTTTACCAAAAATTTCAACTTTTTCAATTTCTTGATTTCTATGCACATTTTGGTGACAGGTGACCCCTATTTGGCTGTCGATTCCTATCTACTGGGACAAAACTGAGTCAGATGATCTAGCAAATAGGCAGGCCTAATGAAAACTGAGCTAACTATACTCTCTATCTGCGTCAGGAAATGTGTCAAACTGACTTGCTGTGAACCTGACCAAGCTGACGGAGGAAGATTTTCATTTTCCAAAAAAAAACTCAAAAAATATTCTAATTATGAAGGATTTGGATGCCCCTAGCCTCTAGGGTGCCTAAGATTCAATGCCTTAGAAAAATTTTGGTATTTTTCAATTTTCATGTGATTTCTCGATTTTTGTGCCAATAGCTCCTATCTAATCTTTGTTTTCGGTTGTTCAGATGACTATTGAGGTAGGATGGGGGATGATCTGAGTAGCTTGAACACATATGTGATGAAATCCTAACTTTTACCAATGTTTGACTGAGTTTGACCAAGTTTGACCACCTGGAAACAAGTTGATGGAGGTTGTTTTGACATTTCTCAAAAAAATGTAAAAAATCTAAGGCATGAGAAGATGGGCACTCCTAGCCTCTAGGGGCACCTAGAATCCAATGCCTTAGCCAAATTCTTGATCTCCAACCTTCGTTTACAACTTGCTCCATTTCGCGTTCTGACAGCTGCTTCCTGATGTCGATTTTGACGATTTCGTCAGTCATCTACCACTAGATGGCAAATGAACTAGATAGCTTGGGTACATTGGACATGATTTCCAACTTTTCGGGGCCTAATGACCAAAATGACTAGTTTTATGCTCATCAGAACTGACTGACAGAGACATTTCTTACATTTTCTTGAAAAATGTGAAAAAAAATCTAACACTGGTGCAACTGGGCGCCCCTAGCCTCCAGGGGCACCTAGATTCTCTAGACTTAGTCAAATTTGATGATTTTCAACTTTCCTCCTCACTCTGGATTAACCCTACTCCATTTTGCATTCTTCATCGAATCGATGACTATTCATCAATTCTGCATCATCAAAAAAGCATTGAAAACTTGAAAACAAGTTGTGGCAGATGAACTTTCTTCATTGACAACTTTAGAGCTCATGCTTCACCTTTTGAAAAAGTAGAAATGACCCAATAGAGAAAACTTGACTTTTTGCAGATTCCATCTGGACCACGCTGATCGTGAAGCAAAATCAACAATCAGAATCAGGCACGACACCTGAATCGAAGATTCTATTTTTAGAAAATTTTACCAGCATCTATATCTCAAGAAACCCAGAAAACCTAATTTGACGTTTATTTTTAGAAACTTTCTAAAAATAGAAATTTCTATTTTTAGAAACTTTCTAAAAATAGAAATTTCTATTTTTAGAAATTTTGCTTTTTTGGTTTTTTGACAAAAAATTTTCTAGACTTGCTCAAAATGCCTTAATGAAGCAAAAATTTTGATTGGGTACAACAATTGGCTCTGTCTGGGGACCATGTCAGATACTTACGGTATAGGAGAACCAAGAATCTCTGGACTTTTTAAGCTTGGACCAGTGCCTTATCCATTGGGCAAAGAGTCAGGACATTTCCTAATCACCTAAAACAAGACTTTTTTTATTTTTTTCTGAAAATCACCTAGGACTGGACTCCCTAAAATCACCTAAGAGTTGGAATTTCCCAGAACACACAGAACACAACTATCACATTACAAAAAGGGGAAAAATATAACGACATAACAATCACATCATAGAAAGGGGAAACACATTACACACACAAACACTCTTTTAGAGCGAAGACAAGAAAAACAAAAATTGTTACACAAAACCATCAACAAATTCAGAAAAGTAAGAACCATCTCTCCTGAGCTGTAAGATTTGTCTTAACACATAGCTTTTCTTCCTTTGCAACACCTTCTCGAAGAGCCATGATTCAAATGGGTATTCATGTTTGGGCCATGAGAAATTCATGATGAACTAATTGATACACCAGAGCTCAAGTTGATCAACTTCTTCCAAAGTGAGTAACCTCTGCAACAGGTGAAGGTATAGAACCTCTTTTTAAAGATAAGAAGCAATGTCTTGTGGCCAAAGTATGCTTGTGGGAATGGTAACCACCACATATAAAACCTGATGTTCATTTATGTCTTCAACATATGCAACCTTGAACTCAATCAACGTATCATCCTCTAAAAAAGGTTGAAGTTGCTGATATAGAATCTCAGTCACTGGTTCCTAGCTTACTGGATCTTCAACTGTTATTGTCAATTTATCTAGTAATTCAAGTACTTCTTCACCTTCATTGGTCATGTTTTCATCCATCCAATCCTCAGAATCTGATAAATCATCAAGGTCTGAATGCTCGAGCACCTGATCATTACCAAAATATACTTGATGGATAACATCTTCACCTAGTAGCTCACTTTGCCATCCATCATTTTGAGTCTCATCAACCTCCATAGAGTAATCTTCTTCAATGAACGTATCCTCGAGACCATGAATGTAGATATCTGGTAGCATCTCATTTTTAGTAACCATATATCTTTCTTCTTCTGATAGGCAAGCAAAATCAAAGACAGATTCATCTGAGCTATATGTTTCTTCTTCA